>HG995370.1:19449696-21949696 GCA_905333075.3 Atethmia centrago | reverse complement strand
AAAAGCAAAACCCAACGTCACATGGTGTTCCCAGGCGGTCCAGTACTCACCTCGCCCGATCTTGCTTAGCGTCAGTGATCGGACGAGAATATTCCTACGTATTATGGACGTTGGCAAAACCTATTTAATATGATGATAAGTCACAAAATAATTACCCTCTTTCTGATTCAGCCCTCCAGTGTGGAAGATCAGGGCTCCGGTGACGAAGTTCAGGGCTTCGAGAAAAGTTGACGTGCTTGGCGATTGTATCCCGTGCTTGAAAAAATTGCTCCCATTGGTGTAGGTACTGTAAAATATTTTATCATACAAGCATCAATTAAATATTAACCTAATTGTCAACTTTAATTAACATTTTGGCACAAAAAAACACAATTTTTCACATAGATTGTCAATTTGAACATGGCATATTTACCTAGTTTTCTAAAGCCGTCTGGGAATAATCAATCCTGCAGATTAAAATGGGGAAAGGCGCACTGGCGAAAAGATATCAAATACCTACACAAATAATACTTACCTACTTTTAAACCAGAAGTCCTGCTATGTCATGTCAAAAGGAATAAAATTGTTAGTATTTAAATTAGAAATAAAAGCCTCTTGCAAATATTAAACTTTTATTGTGTTACCGTCCCCCGACTAGACGACGCTTGGCTCAAAATATTACCTAAATTTATATTAAACTGAAAGGGCCCAATACGTATTATTTTGTTACTTTTAAGATATTTTTGATAGTGTCGGGGGTTTTTTAAATTTTAAATTTAACTTTTATTACCTACTTTTTAAACTTTATATATTACTAGTAGGTCACTAATAGGAGCGGCCATTACTAGGAGGGGCTTGTGGCTAAGTACTAAGAGCTGCACGGGTCAATCGATCAGGTTAAGCTACGCTTGTCACGGTTGGTCCGTGGATGGGTGACCATCTTTACGTACCAAGACCCCTCTGTGTCTCGGAAAGCACGTTAAGCCGTTGGTCCCGGCTGTCATTCGTGGACAGTCGTTACGGGTCGTCAGAAGCCCGAAAGTCTGACAACCAGTCTTAGCAAGGGGTATCGTATTACCCAGTAACTGGGTTGTAGAGGTCAGATAGGCAGTCGCTCCATGTAAAATACTGGTATTCAGCTGCATCCGGTTAGACTGGAGGCCGACCCCAACGTAGTTGGGAAAAGGCTAGGCAGATGATGACGATGATATTACTAGTAGGTCAGACACGCTGCCATCGATACGTACCTTGCCGAAATCTGCGCCCCTGTTTGTATTTTTCCCAAAGTGAAGTTACTTACTAATTTACCCTCATTTCTTTTTCCATCTCCATCATCAGACCCTGATCACCATCTAGCTATAACCTATTTATTGAGAACAGTACAACGAGCCAAACCCAAACGCGATACCTGCGCTGTAAATTGGTGAGCGAGTTAAATATCAACTAGAAAAGAGCTGATAATCTTCAAACGACTGAACTGATTTTATTGAACCATAGCTAAGAACACTCTCGCTTAAGGCACCTTTCAAACAAAAAAAACAAAAATAAAATCGGTCCATGCATTTAGGAGCTATTGGCAGAATTGTCGACATCGGCACCATTGCCATAGAGAAAAATAGAATAGAATAGTAGGTACTATCGGCAAAACTTAAGCATGCTCACTTAAGAAAATATTTCTGCGGCAAGCGCAGCTAGTGACAGACCACACCTCTTCCTGGTTTCGTCCAATTAGAGGCAATATGCATTTGTGTGAGTATTGGGCGGGTAACAAAAAATAACAACAGACATACTAGTACATTATGATACAAGTGTGTGATGTTGGTTACTAACTACACTTGAACCGGTATTGTTCGCGCGAGCCGAAGACGAGCGCGATAAGGGCGCCGAGTGAGTAATTATCAATACACACGCGTTTCATACGATGGTTTTCAACTTGAGAGGAAAAAACAGACTTGTATTGTTATTATAGTTTCGTAGGCCGCTAGGTATTTCTCTCTAGATTTTGGTGGCAAAAGGCGTGTCACTCGCGTTTCGTGCCTCGATTTAATTTCCGGGGGTGGTCAAATCTACGTGTTGCTCTTCGCTCTTCTTCCCTACTTGAAGTCAACATTTTTGATAATAATTAACCACACAACGAAAACGTTAACGAGTATTTATAGAAAATGGCGGTTGGTTTCGTTTCTTCCGCGCGCCACGCTAGCGATGCGCGTCCAGGTGTAAATAAAGGCACGGCAAAACCGCTGAACAGCCCATATAAAAATATAATAAAAACAAAATAAAGTTTTGAATACGCAAATTACGGTAAATTCGTAGTGAAAAATATATCATTTGAAGAAAGGATAATAATTTTGATGATTGATTTATCATAAATGTATCCTAAAATAGTTTATTTATTCTCAAAAATATTCATTGTTTTTAGATATAAAAACTCTTTGCGGAGATTGAGAAAAATAACTGTAAAGTAAAAATACTAGTGTAATAAACGCTGAATTATGAACCTAAATGCGTTGCTATAAGAGTCACTTTACAAGCAAGTGTGTTGAAGAAATATTTTGTCATTTTTTATGACCGTATTTTATGGCCCTTCTATTAAGCCGTCCTATTGTTTAACCGGTTGTCGACCAATAACAATGGTACTTAGATAATGAACTTATTTTTATTGCAGTTGCAAAAGTTGCGACAGCAATAAACAAAAATCTCTGAAAAACTGCGTCAACTATTGGTTCAAACACTACTGTAATTTTGCTATTTCAATCAAAACAGAGCAATAAAAGAAAAATATACCAAATGTTGTCAATTTCTAACAAAACTACGTAACTTGCTCCTTTTTAGGGTTCCGTAGTCAACAAGGAACCCTTAAAGTTTCGCATTGTCCGTCTGTCTGTCTGTCCCTGGCTTAGCTCACAGACTCTTACTACTAGAATACTGTAATTTGGCATGGGTATACATATTAATCACGCCAACAAAGTAGTACTTAAACTAAAATCTTGAAAAACATTTTTTTAGGGTACGTCCTTTGCACGTAAAGTGGCGATGATAACTTTTTTATCCTATCCCATAGGTGTATCATTCGATTGGCCGTTCAAGAATATTGCTGATTTTCAAAGCAATTTTTCGATTCAGGGATCGATATGCGTGATATTAAGCTTTAAGTTCCCAAGTTTAAACACATTTAAATGCAGTTATTTACTTTCCAATAGCACTGCACAAGTAACAAGTCGCACGCTGATAAAACACAAAAATGTCAATATAAACATTTTATACCTTTATGCAGTGTCGGTTAACGCACCTAGCGCGTTCGCTGCGATTTGTTTGCCGGCATCGCATAGGACATCGCGAAAATTGGAGAGGCAGTGAAAGTAATGATAAATAACTAAATTTATATACCCGACCGAGCATAGCCATGTGTCGGAGAGAGGTAAATATCAAAGTGTATAGAATAGACATAATTTGTTGTTTGACATTCCTTATTCCAAATTATTATATTTTTTATGGAAATATTTTATTATTGATACTAATTAAATATAGCAATACCAATAATACATTTTCTAAACCAAACGGAAGATATTAGTACGAAATTACTTCTTGTCAACAATAATAATTCATAGAGCTCTCGCTGGCCGTGCCTATTAAAAAAATATCTCACAAACAAGTGAGCATAGCCCGCGCCTAGTGTGAGTGTCACACTTCTATACATAATTACACTAATACGAACACGACTAAAATAGGCTTCGTGCATCCCATTGGTCAAAACGCTTGCATCGGGCGATCGAGTCGTGAGCCGTGCTATACGATTATCGCCTTAGAGGTGAGCATGCGGAACTTTGGCCGATAGTACCTACATGTTGCTTAAGACTTTTTTGATGTTTTTGTTTTGCAACCCTCTCGTTTTGTCAATAACAAATGCGAATACCATTTTTTGTAAGGGTATTGTATTTATGAAATCAGTACGGTGTGCCAAATTTTAAATGACATAAGCCCACATTCAATTGAAATAAAACAGATTTCATATTATTAGTATCAGAAGCTTAGTAAAAATAACGTTTTATCTTAAATAACTACGGGTAACAATATAAAAAATGTTAATACCCCTGTAGTAATATCATTAGTAGTTTAAAGGGTATAATTTAGTGGTGACTGACCATTTTTTCCGTTGCTAGGCGAAGGAGGACGCGTGCGATATATTTTAGTCCCTGGTTTCTTTACGTTCAACTGGGGCAAAGATTTCTGAAGCGTATCGACACAGTGGGATGCCGGCTTTACCGCTGCTATCAGGCTCCTGAAACAAAATGCAAAACCCAACGTCACGTGGTGTCCCCAGGCGGTCACCCATCTAAGTACTGACCACGTCCGATGTTGCTTAACTTTGGTGATCGGACGAGAACCGGTGTATTCAAGTTGTGTGGGTGGTGTGGTGTGGGTCAGTACGTGGATGGGGTGACCGCCTGGGAACACCACGTGACGTTTGGCTTTTTGCATTTTTGAAATAAAATTTCAAAATAATATATTTTTATTAAATTTTGTGATAAGTACCTATCCATTTATGTGCTATTATTGATCGAAGGTTTTTAATAATAATATTATTTTTAATTACATGACGTCTCAAAATTGAAACTACACCAAAAATTCGCCTTAGCATTCGCCAACGTCCATACTACGTTGAATACACCGGTTCTCGTCCGATCACCGAAGTTAAGCAACATCGGGCGTGGTCAGTACTTGGATGGGTGACCGCCTGGGAACACCACGTGACGTTGGCTTTTTGCATTTTGTAGTTTATTTTTGTGCTAACACCGACCTCGTCTAATTTTTTACAATATTTTTTGACGAGTAAAAGTGTTGTATAGAATAAGCTTAATTTATTTAACAATTTACTACTTTTTTATTCGTCTTACTAAATTTTGGGTAGTAATAAAAGCTCCGACAAAAAAAGAAGAATCGTCCTTACTCAAAATATTAAATCTACTGCCTAAAATACTAACTTTCCGACTACTTTTGTCCGAATAAAAATGACGAAACGACCGAATAAGATACTGAAATCTTCGAAAAATAAACATGACTGTTTATTGCTATAATACTTTTCTACCAGCATAAATTACGTTCTACAGAAAACTATGCTTTGTAATATGTATCTTTACTTGCCTACTATTAATTCATAAATTACATTTCATATTTCATAGACTGTGGTGCTATTTTAACTGTAACATTATACTGAAAATATTATTCTGAGTGGTTATACAGAAACTTATAAAAAATATAAAAATGTACTTGTAACAATAACTTTTACTTGCATCATATATCATGAATTTTACTTACCACGGGTTTGCTTCGATATCGGTACCTATTTCAAGCGTTAAAAAGTTAGAACAGTCGTATTCATGCTTTCATCTAAAACCAAGTAGACTTTGGTTTCCAAGAATATTTTACTGTTATACTAGTAGTACTTAATACAGTACTACTAGTATAACATTAAAATATTATTCGACAAATTTCCTAGTATTTATAATGTCAGCGAGAACAAACATAAAAATAAAACAAAACTCAGTTTATTATGAAAATGTAGTTTTAATAGGTAGTAGAAAATGTTAGGTATACATAATTGTACTTATGAACTAAATAGGGAGGCAGGTAGTTAGTTGTCAGTAGGTATCTTAATTATCTACATTGTATTATAAGAGCAGGTCTGGATTTAGTAGGACGACCCCTTTTCCTTTTTGGTCCTATAGGTAGTGCCTTTGCTTCCATGGGCGGAGTCGCGAGTTTCAATCTAATAGCGAGCCTTAAAAGATGTTTACAGACGTATTTTTTATAAAACTGCGGGCAAGTGCAGGATCCTTTTCTTCATTCTACATTTTGTGTTTCGTTTTTAGGGACTGTGACTTTCCAGAAAGCGAAATGTTTCATCTTGTAATCATCAAAGTTTAACCACTGCTCGCCGTACGATACCTCCCCCACTTGGCTACTACTTGGGATCAAGTATTCAGTGTGTGCCGTGATGGATGATAAAATCTTTATTCTTAAATCTTTCCTTGCCCAGCAATACCCATCAGTCCAGTCCTTCAGCTCAATAGTAGGTGTTTCAGGTAACGATTCCTTACAGCTTTGTAAAGACCACTGAGCAACCATCTCAGTGGCAATGGCCAAGAAATGTGAAAGTGGAAGACGTTCACGTAAGGTGTTGTGGTCTTTAATGTTCCGATTGAACGCTTCTAATGCATTATTTGTGGCAGGCGAACACGGCGCTGCGCCTAAAAACCAATTCGGATGTTTCTTTAACCATTCTTCTTTGAAGTAGTGAATGAACTCGGTTTGAGTCTGCCATTTTTCAACAAAAGCCTGTGATGAAGCATTAAAAACTTCATATGATGTAGCATTATGTAGTGCGTCTATGTCTTGTATAATTTCTTTCTGTTTCGTTTTATTGTTGACGATTTTCTGAACTTTTTGCTGCATATTTTTCTTCGCGTGAGCCCAGCACATACGAACAACTGGTGTAGTACCAAAAACTGCGATGAAAGCATTTCTGATACTCTGAGCAGCGTCACAAACTAAAACTTTAGGTTGCATCACGTGATCAAATAAAGACAGAACCTTTACTTTAAGGCCGTCAAAAATCATTTGAAAATCTTCTTGACGTTCATTAGTGGACACACCAAGACAAAGCGGATGCAACTTACGGTTCTTATCAGTGGTACCAAGAACTAAAACGGGGAACCCTTGCCATATGAGTTTATATGTGGCGTCTATGTGCTGTACGTCCGTGGAACAAACTATGTTGAGTAATTTTTTATTTGACAACGCGAGACGAAAGCTTGGTTCTTCCGCTTCTATCACGTAATAGCTGAACACGAAAACTTTTTCATCATCGGGAATAGTTGTTCGATCGAAAATCCATTTCTCAAGTTTACCTAAGTAAATTGCAGCTCTTCCGAACTTCTCGCGCCTTCTGTCATATAAGTAGTTGTTAAGTTGCCGTTTCGAAGGCACCTTTATCCCTGTCATGTTGTTCAGAGCCTCTAATATAGCTTTTGGCTTTAGGCGTAAATCAAACATCTTATTTATTTCTCTTTTAACGTTTTCCGGAATTCCGTACTCACTTCGCGTACCAATCTGGTCATGGTTGTGCTCTGAAGTGGTCTTAAAAATAAGAATATCATTGCAGTGATTCACAAACAATAAATACAACGCACAATCACACTGTGGCCCCTTGGATTTTACCTTGTTACAACGATAAAAACGTTTTTGGCCTTCATCACTGTCCCGCGTATAGTTTCTTGACCAAGTATTTTCATTACTTACAATCTGCTCTGCTTCTTGCACATTATAGCACCGTTTGATCAACACCCAACTTTTATTACGACGATTCTTCTTCACCGGTACTAATGAACCAGCTCCCTCCTCTTCCTCCTCCGACTCAGAACGGTACACGGGTACCTCATCCATATTTCGTAACAATACTAAGTTTCTTTAATAGATAGTAAGTTAGTAGTTTCCTTAGTAGATTTATTAGTTTGTTGAAATGATAATATTAAACCAATAGCAACAAAAACAGACAAAACACGCAAGGATCGGTCGTTGCAAGCGCACTGCGCTCGGATCTTTCGAACTCGCACGCGAAAACAGCCGAACGCAACCCGAACCCGATCGCGCGGGCAGAACAGTTGAGGTATTTTCATCATTATTGAGAGTTAAAAAATAAATTTGATAACCAAAAATAGAAATTAAAACAGTTCATGCAAGTTGTAAAAATATGATTATTTTGACAAAACCTCTGTTGTCGGTAACTTAGTAATTTTGTCGGAGGTTCAGTATTTTATTCGGAAGTTTAGTTTTGTTATTCGAAGATCCATTTTTTATCACATTTTTAGGAGAAAATGTAATTTGAACATGCTCTTATTTGTTGTTAAATTGGATATTTTTTTTCGTTTATGTTTTGGGTTTTTTGTCGGTGATTCATTATAACGCTGGTTAATTAGAATAATAGTCGGCCACAGATCGCTGGAGATTAATTTGTTTTTCGGAACCATTATTATTTCCCCTAAATTTTATTGCACGTTTCTGTTCAACCCATGGAGCAAATAAAAATTTTTATTTGCTCCGTGGTTCAACCAACTTCAAATGAACACCACGTGACGTTGGCTTTTTGCATTTTAGAAATAAAAACTTCAAATCATTATTTACTTTATTTATATACTATTTTGTGTTTGTTATCTATTTTTATTTAAATTTAAATAGCAATTAATTTAATGTAAGGAGCGTAGCAGGTGGCGTTCTATAGTTTCTGCCTACCCCCATGGGAAGAAGGCGTGGTATGTTTGTAGTTTATTCGGTAGCGTCAACGTAAAAATCATCATTCTCCTACCCTTATCCCAGTTTATTTGTGGTCGGCGCCGCACAGTGGATCGTCCCCATACAAGAGGTCGGACATAGAATTAAAAATTGAAAAAGTATTTAATTGAAAAAAATGAAATACACAGTTGCATTACTCTATTATGGAACTACAAAAAATGTTACTACAATTTTTTTATTTGACCAGTACTTTATGAGCAATTCGATGAAAACTGTTATTTTTCTATGGAAATGGTCACAAAAATGTCTGTATCTCATGATTCCCTCCTTGTTTCGATTTGCGGTTTTCACTACTGTTATTTACCCATTTTATGCCACATTTTCTTCAAGGACACATGGTGCCCCCAGCGACCCCCTTCCGAGATATTTTGCTTTTAGTAACTATACTTTTTATTGTATAACTGATGAAATGGAGGTACATTAAGTATATTCATTACTGAGAATAAGTCATCCCTAAGTAGTTCCTTAAATAACAGGTGCATTTGCGATTACTTTAATGACTTATGAACGCTTCTGTTGCCATACAACAAAAGCGTTAATGAGTCCTTAAGTAAAGATTACCAGTACTTGCTTAATCTAATTAGTTATTGTAATTACTATGTTAACAGCCCTTAATCTCTGCATTGTGATTGTCTAATGTCATCATTAGCTTATCAAATTCATTGCTAGTTGCCTACTTGCTGCCCTATATATTTGAGTGTGTTTAGCAAATGTAATTCAGTTGTAATTATAACTTCTATCAAGTGTTGTCATTATGGCTTTCCGTGGGTTTTCTACTTATCTAGATCTTTAAGTTGCTCTTCGTAATCATAAAGATCTTCGTGACTATGACAATTTATTTAAAACATTGAAGTCGAGTACTAACGTCCAGTTAAGTGAAAGTGATGTGACGGATCTCAAGAACTGGTGTCGACGATTTTGCTATAGGGTTTACACCAAATGGGTGCAATCAAGAAGGACAGTCGACAGGTTCATTAACAAGAACGGAGAGTGGTTAAATTCCGATATCGTTTGGCCAGATTGCTTTAAAGAAAATGTTGTTGACACTGAAGAAGCCAATGAAAATGAGGCAGAAGAGGTAATAACACATCGAAAAGAAATGGAGTTTTATGATCAATAAGAAAATATGTAGGTATAAAAATATTTTTTATTTAAATAATATAACACTGTAAAAATAATTTAAAAATAAAACAACTATGTACCCTAAAACAAACTAAAAAATTAAACAACTACTAAGAACTAAATAAAATAGGAAATTAATTAATTAACACGACCATTTAGTTACTAACAACAATAGAAAAGAAAGAAAAAAAAAAACATTTATTGGCCGATGGGTGGCATAACACAAAACAAAAAAAGAACAGAATAAAAAAAAAATACACAAAAACAAGAAATTAACAAAGAAACTGCTTGTTAGTAATAATATTAGGTACTATAAGACTTAAACTATATTTTCTTCATCTTCATCAATAACGACATCATGATCATTATTATCGTCATCATCTTCTTCAACGTCACTACATGCAGCAAGTGTATCAGTTGAAACGTCAATGAACTCCAATTCACTCTGATCAACTATGAGTAAATCGTCTAGTTCACTAAATGAAGACTTTTTGGCTTTATTTGTCATCTTCGGTCGTAAGCTGGTGAGAAGAGGATCGGAAGATAATAGCAGATTATGAAGAATGTCTTCATTAGTGGCGATGCTACTATGCTTTCGTGTATTTCGTGTTCTCTAAATTTACGAAAATCCTTGTTTCTTGCTTCAGATGCTTCTTCAGACAAAAAACCTATAGGTACTACTGATAAGTGGTCCACTATCTGTGATCCATGAATCAGCAATTTGTGTAAACTTGCTGGCATGTTATACCATGGATATAATTCCACGAATAAATTTGCTGTTTCATCACAATATAATTTAAATTTTTGGACTTGAATTTTTTCGCCTGAGGAAATGCATTGCAAAATAACGGCGAGTCTTCTAATTAAATTAACGTCTAATTTAGTCATTTCCGCAGTCGTTTCAGGGTTTGCAAAAAACCTTCTTGCAGCATTTCCAGTGTTTGTATTGCCACTACCCTGCTTAACAACGTCTAGAAGTAAGCCTGTGCTTCTTCGGAAAGCTTCTTGAATGGCTTCTTTCTTATCTTTAACTTTTTTTTTTATTTTCGTCACCTTTTGCTTGCCATGATTTTATGTCCATTCTGTAAGCAATGTGTAATAAACACTCCATAGACCGAATCCAAGCAAGCAATGAACTAAATCCATGCTTGTATAAATCTGTATTCACGGGTTTAGCTCTCACTTCTTCCAAGTTATTCATTTCGCTTGGGCGAGCTTTGCACAAATCACACACTGCTGCCGATGTACCAGATATGATTGAATGTACCTTACCATCAATCATGGTTAGCCATAGATTGTGAGTAACAGTAGCATTGCCGCAATCAGTCGGGTTCAGTTCACGAATCTCGGTCTCAAATATTTCCATTTCAGCCTTAACATTCGCTTCCGTTTCTTTCATAAATTTAAATGAAATCGGGCGACAATATGTGGTTGACGATGGCCGATCATTCTGCCACAATATACTTCCACTAGAAGTCACTAACTTAAGCGGTACAAGACTTGCCATAAATACACTGGATAAGTCTTGTTCACTTGTTGTTGTCGTTTGATGGTAAATGCTTTGACTTGAAGCTCCATCAAAACCCCATTTACTGTGAAGCACAAGTGGTTCACCAGCATCAAAATTTGATTCAAGTGAATCGATCAGCCTCCTAACTGTGAGATCAAGGAGGGCTTGGATCCGTATCTTTGCGGAAGTTTCAGTCACAGTTATGTCTTCTTTTGCCGGGTAGCATTTAAGCTTTTCTTTAACTAACAAGTAGTAGCTTGGGTATTTCGCATGACCTTCTTTTAAACTAAAGTCCTGAAGTGTGATGTAACGCCACTTGGATAACTGCAAGTAAACGTAAAGAGCAAGTGCTTTGTGAGTAGGAACTTCACGAAGCGAAGGATTCTGCTTAGTTTCCAGGACATTTAAAACTGTTGAGACGTGTTCAGGATTTTCCAGCAAATTTTTCATTATTCTGGCCATATCATTTTTTCCGGCAGACTTAAGTATACTTTCAACAATATGCAAAAGCTCATCCGGACGACTGCAACTAGCAACATTTTCATTAACACGTCTTCTTTTGTGTCTAGTCGATAAATCTTCAAAGCGTTTGCGAGGAGATGTATATGTTGAAGTGGATGCATATGATTTTGATGGACTGACTACCTCTTCTGCCTCATTTTCATTGGCTTCTTCAGTGTCAACAACATTTTCTTTAAAGCAATCTGGCCAAACGATATCGGAATTTAACCACTCTCCGTTCTTGTTAATGAACCTGTCGACTGTCCTTCTTGATTGCACCCATTTGGTGTAAACCCTATAGCAAAATCGTCGACACCAGTTCTTGAGATCCGTCACATCACTTTCACTTAACTGGACGTTAGTACTCGACTTCAATGTTTTAAATAAATTGTCATAGTCACGAAGATCTTTATGATTACGAAGAGCAACTTAAAGATCTAGATAAGTAGAAAACCCACGGAAAGCCATAATGACAACACTTGATAGAAGTTATAATTACAACTGAATTACATTTGCTAAACACACTCAAATATATAGGGCAGCAAGTAGGCAACTAGCAATGAATTTGATAAGCTAATGATGACATTAGACAATCACAATGCAGAGATTAAGGGCTGTTAACATAGTAATTACAATAACTAATTAGATTAAGCAAGTACTGGTAATCTTTACTTAAGGACTCATTAACGCTTTTGTTGTATGGCAACAGAAGCGTTCATAAGTCATTAAAGTAATCGCAAATGCACCTGTTATTTAAGGAACTACTTAGGGATGACTTATTCTCAGTAATGAATATACTTAATGTACCTCCATTTCATCAGTTATACAATAAAAAGTATAGTTACTAAAAGCAAAATATCTCGGAAGGGGGTCGCTGGGGGCACCATGTGTCCTTGAAGAAAATGTGGCATAAAATGGGTAAATAACAGTAGTGAAAACCGCAAATCGAAACAAGGAGGGAATCATGAGATACAGACATTTTTGTGACCATTTCCATAGAAAAATAACAGTTTTCATCGAATTGCTCATAAAGTACTGGTCAAATAAAAAAATTGTAGTAACATTTTTTGTAGTTCCATAATAGAGTAATGCAACTGTGTATTTCATTTTTTTCAATTAAATACTTTTTCAATTTTTAATTCTATGTCCGACCTCTTGTATGGGGACGATCCACTGTGCGCCGGCGCAACATGTCCCTTCCATACTTCTCTATTAGTCGTCATTTTGGTAGTCTCCCCCTTTCTAGCCATATCATCATTCACACAGTTCATCTATCTTTTCGTCAACGTAAAAATATTTTAGTTATTTGCTTCCTTCCTCTGTCGAGCATAACGTCATACCGCGCGCTCCAGCGAACAGTTTTTCAAACGCTACAAAATGTTCAGCCATTTTTATAAAATGACGTCACAAAGCTAAAAGATATTGATCGAAAAATTCGACTTGGCATTTGCCAACGTCCATACTACGTTGAATACACCGGTTCTCGTCCGATCACCGAAGTTAAGCAACATCGGGCGTGGTCAGTACTTGGATGGGTGACCGCCTGGGAACACCACGTGACGTTGGCTTTTTGCATTTTTTATATTTTTGTGATTTACAGAATAAGTTTAAAAGGAGTGCGGACATTTTAGGAGGTAATTAGGTGCATAAAACTGAACAAATTTCCCCAAGGAATATAGGTCGAAATCTAAAAAAAATAATTCTACTCATACAAACATGTCACGTGACCAGTCACTTTGTATGAAAAGTCTATTTTCTATTTCCAGATTTCGACCTATGTTCCTTGGGGAATTGGTCCAGTTATATGCACCTTCACCTCCTGAAATATCCGCACTCCTTTTAAACTTATCTGGTTTAGTGGCATTTTAATTTAATTTCAACATTTCTTGCTGACCGTGGTTTTATTATTGTTATTAGTAATTACCCACCTACGTGACATTGGCTAAATGCAAAAACCGTGCGAAGCCAAAGAAAAAAAAAAAAAAACCTACCTGTTTATTTATTTTACTTTGATGGTGCTAGTTTATCATTTCTCACTTCGAGTTACAACTACTTATAGCCTTATGTAAGCGGGCATGCCCTTTGTGCCTGGAGGCTTTTATTTAGGTATTAAGTTGTGTTTACGTTTTTATGTTGTAATTGTAATGTGCTTGAGTACAGTTTTCATTGTTGTTATATTGGGGTGTGCTAGCTAACATATGGCAAGTAATTTAATTTAATGTTTTGTGTTTCGTAGTGTTAATTATTTTGCATACGATTTGTATAGAATCAAGTGTATATAACTAAACAGACAGATGTGCTGCTGAGGAGTTTGTTACGCTACTTCTTCTTCCCAGCTAAAGCACTAAGAAGTGGTGAAGGGCGGGCGTTTTTGGGGAACTGTCTTATGTGATTTTGACGTTCGAAAAGTGCTGATTCTCAGCCTAGTTTGAATAAATGACTTTTGATTTTGATTTTGAACATGTTAAGTAATGTATTCACTAGTGTGATACGAGCCCAAATAATTGACATTATTCAGTTAGAAGCATTAACACCGCACCGTACGAGCGAACCGTCTATCGAACGCTTGAAAATGCTCAGTCTCTTTTTACAAGCAAAAATCTTTATTTTTATTTTTGTTCAAATGACGTCTTAAAGTTGATATTGAACAAATAATTTGACTTAACATTCGCCAACATCCATACTACGTTGAATACACCGGTTCTCGTCCGATCACCGAAGTTAAGCAACATCGGGTGCGGTCAGTACTTGGATGGGTGACCGCCTGGGAACACCGCGTGACGTTGGCTTTTTGCAGATTTTTCAGAACTGTATATACTTTATATGTAAATCAAAATCTTAATATTTTATGTTGCAGCGTAATCTGGACGAGCTTAGCTACATAATAATCCCAGCCCGTCTACCAACCAAAAGGTCGACATTTAGTTCCACAGCGTGGGACACCACTTCCCCAACCGACTCGGAGTGTCTTAGCCCACAAAACGTAGAACACAAAGCTGTAATCTACAACGTTCGAGAAAGTTCCGAAAGCGAGAAAGAATGCACCAAAAGCGACGCGAGCCCTCTGTACGAAACAATAAGAAATTCTCGTCTTGACTCCATGTCCGTCGCAGAAAAGTGCTTTACCCCGATCATAGGATACGAACATTTGCCAGACAAAGACTTCTCCAGTGCCTGTTCTACCCCTATAGCTAAATTAAAAGCTAGGATCGAAGAAATGGACACTCCAGGCAGTTTACACAGGAGTGATTCTACGGAATACTATAGCATTTTCAGTCCGAACCATACAGTTGTCTTTGCAAACGATGACAGTACGAAAGACCAAAGCGTTGAACGCCCTAATACGAAGCTCAGTAGAAGTTTCACTCCAAAATCTGATAAACCACTGCACATAAAAGTTCCTGAATACAATTGATTCTATCAAACCTTTGCTGAAAGATAGGAATAGCAATGTAAAGACGACGTACAACTTCGATATAAAGAACTACAGTTTACCGAATACGCCTATTGCACGAAGTAACAAACTTAGGAAGAATGCGTGGCTGTCCGGAGATTTGAGTGCCTCAGAAAAAACTAAGGATGTGACGCTGGAAAAAGAAGGTAAATGAAATGAAATTGTTCTGTAAATAGTGTATTAGAACATAGGCGTCGGGAGCGGGGTGCAAGAGGGTGCACTTGCACCTCCCTGGCTTCAAAATAAAATAAAGGTGTAACAACATTCAGAGCTACAAAAATAATCAAAAACGCCTAATACAATAATAGAGAACTTAACCTATTGAGGCGATATCCTAAAATGTTCCTCTTCTGTGCATTAGTCGACAAAGTACCGAACTTCTATTTCCGAAAATCTAATCGACCCTAGGGGGTGGGGCGGGGTGCTAACATTATCGAGCTTGCTTCGCTCGCTATTGCATCCTGCTCTATCTTAATTCTTAAGCTTCTTTGTATAAATCGACAAAGTTGGTCCCCTTTCTGTATGAATGGACAAAATAATACCTTACATATCCGAGTAGAACTGCAAAAATGATTAATCTCGCTTCGTGGAGCTGAAGATGCACCCCCTGAAAATAAACTTGCCGGCGCCCATGTATTGGAATCACTTTACCAGGTCTTAAAAAAAATAAGCCAGGTGGTCGACATTTCCTATCTGACTAGCCCTGAGAAGAAATGAGACGAACTCAGGAACGGAATCATGAAAAATCATGAATCATGTTATTTTATTATATTAAAGGACCATTCATATCGCCAAACGATATCGTAGGTTAAGAATTTCGTTCAGATCTTTCCTTTGTTTTTTATAGTCCTCCAGCGCGACATTCATGTAGTAATCATTTACCATGTTGCTTCTAGAACGTAAAACCACGCACGACTCATCTGTCGAGACGCCCACTACGCCAATGAACACATCGTGTGCCCACACTGAAAACAATTTGGACAATAATTACCAACAGCGCACAACTCCTGTCAACGGTTCCCCAGAAAGCATCGACACTGTAATTAGAGACAGCTGTACTGGATTACGGAGGTAACAACAATTTTATAAAATTAGAAAATTATTTGCCATTATCACTGTAACCTACTGAAATGATTAGGAATTTTCATAACAGCAGCCCAGACTCAGGATTTGTGTCTGCTTGGTAGTAAAAGGCTCGCCATCTATTACTTGGGATTAATATTTTTAATAATTACTGGTGAGGTGTGGCTACTCTTATACATACACCCCAGCCTACCTTATTCGACAATACAATCGTGATGCTATAAATTCAGCATCTATTTCAAATAAACCAAATACAGGCACTTCTGAATTGTCAAGGGGTCCGTCAGTCAGAAAGATGATGCTAGTTGCCCATTTCAAAGCGTAGTAGGTTCCTATGGAGAAGAATGGGCAAGAAACTCCACAGACACTCTTTTAAATTAAAATATTGTTCCAAAAATGTTGGTTACATCATTCATGTTGAAATTATACATGTGAGAACAATGTAGAATGACGTGCACGTTATAAGTTATAAGTGTACGTAATAAAAAGGTAAAAACAAAAACAATTAAAAAATTAAAATAAGCCGCTAAGTTTAAAATTTAAAAATTTTAAAAATTAAAATAAGACGCTAAGCAGCTAAGTAATGACCAGTCGCTACTGACTGCGACTTACGAGTTGTAGATCGTAGGTTCGAACCCAGACAGGCGCTTTACTTTGTGTAAATAATTTCATCACCACGGCTCTCAAAACGGTGAAGGAAAACATCGTGAGATAAACCGCCATGTGCTAGAACCAAAAATTCGAAGACATGTGATATATACCAACCCGCACTGGGCCCGCGTGCTGGATTACGGTCCCCTCCCTCTCACAGAGAGGAGGCCTGTGTCCCAGCAGTGGGAACATTATAGGCTGATTATGTGTACATGACGCATGGATCAGCACCATTCAGTTTTTTTTGCTACCATTTTGAAGGGAACTTAATGCCACACACGTGCCACAATCGACATCACAGTGAGCATGACATACTCTCAGCCGCCAGGGCACATTCAAGTAAATGAAAGACGTACCCAGTAAATGGTAGCTTTATAGTAGGTACCAAGTGCTCACACATATGTATTATGCAAATATACCAAATTTCAACAATGCAAAGATAATTTTTATGATCTTCAACAGCTCCAACAAATATTTTCGAATCCTAAACCCTTTATCGATAAATACCTAATGTTCGTTTTGTTCATCAATAAAAATACAACTCTGCAAATACTAGCTTCTGCTGTCTGTCTATCCGTCCGCGGCTTAGCTCAGAGACTCAATACTAGACAGCTGTAGTTTGGCATGGGTACGAGGATGACACTGAAAGTTCATAAAAAATTTAACAAACTAGCAAGTTATTAGTTTTATTATATCTTTTCAAATAGTCCATTTACATCAATACATCGCTGCATCCGATGGAACCACTGAGAAAAGCACTTTACCCAATCGTTCTTAGGGGTCTCTTCGACGGCATTTTGAAACGCAGCCATTGCTTCCTCGGCGTCCATAAAACGTTATCCTCGAAGTTTTTTTTTTATTTTCGGAAATAAATAAAAATCGCAAGGTGCGAGGTCGAGGCTATAGGGCGGGTGACCCAGTAATTCCACGTCTGACGTCGCCAAGTAGTTGATTGTTTGCTTGGCGGTGTGCGACGAGGCGTTGTCGTGGTGAAAGAGGATCCTACTGCGCGGTCGTTTCTCCCGAACTTTTTCCAAGACAAGTGGCAAACAATTTGTTAGTGTACCACTCGCTCTGCAGTAACTGTTTTTCGATCCTCTAAAACAATTGTTGCGTAATGACCTGTTCTTCCGAAGAACGAGGCCAATATATTTTTTCCCACGCTTCGACCTCTCTACACTTTAGTTGGGAACTCCTCGGAAGGAAACACCCAGACAGCAGACTGTCTCTTAGTTTCTGCAGGGCTAACATGACACACGCGACAATTACTCACTCTCGCGTGAGTAATTTTTGTCTATTTCTGTCAATTTTCTCGTTTTCTGACAGCGCTGCCATACAAAATACTAGACTCGTTCTGTCAAACTCGATATTTTCTCGACAAACCCTAACATGGCACCTAAGTTATCTCGTATTTTGACAATTCAACACGAGATAATCTTCGATTCTGCTGTCATTTAGTCGTCCTCGATTTTGACGACGAGAAGAGTAGACAAAATTATAATACAAAAAATATGGCATTCATGGGGACTGGTGACAGAAATAAAAACTTAAAACTTTGGAATAACATATATAAGTAAGTAAGTATATATATGCGTATACATGTACCTACGTACACAGGCCGGTCCGCGACGCCAGTCTGATGCACACGTTACATTAGCATGTCGGTGACTTGGGTAGCATGTTGGTGCCGCAGTCTGCATGTCGGTGACGTGGTTAGGATGTCGGTGACGCGGTGTGCATGTTGGTGACGCAAATTGCATGTCAATAAGTGCTTTCAGAATGTCGGTGTCGCGGTTATCACGGCGTAAGTCGATTGCCATTTCGTAAATCTGCAAGCATTTCGGTGACGCTGTTAGCATGTCGTTGACTCTGCCAGCACGCCGGGCACGCTGCTAGCAGGTAGGGCACGCTGTTAGCATGTCGGTGACTCGGTTAGCGTGTTGGTGACGCATTGAGCATATTGATGACGCATTGAGCATGTCGGTGACTCGGTTAGCATGTCGGTGACTCGGTTAGCGTGTTGGTGATGCATTGAGCATATTGATGACGCATTGAGCATGTCGGTGACTCGGTTAGCATGTCGGTTACTCGGTTAGCGTGTTGGTGACGCATTGAGCATATTGATGAAGCATTGAGCATGTCGGTGACTCAGCATGTTGGTGACGCAGATTGCATATTCAAGGGATGCTGTTCATATGTCGGTGACGCGGCTAGGATGTCGGTGACGTGGTTAGTATGTCGGTGACGCGGTTAACATATTGGTGACGCGAACCCACAGGTTTTTCCCCTAACAAAAATGGCTCACGCATTTTCGTTTCCGTCATTTTGTATTTTAATTTCGGCATGCCATAGAAAAATATTAAATTTTAATAAAAAAGGTCGGTTACACAAAAAATTACAACATAAATTAATAGAGGTGGATGTAAAATCATTATAGTACATACTAATTCCATGCGTAAAATTTATCGAATGAGCCGATGTTGCTAAAATAAAAATGATTTGTTTTTAATAATTTGCTACATAGGTTTCTCGTCGCGAGATAAAGAACTGTCAAAGTGCCTTTCTCGAGTTTACTCACGCTTAGCGGTCATGTTAGGCATTCAGATGACGTCAGAATCGTAGACAAATTTCGACAAATCGAGAAAGAGAGCGTTCTCGCGCTTGTCATGTTAGCCCTGCTGGATCATAAAATAAATCCAGCTTTCGTCACCCGTAAGTATGTCGAATACAACATTTGAGTCACCTCCGTTAAATCTTTGAACCATTTCACGACACCAATCAACACGACAGAGTTTTTGGGCCTCTGTCAAATAATGAGGTATCCACCGGGCACAAAGCGTCCTGACCGCTAAATGTTCATGGAGGATTTTGTGCACTTGACTCATACCGATGCCTAAGCTTATCCGAATCTGCTGATAAGTCACTATTTTGTCAGTCTCTCTCATACGCCGCACAACACTGATGTTATCTTCAGTCGTCGCCTTAGAAGGCCGTCCGTCACGCAGATCATCGGTGAGATTAGTGCAACCACGTTTAAATTCATTAAACCAGTTGTAAACTGTGGCACGTTATGGGGCTTCATCGTGAAAGGAATCCATCCAATCGAAGTCTATCATAACTTTCTTGTTGACTTAAATGACATCGAAAGTCATAAAAAATCATTGAACCAAAATGTTCTCGCGTTAAATTCATGCTGACGTGACACAGACAATTTTCAATTTGCCGCCAAATTGTAAACAAATGACAAATGAATAAAATACATACACAATAATATTGGCAAAGAGTTCCATTTTCAAATTTTGAACTGTTTTTTTTATTATATCGTTTTCAAGTGGCCAGTTTCAAAAACTTTCAGTGTCGCCCTCGTATACATAATTATTAATCACGCCGACAAAGTCGTATACTCGTATAGTGTAAATATCGCGGGTCTGTGAAAATTAAAACCATTTTTTGATTCCGAAAACTGTATATTAAGCTCATTTTTGTTAGAGTCAAGTGTCGCCCCGTCAGCTAAATGGTTGTTTTTGGATATGTGAAATAATCATGGCAGTAGTTTAACGAAATTAAAAGGAAAACTATCGCAGCTACGTAGGCTTTACAATTTACTGACTAATAGTCAACCAATTTAGATTCATTCAAGAATTGACCGTGACGTACATAATTATATTGAAATATGTAACGTGTTTTTCAACTACAATGTTAAATTTGATTTTGGGATAAATTCATCCTAACAACGGAACCCTTCATTGTGCGTGGGCCGACACGCACTGGGCCGGTTATTTGTGTTTTGAATTCATTATTCCAATGCCATCTCGTGGTAATAACCTGCCCCTTGCATAAGATGCAATGATTCATTATCAGTGATAGGAATAGATAGTGCCTATTTGCCTAAACTTCGAAGAACAGAGACAAGAAACGGAGACTTTTTTAGAACTAACTTTTTTTCCGAGACATCTGTCCCGAAATTTCGAGACAACACATAAATACATTTAAAAAAAATGTTATTTGGAATAAGTAATTCGTCTATATTTACCTAAAGTTTGCGACTAGATATATCATAATAAATAACATACACAGTCGTTACAACCATAAAATTTTCTGAATTTTTTTTTGGAGAACATTTTGTAAATGACTTGTTGATCGTAATACACAGTGAATCACAATGTTTGAATAAGAAGCCGTACACGTTTCGAAGTAAATATCTTCTTTCTAGCTCACTCTCGGCTACGTTTAATGAGATTTCTAAAGTTCAAGTGTAAAAAAGGCATTATATGTAACACATAATAATTAATATTTAAAAGAGTGTCCATGGAGTTTCTTGCACGTTCTTCTCCATAGAGATCTACTCTTTGGAACGTGCAATTTAGCTTCACTTTTCTTGGACTGACCGACATTTGAAAAAAATTATGATTGTGTATTTTAACTTAGATGACTCATCTGACAAAGAAAATTTCGGTTCTGATACTGAACTTGACGAATCGAATCACGATGATTAAATTAAAATCGTTCTTTATTTTTTATGGTATTTGTAACACAAATAAAGATTTTCAAATTCTTAGCAATTTTTGATGCATCAAGTTCTTTATCAAAACCGAACAGTTAGTAGTTCAGTATTAAAACTGATTGTCCTAAATGCTTCAAATATTAATTTGTAAACTTCAAAGGTTAATTTGTACTTTGATTTGAGTAAAAATTGCATCCCTCAACGTCAGTAAAATAAATATGACATAGATATTTAAAGATAGATAAACATAAATTTGTTTCTTAAATCTTTCCTTCTGTACATTTTGTTTCATGGTTTCCAATTACGTCATATTTTAAAATAATATAAATATACATATATTTGTTACAACAATATTCTATGCGTTTTATTTTTCCTTTAGAGCCCATTAATTATTTAATGAACCTAGAGCGATATCGACCGGCGATTTTTGAGCATTTTTTCTTTCGTTTTTTTTTTGCATAGAAATCTCCAAAAATCGCCAGACAATATCGGTGGTGTGAAAGGACCCTTACGTTTTTTTTTTAACTAGTTAATGCCCGCGGCTTTTCCCGCGTGTACTATTGTTTTTGTATCCCATGGGAACTATACTTTTTTTTTAATAGGAAGTAGCATATGTGCTATTCCACACCTTAATCTATATCACTACCAAAATCAGCATTTTCAGTGGCATTGAGTAATGGACATCCATACAAACTATCACATTTATAGACAAACTTTAGATAAATATAGACGAATTACTTATTCCAAATAACACATTTTTTGAAATGTATTTAAGTGTTGTCTCGAAATTTCGAGACAGATGTGCCGGAAATAATTTAGTCCTAAGGAAGTCTCCGTTTCTTGTCTCTGTTCTTCGAAGTTTAGGCTAATAGGCACTACCTATTCCTATCACTGTTCATTATGTATATGACGTCACTCAGGTGATAGTAATCTGCTAATTCAACCGTAGAATTGTCAACGTCCATATCATGTTGACAACACCGGTTCTCGTCCGATCATCGAAGTTTAAGTAACATCGGGCGCGGTCAGTACTTGGATGGGTGACCGCCTGGTAACACCGCGTGACGTTGGCTTTTTGTATTATATTTTTTTGTTTCGTACAATTTTAAAAGTTCTTTTAATGTAAAGTGAGCATTAAAAGTTGAGAAATATTAATGTATTTTGACATTTTATCTTTTATAATCCGAGTAATTTTTTTTTTTACTAATTTGTTTTCCACGTCTAAAGAGGTTTGTTGAAAGAAGGTTGAGAAAGTTTGTTTTATTGAGTCTATTAAAAAAAAAGAAAGTTCAAATTAAGCCAATGAAATGCAAAAAGCCAACGTCACGTGGTGTTCCCAGGCGGTCACCCATCCAAGTACTGACCACGCCCGATGTTGCTTAACTTCGGTGATCGGACGAGAACCGGTGTATTCAACGTAGTATGGACGTTGGCAGTTATAGAATCGAAGTTTACGCACAGTACTTTGTGTAATGACGTCATTCATACATAAAACTATCAGTACCCCACTCTTGTGAAAAATGTAAATCTAGCGAAAGAGTTAGTTACTTCCAACGGCAAGCTAAAATAACAACCACTCTTGTTTTAGTTTAAACATTGTTTATAGATATAAATAAACGTGACCACAAATATGTTTGATCATCATTTATAAGTATGACATCATATTATGCAGTCTGCCTAGTCTTTTGAATAAGTAGCTGTTTTTTCTAAGCGCGCCGAGGAAACCACCTCTCGGGTTCACCGCTCGCCAGGCGGGGTCGTCTCATTGGGTAAACTTAGGAATGCCTACGGGGGCTAGACCTATGTTGCCATGTTCTCCTCTATTATGTGAGACCTAAAAATTTCGGTCTTCAATAATGACGTTTTTAAGGATGACGACATAACATAAACTAAAAAGGTTCATAAATGTTAAAAAGCTACCATTTGGTAGTTTTATCAACATTTTTGTTTTATTTGTTAACCAACAAGTTAGCCGATTTATTATTTCGGTTAATGTAATCAATGTTAATATTATTAAAATTGGATAAATAAAAATATAATGTATGTATAGTATAATAGATATACGCTCGTATAGACTAAGTTTGTACTTATAAATAGACAAAAGAGTTATCCAATCAAGCCAATACAGAAATAAATAATTAATTTAATTTACTGCAATGCATAGGGCAGAGCGCAGAGGCTACTTATTTTCTAAAATTAATTTAATAAAATTTAGTGGGTAAGATTTTGTTAAATACACCTGGCAGCCCCAGTTCACAAGAAAAATGTCTGCCGGCGTGAGCGCATGATAATCTAGGAACGTAATTATTTACTTTAGATGTTATTTCTTGTGAATTCTCTTTTTGCAACGTTAAGTGTTATCCTCACCATTAACGACGTTGAGTAGTCTTTGACTTTTACAAATCAACCACTAACTTATGATTTTGTTGTTCAAAGTTTTCTACAAGCAAGAATACATTTTCTCCTATTACTTTAGATGTTATTTCTTGTGAATTCTCTTTTTGCAACGTTAAGTGTTATCCTCACCATTAACGACGTCGAGTAGTCTTTGACTTTTACAAATCAACCACTAACTTATGATTTTGTTGTTCAAAGTTTTCTACAAGCAAGAATACATTTTCTCGTATTTACATTTTTATGTTAATTGCATCAATAAGGCTGCTTTACCACCAAAGCGGAGCTGGAAAATTGTAACCTGTGCAATTGCATAATAATTTAACATCGGTTACAGTTTCCCAGTTCTGCTTTCGTGGACAGGCTTATATATAAGTATCTCAAAGAAATGCGATTTTGAATATCCCGCTTTCGCGAGTTTTCGGGGGCATCCACCAGGAGGCGCCAAAAACCGTACCATTTTATTTGTTCGTAGTTGTCATTCTTCTCCCTAGAGTAAATATGTTCCTTGACCGCTCGACACGGCCGACGACACGACTTCAATCCCGAGTTGAGAGTACTAGGGCTGCAAAATATACAAGGAGGTACCTTGCTAGAACATTGAGTAAAGGCGCCACCTATGTATTACTCAGTAGGTAGCGCCACTTAAACATACGGCTGAATTTAAAACCACCGACAGAATTGTGTTGCCTCGCATCCTATGTGTTTTATTGTGATAACGATAGATGGCGCTAATTTATGTTCTTTTTACTCGAGTGCGCGTTGCAAAGGAGGGTAATGTGTTTATCAGCCTATGTATGTTTGTCCCTTTGTGGCGCTCTAGAGGCCAAACGCGTGGGCTGATTTGGATGATTCTTACATCAATCGATTTGTCTTAAAATAACATGGTAAATCATTCAAAATTGTGTGTACAAAATTACATTTGCAGTTGGACTGTATCGGAGAACATGTTTATCAATGACCACGCGAGTTCAACTAGGTTTTATCCGGTTTTTAATAATTATTTTGTGCAAGATATTATACTTGTTTTTTTAAATATAATACCTTATACATTGTGTTAGTTGTTTATATGAAAATGTGTTTCTATTTTACAGAATAAATCCACGTCAAGATTTCCTCTCGCCGGATTGTGATGAAGTGAGAGATCGCATGAGTTCTTGCTCTCTGAAGTCAAACAACCAAGATCGAAACGTCCTCAAGTATAAAGTGGAAGAGGATATCCTTGCTAATGTAAACGTGAAACCCTTAAGGCTCCTACATACTGGCGCGACTTGTCGCGCGACGCGACGCGACACAAAGGCACCGCGTGTAGCGCTACAAGCGGTGCCTTTGTGTCGCGACGCGTCGCGCGACAAGTCGCGCCAGTATGTAGGAGCCTTTAGTCGCGATACATGAGAAGTGGATTTATGAAGCGAACCGAAAACCTTGCCGATCCATGTCCTTGCCTGAAGATAACAGGTTAGTAGTAATAACGACGTCAACACAATGTGTTGATTTAGATCGACTATTTGAGCTCATATGTTGCCAACGTCCATACTACGTTGAATACACCGGTTCTCGTCCGATCACCGAAGTTAAGCAACATCGGGCGTGGTCAGTACTTGGATGGGTGACCGCCTGGGAACACCACGTGACGTTTGCATTTTGTAGTTTATTTTTTTGCTAACACCGACCTCATCTAGTTTTTTTAAATATTTTTTGACGTGTAAAAGTGTTTCGTATAGAATAAACTTAATTTATTTTTTTTATTAAAATTTATATTTTTAATATTTTGTGTTAAATAGTAACAAATGTAACAATTTTATTTCATCAAGTTAATTTATTCAGTAGTGGTGATACTACCTTACACATTTATATTTTATTTAATTTTACGTCAGCCGTAGTTCCCTACTTACTTATTGTATATCGGTATAGTGAGCGTAATGCTAATCAGTATTCAGTTCAGTAATACTGCAGTTATTTACAAATTCCTTAGTCGAGCACTAAAGCTACACCACGCCAGCGAACAGTCTTTCAAACGCTCCAGAATGCTCCGCCATTTTGTAAAATGACGTCACAAAGTTGATACTAAACGAAAAATTCAATCTAGCAGTTGCCAACGTCCATATTACGTTGAATACACCGGTGTATTCAACGTAGTATGGACGTTGGCAACTGCTAGATTGAATTTTTTTTCAGTAATTGCCAACGTCCATACTACGTTGAATACACCGGTTCTCGTCCGATCACCGAAGTTAAGCAACATCGGGCGTGGTCAGTACTTGGATGGGTGACCGCCTGGGAACACCACGTGACGTTGGCTTTTCACATTTTATACTGATTTTTACATTAGTTTCTTATATAATTACATATAATTTAATATTGTTAATAATTACTTATATATTACTAACGTATACAAAATATTCTAAAAAAAAATAAAAGAGTACCTAAATAAGGAGTTTCTTGCCCATTCATCTCGGTACGAAACTATCTTTTGGAACCTTTTGACGCCTTGAATCAATTCTATTTTCTTGTAATTTTTGACGTTCTTAGTGCCTTTTAATGGTCTACTTGAAATAAATGGTTTGAATTCGACTTTAACTACAGAAATAACGTAAATTGTAAAAGTATCTTATCTTAAATTTTAATGTAGAAAACAGAAGTATACGAATCAGAAAAGTTTAATTAAACACTTGCATGTGATTTTGTTGTGCTGGAAAGTCTTTAAAATTCCGTATTATCTGGGGTAGACAGTGGTGAAATTACTCAGCATCAGAATCACTATAAATTCCATCACTCTCTTCACTGTCTACATCAGATTCATGAGAATGTCCAAGACTTTCTAATGAAGCACTATTTTCGGTACCTATCTGAAATTCTCATTTCCAAAATTTCACATACTTCAGGAGGAATTTCTTTACGTTTTGTTTAGGTTTCGTAAACTAGCTAAATAACGAAAAGCTGGCGGCTTTCTCGCGCAACGCATCAGCATTGCAATTCAGCGAGGAAATGCCGCCAGCATCCTCGGTACAATGCCCCGAGGGCCTTTTTTAAGCTTAACTTAGTTTTAATTTAATTTAGTTAATGTTAATAATCATCTTGTAATTTGGTTATGTAAATAAATATTTGCTAAATAAGGATCTGATGTTATCAATCGTCGATGCATCAAATCATTGTTTGTATTCTCGAAATTTTCCTCGTGAACAGCTCTCTGAATTTTTTGTTGTGTTTATTTCTGGCCTCTTGGACCTCTTCAGAGAGCTGACCTACAGGAAGTAAACAATTTGAAATGTTATTTATTCACAATTATATAATTAATTAATAAAAATAACAAAATTATATCCTATCTTAACTAAAACTATACACAAACAAAAAGGCGGAAGAGCTCATTGGGCATCAAAAAATTCGTCCGCATCGCTGTCAATGGGAAAAGAGCCCAAAAGGCTGGCAGCATTGCCACGTTGGATGGCAATGCTGATTCTTTGGACTAGAAAAAGGCCAGCCCTCTGGTCACGGGTCACGTGAAGACTCTACCAACCTTTTGGCGATATCCCGAAATACTCGATGGGCACTCGGACCCCAAGGCCCTAGTGTTTCAACCCCAAACGGCTCAAACATATAGCTCCCAATAAGGTTGTTATATTTGCGCCGTTTGAGGTTTTCTGCTCCTGCAGCAGCCGCCCCAGCACGCGTTTCGGTGCTGTGGTCCGAGGACAGGAACGCCGCCGCGCCGGTAGGCTTACACTAGAAATTTTGCGGACGCCGAGCCCACCGAAACGAATGGGTAGTGTGGCTTGCAGCCACGCGCGGTCGTCCAATGCCACATTTAAAGTGGATGTAAGAGTAGATACTTCGAATAATATGATCAATTTTGTCTAAAAGGTGTGGCTGCTTCCATAAAGTGGAAGAGCGGAGAAAATACATAAAATTTGGACCGAAACAGCAATATCTGATAAGCATAAGAGTGAATGCCGAGTGTAAATTAATTTTAGAATGTCTATCCGAAATATCGTTAAAATGTTATTTTTTTCCTCGACGAATGGTGAAAAACTGTCTTCTAAAATTGGAGAACCTAGGAGGTGTAGTGAACTTTTTTCCAAAACTTTGATACCTGGGGCTATTGAATTGAATTTTTGTATGGTCGATTGTCTGTCGGTATTGTCACAAAGGTAAATTTCGCATTTGGAGTAGTTGAGGTCAAGGCCAATGGATTGGAACTGCTGCTTTAGTAATTGAAGATCTTTTAGAACGGTGTCTACGTCACCTCCTAGTGTTCCATCATCTAAATACCACACATTGGTGCCGATTCCCTTGTTCACAAACTAAACTAAATTTAAGTTCAGTGCATCCTTTTCTTTCTATTTCATTAAGAAAAGGACAGATGATCAATTTTAGTTTAATCCTGTCAAATTAATCAGCGCTTGACGTAAATTGACGTAATTTTAGTAAGCAAGTTTTTAATCACGTCTAAACTTGTATGGAGTAGTGACAGGCGCTGATTAATTTGACAGGACTAAACTAAAATTTATCTTCTGTCCTCTTCTTAATGAAATGGAAAGAAAAAGATGCACTGAACTTAAATTTAGTTTAGTTTGTGAACAAGGGAATCGGCGCCATTAAATTTTGAATTTAGTTGTTGTATTATGGGATGGATAGCCAAACTGGAAATGACTGGCCCGAAAGGATCACCTTGTTGGCATCCGACTGCAGATTCCAAAACGTTGTCTTTATATAATAATTTTGATGGGTGCCTGTAACACTGCCACATAAAGCTATAAATTTGTGGTAACTCCTTTTTTACTTCAGCCAACAATGTGTCCCTGTTAACAGAGTTGAAGGCGTTCTTGACGTCAACCTTGAGGATGACCTCACCTTTATTGGCATTCAAAAAACTGGAAAGGACATGTACGGCAGCCTCGCAGCCCCCTTTGGATCCAAAGCCAAAGCTGGAATTTGTTAGTTAGAGTGTCGCTGTACAATTTGCAGCATATTTTGGCTGCCGTACGCCTGTAGGTGCACCCAACGGCAATGGGACGAATGCCGCCGTCCCTCTTGCGCAGGGCACATAAGTTGGCCCCATACAAGACATCAACGACGGCATCATTCACACCGCCGTTGAGCATAAGGTTAATTAGAGCTGCAAGCTCCTTCAAAAGCGACTCACCAGCTTCCTCGGCGCCTGAACTCAATAAATCTTTTAAATGATGAGGAGTCAGGCCATCGAGGCCGCCGGCGGAACCACTTCGGAAGGAGCTCACGGCTACGATCAGCTGGGGGCAGTAACATTAAGAGGATTTGAATCCGGATCGGGAGGGAGAGGGTCGGGGAAGGTGAGGCCATCCGCAGGCGCTGGATGTTTACTCTCCAGGGCTGAAAGAGTTTCTGGAGAGTAGGGCGCCACCACATCACTACTGAACAGAAGCCTGGCCGCTCCTCTGATGTCACCTTCACTTAATTTGGATTCTACATGTGAGCATAAGCCTTTTCGTGAAAGGTTATTGGAAGCAGGTAATTTTGGATCTAAAATAAGGGTGAAATTGTTACAGTTATCTTTAATTTGGTTGGTCAATGTTTTTTGGTTGCCAAATTTTTTTGGACATGCAGAATCCTATAAGGGAAGGTAAGTAATTGCTCCCAGGCACTTTGTGAGTTCTCTTGGGTCGCAAGACGGAGACATTGTGCCAGATTCAGTGCAACAGACCGTCTCGCGCCCCGGGGAACTCTCTTTAATACAGGGGTAGAATTTTTGAATTTTGCCAACATTTTCCACAAACTTTGATCAGGAGTTGTTGATGTTGGGGATGTGGCTGGGGGGCACAAAGTTACACTATGAGGTTTGTGAATCTTGCTATAGTGTATCCGTAGCCCCCGTTCGCCTTTAAAGAAGCGTGGCTGGGAGCAATGGGGACATCTCACCTGGACATCAAGCGATGTGGCAGGTTGACTGGCAATATATCCGGCGTCGCTACAGCCGGCATTGAACATAGATGTAAAACGACTTACCTAAAATAAATAATAACTATGCACAAATACTTAAATAATTATTTACAAGTTTCACATTCACACAAAAAAAAAAACAACTATAAAACTGTCTGACAACTTGGTGTCAGCGTGATGGCTGTGACACACTGGCGCAGACGCGCGGACCTAGGGCGCCGCGGCGCTGCGCGTGCAGCCTTCTTTTTCGTAAGATCCTTTAGGCCCTTTTGCTTCTGAAGTGCTCCAAATAAATATCTATATCGGAGCCTTAAGGAAAGCCTGCGACACGCCCGATAATAGTGCGATTTCAGTTTATATTGTTAGTCTGCGGTCGCTTCCCTGACCTTTGGCTCGCGAATCCGACAGTCAAATAACTAGGAGTTATATCGGTAAGGCTGGTTGCAAGCTCTCACTTAGTATTGACAGGTTTACTTGAATAAGGCTTGAAGTTATTATGATTACGTTTGTTCAGTGCGTTGCATATTAATATCAAATTTGTATTATTTCGAATGCATTATTGTGTTTTATTTTTAGTTTTATTTATTGCTTTTTGATTTTATTGAAATTTAATTGTTGGATTGATGATTGATTGATTGATTTAATTATTTGAAATTATATCTTTGCCATGATATAATATTTTGTGTAGACTAACAGGCATTGGATACCATGAATATTCTCTTATGTATAAATCTCTAGTTAGTTTGACGTACTCTTCAAACTCATCTACATTAATAGGAAACCCGCTATTAATGCACTGTAAAATCACATGCAAACGTTTAATTAAATTACAATTAACGCCTGTTATTTCTGACGACTTTTCAGCATTCCGAAAAAAAATACGGGCTGTATTTCCGTCGTTCGTATTTCCTGCTTGTTGTTTAGGCATGTCTACCAAAATACCTAATTCACGCCTAAACTTCTCTTGCACACCTTTCTTTTTTAAACTTAATTTATTTTATTTTATTTTCAGTTCCCCGAACTTGCCACGTTTTCATGTCTAACCTATAAGAAATATGCAACATACATTCGAATAGTCTAATCCACGAGTGTAATGGTGATAAACCAAGTGAAAAAAAACTTCTTTTTTGGATTTTTGTGAAATGATAATGATGAATGATGATGATTGATGGTTTCATTGTTCATTTCTTTTGGTTTAGCACCACATATGTAACAGGTTTGAGTAGACGCACATGAAGCTACAGCATTACAAATTTTTCCATCTATCATGCAAAATATCAAAGTTGATTTAACCAATATTTCCATATTATTTATAAGAATTTTAGTCGGCAAAAGTGTTTCCGCTTGCTCTTTAACTTTGTCAACCTCGGTAACAATAAGGGCAGAGGTTTCTTTGGCAAAAAGAAATTTAATAGGACGACAATATTTTGTTGATGAAGTTGCCGGGGTTTTGCCACAGAATTTGTTTAATTTCATTATTCAACGAATACAATTGTATAGGCACCATTGAAATACTAAATAAACTTTCATCACTACTATTTACATCACTGAATTTTTGTTTATATCAGACTTGTTCTGCTCCATCACAACCCCATTTCACAACAATATTGAGGATTTTTAATTCACGAATTGTTTGTAATACTTAAAAATTCGAAGACATGCGACATCTACCAACCCGCACTGTGTGGTATAATAAGCACAATGTATATTTCCATAGAGAGAGCAGTGGTGGCCCGGTGGTAACGGCCGCGACTTACCGAGTTATAGGTCATTGGTTCGAACCCAGACAGGCGCTTTACTTTGTGTAAATTATTTCATCACCACTGCTCTCAAAACGGTGAAGGAAAACATCGTGAGGTAACCAGCATATCCTAGTACCAAAAATTCGAAGACATGTGACATCTACCAACCCGCACTGGGCCTGCGTGGTGGATTACGGCCCACTCCCTCTCACAGAGAGGAGGCCTGTGTCCCAGCAGTGGCAACATTATAGGCTGATTATGTATATTTCCATAATATTTGTATAGTGCCATTTCCTGCTGCTTTTTTATCATGTTTTTTTTTTGTAAAATAAGAAACAGCAAAATAAGTACAAAGTTTTATTGTTAACAGTTAAATCTAAAATCAACCACACATCTGAGTAACAATAGTATTTAAAATGGAAACTTTAGAAATCACATAATACTCCTATATCAACTTATACTTTAGAAAATCAAAGGATCATAGAAAAGTACCAAATCAGGCAACTAAATAACCTTTGGTGTAATCAATGCAATTAAAAAATATAGAAACGAAGATTAAAATATTTTAGATAGATTAAAAGTGCTAATATTAAAGAATAACAAGGCAATACCTTCATAAGGTGCATCTATTCCAAAAATCACAACAGTGGAATGTATTGGTGCCACTTACTCTAAATCACATAGCCTTGCACTACAATCATTAAAAACGATACAAATTAAAACACGGAAACAATCTAAAAGGACAAGAAAACCTATGAAAATATCTTTGGGTTTTCTAAATACGAGTACAAATTGGACGGATGAGTAATATAACTCTGATAGTAACAATATCAGTGAAATAATTATGATTGACCAATACAGTGTAATACAAAACTCTATCAACTTTGTACTTGTCAAATTGGACTTTTGAATATATGTAGTAAGAGAGCCCATGACCAACATTTTTATCTCTTCGTTTTATGACCAAAACCGTATAAAATTTATTGGATACAAAACACCTATTTTCACCTGACCGCATTTTCAAATACGTCAAAAAAAATACTAAACAGTTTGATAACAATGTCTGATTTTCAGAATCTAGGTGAACGATAAGATTTTGTATACCGAAAACACAATTTTCAGACACCAGTGCAGTCGTACGTAACAAGGAGACCATTTGCGAACATTTAAAATGAGGCATAAAAACCCAGAAACCGTCAGAGCCGGTTTTCAAGTGAACATTGGTCAGTAGATGTGAATCAATAATTTTTCAGAAGAAAGTGTGCGCATCTTATGTGTTGAAACAATTTTGAATATGTTGAAAAATTTTCCCTTCGGTGGTAACATAGCATTCTGTCTAAAAACTGTTGGATATTATGAAAATAGTTGCACAGATATAGAAAAAAATATATCAGACAAATTTAGTGTAGCACCTTCCTAATCGGACAAGTTTTCGATAATCAGAATTTATAAAAAAGTTGTACTGTGGCGTATTCACTTACGATTTTTTTTGACAAGACAGAAAAATGCCCCCTTAAAACTGCTACATTTCTGACCGGTACTGCACACCGAGTCGCGTTCAGATTCATCTAAACTAATAATTTTATACGGTTTTGGCCGTTAAAAGATGCGACATGCTTTTGATCCTGGGCTCTCGTACTTATACAATCGGTGAAGAAAAAAATAAGTTCTTCCCACGCCTCATCATGCAATAATGTAATTTGTACTTATGGCTTCAACATTAGTGTTAGAACTTAACAAAAATCTTAATTCTGGATCAACAGAATTAATCAGTCCTTATCCTCGTTCAAATTCAAGAGGTTTTCCTCGGATATCTTCGGTAACCCGCCGCTAGACATTGGAGATCTCGCACTCTTCCAGCTGTTCGAGAGGTCTTCTTCTATCTTTCTCTCAAGAAACTCGAAGTCATCGTACTCCGCTTGGCACTTGAGACATTCATCGGATGAAGAGTCTTGGTAGCTCAGCACATTCTCAATGTTGACCTCAACTTCGTCATTTCTGTCGCATGTGGGTATGGATGGGCTGCTGTTGCTTAGAGCTCGAGATAGGCTAGATACAGTCGGTATTAATATTTCGGATTTGGGTCGTATTCTGATGTTGGCAGGTTTCGGTTTGCGAGCGAGGGGGGTTTGTGAGCGTTTATCTTTGGGGAATACGCGCTGGATTCTCTCTTCGACGAGTGAAATGCTTCGTTTGAAGACGACGGTATCCTGCGGGCGCCGCTCGTGCGCGCAGCCGTCGATGGCGTCTCGTGACTCGGTGTCGGAGTTGTCGCAGCGGAAATAAATGGTGTCGCAGCCGTTCTCCTGCTTGACCTTGATGAGGCAGCAGTCGTCTTCCTTCTCGCACAGTATCTCGTGCAAGGATCCGTGCAGCGGTATCAGTTTCACTTTACCGCCGAAGTTTTCTTGCATCGTCGATAGGTCGTCGTCTATGTATAAGTCCTCGGTACTTCTAGCTTCCTGTTGACAATGAAGACGAAAACTTATATTAGAAACACATCCCTATTCTTATTTTAAACCCACAAGTTAGTTTTGACCATAAATATGGAACATTGAGTTTTAGAAAAAGTTCGGCTTCATAGAGCGTCGTCTCTATCACTCACACATGTGGATATTTCTTTCTAATGGTCGAAGTGTCATGTTTACGGGTACTGTACTTACCTGTAAAGCATTGAAAGCCTGGCACCTCTTCAAAGCATTAACATGAACATCCTCAGTCAGTGTATCTTCCATTGACTGGTTCATTTTGTCCTTAGTACACGTATTGTTGTTCGTACTAACATCATTATTACCTCCATCACAGATAGTGACATTCACACAGTTGTCTAGGACTTGGAGACTGTTCTCTCCGGAACGTGTGAAAGTAATTTGCAGTAATGGTTTATTGTTCCCATTGATTTTGACTCGAGAGAACGATTTTATTGGCTCTTTCTTAGTAGATCTTGTTTCGTCGTTATTGGTTAAAGACTCTATGATATTCGCGACTCCTTTGTTGACGATGTCTTCGTTCTTACAAGCATCTGTAGAGTTTTCGTCTGTTATTTCTTGCAATAGATGTTGAAACTCTTTGCGTATCATATCTCTAATGTACTCTTCGATGCTTCTCGTGTCTGTTGATTGGTCGATCATTAGCTCGGATTTTTGGCTTTCGGTAAATGTTCTGGAATTAAAAGTTATTTCAATTGAAATATTTACTTTGAAAAACAAAAATTCAGTAGGTAGTCTCTTGAAACAATAAAATATGAAAAGCAAAAACCCAACGTCACATGGTGTTCCCAGGCGGTTACCCATCCAAGTACTCACCTCGCCCGATTTTGCTGAGCGTCGGTGATCGGACGAGAACCGGTGTATTCCAACGATTATGGACCTTGGCAAAACCTATTTAATATGATGATAAGTCACGAAATAGTTACCCTCGTTCTGATTCAGCCCTCCAGTGTGGAAGATCAGGGCTCCGGTGACGAAGTTCAGGGCTCCGGTGACGAAGTTCAGGGCTTCGAGAAAAGTTAACGTTCTTGGCGATTGTATCCCGTGCTTGACAAAATTGCTCCCATTGGTGTCCTGTGAAATATTTTATCATACAAGCATCAATTAAATAATAACCTAATTGTCAATTTAATTAACATTTTGGCACAAAAAAAAAAACACAATTTTTCATATAGGTTGTCATTTTGAACATGGCATATTTACCTAGTTTTCTAAAGCCGTCTGAGAATAATCAATCCTGCAGATTAAAATGGGGAAAAGATATCAAATACACAAATAATACTTACTTTTAAACCAGAAGTCCTGCTATGTCATGTCAAAAGGAATAAAATTGTTAGTATATAAATTAGAAATAAAAGCCTCTTGCAAATATAAGTTTTTATTGTGTTACCAACACAATGCAAGTGATAAGTATGAAGATAAACAGTGAGTATTGCAATGTTAAAAAGATAGATATGGTTTAACACTCAGAGGAAAAACAGAGGGTGTTGTAAATAGGAGCCTTTGTTGGTCTATGACGTCGGCATCGTAATTTATTTAAGGATATATTAATATAATAATTACACAACAGCTTCTTATTCTGAACCGCGCTTGCAATCGGCGTAGTGCGATTGCAAGCGCGTCATTCAGAATAAAAGCTTCCGAAAAGGGGAGAATTTGTAAACTTATGTACACACATCAAAAAAGTCTAAGCAACACGCATTATTTATTAGTATTATTTTTTTCTTAACTTTTCTTAACAAACTAGATTGGTATACAATCTTTTTGTTCTCAGAAACATAATATACTGGCTGATTTTAAAAATATAAATTTTTCGATCGTGTTTTGTTTTAATTCAAATAAAAGCTACTTATTTTTGGCATGTATTTAACGCGGCGACAAATTAATCTTGGCTTCGCTTTCACGCTGATGCATGACAATGCGCGTTCGCACTCAGCTCGGAGGACCAAAGAGTACTTGGCAATGGAAAACATCCGGGTAATGCCATGGCTTGCACAGTCGCCACACCCCAATCCCATCGAGCACGCATGGGACATGCTCCAGAGACATGTTCTAGAGAACCTGGACGGAGTGTCCACAACCCAACAACTGAAAGACTTGTTAAAATTCCATTGGGAGCGATTGCCGCAGGATCAGATAAAAATCTTATAAATTCAATGAAAAATCGCTGCCAACAAGTTTTAAACAATAGAGGCGGTCACACTTTGTATTGAATTGATGATTGATGATCTGGCAGTTTGAGTACTTTATGTGGCCTACCCAAATGTCCTTTCTTTGGTATTGTTCGTCGAGTCGTTGAGCTCCTTGGGTTCTGGGTTGAGCTGCACGATTACTGACAAATGCGTGCACTGACAGGATAGGTCCACTCAATCTGTGTGGTTCTTTCCTCAAAAGACCATTTCAGACACCAATCTGCATGGTCTTCACATGATCTGACCAAGATTATGTCTGGACTTTAAAATAGACTGTGACCTCGAGTTTGTTTCGGCCTTTCTTCTCAGAGTAGTCAGATAGGAAACGCCGAGCGAATCTAGTTTTTTTTTCTAAATATGATTAAATTGACGTTTATAAGTGTTTGTACAAACCTACTTACAGAAAATAAAATCATTTCATTTCATTTCATCATTTCAATAATTTCATTTCAATTACCAAATTATTAAAAAAGATGTCGTTATTTAATTTTGTAAAACATGAAGAATTCGTTTTAACTTTATTTACAACGTATGTTACGGTACACATATTGTTAATTATTGTGATTAAATGAACAGTAGGGTATTTTACTATATACGAGAAAAAATCTATAAATATATTATTGAGATAGTTTAGGCAAAATGTTAGTTTTATTTCATAAAATAACAAAATAAATTTTAAAATTCAATTCAACGTCTTCAGTTTTTGAAGACGTTGAATTGTAATGTGGGGATGATATTTTTTCTCTTCTATCGCATGGTGTGGGGTATCGTTGGATAGGCCGTTAAAAATATTGCGGGTCTGTGATAACCACTTTTCGATTCAAGGTAATCCGCTTGCGTAATCTTAAGCATTAAACTCTAACAAAAGTTAGAGTTGAGTGCCAAGCTAAATGGTTGCTTATGGAGATGTGAAAAGACTCATGACAGCAGTACATATAATGAAATTAAAAGGAAAACTATCACGGCTTTTTTTTTTTTTTTAAGGTGTGAAATCATCAAATAACTTCTCCCGCTCTGGGCGGAGCGGGAGGGTGTGTCAGACTCTTACTGACTAAAACCCACCCGTATTCCTTCCTGTTGCCTGTGTTGCGGGGGCCTCCGTGACCCATAAGTACCTTCCCGCGACTCCGGCTGGCATCGGCCCTAGTGGACCCCTACTTTTGTGCTGACGACATCTCTTTGAGGCGCGCGTGGAATACGACGCGCCGTCGACCCGGGCCTGGTCCTTACCGGACGGTGAGCTACCCATTGCTCACCGTCCGCAAGCCCGCGCCTACGGTGGCCGGAAATCCGCCCGGGATTCCCGACGCCCTGGGCGTATCTATCACGGCTAAGTAGGATTTACGAGTTAACGAGTTATAGCCGACCAACTTAGTTAAGTTTGTTTTTTATTATTAGTAGGATTACAATAGTCAAAATCGTTCGAAAGTTCACAATCACAACCATAAACGTTGCTTAGACTTTTTTAATGTTTTTTTGTAGGGGTATTGTATTTATGAAATCAGTACGGTGTGCCAAATTTTAAATGGCATAAGCAAACCGGTAATATCACAAAATTGTGTACCCAATTCAATTGAGATAAAACAGATTTCATATTATTAGTATCAGAAGCTTAGTAAAAATAATGTTTTACCTTAAATAACTACGGGTAACAATATACAAAATGTTAATACCCCAACATTAGTAGTTAAAGGGTATAATTTAGTGGTGACTGACCATTTTTTCCGTTGCTAGGAGAAGGAGGACGCGTGCGATATATTTTAATCCCTGGTTTCTTTACGTTCAACTGGGGTAAAGATTTCTGCAGTGTATCGACACAATGGGATGCCGGCTTTACCGCTGCTATCTGGCTCCTGAAACAAAATGAAAAAATCCAACGTCACGTGGTGTCCCCAGACGGTCACCCATCTAAGTACTGACCACGCCCGATGTAGCTTAAGTTCGGTGATCGGACGAGATGCGCTGTTTTCAGCGTAGTATGGACGTTGTCGTTAGTTACACCGAATTTTCCGATAAATATGTACCTACTCGAAGATCACTAAGTACTTGGAGGATTACTACTTCATTTATGGCTCGGCGCAGAGCGGATTTTGTAATGGCATTGACTTTGAACTTTATTATTAGTTTGTTAAAAATGCAAACCGCGTGGGCATTCTCAAGGTCAACCGAGGGGCCGTTTAATATCATTCCCCGACCCTCTAATATATTCTAATACATCTTAGCACTTTATGACAGTGACATTCAATTTTATCACAAGCGCCTCTGCTACACGCTGCTCGTAGTCTGCTTTTACCCGACTACGGCAAAGCCAAAAAGAAGGGTTATGTTTTATAAAATGTATGATAAGCTACTTTTACAATTAACGTTATTTCTGTAGTTAAAGTCGAATTCAAATCATTTATTTCAAGTAGACCATTAAAAGACACTTATGAACGTCAAAATATACAAGAAAATAGAATTGATTCAAGGCGCCAAAAGGTTCCAAAAGATAATTTGGTACCGAGATGAATGGGCAAGAAACTCTATACTTAGGTACTCTTTTATTTTTTTTAATATATTGTATACGTTAGTTATATATAAATAATTATTAACTATATTAAATTATATAAGAAAATAATGTAAAAAGCCAACGTCACGTGGTGTTCCCAGGCGGTCACCCATCCAAGTACTGACCACGCCCGATGTTGCTTAACTTCGGTGATCGGACGAGAACCGGTGTATTCAACGTAGTATGGACGTTGGCAAATGATCAGTTGAATGTTTCGTTTAGTATCAACTTTGTGACGTCATGTAATTAATAATTATTTTAATACATAAAATAGCTGAGGATGCTGGAGCGTTTAAACGACGCGCGACGCCTCGTTTGAGCGCGACTGAGGAATATAAATATTACGCTAACGCTGCTTAATAAATTAGCATGCCAAAATGCAAATAAATGTGTACATAACAGAAAATTAAATAAAAGTAGAACAGTTTTGAAGTTCTTATATAAAAAATGCAAAAAGCCAACGTCACGTGGTGTTCCCAGGCGGTCACCCATCCAAGTACTGACCACGCCCGATGTTGCTTAACTTCGGTGATCGGACGAGAACCGGTGTATTCAACGTAGTATGGACGTTGGCAAATGCCAGGTTGAATTTTTCGTTTAGTATCAACTTTGTGACGTCATTTTACAAAATGGCAGAGCATTCTGGAGCGTTTGAAAGACTGTTCGCTTGCGCGGTGTGGCTTTAGTGCTCGACTAAGGAATTTGTAAATAACTGCAGTATTACTGAACTGAATACTGATTAGCATTACGCTCACTATACCGAATAAATTAACCGCTGTTTAAAAATAAGTAAGTAGAGAACTACGGCTGACGTAAAATTAAATAAAATATAAATGTGTAAGGTAGTATCACCACTGCTGAATAAATTAACTTGATGAAATAAAATTGTTACATTTGTTACTATTTATCACAAAATATAAAAAATATAAATTTTAATAAAAAAAAATAAATTAAGTTTATTCTATACGAAACACTTTTACACGTCAAAAAATATTTTAAAAAACTAGATGAGGTCGGTGTTAGCAAAAAATAAAAATAATAAAATGCAAAAAGCCAACGTCACGTGGTGTTCCCAGGCGGTCACCCATCCAAGTACTGACCACGCCCGATGTTGCTTAACTTCGGTGATCGGACGAGAACCGGTGTATTCAACGTAGTATGGACGTTGGCGAATGCCAAGTCGAATCTTTCGCTCAATATCTTTTAGCTTTGTGACATCATTTTATAAAAATGGCTGAGCATTTTGTAGCGTTTGAAAAACTGTTCGCTGGAGCGCGCGGTATGACGTTAGTGCTCGACAGAGGAAGTTAGCAAATAACTAAAATATTTTTACGTTGACGAAACGATAGATGAACTGTGTGAATGATGATATGGCTAGAAAGGGGGAGACTACCAAAATGACGACTAATAGAGAAGTATGGAAGAAAGGGACATGTTGCGCCGACCACAAATAAACTGGGATAAGGGTAGGAGAATGATGATTTTTACGTTGACGCTACCGAATAAACTACAAACATACCACGCCTTCTTCCCATGGGGTAGGCAGAAACTATAGAACGCCACCTGCTACGCTCCTTACATTAAATTAATTGCTATTTAAATTTAAATAAAAATAGATAACAAACACAAAATAGTATATAAATAAAGTAAATAATGATTTGAAGTTTTAGTGGGTGTTCATTTGAAGTTGGTTGAACAGAAACGTACAATAAAATTTAGTAAGACGAATAAAAAAGTAGTAAATGGTAAAACAAATTAAGTTTATTCTATACAAAACACTTTTACACGTCAAAAAATATTGTATAAATTAGATGAGGTCGGTGTTGGCACAAAAATAAACTACAAAATGCAAAAAGCCAACGTCACGTGGTGTTCCCAGGCGGTCACCCATCCAAGTACTGACCACGCCCGATGTTGCTTAACTTCGGTGATCGGACGAGAACCGGTGTATTCAACGTAGTATGGACGTTGGCAACATACGAGCTCAAATAGTCGATCTCAATCAACACATTGTGTTGACGTCATTATTACTACTAACCTGTTATCTTCAGGCAAGGACATGGATCGGCAAGGTTTTCGGTTCGCTTCATAAATCCACTTCTCATGTATCGCGACTAAAGGTTTCACGTTTACATTAGCAAGGATATCCTCTTCCACTTTATACTTGAGGACGTTTCGATCTTGGTTGTTTGACTTCAGAGAGCAAGAACTCATGCGATCTCTCACTTCATCACAATCCGGCGAGAGGAAATCTTGACGTGGATTTATTCTGTAAAACAAAACACATTTTCATATAAACAACTATAATATCTTGCACAAAATAATTATTAAAAACCGAGTGGAACTCGCGTGGTCATTGAAAAACATGTTCTCCCATACAGTCCAACTGCAAATGTAAGTTTGTACACACAATTTTGAGTGATTTTCCATGTTATTTTAAGACAAATCGATTGATGTAAGAATCATACAAGTCAGCCCACGCGTTTGGCCTCTGGAGCGCCACAAAGGGACAAACATACATACATACATAGGCTGATAAACACCTCCTTTGCATCGCGCACTCGAGTAAAAAGAACATAAATTAGCGCCATCTATTGTTATCACAATAAAACACATAGGATGTGAGGCAACACAATTCTGTCGGTAGTTCTAAATTCAGCCGTAAGTTTAAGTGGCGCTACCTACTGAGTAATACATAGATGGCGCCTTTATTAAATGTTCTAGCAAAGCTACCTCCTTGTATATTCTGCAGCCCTAGTACTCTCAACTCGGGATTGAAGTCGTGTCGTCGGCCGTTGCCGTGTCGAGCGGTGAACCCGAGAGGTGATTTCCTCGGCGCGCATAGAAAAAACAGCTATTCGAAAGACTAGGCAGACTGCATAATATGATGTCATAGGTACTTATAAATGATGATCAAACATATTTGTGGTCACGTTTATTTATATGTATAAACAATGTATAAACTAAAGAAAGAGTGATTGTTCTTTTAGCTTCCTGTTGAAAGTAACTAACTCTTTCGCTAGATTTATATTTTTCACAAAAGTGGTTCATTTAATACTGATAGTTTTATGTATGAATGACGTCATTACACAAGGTACTGTGCGTAAACTTCGATTCAATTAATGCCAACGTCCATACTACGTTGAATACACCGGTTCTCGTCCGATCACCGAAGTTAAGCAACATCGGGCGTGGTCAGTACTTGGATGGGTGACCGCCTGGGAACACCACGTGACGTTGGCTTTTTGCATTTCATTGGCTTAATTTTGAACTTTTTTTTTTTTAATAGACTGAACAAAACAAACTTTCACAGACTTCTTTCAACAAACTTCTTCAGACATGGAAAAGAAATTGATAAAAAAAAATACTCGGATTATAAAAAATTAAATGTCTAAATACATTAATATTTCTCAACTTTTAATGCTCACTTTTGATTAAAAGTACTTTTAAAATCGTACTAAACAAAAAAAATAAATACAAAAAGCCAACGTCACGCGGTGTTCCCAGGCGGTCACCCATCCAAGTACTGACCGCGCCCGATGTTGCTTAAACTTCGGTGATCGGACGAGAACCGGTGTTTTCAACATGGTATGGACGTTGACAATTTCAAGGTTGAATTAGCAGATTACTATCATCTGAGTGACGTCATATACATAATGAATCATTGCATCTTATGCAAGGGGCAGGTTATTACCACGAGATAGCATTGGTATAATGAATTCGTGCAAGTGCGTGTCGGCCCACGCGCAATGTAGTTGGGATGAATTTATCCTAAAAACAAATTTAACATTGTAGTTTAAAAACACGTAAGTACATCAAAATATATGTACCTACATCATGGTCAATTCTCCATCTGCAAATGAATGTAAATTGGTCGACTATTAATTAGTCAGTAAATAGTAAATGCCTACGTAGCTGTGATAGTTTTCCTTTTAATTTAGTTATATATACTGCCGCGCTAACAGTAAGAGCAGCAAGTCGATTTTTTTCAAAAATGAGTTAAGTAGCTATCCTGGATCGCCACGTAATGCTGTATAAACAGGTCTTACTCCCGTTTTTCTATATTCACTGGAACCTAAAAATATCATTAAGCATAACAGCAGTAAGTCAATGAAATGATTTTCTTTACTTAGCATAAAAGCAGGAAATATACTTACTTCACGGTAATTAGTGTACCTCCGACATTTTTATTCTATTTTGCTAATAATAAAAACAGTAAGTGAACATACTCAGGCCTCGGCTTAGTTTAGACTCCAGATCTCCCACAAATTACTAATTTTTCGACAATTTATCTTGTCAACTTTATACCTTGATGTAATTTGTGGAGATGAAATAAACAGATTTTTATTTTTATTTTTTTATTTATACTGTTGTGTAAATGAGCGTAATCAAAAACTTTTATGTATTGGATACTTAGAATATCAGCAGTAATCACACTTACTGTTTTTATGTCAAGCATACGTTGTAAGCTGATTTACCTTATCTCTAAGTACATAAGCAGTAGCCCCACGTACTGCTGTAACGATAGGCATTTTTTTACTATTTTTTCACTATCTCACTAATAATATCAGCAGTAAGTACAGAAACTACACTTATAACTAGCGAAGTTAATTAAGGTGCAGATATATGATTTTAGTGACTTTTAAATCTGTTATTACGCCTTCAATTAATGTAAGTAAGTTACGCAAAAAATATATGTTAAACTAGACCGCATACACATCAATTATATCTGTGAATATTTTAGTATTGTAGTAAAATACTTTATGAAATAAATTCAGGAAGTAAGGTCTACCCAAATATAAAAATCGAAATTACTTCCAAACTACTAAAGATATTTTCATGGTTTTTTTTTTGTATGAATAGACTATTCTGTTATCTATAATTCTATCTGTGATTTTTTTCAAATATTAATACTTTTATTACTAAAAATAAATATTCCCTATAAAATCGAACGGAACGGCATGCGGCGCTCTGCGCGGGCGACGGGCGGCAGTGTACCGCTGACCACTGTCACGGGTAGACGCTGACACTTTACGCGACCGCTGTACTTACGTATTTTTTCGACAATATGGGTAGAACAACTAAAGTTCTGAAAGAGAAATGACGTATACATGAAAGAAACAGGATACTAAGGTAAGTTTCTCATATATTATTATAATATAATGAGGTTAGCTAAATGTTATATTGATAATAATTTGTGCGCGAGTATATCCATTATTTACGAGTAAGTTCAAACATAACTTTAGATCCGTATCTAATTTTTTTATTTTTTTAGGAGGATAGGAATGAATACAGGTTCCCGAAATGAAAATGCGGAGAGCAAGTAAGTACCTACCTAATAAATTGTAGACTACCATTTATTATGGTTTTTTGAGGACAATCCCGTTACAGCAGTTTTGAAACTTACCTAGCTCAAAAAATACAGGTGTAGTACATTAATAAGATTATGTTTTACTATTTTAGTTGTTGCGACCCGACGGAAGTAAATAATGATAAAAATAATGAAAGAACTGACAATGATTCCCAACATGAAAAAGCGGAGACAAAGTGAGTATTAAATTGTAGATTCTAGGCATACCATTTATTATGGTTTTATGGGGACAATCCCGTTATAGTAGGTTAGAAACTTGTCTAGTTTAAATAAACAGGTGCAGCTCAATAATAAGATTATGTTTTAATATTTTGGTTTTTGCGACCCGACGGAAATAAATAATGACGAAAATTGTGAAAGAACTGACAATGGTTCGTTATTTATTATATACAATGTAGATTCACAGGTTTTTTTTTTATATTTCCAGGACGATAGTCCTGGAAATATAAAAAAAAAACCTGGAATGGAATCAATGATTTTGGTTGAAGGCAAAATACAGACAAAGAAGAGACAGAGAAACAGGAAGATCAAGACACTCGACAAGAGGAATATTTCGAAAAATGACTACATTTCTACGAAATGTAAAAAAAAATAATTAGTACAAACAAATTCACGCCTTCTTCCCAAGGGGGGGCAAAAACTATAGAAGGCCAGCTGCAAGCTTCTTTTAAAACGCACTGTTGCCTTATCACATAATTTTTCAGTCTATCATTTATAGTCACGTCACACATGCTTCGCAAGGAGCCATTTCCACAGCATTTAGGGCCGATTTTTCAATAATCAGTTAACTTCTATCTGAGGAATAAATATGGCGCTTTGACATATTTTCTATACAAAAGCTGTCAAAACGTCAAACATATTCTTCACATAAAAGTTATCTGGCGATTGAAAAATCGGCCCTTATTCTAATTTTATGCTTCTTTTGCCACACCCAAATTCATTCACTTACATGCATAAGCTTAGACACCAGCACACCATTATGAACAGCCAGTCGAGCCTTTTTAGGCAACGAATATTTGGTTACAATCGCATGTATAGTACCATTCACTTTATTTCCCGCATTTACTCTCCTTTCCACATCTTCATCAATCTTTCCATCCCTTGTAAACTGACTCCCCAAATATACTAACTTACTCCGGGGGGCGGTTCTACTAACAACATTGTTTTCAAAAATGGTAATTGAACCGCAACTCAATCAGGGTTTTCAAGCGTTTTCATATTTTACTTATGAACAACGTATGATTCTTTTTGCTATTGTAGGCATACGTAGGTACCTACCTAGGTACGCACCGGAATATTAATATATTTGATGTTAGAACTAATATTATACGAAAAGCGTTGAATACTTATCACATCACACAGCATACCGTGATACCTATTGATCCTAAAATTATTTCTTTGTTTCAATGACATGCAACAGTGATCAGCGACTATTGGCATGGCCACCATGCTAGTAGTATAGTAGTTAGTATAGTATTCCATTCCCGCTGTTTATTTTGTAGTAAAGTAACTCTATCCGACATTTAAAATCCGTTTCGTTTTAAGCGATTCGAACCGCCCAGACTGTTTCCTTTAAGAAAATTTGCTAATTTACAATTATTAAAATATATGGAAACAATAATTTACTTTTCGTGGTAAATATAACGGAAAATAAGTATTAATGGGTTTATTATTCGTATAAACTTTATTTGTTATTTAACCATTTTTGTTATAGTAATATTATAAACTTACTAATTGATTTATAGGTAACACTCATTAATTGCCATTAATTCCCGTAGTGATTGGGTTGGGTTTTGACTTGGTTACAGTCAGTTACAGTTTCAGTTACTATCATAAAAAATGCAGAATAGATTTATGGGGGACGAACGAGAGCCGAATGAAACCGAACCATTGATGAGACGGTACAGAGCGTATAACTTTGCAAATTAGTAGAATCGGCCCCCTGATCCATACAGCTTATTCCCTCTCTAAATCTTGCCTGCACATCTCATATTTTCTCATCTGTCACTAAAGAAATTAATTGTTTTATTTTGGAATTAAATTTATTTATTTAGATTTTTGGCTTTTTATTTCACTTTATATTGTTTCCATAGCTAAAGAGCTCGTTAGTCGCATCACAGCCGCACGGGCCGATCAATTAGGTTAAGCTATTCTTGCCGCGGTTGTTCCGTGGATGGGTGAGCATCTTTACTTACTGAGACTCATCCGCGCTTCGTAAAGTCGCGAAAAAAAATCTGCTGTTCCCTACATTTATGTTCGCTTAATTCGTCAAAATGTAGGGAACAGCTGATTTTTTTTTCGCGATTTCATGTTTAGTCCAAGTTATTTCATGTTGTGTCCAATTTAGTAAAAGTTGTTTATAATGATGAGTACAATGACGAGAGAGGTTGATGGTGTTTAAAATTACACCCTGTTTAAACCAGCTTATTCAATGCAAACTATTAAAATAATATAATATATTACAATCTTATTTTATTATCAGAATATTACCTTATTTATGAACACTACATAAAAAAAAATTGGATGGTGATAAAAAATCAGGCAGGACAGTCCACACAATCTGAAACGTATGGTTACCCTACGTTACGTGCGAACGGTTGCGGGGTCGCGGGGTTGACGCAAGCTCCTCCCACTCGCTCAAGGTCGCTGGCATTTATCGTCCTCTTAATTAGTTCATTTATTGACAAAACAAAATAACAATAACTCAGTCTACTGCGGTCATATCTAGTATCCATTAATAAATATTGTTAAATAACTGCAGAAAGTAACTTTCTGCAGTTAAAAAAAAAAGTTAACAATATCAAACCATTTGCAGCTGTTTGGAACGAAAGTGTTTCCGGTAGGAAGAAGGAAGACATTATATCCACAATTAATGCATTTCTGTTACATAAACCTGATGCTGAGCAAATAGTAATATGGATGGATAATTGTTGCGCCCAAAACAAAAATTGGGCTCTTTTCAGTTTCTTGGTGTACATTATCAATAGCCAGCATATAAATGCAATAAAAATTACACTAAAATACTTTGAGCCTGGTCACACTTTGATGTCAGCCGACAGCTTCCACCACCAGATTGAACAAGCTATGCAAAGGAAACAAAAACTGTATGTTTTCTCAGATTTTGTTGATTCTGTACAACAAGCGAATTCTAAAAAGTGTTTTGTAAAATCAATGGAAGTCGGTAATTTTTCCAATTACACAGACTTATCTTCGCAACACAAGATACGTCGAATTGAACCAAGAGTTTACCTTAAAAATATAATGGTGATAATAGCAAATCGGGGCGAGTATCAGCTCAAATATAAGCTCAATCATGACGCGGAAGAGGAACAATGTTTGTACTTTCTACAAACAAACATTTTTATACATCAACAGTTCCCGGAATATAAAAAAAATATCTGCTAGAGGAATACCAAAGTCGACCAAAGATGAGATTATAAGCAAACTATTGAGCTTAATGCCAAATAACAGAAAAGGGTTTTGGTTAAACTTGCCGGTGTCAGAACACGTCACTAACATCGAATAGTTTTTTTTTTTTAAGTGTTTATAATATACTGTTACCTACGCAATTATTGTACTGTAAGTACAACTGTTCAAAAATCTTAGAATAAGTATACTTTTGTGATTTTATAATAACGTGTCTTTGATCTCAAATTGTATTCACATGATTTAGTTTTAAAGTATTTTTTAATAAATAATTAATGCTAACTCTCTGCATTTAAAATAATGCTAATATATTAGCTAGTTTTGGTACTTTTTTCTTGAATTATTAACATAAAACTCCATAGGAGCATTTATAGTTGCAGATTTTATTACAAGACTGATTATAATATTTCAGGAATAGGTCTGTACCTATTCCTGAAATATTATAATCAGTCTTCAGTATTACAATACTTAGAGCCAATAGGTACCTACTCCTGTGAGTAGGTACCTATTGGCTCTAAGTATTGTTTAAAATAGTCTAAGTTTATTGTGTCTGTAATTTTGATAAGAAGTTTTGAACAATTAAAGTTTTGATTGTTGTAATTAAACATAGTCTTTTATTTATTACTCATTGCTACCATTTCAACAAGTACAAACACTCATTAGCTCAGTCCGTTTCACTTCATATTAAACAAAAATAATAAATAAATAGATTTAGGTATAAAATATAGTAAGTTACTTACAAAAAACAAAATGAAATTAAACAGTATTACTTTCAGAGCCTTGTACAAAAAAACCTGTACGTAATTCACTACATTTCAAGGTATGCATAGATTTCTCAATAAATGATCTTTTAAATGATATATAATCAATAATACTATTTAGCTAACATCTTATTTTTTTTTTGACCCCAAAGTATCACGTAATTTCATACAAAATGTAGATATCGTATGTATGGAATACTTAGCATTAAAGCAGCAACTAGGGTACTTACTGCGGTTATTCTAAGCAATCAGTATAAATAGAGTTAACTCGTACTAGACATAATAGGAGTTTTCGTCAATAAAATATATTATAATAAATAAATAGCAATTATTAACTTGGTATTGTGAAAGAACTCCATTCAAGCTACATATTGAAAAAATCAGACCTACTAAAACTTGTAAGTTAAAGTAGAAGTAAGTAAAAATTTAATCGATAACTTTGACCGTCATTTTCTCAACTTTGAAATTTCCGACTTACTGCTCTTACCCTTAGCACGGCAGTATACTACTGCCATGATTATTTCACATATCCAAAAACAACTATTCAGCTGGCAAAGTGCTCACATTTGTTAGTAAAGTGTCCCCCCCACACACTTGACAAAAATGAGCACTTTAAAGCTTAATATTACGTAAACGGTTCCCTGAATCGAAAAATGGTTTTCACAGACCTACAATATTTTGAAACTGCCTACCCAACACCATGGTATAGACGAGAAAAAAAAAATATCATCCCCACTACAAGGTAACTATCCCAAAAAAGTTTTTTTAATTTTTTATTAAGTACCACTTTGTCGGCGTGATAAATATAACCCATGCCAAATAACAACTTTCTAGTATTGAGTCTCTGAGCTAAGACGCGGACAGACAGACAGCAGAAGCTACTATTTTCAGAGTTGTCTTTTTATCGATGAACAAATCGAACATTAGGTATTTATCGTAAAGGGTTTAGCATTCGAAAATATTTGTTGGAGCTGCTGAAGATCATAAAAACTATCTTTGCATTGTATTAATTCAATATCTTATTATTGTATATTTGCATAGCACATGTGCAAGCAGTCGGTACCTACTATAAAGCTACCATTTACTGGGTACATCTTCCATTGACTTGAACGTGCCCTGGCGGCTGAGAGTATGTCATGCTCACTCAGACGTCTCGCTGGTGGTGTGCGTTGGATCATTAAGTTCCCTTCAAAACGGTTGGACATTTCTTAGCTGCCATGGCTCATTTTAATTTTTCACATGTATAATTTCAACATGAATGATGTAACCAATATTTTAGGAACAATATTTTAATTTAAAAGATTGTCTGTGGAGTTTCTTGCCCATTCTTCTCCATAGGAACCTACTACGCTTTGAAATGGGCAACTAGCTTTATGTTGGATCCCTTGACAATTCAGAAGTGCCTGTATTTGGTTTTTCAAAACCTTGAGTTTTAAGTTTATAGCAGCATCACGACTGGATTGTCGAAAAAGGTTCGCTGGTGTGTAAGAGTAGCCACTCCTCACCAGTAATTATTAAAAATATGAATCCCAAGTAATAGAGGGCGAGCCTTTTACTATCAAGCAGACACAAATCCTGAGTCTGGCCTGCTATTATGAAAATTCCTAATAATTTCGGTAGGTTACAGTGATAATGGCAAATAATTATCTAATTTTATAAAATTACAACAATTTTTTTTACCTCCGTAATCCAGTACAGCTGTCTCGAATTACAGTGTCGATGCTTTCTGGGGAACCGTTGATAGGAGTCGTGCGCTGTTGGTAATTATTGTCCAAATTGTTTTCAGTGTGGTCACAAGATGTGTTCATTGGCGTAGTGGGCGTCTCGACAGATGAGTCGTGCGTGGTTTTACGTTCTAGAAGCAACATGGTAAATGATTACTACATGAATTTCGCGCTGGAGGACTATAAAAAAAAGCAAGGGGAAAATCTTAACGAAATTCTTAACCTACGATATCGTTTGGCGATATGAATGGTCCTTTGATATAATAAAAAGATTTCCCATGAATGATTTTCCATTCCCGAGTTTGTTTTGCCATTTCTTTCATTATAGATTGTATAAAAAAAAAATAAAACACTATTATGCTAATATGTTGCTTGTAGAATAATCTGACAAAAAATCAGAATGATTGTATGTATATTAGTATGGTTTTTAATCGTTAAAATAAATTTTAGAGGTATCTTCGTGATTTTTTCTATCGTATCAAATTAGTTTTACTTAACCAAATTACAACATGATTATTAACATTAACTAAATTAAATTAAAACTAAGTTAAGCTTAAAAAAGGCCCTCGGGGCATTGTACCGAGGATGCTGGCGGCATTTCCTCGCTGAATTGCAATGCTGATGCGTTGCGCGAGAAAGCCGCCAGCTTTTCGGTCACCAGTTACATCAACTATACGTTTCGCGATTTCCGCAAATAACTTATGCGCACTGGGACCCCACGGACCGAGGGTCTCGACGCCAAAGGGCACAAAGTTGTACTCTTTGCCAAGGCCTCCATATTTAATAACTTTCAGATTTTCGGCATTTTCTGCCGCTGCACCCGCTTTAGAAGTAGTCCGTTGGAGGTGGGACGGTGCCAGTGTGTCTACACAGGTAGCGTCCCACACAAGCATCCGTCCCAAACTCCACGGGACCAAAGACACACCATCAGGTCTTTTGCCATCATCTCTGACAATGCCAGTCGGCTCAAGAAGAGCAGGCACATTGATGCTGGCAAGAGACCGGCGGATTATGTCATTAAGTGTTGCATGTCTTGAAAAGCGGCCTGCACTTTTTTGACAACAAAGTCCGTGGTGACCCAGTCGGTCCACGTCCGTGCCACAAGGGCATGTGTGTGGAGTGCATACCGTGACCCCAAGCCGCAGACCAGTCGCCAGACGAAGCGAGGTCGGATCCAGGAAGGTACCGGTATATGGAGAAGGATGGGCATGTAGCCAATGACCGGCCTCTGGTTCCGACCGCCAAAAGTCTTGCGCGATCCGGACCTGAACTGCGGCTCAGAATCGATTTGTATGTTAAATCGCAAAAAATATCGTCCCAGCTCCTCTGAGATTTTAGGTTGTCTGGAAATTCTTTACCCGGGCAAGCAATTTGAAAAGCATTCTTGGCATCCTCCAAGCCCGCAGTCTCATAGTTTGTGGGCAAAGCCCTTAGGACATTACCTATGAGACGTGACGTGCTATGGGTGGACGACAAAAAGGCTGGGGAAGCAACACTCGAAATTTTGCGGATTCCTAGATTCGTTTTACTATGTTTTCAACACACTATCTACCTAGCATATATCCTTAAGAATATCACATATTTTTCTGATTTTGTTTACTGCAGTGGATCATATACTTTAAGGCATTATAAAACTTATATAAATTGCGTTTAGGTCCTGAAGTCCCCTTAAGACCCCTTAAAGTGAAGTTTATTTTCAGGGGGGTGCATCTTTAGCTCCACGAAGCGAGACTGATCATTTTTGCAGTTCTACTCGGATATGTAAGGTTTTATTTTGTCCATTCATAGCCTCAATAGGTTAAGTTCTCTATTATAGTATTAGGCGTTTTTGAATATTTTTATAGTTATGCATGTTTTTACACCTTTATTTTATTTTGAAGCCAGGGAGGTGCAAGTGCACCCTCTTGCACCCCGGTCCCGGCGCCCATGTTCCAATACACTATTTACAGAAAAAATTCATTTCATTTACCTTCTTTTTCCGGCGTCACATCCTTAGTTTTTTCTGTGGCACTCAAATCTCCGGACAGCCACGCATTCTTCCTAAGTTTGTTACTTCGTGCAATAGGCGTATTCGGTAAACTGTAGTTCTTTATATCGAAGTTATACGTCGACTTTTCATTGCTATTCCTATCTTTCAGCAAAGGTTTGATAGAATCAAAGTTGTATTCGGGAACTTTTATGTGCAGTGGTTTATAAGATTTTGGAGTGAAACTTCTACTGAGCTTCGTATTAGGGCGTTCATCGCTTTGGTCTTTCGTACTGTCATCGTTTGCAAAGACAACTGTACGGTTCGGACTGAAAATGCTACAGTATTCCGTAGAATCACTCCTGTGTAAACTGCCTGGAGTGTCCATTTCTTTGATCCTAGCTTTTAATTTAGCTATAGGGGTAGAACAGGCACTGGAGAAGTCTTTGTCTGGTAAATGTTCGTATCCTATGATCGGGGTATGTTCGTTTTGGTCATCGTCGGAGATAAAGCACTTTTCTGGGACGGACATGGAGTCAAGACGAGAATTTCTTATTGTTTCGTACAGAGGGCTCGCGTCGCTTTTGCTGCATTCTTTCTCGCTTTCGGAACTTTCTCGAACGTTGTGGATTACAGCTTTGTGTTCTACGTTTTGTGGGCTAAGACACTCCGAGTCGGTTGGGGAAGTGGTGTCCCACGCTGTGGAACTAAATGTCGTCCTTTTGGTTGGTAGACGGGCTGGGATAATAATGTAGCCAAGCTCGTCCAGATTACGCTGCAACATAAAATATTAAGATTTTAGTTTACATATATTTGGAAAGTATATAAAGTTATGAAAAATCTGCAAAAAGCCAACGTCACGCGGTGTTCCCAGGCGGTCACCCATCAAAGTACTGACCGCGCCCGATGTTGCTTAACTTCGGTGATCGGACGAGAACCGGTGTATTACGTAGTATGGACGTTGGCGAATATTATGTCGAATTATTTGTTCAATATCAACTGACGTCATTTGAACAAAAATAAAGATTTTTGCTTGTAAAAAGTGAGCATTTTCAAGCGTTCGATAGACGGTTAATGCTTCTAACCGAAGAATGTCAATTATTTGGGCTCGTATCACACTAGTGAATAAATTAACATGTTCAAAATCAAAATCAAAAGTCATTTTTTCAAACTAGGCTGAGAATCAGCACTTTTCGAACGTCAAAATTACATAAGACAGTCCCCAAAAACGCCCGCCCTTCACCACTTCCTAGTGCTTTAGCTGGGAAGAAGAAGTAGTGCAACAAACTCCTCAGCAGCACACCTGTCTGTTTAGTTATATAGACTTGATTCTATACAAATCGTATGCAAGGAATTAACACTACGAAAGACTAAACATTACAATAAATTACTTGCCATATGTTAGCTAGCACACACCAATATACCAACAAAACAAAAACTGTACTCAAGCAAATTACAACATAAAAACGTAAGCACAACTTAATACCTAAATAAAAGCCTCCAGGCATAAAGGGCGCGCCCGCTTACTTAAGGCTATAGCTGTAACTAGAAGTGAGAAATGATAATCTAGCACCATAGAAGTAAAATAAATAAACAGTTAATTACTAATAACAATAATAAAACCACGGTCAGCAAGAAATTTTGAAATTAAATTAGAATGGCACTAAACAAGATAAGTTTAAAAGGAGTGCGGATATTTCAGGAGGTGAAGGTGCATATAACTGGACCAATTCCCCAAGGAACATAGGTCGAAATCTTGAAATAGAAAATGGACTATTCATACAAAGTGACTGGTCACGTGACATGTTTGTATGAGGAGTTGAATTAATTTTTTTAGATTCCGACCTATATTCCTTGGGGAAATTTGTTGTTTTATGCACCTAATTACCTCCTCAAATATCCGCAGTCCGCACTCCTTTTAAACTTATCCAATATATCACAAAAATATAAAAAATGCAAAAAAACCAACGTCACGTGGTGTTCCTAATAAATAAACATGTTGAAATGAAATTTGTATTATTTTACATAAAATATGAGTTGAAAAATGACTTAACGAGTTTTATTAAAAAAAAGCAAAAAGCCAACGTCACGTGGTGTTCCCAGGCGGTCACCCATCCAAGTACTGACCACGCCCGATGTTGCTTAACTTCGGTGATCGGACGAGAACCGGTGTATCAACGTAGTATGGACGTTGGCGAAAGCTCCACCGTATTTTATGTCCACAAATACATGTATGTATGACTTTATTTATTTAAAATTTATGGCACGTCAACACGTGTTTTTGTTCTACAATTTTGTGTCTACTAGGTATTTTTAAAAATAGTGTGTACTTGTGAGTCTTTCACCTGCCACTCACTTCTCATTTTAATAAGACATTAACGTTTTATTTTTATTCATCATTTGAAGTTGGTTGAACAGAAACGTGCAATAAAATTTAGTAAGGCGAATAAAAAAAAGTACTAAATGGTAAAATAAATTAAGTTTATTCTATAAATTGGTTTTAAGAAACACTTTTACATGTCGAAAAGTATTTTAAAAACTAGATGAGGTTGGTGTTATCAAAAAATTAAACTACAAAATGCAAAAAGCCAACGTCACGTGGTGTTCCCAGGCGGTCACCCATCCAAGTACTGACCACGCCCGATGTTGCTTAACTTCGGTGATCGGACGAGAACCGGTGTATTCAACGTAGTATGGACGTTGGCGAATGTTAAATCGAACTTTTAGTTTACCTTGTTTTAACTGCGTGACGTCAACAAAAAAAAAAAACGGCCGAGCATTCTATGTACCTATAAGCGTTTGAAAGACTGTTCGCTTGCGCGGTGTGACGTAAGTGCTCGACCGAGGTACGTAAATAACTAAAGTATTACGCTAACGCTACCGAATACATAAAACTAACACAAAATTTATGTATATAAAGATATGATGATTTGAAGATTTTATTTAAAATGCAAAAAGCCAACGTCACGTGGTGTTCCCAAGCGGTCACCCATCCAAGTACTGACCACGCCCGATGTTGCTTAACTTCGGTGATCGGACGAGAACCGGTGTATTCAACGTAGTATGGACGTTGGCAAATGCTTAGTCGAACTTTTCGTGTACTATCAACTTTGTGACGTCATTTTATAAAAATGGCGGAGTATTCTGTTAAATTATGTACCTATTTGTCTTATATTGTTCCTTAAATTTACGATAGAAAATAATAATGGGTCAGGGATTCGACTAATGATTTTTAAAATCAAATTACAGTACCTATATGTAATGTTTCACACTGAATTCGATTTACATAATTATGTTTGAAGCCCATATCGATTTATTCACTTTAATTAATGTTTTTAAGCAGGTCACCTCAGTATGAAGCTTAAACTGACAGATGCCAAATGTGATCTATTAATGACCCTACTTTTAACACAAAAAATATACCTATAAAGTAAAAAGTTTTTATTTCTAAAATCCAAAAGCCAACGTCACGTGGTGTTCCCAGGCGGTCACCCATCCAAGTACTGACCACGCCCGATGTTGCTTAACTTCGGTGATCGGACGAGAACCGGTGTATTCAACGTAGTATGGACGTTGGCGATTGTTACACCGAATTCTACGTCCAATAGACACATTAATCATGTATAACGTCATTTAGCAGATTTTCCGCTATCCGTCTGTCTGTCTGTCTGTCTGTCCGTCTGTCTGTCCGTCTGTCTGTCTGTCTGTCTGTCTGTCCGACTGTCACCAGGCTGTATCTCATGAACCATGATAGTTAGACAGTTGAAATTTTCACAGATGATGTATTTCTGTTGCCGCTATAACAAAAAATACTAAAAACAGAATAAAATAAATATTTAAGAGGGCTCCCATACAACAGACATGATTTTTATTGCCGTTTTTATAGATAATGGTATGGAACCTTTCGTGGGCATGTCCGCTTGTTGTTCAGTCTATTTTTAGACTAAGAGAGAACATGTGACTGTCACTGACTTCTCGTTTCGACCGAACATCAGTTTTATCCATTATTCGGAGTTGGTGGAGACAGAAAAGTGCAAAACAAATTGTATAATGTTACAAAAATAAGCAAGCAGGTAACATAATTACAAAATGTAAAAAGCCAACGTCACGTGGTGTTCCCAGGCGGTCACCCATCCAAGTACTGACCACGCCCGATGTTGCTTAACTTCGGTGATCGGACGAGAACCGGTGTATTCAACGTAGTATGGACGTTGGCAAATGCTTAGTCGAATTTTACGTTTAGTATTATAAAAATCTGACGTCATTCGGTTAAATTTAGAACACGTGTTATGTAAAACAGAAGCTTGTTGTGAGCGTGAGTCATTTCTATTTTTTGCAACAAATCGTCAGCGTTTTTATGTAGATTAGACGTATTTACATTACTGTTAATAAGTTTAAGACACCAGTTAGGCTGATCAGGTAATGTAATATCTTCCTACCACAAAATGCAAAGAGCCATGTCACGCGGTGTTCCCAGACGGTCACCCATCCAAGTGCTGACCGCGCCCGATATTGCCTAAAGTCTGATTTTTAATCTCGGACACTAAATTGACACAAAATCCAAATTGAAAAACGAACAACAATCATTTGAAATGTCAATTTAGTCTCTGGGATTAAAAAACAGACTTTAACTTCGGTGATCGGATGAGAACCGGTGTATTAAACGTAGTATGGACGTTGACATTTGCAACACCCCAATTTTTGAAGTAAAAACTTCTTAAGGCGCGTCGAGCGATTTTTGGTAGGGGGCAATACTTATGGATTCGCGTCACCGACATGCTACTAATACATTGAATATACTCGACTGTATCATGTGCTGTTTATAGTAATTTTACGTCTGTCGGCAGTCCCCATGACTGCCTATTTTCTTGTATGAAGAAGTTTTGCATAAAGATATTTACCTTCACATTTTGTAGTGTCTTCTGGAGCATTTCCAGATCTATCCTCTCATGTCGTTGAAGTGTTAGTCCAGATTCAAGTAAGGACAGTAGACATCCAGGATATGTGCCATCTTTTGGTAGTGGTATGCCCGTTGTCCATAGTGTGTATTGTTCCTTCAATTTGTCGTAAGTAAGATTCCTCCATGGCATTGCCGCTGAGAAAAAAAAAACATAATTACAAGATTACTTTTTGTTTACCACAAAACCTCTTAATTAAAAAACCCTCAACCTCATTGTAATCATCATTATGAACGAGTTTTACTATGGGTCCAACCCAGAAATCACGAAAATAAAATTGGCTGTCACATACATTTTGTCGCTTTATGCGAACACAAATGTACCTACTGAACAGCGGATTTTTCTGCCATTACAGGGTTGAACCCATAGATAGAGGATCCCTTAAGAAGTTTAGGGTAAACAAAACGTATGGAACACACGGTGTCTACATCTCTTTGTCTACTGTCCTATTGCAGGTATGCTGGAAGAGATTTAATTAGAAATAAGCATCACCTTTGTACGTATTTTGCTGTTCTTTTCTTCTTGTCTGTTTATATGTGTGTACATAAACTGTTAAATAAATAAATATGGTTGCATAATTAGAGCCAGATTTCCTTTTGGTAGTCAGTATTGAAAATTGGAACTGGCAATCCAAAATTTAGGTTACTCTTTACTTAGTTTTTTCTTCTTTTACTTTATGATTGATGCAAGTTGCGGGTTCCATGGTTGTCGGTACAGGTGGGGTTCGACTTTATTATAATTATATCTCAACAGGAACAGCGGGGTAATTGCGTAACACACTTACAGTGGCAATGGCTTTCATTTTGTTCAACAACATTCATCGCGTTTTTTACGTCGTTCAGCAAACAAATTGTTCGAACTTATGAAGCAATGGATTGGCAATATCCTTCAAAATCATTCAGTTTGTGATTCAAAGAGTGTTACACAATTAGGGTGTAGGAATGGCTTATAAAGTGTCATCTAAGCAATTGGTTACGTAAAGACCTTTGTTGAAAGCCATACGCCGTTGTATCGATTCCCCATATGTGGAGCTGAGGGTTATTACAATCCTGCCGGGGTCGCGGGAAAGTCCGAAAGGAATATCGTGGCCCTGGCAACACAGGCAACGGAAGAAACACGGGTGGGTTTTAGTCAGTAAGAGCCTGACACACCTTCCCGCTCCGCCCAGAGCGGGAGAAGTTATTTGGTAATTTTCCACGCACAATGACGTAGCTGGGAAGTTGGTATGAATTTATCCCAAAAACAAACTTAACATTACAGTTGAAAACATGTTCTCCCATACATCGATATATATGCCACGGTCAATTCTCCAACAGCAAATTTAAGTTGGTCGACTATTACTTGTGAACATGTAAAGCCCAAGGCTACTTAGCTGTGATAGTTTTCCTTTTAATTTAATTATACATATGTACTACTGCCACGAATTTATTTACATCTCCATAAACAACCATTTAGCTGGTAGGGGGGAGGGGTTTTCTAATGAAAAGCATAAAATATATTGTCATAATTTACATTGGCATAACAAAATTCAGCATAATGATCATTACGCATAATATTATTAGGTATAAATGTTTTGCCATAACGCTTGTTGCCATAAATACTGCTAGCATAATAATAATAATGAATCATAATTTTATAAAGCATAATGTTTTAAACGCACAATGATATAAAACATAATGTTCTTTGGAATAAAACTAATAAACGCTAATAAATAACGCAAACGGTAGTTGTACCTACACTATTTCACCTTATCGATTATTATTGCTCCAATGTAATGCGTATGCACTTTAAACGGCGGTAGACTAATTATTTTATTATGTTCCATTTCTGAAGGTATCACAAACTATTTAGTGACGGTGTTATTGAAAAACATCGGGAATATAACAACAAGTATTATTGGGTGTGTGAATTACGTCGCAACATGAATAAACAAATTATGTAACGCTCGCGTAATTACAAGAATAAGTGACGAGCAAAATCACGAATTGATATCTAAACAGATACCAAATCACAACCATGAACCTAATGCTTCTCGAGAACAGGTAAGTTTTTCATTTTTACTGTTTACTTTGATATAACTCATACAAAAACAAACATGTTCGCGGCTCATGGGTGGCCCAAGGGCCACCTAAATAAGGCCCAAGGGTAACCTAAATAAATGTAATAATAATACTCTAAAAATCGTTCATCAAAATATACAGGGTGTGATAGGTAAGGAATTTGAACTGGAGCTGTTCATGAACTGTAATTATTTTGATATCCTATGTGTAACTGAACATTGGTTAAAAGTCCACCAGTTCATGTTCAGCTTTAACAACCACCAGGTTGCCAGCTTGTTCAGCAGAGTTAATATGATACGTGGTGGCTCTCTAATAATTGTTCGTAACAATATGAAATTTAAAGAACGTAAGGATATTGTGAGCCTCTCTGTTGAGCGAGTTATTGAAATAGCTTGCATTGAGCTTGAGCAGTTCATTGTAATGAGCGTGTACAGGCCCCCATGTGCTTCATATGATATTTTCGAGAAATATATGGAAGAAGTATTATTAAAGACTTGTAACAGTAATAAAACACTTGTTGTCTGTGGAGATTTCAACATTAATATATTGGAAAAATCTGCTGCAGTAAATAAATGTATAACTTTATTAAAATCCTATAATTTGTACAATACATTCTTTGAGCCAACTAGAATAACTGCCACTAGCGCTACCTGTATTGACAATATTTTTACAAATTTAAGACTTTCTAGCCATTCAATTGTAAATGAGTTGGACTCTGATCACTGTGGCCAGTTGGTCACTTTCCCTCAGAAAATAATCAGAGTTCAAAGAAAACTTATGAGTTTTGTTCCTGTTAACACAAGGCGCTTAGAACAATTTAAAAATAATTTAATGGAAAAACTACCGGGTTTGCCTTATCACACTGACCCGGACCAAGCATATACTTTACTACTTAACCTCATCAATTGTGAATTTAAGAAGGTATTCACCTCAAAAACATTGCCTGTTTATGATCGCGTTATATTTAGTGACTGGGCAACACCAGGTATTTACAAAAGTAGGTTGAGGTTATATGAACTGTATCATGAAAAAACATATAACCATGATGAAACTTTTAAAGAATTTGTTAAGAATTATTCTAAAACTTTTAAAAGAGCCTGTTCCTCAGCAAAAGCCATACACATTAAAAATAAAATAAAATCTTCTGGAAATAAAATTAAAACAACTTGGAATATTATTAATTCTGAAACGGGAAGAACGACAGTACGGAATCGTGACTTCCATCTAAAAATCGATGATGCAGATATTAGGGCAGACGTGGAGGTGGCAACAGAGTTTGAAAACTTCTTCACTAATATTCCCTTTTTAACAACCAAAACTCTGTCATCGTCGTCCTCCACTTCTGCTTACTCAATACTAAAAGAATGTGTACCAGAATGTGATAAACACTTTAAATTCACAGTTGTCAGCCCTAAAGACATTTTGAAATCTTTTAAGGAACTTGATGTAAAAAAAACTACTGATCTTTGGGGATTATCAGTACATACAATGTCTTTAATAATTGATGTTATTTCACCCTTTTTAGCAATTGTTTTTAACTCTTGTATTGCATCTGGTATATTTCCTGATCTGATGAAACTTAGCAAAGTGATTCCACTGTTCAAATCTGGCAGCACAACTGATCCCACGAATTTTCGGCCTATTTCGATATTACCTACATTGAGCAAAATCTTTGATAAAATAATTTTAAAACAAATGTTAGGACATTTCAATTCATGTAATTTATTTCATCTGAAACAGTTTGGTTTTACGAAGGGTCGTTCAACTACAGACGCGGGCGTGGAATTGCTGAAGAGCATTTTCGAGGCTTGGGAGGAGTCGCAGGATGCTCTTGGCATTTTCTGCGACTTGTCTAAGGCCTTCGATTGCGTCCATCATGATACTCTCATCAGGAAACTGCACCACTATGGTATGAGGGACAGGGCTCTCGACCTTCTGACTTCCTATCTTAATAATAGAATTCAGAGGGTTGATATAAATGGCAAGAGATCTGCAGGATCTGCGGTCACTATAGGCGTTCCGCAGGGTTCAATTCTAGGTCCATTCTTGTTTCTAATCTATATAAATGACTTACCTTATCACATAAGGGATAATCACAAGATTGTATTGTTCGCAGATGACACTTCCCTCATTTTTAAAATCAAACGACTGCTGGTCAACTTTGAACATGTTAACGATGCACTCTCTAAAGTTGTCCATTGGTTTAATGTAAATAATCTTCTCCTGAACGAAAAAAGACTAAACTTATTAAATTTTAAACGCCAAATGTCAGGCAGCTAACTACCAATGTTCAACTTAATGGAATAGAGTTGGACCCTGTTGAGTCGACAGTTTTTCTTGGAATAACTATTGACGCTAAATTACAATGGCGCCCACACATAGAAAAATTGTCAGGAAGGCTAAGTTCGGAGGCCTATGCTGTTAAAAAAATTCGACAGATAACCGATGTAGATACGGCCAGAATTGTTTATTTTAGTTATTTTCATAGTCTTATGTCCTATGGGATTCTTCTCTGGGGAACCTGTGCGGACATTAATACCGTCTTTGTTTTACAAAAAAGGGCTGTTCGAGCCATTTACAACCTAGGTCCAAGAGATTCCCTTCGAGAAAAATTCAAAGAAATAGATATTCTGACTGTAGCCTCTCAATATATATTTGATAATCTTATGTATGTACACAAAAATATATCAAATTTTAAGAAAATGTCCGATATCCACAGTTTAAATACCAGGAATAAACATAATCTTGCTGTACTTCACACTCGCCTCCACAGAGTAGGCAACTCGTTCATGGGTCAATGTATACGCTTTTACAACAAACTTCCTATTGCTATTCGATATTTACCCATAAAACGATTTAAAAGCTGTATTAAAACCAAACTTTGTAAAAAGGGGTACTATAAAATTTCAGATTATTTAGAAGACAAAAAGCTTGGGATTGAGCTGCTCGCTCTGATAAGCTTTGTGCTAAAACCATTAAATTTGATATTTAAATTATGCAAAATCATCATTATGTACAATTATATGTACATATTGACATTGATGAATATTATAAGCAAAATTAAGTGAATATTTATGTATGTACCTTGAAAAGTATTATATTACTTTAATTATTGTGAATGTGAGCACTATGTGGGTCATTTTTATTTATTTCTTGTTGTTTTTTTTTTCTCTTAGTTTTAATTATGGTCTGGCATTTTGAGTTCTTTATGCGGCCAAACCAATTGTCCTTTCCTTGTTATTGTTCGTCGAGTCGTTGAGCTCCTTAAGTTTTGAGTTGAGCTACACGATTACTGACAAATGCTTGCACTGACTGGACAGGTCCACTCAAATTTGTGTGGTTCTTTCCTCAAAAGACCATTTCAGACATAGATCTACATGGTCCTCACATGATCTGACCAAGATTATGTCTGGACTTTAAAAGAGACTTTGACCCTTGAGTTTGTTTCGCCATTTCTTCTCAGGGGTAGTCAGATAGGAAATGTCGACTCCATCTAGCTTATTTTTTAATATGACGTGTAAAAGTGATTCTCATATCCTATTTACAGAATAAACAATTTCATTTCATTTCATTTCATTTCATTTCACCTTCGCCGCACCTTAACCTATTCCAATATAGTAATTCCCAAATTATAATAAATAATGTAAGTACTTAACACCTATTTTTTATTTTTCAGATTCAAATTGCTATAAACAAATTAAAATAAGACGCCATATCTAATTTGTACAAAAAACGACTTTTATGTTTATGGCTCATGATTATTAGACGAATAAATATTATGCCTTTAAAATTTATGCAACTCCAACTTAAGTCAAAACATACTAGACTACATGATAGTTATGCTAAACATGGTATTATTACGCTAATAATTATTACGTTATGCGAAAACGTTATGCCAAACTACATTATGCCTTAAAATTTTATGCCAACAGGGGTATTACCGGGGGGAGGGGACACTTTACCCTAACAAAAATGAGCACTTTAATGCTTGATATTACACAAGAGGATCCTTGAATCGAAAAATGGTGTCGCCAGACCCGCAATATTTTTGAACGGCCTATGCAACGATACCCTACACCATGGGACAGAGGAGAAAAAAATTATCATCCCCACATTACGTGCAAGGGATACCTCCCTTGTACGTAATGTGGGGATGCGCTAAAAAATATTATTTTATGGTTTCATTTTAGAACGAGCTCTTCGAGCATGGACACACCAAGCCACTTGGTACAAGAAACTCAGGCGCCTGCCATCTATATCATTCAAACACTTTCTACATAAGTTTACTTACCGTTACAACTCTCCCACAGTACCAGACATAGAGAATAGGCGTCGCTCTTCGAGCACGGATACACCAAGCCTTGGTCATCCGGTACAAACAACTCAGGCGCCTGCCATCGGTATCGTTCAGATTTCTGATACATTTTGTAGTCCTTCGAGGTGGCATTGGACGAGATGTAAGTTTCCGATGGATGCGCTGATATTAGAGGCTCAAATTCTGCAACCTCTGATTGGCGAGTATCTGTAAAAAAATATTCAGATGACGTTAAAACTTCTAGTTGATCATAAGTTTTGAAGAAAGGATATAAAAACCAAAAGTCAATTTCACGCTTTATTTTCAAGCGCTTGAAGTACAAAATTGTTTGAGCAGTTTGAACATCACTGCAAGCACAAAAATTAAAAGGCTCGTCGATCGGTTGCGAGTTACGAGCGCGATCTTATGCTCTTTATTACACTGAAATAAGGTGTGTTATGCAATATCATGAATAAACCCCCGTTTCTGCGCCTCTTTAATGTGCGTTGACGTCAAAAGACTCGTGTGTCTCAAAGAGTATGAAAAGACAAAATTTTGGTCAAGTGGCGAGTTTATTTATAAAGTTCAGTTCTGTAGTTAAAATATTTATTAGATAAATAAAAAACTACTGTAAAACACAACTACAAAATGCAAAAAGCCAACGTCACGTGGTGTTCCCAGGCGGTCACCCATCCAAGTACTGACCACGCCCGATGTTGCTTAACTTCGGTGATCGGACGAGAACCGGTGTATTCAACGTAGTATGGACGTTGGCGAATGCTGAGTTGAATTTTTCGCTTACTATCTTTTAGCTTTGTCCAACAAAAAATAGAATATGAATCGTCCCGATAATCGGCTCTACAAAAAGTCTGAGGTGTGCGAGCGAGCACCCTTACTCACTCAGTGTGATGTGTAGCAGAATTGAAATGGCTTTATTCAAAATGTTGAAATTGTCTATTTATTTGTAAGACTAGTCTACATTATATTTATTATATACTTAAGTTTTGAAAAATAAAATATATTATTATTATTATTATCCTTACATATCTCGGGACCATGGGGTCCCGGACCTTTGGAAGGCGTACGAGGGGCCGAAGCCAACTCGCAGAGGCCCCTTGGACAATTGTAGTGGGATGAGGCACCAACCGATGATTATCCCTGTTTGCTCTATGAAGATGCACCCAAGGACAGCCCCCGGTTGATGCAGGACTATTGCAGAACATGGGAACAAAACATATTGGGCTATGGGTTTGGGAGGCTATACTGGATCGGTTTCCTAAGACTATAGAAAGGCTATGGCCCCTACCTGACCAATGCTTTATATAAAATTCACCGATGAACTGGCAGGGGGTGACTTGCACACTCAATAATAGGCCCCCAAAGACGGCCGCTACCACATAGTGACGTAGTGACAAGGGTGCAACACTTGCTAAAGTGCTTGAGGAGTGGAGAGGTATTCCACGGCTATCACGACAATCCCGGAAGTACGGTCAAGATCACTACCAGCATCTTACTGGAATACTTCCTTCCTCCGGGCACAATTGCTCTTGCGAATCTCCACTCAAGCTGGCCAATTAAGGCAAGAATGAGGTGGGAGCTCTGTTCCTCGTCAGTGTTCACTCCAGCCGGCCAATAAAGGCAAGCCAGAGATGAGGAACAAGACTTCTCCCAGGAGATAGGGTCCGTGGGGTCGCTACTGCCCAACAGCTCGCCACATGCTGCCCTGCGGGTTTCTGTATCTCTCTTGGTTTGGCTCCTTACCCCAGAACCGTTCCGGCAAAGTAACATACATACACACACTCACATACATGTGCGTACCTCATTCACCAATAGCTGCTAAATGAATGTTTTATTTAATTTTTTTTTTATGCTCTCTATTTACTTAGTTGCTTTACAATGATGAGGTCATTGTAAAGCAACAACTAAAGGGAAGAGTGAGACAGCTCCGACAACAGTACTGTTGTAACTTACTGGGGCTGCCTCGATTTATGTATGACACAATGTTTAAGTTGAAATGAATATTTTTGTATTTGTATTTAAATTTAGATAAAAATAGATAACTAAGACAAAATAATATATATACTTAAAGTAAATAATGATTTGAAGTTTATTTCTAAAATGCAAAAAGCCAACGTCACGTGGTGTTCCCAGGCGGTCACCCATCCAAGTACTGACCACGCCCGATGTTGCTTAACTTCGGTGATCGGACGAGAACCGGTGTATTCAACGTAGTATGGACGTTGGCGAACACCGAGTCGAATTTTTCGCTCACTATCTTTAAGCTTTGTGACATCATTTTATAAAAATGGCTAATCATTCTGTAGCGTTTAAAAAGCCGTTCGCTGGCGCGGTATGACGTTAGTGCTCGACCGAGGCAAGTAAACAAATAACTAAAATATTACGCTAACGCTACCGAGTACCGAATAAATTACATACACACATAAACTCACGCCTTCTTCCCATGGGGGTAGACAGGTACTAAAGAACGCCACCTGCTACGCCCCTTAAATTAAATTAATTGCTATTTAAATAAAAATAGATAATTAACACACAATATATATAAACTAAAAAGTTTTTATTTCTAAAATGCAAAAAGCCAACGTCACGTGGTGTTCCCAGGCGGTCACCCATCCAAGTACTGACCACGCCCGATGTTGCTTAACTTCGGTGATCGGACGAGAACCGGTGTATTCAACGTAGTATGGACGTTGGCGAATGGTGAGTCGAAATTTTCGCTTACTATCTTTTAGCTTTCTGACGTCATTTTATAAAAATGGCTGAGTATTCTGTTAAAAACTGTTCGCTAGAGCGATATGACGTCAGTGCTCGACCGAGGTAAGTAAACAAATAACAATATTTTTACGTTGAAGCTACCGAATAAATTACAAACATACATAAACTCACGCCTTCTTCCCATGGGGGTAGGCAGAAACTATAGAACGCCACCTGCTACGCTCCTTACATTAAATTAATAAACTAAACCGCAAATTAGATATTGTTGTTATAACAACAGGGGATAAATATCTAATTTGCGGTTATTGTTTTTTTTACAATCGTATACGATTGTAAAAAAAACAATAAGTGATTGGCTGAGATCCCTAACATATGAAGAAACAGAAAATATTTTGACAAGAATAACCTAAAAAAGAAAAAAAAAAGGTACTCCCACACACAAACATACACACACTTACATACATACATACACACACACTTACATACATGTGCGTACCTCATTCACAATAATGATTTGAAGTTTTTATTTCTAAAATGCAAAAAGCCAACGTCACGTGGTGTTCCCAGGCGGTCACCCATCCAAGTACTGACCACGCCCGATGTTGCTTAACTTCGGTGATCGGACGAGAACCGGTGTATTCAACGTAGTATGGACGTTGGCGAATGCTGAGTCGAATTTTTCGCTCACTATCTTTTAGCTTTGTGACGTCATTTTATAAAAATGGCTAAGCATTCTGTAGCGTTTAAAAAGCTGTTCGCTGGCGCGGTATGACGTTAGTGCTCGACCGAGGTAAGTAAACAAATAACTAAAATATTACGCTAACGCTACCGAGTACCGAATAAATTACATACACACATAAACTCACGCCTTCTTCCCATGGGGGTAGACAGGTACTAAAGAACGCCACCTGTTACGCCCCTTACATTAAATTAATTGCTATTTAAATTTAAATAAAATTAGATAACTAACACAAAATATATATAAAGTGAATGATGATTTAAAGTTTTTATTTTTAAAATGCAAAAAGCCAACGTCACGTGGTGCCTAACACAAAATATATATAAAGTAAATAATGATTTAAAGAGTTTTTATTTCTAAAATGCAAAAAGCCAACGTCACGTGGTGTTCCCAGGCGGTCACCCATCCAAGTACTGACCACGCCCGATGTTGCTTAACTTCGGTGATCGGACGAGAACCGGTGTATTCAACGTAGTATGGACGTTGGCGAATGCCAAGTCGAATTTTTCGCTCACTATCTTTTAGCTTTGTGACGTCATTTTATAAAAATGGCTGAGCATTTCGTAGCGTTTGGAAAACTGTTCGCTGGAGCGGTATGACGTTAGTGCTCGACAGAGGTAAGTAAACAAATAACTAATATATTTTTACGTTGACGAAACGATAGGTGAACTTTGTGAATCACGATATGGCTAGAAAGGGGGGTGACTACCAAGATGACGACTAATAGAGAAGTATGGAAGAAAGGGACATGTTGCGCCGACCACAAATAAACTGGGATAAGGGTAGGAGAATGATGATGATGATTTTTACGTTGACGCTACCGAATAAATTACAAACATACCACGCCTTCTTCCCATGGGGGTAGGCAGAAACTATAGAACGCCACTTGCTACGCTCCTTACATTAAATTAATTGCTATTTAAATTTACATAAAAACATATAACACAAAATATATGTATATAAAGTAAATAATGATTTGAAGTTTTTATTTCTAAAATGCAAAAAGCCAACGTCACGTGGTGTTCCCAGGCGGTCACCCATCCAAGTACTGACCACGCCCATGTTGCTTAACTTCGGTGATCGGACGAGAACCGGTGTATTCAACGTAGTATGGACGTTGGCGAATACTGAGAAATTTTCGCTTACTATCTTTTAGCTTTCTGACGTCATTTTATAAAAATGGCTGAGTATTCTGTTAAAAACTGTTCGCTAGAGCGATATAACGTTAGTGCTCGACCGAGGTAAGTAAACAAATAACAATATTTTTACGTTGACGCTACCGAATAAATTACAAACATACATAAACTCACGCCTTCTTCCCATGGGGGTAGGCAGAAACTATAGAACGCCACCTGCTACGCTCCTTACATTAAATTAATAAACTAAACCGCAAATTAGATATTTATCCCCTGTTGTTATACGATTGTAAAAAAAAACAATAACTGATTGGCTGAGATCCCTAACATATAAAGAAACAGAAAATATTTTGACAAGAATAACCTAGAAAAGAAAAAAAAAGGTACTCCCACACAAAAACATACACACACATAAATAAATATATACATACATACACACACTTATATACATGTGCGTACCTCATACACCAATAGCTGCTAAATGAATGTTTTATTTAATATTTTTTTTATACTCTCTATTTACTTAGTAGCCTCATCATTGTAAAGCAACAACTAAAGGGAAGAGTGAGACAGCTCCGACAACAGTACTGTTGTAACTTACTGGGGCTGCCTCGATTTATGTAAAACACAATGTTTAAGTTGAAATGAATATTTTTGTATTTGTATTTAAATTTAGATAAAAATAGATAACTAACTCAAAATAATATATATACTTAAAGTAAATAATGATTTGAAGTTTTTATTTTTAAAATGCAAAAAGCCAACGTCACGTGGTGACTAACACAAAATATATATAAAGTAAATAATGATTTAAAGAGTTTTTATTTCTAAAATGCAAAAAGCCAACGTCACGTGGTGTTCCCAGGCGGTCACCCATCCAAGTACTGACCACGCCCGATGTTGCTTAACTTCGGTGATCGGACGAGAACCGGTGTATTCAACGTAGTATGGACGTTGGCGAATGCCGAGTCGAATTTTTCGCTCACTATCTTTTAGCTTTGTGACGTCATTTTATAAAAATGGCTGAGCATTCTGTAGCGTTTGAAAAACTCTTTGCTGGCGCGCCGCGCTATGCCGTTAGTGCTCGACCGAGATATGTAAACACTAAAATATTACGCTAACGCTACCGAATAAATTACATACTTAGATAAACTCACGTCTTCCTCCCATGGGGGTAGGTCAGTGCCGGATTAACCACGTAGCAAGAGTAGCAAATACTACAGCCCCAAGAGGGGGCCCCGTGTATCCAAATCCGCCCACGACCCACCTCCGCCTGAGCGTAATTTATTGAGTGAAACTTATTAAGGCGCTGACAAGACCCAATTGACCAAAATAGGCTTCTCTTAAGAAAAAAAATTGCCAAATCTGTACAGTTTGTGGTAGCGGAAAAAATATATGTTAATTTTGAACATATTTTCCAGAACTTGGTTGTTACCAAAACACGTTTTGAAAAAAAATCTCGGTGCAAACTAACGTTAAACTAACCTCTTACCTTGAGTTCTTATCCAAAATGTCTGTATTAAATGTCAACATACGATACGTATTTAATTAATAACAAGAACGTCTTATTTGAATACAGAACTTGGTTGTTTTTTATTTTCGATTACTCAACCCAATTTTGAGTAAATAGATCATTGCTTCATATTTTGCAATAAATTACAAGCGTTGTGTCATCGCGCTTCTCTTTCTTATCTATGAAAACTGACAGTGACCGCGGTTTAGGTGTTTTCAGCGTCTTAAGACGTAGTATATTGTATTTATTTGATGTCACAAAAACGTGAAACGTAACACCTTTTCCGACTAAGACAATCCACGTTAGACATTCGGTAACCGATAATTTTGTTGCCGAAAATATAACACAGAATTTCATACAGTAAACGCACAAGTTCTACAAAAAATAGAATTTGAATCGGCCCGATAATCGGCTCTACAAAAACTCTGACGTGTGCGAGCAGCCTTACTCACTCAGTGTCATGTGTAGCAGAATTGAAATGGCCTTATTCAAAATGTTGAAATTGTCTATTTATAGACTTACAGTTTACATTATATTTATTACTAGCTGCGCCACGCGGTTTCACCCGCATAAGTCTCGATCCCGTGTGAATATGGAGATAAAAAAGTATCCTATGTCCTAATTCAGGTCATGGTCTACCCCCATGTGCCAAATTTCATCCAAATCCGTTCAGCCGTTCGAGCGTGATGCCGTGACCAAGGGATATAGGGATTCATTTTTATAATACACTATAGATAACTTGGTACTTAATCATATACCAAAAATTATACTTAAGAATCCATAGCAGATCAAGGGCTCCACGATAGAATTAGCTACGGGCCCCGCGCTTGCCTGGGGTAGGCAGAAACTATAGAACGCCACCTGCTACGCTCCTTACATTAAATTAATTGCTATTTAAATAAAAATAGATAACTAACACAATATATGTATATAAAGTGAAGTTTTTATTTCTAAAAGGCAAAAAGCCAACGTCACGTGGTGTTCCCAGGCGGTCACCCATCCAAGTACTGACCACGCCCGATGTTGCTTAACTTCGGTGATCGGACGAGAACCGGTGTATTCAACGTAGTATGGACGTTGGCGAATGCTGAGTCGAATTTTTCGCTTACTATCTTTTAGTTTTGTGATGTCATTATAATAAAATGGTTGCGCATTCTGTAGCGTTTGAAAAACTGTTCGCTGGAGCGGCGTGGCGTTAGTGCTCGACCGAGGTAAGTAAACGAATAACTAAAATATTACGCTAACGCTAACGAGTACCGAATAAATTACATACACACATAAACTCACGCCTTCTTCCCATGGGGGTAGACAGGTACTAAAGAACGCCACCAGCTACGCTCCTTACATTAAATTAATTGCTATTTAAATTTAAATACACACACAAAATATATATAAAGCGAATGATCATTTAAAGAGTTTTTATTTCTAAAATGCAAAAAGCCAACGTCACGTGGTGTTCCCAGGCGGTCACCCATCCAAGTACTGACCACGCCCGATGTTGCTTAACTTCGGTGACCGGACGAGAACCGGTGTATTCAACGTAGTATGGACGTTGGCGAAAGCTCCACCGTATTTTATGTCCACAAATACATGTATGTATGACTTTATTTATTTAAAATTTATGGCGCATCAACACGTGTTTTTGTTCTACAATTTTGTGTCTACTAGGTATTTTTTTAAAATAGTGTGAATATGTGAGTCTTTCACCTGCCACTCACTTCTCATTTTAATAAGACATTAACGTTTTATTTTTCATTATTTGAAGTTGGTTGAACAGAAACGTGCAATAAAATTTAGTAAGACGAATAAAAAAAGTAGTAAATGGTAAAATAAATTAAGTTTATTCTATAAATTGGTTTTAAGAAACACTTTTACATGTCAAAAAATATTTTAAAAACTAGATGAGGTTGGTGTTAGCAAAAAATTAAACTACAAAATACAAAAAGCCAACGTCACGTGGTGTTCCCAGGCGGTCACCCATCCAAGTACTGACCACGCCCGATGTTGCTTAACTTCGGTGATCGGACGAGAACCGGTGTATTCAACGTAGTATGGACGTTGGCGAATGCTGAGTCGAATTTTTCGCTTACTATCTTTTAGCTTTGTGACGTCATTTTATAAAATTGGTTGCGCATTTTGTAGCGTTTGAAAAACTCTTTGCAGACGCGCCGCGCTATGCCGTTAGTGCTCGACCGAGATATGTAAACAAATAACTAAAATATTACGCTAACGCTACCGAATAAATTACATACTTAAATAAACTCACGTCTTCCTCCCATGGGGGTAGGTCAGTGCCGGATTAACCACGTAGCAAGAGTAGCAAATACTACAGCCCCAAGAGGGGGCCCCGTGTATCCAAACCCGCCCACGACCCACCTCCGCCTGAGCGTAATTTATTGAGTGAAACTTATTAAGGCGCTGACAAGACCCAATTGACCAAAATAGGCTTCTCTTAAGAAAAAAAATTGCCAAATCTGTATAGTTTGTGGTAGCGGAAAAAATATAAGTATGTTGATTTTAAACCTATTTTCCAGAAGTTGGTTGTTACCAAAACACGTTTTGAAAAAAAATCTCGGTGCAAACTAACGTTAAACTAACCTCTTACCTTGAGTTCTAATCCAAAATATCTGTATTAAATGTCAACATACGTTACGTATTTAATTAATAACAAGAACGTCTTACGAGGGCTGCACTAAAAGTATCGGGAATGGAATATTTCCACTGTTCCTGTCATATTAAAATCTTTTTAATTGAAAACTCCTTGGTTTTAAAAATCGAATACCATTTATTTATTTAAAAAAAGATTCTCGGTCTTGTCACAAGGTTTTGTCAAACTTGTTTAGTCGTTGAGAAAATGGAATTGACTCGAGAAAATTCAAGAGCGATGATTTATTATGACTTTCGAAGTGGTTTAACACAAAAACAGTGTGTTGACCGGATGATTTCTGCATTTGGTGATGAAGCCCCATCCAAAACCACAATTTATCGCTGGTTTGCTGAATTTCAACGTGGACGTGTCAAGCTCAGTGATGATCCCCGTCAAGGTCGTCCAAAAACTGCAGTCATCCAAGAAAACGTTGATGCTGTGCGTAAGCTGATTGAGGAAGATTGACATGTGACGTACCGCGAAATTCAGGCAACTTTAGACATTGGCATGAGTCAAATACAAATAATCTTGCATGAACAATTAGGTGCAAAAAACTTTTTCCCGATGGATACCGCATTCACTCTGTGAAGAGCAAAAAGCGGCTCGCGTTACTTGGTGCATCAGAACTCTCGAAAGATTCCACGCAGGATCCTCAAATGCTGTATACAACATCGTATCAGGTGACCAATCCTGGATATACGCGTACGAACCCGAAACAAAAAACCAGTCACGAGTTTGGGTGTTCGAAAATGAGTTAAAGCCAACAAAAATTATTCGTTCACGGAGTGTTGCAAAAAAATGGTGACCACGTTTGTCTCCAAAACCGACCATGTTACGACTATTCCTCTTGAGGGACAAAGAACGGTTAATGCAGAATGGTATGCTAGCATTTGTTTGCCACAGGTCGTTTCTGAACTCCGTAAAGAGAACTGCAACAGCCGCGTCATCCTCCATCACGACAATGCGAGTTCTCACACCGCGCACAGAACAAAAGAGTTTTTAGAGCAAGAAAACATAGAAATATTAGACCATCCGCCGTACAGCCCCGACCTAAACCCTAATGATTTATATACTTCCCTAAAATAAAGAATAAATTGCGTGGACAGAGATTTTCATTACCTGAAGAAGCTGTGGACGCCTACAAAACAACCATTTTAGAGACCCCAACTTCCGAACGGAATGGTTGCTTCAATGATTGGTTCCATCGTATGGAAAAATGTGTCAAATTTCGCGGAGAATACTTCGAAAAGCAATAAATACATTTTTAAATAGTAATGTTGTGTCACTTCCTTGATTCCCGAAATGTTCAGTGCCGCCCTCGTATTTGAATGCAGAACTTGGTTGTTTTTTATTTTCGATTACTCAACCCAATTTTGAGTAAATAGATCATTGCTTCATATTTTGCAATAAATTACAAGCGTTGTGTCATCGCGCTTCTCTTTCTTTTTTATGAAATCTGACAGTGACCGCGGTTTAGGTGTTGTCAGCGTCTTAAGACGTAGTATATTGTATTTATTTGATGTCACAAAAACGTGAAACGTAACACCTTTTCCGACTAAGACAATTCACGTTAGACATTCGGTAACCGATTATTTTGTTGCCGAAAATATAACACAGAATTTCATACAGTAAACGCACAAGTTCTACAAAAAATAGAATTTGAATCGGCCCGATAATCGGCTCTACAAAAACTCTGACGTGTGCGAGCACCCTTACTCACTCAGTGTGATGTGTAGCAGAATTGAAATAGCTTGATTCAAATTGTTGAAATTGTCTATTTATTTGTAAGACTTACAGTCTACATTATATTTATTACTAACCGCGTGGCGGACCACGCGGTTTCACCCGCATAAGTCTCGATCCCGTGGGAATATCGGGATAAAAGTATCCTATGCCCTAATTCAGGTCATGGTCTACCCCCATGTGACAAATTTCATCCAAATTCGTTCAGCCGTTTAAGCGTTATGCCGTGACCAAGGGATATAAGATTCATTTTTATATACACTATAGATAACTTGGTAATCATATACCAAAAATTATACTTAAGAATCCACAGCAGATCAAGGTAGGGCATGTAATATCGGAAGGTTTTCAATTCCGATACTGATTTCCGATATTAGAACTCAATATCGGAATTTCGTTATTTCGTTACAAATTGCACATTTTATTAATAAATTGCACAAATTCGGTATGAGGTTGAATTGACTACAATAAAAAACATTTCATTTGTTCAAGAACCATTTTCAAAATAATATTTGGCTTTTTCGGTAAGTCGTATCCAATTTGTTTGAAGTGTTGCCGAAGATCTTGACTTTCAGCAAAGAATCTGAAACTTGCACCATTTAAAGCGGTCATTCGAAAAACAATAGCTTCCATTGATTCTGAAGACCTATCAGTTTCCGTTTCTTGAGCTTTGTCGTCTGCTCTTGTGATGTTGATTTGCTTGGAGTACTCTCCGATGAAGGGGGTCCAACTGCAGTGATGTTTGAGTGCACAGTTCGTAAATGTGTGTGCATGCCCGTAGTAGACCTACCAGTACTTTTTAGTTTTTTTTAACATATCTGGCACTTAGCGGTTTGGCCGTCATCCGATCGATGAAAATGATCCCATACATTTGATGAGCGTTTCTTGACAAATTTCTTTTTGATGATGCCCTGCAAAAAAAAATGTTTTATGTGATGCAGCTAAATAATTGTACAAACTTTTTTTTAGTTTTCTGTTTTATTTAATAAATTATTAACTTCTGTTTACAATTTTAGTTTACGAAATGAAAATGGAGAAACAATCTTTTTACGATCCGAACGAAAGAATAATTTTCGGTGTTGTTTGTTTCATTTTGAGCTAGCACAATTATAAAGCCATTTAAACACTTGAATTGGAAAACAACAATTAGATAATAATTTGTACTTACATCTTTTAAAGCGACGACGTTGCATGTAGCCACATAAAACACAAAGACGTAGCGCGATATCACGGGCGACAGGTAGCAATATGCCTGCCGCGCCCGCGATATCGCCCCAGTCTTCACGAGCCTTTAACTTACACAGTTCACGAGCGCAACTGATTGACAGGATATTTTGTTCGTTTGTGCGAATAAACAAGACATACACGCGCAGATAAAGAGTCAGCGAGACAGACAACCAACACTATTTTAGCTATTGTATCGCATGATTAGCGACCTGCCAACACAAGGAGTTAAAATATAGGTTTAGTTTAATTAAAACTGAAATAGAAAAAAATTGTCTGATTCCGATATTGGATTACTCAGTATCGGAATTGTAATATCGAAACTTGCGTTCCGAGATTCCGATATTACGATATTCCGAGATTCCGAGATTCATGCCCTAGATCAAGGGCCCCTCTATAGAATGCGCTACGGGCCCCGCGCTTGCAGCCGACACTGGGGTAGGCAGAAACTATAGAACGCCACCTGCTACGCTCCTTACATTAAATAAATTGCTATTTAAATAAAAATGGATAACTCACACAATATATACCTATAAACTAAAAAGTTTTTATTTCTAAAAGGCAAAAAGCCAACGTCACGTGGTGTTCCCAGGCGGTCACCCATCCAAGTACTGACCACGCCCGATGTTGCTTAACTTCGGTGATCGGACGAGAACCGGTGTATTCAACGTAGTATGGACGTTGGCGAATGCTGAGTCGAATTTTTCGCTTATTATCTTTTAGCTTTGTGTATTCTGGAGCGTTTCTGTTCGCTTGAGTGGTGTGGCGTTAGTGCTCGACTGAGGAATTTGTAAATAACTGCAGTATTACTGATTAGCATTTTGCTAACTATACCGAATAAATTAACCGCTGTTTATAAATAAATAAGTAGGAACTAACGCAATATTTAAAAAAAATATGTGCGAATTAGTATCACCACTACTAGGGCTTCCATTACGTAATTACGTAATTACGCAATTACGTAATTACGAACTCATTTTAAACTATTTTCAATTCCATAACTAAAGATGTCAAATCCGTACTTACGTAATAATTGGTATCATAAATCAATCAAAATAGTCAACCAATAAAAAAGTATTATGGTACGTTGAAATAAACAAAGTGACTGTAAATAAACCAATTTCAACAGTAAACACAGAGTTCCATTCCATTATTAGAGTAGAAAAGTGCATTTACGACAGCGCTGGCGGCGGTCGCGAAGTTTTTTTGACTGCAACGTATAATTATTTGCTTTCGATAACGCCTACAAGTGTTGAAGCCGAGCGAGCCTTTTCATCCGCCGGATATTTTTGTAGTGAAAAAACTTTAAATGCCTTGTCATTTATGAGATCACATTTTCAAGAAGATTATATTTGGGAAGAAAAAAAATGGTTTGACTTAACTGGTGTACGATGATAAATTCTTCATTAATTTTTTTATGTTTAAACATTGTGATCATTTTGATAATTCCTTGAATTTGAGATAGTAAAAGATAATTGTAAAAATTGTAGATACTCTATCTATAATATTTACAAATATATTATTCATATAACGGTGTGTGATGTGAAAATAAATGATAAGAGTGTAGAGCGAGTAAGTAAATTTGTATATTTAGGGAGTTTGTTTACAAGGGATGGATATGATGAAGATGTGAAAAGGAGAGTAAATGCGGAAAATAAAGTTAATGGTGCTATACATGCGATGGTGACCAACCAGTCGATGCCAAAGAGGCTCGACTAGCTGTTCATAATGGGGTGCCTACACTTATGTATGGAAGTGAATGTTGGGTGTGGCAAAAGAAGCATGAGTAAATGCTGTGGAAATGCGTTCCTTGAGAAGCATGTGTGGCGTGACTATAAATGATAGGCTGGAAAATGATGTGATAAGGCAACGGTGCGGTTTAAAGGAAGATGTAGTGACAAAAATTGAAAAGAGTATGCTTAGATGGTATGGCCATGTTGAGAGGAAGAATGAAAGACGACTAACAAAAGGTATTTACAAGGCAGACATGAGTCGGGCTTGCGGACAGTGAGCAATGGGTAGCTCACCGTCCGGTAAGGACCAGGCCAGTGATGGGCAAAAAGTAATTAGATTAATAATTACAAAATACAGTTACATTGTAATTAGTAATTAAAATACTTTGGAACAGATTACTTAAGTAACTAATTGCAATGAGTACTTACTGTAATTAAATACAAAGTAATTTAATTACAAGTTAATCTAATTACATTATAACAGATTACTTATTATAAGTAATCTGATAAAACGTAATTACACATTTATATTAGTAATGGCCGTAATAGGATATCTGCGTCTTACAAAAAATTAATACATTTTTGACAAATACGAAAATGAAACACATAATTATACAAAAAATTGCGATGCAAGCATGCGACATTTCATATTTAAAGTTATTATAATTACAATATAATTGAATACTATGTAATTAGGTTACCTTGTAATCAAATTATTTTGTAATTAAATACATTGTAATTAATTTCATAGCACATCCAAAGTAATCTAAATACAATGTAATTGAATATTATGTAATTAGATTACATTTTAATCAAATTATTATGTAATTCAATTATTAATTAGATTACATAAGTAACTAGTTACGCCCATCACTGGACCAGGCCCGGGTCGACGGCGCGTTGTATTCCACGCGCGCCTCAGAGATGTCGTCAGCACAAATGTAGGGGTCCACTAGGGCCGATGCCTGCCGGGGTCGCGGGGAGATACTAAAGGGTCACCGAAGCCCCTGGCAACACAGGCCAACAGGGAGGAATACGGGTGGGTTTTAGTCAGTAAGAGTCTGACACACCCTCCGCTCCGCCCAAAGCGGGAGAAGTTATTTGATGATTTCCAAACAAAAAAAAAAAAGGCAGATGACAGTGGAAATGCCGGGAGGGGGGGACACCCCAGAAAGACATATATGACCTCATTAATGATGTTCTTCAAAAAGGTCAGGTGCGTAGTACTCGCAACCGGCGTGCGTGTATGACCAGATGTATGAACGTAAACGAAGCAAAAGGAGTATGTAAGGAGCGTAGCAGGTGGCGTTCTATAGTTTCTGCCTACCCCCATGGGAAGAAGGCGTGAGTTTATGTATGTATGTATTGTATGTATTATTCATAGTCGGTTAAAAAAAATAGGAAAAATTACGTAATTACGTATTTACGGAATTGGAGAAAAAAGTTGCGTAATTAGTTACGTAATTGACATTTCCGTAATTTTGGAAGCCCTAACTAACCACTACCGAATAAAGTGACATGATGAAATAAAATTGATATTATTTTACACAGAATATTAAAAATGAAAATGGCTTGATGAGTTCTTATTTCCAAAAATGCAAAAAAGCCAACGTCACGTGGTGTTCCCAGGCGGTCACCCATCCAAGTACTGACCACGCCCGATGTTGCTTAACTTCGGTGATCGGACGAGAACCGGTGTATTCAACGTAGTATGGACGTTGGCGAATGCTGAGTCGAATTTTTCGCTCACTATCTTCTAGCTTTGTGACGTCATTTTATAAAAATGACAGACTTCTGTAGCGTTTGAAAAGCTGTTTGCTGGAGCGGTATGACGTTAGTGCTCGACCGAGGTAAGTAAACAAATAACTAAAATATTACGCTAACGCTACCGAGTACTGAATAAATTACATACACACATAAACTCACGCTTTCTTCCCATGGGGATAGACAGGTACTATAGAACGCCATCTGTTACGCTCCTTACATTAAATTAATTGCTATTTAAATTTACATAAAAATAGATAACTAACACAAAATATATATAAAGTAAATAATGATTTGAAAGTTTTATTTCTGAAGTGCAAAAAGCCAACGTCACGTGGTGTTCCCAGGCGGTCACCCATCCAAGTACTGACCACGCCCGATGTTGCTTAACTTCGGTGATCGGACGAGAACCGGTATATTCAACGTAGTATGGACGTTGGCGAATGCTGAGTCGAATTTTTCGCTCATTATCTTTTAACTTTGTGACGTCATTTTATAAAAATGGCTGAGCATTCTGTAGCGTTTGAAAAAAGGAAAATGGAAGAAAGGGACATGTTGCGCCGACCACAAATAAACTGGGATAAGGGTAGGAGAATGATGATGATGATTTTTACGTTGACGCTACCGAATAAATTAAAAACATACCACGCCTTCTTCCCATGGGACCCTTCAACTATAGAACGCCACCTGCTACGCTCTTTACATTATCATTTATAAATTAAGTCCGAGACACTCTCTCAGAGAGAAATTTAAGGAGATTAATGTAATGACTGTGCCCTCCCAGTATATTTTTGAAAATCTTTTATATGCCCATAAAAATATAAAATTGTTTAAAAAATACAGTGATATCCATAATATAAATACTAGGAACAAACACTTTGTTGTACCTACAACAAAGCTCAAGAAAATAGGTGGCTCATTCAGATGTCAATGTATACGTTTTTATATTAAACTTCCAAGCCACGTTCAAGACCTAAGCCTTAATAAATTCAAATCATTTATTAAAAGTAAGGTTGTGCCAGAAAGCCTTTTATACCGTTAAAGATTATATTGAGGGAAAAAGGCTTGGGATTAAGCTGCTCCAATTATTGCATACTGAAACTTTTATTTTATTTATATACACTTTTGACACTTAATGATCATTCAAAACACAATGACATATTTACATTGTGGAGTTCAATATATTGTGTGGAATTTAATATTTACTTGTAAAGTATTATATTGTTTTCAATTATTGTGAATGTGAAGACTATGTGGGTCATTGTTATTTTTTTTTTTCTCATTTAGTATTAATGGTGGTCTGGAGTTTGAGTAATTTATGCGGCCTACCCAAATGTTCTTTGTGGTATTGTTCGTCGCATCGTTGAGCTCCTTAAGTTCTGAGTTGAGCTGCACGATTACTGACAAATGCGTGCACTGAGTGGACAGGTTCACTCAATCTGTGGTTCTTTCCTCAAAAGGACCATTTCAGACACCAATCTACATGGCCTTCACATGATCTGACCAAGATTATGTCTGGACTTTAAAGGAGACTGTGACCTCTGAGTTTGTTTCGGCCTTTCTTCTCAGAGTAGTCAGATAGGAAACGCCGACCTCATCTAGCTTTATTTTAAAAATATGATTGACGTGTAAAAGTGTTTGTACAACCCTACTTACAGAAAATAAATCATTTATCATTTACATTAAATTAATTGCTATTTAAATTTAAATAAAAACAGATAACACAAAATATGTATATGTATAAAATTATAAAGTAAATAATGATTTGAAGTTTTTATTTCTAAAATGCAAAAAGCCAACGTCACGTGGTGTTCCCAGGCGGTCACCCATCCAAGTACTGACCACGCCCGATGTTGCTTAACTTCGGTGATCGGACGAGAACCGGTGTATTCAACGTAGTATGGACGTTGGCGAATGCTGAGTCGAATTTTACGTCAACTAACAACCTCATGACGTCATTTACAAAAAACAGTTTCAGTTATTTTGTGAGTTTGCAAATGTGTTTACTTTGTATCAAATGTAAAAGCGTTGTTCATTTAGCGTTGAAGCGTTAGGGCGCAGATATATGATTTTAGTGACTTTTTGAAACTGTTATTACGCCTTCTTATACATATATAATGCAAGTAAGTTGCTTATGCAAAAAATGCATGTTAAACTAGGACGCATACGCATCAATTCTATAAGTAAACATTAAAGTATTGTAGTAAAACACTTTATGAAATAAATTCAGGCAGTAATGTGGTAGACTGCCTGAATTTCCTAATCATAAAAAACGATATTACTTTCAAACTACTTAAGATTTTTCAGGTTTTTTTTGTATAAACAGACTATTTTATCGTATTTATATATTTCTATCTGTGATTTTTTCAATTAATCATATTTTCTTTACTAAAAACAAATATTCCCTATGTATCAGAACGGTAGCGCGGCGTGAGCGTTTGTATGGCCAAGGTCAACGGCGATTAGCCGCCCCTAACAAACATGGAATGAATTTATAAACGGATTATATTACATTTTATAATGTTAGGTAGCATACATACATTATGATATTAATTTTGTTCTCCACTGATAATCATTATACAAATTAATCCACATCTTTATCTTATAGATGTCGACATTGTTTTAGAGGGACCCAAGAAGTAATTTTTTCAACATGGTATGAATTAACGTTGGCAATAAGGGAGCTTTCAATTTAGACGGTTGGTGCCGGACTGTTGCAGTCCGGGTATCGTACTGCGCACGTCCGTTGGCGGAACGGCAACAATGTATCCGCCTCAGTCGTTGTTCGCTAGTGCGGGTGAACGCATTGTGTTTTCGATGGAAATCACTAAAATTCGATCGGACTGCAGCTGCGTATCTCTTCAAATAAGAAGATTCACGTCGTACTGCTCTCGTCCGGCAGCAGTACGGCTCACGATCTTAATAATTCTGCAACAACCGTGCGGCAGCAGTCCGGCACCAACCGTCTAAATTGAAAGCGCCCTAAGATTCTATTAGGTATATACCTAATATATAAATCTAACATCGCATCACTATCTTTACCGTTCTGGCTAGACTATCAAATGCATTGATGCTGAAGCAATAAAAAACAATGATTTATACGTTAGTCGGAGAAAGCTTTCAGTCAATAACAATAACTATGTCGCCATTACCAATAAAAGATAATGCCTTCACATTATGTACCAACGTTTAGATGCGGGTCTTTTTCAGCAAACGGTGTCCAAAATTACCAAATGAAATCAGCTGCTATTAAATTTTAACGGTTCATTTCTTGTTTGCATAGACTGTTATAGGTTTGTAGGACGTCTGACTAAACGTGGAGATGGGCCCATGGCATGGGCTCCGGTAAGTTTACTTTCAGGGAGTGCATATTCAGCTCCTCGAAGCGAGCTCGATCATTTTTGCAGTTTACCTCGGCAATGTTAAGTTCGTTTGCCCCTTCATTTACAAGGAGTAACTTAGTCGACTTATGCAGGAAAGCTTAACAATTAAGAAGCTGACAAGACCCAATTGGCCAAAATAGACTTCTCTTAAGAAAAAAATTGCGAAATCTGTACAGTTTGTGGTAGCGGAAAAATATATATGTTAATTTTGAACATATTTCCCAGAACTTGGTTGTTACCAAAACACGTGTTGAAAAAAAATCTCGATACAAACTAACGTTAAACTAACCTCTTACCTTGAGTTCTAATCCAAAATATCTGCATTAAATATCAAAATACGTTACGTATTTAATTAATAACAAGAACGTCTTATTTGAATGCAGAACTTGGTTGTTTTTTATTTTCGATTACTCAACTCAATTTTGAGTAAATAGATAATTACTTCATTTTTTGCAATAAATTACAAGCGTTGTGTCATCGCGCTTCTCTTTCTTTTCTATGCAATCTGACAGTGACCGCGGTTTAGGTGTTGTCAGCGTCTTAAGAGAATGTAGGATGCAAGAGCGAGCGAAGCGAGCTCGATAACATTTTGCATACGCCTCTAATGGAACAGGTTTTATTTTCTCCATTCGTACAGAAACAAAGAAGCTTAAGAATTAAGATAGAGTAGGATGCATGTGCGAGCGAAGCAAGCTCGGTAATGTTATGCACGCCACCTAGGGTCGATTAGATTTTCGGAAATAGGAGTTCGGTACTTTCGACTTATGTACAAAAGCTTTAAAATTGAGAGTAACATTTTAGGATTTTGCCTCGAATAGTTTAAGGCGATTTCAGATAATTTTATACTTAGTTCTGAATGATGTTACACCTTTGTTTTATTTTGAAGCCAGTGAGGTGTAGGGGCACATTTCACCCCGCTCCCGGCGCCTATGGTCAGTGGGGGTACGCTTTTGCCCCCGAGTGGTGACCAAGGTCAGGTCATAGAATCCCGAGACAAGTCCGAAAGTGCACGCAAAACGGCAAAAAGGAAAAGAGGCCTAGAAAACATACTCGTACAAGTGAATAATTATTATTCCTGGCTGAAATTATTATGATAAACAGTTTATGTTACATATATAACATCACGCCTGCAATCCCCGAAGGGGTGGGCAGAGTTGTAGCTATTGTGCACCCACAGTACAGTTTATGCAATGTAACATTTTAAATCCATTATTTATTTATTTAATATAAGGTAGCTTCACAGCTGACAGAAGTATAATCTAAACATTACGCCAATTACAAAGTACACAAGAAAATAAGAAATACAGAGAGTGACATAATTATTTAAAGTGTGTGCGTACGTGTATCTGTACGGTGTAGGTGCTGTAAATGTGTGTGATGATGTTTGTATGTCTATGCAAGCAGGGACGGATTTAAAGTTCTGTTGTGGCGGCCCTGGGGCAACCAAGAAGTGGAGGCCCCGAAAAATTTGTGAAACAGATAAAAAAAACAATTTAAAGAAGGAACCTTACGAAGTTATGATTGTGGACTCTTTTTTTTTTTTTGAAGGACACAAACGAAGTATTTTATTCATATAAAAATCAATGAAAAATCTAATTGTGGAGGCCCGGGGCCAGTGCCCCTGTTGCCCTGCCCTAAATCCGGCCCTGTATGCAAGTATGACTAAACTGGCACTACTGAGTTAGCATAGTATCCGGCGCACATAGGAGTATTTAACCCAAAAAGTCGATCAAAAGTCGAATATTACAAAGTATAAATATGAAAGTAGTTTTCGCTACCTGGCAAACCGGAAGGGTCGGGGGGACAATATATCGCTCGACTCTCTTTTGTTCTCGCTGACATTCCGTTCACAATCAGTCGTCTTTCTAACGCAAGCTTGATCGTACGAACTTAATACGCAGTAAAAGTGAGTCAACTAAATTGTTAAAAATAAGTGTTAAAATTAGAATCCGGTTAAATCAAATTATAATTATGGACGGTATAGAACAAGGTATGTAAAATTTAAATTACTTTTTTTTTTGTCATAAATACTTTTAATAATTGTTTACGCCATTTTTTGTTGGGTACATTAAAATGATGAGTCGATTTCACCCTTTTTCAATATTTCAAAATCTTTTTGTTGTATTTCCGGACTTTTCCCGAGTCAAATGGAATTTTTTCGACTTTGTTTCTGTCGCCTCTGGCATAGACTAAAGTCAAGAGCAAACCCATCACAAATAAAAAAAAAAAAAAAATTCTTTTATCATCTTGTTGTTAGATATACATATTAGAAATTTAAAAAGAAAATAGCTGCCACCACGTGCCAAAATGTTAACATTTTGAAATTTAAGTGCATGTGGTATTTACCAAAACAAACTTTATTTTGCGGTCACTTAAGTTAATTTCAGATTTCTCTTGTTGTAGGGCCTTCCGGTGTTAAGATCGTGACGCGAGAATATGTTTTTCGAAAAGCGAGGGAATATACTGAACCAGATTTCTGAGAAAAGTTGAATTTACTGGAGTTTGAAATAATTAATAACTCTTCATTCCCTACTGATCAGAAATCAAAGTTTATTCATATATTTTCTCGTCTCAAGTCTGAAATGAAGTCTAAGTGGCAGACAGCAAAGCGAACAGAAAGTGTGTTTTTGAAAAAATACCATGATTGGTTACAAGGTACTCTTGAAATACCGAAAAAAATAATTAATACCGAAAGATCCCACGTGGGTCGGCCAAGCAAAGATTTCGCGGAACTAACAGACTGCAGTAAGCGTCGAAAAACATCACATCTACGTGGCAAAGATGAAGCAGAAACACTAATTTATGCAGGTCAAATGGCGCTTCGTGAAAAAGGAAACGTGGATGGTGCATATGTAATAAAAGATATTATGGCATCCCCAACACGTGGTCGTAAATATCGTGAAGCGTTCAGAAAGAGTGCTACACCTGAAGCAAAAATTAAGCAACTATCGCCAAGTCAGGCTTTGTCTATGTTTGTGGAAGCTGCATTGACAAGAAAGCAGTACGAAATAATTAGAGAAAGTTCTAAAAAACTATACCCGTGCTACTCGATTTTACAAAAAGCAAAACAAGATTGCTATCCAAATGTCGAGACATACAGGGTCACTGAAACGTGTGCAGAAATTAAATTACAAGCATTACTAGACCACACTGTTCAGCGTTTTATATTATATCTTGAAGAAGTATTACAAACTTTACCAGAGGAAGAATTGGTGAACCTAGAGTTCACATATAAATGGGGATGTGATGGCTCGCAGCAGGCCCAAATACAAACAAAAATTTGCTAAAAGCAGTGAATCTGACGCAAATATTTTTCAATCATCACTTGTGCCATTACAGTTGATAAGTAAGGGTACTAAAAAAAATATTTGGAACAATCCATCACCGTCTTCTCCGCGTTACTGTCGACCAATGTGGATCAGATTTATACACGAGAGCAAAGATGTAACAAATGATGAAATTAATTACCACAAAGACCAAATTAAACGGTTGACGGGCACGAAGATAACTTTCGGGTCTTATGAAATAACAGTTACTCATAACTTGTTACTCACCATGGTAGATGGCAAAGTGTGCAACTCAGCAACAAACACAACCTCTACAATGAGATGCTATATTTGCAAAGCCACATCAAAAGATTTTAATAAACTCGAAAAGTTTAACGAGACCACATCAACAGAGCTACAAAATTTGGAGTTTGGCTTGTCTATCCTACATGCTCGCATCAGATTTTTTGAAACATTACTTCACCTTTCTTACAAACTTCCTATAAAGAAATGGCAAGTGAGAACTCAGGCCGAAAAAGATATAATAAAAGATAGAAAAGCAAAAATCCAAGAAGCATTCAAAAATGAACTCGGATTAATAGTGGATGTACCTAAAGCCAATTTCGGGAACACTAATGACGGGAACACTAGTAGAAGATTTTTAACAATATAGAAATATCGGCAAATATCACTGGTATTGACAAAACTTTAATAGAAAGATTAGCAGTTATTTTAGAAGTGATATCAAGTGGATATAAAATTAATATTGAAAAATTTGACACCTATAGCCAAGACACAGCGAAGATGTATGTAGAATTATACTCATGGTATCCTATGACACCTACACTTCACAAAATCTTAATTCATGGGCCTACAGTTATTAGACACGCCATACTACCAATAGGGGCCTTATCAGAAGAAGCTGCAGAAGCTCGTAATAAACATTTTCGAAAATTCAGGGAACAATATGCAAGAAAATTCAGTAGAACTGACTGTAATATGGATGTTTTAAATAGATTATTATTAACTTCGGACCCATATTTGACAAGTATTATACAAAAAGTGTCTAAAAAATCAAAACCTTTTAAAATGGAAACTATAGAAATGTTAATGTCCTACGAAGTTAATATCGATGAAGGAGATGCAGAAGATAGCGTACATGATTCAGATGAAGAGGAGTAGTTATAAGCGATTTTATTAGTTTAATAATTAATTAGTTTATAAGTTTTTACGTGTAAGTTGTTTTGTGTGTATTGTTGTTGTTGACATATTGTAATAAATAGTGACAAACCATTTTTTTACATTTATTTCAAATTCCTGCTTCAAAAAATAGCTCAAAGTATTTTTTAAACATTTTTTATTACATTTTAATAACAATAAATAAATTTTAGCCAATAAATAATTTTGATCGACTTTTTGGGTTAAATACTCCTATGTGCGGCGATTGATGATTATACGGCATATTTCATACGGCTGTAAGCCATACATCTTTACGACCGTTTCATCGCATTACACGCATTTATATTACAATTAAAATTAATTTAATTGACGCCGTATTACGAATTTACGAGTACTTAGGTTCTGACATGGTTATGTCACAGAATACATAATAGTATGGTTATGTTTATCACAATAATGGACATTAGAATTAATTTGATTGCTTGGAACTAAGGTGTTTTTTTTATAGTGCCGAGCGTCAGAACGTCGCGTTTTATTATAAGTTGTATACATTTTTAGCATAATATGCGAGATATATTTTTTTGAAAAATTAAATGCTTAGGTCGCCTTGAAGTTACATAGAACAATGAAAATGTACGGGAAATTATGCATGGATGCTTCCTTTACATCTTTTCTTAGATAAAACAATGATGGTCTAATGCCCGTTTTTAACTTGTTCAATCATTTTCAACTCTCGGTGCTGAGCCGAGCGTTTTAAATCCAAAAGCACGCTTTTATTAAGGCATTCATTTAGATGTCGCTTAATGTTAGTGAAAACGGCATGGGTCTTTTTTTTCAACCATGTTGATGGGTTTACAATCAGCTGTTGTTTACTTAGTAACTATGCTAAAATGTAAGTGCATATAAAGTTTATTGTCAGTCACTGAATTGTAATAAAACTCACTTTCATTGTTACCTTGTGGAGGCAGTGTACTTTGAGAGAACATTCAACTTAGAACTAAGCGAACATTTAATTAGAAACTAGCTGGCTAGCTAGACCTACATTTCTTTTTCATTTAATGTGTTATTAAATACGACTCGCCTAACGGAAAGTGGTTACGGCCCCTTTAGGCAGCTGCAGAACCAAAGGGTTTACCGATGCGTTACTAGCAATATATACATAATTTAAGTTAACATGTCGTGTGAATTCGAACCAGAACACCGCAAAGATACAAGGCGGCTGAAAAATATATTGCTATAGTAGTACATACTCTACAGAAGAGTCCTTTCAGAAGAATCTTTTACTATGTCTGTACTTCAATTCAGAATCTCAGTCATTTAAAGTCAATATTGCCACTTGCTCAATTATCTACTTTAGCTTCATGTAGACTAAGTTCGTTTTTAAGTGACCATTTGTAATAAAAAAGTCGTAAAAAATTTTGGTTGCAATGTAAATTGAACTTTGTCAAGTACGACATTGAGGTTGTGAATCCATAACAATGTGATAATTATCTGCGATTCTAAATTCAAGTTTATAAGATACTAAGTATTTAACGAAACTCACCTTCAATATTAACATATTGCGGTTCAGGCGAGTAAATCTCATATGGCTTTGGCAAGGTTTTCTCTGGTTTCTCCAACTTAGCGCAGGACCCCACATCCGCCAGTTTAGCCGCATCATGGCTTGTGATCATCACACTAGTGCTGTTCAGTTCTGTGTGGAGAAAACCTTGCATTCTCAGGAAGACGAGAGCGTTCGCTATGTCGAGGGCATATTGCACTGCTGTTTGCGCGCTCAGAATGCGACCCTGTACAAAGTATAATCGTTTCAACATCGTTTTTTAATTTTCTTTATTAAGGTGAACGCGCTAATTGTAAAAGTAGCCGCGTTTATGGGTCGGTAGAGAGACGTTGCATTTTATATTAAGGATGAAAGTTAAATGTTAAGGCCGACTTACCCAGATATAATCCTTGCAAATTGTATTAAAAAGTTAGTGCAGTTTAGTATTTGAATGGGAAGTGGGTTATTATGTTATTATAGAGCCAAGGAATTTGGTTGGTGAATGTTCCCACTGCCGGGACAAAAGGCCTTTTTTTGTGTGAGAGAGGAGAGAGGGAGTGGGCCGTAATCCACTACTGCGGGTTTGTTGGGTTTTAGGACATTCCGGTTTCCTCACAATGTTTTCTTTCACCATTTAGAAAGCAGGTGACAATATTTTAATGCATGCACAATATGCACATGTTACCTCTAATTAGAGTCATAATAATCTGATAATAATATAAAAGTTCAAGACAAGAACCAAGGTTACCGACATAGCCCAAAGAATTACCAAACTTAAGTGGCAGTGGGCAGGGCACATTGCTCGCAGAACTGATGGCCGATGGGGCCGAAAGGTTCTGGAGTGGCGGCAGCGTACCGGAAGACCTCCTACAAGATGGACCGATGACCTTGTGAAGGCCGCAGGAATCCGCTGGATGCGGGAAGCACACAACCGGTCGAAGTGGCGGTGCTTGAGGGAGGCCTATGTCCAGCAGTGGTCGTCTTTCGGCTGAATTGATGATGACGATGATGAATATAAAAGTTACCTGTACGTGTAGTATGCCGAAGAGGGAATCGACGCATCTCTCACAGATCAAGTGCACATTACTGTGAATATCCGGATAGATTCCCATTAGAAGTATAATATTAGGATGGCGACACTTTCTGAAACAAACGAATAACTAAGATAACGGAGCTGTTCTTCCTACCATCAACTTCCTTTACGATTTTGGGCCCAGCTATAATTTATTTGCATTCGGGAGTTTATGAGTCATCTAAGTCTCACTTTACTGCATTAAAAGAACAATGACATCTAAGAACACCATTCTAGAAGCACTAAAAAGGCTTTACGATCTCAAAGAATGATGTCAGAACCTTACCTCAATATATTTATCTCCGTATTACGTTTCTTCCTAACATGCTCAATGGTGACACCAATTAACTTCTTTATCTGAACGGGAACTACGCCCCATTTCCCAAGGTTCCATGTTTTATTCCTGTCTACTGTCACATCGAGGTTGCTTGCACTTGCTATCGGCAATCCGTAAGCACTCGTATCGCTCTAAAAATAAGAATCAAAGTTGGTATTAAGGCAAAAAATCTTCATGATTTCATTTCCGACTTGACTCGAAGAAACGTTGTTAAGGAAAATAATCTTATTGGGGGTTTTACGTTTACGTTTTACCAAACTAATCGCGATCAATCATCTGCATCCAAGTCAGTATCTAAATCTTGTGGCTAGTGCAATTGATTCCGTTTTGTTGAATTCACTAAAGTCAATCATGCAAACAACACTAAGAAATAAACGGATTCACCCGGGCGTTGCCCTGAAAAACCTACTTTACTGTCATCGGACTTGCTTGTGTTCGGCGACCGCAGCTGCTCATCCGCCCACTGATCCAAGTTTTTCAACTCACTCATCACTTCCCATAGCTTATCATCGGACTCATCCTTCATAGGACTTATGGAATTATTCTGACTAGATAAATTAACGTCTCCCGCTGCCCTCGACCCATCGACATCATCTTCCTCACTCTTATGACATTCCAAGAAGTTCTTCACATCAAAAGGAAGAGAGTTATTCTTGTAGAACGCAGGTGGAGAGTTCGTCTGATTATCATCTTTAAATTCTATTTTTTTTTGAACTAAGAAGTCCATGTCTGGAGATCTATTTATTCTATGGCGCGATATACGTTTGAATTGTTGCGGTTCTGAAAACGACGACGTCGTCGGGTAGAGATTCCCGGGCATGAACACCTGATTTTGGAATAAAAACTGTATGTTCGGGACGCCTCCGTAACCTGTCCGTTCAGGCGTAGTACTACGAGCGCGTTTATGGGATTTCTTTTTGTATTTAACGCCTGATTTCTTCTCATAATTGAAAGTGTTATCGTGGTCTGCGGTGCAGTCGGTGCAAGAGACGGGTAAAGAATGTCTACCGCATTTTTTCTTTACAGGCGTGTCTGGTAGTTCCTTGTTTACTGACGATCTTCTCGCTTGAAACTCGGCTAAATCTCGTTTATATTCCTTTGTGCGAATAGTGCCGATTTGTGTGGTGCTGTGGGGGCCCTGTGCAGCCTGTGTTTCGGATGTATTGGAGGTGGGGGTCACGCTGTGATGAGTTGTCACAGTCACACGCTCCCTGCCAACAAACAAAAATATAATCACATAGGCCCGTAAACCTCCCCAAACGAAAAAAGTGTCCGCTAAAACGTATTAAATGAACAGTGTTTTACAGCACCAGTTCCAAGAGACACACATCATCGGACTGTTAACATACTTAACCTTTTGTATTGGGGGAAGTGATGTATTGCTTCCGTCATCAGAAAACTTACAAGCAGTCCTATAACTATAAATTATTCTACAACCATTAGAGCTTAATACAAAATTTTGGTTGTCTCTCAATGAAGCCCATAATGGCCATAATACAAATCTTTTTTTATGTAAGGCGCTAAAACCAATAATGGTCTGAGAAAAAACCTCGACAATATAAAAGTATAAATAACAGCAACTAATGGTAGTTCGGACGTCATTCGGCAGCAAAAGCGTGGGACAGTCGCGGGTCACCGACGCGACGCGACGACGAGATCTACTCGAAATAAGTGGAATTTCGTATTTAAATTAAATTGCACTACTTTGAGAGGCGTTAGAGCTGCAAAAAAAAACGATGCAGTTCTATATAAATAAATAAGTGCTGAAATTATTTTCTTATCGGACGTCTCTAAATCATTACTACCTTGCCTTGTAAATCCGTCATTCTCAGGCTTAGCAACAGAGCTTCGATTAAATAACACCTGGGTGGTAGTGGTATACAATGAACTCCAAAGATAAGAGAGCAAAGTAAGAGGCGATCATAATCACGAGTACCACCAACGCGGGACGATCGATACACTTTTACCGATTAGCAATTTGATCAGGCTCGCAAATTTGTTCCCAGGCATTGTGCACCTGACATCAATTTGATCTCTTGAGAAACAGCTCCTAGATCCAATAAACTGATAGATCGTGTCAGACAAAGCGTAGTTATATCACTGAAGTGTCTAGTACTAAAAGAGAAAATTCGGCCATTCTAGATATTGCTATTATGATACTCTATTTTTGTCACGCTTCAAGTTTTTGTCAAAGAATGCGAGTGGAGAAAGGAATTTTATTTCCTTTATATTTTGAGGTAATTTAAAAATCATTTCAGAAGCGTAAAGAGCTTTTGTGAGTGTGGTGCCCCCCAGCTAGATGGACCGACGACCTTAAAAAGGTGGCTGGGACAGACTGGATGCGGAAGGCGGAGGACAAGGTGTTGTGGCGCAGCCTGGGAGAGGCCTATGTCCAGCAGTGGACTGTTAAAGGCTGAGTTTATTGATTGATTGAAAGAGCTTTTAAAGGCTAGTTAAAACGTTGATCTATTTTCACCAATCAGTGTTAGGTCTATAATAGTAAGATTTTTTCGCGTTTCTTTCATTTATATTCCTGTAGGTATCGAGGGAGGTAGTTACGGATTTTAAACATGTTTTGGGCAGCAACCATTCATGTACTTAATATTCTAACAGTTTTTACCTAAAAGTAAAAGTAGGTACATCAAAAATTAAGGCACTTAAGTCTCATGTGACTTATTGGACACAAATTAACAGTACTTTCCAGTTCGTGGCCTCTGCTATACAAAACTGTTTCAGCATCGCAGCAACATTTCTGCTTTGTTAGCAAACTCTTTGTTACTTATACCAGAAAATTTTAAAGTCATCCATTGTAATCTCCGATACGCCGGAAGTTATAACAAAGCTTTATTTTATAATCTCGATACAAACAATACATTACGTAATATTGTAATTAAACTAGAAAGCACGTTCCAGCAGCCCATATCTAGTGACACGAAAATAATTCTTACATAAATACCTAAGAAGCTGTCTAACCAACAATTTTGGTTATTTGCAAAGCAATAAGAGAACCACAACGCTTGTCTATCACAAATAAGTTCGGTGAAAGTGAAATTTCAATAACACTGTTTTAGAACCATCGAAAGGCTTCAGATTGAATCGAACCAGTAATTAATGGAAGCATCAATCACGACAGAGTAGGTACCTGGAGGTATTCTTTTGTATAGTCACTTTTTCCAAATAACTCGGTCGTGCGCAATGAATAAAGCAATGAAAAAAAACATGGACACCATTTTTTTATGTTTCTGTGTGTTTGATTTGAATTAACGAATATTGTGAGCCTTAATGTAGCAAGAGAACCTGAAAGAAAGGACTTATCTTTCTTTATTCATTTGCTTGAATGGATCTTTCGGGTTAGTACTAAGATTAATCGTCTCGTTAAAAGATAATGTAGCTAACTGTATCGCGCATTCAAAGTGGCTGCATTTATAGTGCCTATGTTCAATTCAGACTATCTAGACGTGGGCGATAAGCACCACGACAAGAGGAAATAGATGGGACGTGAAAACAGTAATTTAAATCAAGTTTCAGATTTCAGTAACCTCCTCGCGACTGGACATATTGCTGCCTAATTTTAGGTACAGCAAGCAACAGCTAACCAAGCTTTCCACATATCATAAGACCATCTCGTTTCATAGTCATAATGCAAAACAGTAACTGACTCAGCAGATAGCAAACCTGCCGGGGTCGCGGGATGGTACTAATGGGTCACCGAGGACCCTGGCAACACAGGCAACAGGAAGGAATACGGGTGGGTTTTAGTCAGTAAGAGTCTGACACACGGGTTCCCGCTCCGCCCAGAGCGGGAGAAGTTATTTAATGATTTCCCATAAAAAAAAAACAGATAACAAAGGTTGTAGATTTGGGCGATAGGAGATAGGTGTTACATCTTCATGAAACCACTTGCAGGTAAGTGCACTTTCGCTTTCGCGCTTTCAATAATTCACGACTTCGACCCTTGAGGTCGAATTACGTCATCTTCAAATGTCTTGTCTAATTGAGCAGTATTTTACGAGCCCTATATTTTTGCTCCCTTGGAAATAGTAGAGGTTTCATTACTTTCAGTCCACATCATTCATCTGACACGATCTTTTTGAACTCATTACGGTAAATCACGGTTTAGAAGCGAATTAGTGCTGGTAACTGAATTTGAATTGCTTATTGGTCTTGTAGATATCCGATGGGCTCAATAAACTGGGAGGGACTTTAGCAATGGGGTTAACTAAACCTTTGAGAGTAGTTATGGCAGACATAACTACCCTCAACGGTTTAGTGGACTGCAAGCTCTGGGAAGATTCTTATTATAATCTTCTTCGTATCGCTGGCACGACTGTATTTCAGATCTAGTTGGGCCAGAACTTCGCCACTTCCACGGCGTCGTCGGTGGCATCGCAGAGATCAGTTTGGCTGGATGTTTTGGGACACAGATGGCAGGATAGGAGGTGGAGCATAGTTTGCGACATAGCTCCACATCCACACCCTGCTGCCGTTCCGTAGATTGCCCCACTTTGCCAGATTGCTTAATCCCACTTTACCAGGTATTATAATCAAATGACTGACTTCGAGGAGACAATAGACCGAAGGGGACATTGAATAGGTACTGGATTGGGGCGGAAAATTATGACGGAAAGGTTGGGAACTTTGTAGTAAAGTGAGTATCTATATTTAATGTGCTATTGACTGACTAAAGATGAAATTCATGGACAGAGTTATTTGCCGACAGTTAGGTGGACATGGCCACGACTATTTCGAATTTTCAACTACCTACAGTTAAAAGGTTCGTTCAGTCAATCGTCACGAAAGATAATCGTTCTATTGTTTTTTTTTAGTCTTTGGGGATTAACAATATTCTTATAATATTCTTGGCTCTAGTTTAACACAAATAGGTATCCGTCTAACCTCCGCAATCCTTAAGAAATTTATGGCAAGCCTCGTAAGTTGTAATCTTGGTTGGTACACCTGAACTTTCCTTGGTGGGTAGGTTAACAGTAACTTCTCTAATGTGTAGATAATTAAGACGAAAACCACACACGAGTTTTCTTATCAGATTAATAATAGACTGCCTGGACAACTGCTAATAAATAAATAATTAAAAACATACAAAAAAATACATTGATAAAGTTATCATTGTGGCATTGTGGACCGTAATATTAACGTTTTCCTAAGTTTTTGTTCCTTAAAAAACTTTAAAGGTGACTAATGTTAACGAACCTATTTCGAAAAGTCAATGAACTCTAGTTTTCGGCCTAATTCAGGCAATGGTATTTTCAAGTGTCAGTAAAATGTTGGATTTAGCAATTAGGTGGGAAACAATGATTTAATATTTACCAGTGAGGCTCCCAAGATACACCTGTCCTGAAGTTCAGAAAATGACTAAACTAGGCATGAAGGTTGAACTAGATTTTGTTGCAATAATTAACTGCATTCACCTGTGATTTGTATTGGCAATGGTACACAAAGCTTCTGGCCTCTATTGGAATTAAATCAAATCTATTGTGGGTACAGTTCCGATGATTCAACGTTTGGTGGACCACTTACATCATCCTGGGACATTGTGCATACCTGTTCTATTGTGATTTTTGTGATCGACATTTTGTTGAGTTTTACGGTCTAAAAGTAACTGTTCGTGCAATCATCAGATACGAAATCGAATGTTTGATTGAACCGATTGTTAAAAAATTACGTACGAATTTTACACTTTTGGAAGAAAATATCGATTTATACTAACGCCATCTCAAATCAGGTTTTATTGTTCTGCAGAAAATTAAAGATGCCGCTAATTTTAATCTTACACCAATTCAACATAAAATTACGTAAAATAGGTAGGTACCTAATTAAAATTAATGAAAAATACAACAAATTTACGTACTTACCGGCGCAACCACTTAAAAACTCCCATGTCCTGCAAATAATCCACTTTTTGTTCGAAAACGATAGCACAGTAAACAAGCCGTATGCAATTAGCAACTAAATAACATTTATCGAATATAAATAAGTTTATAAACTAAAACGGAAAGTCCGTCGATGCGAGGAACACGCGGAACATTACCGGCGCATTAGAAGTCCGATCGCTATAAAAAACGACTAGCAACAATGACCGCCGATATATTGTGCGGTCAGACAAAACATCACGAACAACGCGGCATTCGCAATGAGTTGAATTTCGTTTTTTGTACAAATTACTTTTCGTTGCGCTCCGGTGATCCACTTCATGCGCGTTGTCGAGCGTCGGCCCTCCTCAGCTCTAGTCTGCTGCGGTCACAGGCAGCTCGTCAACCGTACAATGTGCACTTACTACCGTACAATACCTGATTCTAATTTATGTAATACTTGTAGGGTAGATAAAGTAAAGTCAACTATAAAAGTTGATTGTTTACCTTAATGCAGTGTTTGTTTCTGATCGACTCCGACCTCTTGTAGTTTTGGCTTTGTACTCATATAAAAACTTCTTCATTGTAGATTATTTAAGTTTGATCTAATTTTATATCACACATAAGATTAATGACACATAATTGGTAGGCTTATTTTATATTTGTTCAACACTTCAACATTCCAATAAATTCGTCCAAGAAGACTCAAAGTTGAAAAGTGCTGTCATTTTAACGGAAACAAAACAAATAAACAAATTCAATGCAAGAACATAAATAAAAATCTTAGTATAATTCTACCATACTTTCTTATATCAACAACATAAAACAAGAATAAATTTCTTTATCGTTATTATCGTATTATAAAATGCATAAAATCATACAATAAATAATAGGTTAATAAATTAAATTTTATTTTCAACTTCCGTTATAATGGTGGATGTTTATCTAAACAAGATAACAACTTTTTTGCTAAACAGTTCACCAAAATGCTGGAAGCTGGAACATAAATGAATAATTATCAATAGCAATGAACAAGTGGTGTGATGGCTAATATATTATAATATACAAATGATTTTTTATTGTTACATTTGTTACGACCTCGTTACACCTGTTGTTCAGTTTTATTTTTTAATAGCAACACTTCTTACTATTTATAAACACTAGTGCTTCGCCCGCGACTTGGTCCGCGTGGATTTTGTATATTCCACTATAAAATTTAACACCTCTCCACCCCCATTAACAGATAGTTTTCGAAAATGAATGATTACGATCTTTATTGTTTGTTTAGATAAGTATTCGAGTCTATTTTCAAGTTTATTGATCACATGAATAATAATTTTCATATAAACTGTATCCTTGCAAGAGATTGATTTTGAAAAATCTTTAAACATTTGTTTCGTCGTTACTTTTGACATAGGCACGCAGTAAAATTCTACCCTAAAACTGAATTACCCCCTTTTGCCCCATTTGGGGTAAATTTTCTAAAAACCCAAATACTTGTAAGTCTTTTTTTCTGTTAAAAGAATGAGTACCGTGTTTCCAGTTAATCGCACCGTGCGTTATGATTCTTCCATACATAAAATCTCTTTGCTGGTTACTTTTGAAAATCTACAAATGACAAGCTTTATAATTTCTTTTGTAATGTATTCGTGCTAAATTTGAATTTTATTAACTCAAGGAATAAGATTTTTCATACAAACAACATCCCCCCTTTTTACCTCCTCAATGATCGAAGTTCCAAAAACCCCTTCTTAATGCTCGTTTACAAAAAGCCTCGCCTACATTATAAACTACTGGGACTAGGAACGTGAAATTTTGCTCAAGGGTTTGTGCAAAATTTCACGTTCCTAGATTCCTGATTCTAGTAGTTTGGACTGTGCGCTGATAGGTCAGCCATTCAATTTCTTGTTTTTAGGGTTCCGTAGTAAACAAGGAACCCTTATAGTTTCGCCATGTCCGTCTGTTTGTCCGTCTGTCTGTCTGCCTGTCCCCACTGTAGTTCATAGACGCTATACATATTAATCACGCCGACAAAGTACTAAGATAAAATCTTGAAAAAAAAAAATGTTTTTAGGGTACCTCCTTTGCACGTAATGTGGGTATGATATTTTTTTTTCTCGTCTTCCTTATGGTGTGGGGTATGATTGAATAGGCCGTACAAAAAAAACGTGGGTCGAAAAACGGTTTTCGATTCGACACTTAACTCTAACAAAAATTAGCCCAGCCGGCTAATTGGATTTGAATTTAATTGAATTTTTTTCAGATCCCCATAAACATGGGGATCTGAAAAAAATTCACGGCGGAAGTACATATAATGAAATTAAAAGGAAAACTATTACGGCTAAGTAGGCTTTACAAGTTAACGAGTTATAGTCGACCAACTTAAATTTGCAGTTGGAGAATTGACCGTGGCATATATCGATGTATGGGAGAACATGTTTTTCAACTACAATGTTAAGTTTGTTTTTGGGATACATTCATCCCAACTTCCCAACTACGGAACCTTCATTGTGCGTGGTCCGACACGAACTTGGCCGGTTTTTTTATATATAGAAAGAAGCATAGGAAGATAGATTTGCAACACCGATGTTGTTATGTCATGTATGTCAGTCATCCAATGTCATCTTTGATTTTGGAAAGCAATGTTTACAGTTGCGTTTGATTTGAATTTTTATAATATTTTGATATATTTCAAATAAAACATTGATGGACGAATTACGAGGACCAAATATTCAAATAGTCCTGCACGTGAAAGAGGGTATATAACCTGTTTCTAATTTCACATAAGACAGGTTGAAACATTATTTGCATGAAAAAAATCTTTGCATGAACATCTGTTCTAATTTTCGAATGTTTCTAGGACTTGGTTTTGGATTTTTACGTTCCCCGTTTATTGTAAGTGGATCTCTCAATGGGTATATGTTAGAGACGGACCCTGTTGTCCCTTCACATGCTCCTATTTTTGATGCTGAACTTGTTTGGGAGGCAGACAAAAGAAGGTTTCGAAGGTAAACAAACTTTTGTTTCTCACGCATAATTATTCCTTCATTAAAACCCTCTTGAATATACAGGCTTGCATTTCAGCAAGATCCTATCCTGAATCTTGATCTTGACTGACAGAATCTCCAGTTAAATATTAGTGTGAAATCTATTGAGTATCGTCTAGAATACAGGACTCCATTCAAATTGACACTCTTCTTTGTAAAAGCTACACATAAATAAATAAATCTTTTTTCACAATATTATAGTTTACGAGTCCAGAATGTGCCGGTCAAAGTGGAGGTGTACACAACTAGCACGCAGGGACGCAAGGACAAAGTGGGATACCTACTCCTGAGCTTACTTGGAGCACAGCCATGCCCTTCCAATAAGATTGTAGAAGTATGGTCTTGATATTGTTTTTAGTTAATGTCCAACCTGACTTTATCTCTTGGGTGCAGATGTGACCTGAAATAACACTCAGTTTGTTGCTGTTAATACAACAATGTAATCTCTGTTACATTATTTGTCAATCAGTAACTAGTTGTATCAACCTAAAAAAATACACAGTTTTATCCCAAAATGACTGCAACAGAACTCACAGATTAAGAATCAATATCAAATTATACAGAATAACCGTTTCAATGTGTGACTGATAAATGAATATTCTTTTAATATGATTTGTCTCCTTCTTTCAGATGACTTAATACAGCTTTATATTTTCAGATCAAACACTCTTGGCATAGGCTACTTGGAGTAAAGTCTGAAGGAAAATGCTGTCATCCACAGTTGATGATGAGTCTTTCAATCGAAGACAGAGTAAACACACCAACTCCTGTAAGCATACATGTTAATGTAAACTCACACCTTGTTTCCCCGAAGGGTTGGGCAGAGGTGTACCTGTAGTATACCCACATTTTGCCAGTTATGTTTTTATAGGGGGTGAGCTTATTACCATCAACCGGGCACAAATCCAGACTCCAGGCTGCTACTGAGAAATTCCTAAATTAGATAAACCCAATAACACTTTGTCCAACCCGGGAATCAAACCGCTAAACCAATGAGGCAGTCACATGTTAATGTAATTAATAGTTTTGTCTTCAAGTGCTACAGAATGCATTATTTTACTCAAGAGTATGTCAGTATTTTACACAAAGTCGAGAATATATCACTAGACCCCACAAACAAGTTCCTATTGATCCCACTGTCGTGTACTTTAGATTATGACTGGGTTGACTCTACAAGTCATAGACCAACAATAAATAAGATCTCAAAATCTGTAACAACTAGGCTTCGATCAATAATAGTATAGAACTTTTGTTAGGTTCTGGTATGGGTTCTATAGTGTTATGAAATTAAATGTTCATTTAGTATTACACAATGAATTTAATAATAAAGTTACTACAACGAATCACGGTTTATAAATAATAACTAAGATTAATGTGGTTATTAAGTGACGCGTTGTGACGCGAGCAATGGTTAACGACTGACTGTATGTCGTCGTGTGTTATTCTGTTCGAACTCATTTGTGGAACGTCGTAGGTACTTGAGTTCACATGTTTGTGTGCATGTGTGGGTTACATACCACTACAATAGCTAGGTATCATAAGTGTTTTCATGGCCACTGAGACCATGTTAAAATATCTTCACCATCAACATCTTCTGCCTAGCCTTTTCTCAGTATGTTGGAGTCAGCTGAGTCAACTTCCTAATAGATGAAAGAAGTCACCAAAGCCCTATATTTTAAGTGGTTGGCCATTATTATTATCGTCCTTCCGTTGTTCCTTTGCCATGCTGGAAATAACTAACAAGTATTTGATAGTCAGTTAGTCAGGAAACAGCAAGTAAAAACCGGCCAAGTGCGAGTCGGACTCGCGCACGAAGGGTTCCATACTATTATTTATAAAAACGGCAAAAAAATCATGTCTGTTTTATAGGAGCCCCCCTTAAATGTATATTTTGTTCTTTTTTTTAGTATTTGTTGTTATAGCGGCAACAGAAATACATCATCTGTCTGTCTATCACGGTTCATGAGATACAGTCTGGTGACAGGTAATAGGTAATAGGTAAAACGGGCCGGTGTCCGCAACTCCACGTCAATGCGCGTATTTTGCGTACGGGTGGGAAATCGATTATTCGATCCACCCCAGCTCCTCAAGGAAGGCCAGCAACGCATTGGTGTTACTGACCATCTCACAGAGGGTACCTGGGTTAACGAAGTACTTTGCCCTGTATGTTGCGACGACCGGGCAGTTTAGTAGCACATGAGCTGCTGTCTCGTCGTCCTTCATGCAGGCCCTGCACAGCGGACTGTCTGTGACTCCTATGATAAAAAGGTGTTTGTTAAATGACCCGTGGCCTGTTATAGCTGCTGTAACAGTGCGCAGCTGTAGTTTAGTTAGTCGGAGAACCCGTTTCGTGAGGCGACCATCAATTGTAGGGAGAGCTTCCTTGGCCTGCCTGCACTCACCTTGGTCCGACCATAGTTTGAGATGTTTATCTCTGGTGCGTTTCCTTACCAGAGTGCGTAGGTACCCGAAGGGAAGTGGCACGATGGGTTCAGGTCCCACTGGTGCCATGCTCGACCCCCTTCTGGCAAGTTCATCGGCTGCATCGTTGCCTAGCGAACCGCTGTGTCCTTTAATCCATTGAATGGTTATGTTGTTGAGGCTACCCACCTGGTTGAGGCGCTGGTGGCACTCGTATATTAGCCCAGAGTCAGCTGTGTGACTGTTTAGCGCTTGCAGGACAGCCATGCTGTCTGAGAGTATGCGGATTGAGTGGTCCTTAACTTCCCTGGCCATGATGGCTGAGGCGGCCAGAGAAATACCTAAGCACTCAGCCTGGAACACTGTGTTATGGACCCCCAATGGTGTGGCTATGCGTATGTTGAAGTCCTCCGAGAAGATTCCAGCACCTGTGCCTCTACCTGTTTTGGATCCATCTGTAAAGATGCGCAGCTCTGCGGGGCGCAACCCCTCGCATCGGCGATCCTCGTGGAGTTGGATCTTGTATTTCTTATCAAATATAAATTGTTTGGGTACCTGGTCATTTATTGCTTTCGTGATGGGAACTCTTTATTGAGTCCCTCAAGCAGCGCAGTGTGTAGTGTGTCTCTCTTGCCCCAGAGATTCAGTGCATTTAGGCGTACTGCCGCCATCGTCGCTTCCTGCTGTATGAACAGGTGGAGCGGCGGCAGTCCCAGCATGGCTTCGATTGCTGCAGTTGGAGTTGTCCTCATGCAGCCCGTGGTCGCCATGCAGGCAAGTCTTTGCATGCGTTGTAGTTTATTGGAGGCTGTGACTAGCTGGGTGCGGGGCCACCAGACCACGGCCCCGTAGGAGATCATGGGGCGGATTACCGCCGTGTACAGCCATAGTATAATTTTGGGGGATAGGCCCCACTTCTACCTATCATTTTCTTGCACTGCCAAAAGGTGATGCAAGCCCTGTTTATTTTGTTGTCTAAGTGACTACTCCAGTTTAACTTACTGTCTAGAATGACCCCGAGGTACTTGACTTCGTTGGCTAACTGAAGTTCTGTATCGAACAGTATTGGTAGGCGGAAAGGGCCTAATGCTCGTTTATGGGTAAACATAACTAGTTCAGTTTTAGTGGGGTTCACCGATAGGTCGAAATCCCTACACCATTTTTCTACGATACGTAGTGCCTGCTGAGTGAGGTTGCAGATTGTTCCCGTTACTTTCCCCGAAACAAGGATTGCAAGGTCGTCTGCATAACCTATTGTGTAATAGTGGTTCGCGTTGAGTTTGGTGATGAGATCGTTTATCACCAGATTCCATAAAAGGGGGGACAGCACCCCTCCCTGTGGGCAGCCTCTGGCTATCATGGCCAGCTGTCGCTCATCCTCAAGGCGAACCACACGTTTGCTTAACATGTTTGTAATCCAGTCCGTTAGTACCTGTTCTACTCCATGTCTAGAGAGGGCGCTGCTGATGCTGGAGAAGTTTGTTTTATCGAAGGCTCCTTCGATGTCTATGAAAGTACCCAGGCAGGTGCCCTTCTGATGAATCGCTTCCTCTATCTGTCTAACCACTAGATGAAGAGCGGATTCGGTCGACTTACCCGAGCTGTATGCATGTTGGTTACCGTGCAGCGGTATGGTTTTTAGAGCGCCGTCCCTCAACTCCCTATCACACAGCCTTTCCAGAGTCTTTATTAGAAAGGAGGTCAGGCTGATTGGTCGATGGGATTTGGCGTTTGTGTAGTCCCCCTTACCTGGCTTAGGGATGAATGTGACTTTCACTTCCCTCCATCCTTTGGGAACGTATCTAAAGGCCAGACACGCTCTCATTAGTGGCACCAGTCTTATTGCGACAGAGGTTCCGCCCCATTGTAGTAAGGCGGGGAACACTCCATCAGGACCAGCTGCCTTAAAAGGATGGAAGCTCCGGATGGCCCATTGGAGTTTCTCCAACTTTTTTCTTTCTGTCTGGTGACAGACAGACAGAAAGAAAAAAGCCCTCATCTTTATTCATACGTAATTTAGTATTGCATGTCTGTAATCACTTAACTTGTCTTACAATATTGTTTATGTAAAACTTGCTTTGAGTGCACACACAGGCTGTTAGGTAAGTTTATCGCTGATTAGAGTCATTGGAATGAGGAAGATTTTGTGTTTGATTGAATTGTGATTTATTGATGCAGTTCTATTAAACTGTAATACCTGATTTTAAATCATTATTATTGCAACAACTGGCATAAGTTTTCTTATTAAATAAATTGTTAAGTAAGAAAACTATAATGCAAATTGGAGATTTTATTTCTACCGTTACAGATGCACTAATTAATAAGTCCCATAATCTGCATTGACTTACTTATACTTTACTCGCCTTTTTCGTGGGAACTTATTTTAAAATTAGTGTAACTAACATAGCATCCTATCTCTTAACCTTGCTGGTAAAAGCTACAAACACAAGCAACAAACTAGTAACAATGTCAGTAATTACTCCATAATACGAGGCATGCTTTTTAAGTTTTGTTGTTTGAAGAAAAAACACAACTAGAACCTTATAGTACTTTTTATTGTTTTTCAAAGTATTCACCACGTAGCTTAATACACTTTTCCATTCGCTCAAACCAGTTATTACAACATTTATTCCACTCTAAAGTGGGGGTGTTCAAAATGCTGACTTGAAAGCGTCGACTGCTTCTTCACCGGACTGGAACCTTTGACCACGAAGACTTTTCTTAATTTTAGGAAATGTAAAGAAATCGTTAGGGTTTAGGTCAGGACTGTATGGAGGATGGTCAAGAATTTCTACTTTTTCCTGCTTCAAATACTCAATCGTTTGACGAGCGCTGTGTGAGCTTGCGTTGTCGTGGTGCAGGATGATGCGTCGCTGAGTTAGATTTTCGAAGTTCGGCGATGACTTGTGGTAAACAAACTGTGGTATACCACTCTGCGTTAACCGTTCTACGATCTTCAAGTGCAATAGTCGCAACATGGCCGGTTCTTCCAACGAACGTGGCCAGCATATTCTTTGAAGTGCTTTGAGAACGAACAACTTTAGTCGGCTTTGGCTCGTCTTGAAAGACCCAGATTGCAGATTGTTGTTTGGAATCAGGATTGTAGGCATAGATCCAAGATTCGTCACTACTAATGATGTCGTAGACGTGATTTGACTCTCCTCGGTTGAACCTTTGCAGAGTTTTCTTACACCATCTGACGCGGGTCGCCTTGTGATCGTCGGAAAGCAGATGCGGTATCCAACAGCTTTCTCACACCAAGCGCTTCATGCAAGATCTTCTGAATGGTTGTCCCTGAGATGCCTAATAGAGCCTCTATCTCTCGATACGTCACATGACGATCTTCGAGAATTAGTTGTCTCACAGCAGTGATGTTATCTTCAGTGAAGGCGGATTTTGGGCGTCCTTCGCAAGATTTGTCACTAATACTAGTATGTCCACGCTGGAATTCTAAATACCAGCGTTCGACAGTCCGCAGACATGGGCTTCATCACTGAGCACAGATGTTAGCTCTTCAAAACACTGAAGCCGTGTCAGGCCTCTTCTGAAGTTGTAGAAAATTATTGCACGAACATTTTTCCTTAGAAAGATTCATGTTCGTACGTAACCTGACAGATTCCAATCGACGCTGTGACTAAACAATAGCATTAATCCTAATACTTTCAACTGTTTTGAGATTCTAAATTTAATCACATTCGAATATAGAACAGTTCCAAATTCAAAATTACCGGGAAATATGGAAACGACAGAATTTAAAAGGCATGCCTCGTATGCCTTGTAATGAAAACATCATGAGGAAACCGGCATGTCCTAGAACTAAAAATTCGAAGACATGTTACATCTACCAACTGGAACTGGGCCCGCGTGGTGGATTACTGCCCACTCCCTCTCACCGAGAGCTGGGTCTGATTATGTTCCCCTGGAATGAATGGATGTATGCACAAAGCAAAAGGAGTATGTAAGGAACGTAGCAGATGGCATTCTGTAGTTTCTCCCTACCCCCATGTGAAGAAGGCGTGAGTTTATGTATGTATGTATGTATGTATGTATGTATGTATGTATGTATGTATGTATGTATGTATGTATGTATGTATGTTTGTATGTATGTATGTATGTATGTATGTATGTATGTATGTAAGATTAGATAGACAATATTTTCATCCAGATTTTGAACTAACATCTTGAATTTGTATGTTATTCCAGAGGAATGAGCTCCGCATGTTCCACAGCAATGAGATAGCTTACCCACCTGCCGTCTCAGCATCAAATCTGCCCACTGCCAAATCTATGACAATGACTTTGAGTAAGTAACCTATCTTTACTGCCAAATAATAAGGTATATTGTATCCAAAAGCAGTGGTTCTATGTTGTGGTCCTTGAAAGAAATTCCCTTTTTTTATTTGCTCTGTTGAGTTTTACTCAAGAGTATTTTTATTTACATTGAATAATAGCAATAAGCTGGCTTTTGCTAACTAATAACAACCGAACCGCACGGGTCGATCGATCAGGTTAAGCTACGCTTGTCGCGGTTGGTCCGTCGATGGGTGACCATCTTTACATACCAAGACCCCTCCGTGCCTCGGAAAGCACTTGGTCCCGGTCCAGCCGTTGGTCCCGGCTGTTATTTGTAGATCTTTCACAGTCGTTACATCAGATTTTCGAGCTTCTTTTGACTACCCGTCAAAAGAAGCCCGAAAATCTGGATAACCAGTCTTACCAAGGGGTATCGTGTTACCCAGTAACTGGGTTGTGGAGTTCACATAGGCAGTCGCTCCATGTAAATAAAATACTGTTATTCAGCTGCATCCAGTCAGACTGGAAGCTGCTGGATCGAGCCGTTCGGCTTTTATTAGCCGCGAGCTCCTCCTTAATAATCTTTAATTCTAATTTGCAGAGGAGTATATAACAGAAAGTAAGAAGTCTGTGTCATCGCTGGATCTTCTACCAAAGCTGCTTTGTGATGAAGGTCTCATTCAGGTTGGCATGGGGAACCAGCTGTTTGTTCTCAGCTTCGTTATTGGCGCAGTCGAAAATCTAGATTTGGTAGGAATGATTCAATACATATAATCACAATTTTTATATCGCAAAACTGTTATCAAAACTGCTTTAACCTGGAGCAAGGCTGGTACAATAATCAGTCTTGAAATTGTATTGTGCAACACTCTGATATGTTTTATGTGCTATGTAAGAATTGAAAGAAAAGAAAGAAAATACGTTTATTTGCGGTAAACACGACGCAAAGAAGGAACACAAATACAAAAAAGAAACAATTTGGGGGAGAATATGCGTCACATCCACGCAAAACGGCCAACGCTCAGCATAATGCTGCGACCCTATGCGAGACAGAGCCCCAGCGCTGGTTTTCAGCGACAGCCGGCGTTGACGTGATGACGTCGACCGGTGCAGCATACAGTGAGATTGTAATATGAAAAAAAAATAAAACGAATAACATAAATACAAATAGGTATTTAAAATGGCAACATTGAGTTAAGTGCAGCTATTTTGTTACTAATGCACAGTAGAATCAGGGTCGGATTTCAGGCAGGGCAAACGGGGCCCCCACAATATGTTGTTATGTTGAATTAAATTTACTTCTATGTATTTTTCAGCTGGTACCAGATCCGAATGCTTCTAAAGAAGTAGACTGCTTTGTCAGTTATTCCGTTTTCACACACAACATTATGACAGATAGGTAAGTATATTTTTAGATCTATTTAAGAGGCCAATTCAATCTTCAGCTCGGCTCACCCGCCTTTTTTGCATAACAACAGAGCCGGATTTAGGGCAGGCCAACAGGGACTCTAGCTCCGGGTCTCTACAAGGAAGGGGCCTCCACAACTTATTTTTTTTAAATATACTTAACATAACATTACGCCTTGTTTCCCCGAAGGGTTGGGCAGAGGTGTACCTGTTGTAGTACACCCACAATTCGCAATTTATGTTTAAGTCCCGTGAGATCCCAGGGGTTTTTTTTAGATAAGATAAAAAAAATACAACACAAAGAATGTATTTTTTTTTCAAAAGGTACCTTCATCTTCTCAACGTTTTTCAAAATCAGCATTCACATGCTGATCAAAGTTTCTCAATGTTAAGGACAGTCTCGTAGACCGTTTTCCTGTAGGTACATCGGTTAAGGTACAGATGTTCTATGTCACGAAGTCCGTTTGGCTATGAATGTTGTCAAGCGTGCACATGCACATTGTTTTTGTGTGCGTAACCTCGAGAGCGCTCAGTGTCGATCGGGACACGGTCCGGATCAGTAGTGGTTTTTAGTTCGCGCCAAATTGTTTCACGGAGTAAGGTCAGCATGGCAACAAACCGAAGAAGAGTTGTCCATAGTGAGGTAATATTTATTTATACGTTTTCAATTAAAATGTTATACAAAGATACTTAATATAGCAATAGAAGTATTTATAAAATGAATGTTTTTTTGTGTTATAAAATGTTTATATTACTTAATTATTTTGATTACATTTTGTTTTAGGGTCGAAACATGATAGCTAGTGTTTATCATTTTCTGCGAGAAGAATATGAATTTACAAAATCATTAATGGAACTCAACTGTGATTTGTCTCATTTACGAGACATTATACGCCGTACAGCTGAAGCTACGGGTGTGAGCCAAAAACCAGTTCAAAGAATATTAAAAGAAGAGAAGGAATTGCCATCCACTTCATCAAAATTCACTTCACCTATGAAGAAAAGGAGAAAGCGAGATAATAAAGTGGATATAGATAATTTTACAGCCGATGTGGTTCGCAGTACTGTACAAGATTTCCATATTGTCCATAAAGAAATTCCAACATTAGCTAAGTTAAGAACAGCATTGAATGAAAAAATCGGATTCGAAGGTTGTTTAGAAACTGTTCGCAAGTTACTGTTGAAATTAGGTTACAAGTGGCGCAAAACAGAGAAGAACCGTAAAGTCTTGACGGAGCGTCATGATATACAAATGTGGCGTTTAAAATATTTAAAAAAAATAACAGAGTACCGCTCTCAAAGTCGGCCCATTGTCTACACCGATGAGAGCTACGTCCTTTCGACACACGTGCGAAACAACACCTGGGCAAAAAAAAGGAAAGAACTCCGTTTTTTTTTAAAATTAGCACAGGCACTCGCTTTATTTTAGTGCACGCGGGAACCAAGGATGGTTTTATTGAAAATGCTTCCTTGGTTTATAAGGCCAACTCAACAGCTGGTACCTAATTATCATTCAAATATGAGCTATGATAACTATGTAAAATGGCTGAATGAAAAGTTGCTACCCAATTTACTTCCGCGCTCTGTCATTGTCTTAGACAATGCATCTTATCACAACACACGGGCTGAACGAATACCGACGCAATCTACAAAGAAAGCCGATATGCAGCAATGGCTCAGGGATAAGGGCATTTGATGAATCTCTTCTTAAATTGGAATTGTACGATACAATAAAGAAGTACAAAGCCCAACACGTAATCTACAAGATTGACGATTTTATAAAAAGCAAGGGTTTTGATGTCTTACGCCTTCCCCCTTATCACCCAGAATTAAATGCGATTGAAAATATTTGGGGGATCGTTATAAATTATGTCGCATCTAAAAATATCGAACAAAACATGACGAATACGGAAAGACTGATCAATGAAAGTTTGGGCCAAGTTAGCAGTGAAACGTGGCAAAAAACTTGTGCTCATGTTGAAAAAATTGAAAAAGACTACTTGAAATATTTTGATCTCGATTTTGAATTTATAATCAATGTACAAGATGATTCTGACGACAGCAAAACGGAATCGGAAATCGAAAATTTATCTGATAGTGATTGAAAATACTGAATAGTCCTACTTGTTTCGTTTCCATTCTGTAACACCAATGCTTAATTAAATGCCTACATATTCTTAATATTTTTGTATTTATTGCAACCTAATCTAATTTATTTACAAAATGTATATACTTTTAAAACCAAAATTTTATTTAGATTATTAAATCTCGACTTACACACACAAGCGCGCTTGTCGGGATACGTCACTACTACAATCAAAGCCGAACGGACTTCGTGAAATAGAATATCTGTACCTATTTACTGCCCTGTCTCAAGAACTCTCCACCTTGTTAATAAATTATTGATAACTGTGAAAAAAAAATGTCTTTAAAAAAGAAAAATCGGGCTCTCCCACTTCTTGGTTGCCCCAGGGCCTCCACACCTTTAAATCCTGCCCTGCATAACAATCATATAAAAATTGATGAGGGTGATACTAGGGTAAACAACTTAATCCTTTACTGCTTTTCAAAGACTTGTGGGCTACATAAAGTAGCCAAAAATCGTTCTCCACAATACTAATTTTTGTAATTAAAACCGGCCAAATGTGTGTCGGACCACGTACAAAAAAGGGTTCCGTAGTTGGGATGAATTCATCCCAAGAGCAAACTTAACATTGTAGTTGATAAACATGTTCCCCCATACAGGGTGTAACTGCAAATGTAAGTTTGTACGCACAATATTGAGTGATTTACCATGTTATTTTAAGACTAGACTTCTTATAGGTTTTCCTGTAATTAATAAGTATAGAACTATTATCTGTTTCTTTATTTAAAACATTTGAGTCTCAGCAGTTTCGGCAATAAGGGGGACAATTTTCGTCTATTTTCTTTAAATAACTTTAAAACTTATTATATTAAAATTAATTAAAACAACGGTACAATAAAAAAAAAACTAGTGTTTCCCCCAAAAGTGTACCCAATATTCAAAATTAATTTATTTACGTTACACGTCCGTGTTTGGGTCACAGAAATTAATATGTGTACCAAATTTCAACTTAATCGGTCCAGTAGGTTCGGAGAAAATCGGCTGTGACAGACGGACAGACAGATACACGAGTGATCCCATAAGGTTCCGTTTTTCCTTTTGAGGTACGGAACCCTAATAAACTACGTCAACTACATAACTTAATATTATTAACCTTTGTAAATACCCCAGGATGTCTGCGACACCAAGAAGTATGGGTGGAAGTAACGTTCAGTTCAATCAACGAACATCGTTACGACTGCTTTCTGACCTCGCTTCACTGGGGAGATACTTCACTGAGTGTCCGCACCTTGTCACTAGGGTCTGTGCTGCTGAGAAGGACGTGGGTATGTAAATCTTCTAGACATATTTTGTCGTTTTTTTTTTCAGTGACAAGCCGGGCTGTCCTTATCTGGTTAAATAACACGTTAAAGTAATAAGAATAAATATTTGGTCTGTCGCCTCCAAAAGTATACCTTTTTTTTTTGGGTCGGAAATTATCAAATAACTTCTCCCGCTCTGGGCGGAGCGGGAGGGCGTGTCAGACTTTACTGACTAAAACCCACCCGTGTTCCTTCCGTTGCCTGTGTTGCCAGGGGCCTCGGTATCCCTTTCGGACTTTCCCGCGACCCCGGCAGGCATCGGCTCTAGCGGACCCCTACACTTGTGCTGACATCTCTTTGAGGCACGCGTGAAACACAACGCGTCGTCGACCCGGGCCTGGTCCTGGTCCAAAAGTATATCTTTTTATTACGGACACTTAAATTATACATTGTTCTCACATGAATGATGTATCCAATATTTATGTAACAATATTTTAATTTAAAAGAGTGTCCGTGGAGTTTCTTGCCCGTTCTTCTCCATAGGAACCTACTACGCTTTGGAATGGGCAACTAGCTTCATCCTTTTGACTGACCGACCCCTTTACAATTTAAAAGTGCCTGTATTTAGTTTATTTAAAATAAATGCTCTGAGTTTGAATTTGACAGTAAGAAGATCCTAAATAACTGTACTTTCGTCAAACTATCTAACTAATACAACAATTTTCATTACAGGCATCTGCAGTATGGATCTGCGCAAGCTAATCCCAACAGACAACACACGCCACTTCCTAGATAAATTCTGTAACTCTGACGGAGCATTGACGATACACGAACGATGTTTTATATTACGATGTGACGATACTCAAGCGGTGGAGTGCGGGAGACGACCCTTTGTGGATGTCCAGATGAGTTTGAAATATGTTGGCGTGAAGAATGATTGTAATATACAGGTAATGGTTTCATGGTGTCGTTCGTGCAAACTTGCTAGAAAAAGTTCGATTGTGCATGTTGACTTCTGCATCCGACTTGCTGTAGATGCATCCGTTCTGTATAAAGTGTGGGGGCAATAACTGTAGAAGCCCAGCTGTACATTTTTGTTTGTACTTATTATGAGGCAGTGCATCCAAACGTGGTGAGGAGGTACTCAATACTCAATTCTTTTGCATATGTATTACATAGATAGTAGGTATACAAAGTAAAAGATCAATATCGACGGTTAAAAGGTAATAAGGTTTAAGCGACATTTTGGTCGAAAATTAGTTATGAATTAGCATTCATAACTCATTTTTGACGACACGGTTGGCGTAATGGCTAAGCAATCGACTGCTGCTCAGCGTGCCGCGGGTTCGATCCCCGTACGGAACAAATATTTGTATGATCTGCAAGTAATTGTGCCGGGTCTGCGTGTTTGTGTTTGTGAGTTCAATGTTTGTAAACGCACCCACAATACAGGAAAAAAATCCTAGTGTGGGGCAACGTTAAAAAAAAAAAAACAAAAAACAAAACAAACAAAAATTTTCGACCAAAATGTCGCTTAAGCCTTATTATCTTTTAACCGCCGATATGGACCCTGTCGGGCACAGCAAAATTAGTTGGTAGTGAGATTGTTCATTTATACATAATTATTATAGATTAAAGCACATTTCATGTCTGTCTGTGTGACCATATTGTTTTTTAAAACTAAGCAAATGGATTTTGACGCGGCTTTCATCATCTTTTAGAAAATGTATGCCAGAAGGTTTGTGTGTATCATAATATGTATACTAGGTTCTGCCAGCGGCTTCGCCCGCGTGCAAATCAGAAATTATCCCACAGTGCCAAATAAAAAAACACACCTGTGTGCCAATTTTCATCCAAATCCGTTCAGCCGTTTTACCGTCAAAGCGTAACAAACAAACAAACTCACTTTCGCATTTATTATATTAGTTACGATAGTTAGGATTAATATAATAATAATAAATGTTTATAGAACAAAAAGCCTACATACTAATCCAATGTTATAAGATAGGGGTGACCCTGTACCTTGGAGTATTAAACTGACATGTAATACAGAAATCTGGGGGGTAACCATGACCTCTTATAGCAGTATTATTATAATATTACTTCCAGTGGGAAAGTGATGGAGCTATACAGGACTTATAGCTCCATCTCTTTCTCACGCTGAAGTAATATTGAAGTAATACTGCTATAAGAGGTGATGGTTACGCCCCTGGACGTTTTGTCAAGTCGTAAAAACTGACCGAACTAGAAGCAGGTGGCCTATACCGGGTTGGGGGTTGTCTTTATTAATATTATAAAGAGGTAAAGTTTTTGAGTTTGTATGTAGGTGGTAATCTTCGGAACTGCGATTCCGAAAATTGTTTCACTAATGGGAAGCTAGAAATCAAAAGTCGTTTATTCAAACTAGGCTGAGAATCAGCACTTTTCCAACTTCTAAATTACATAAGACCACCCAAAAACGCCCACCCTTCACCACTTCCTAGTGCTTTAGCTGGGAAGAAGTGGCGCAACAAACTCCCCAGCAGCACAGCTGTCTGTTTAGTTAGAAAAACTTGATTCTATACAAATCGTATGCAAAGTAATTAACATTACGAAACACAAAACATTAAATTAAATTACTTACTATAATATGTTAGCTAGCACACACCAATATACCAACAAAACAATGAAAACTGTACTCAAGCGGAAATAAAAATTACAACATAAAAACGTAAACAGAACTTAATACCTAAATACAAGCCTCCAGGCATAAAGGGCGTGCCCGCTTACATAAAGCAAATTAAATAAATAGTTAATTACTAATAACAATAATAAAACCATGGTAGAGTATTGCTGAGTATCATAGGATAAATTCCTTATCTTGTTTACGAAAAGTAGCCAATGAACTTTTTTCTCTGCCTATCTCATGATTTTTGTTTTTGTATGAAAGCGTCTTTTGTTTCTCTTGTATCGTGATTTTGGTAATGTTTTCGAGTGTTTTAATTTGGATATCTTAAAACACTTCCAGAAACCAAACAACCTCACGGCCCGTAGTGCTACGCACTTGGACAGCGCAGGTCGGCGCGAACAGATCAACTTCCGCGCCGGCAGCTGCACCAACCTGCCGCAAGATGGCGGAGGTGGCGCCTATACTAATATGGCTCCTAGTAATACTGCCAGGTGAAACACTACTACCAGTGGTCGTTGACCCCAAAAAAAATCATCAAATCATTTTCTTTTTATTTTGTTCTATTTGGACATCCATATCCATCGCGTCTGCGGAGTTTCGCTATAGTCCTCGTGCAAGTGCCTGTCACCGTCTGAAGTATGTGAGCGGTGTACTTATCAAAAACGCATATTATAAGATTAAAGACTACGTTGAAGACAATGAAGTTTGGCAATAACTCCTTCTGCACATGTGGCTTCCCTGGTACCTCATAAATGGCATAACTATGTAATTGTCTATTAACTGCTCCCAAGTTACGATGGTATTATATTTATTTATACACTTATTATTGTCCCTCAGATATAAAACAGCCTCCGGCGACTCAGTCATACAATCCAGCACGATAACAGAAATGATAAAGAAGATGTGTGACTCGTTCACCCTGAGCCAGGAGAAGCTACTTGCCTCTCGCGTCAGGCCAGTGACGGCTGACATGCAAGTACAGTGCGAGACGGTGCAAGATGTGCTGGGAGAGAGCAGGAGCGAGCATGAGCTTGTGTGTGGGAAAGAGACGGGGATAGATAGGTGAATATAAAGAGAAAAAAACAGAAAAGTTATTTAGTCATCCTAATCCTAACTGTCCTAATCCTAACTAATACGAGGGCGGCACTGAAAATTTCGGGAATCAAGGAAGTGACACAACATTACTATTTAAAAATGTATTTATTGCTTTTCGAAGTATTCTCTGCGAAATTTGACACATTTTTCCATACGATGGAACCAATCATTGAAGCAACCATTCCATTCGGAAGTTGGGGTCTCCATAATGGCCGTTTTGTAGGCGTCCACAGCTTCTTCAGGTGATGAAAATCTCTGTCCACGCAATTTATTCTTTATTTTAGGGAAAGTATAGAAATCATTAGGGCTTAGGTCGGGGCTGTACGGCGGATGGTCTAATAATACTATGTTTTCTTGCTCTAAAAACTCTTTTGTTCTGTGCGCGGTGTGAGAACTCGCATTGTCGTGATGGAGGATGATGGGGTTGCAGTTCTCTTTACGGAGTTCAGAAACGACATGTGGCAAACAAATGCTAGAATACCATTCTGCATTAACCGTTCTTTGTCCCTCAAGAGGAATAGTCTTAACATGGCCGGTTTTGGAGACAAACGTGGCCACCATTTTTTTTGCAACACTCCGTGAACGAACAATTTTTGTTGGCTTTAACTCATTTTCGAACACCCAAACTCGTGACTGGTTTTTTGTTTCGGGTTCGTACGCGTATATCCAGGATTTGTCACCTGATACGATGTTGTATACAGCATTTGAGGATCTTGCGTGGAATCTTTCGAGAGTTCTGACGCACCAAGAAACGCGAGCCGCTTTTTGCTCTTCACAGAGCGAATGCGGTATCCATCGGGAAAACAACTTTTTTACACCTAATTGTTCATGCAAGATTATTTGTATTTGACTCATGCCAATGTCTAAAGTTGCCTGAATTTCGCGGTATGTCACATGTCGATCTTCCTCAATCAGCTTACGCACAGCATCAACGTTTTCTTGGGTGACTGCAGTTTTTGGACGACCTTGACGGGGATCATCACTGAGCTTGACACGTCCAAGTTGAAATTCAGCAAACAAGCGATAAATTGTGGTTTTGGATGGGGCTTCATCACCAAATGCAGAAATCATCCGGTCAACACACTGTTTTTGTGTTAAACCACTTCGAAAGTCATAATAAATCGTCGCTCTTGAATTTTCTCGAGTCAATTCCATTTTCTCAACAACTATACAAGTTTGACAAAATCTTGTGACAAGACCGAGAATCTTTTTTTAAATAAATAAATGGTATTCGATTTTTAAAACCAAGGAGTTTTCAATTAAAAAGATTTTAATATGACAGGAACAGTGGAAATATTCCATTCCCGATACTTTTAGTGCAGCCCTCGTATTATAAATGCGAAAGCGAGTTTGTTTATTTGTTTGTTTGTTACGCTTTCACGCTAAAACCGCTGCACAGATTTGGATGAAATTTGGCACATGGGTAGACCATGACCTGGATTAGGACATAGGATACTTTCTATCCCGATATTCCCACGGAACTGATACTTATGCGGGTGAAACCGCGGGGCGCAGGTAGTAAATGAATAAGAAACATCCTAGATGAGGTTCATGACTCCAATTTCAGCATAGTTTTGACTTGGTATTGAACACGATCTTGCCTGTAGGAAAGCACACCTAAGTTTCTATTGCCACTAACCGGGCCAAATCCAGACTAATCCAGACTCCAAGATGATACTGCGAATATTAACTAATATTATAAATGCGAATGTAAGTTTGTTTGTTACGCTTTCACGGCTAAAAAGCTGTACCGATTTTGATGATTTTTCTTTAACTTTTTTCTTTTATTACACACATAAGTTTCACATTAATTGTCCTCTTTACAAATTTACTCGCGAAACTTATTCGTTTGATGGACAGGAGCGCTATCATGTAATATAAATAATTATAGTATGGGGTATCTCCATACTGAACCCTGGAGAAGGGCATAGGCTACTTTTTATCGACATACCACTCAGGCAAAGCCGCAGGCGGAGGCTAGTTTAAAATAAAAAATCATGAATGACTGCCCGACCCAGGTATCTAACTCAAGCTAGCAGTCTCGGCAGTTGCGCTTGTGACCATTAGACCGACGAGGCTTTCAGACCGAGTTATTGTATGATTTGTTTTTTTGTGAAATCAGTGGCGCATGTTGTGTACTGAAATAACAAAATATTGATGTTATTTTATTTCTTTGTTTATTTCAGACCAATACAAATAGAGACGAGTAAAAGCGATACCTACATCACACAAAATGAGAGAGGTGAATAACTTTCTACATGGTGTAAATGCAAAACCTGAAAACCTCTTAAAGGGGTCATTGTATTCATCATTATGAACAACGTTTACTATGTGACGAAACCTGAAATCACGAATGAAAAATCAGCTGTTCCCTACATTTATGTTCGCATAGCTGTAGGGAAAAATGTAAGGAACAGTTGAGTTTTCTTGGTTCCATTGTTAAAATTGTTCATAATGATGAGCACCTTAAGAGGTTTTCAGGTTTTGCTTTTAAACCTTGTACCTATATTCTATTTAATTCTTACAAGATTATAATACTACAAGCAACGTGCCCGATGAGATTTTCCATCGGCCAAAATGACGCACTTCTGTAACACTTTCATCCCCATTTAACCCCTTTAAGGGATGAATTTTCAAAAAATCCTTGCTTATTTTAGTTATACAGGATGGATTTACCATAGAAAAGTAAGTTGGAATCTCATTTCCTATGAAATTTATGGGAAAGGCTCTTTGCGATTTCTGTATTTTCTAGTACTCAAACCTCAGTTAGTCCAATACGTTTTTGATCCTTATAAGAAACAGGATCAAATGACATCAAAAAAAGTTTTTGTGAAAACTTTCCATTTTTTTTTGCTGACGTCCATTTTTAGGGTTCCGTACCCAAAAGGTAAAAAGGGACCCTATTACTAAGACTCCGCTGTCCGTCTGTCTGTCTGTCCGTCTGTCACCAGGCTATATCTCATGAACCGTGATAGTTAGACAGTTGAAATTTTCACAGATGATGTATTTCCGTGGCCGCTATAACAAAAAATACTAAAAAACAGAATAAAATAAATATTTAAGGGGGCTCCCATACAACAGACATGATTTTTTTTTTTGCCGTTTTTATTGATGTACGGAACCCTACGTGCGCGAGTCCGTCTCGCACTTGGCCTGTTTTTTTCAAAAGCTGTGAATTTTATTTCAAACTCAAAAGTTAAGGACAGTTTCCTAACACCGTATCTCTGTAGCTTACCCCTTTTTTTTGGTGGGAAATTATCAAATAACTTGTCCCGCTCTGGGCGGAGCAGGAGGGTGTGTCAGATTCTGACTGACTAAAACTCACTCGTATTCCTTCCGTTGCCTGTGTTGCAGACCCCGACTGAAACTCTTTCGGACTTTCCCGCGACCCGGACTATACTGCCCCGTTTTAAAAATCCATGTTTCTAGACCTAGTAGTTTAAGCTGTGCGTTGGCTATAAGTCAATCTAGTCAGTCAAATTAATAATAAAAAATATATACAGACTGGCGATTTGGTTATCACATTAAATAGTACAGCGGTTAATACAAGTTCATAATATGTCTGTTCAAATAATAAAATAAACATTTAACCTAAAAAAATAAGTAAAAAACTAAATATTACGTATTTTATTGAACAGATACGTGGTAATTATGGGTGATTATTGGATAATAATTAATAAATTGGATAATAACAATTACATTAAGTTTGTGTTAATTTTTTTGCCATTAATTGTTGTTTTTATTCTTACCGTTGTTACCGTTATACCACGGACGTTCCTGGCTGCGCCGCCATGGCGTCCCGGTGATGGCTCTTAATGTCGCCCGTATAGGTAGGGGTATATATATCTGGGACACAGGCTTCCTCTCTGCGAGATGGAGTAGGCCGTAATCCACCACGCGGGCCTAGTGCGGGTTGGTAGATGTCACATGTCTTCGAATTTTTTGGTTCTATGACATGCCGGTTTTCTCACGATGTTTTCTTTCACCGTTATGAGAGCAGTGGTGATGTAATAATTTACACAAAGTAAAGCGCCTGTCTGGGTTCGAACCTACGACATACAACTCGTAAGTCGCGGCCGTTACCACTGGGCCACCGCTGCTCCTGCTGCTGTACAGGTATATTTATAATGTTAGTAAAATAATATTATAATAATATGAACAGATATGGTGAAAACCGCTATCCCCGCAATAGAACGTGACTCCTTAATGCAGAGGTTTGTTGACGAGCTCGAAGACTGGAAAGAGCAGCAGCAAGAAATGTTCAAAAGTCAAGTAAGTTAAGGAATGCATATTACTCAGTTGTTAATATGACACGTCTTTTTTATCGTTTACTAGCTGACCCGAAAGACGGTGTCCTATCTCAATTTGAAAAGTGAAGGTATATATTTATATCTAAACCTATTAAAATGTATATTGTTTTTTTATGACTGCCTCGTTCTCCTTGAATTTGACGAGGATGCAAAACTACACCTATATCTCGTTAAATAAATAATAAATATTTATTGTTCTTCTATTTTTGACTGCCGTGTTGGTCTAGTGGTCGCAAGCGCTACTGCTGAGCATGAGGTCCTGGGTTCGAACCCGAGTCGGGCAAAGTGTTATTGGGTTTTTCTATCTGGAATTTATCAGTAGCAGCCCGGAGTCTGGATTCGTGCCCGGTTGATGGCATATATGCTTGCCCCCCTATTACATGTGACATAAACGTAACTGGAGAAATGTGGGTGTACTACAGGTACCTACATCTCTGCCCAACCCTTCGGGGAAACAAGGCGTGATGTTATGTTACGTTTTTTTTTTTTTGTTTGAGACGTCATTTTGGTAACTACGTAGGTGTACATATCTCAATCGCATACGGACAGTAGCTTAATAACATATTTAAAAAAAGTTTATAAACAAGCATGTTATTGTTTTTTATTTCTCATTGTTCCAGTTGAAACGCAAAGAAGAATATCATCTAGAACTTCTAGCTAAAGAATGGGCGAAGAAGCAGGTTGAGTTGGAATCCAAGCTCAGCAAGGGTATAGAGCAGTGTCGCAACCTCGCAGCTGACCTGAGTCGCGCCACCGAAGACTTTAGACTGAGGGGCTACCGGAACACGGAGAGGGAGAAAAAGGTGCTAAAGAAGTTAATTTTAATATTTTATTGCTTTCAAAAGGCAAAATGGGGGTTTGTATGTCAAAAGTTAAAGTAATTTGTCAGAAACACGGTACCACAAACTGTCAAATTTTCTCATTCGATTTTGAACATTTTAAGGTTTAAAATCATTTGGAGAAATTTGACAGTTTGTGGTAACTGTACCATGAGAGCGCCAAGTAGCATGCGAGCCAGCGATTACGTGACCTAAACCGGTGAGTAGTATTTCAGCAAGCTGTCCTGCAACTTATCCTTACCATCAAGTTTTTGACATTTAAACATTCAACAATTAACTGCCCAAATCAGTAACAATTTGCACCCTTGTGAAACTAACTTATATTGACATGTTTTAATTAAATTTAAATACAACAACGTAATTCATTGTAAAAATGTGCAAAAAATATAATTCTGACGTTATTATATAGAGGCATGAGGAACAGGGTGTAAAGTTCACTCATCCTCCATAGAAAAGGGAGGATCCTCCGACCAGACGGGTGTCGTGTCTGGTGGGCAACTGCCCGACGGTTGATGTCGGGATGTTGTATATATGCTAGTTGCGCGGTAAACTCTGCTTGCGCGATGCAGGATTTTGCGTGACGTCAGTGTGTTGCGTAGTACGCATGTGGCGATCAAGATACCGCCACAATTTCAAAGTAATGTGAAACATAGAAAATCTCTCTAAGCATTGTGTTTACCGTTTATTTTAGATGTGTGATGAAACCTGTCAGGTTAACATGCTGAGTTAAACTGCCCAGCACTTGGCAAATATTTAAAAAGTTTATGGTTTACCCCCAGCAGTGTTGTTAGGTAATCATTCAGGCATTTTTAGGAGGAAGAAAAATGTTGAGGTGGGCTTGTTATCAACAATATTTTATTTTCCATGGAGCAACTGCTTTTGCATGATCTGTTTATCACAATGCTGTAAGTGTTCGTACCAATATCTTAAGGATACCTAATCTGCCGGGGTCGCGGGAAGGTACTAAAGGGTCACCGAGTCCCCTGGCAACACATGCCTGTGTTGCCAGGAACAGGAAGGAATACGGGTGGGTTTTAGTCAGTAAGTCTGACACATTCTCCCGCTCCGCCCAGAGCGGGAGAAGTTATTTGATGATTTACCATCCAAAAAAAAAAAGAAAGGGTACCTAATAGCGAAACTTCCTTATCTGACTTCCAAAATACCAGCAGAATTAAACCTTATAACTTGATTTATTTTCTTTATATTTTAGTTACTAGACGCAAAGAAAGCACTAGAATCTCACTACACAGCCAAATACCAGGAGTTACGGGAAGCTTCTCAGAAGATGGAGGATGATATGAACCACCAGCTGAAGCTGAAAGATATGAAGGTCGAAGAGTTAGAGGCCAAGATACAGCAACTGCAGAAACAAGTGGAATTGCTCAAGGTGAGATATTATTATTTCAGTTACAGAGTTTAAAATTCGTTGATAATCTATCCCACGAAATTTCTTACGTTTTATGCAAATTGCAACGCGGTTCTACGCGGTTATTATGATAAAATAATTACTAAACTTATAATCATTTAAAACATCAATGTAGCCCACAGCTCACGAAATTTCTTACGTTTTATGCAAATTGCAGCGCTGTTTTACGCTGTATGTTTATCAAAATTCTATTTGAGGTTATTGTGATAAAATAGTTACTAAACTTATAATCATTTCAAAATCAAAATCAAAAGTCATTTATTCAAATTAGGCTGAGAATCAGCACTTTTCGAACGTCAAAATTACATAAGACAGTACCCCAAAACGCCTACCCTTCACCACTTCCTAGTGCTTTAGCTGGGAAGAAGAAGTGGCCAACAAACTCCCCAGCAGCACAGCTGTCTGTTCAGTAGGAGAAGAAAAAATGGATTCTATACAACAGTATGCAAAAATAACCACGTGCAACACAAAACATTAAATTATTAGCCATATGTCAGCTAGCACACCACTAAAAAAAAAAGAAAAAGACCGAAAGCTATTCTCAAGCAGAGAACGTAAACAGAACTTAAAACTTAAATAAAAGCCTCCAAGTAAAAAGGGCGTGCCCGCTTACATATAGCTATAGCTGTAATCATTTGTAACTGTTACAGCTAGGACCATCAAATTAAAATAAATAAACAGTTAATTACTAATAACAAAACAATGGTCAGCAAGACGACCAGTCACCACAAGCAGCACCCGTTCACGAGCATAACGCAAAAATCAGCCATTACCCCCCTCGCCATATTTGAGGGAAGGAGGCAACCCGACCCCCGACGCTACCGCAAGCAGTGACATCTAAGGGAGCATGACGAACTTGCTGCCGGTTGTAAGAATAATATAATCAGTTATCGAGGTCGCTAGCTAACCACATATTGCAATACAACTCTACAAAAAAACATTGTAATGAGAAGATTATGTCAATAATAAACGCAATTCAAATTAAAAATAAATTGACTTATACAGTCAAATAAAATAAACAATTATATGAACTCCTATAACCTGTCACTAGGTAAGCTAATTCTGGAGAAAGAACATAAACATTGGCGACCAACAATTCTTATCGTTTAAGTAGTCGTTGATAGAATAGCCTTATGGAATGGAATAGCAATATTGAACAAAGTTTGGATTTTACTTTAGTTTTAAACGCATTAAAAGGCAAATCTAGCAAAGAAGAGGGTATCTTGTTATAAAAAGTAATACCAAGCCAAACAAACGAGTTATGAACCTTGTGAAGCCGGTCAAATGGAGCACGTAATTTGTCCTTATTTCTGGTGTTAATATTGTGAATATCACTGTTTTTAATGTATAAGTGTATATTTTGCCTAATATGTAAGATGTTGGCGAAGATGAATTGTGATGCCAGCGTGAGAATACCAATATCTTTAAAAAAATCTCTCAGATAAACTCTGGCACCTAGCTGGTAAATTGCTCGAACAGCTCGTTTTTGAAGAACAAATATATTTTGAATGTCAGCGGCTTTGCCCCACAGCAGAATACCGTAGGACATAACGCTATGAAAATAACTAAAATGTAATAACCGAGCTGTATCAACGTCAGTGTATTGTCTTACTTTCCTGATGGCGTAAGCGGCCGAACTGAGCCTTCCCGCTAGGCTTGATATATGAGGGCCCCACTGAAGTTTCGAATTCGTCATACGTCGTCAAAATCTTCTCTATTCCGGTCTACTTTAAAAATAAGAGGTATCATCTGCAAACAGTACAACGTCACATATATCCTTTAAATAGAATGGTAAGTCATTAACATACACTAAGAATAAGTATGGACCCAGTATTGAGCCTTGTGGTACACCTAACTGAACTAGAAGCCCGGAAGATTTCACACCATTAACATTTACACATTGCAACCTATTATGTAAATATGAACTTATTACTTTAAGAGCTTCATTTTGGACACCGTAATGATGTAGTTTACGCAAAAGCGTGTCATGTTGCACGCAATCAAAAGCTTTGGAGAAATCACAAGAAAACTCCAACAGCATTTTGCGAATTCTCCCATGCGTTAAATATGTATTTCAGCAGTGCAACACCTGCATCTGTAGTCGAACTCTAGTACTCTTCATGAGGTCAGGAAAGTTCCTAAATCAACACATTTATTAAAATTAACAGCTAGATAGGGGGCTACGATGTTTATTATATTACTTGCTAGTTTAATGGAGATACCCCAGTAATCACCAGTGTTTTTAGACATGTGTGTGACTTTTTAGAAGTGTGTTAAAAACGTTAACTACATCACCAGGTGTTACATGTTCGAAACTAAATAAGCGACTACATTTAGGCACAATACTATGCAAAAGGTTTTCAGCTTTAGACGGGGACGAATTTAAGGAGCGAGTCGTAGTTACAGGTATGTTGGCTAAAAACTCATTGAATGCCTCAGCTACGTCAGCTGCTTTATTAACTAATTTGCTGTCGACCATAATCTCAAGATGTTTTTCTTGTTGGATAACCGACTTACTCGTTTCATTGTTAATAATTTTCCAAGTGTTTTTTTTATTTTATTATTGCAATTTTTAATTGTGTCGCTTAAAAATTCAGATTTAGCAAAGACACAAATCTTTTTGAAATAATTTTGAATATTTTTGACATACTCTAGTATCAAACCTGTATTTTTTTAAACCATATAACTCGTATAGTCTCGCTCTACTTTTATAAATACCTGGAGTAGCCCATTGGTTAAAGCCAGCAGGGGTGCTATTAATGTTAATGGTTTTGGTCTTGAAAGTAGATTGGTACTCTTTTTGGACAACATCAAAAAGAGCTCCATAGATTTCATTAGGATTCTCGTGTTTTACTATAGATGGTGTAATTCTATGAGCTATATTATTTTTAAACTAGTTGCAACAACTAGCTGTATAAAGCCTACATTCTATTTTATGCGGATTTTTATGTAATGGCACAGAGAAGCTAATAGATTAGCTAATTACTAGCTAATAAATGTATAACATCAATACGAGTATAGCTGTCGAAAGTGTGTTTCATTTGGAAATAAGACTATTTCGTGTAAATATGCCGATTTGCAGCAAATATAGTTTCGAGAGTTGTATTGATGATTTTGTGAGTTTTGTAGGTCTCACACTAGTGCGCTGGATTGGAGGATGCTATGGTTGTTCACTTTAATAAAAACTCTTTAAAACTTGAAGACTATTTATTGTTCTTGTTGATCGTAGTATTTGGATTCACAAAGCACAGTGATTCGAAGGCTCAAACTGCCCCATACTTATATGAATTTACATAGGTACAAGTAGCGGCGGTAGCGCTGTCTTGATGATTTTAATTTACCAACAAATGTTCATTATGTAAATTACGTTTACGATCGACTCTAGGTCCACCAATCAGAGGCTGGCAGTGGTGGCTCAAGTTTCGGACAGGTTTTGACAAGTTCAGACCTGCTCTGAACCTGACCTAGAGTCGCTCGCGATCATGACAAAGTTCCTAATAATCAATAGAATGCTTATACTAAAATGAACTTAAGGCTACGTACTTATTACAAACATTTATACATTAAATATAGGTTTCTTATTGTTCTACGAGCGGGCGTCCTGCACAGATTTCAATGATTATAATTTAGTAATTACTTGCCCACACTGCTACAAAAAATAGAAAAGAAAGAATTTTGTTTTTTTTTTCGGTCCAGACTAAGGACTGAAAAGAATTAATAAAGTCATTAACAATCGCGAAGGAATATAGTCTTATTCTCTTTAAAAGCCAATTATTTTTAAAAGAGTAACCGTGGAGCTTCTTGCCCGCTCTTCTCCATAGGAAACGACCAATTGGACCCGTGCACCTAGCTTCTGACGTTTCATAAGTGCCCATGTAGGTTTATGTGAAATAAAATATTTTGATTTCTTTCCATGACTAATGAATTATATCATTTATTTACATAACCAAATTACAAGATGATTATTAACATTAACTAAATTAAATTAAAACTAAGTTAGGCTTAAAAAAGGCCCTCGGGGCATTGTACCGAGGATGCTGGCGGCATTTCCTCGCTGAATTGCAATGCTGATGCGTTGCGCGAGAAAGCCGCCAGCTTTTCGGTCACCAGTTACATCAACTAGACGTTTCGCGATTTCCGCAAATAACTTATGCGCACTGGGACCCCACGGACCGAGGGTCTCGACGCCAAAGGGCACAAAGTTGTACTCTCTGCCAAGGCCTCCATATTTAATAACTAATGAATTTATTTATTTATTTATTTATCAAAATTTCCCTTACAACTGTCATAACAGGTATATACCTAATGCGATGGCGCGATCTTAAAATTAATTTATTTACAATTTAAAACTATGAAAAAACGTAAAAAAAAACTAGTAGTACTAGCGGTTGCTATGCGATGTGTGTGCCACAGAGTCATTTTAACTAGCTTAATTAAAATGTGCTAATAATTTATTGATTTCAGAATAATATAAAGAATACTGAAAAGGAATCTGAGAATCGGTATTCTGGCTTGACCAAAGATCAAACTGCTAGTCTAATACAGGAATTAGTAAGTATTAAGTTTCAACTCTACTTGTATTCTACTTGTTTTATATTTTTTTATTTATATTATTTCTTCCTTGTATTTTAGGGCCGATTTATCAATCCACAGATTACTTTTATCTGAGGAATAAATATAAATAATAAATAAATGATAAATAAATGATTTTATTTCTGTAAGTAGGTTTTTACTAACACTTTTAAACGTCAAACATATTTTTTTAAACTAGATGAGGTCGGCGTTTCCAATCTGACTACTTTCAGAAGAAAGGCCGAAACAAACTCAGAGGTCACAGTCTCTTTTAAAGTCCAGACATAATCTTGGTCAGATCATGTGAAGACCATGTCGATTGGTGTCTGAAATGGTCTTTTGATGAAAGAACCACACAGATTGAGTGGACCTGTCCAGTCAGTGCACGCATTTGTCAGTAGTTGTGCAGCTCAACTCAGAACTAAAGGAGCTCAACGATTCATATTTATATGTCACCGTAAGATTGTGAGCACCGTTAGTTTATAATCTATCTTCTTCCAAGTTGGTCGCAGTTACTTCGCTATTTATTATTAGCGCAAGGCGTTCGTCGCATGTAGTTTTATACCAGCAGGCTTAGTATGACGCTTTCTATTTCTTCTCTACGGTAGAATAGAAATCGTCTGTCTACATTTCTCGATAGAAAACTGTCAACTGTCTACACGGAAACGTCATTTTTGTCTACTCTTCCGCCGACAAAACGCTTCTTTACGGTTCTCGTGCTAAGCCATGGATACATTAAAAATAATGCGTTAAATTGTAAATGTTTTGTTAAACTAACGATGATCATAATCGTACGGTGACATATACATAATTATTATAAATTAAAGTCGCTTTTCGTGTCTGTCTCATCGCGTTGTTCCTCTAAACTACGAAACGGATTTTGATGCGGTTTTCACCATCATTTAGAGAATTTATTATTCCGGAATGTTTGTGTATAATACATTAATATTATCTATCATATATGTAATAAAAAATCTCGACGCTTTTTCAGACCGTTAAAACTGTCGCGTCTCGCTTATTCTACAATAAAACAATATTTTTTTACAGCGCTACTTAGAAGAGAAACTAGACAGCGCGGTACAATCGAAGTCGTTCTTCAAAGAACAGTGGGGCCGCGCCGTCAGAGAGTTGCATCTCGTCAAACTGCACACCAGGAAACAGATGTTGACGCAACTGCAGCAGGATAGGAAGGAACTCGGCGAGATGGGGTATGTTACATCTTCTACTTAACCTTTTGACCGCCACAGTCATGTATAGATGTCAAGCCAAAAAGTGTCCAGTACTCATAAAACAACATTGTTTTTTAATATTTCCTTTGCTAATTATGTTCCTTGACTCATCCTAATTTAGATTAGTTGAACTTCTTTCTGTATATTTCATGTATATTAACATAAGATGACAAAAACTAATACCCATTAAAAAGTTCGAAAAACATACTGCCCTCAGCGCCACAGTCACCATATCATGACACGTAGTGATGTAGGTAGCAATCAATATAACAAGCATATCGACCTCGACGGTAACCTACGTTATATTAATTTATTTAAATTAGTCCTCTATGAATAAATAAAACTTTTGATATTGTAGTTTTTATGATTGAGAAATCATGAAAATTTTATATTCTCTCTGCTCAGGAAATGTCGGTGTCAGTTGATTCTCGATAAATCATAATGACTGTAATGCCCCTCTCCATCACACTGTCATATTTTCTGTGCCTGGAACGCCACAGTCATCTAATCATGACAATCCCATGACGTCACACGCGGAAAATTTTCAAATAGAGCTGTTCCTTTATTATTAATAGTAATAACAATTGATGCCAATAATATGAGTACCGATGAGTTAAATAAGATTAAATTTGATGTAACATTTTGAAATACGTAAAAAGTGTGTTAATTAAGTCTTCTTATTAAATAATAATATCCATACGTACTAATGACCTGCCGGGGTCGCGGGAAGGTACTTATGGGTCACCGAGGCCCCCGCAACACAGGCAACAGGAAGGAATACGGGTGGGTTTTAGTCAGTAAGAGTCCGACACACCCTCCCGCTCCGCCCAGAGCGGGAGAAGTTATTTGATGATTTCCCTCCCAAAAAAAAATAAAAAAAAACGTACTAATGAACAATGGCATACATTGTTTCAGCTGAGATTAAATTTCTATGTCATTAAATTAAAAATATCTTCACCTTCTTAATTAGTTTGTGCAAGATTTTTTGTTCGAGAAGGCCGATAATAATAAATATTCAGTCATGAACTTTTGTAGGTTATTTCAATCGTAACTTTTATATTCCAAATTGAGGAAGTAAAATGGCAATATCGCATATATCGTATTTTCCTTACGTAGTTAATTCTTAATGAAATGTCTTGTAAAAATATTGTTTATGGTAGGTAATCCCAGTGGTTCTAAATACTCTTTGGCCTTACTTTAGGTATACAATAGGTATCTACAACATGAGCATCGCTATGAACCAATCAACAGTCGTCAATAAGCAAATTTTTTTTTTTTGTTTGGGTTACTAGTCTTTTTGCTAGTCATTAATTGAGAGTAATTTATTTATTTTTACACCACAGTATTTTTACCTACCTGCAAGGAACACCTACACTTAGAAATAAACTGTATTGTTAATTCATTTTCTCCGTTTAATTATAATAACAATCTAAAACAATACAATAATGCTGTACTTACTGTCACTTGGCAGAATAAATATAAAATGGCAACACTAGACGGTAATGAAAAAATCAAATAACTTTTCATTTACAGTATTTTTTTTATGTGGCCCTAACAACTAGTTTCTACTAGTTAGTACTAGTTAATACTTTGAAAAATCGTAGCCAAATAATGGAATTTCTTTCGTCACTTTTAGACGCTCAAATTTAAGTCAGCTAAGATTTCACCGTTCGGTCTCGTTAGTGCGCCGCGCTGTCGCTCACCTATTCGTAGACTAGATACCTCCACGCATAACTAACCACTGACATACTTATCTCTATAGATTAAGTACCTATTTATGACTCGACTCATTAAACATAGTGTATTTATTTTGTAAAAATGCATAATTTATAGTTGAATTGGTACAAAACTTTGTTTAGAGGTCTGTTTAGCCGCTCTTATTAGAATAATAACACGACGTGCGAAGATTGTTCGTAAGAATTCTAAAAGATGGCGGTGTTCGTCTGTCTAGTAAATTCTAAATTCAATAACAATGCGAATTTCATATTATATTTATGTTAGTTTTGTTGCTTTCGCATATTTTCCTCGTATTCTGAAAGTATAATATACAGTAAATAGTATTTATTTCGGCAAATATATCAGTACGTAGCGGTACGTTAAGCCATTATTACTGGTTGTTCTTTCAGAGAAACTTGAATTTTATTATTTGACAATGCTGATACTGTCTAGAAAATACGAAACCATAAAAATATAATACCTATTATTATTTCGATATTATTAATAAATATAGGTTGCACACCTCTAGTGCAGAGGCGAGCAAATTAAAAACAGCCGTGCCTGCTACGCCACTGTCATCATATGGCGACAAAAAAGTACGTCATGATTAATCATAGTGCTGTGATGGTATTGACTTGATTTAGTCGATTGTTGTTTTTAATTGTGGATTTAAATTATAAAGAACGCCGAAACTGTGACACATATCATTATCATTTCTATCATATAGGGCAAAGCGGGATAAAATAAAACTCCTGTATTATATATTTCGGGTAAATAGTAACTTTTATTAGATAAATAGAGAATATTAGATAAAAAGATACTATAAATGTTAAAAATAAATAGATATTTTACATGTGCTTTATCGATATAATTCCGAACTCACTACTATTTTGTAGGTATTAAAGAATGAATTTGTAGCTTGGCGCTGAGGGCACGTCTTTGCTTTTCTGACGTGGCGGTCAAAAGGTTAATAAAATTGATGATGATTTAAGGAAATTCATAGACCCAAGTCGATTTTTAAGACTTGGGTATAATAATCTCACGACTACGAGTCACGAGTTCTTTGAGTCCTTGTGAATCTTTTGAGTCCTATGAGTTCTTTAAGTCTTTTGAGTCGTATGAGTTCTTTAAGTCTTTTGATTCCTATGAGTTCTTTGAGTCTTTTGGGTTATTTGAGCTGAACTGAGTCATGAGATTTAAGGATGATGTAATAGGTTATCAATATAAATACTGATTTAATGCTGCTTTTTATAAATTTATTCATTAAAAGGAATAAAATTATAAAAGCAGCTCAAAATTATGTACATAATCCTATATGAACTGACTTCCGTCATTAAAAAAAAACTACCAGATAAGGACTCAGATGACTCAGTCCTGATTTCTTTTCAAAAGACTCAGTCTCGAGTCATTTTTGACAAGATTCGAGTCTAGAGTTCTTTTGGACAAGACTCTAGTATTATTTTTAAAAGATTTGAAGATTTTTAAAATTCAAAAATACTTGCGCTCTGAATTCTTTTTATCAGGCTCGAATCCTTTTTATCAGGCTCGAATCTTCAAAAACAACTGAGTCTTCAAAGATAACTCAAGTCTTAAGACGTCTTGTAAGACTTTTAGGATTCGAGTTTCTTACAACACTAGCAATAACACTAGATACTTTTTCCAGAATTTTAAGGTTTGCATTAAATTTCAGATTGGACCCAATCGACGACCAAGAAGAAAACAGCACGACTCAAATGCCCGTTGATTTGAAGAAGTTAAAGGATGACTTCTATGTGGACATACTTGCGAACACGCCTGCACTCAATACACATTCTTTGATAAGTCAGTTACTCTTTTCTATAATTGCTACCTATAGCTCTTTCCACACACAATTATAGGTCAGAGCCCAGAAAGCCTTACCCTGATATGACAAGCTTGATAGAAATTAAAAATATTCTGTTATTTCAGATCCTGCTGGTCCCGATGAATTAGACATGTTTAACGATTTAAAGTAAGTATAAGAGTATGTTCCAACTGTTTCGCGATGTTTGAATATATTAGCCATGTTGTATCTGCCGGGGTCGCGGGATAGTCCGAAAGGGATACCGAGGCCCCTGGTAACACAGGCAACGGAAGGAACACGGGTGGGTTTTAGTCAGTAAGAGTTTGACAGAAAAAAAAGCCGTGTTGAATGTGCTCTAAATGGATTTAGGGCACATACAATACGGCTTTTTTTAAATTTTGTGTTACGTTTTGTAATTACGTGTGTGTTTTTTGTTTGATTACGATATATATCTATACGACGACACGTAATTGTTTTCTTATTATTTAAGACGAATGATAAAAAAATTGTCAAACACACAGTGGAACACTTGATAACTGTGGTTTCAGAGCGTCGCAGTAACTGCGTGGTCATAACTCACAAAAAAAAACTTGTTTTCTTTGGTAAGATAGTTCAGCAGTAATCCTAAAATCGTTTCTGCATATTACAGGAACGCGCCAAAAAATCCGATGAGCGAAAGAATCAACGAATTGATAGCACAACGCGACAGACTCGTCGAACAAGACAACCCGGACGAAGAGTTGCTCAAACAATTGAATCACGAAATACGAAGCATGCTACTGAATTGTGGCACATGACGTCATAACCATACGGACTTGTGCTACTGCTAACATTCATCCCTTTGATTATTTATACGACCAGATAAAGTGTCGCGCTGCAAAAGAACTAAAACAAACAGGCCAACTTTGTTATGCTGGTGTGCGTGACAGCTACGTCTTACACTCGCGCCACGTCATTGTGCTGTCATTGTGTTATTCTAGTGTGCGAACATTTTGCGGCCAACAGTTGCACGCATTTTTTTCGATAGGTACACAGCTTTGACTATCTATAAAGACATATTTATATCTTGACTTAACCTATACTGTCCCCTTTGGCTTCTGTCGGTATAAACGAGCAACACAATTTTTAATAGGCATGCATTCAGAAGAGCTTATTAAAATGTTGCTTGGTATTTTGGTTTATGTACCGGCAAATCGGGAAGCTATCACTTCAAAGCGTCGAAAATACACTAGGGTATTTTACTGTATACAAGAAAAAATCTATAAATAGATTATTGAGATAGTTTAGGCAAAAAGGAGTCGGAAAATGTTACTTTTAGTTCATAAAATAACAAAATAAATTTTAAAATTCAATTCAACGTTTTCAGTTTTTCTAATCTGTTAAAAACACCATGAACTAGTAGCCGCCATGTTATTACGTCATACCGCTGTGTAAACTGAAACGTGTCAACTGTCAACTGATAGTTAGATAATAGATCAGCACATTTGTTTACATAGCCAAGTGATGTCATGACCACAGAGCAACATGGCGTCCACTGCGTCCAGCGTTTTCGTCAAACTACGCGCGAAATTTGAAAATCAAAAATTTAAATGCATTTTCATGACACTTATCGATTGAATAAAAAAATTTTGAGATTTTTTGGGGCATATTAGCACTATAAAATTTAATTAAAACACTTTTCAAAAATGGGTGTAAGACCCTATTTTAATTCGAAAACGCTAGCTCTAAAATCCCAGCATGAAATGTCAATTGTATGTCTAATGACGTGATAAGTACAGTGCGTTCACTATAACTTGACCCGTGACGCGATTTGTAGCACTGAATTTTGAAGTCGAAGTTTCAATACTAATAGAGTTCAAAATGGCGACTGATAGAAGAGAACTACCAATCACATGACTACAAAATTCAGTGCTACATAACGCGTCACGTGTCAAGGTACAGTGAACGCACAGTAATGGCGTATTACAACCATCGATTGTAGTTTCAACCCGATCGTCGCTTTTTTGTAGTCATTCTAATTTGGTCGGATAACCAGTCGTTGTTTACATGTTTTGTTTTTTGTTTATACTATTAAGTAGATATAAACATTCCAAGCTAAATATTTTCACTGTATATCTTTGATTAAACGCACTAATTTTTGGTTTACACCTACACATCTTGGGTTGAGCCGGTTTCTTGTATTTTGCCGTCAAAGTTATGGCACCGTTGTTTTGACTTTTAACAATATTATTCAATAACGCATGCATGTACACTTTTGTAACTTTTTATGGGTATTATAAGCGTCAAGAAGGACCGAATACAGTTTTTCTCATTTAGGCGCTGCGATATTTTTTTCGGATTTAATAAAAAGCGCTATTACCTACTTGAAAACTATAAATATTTTCTTAAATCTAATTCTGTCACAAATACGCACAAATTAAGAGCTACTCGTGTATGTTTATTCAACAGGCGCACATACAATGGCTTTAGAGATACACAATTCTGCAAAACGTTACTCCAGCAGGAAACGCAATATCTCGAAAACCTGAAGACGCACAAATTATTTTTTTTTATGTGGCGCACATTTACAGCAGATTACGCACTAATTATACGTACTATAAAACTTAAGCATGCTCACTTTAGAAAATATTTCTGCGGCAAGCGCAGCTAGTGACAAACCACACCCCTTCCTGGTTTCGTCCAATTAGAGACAATATGAATTTGTGTGAGTATAGGGCGTGTAACAAAAAATATAAATATGTGTGGTATGTTGGTTACTCACTGCACGAGCCGGTATTATTCGCGCGAGCCGAGGGCGAGCGAGCGCGATAAGGGAGTCGAGTGTGTGCGCGTTTCATACGACGGTTTTCAACTTGAGAGGAAAAAAAGAGACTGGTATTGTTATTAGTTTCGTACGCCGCTAGGTATTTCTCTCTAGATTTTGCAGGCAACAGGCTGTCACTAGCGTTTCGTGCCTAGATTAGTATTTCCGGGGGGTTAAATCTACGCGTTGCTCTTCGCTCTTCTTTCCTAATTGAAGTCAACATTTTTGATAATAATTAACCACACAATGAAAACGTTAACAAGTATTTCTGGAAAATACCGCGCTTGTTTTGTTTATCCCGCGCGCCGCAGGTGTAAATAAAGGCGCTGGAAAAACCGCTAAACAGCCTATATAAAAAATATAATAAACAAAATAATGTTTTGAATAAGCAAATTAAGGTTAATATGTAGTGAAAAATATATAATTTTATGAAATGATGATAATTTTGATGATTGATTTATCTGATGTAACAAATTTTTTTTTCTCAAAAATATTCATTGTTTTTGGACAAAAACTGCGTATATTGAAAAAAGAAATATAAAGTAAAAATACTTCCATATAATAAGCTGAATTTCTGAGTCACTTTACAAGCAAGTGTGTTGAAGAAATATTTCGTAATTTTTTGCGACCGTATTTTATGGCCGTTCTATAAAGCCGATCTATTGTTTAACCAGATGTTCTGACGTTCCCACTGAATAACAATGGTGCTTAGATAATGAACTTATTTTTATTGCAGTTGCAAAAGTTGCGACAGCAATAATAAAAAAATCTGATAACATTGTATAAACTGCGCCAAGTAATGGTTCAAATACTACTGTAAGTAATTTTGCTATTTTAATCAAAACAGCAATAAAAGAAAGAGATAGCAAATGACAATTTCTAACAAAACTACGTAACTTGCTTCGTTTTAGGGTTCCGTAGTCAACAAGGAACTCTTATAGTTTCGCCATGACCGTCTGTCTGTCTGTCTGTCCCCGGCTTAGCTCACAGACTCTTACTAGAAAGCTGTAATTTGGCAAAGTGGTAAACAAAAATGCTAAATAAAGTTTTTTTAGGGTACGCGTATAGCAATAGGTACCAATAATACATTTTCTAAACCAAACGGAAGATATTAGTACGAAATTACTTCTTGTCAACAATAACAATTCATAAAGCGCTCTCGCTGGCCGTGCCCATTAAAAAAATGTCTTACAAACAAGTGAGCATAGCACGCGCCTAGTGTGACTGTCACACACACTATACATAATTACATTAATACAAACACGGCTAAAATACGCTTCATGCATCCCATTGGCCAAAACGATCGATCGCCCGATGCAAGATCGGGCGATCGAGTCGTGAGCCGTGCTATACGATTATCGCCTTAGAGGTGAGCATGCGGAAGATTGGCCGATAGTACCACTCATATCACTCTAGGAGCCACTTTCCTGCTGGAGTAACGTACACCAGCCCGGTGCATGGATTCGTGCCCGGTTGATGGCAATAGGCTCGCCCCCTATTACAAGGGACTTAAACATAACTGGCGAAATGTGGGTGTACTACAGGTACACCTCTGCCCAACCCTTCGGGGAAACAAGGCGGGATGTTACCTATGTTATGTTATGTGTAGTAAAAAAATGTCGTCGATATCGTGTGAACGTCTGGACCGCGGCACCATGTCAAATGTTTGAATGATAAATGTCATAAATGTTACTAATAATACGTAATTGGTACCTTCAATCAAATAATTTAGTACCTAAATACTTCCACGCGGTTGACTTGGACGGCAAAATGTCGTCCGTGTGAATAAAAAAGTATTTTCATACATTCTTGTACCAACCCACGTAATTATCGTGTGGTGTGGTTGTGATTCAATCAACCAACACGCCAGTGGTAACAATTTGATATATCGAATCGTATCCAGTAAGAGCCCCCGCAAACTACGGACTTTCTATCAGCTCATAGTTTAATCGGTTTCTTAATCAATGGTGCCGATTCCCTTGTTCACAAACTAAACTAAATTTAAGTTCAGTGCATCTTTTTCTTTCTATTTCATTAAGAAAAGGACAAGATTTTACTTTAGTCCTATCAAATTAATCAGCGCCTGCCACTACTCCATACAAGTTTAGACGTGATTAAAAACTTGCCTACTAAAATTACGTCGATTTACGTCAAGCGCTGATTAATTTGACAGGAATAAACTAAAATTTATCTTCTGTCCTTTTCTTAATGAAATAGAAAGAAAAAGATGCACTGAACTTAAATTTAGTTTAGTTTGTGAACAAGAGAATCGGCACCAGTAGGTATGAATATGTATGCAAGTGCGCACATCGTAACGATTCGGTATAGGCCGATAAAAAAGTTTGATGGGCTTCAGCTACACGAATGCCTTCAAACTGAACTGTCGGCGAACTATCGACCGACTGTTAACTCAGTATGGCGCTCTTCAACGCGCGCAAACTAACCGATTTTTAGTCGGCCGATCCGGTCCATAGTTCAGTTTGCTCCAAGCTCGCTGTCATGCTCCCAATATGTACATATTTTTTAAAAACTGAATAGGAGTACAGACTGCTGAATTTTATCACGCTGTAGATTATCTTTCCAGCAACCCCATGTAAAAATATGAGGAAACTTATTACGTAGGTGCTGGAAAAGGGCGTTGTCCGCCCTCCGCCGACGCCCGGTGCGCCTGCTGCGGACAGGGCGAGTGGACGAGATCTCCCGCTCCCTTTCCGCAGCCTCCTTCTGCGACATGACTGTTTCGCAGGATACCACCGCGTCCCAAGACTCGCCGCTGCCGACCATTGAGTCGACGTCGGCTGGCAGCGGCAAGTCGCTGCCTATTCCTGAGATGAGGGCACGGCGCGGCCCCACCCAAGCGGCAAACTGCCAGCGTATGCCGCGCCGTGTCCTGGCGCGCTTTAGTAGCGTAAAGGCTCCTACATACTGGCGCGACTTGTCGCGCGACGCGACGCGACACAAAGACACCGCGTGTAGCGCTACAAGCGGTGCCTTTGTGTCGCGACAAGTCGCGCCAGTATGTAGAAGCCTTAACCCTGACCAAATCGGGCCGGCCGTCTATTATATCTAATATATAATCAATTTCTATCGGTCGATAGAAATTGATATGCAGTTAACTGTTCGTGCGAAAGCGCCCTTAGCTAAATGTACCGCTTAGATGAATTATCATTTGTTCATGATATTTATTATCATGTTTCGTTGACTAGTTAATAATTAATGGATTTGTTAAAATACATTTTGTGACTGACAATGATGTAAGATAGAGATATTGTTATTTTAAAATAAACATTTTAGGAACTGTTGATTTGATTTTAATTACCGTAAAATGGGGTTAATAGAAACAATCTGGACTTTCAAACCGACTTTAGTAATATAAATTCTAAGTTTCGGGCAATAAAGCTGCTTTCATTGTGGGAGTCGTATGTTATTTTACAACCTAATTACAATTTTAATGCCAAATTATTATCTACTTAGGAGAAAAAGACAAAAAACTGGTCAATTTCTATTTGCCCGGAATACGGGGTCAATAGATACGACGTATGGGGTTAATAGAGAAAAGTGATAGGGTTGTCAAAATATTTTATGTTAGGTATGTCGTCATTTCATTGTTCTTGCTATAAGTAATTAGGTACACAGATAATGAAATGAGTGTACACAATATATTAGAAACCTTTTTATTAAAATTAAAAAGAATATAGGTAATCGCAACCAATAACAATGTTTATTAAATAATCAGTTCAAAAATAATGTTAACCTCAGAATTAAGATCACAAAAAAATGAAGCTTAATTAATACCTATGAAACGTAATAAAATTATATTACCTACTCAGTGTGAAACATGATAATCTTCTGACAATAATCAACATTAACAGCCTGTTGTATTAAATGGACGTCATATTTTAAATATTTCTTATTCCGAGGGTCTGGTTTGTAGATGCGTGGCATATTGCTACTGTACCTGTGTATACAAAATTAATAATTAAATATAAAAAAATATTGATTTCGTCATAACAAAATGAATGTTTTAATTTAATACATAAAACAACTCAACTTTTTAAAAATTTAGGTAATAAAGTAAGAACTCAGCAACCTGCATAAAGTGCCAACCCTATGAAATGCGTTTCTAAAAACCCCTTTGGCGTTTCTATTAAACCCTTTCTCGTTCCTATTTACCCCTTTCCCGTTTCTATTCACCTCATATGGCGTTTCTATTTACCCCTCAGTCGTCTCTATTCACCTCGTAATCGAGAAATATTTAAGGGTGCTAATTTTTTATTATTTTAAAAATAAAAATCAAACTAATCAGAAAAACTTACCCTTTCAATTTACTCTGGATACACTTCACCGTCGAATTAACTAATTTTACTATCAAAAACACAATTTAAATAATAACTAGAAAGAAGTTAATAAGAGCGCAAAAGACATACACAAAACCGTTGTACTTTGATCTCACTTTTTTCACATAAATTGCTAACTTCAAACAATTCTAATGTTGTCAGACCGAAGAAAAAATGTTGGCATTGTAATAAAAAGAAACACTATTGTGATTTTTAAAGTAGTTTTCGAATCACAGGCTTTTAGACTTTTTCACAAGAATATTTCTATTCACCCCGTGAATTCTATTCACCCCGTTTTACGGTACCTATTAAACAATACCACATAATATCAGAGTTACCTAACCGCAGGCGACACCGCTAGATCTAGCTTAGATGAGTTCAGCAGTTTAGCTTACTATATGTAGGTATAACCGGTTCAAAACTATACAGTTTGCTCACGAAGTAGTGAATCTTTGCATTTTTCTTTTAATATCACTATATTTATTTAGTGATTTTCAAAACTAAACAGTTCGCTCTCAAAGTTGCGGCATCTTAGCATTTTTCTTTTTTAGTCTAGGTCTAGCCTAGAGTTACTCGGCCAACGAGAAACGAGAATTTCGAAAGCAACCTGATACACAAAGATGTAAATCGAGATGACCATCGTCTTAATTCCTAGAATCAATCATTTAGTTAGATGACATATGTGACATTCACCAACCCGCGCTGGGCCCGCGTGGTGAATTACCTAGTTATGTCCTGTGTCCCAGCAGTGGGAACGTTATAGGGTTATAGGATGATTTTACAACGTTTACACCATCAGTGTAACGAGGCTTTAGTAATAGGTACCACAGGCATGCGATGGTTTTCCCCTTAAAAACTAATTAGGAATTTAGGTTGATATAACTACGAAAAAAAATCTCGTTTTTCAGGGAAAGTTACTTTTTTATTTTTTTTTAATATTACCGCGTATATCCTCATTAGTCCTCATTGTTTTTCGTGATTATAATCATATGACGATTTACGTGTATCGATTGTGGTACGATATTTTTGTGTGTTAATAAATAAGGCTTCTCGCAAATGTTTTAATTCTCCAGATAACTTATTTTTGTAGGCCCTGAGAGAAGGACGCTAACTTTGAAAAAATCATGAATAAAACAAAAGAGAACCACAGACATACACTTTATATTATGTCTGTGAAGAGAACGCTTGGAAAAAATGTTTCACTAGTTCTATGTATATTATTAAGAATTATTTATACATGTAGTGAAACATTATTTAGGAAACAAAAAAGCTTAAGATGAAAAAAGCAGATTATGAAAATATAGTTATTAATAACACACTCAGTAATTTCCACAAATCGGGTTGCAATATGTACATAGTTACAATTTCTACATTCACTTAGTGACCACAGACGACAATATTTATATAATATATCTTAGTGACATCTTTCCTGCGAATCTTGGTGCCGTAAGTGAAGAACAAGGTGAGCGCTTCCACCAAGATATTAAGCTTACGGAGAGCACAGAGATACCAAAGAAGGTGGTACGCAAACATGATGGCAGACTACTGCTGGATGTTGAAGAGAGGTGAACCCAAGGAACATATTTACTCTAGGGAGAAGTATGACAACTACGAACAAATAAAATGGTACGGTTTTTGGCGCTTCCTGGTGGACGCCCCCGAAAACTCGCGAAAGCGGGATATTCAAAATCGCATTTCTTTGAGATACTTAAATAAAAGCCTGTCCACGAAAGCAGAACTGGGAAACTGTAACCGATGTTAAATTATTGTGCAATTGCACAGGTTACAATTTTCCAGCACCGCTTTGGTGGTCAAGCAGCCTTATTGATGAAATTAACATAAAAAGGTAAATACGAGAAGATGTATTCTTGCTTTTAGAAAACTTTGAACAACAAAATCATAAGTTAGTGGTTGATTTGTAAAAGTCAAAGACTACTCAACGTCGTTAATGGTGAGGATAACACTTAACGTTGCAAAAAGAGAATTCACAAGAAATAACATCTAAAGTAAATAATTACGTTCCTAGAATATCATGCGCTCACGCCGGCAGCCATTTTTCTTGTGAACTGGGGCTGCCAGATGTATTTAACAAAATCTTACCCACCAAATTTTATTAAATTAATTTTAGAAAATAAGTAGCCTCCGCGCTCTGCCCGATGCATTGCAGTAAATTAAATTAATTATTTATTTCTGTATTGGCTTGATTGGATAACTCTTTTGTCTATTTATAAGTACAAACTTAGGCTATACGAGCGTATATCTATTATATTATACATACATTATATTTTTATTTATCCAATTTTAATAATATTAACATTGATTACATTAACCGAAATAATAAATCGGCTAACTTGTTGGTTAACAAATAAAACAAAAAAGTTGATAAAACTACCAAATGGTAGCTTTTTAACATTTATGAACCTTTTTAGTTTATGTTATGTTGCCATCCTTGAAAACGTCATTATTGAAGACCGAAGTTTTTAGGTCTCACATAATAGAGAAGAACATGGCAACATAGGTCTAGCCCCCGTAGGCATTCCTAAGTTTACCCAATGAGACGACCCCGCCTGGGTGAACCCGATCGAAAGCACAGGACAAAAAGATTGACCAAGAGTTTTGAAGGAAGTAGAAATGTGCAAAATAATAATTTATAATACCCAGATATTAAAAAAAGTAATATATTTATTGGAAGGGGAAAATAAGTTAAATTTCGCAGGCCTGTGTCTGTCTTAGTCGATTTTTTTAAATTTGTTACTACATACATCTCTATTCGAATGACGTATCGTATGATTGCAAATGTGTTGCAAATCATTTGACGTATTATTTTATTTATTCGCGATTGATTCCGATCGACCAAAAAATAAGAATTGAGGACTTTATATGAAGAATTCATAGTGTATGATTTCAGTGACACTCGTTTAAATTACATACTAAAGTATTTTATTGTTGTTGTTTCGTGCTAAGTCATGGCAAAAACCAAAGTTACAGGAGCTACGAGCAGATTAAAGCAAGATTACCTTAGACTTAAAAATGACCCCGTTCCATATGTAACAGCGGAGCCAGTGCCGTCTAATATTCTAGAATGGCATTACGTGGTCAAAGGACCAGAGAAGAGTCCATACGAGGGCGGGTACTATCATGGAAAAATCATATTTCCGAGGGAGTTCCCATTCAAACCGCCATCTATTTACATGATTACCCCTAATGGTCGGTTCAAGACAAACACGCGACTGTGCCTTAGCATCACGGACTTCCATCCTGACACATGGAACCCAGCATGGTCAATATCCACGATCCTCACTGGTCTACTAAGTTTCATGTTAGAGAAGACACCAACATTGGGATCAGTTGAGACTTCGGATTTCCAGAAGCGATGCTTGGCGGCGGAATCTTTGGAGACAAATATTAAAAACAAAATGTTTTGTGAGTTGTTCCCGGAGTATGTTGAGGAGATAGATCAGCAACTGAAATTGCGACAGGAGGCGATGCTGCAGGCAGACAACACCGCCACAAGTGAAGGTGAAGTGATAACAGAGCAACAGTCCAACATGTACTATATTTTGACCAATTTATTTGTGTTGGTAGGCTTTGTATTTCTGGCATACATGGTTAAATATGTGTTAGTCTCAATATCCAATGATTAGGCAAATATTTAATACTTTATTTTTAATGTAAATATTGTAATTTATTTTGTAAATACATTTATTCCATTAGAGGCAAATTTTGAAGTTAATTTGACATTGTGCTAAGCATACTGAATTGATGTAGTATGAAACTTGTACATTTATTACATTGCAACAAAAAATATTGACATATTCACTATTGATTCCAATATTGGCAGAAGAAGCAAACAAATTGCATATTTCATATTCATTGTAACAAAATGTTTTTTTTAAGTTTACGCAATTTTTTGAACTACACGGGTATATTGCATCTGCATAGTTACCAGCTCTTTAAATTGTTTCTTTCATTTTATTCTGATTTCAATTAACATATATTATAACAGGAAGGCAAAGATTGATATCATAAGTTCCAGTGCTAGTTCACCTTTTTGCAGCTTTATTATAATGTGATGTAAATGAAATAAAATTATTGTAGTGATAACAAAAATAAACCCATTAATTTATAATAGGTACACATGGATGTACACATCGTTGTATGGAAATATTATACTATGCAAGATCAGCTTATACTGGAAATGTATAGCTTGAGATGTAGCTGTGTGTACATGTTGAGTGGTAATGAATGTACTTTCATTATTAACTATTTTAAACCATACACAAAATCATAGTTTTTAGATATTCTTTGTGATGAATAGCTAGGTAGTGTGTTTCAAATTAGAGAAATAATTTAGTTTATTGTGATAGATAGTTTTTCACTCTTGCAAATATTCATAGTCAAGATTGCAAATAGCTTTTAATGTGAGATCAATTTGTCAAGTTTATAAACTCACTATAGCAAGTAAATGTAGTAATCTCAACAGACATTGATATATTTCTGCTTGTATGTTCTTATGCCTTGTAATTTGTTAAGCCAATATATATGACTATTCCAAATATGATCTTAAAAGTATTTCATGTTGTATCACATCACTTCTAGCAATAATTTGACATTACCGATGATAATCATGTATCATCCCATCTTAGAAAATGTTTAATCTTTCAATGTTTATATTGAGCCTACTACTGCATTTATGTTGTGTTGTCCCTGTAGCAATATTATGAAATATATTGGAAATATTAAACTGAATGTTAGAAATAAAAGAACACATAGTGTTCATTTTTAAGGTATCTAATGGCTTTTGTTATGATTAGCCATAGATAGCAGTATAACATCTCTGTATTATTCAATTACATTAATGTACCTATATAGAAATTATTGGAAGAATGAAACTCATTTCATTATGGAAATGTGTGCAAACCATACGTTGTATGTATGTCTTTACTTGACTTTTCTCATAAATTATATCTTATTTCTTGATATTGTTTATATAAATAAAAGTACTTAAGTTGAACCTGTTCTCCCATATTGCCTTTATTAACTAGCTATATTTACAGTTCTGAAGTGGTAGGTAACTCATGTTTTTAACTTATATAAATCAAAGTGTATACAAGTCCTATAAACAGTATAGGTAAGGCCAATAATATATTTTGCCATGTAATGTTGCACACATAAATACACATGTCATGTGATTATAATTCATAATCATTGTACTGTTGATTAAAGCAACTGGAAATTGTTTAAAATCTAGTAAAATGGTATTTTTCTATGAAATGTTGTTTTATTTGTGGGAAATTAAATAAAAAATATTGACTATTATCAACTCATTATTTTATTAACTTCAATAGGTACCTACATATTCAGTATCCTTTCCATAATTTAGTGTTACAGTAATTGTATGAAAATCTATAGAAGACAGAATTATGTACTATAATGCTTATTTTCTTGTATACAATGTATTCTTGTAAGAATATAGGAAAAAGGCAGGCACAAAACATTTAACAAGGCTACACCACCTTTTTATTTACCATATCATTAAAACGCAAGTATAATTATAGGTTTTAAAAGTATATGTATGTATAGTGTCATCAGTATTTTATAAAATAATTGATAAAATAAGGGAATTCACTTTCACATTACAAACACCAAGTACATAAATAAACTCATTGATTTTTACATGATATATAACTATTCACTTAAAAATCTAGTAGTACTACTTATAACTAAGTATTTTAAATATATTTCTATCCAAGTTATTTTGCTGATTTTCGATAGGCATGTGTTGTGAGAAATAATATTTTATTTTCCAGTCACCAAATATTATCATTTTACCCATCATGTAATGAAGATTTCATTGTCTAATAGCATGCTATTCATTCCTTAGTTTCCTCCTCATCATCGTCCCAGTCACTAACCAAGCTTTTGATCGTTTTTGGGACTTCGGGAGTTTCTGGTGAACAAACACTAGTAACTTTTGGTGACTGTTCTGTTGTTGGATCAACAATATTTTCATTGACAGTAATAATTTCCTCTTGGGAATCATTATCTTCCCAATCATTTAGCAGTGACGATAATTTCTGTTGTACAAGTGGATTTGGTACAGCAGTATGAATCGGTGAGTCATTGAAAGGAGCTAGTTGCATTTCTTGGCTTGATGAGTCTTCTTCTTGTGAAGAAATTGCACTTTCTTCAGTTTCTACATCTGCAACACTAGGAAGGTATGTAGTTGCAGCCACCTCTGCTTCAAGATCTGTAGCAGTCTCCGTTTCAAGATGAGCTGCCGTCTCTGTTTCAAGCTGAGCAGCCATTTGTTTTTGCATTTCTTGTTGAATGTTTTCTATTGATTCTTCTACTTCTGGTATTACTTCATCTAAAGGTTGATTTTGCGAGGCTTCATTTGAAACAGATTTAACAATTCTATTACCATCCTCTGCAACATCATATTCATCCTCGGACCAATCTAAAGTTACGTTTTTGATTTTTTTTTCAGATACTTTAGCATATACAGGTTCTTCATCATTGGCCTGGTTGATTTCCACAATATCATCATATACTTGTGAACCCATAACTTCTTGTTGCTGGCCTTCTGATGTGTCATTTTCAGGTACAACTTCTGAGTATTTGTTAATAGTCACTGAATCTACAGTGTGTTCTTGCGGGTTTTGGGGTGCAAGAGATGGTTTGATTGAACATTCTGTTTCAAGTGGTTGTTCTATTACATTTTCCTTTTCAACTGGTTGTTCTATTACATTTTCTAATTCTGCTGGTTGTTCTATTATGTTTTCCAACTCTACTGGCTGTTCCATAGGAGTATCTGATTCGATCGGTTGTTCTAGTAGATTTCCAGTGTCCACATGTTGTTCCATCATGATTTCTGTTTGTACTGCTTCCATCATATTTCTCGTTTCTACTGGTTGTTCCATCATATTACCAGTTGTTTGTTCGATTTCATTTTCCAGTGTTTGTTCCATTACTATCACATTTTCTGTTACAAGTGGTTGTTCTATGACATATTCTGTTTCGATTGGTTGGTCTATTATATTTCCTGTTCCCATCGGTTGGTCCAGTACAATTTCTGTTTCCGTTGTTAGTTGTTCTAATACATTTTCCGTTTGAATTGGCTGTTCTTGTACAATTTCTGTTCCCATTAGTTGTTCCATTACGGGTTCTGTGGCCGGTGGTTGTTCTAGCATATTTTCAATTTCCATTGGTTCCTCAATGTTTTCATGGTTAGTTTGGATATCAGGCATAGTTTTAGCTTGAGGAAGAGTTTCAACTGACTCAGTTACAGTAGTTGTTTCATTTTGAATCAAACTCATGCCTGGGACATTTTCTTCTATAGTCTCTTGTTCAACCTGTTGATCTATATGTTCAATTGTTACATCTGATTGATTTAGGTCAATAACAGTTTCACCTGGAGATTGCACTTTTTGAGCTTCAGGTACTAAGTGTACTTCTGGAAGCTCATCTAAATTACCTGTTGCACTATGAATTGGCCCAGCTACTACTTGATTAGAATCCAGCAATACTGTGTGTGGCGGTAACTGTATTTGTTCACCTTCTAAGCTTTGAATATTATTTTGCCAAGTATGTTGTGTTTCTATACAATGTGTATTCATTGCTGGCGTAGTGGTAGTTACGGTTTCATAATTTTGTGTTATGATTGCAGAGGACTGCACAAATTGGGCTCCTATACCTCCTGTAGTCAGTATCTGGAATTGCTTATTTTGATCATCAACAGGGTGACTGTACACAACTACAATGTTAGAATTTTCAGTAGCTACAGCTTCAGAGACATTCAAAGGATATTCATGTGGAAGAATCATCATTTCATTTCCTGTAGTATTGTCTAAGTCTATTGCAGTTGTCTCTATTGCTTGGTTGTGGTGAGGTGCAGTTAATACAGTCAGGGTCTTGTTTGTGCCACCATCGTCAAATATAATGGGATGGTTAGAAGCCATTAAAGCTTTGTATTCTTCTTCATTTGATACCACAATTTGTATCGGTTGATTTAGGTTTGCCGACTTCTTTATTACCATACTGGACTGTTGCTGCACATTTTCTTCAATGTTTGTATTTTGAACATGAGTGTATTCCATGGATGTAGTAGGTTGTTGAATAGTTTCTAAAGAATCAGTTTCAACCATATCTGAAATGAGGTAGTCTCTGTTGTCTGGCTTCCGGTTTTTAGGAATAAGTTGATGATCTCTCAGGATGTATTCATTGTTGTCTATTAATACAATTTCTTCATCTTGAGTATTAGATAATTGTTCCACAGGCATCTTGATATCTTGGAAAAAATCATTGTGTACAGATTGAGTATGATTGATACTTTTACTTGGTTTCGCCTTTAATGCTGGTTTTGGAGTACCAAAGCCAGGATTTAAAATCTTTTGTTTTGCATTGGAGTTAACATTATGTTGTCTTCTAGCTGGAACTTGTTTGTCAGCTGATGGTCTGCGCTGTATTGGATACTGTAAATCCACTTCTTCATAATCATTGTCATAGCTAGTACCAGGTTCAAACTTGACAGCACTTTTTGGTCTTGGTCTTTCTAATACAGTTTGCTTTTCTTCATCTGAGTCATCAATGATGCAGTCAGTCTTTGCTTCTTGTTTGTGATGTGTTTTTATGTGTGAATAAAGGTTTATCTCTCGCAAGAACACTTTCATGCAATAGATACATTGTAGATTAGATTTCTTTTCAGCACTGTACTTGTGTCCTGTGTTTTGTATGTGTAGTAGTAGTTGATTAGAAGAAGCAAATGCTACAGAACAAACATTACAGCGGAAGTTCTTAATATCTTTATGGCTCACTTTGTGTTTTGTAAGCAGCGCATCAGTTAACGCAATATAAGTACACATGTTACATTTAGGGAAGTGATACTGAGGTGGCGGTTGTACACCATGTTGAGCATAAAGGTGGTGCAGTAAATAATTTCTCTTCAAAGATCTAAGGCCACAGTATTCACAAATGTTAGCCACTGGTTTTTCATTGTGCACTTCTACTAAATGACGGCGGAATTTATAGTATGAATTGAAATGCAGAGCTTTTCCTGGTGTGCCACAGATTAAACATATCCAGGGACCTTTAGTATTATCTGCACCCATTGCAATAAGTTTTGCTGCTTGCTTAGAATCAATAACATCAGTTTCATAAGTAAAATCATCTTCTTCTGTTTTTAACTTTAATGGTTTATCTTCTACATATGCAGGAGCTGTAGATTGTTTTTGCTGTTTTCTACCTTTACTAGGCACAGGATCGAGAATCTTCAATTTTATATTTTTATTGCTTTTAACCAAATGAGGATACTTCTTTAAGACTTCACTTATTATCCTTGCATGGTCTAGGTTAGAAGCAGCTTTACTGTCCTTAGTTTCAATTGTGACTTTCGGACCACTATTTCCATCATTAGGGTCCAAGATCTGATCAAAAAGCTGATTTGGATCTTTTTCATTGTTCATATAGGAAGTATTGAACAATTCAGTTTCATCATTAAAATTATGCTCATTGCTATCATCAAATAAATGATCATCTTTAGGTCTTATCCTTTTACATTCAACAATATCAATTGTTGATAAACCAGACATTTTCTTTGAGCCAGATGCTTCACTGAATACATTGTTTCGTTTAGCTTTATAGCGTTTGACCGTATCAGGATGGACCATTAATGGCTGTGAAGTATATGATATACTGCAGAATGAGTTGTCAAAGATATTGTCATTATCCAGCTCTTCTGGTACTTCATATCTTGTTGGGCGTGGGTCACCTATGACCAATTTCTGAGTAGTAAAAGATTCTTTTGATATAGGAGATGGAGGACGATATGCATTATTATTAACATTTTCAGGTTTAGCAACAGTTTGATAAGTCTTTTTATCTCTGTATACTATATTATTGTCGAATGCTTTGCTGTAGGAGCGTTTATTACTGGAGCTTGCAGGTGTGGTTGTCTTCGCAGGTTTTGATTCACTTTGCCTAGTAAATCTTTTGATAGCACTATAACTGTGAGCAGGTGCTTTAGGCGCCAAGTTGCGATGTGACTCAAGTAGTTTACTTAACACTGGCATATTGAGAATCTGAGATGTTTGATACAACCTTTCTAGTATATCCATCTTGAATTCTAAATGTCCTGTGTACATGAAGTTTACAATCGGCACGACAACATCCGCCTGCAGGTCGTCCGGCATCACGAGACAGTCTTCGTACATTTCACATGTTCGTTCCAGGAGTTCGAAGTACTCAGTGCACGCACTGAGTACTAGTCGGTGTACTTTTAGCTGGGCATTGTCTTGAAACTGAAGTGTCAGGTCACAGTAATCCGTTCGGTTAAAAAAGTGCTTTAACCTTTGGAGGAAATATATTCCCCAGTTGTCAACTTTCACTTGCTTGACGTCGGACATTGTTGCGAGTTAGCAGGTCATAATACCGATTATGTGAGCAGCATACCGGGCGCTGAAACAGAAGTTTATCGCCATTAGAAATAAGCATCAACAAAGTTATACGCGAATAAATGCGGCCACTATTGATCCAAAAAACGTTTGACATATTATTTCATTGTTAGTTTGACCGGAATGATGCTATACACCCAGTTTTAACAACGGGGTTTCACATTTAGTTTTTCACTTGAATTTTCCGCCACATATTGCAATGTTTTATTCTTGGAACTTACCGATATCGGCCAAACAGAATAGTTTGTATTTCGTTAACTTGCTCTCGTCACAATCAAACACAAAATTACTGCACCAAATTCAGCACAAGTTGACACGGTGGACGTAAGATGGCGGTGTACAGCGGCGGCCTCATTATAAAACGCGAAGTTTGTTTGACGCTTTCATGGAGATGCTGTTAAGTAGTCATAATGATTACCACTTAATTATATTTTACGCAAAAAAAAAAACTTTTGTTACGTAACATAAACGTACAGAATAATTAGCTCCACGATGAATGTGATTTTGTTATTTTTTTACTTAGTATATTTTATTTTAATAAATGTTTTTGACATGGCTGCGCACAATTGCACAGTGTCGCCATCTGCGACGTAGTTTTGCGAACTTATTGATTGCGCGCGTTCTAAATTTACTCAGCGGTGTTCACACAGCGGGCGGGAAATGAAAATGACGCATCGAAACGGAACCCACTTTGGTTGTCTAATATTACATAAGGTGACTATAATAGAGCAATAGAGGGCTCTGATTGCAGCATTGTTGTTTCTTATTTTACTAATTAAGTGCATGCAGTAATAATGTAGCGATTTTAAAATAAAATGTATGTGTTTTCTCAAATTATACCCCGAGGTCATGAATAAAAACAAAAAAAAAAAAAATCATGAAATTGGTTTACACCGCTCAGCATCAAACTGTCTGAGGCGCCCCCGCCCGAGTTATACATCGATAGCCACGGACAAACCCTAGGTAGGTAGGCGATTGTGTTTGTGGATCTTGATATAAAATAGACGCGTTATAAATTTAAGTAAGTATAATTTTTATCATCAGTTTATCGTCATACTTTCTCGGTGACCTTTACAACAGTGGGTGTTAACACATTCCGGCGGGGTAACGGCTGTAACCGTATTTTAAAAGTTCGTGGACTGACAGTACGGCCACAGCCGTATAGTTAGCTACTTTTTTTACGTCAAACACAGCTGCCGCAGTGTAAAATTTATTTGCTTATTGTATAGACTTTATGCTTAATGCAATAAGGCTGAAATCACGTCGATTTATAGTCTAAAACAAGTTGTTTACGTGCTCTCAATGTGTGCCATACCCTCACATAAACAGATTTCATCCAAAATGCTAGTACGGCTACAACCGGGTTGGTTACTATGAAATGTCATACTACTGGAATGTCAGTGTCACGCTAGCGACGGTCAGAGTTGGGTGTGTGGGCGTCGGTTTGCGCGGGAAAATTACCGACAACCAAAGCTCGCGGTAAGTGATAACTATTGACTTCTTAGCCTAAACATTGGCAAATACTTGCATTATTATGTTTTATCTGATATTAGATGCTTCATTTTACGTGAGTGTTGCATATTTTCAACATGAAATCTGTTATTTTATAGATGAGTTGGCGCAAAGTTGATGATGATCGCATTATGAAGCTTTTAGATGACACGTCTACGCCTGAAGTATCTTGTTCAGAAGAAGACCCTTATTGTGACGACGGAGAATATGGCTCTGATAAAGATTTTGAGCCGGATTACAACGAGCTTTCTTCCGATTCGGACGGCCTACAAAAGAGACAGCGCCGTGCAAATTTGAGTGTGCAGCATTCAACCAGACATGAAATAACAGGGCAATCTGATACAGATGTGGAAGACGAGGTGAGTGACGTTGATACCGGTTTACTGGATGACTATATTCCTGTTGTCGACAGAACCCTAATCCCAGACTACAGCCCAGCTCACAGCCAAACTTCGCTTGACCAAACAAATTTTACTCCTGGATTGTCACCAACAAATATACAGCAAAATATAGTTATTGCCGAAGTACATAGACCAGAATATGTTGAGCCGAATAAAAACTCCACCTCAAGCCAAAGTGTGGAAAAGTCTTTGCAGTTACCAACCTTGATCCATGTGTTAGGTAGCTCAGTTGATATTCAGTACGAGAAAACAACTAGCGATAATCAACCTGCAGAGAATCCCAGAATATCGTCTAATCACGATGAAATTACTACAATTGCAGCTGAAGTTTTCGATGAGCCCCAACTTTCATCTAAACAAACATGTCTACAAGAAAGTGAAGCAGCCCTACCAGCCACTAGAAGAGGTGTATCTCCTATACTTCTATCAGATGATATATGGCATGAGACTACGGAACCTATTCCAGTATTTGATTTTGACTATTTATCTTCCGGTCTTCGCGTAGGCATTGACGAAAATCTTTCAGAACTTGATATGTTCAAATTAATGTTTTCTGACGAACTACTGGAGTATCTGGTATCACAGACAAACTCTTATGGATTAAACTTGACTTTCACGGAAAGACCGCGTTCAAGAAATAGTAGAAAACAAGTTTTTCGTCCCGTAGATAAGGAGGAAATGCTTGCCTTTCTTGGTCTATGCCTCTTGCAAGGGCAATGCAGCATTCCGAATACGAGGTCCCTGTTTTCGTACTCGAATGCCCTATATTACCATCCGTATTTTTCTTACACAATGTCTCAACGGAGGTTTGCACAAATTTTGAGATGTGTATACATAGGTGAAATTGGCGCACAGCGGGAGAAGAAAGTTGTGGACTTTATCGAGGCATTGTGTAACAACTTTCGCAGGGACCAAATAAAGAGTTGTCCCTAGACGAGTCCCTGGTCCTGTTCAGAGGTAGACTAGATTTTCGTCAGTACATCAAAAACAAGAAGGCTCGTTATGGAATCAAATTTTATGAGTTGACATCTTCAGATGGATTTGTTCTGAACATAATAATGTACAGTGGAAAGGAGGAAGACACAGATGTGACGACAAAGAAAACCGAAAAGATAGTAATGAACCCATATCTGATGAAAGGACATCACGTTTATATGGATAATTTCTATAATGACGTTGAGCTGAGCCAAAAACTTTTAAGATTGCGGACTCATACTTGCGGTACATTGAGAAAAAGCAGAGTTTCTAATCCAAAGGTTCTTACCAATGCTAAATTGAAGAAGGGCGAACATTTATGGCGTCGTAAAGGGAATGTTTACGTGTCTGTGTGGAAAGACAAAAGGCCTGTTTATGTAATTACTACCATCAACCATCCAAAATTGCAATGGGTGTCCAACCGATTTGGCAAATATTCAAATAAGCCTAGGCTAAATATAATCAGTTCATGGGCGGAATAGACCGCAATGACCAAATGGTTTCTTATTATTCGTCACCACAAAAAACCATTCGGTGGTACAAGAAGGTATTTTTTCACATGTTTGACGTGACAACGTGGAATGCTTTTTATATTTATAAGAAATACTTCAAACCGGATGGCAGGTACGAATTCCTTGACTTCCGAGACGCTTTGATAAAACAAATGACCAAAGTTGACAAAAAACTCTCAGGAAGGGACTTGGTGAGACTTGGCAGTATATATGCTAGCAGAAAAACAAATACTGCACAACCAGAAACCTCAGCAGAGTCACAAGTCATTTCTGGCGGACACTGGCCTGAACTGATTCCATGCTCTGCAGGCGCTAAACGAAAGTTTAAGTTTCTGAACTGCAAGCTTTGCACCAAAAAAAAAGTTAGACGTGAAACAAGATATAGGTGCAAGGGTTGTGAAAGTAATACTCCTCTTTGCCCTGATTGCTTCGAAGAGTGGCATGCTATAGAGGATGCCAAAGATAATTGAAATTGTGATTTAACATTTTGCATAAGACTGATTTAACTGATTCCAAACAAATGAGACTGATTAAAATATATGTAAAATTAAGCTAAAACAAAATAATATTTTGTAAAAGATTTTTATTCGTTATTAATTTGATAAGTTATGTATGACATACTTCTAATAATAAAAAACCTTTGATTGAATTGAAATGTATTATTAATTATAAACACCATTTGATGCCATAGCAGCTAGATAGTACATAAAAACTAAAGTCTAACCTCTAACGGTCATAGCCGTATTGTCATTAGTATTTGCAGATTGTCACTTGAGATGGTCAGTACGGCCACAGATGTGTTACTGCTGGTGCCGTACTTGCGCGTGCTATATGTAATATTGCATACAGTTGTGTCAGTAGGTACGGCTTAAACCGTTAAACGGTTGTACCCGTACTGACGAATAACAAAGATTTTGTTTCATACGACCCTGACAGTACGGCTATATACGGATACGGTTGTAGCCGTCTTTCGCCCTATGTAGACGATTTGATTTTCCGTGATATTGTAAGTACGGTTGTGACAGTATAGTGATTTTGTATGAAAAATTAATTCTACTGTCTTTCCGTAATAAAGGACCGCGCCGGAAGGTGTTAATAGGTACCTACCTAAGTGACCTGACCTATTTTGTTTTATTACCTATGGCTAGGAATAAAAATTAGCCAGACAGACCAGCCAGTTTAACCGGACATTTGGGTAAAAAGGTCGGTAACCCTTAAATTTTTAAGTCTAAGTATAACACGTATTTTTTTAAAGTAAAACTAGTATTTTTATCATTTACCAATAAACCTACGAGGGCTATTATAAAATCGAAGTGCTGAGTTTTAGGTCAAATAAGACGGCGCGGGGCAGCGGCTGCGCACGTGTGCGTCTAGGGAAGAACGTTACGCACACATGCAAACCGGTGCGCTACCCATTGCTCACCGTCCGCAAGCCCGCGCCTACTGTGGCTGGAAATCCGCCCGAGATTCCCGACGCCCAGGGCGTCTCCTGCGGCGGCTCTCCAGGGGCGAGAGGGCGCGAAACGTGCCTTTCCCTCAACCGTCCCGCCTCCTCCTTCGCGAGCATTACTGCTTCGCAGAAGGAGGTGACGGCTGCCCATGCCCTCTCGCTCCGTACCATGGCCTGAACCAGGGCCGGACGCGAGAGGTCTCTGCCGCCGATCGCCTCCACGAGGACACGGCGGTGCGCTGCCCAAGCCGGGCAGACCTCCACCGTATGCTCCACCGTGTCCTCCGGGCGATCCACACTGTGGTGACACCCGGACGTTTCCTCCCGCCTTATCCGACACAGGAACCTCCCGAAGCTGCCGTGTCCGGTGAGGACCAGCGTCAGGCGGAAGGTGAGGACGCCGTGGCGCCTCTCCAGCCACTCCTCAAAGAGGGGACTTATCGCCGCAATCGTGGCGTGCCCAGCACTGGGTTGCGACAACCGTACTTTCCATGACGCCGTGAGATCCCGCTCCTTTACCTACTTGACTTGTAGATCTTATTTCTCGCCAACATGCTTTTAGGTGTGGCAAGTATTGACTTGATTTGGTGTTGACTTGGCTTGAAATTGATAACAATTGGTACTGGGAGCTGTAAAAATTAAGCTTCTAAGTTAACTTGATACCTTGACACGTTCCTGAGAAAAAACGGTCTTGACTCTTGACAGACGGACGGGCAATGAAATGACCGTTTAAGGGTTCCGTTTTTCCTTTTGAGGAATGGAACCCTAAAATGTGACTTGAGTTTGGCTTGGTGTTCGCCTTCGAGACTGCAGCAAAACAGTAGGAGCCTGGAAATGAGAATCAAGTTGTAAGTATGACTTTGTATGACATAATATGAGGTGAAAGGTTGGGTAGTGAACCGACCTGTTTTTAGGGTTCCATAATAAACAAGGAACCCCTGTAGTTTTAGCTGTAATTTGGCATAGGTATCCATATTAATCACGCTGACAAAGTGCTAAAATAAAATCTTGAAAAACAATTTTCTTTAGGGTATCTCTCTTGCACGTAATGTGGGGATGATATTTGTTTTTGTCGTCTACCCCATGGTGTGGGATATCATTAGATAAGCCGTTCAAAAATATTGCGGGTCTGTGAACGCCATTTTTCGATTCAAGGTTCCGCTTGCGTAATATTAAGCATTAAAGTGCTAATTTTCGTTATAGTCAAGTGCCCCCCCGCCCTGCCAGCTAAATGGTTGTTTATGGAGATGTGAAAAAATTCATAGCAGTAGTACATAATAATATACTCAATGAAATTAAAAGGAAAACTATCACAACTAAGAAGGCTTTATAAGTTAACGAGTAATAGTCGACCAACTTAAATTTGCAGGTTGATAATTGACCGTGGCATGTATGGGAGAACATGTTTTTCAACTAAAATATTAAGTTTGTTTTTGGGTTAAATTCATACCAACTTCCCAACTACGGAACCCCTCATTGTGCGTGGTCCGACACGCACTTGGCTGGTTTTTTTCATATTTCTATGGAACCGACTGATGATGAAGATGTAAAACTGATCAAAGAATATGTTCAAATAATAATAGTAAATGGGTACAACCTACGTGGTACAGTCACGAGCAAAAATGTGTATAAAGTTAGGTAATTAAGTAATTTCAAAAGCGGTTTTCTCCTTTAAAATTATATGTTGTTACAAAAATTACATTTTCGAATCCATAGGTTTACGAAACAGGTCGTATCTCAAAGTTGAAAGCGTTATTTTACGAGATAATCGCTTTTGAATGTTGCTATATTGTATACATATTAGTGATCGTGTCTGTACCTGCCGTAACTACCGTAGGAACCCGTCGAATTTCATTTTCTTCCTTATGGCGCTGACAAGACCCAATTGACCAAAATAGGCTTCTCTTAAGAAAAAAAATTGCCAAATCTGCATAGTTTGTGGTAGCGGAAAAAAATTATGTTAATTTTGACCATATTTCCCAGAACACGGTTGTTACCAAAACAAAAAATCTCTATACAAAGTAACGTTAAACTAACCTCTTACCTTGAGTTCTAAACTAAAATATCTGTATTAAATATCAACATACGTAACGTATTTAATTAATGACGAGAACGTCTTATTTGAATGCAGAACTTGGTTGTTTTTTATTTTCGATTACTCAACTCAATTTTGAGTAAATAGATAATTGCTTCATATTTTAAATAGTTGTGGACTGACAATTGCGTGACTGACTGGACAGGTCCACTCAATCTGTGTGGTTCTTTCCTCAAGAACCATTTCAGACACCAATCTACATGGCCTTCACATGATCTGACCATGATTTTGTCTGGACTTTAAAGGAGACTGTGACCTCTGAGTATGTTTCGGCCTTTCTTCTCAGAGTAGTCAGATAGGAAACGCCGACCTGATCTAGCTTTTTTTAAAATATGATTGACGTATAAAAGTACAAACCTACTTACAGAAAATAAATCATTTATCATTTAACTAAAACGGGTAAATTTTAAAATAAAACCAACAAATATTTTGAAAATTGTAATATTTTTTAAGATAATTATAGAAATTATACTTTTTGTATCAAAATTAACTTATTTCTTAATAATTATTAAACTGTTACTTGTTAACTGTGTAATAAACATATTTTTGTTTTTATTTTTATCAAGGTAGCATTTTAATAATGACATGACCTCTATTTAATAAAATTAGTCATCAGTCTAAGGCTTGTTTCACACGTACCACAACCACACAACCACAGCACGTGGTTGGGCGCTAATTTGTATGAAAAACTATTTCACACGGACCACAACCACACAACCACAGTACGTAGTTGGGCGCTAATTTGTATGAAAAACAATTTCACACGGACCACAACCACACAACCACAGCAGGTGGTTGGGCGCTAATTTGTATGAAAAACTATTTCACACGGACCACAACCACACAACCACAGCACGTGGTTGGGCGCTAATTTGTATGAAAAACTATTTCACACGGACCACAACCACACAACCACAGTACGTAGTTGGGCGCTAATTTGTATGAAAAACAATTTCACACGGACCACAACCACACAACCACAGCAGGTGGTTGGGCGCTAATTTGTATGAAAAACTATTCCACACGGACCACAACCACACAACCACAGCACGTGGTTGGGCGCTAATTTGTATGAAAAATAATTTCACACGGACCACATTTTGCCATATTGGTTGTGGTACGTGTGAATGGGCCCTAACAGTAAAATTGTCCGCAAGCCCGCGCCTACGGTGGCCGAAAATCCGCCCAGGATTCCCGACGCCCAGGGCGTCTTCTGCGGCGGCTAGGGGCGAAATTTGCCTTTCAACAGTCCCGCCTCCTCCTTCGCGAGCATTACTGCTTCGCAGAAGGCGGTGACGGCTGCCCATGCCCTCTCGCTCCGTACCATGGCCTGAACCAGGGCCGGATGCGAGAGATCTCTGCCGCCGATCGCCTCCACGAGGACACGGCGGTGCTCTGCCCAAGCCGGGCAGACCTCCACCGTATGCTCTACCGTGAGCAATGGGTAGCTCACCGTCCGGTAAAGACCAGGCCTGGGTCGACGGCGCGTTGTATTCCAAAAATTCCGTACAAAAACACAGCTTAAAGGGCCGGTGAACGATGAATTTTCCACACATACCTACTCCATAAGCGTGGTTACTTTTTTTAAACCTTCATCAGTAAAAATGTAGCAAAATTATCTGAAAAGTCCTAATTAAAATTCGGGTATTAAAAATAATTATGGTTGTGCATGGAAAAATACTATCCGTAACTGAATAACATCCACAATACTATAATATGATAGAAATTTGTTTTAATTCAAAATAATTATGGCATTACATTTGTATGAAGAATTAATCGTTACCGGATTTCGAAGAATTAATCGTTACCGGATTTCGATCGAGACGTTTTTTTTTAATGTCGCCACTCGGACTTTGCTAATCTCACTAGATAAAATTAACTTTAAAATATTTTTCTGAGCATTCCTCGAAATTCTTAAAGTCGTTAAGAGCTTCTACATAATATGGACTGAGTTCTTTACGAGCCAACTGAAAAACTGTTGTCTACTGCGAGGGCGCCCATATTATCATTATTGAGCTCCTTAAGTTTTGAGTTGAGCTGCATGATAAGTGACAAATGCGCGCACTGAATGGACAGGTCCACTCAAATCTGTGTGGTTCTTTCCTCAAAAGACCATTTCGGAGACCAACCTACATGGTCCTCAATTGATCTGACCAAGATTATGTCCGGATATACCTACACATTGACATTGATGAATTTTGTTTATGCAATGACATGAATATTTACTCTGTGAAGTATTATATTATTTTAATTATTGTAAATGTGAAGACTATGTGGGTCATTGTTTAATTTTGTTTTATTCTCAGTTAGTTTTTAACATGGTCTGGCAGATTGAGTATTTTTTGCGGCCTAGCCAAATGTCCTTTCTTTGGTATTGTTCGTTGAATCGTTGCGCTCCTTAAGTTCTGAGTTGAGCTGCACAACTACTGACAAATGCGTGCACCGACTAGACAGGTCCGCTCACTCTGTGTGGTTCTTTCATCAAAAGACCATTTCAGACACCAATCGCAATCAATGTGAAGACCATCTGGTCTTCACATGATCTGACCAAGATTATGTCTGGACTTTAAAAGAGACTGTTACCTCTGAGTTTGTTTCGGCCTTTCTTTTCAGAGTAGTCAGATAGGCAACGCCGATCTCATCTAGTTTAAAAATTTGATTGACGTGCAAAAGTGTTTGTACAAACCTACTTACAGAAATAAAATCATCACTTGTGGTGAATTTAATGTTAATCTATTAGAAAATTCGGGGTTAAGTACTAAAATTATAAGTTTGTTTCAGTCATACAATCTTGGTCACTAATTTTTAGAGCCCACTAGAATAACCCCCACTAGTGCCACATGTCTAGATAACATTTATGCAGATGTTACACCAGCCCACAAATTATTAATTTAATAGAATCAGATCATTGCGGACAATTTATCACTGTTCCAAATCCAAGCAAAGAAGTAACTAAAAAAAAAATCACTGTCAACCCAAAAACGACTAAGCGCTAAATTACCGTTATTGTCAACTAATGATGCCCCTAATCAACAATATAATGATTTTTTTAATATGTATTGCACACAATTTGAGAACACTTTCATTCCTAAGACTTTCTCGGTATATCGTAGTATCGCTTCCTTCAGTGACTGAGCCACCATTGGTATACATAAAAGTAGAAAACGACTATATGAGTTGTATGATGATCGGACTAGTATAAACACTGCTGAATTTAATTTATATGTTAAGAATTATTCTAAATTATTTAAAAAAGTTTGTTGTATAGCCAAGTCACGTTACTTGAGTTCAAAAATTAAAAATAGTGGTAATGTGATTAAGGTGACATGGAATATCATTAATAGTGAAACGGGAGGGTCATGCAACCGAAGTAGTGACTACAGTCTTGCTATTGATGACAATATAATTAAATCAGATTCTGAAGTCGCCATGGCCTTTGAAAATTTCTTTACAGAGATTCCCGTATCGACTACAAAACCTCTAAACTCATCAACCACTGCTGCAGAGTCTTTACTTAAAGAAAACTTTCTAGTTTGTGATTCAGAATTTAGTTTCTAATATGTCATCTGTAAAGATATAATTAAAACATTTCACACGTTAAATGTTAAAAAGGCCGCAAATGTATGGGGTAATTCTGTGGACGTTGCTAAGTCGATTATAAACATTGTAGCACCTACTTTAGCAATTTTTTTAATAATGGTGTCTTGCACCCATTTTTGAAAAGTGGCTTAATTAAATTCTATGGTGCTAATATGCACCAAAAAATATCACAAAATTTTTATTCAATCGATAAGTGCCATAAAAATGCATTTAAATTTTACATTTTCAAACGCGCGTAGTTTGACGAAAACGCTGGACGCAGTGGACGCCATGTTGCTCTGTGGTCATGAGGTCACTTGATTAGGCGCTGATCTAATATCTAAGTATCAGTTGACAGTTGAAACGTTTTAGTTTACTAGCGGTATGACGTAATAACATGGCGGCTACTATTTCATGGTGTTTTTTATCAGATTAGAAAAACTGGAAACGTTGAATTGAATTTTAAAATTTATTTTGTTATTTTATGAACTAAAAGTAACATTTTCCTCAGTGACTCCTTTTTCCTTGGTGACTCCTTTTTGCCTAAACTATCTCAATAATCTATTTATAGATTTTTTCTCGTATATAGTAAAATACCCTATTGTATTGACCGTGGTGAGTTTCCTGATTTTATGAAAAACAGTAAAATAATACCGTTGTTTAAATCAGGTAGTACATCAGACCCTACTAATTATAGACCTATTTCAGTACTACCTACCTTTAGTAAAATTTTCGAGAAACTTATTTTAGGTCAAATCCAAAGAAAAAAAAAATAAAAAAAAAAACATAAATTAATGCTTAACAGACAGTTCGGTTTTACAAAATCATTTATCATTTATGGTATTTCGAACGAGTTTTCAATTGTTGCATGAATATTTAAATTTATTCATACTCACAATAAATGTTAGAGTTATATTTTAATATTCTTTTCGAAGGATTAAATTTTACACAACCTCCTTCATCCTTAACACCTTGCTTTGTTTTTAAAATAGCTGACACATTTTTGTTTATAAATCTGTTTCTTTACTCCGTTTTTATTAAATTTATCTGTGAAAATATGCGCTCGCATGCAGCATTCGACACCGTTATACATAGAAGAGATTTACTAAAACTAGTTATATTTTTGTATTTTAACATGCCATCACTGTTAGAAATTTTCCCAACTTCCACACAAAATTGTTTACACGAGATGGGTGAGCCAGTGCTGGAAGATTGTAACAAATCACTTACTTCGCGATCAAACTTTAGGGTTCTATATTCTTCGTCAAATAACTGCATTTGTTCTGGCTGTGCTTCGCATGGGAAAGTTTCTATCACATTTCGTAAACTGCGAAATTCTTTATGCACGGCAGTGTGTGGGTCAAGAAATTTCAGTTCTCGAAAAACTGGATTTTCAAAAGGCAAACGTGATTTCAATTGCGTGCTTATTTCAATTAAAAATGATTGGCACCTTCTGAAAAACTCAGCAATCTGTTCTTTCATGTTTACATTTTCCCTGTGTTTGATTAATTCTTGGCCTACTTGAATACCTAAGTACATATCTTTCAATGGCAAATAATGTACATTAGACTTTGGGTCTAACGTAAATACATTGTCCGTACGTTTGATGTAATTAGCTTTCATGAAGCAACCCAAAATCGACAAGTGCATACTAGATGCATCATCATACAGTCTATCAATGCACGGATAGTCGCCTTGAAAAATTATGTTAAATTTGTCTACAATCGGCAAAATGTAGTCCAAAAAGTAAAAGTACAATTTGTTTATATCAGTGGTAAAAAAATTAAATAAAAATTCTGATGACATATTGCGATCACTCCAGTATTGGTCTTGAAAGAAAAATTGCAATGCCCTCCACTGCTCAATTATTCTACTAATACAGGCATGAAGTGAAAGCCACCTTATGTCGTAATGACGCAAAATTCTGTGATTTTCAGTGTCTGTGAAATTTTGGAACTCAGCAAATTCTCTTTGACGCTTGCTGCTTTGAGAAAAATATCCATATACTTCTTTTACTATTTGTTCTAAATTTCTAGGCAGTATTTTACAGGCGTGGCTAACACTGAATGCTGCAGAGTGACAAACACATTTTATGAAAAAGCACTTTGGGTTTACTTCTTTAATTTTTGCAACAATTTCAGAATGTTGGCCAAACATCACATTCGTAGTATCAGCAGCGAATCCTATTACGTCTTTTATTTCTAAACCTAATTCGGATAATTTTGATGACAACGAATTAAATAAATGACCTGCGGTCTCACCACTTAAATCAACTAAATCAAGGAATTTGGTTTGTACAGTACATTTAGTTTCAGAGAAGTATTTAATTACTATTGCCAATACTTTGACTGTGGCAACATCTGTACTCTCATCGATTATAATTGAATATACTGGTTTACCTGAAGGAGATGCAGTACCAAGTATGTCTTCAATCATATCTTTTTCGAAATTCGGTCCTAAAACATTATAAGTTATAGCGGCTGCTTTGGTTCTCTTGCAGGAAAATTCTTTCGCAATATCGGAATCGGTAAAACACTTCACTAGAACATCACTAAGATGGTCCATAGCTCTAAATGGGATGTTGTGTTCCGACAGAAAACTGCATAAACACAGCTCAGCTTTCTTGACTTCGTCTTTCAGTGGGGCCTTTTTGAAAAATGTATCAACCTGAAAATTTAAAAAATACTTGGTTGCTTAGTTTTTTTTATAACAACGCCGCATTTCATAGCTGTTACCTAACTGATTTTGAGAAACAAAACTAGGATGATTAACTTTAAATTAAAATATATCCGAACTCCTTGAACTAGGTAAGTAAAGCGAGTTATGCTTACCTTTGACTGTCCTTTATATTTTATCAAGTTCGATTTATGCTTTTCAGTATTTGCATGCTGTTTTATAGATGCAAATCTACTTTGCAGTTTCGCATTGCATGCTTTGCAAAATGCGGTGAACTCGTCATCTTTATAACGTGAAAGCCACGAAGAAAATTCCGGAATTTGTTCCCACTTAGCTAAATAACTTTGCTGAAAACTAGACATGCTGTCCGGATGAATGCAACTAAGTAAATAAAAACAACGAAAATCGCGTTCTATTTATATGATGACAAAAACATCTCCTATTTTGGGGAAATTCCCGAATTATCGAAAGAAAGTCCTCAAAGATTAAGTCGAATGCAGAAGAGACAATCATTTCTTTCTTGAACCGTATTAGATGATTTGATACTAGTAATAAAGTATCTTTTAAGTTTAACTACTACCTATTCATGCAACTGAAAACTTAAAAACTAGACGTTGTTTTGAAAATTATAGATAAACTAGCGGTCCGTCCCGAATTCGTCCGGGTAGACTGATATTCATGAAACACAACGAATTTGAATGTATGCAATCTGGGAAATACGCTCTATCTAATAGTGCAAACCGCATTAAAATCGGTCCAGCAGTTGTACAGTTTTAGGCGAACATACATTCTGCAAGTCTGATTAATACTATGTATTGATTGATAATTGTATATGTAGTATTACAATACTACAACGCCGGCAACGGCCGTCTTTCTTGTCATATCTGTAACTTACTCATCTTTGCTCCTATATAACATGTATAAGTATAAACTAAATCCGGGAAAGTCCCCAATGTTCGCGTTCCGGGGAATTCCGCAAACATTGTCGCAAAGACGATTACTCACTACGGTGTTGCCATAACTTCAACCAAAATATACCCAAAAATACTGACTGCCAGCAATATACCTGAAAATATACTGATGTTCGGAAAAATCGATGAAATATACTGAAAAAGTATTAAAATACTGAATCTGGTCACACTGAGTGTAATATTAATATCTCAGTAACGTACAGAATAATTCATTATTCACTGTCTATTAGTTTGCGATGTGCCAAGTAAATCGATTGACTGCTACTGGAACTCGTCGACCAGTAGAACTAGGAGTGCCTACTCGTAGACCAGAGCCCAATCTCGGCACACCTAATTCTACTGGTCGACGAGTTCCAGTAGCAGTCACCGAAGTACACCTTCAGGTCACTCCATCAAGTCCGGAGGTAAGGTCTCAACATAACTATCAAAACGAGCCCAAACTCGGCACACCTAGATCTACTGGTCGACGAGTTCCAGTAGCAGTCACCGAAGTACACCTTCAGGTCACTCCATCAAGTCCGGAGGTAAGGTCTCATCATAACTATCAAAACGAGCCCAAACTCGGCACACCTAGATCTACTGGTCGACGAGTTCCAGTAGCAGTCACCGAAGTACCTTCAGGTCACTCCATCAAGTCCGAGACGAATAGGCATTTATAAATCCTCTTTACTTTTGCGAAAAAGAATATTTTATAAAAACCTGTTATTATAAAAACATCTTATCAAGTACATATCTAATTTGGGTTAAGATCGAATACTTTGTATAAGTACATAACAGCGATCTTTTTCAACACGAGGCGCGGCTAACAGGTGATACAGTGTCCACTCACGACGGCGGCGGCCGAGTGAGCGCGGATTGAGGTTGCATTCGAAACGTTTGCGCAATATAGTAAGACAGGAACAAAAATAAAATAACCCCTATTGCAATCGATTAAGATTTATCCTTAATAGCAAAATATGTGAAAAACTAAGTTCAGTTTTTAATTTTTTATGCGACTATGTATTTTTTTTACAAGCTTTTCTACTTCTAGTATTTTTAGAAACCTTAAAATATGTTGATAATAAAACAAAAAATGTACCTAAAGTCAACCCGGTACTGTTAACTTTGTGAAAAAATGGGAACAGAAAATCGTTTTTTACATCATAAAAAACTATAATTTTCAACAAAATAGTTACAATTATTTGAAGATGAACAACCAATTTATATGTGGTGTGTATGGTTGTGTGTGGTAGTGATTAGTTATATTTGATTTGGTTTAATTTTGTCACAATACGTACCGATAAAACAGCACAATTTTGATTGATTAGCAAACGCGCCCTTAACGTGTGGATAGTACTTTATGAATGGTCCCTTAAGACGTTTTCGAGTCCTTAAAACGCGCGCTACAAATATATATTATGTCTATTTTTTATATATAATATCATAGCTTTTGCTCGCGGCTTCGCCAACGTGGATGTCGGAAAATATCCAACGGGCACGTACAAGTACTACCGGAATTAAAAGTAGTAAGTAGGTACTATGTGTTAATCCACAAAAAATAAAATGTGTTGTCAACTAATAGACTAAGCGTAGGGCTGTTCGCTCACACTGCCGCATTTTTTTTTAAATTTTAGCATTTTTATACCCTTTGTATCTGTGAACCAAAGGTCTGATTCGAATAGGTACTTAATTTAAAGAGGAATTTACATGTACGGTCACAAGTTACCACAAACTGTCAAATTTCTCCAAAAGATTTTAAACCTTAAAATGTTGTTAAAATGGTTAAGTTAAAAACTGTGGTAACTCGATGTGCGGCTACTGTACATAATCAACCTTGATTATGAAACTACATATTTAGTTGGATAAGGATTAACATCATGATACGAACCGTGTTTTCATTGACTTGTTTGAATAAAAAACGGTTATTGTGACTTACCTATAATAGTTAGGCATATAGCCTTTTTTGTGGGTAATGATAAGTACTATAAACTTGTAGTACATTATTTTATATATCATCAATAGTTTTCGCAGCGCATGCCAAATAATTACTTTTATAGGTAATTTTTTTTGAAAATAAAATACTGCAATAGGTAAAATATATATTTGTTTAATCTTTTTTTTCCATCCATTTGACCTTAGATTTAGTTTATTCTATGTATAATTTATCTATGATTGTCACTAAGATATGCTATGTGTGTTATTTAACGCAACACTTTCATTGCTTGATCGAATTATTAAAAAATAAGACTTATTATCGAGCAATATATAAATATATCATAAACACTTTCGAAGAAACTTTGTGAAGAAAATTACTTAAACTAAACAAAATAAAGACTTGACTAAAAGGTCTCAGCAACCAGGCCATTAAAAGATATTAAAAAAAAAGATGTATGCTGTGAGTGACGTAAGGCAGTCGGGCTGTCATTTAATATCTAGGTACCTATCTTGGTAATTAGATATGTGAGTCATAGCTACATCTTCAATGGTGTTTTCTTAAGGCGCTGACAAGACCCAATTGACCAAAATAGGCTTCTTGTAAGAAAACAAATTGCCAAATCTGTATAGTTTGTGGTAGCGGAAAAAAATATATGTTAATTTTGAACATATTTCCCAGAACTTGGTTGTTACCAAAACACGTTTTGAAAAAAACCTCGATACAAACTAACGTTAAACTAACCTCTTACCTTGAGTTCTAATCCAAAATATCTGCATTAAATATCAACATACGATACGTATTTAATTAATAACAAGAATGTCTTATTTGAATGCAGAACTTGGTTGTTTTTTATTTTCGATTACTCAACTCAATTTTGAGTAAATAGAGAATTGCTTCATATTTTGCAATAAATTACAAGCGTTGTGTCATCGCACGTCTCTTTCTTTTCTATGCAATCTGAGTGTGACCGCGGTTTTAGTGTTGTCAGCATCTTAAACCTTATTACATCAAATTAAAAGATTTTATAGGTGATTCACCCGCGCTTTCACACGCATAAATCTCGATCCTGTGAGAATATCGATATAAAAAGTATTATATGTTCTAACCCAGGTCATGGTCTACCCATGTGCCAAATTTCATCAAAATCCGTTCAGCCGTTTTAGCGTGAAAGCGTAACTACCAAACAAACTCACTTTCGCATTTAGTATAGAATAGAATACTTTTATTTCAGTCAAAGTCCATATGGGTTAGTAACAATTTTACTTATCCACTAGTGTTAGTACAGACACAGATTAACAAACAATTTAAATTTAAATTCAACGTGGAGCTGCATCCACTTCCGCAACATCGGGGAATCCCACCAATCTGTGAACACACTGAGAACGCTGCTGGTGCTGCCGCGAACACGCAACATCAGGGATGCACATCTTTTTCTAATAATATACCTCCTCGTTGGTCAAGTGGTCGCAGGCGCTACTGCTGAGCATGAGGTCCTTGGTTAAATGATAAATGATTTTATTTCTGTAAGTAGGTTTTTACAAACACTTTTACATATAAATATGTCAAACATATTTTTTTAAACTAGATGAGGTTGGCGTTTCCTATCTGACTACTCTGAGAAGAAAGGCCGAAACAAACTCAGAGGTTACAGTCTCTTTTAAAGTCCAGACATAATCTTGGTCATATCATGTGAAGACCATGTCGATTGGTGTCTGAAATGATGTTTTGACATACAGATTGAGCGGACCTGTCCAGTCAGTGCACGTATTTGTCAGTAGTTGTGCAGCTCAACTCATAACTAAAGGAGCTCAACGATTCAACGAACAATACCAATGAAAGGACATTTGGCTAGGCCGCAAAAAATACTCAAAACTGCCAGACCATGTTAAAAACTAACTGAGAATAAAACAAAATTAAACAATGACCCACATAGTCTCGGTTCGATTCCCGGGTCTGGCAAAGTGGTTTTGGGTTTTTCTATCAGAAATTTCTCAGTAGCAGCCCGGAGTCTGGATTTGTGCCTGGTTGATGGCAATAGGCTCTATATTATAAACAAAATTACATGAATATTTACCTTGAAATATTACTTTAATTATTGTGAATGTGAGCACTATGTGGGTCATTTTTTTTATTTCTTTTTGTTTTTTTCTCAGATAGTTTTAATGCTGGTCTGGCATTTTGAGTACTTTATGCGGCCTACCCAAATGTCCTTTCCTTGGTATTGTTCGTCGAGTCGCTGAGCTCCTTAAGTTCTGAGTTGAGCTACGATTACTGATAAATGCTTGCACTGACTGGCAGGTCCGCTCAATCTGTGTGGTTCTTTCCTCAAAACACCATTTCAGACATGGATCTACATGGTCCTCACATGATCTGACCAAGATTATGTCTTGACTTCAAAAGAGACTGACCCTTGAGTTTTTTCGCCATTTCTTCTCAGGGGTAGTCAGATAGGAAATGTCGAAATCATCTAGCTTATTGATTATTTTTTTTTTAATATGATGTGTAAAAGTGATTCTGGTATCCTATTTACAGAATAAACAATTTCATTTCATTTGTCGCCCCCTATTACATGGGACTTAAACATAACTGGCGAAATGTGAGTGTACCTACTACAGGTACACCTCTGCCCAACCCTTCGGGGAAACAAGGCGGGATGTTATGTTACGTTGTGTTTTGTAAGTATTACAATATTATTAGGATTAGGATTTTTTAATATTTTAAACCTGTTACAAAATTCCGAACCACAAATAATTTTCCACTAGAATGTAAGCTATAAAGAGATCAACTTATCTCATTCTATCATTCCATTGTACATACCTAATAAACATACTAGCTACGTGCTCGCTCTACAACTTAAGAACACGGTAACTACCATCTGTATTGCCCACTTACAGCTGACCAAAGCTTCTTGGCATGGGAAGAAAAGAAGTCGAAACGAAGCTGATTTGCGGGTTCCCAGTCCCGCCCAGCCGTGGCCCCGCCTACACTGCTGGGCGGCTGTCGCGAAATCCTGGATTTACTGCCAGTATGCATTGAACCGTCGAAGAGAACGCACCGTGAAATTGCCAGTTACTGTATTTTAGTTTACGTGTGTACACGCTGCTGGCGGAACTGGAAACAGGTGTGTATGCATATTTTGAATTTTATTAATTTTTGTTTTGGTTAAAAACTTCTCCAGAATGAAGTTGATTTTATGATTTTATATATAAACTTATTCGTACGTAATTTTCATAAATAGGTAACATGTTTAAGTTCGTTTGTGGAAAACTTAATTCTTTCGGGAAAGTACCTTAAAGTTTAGTAATTTCGTAAGTCCACCGGGTTATTCATTCAAACAAATTAAACTTTTTCTAAACCAAACTACATTATAAAAGATTTGATAAGCGATCCATTGACCAGAATACATGTGAAAGTAATCGACTCTCGTTTTGTCGTGAAAGAAAATCGTCCATAAGAAGCCGTTTTTTTCGACAAAACCGATGATGTCTCGTTTTTTTAACAAGAATGCCCGGTTTTGGTATCCTATCATCTGCTTTTGTGGTAGACGACATACCTATATATTAGATTTATTTTTAAAGCTTTTGCAACAGATCCTACAAAAAAAAATGGTGAAGCTATAAATGGGAAAGCAGCGGTGGCCCAGTGGTAACGGCACAGATCTGTGGTAACGGTCCCGACTTACGAGGTCGTGGGTTGTAAATTATTTCATCACCACTGCTCTCAAAACGGTGAAGGAAAACATCGTGAGGAAACCGGCATTTTCCAGAACCAAAAATTGGAAGACATGTGACATCTACCAACCCGCACTGGGCCCGCGTCGTAGATTACGGCCCATTGCACGCCCTCTCGAACACAGGAGGCTTGTGTCGCAGCAGTGGGAATATTATAGGCTGATTATTAGGCTAAAAATTGTGATGCAAGCATCGGCCAAGTTTTTATTGTGGTCAGAATAATTTCAATAAATTCAAACATGTTAGGTGCATTTAAATAAATATAGGTACCTACTTTGGGGAATAAGTAGAGGTGTCGCACTACTTTCAGTTACCTACTAGAAGTTCTAACAATCGACTTCCAAAAAAAACACTACAAAGTGAAAAATATCTCTAATTTCGGAAGTCGTTGTCTTTGGTTTTTATCAGACTGCGCAACACAAAGGGGGGTAATGTGTTTATCAGCCTATGTATGTTTGTTTCTTCGTGGCACTCTAGAGACAAAACGCGTTGGTCGATTTTTATGATTCTTGCGTTAATCAATTTTTTTTTAATCTTGTGAGTGTCACTAAAGACATGACAGTAATCAATATTCAATATGACGACAACCAGATATTGAGAGCCATATTATTATGAAAAAGAAAAATAAAGTCGAATAACTATGTCAAGTATAGGTATTTGAAAATCATCTTTGTTTCTCTAATCATTTTTCATTTTGAATGACCATTTAGGATCTATAACGGTTTAAAGTTGGTTAGCAGCCATTGCCACTTAAATTATCAAAACTTATAATAAAGCTGTGATAAATTTCTTATATAATCGTATATATATAGGTCTTATTAATGTGAAAAATAATTATTAAAAAGTGTATAAAAAAATATATTAGGAAAATCAAAAAACCCGAATACGTACAATGAAGGGTTCTATAGTTGGGAAGTTGGTATGAATTTATCCCAAAAACAAACACAATATTATAGTTGAAAAACATGTTCTCCCATACATCGATATATGTCACAATCAATTCTCCAACTGCAAATTTAAGTTTGTCGACTATTACTCGTTAACTTGCAAAGCCTACTTAGCTGTGATAGTTTCCTTTTAATTTCATTATACATATGTGCTACTGCCATGAATTTTTTCACATCTCCATAAACAACCATTTAGCTGGCGGGGGGGGGGGGGGGGACACTTGACTCTAACAAAAATTAGCACTTTAATGCTTAATATTACGCAAGCGGATCCTTACATCGAAAAGTGGTGTTCACAGACCCGCAATATTTTTGAACGGCCTATCCAACGATACCCTACGCCATGGGATAGACGAGAAAAAAAAATATTACTCCCACATTACGTACAAGGGAGGAACACTGAAAAAATTTTTTTTCTAGATTTTATTTTAGCACACAAAGTGCTAAAATAAAATCTAGAAAAAGAATTTTTTTTTCTAGGTTTTAACTTAGCACTTTGTGGACGTGATTAATATGTATACCTATGCCAAATTACAGGTTTCTAGCACTAAGCGTCTCTGAGCTACAGTGGGGACAGACAGACAGACAGACAGACGGACATGGCGAAACTATAAGGGTTCCTTATTTACTACGGAACCCTAAAAAGATGGAATCAAGATAACCTATTTCTACATCCATATACACAATCTAATGCAGTCGGAGGCATTTTCTTAAATTTGACACCAAACAATAAATATAAGTTGTCATTTATATTTATTGTTATTTCTTATGGATATAGAAATACTTCATTTTGTTTCCATCTTCTTTAAAGTTAAAAAAAAAAGTTTTTGATTTTTCTGAATAGTTTCTTTTGTATTTCCGTTTGTTTGCCACGGACTTCCGAAATTGAAGTAATTTTTCACATAGTCGTGTTTTTTTTGGAAGTCGGTTGTTAGAACTTCTTGTAAGTGAAAGCAGTGCGACAGTTTTTTTTTTTGTAAAAGCTTTTTAGTTTTCACTTTTTATTAGTTATGTTCCCTACCCCATACAAATTCGAATACCACTAAATAAGTGACGGAAAGTTATTATAACATCATCCACAGATACTAAGTGGGAAAAATACGTATTATTGAAGCTAACTCTAAAACTACGCAAGCAAAGTTAATACAATTTATAAGGGACCACCGCGCAAGCTTCCACTACCAAATGAAAATCGAAAATAATTTCCAAAATCGGTCCACAATTGACGAAAATATAGATGAAAATACATAAAAAAATAAAATAAAATACATACAGACGAACATAGAACCTCTTTGGAAGTCGGCAAAAAATCCGACTTAATATTATAAATGCGAAAGTTTGTAAGAATGGATGGATGGATGGATGGATGTTTGTTACTCTTTCACGCAAAAAGTATTGAACGGATTTGGATGAAATTTGGCTCACAGATAGTTTATAACCAGGAATAACACATAGGATACTTTTTATCCCGATGTACCTACGGGGTCAAAACTTATGCGGGTGAAACCGAGAGGCGCATCTAGTCTAAGATAAAATTCAATCGAATACTTACGCTTACTTACAAAAGACATGTCGAGTGAGCAGTTTCAAACTGGTAGTGATCGAAGACATGTTAGCTAAGGTTTTAAAAAACGTCGCCGATGACAGTTGTTTTTACAAGCAAAGTAATTTAGTCACTGAGAGCCAAAAGCATATTTTTAAATAAAAAGAAGAATATAAAATTACGCGTTGTTTCCCTGAAGGGTTGGCAGAGGTGTACCTGTAGTACACCCACATTTCGCCGTTATGTTTAAGACGCTGACAACACCTAAACCGCGGTCACTGTGAGATTGCATAGAAAAGAAAGAGAAGCGGGACGACAAAACGCTTATAATTTATTGCAAAATATGAAGTAATTATCTATTTACTCAGAATTGAGTTGAGTAATCGAAAATAAAAAACAACCAAGTTCTGCATTAGAATAAGACGTACTTACTTGTTATTAATTAAATACGTAATTTATGTTGATATTTAATACAGATATTTTGGATTAGAACTCAAGGTAAGAGGTTAGTTTAACGTTAGTTTGTATCGAGATTTTTTTTTTCAAAACGTGTTTTGGTGACAACCAAGTTCTGGGAAATATGTTCAAAATTAACATATTTTTTTCCGCTACCACAAACTATACAGATTTGGCAATTTTCTTTCTTAAGAGAAGCCTATTTTGGTCAATTGGGTCTTGTCAGCGCCTTAAGTACCATGTAATAGGGGCGAGCCTATTGCCATCAACCGGGCACAAATCCCGACTCCGGGCTGCTACTGAGAAATTCCAGATAGAAAGACCTAATAACACAACGAACACGACCCTCGAATCGAACCCAGGACTTCATGCTCAGCAGTAGCGCTTGAAACTACTAGACCAAAGCGGCAGTCAAAAATAGAAGAACAATAAATATTTATTATTTATTCAACGAGATATACAAGGTGTAGTTTTGCACCCTCGTCAAATTCAAGGAGCTAGTGATTCTCGACACGAATTAATACTAAAATAAGTAGGTCATATTTTTTTTCGAATTTTCGTAAATCGGCATGTGTGGGAAACGCAAATTAAAACGCGGCCCGTGTGATACCGCACTGTGACCGCGGCACTGTGACTGCCCTTTTACACACACACACTAACGCATACGCAACGGGGTGATTATGTTCTGTGAAAGTGGTGTATTCTAAAATACTGTCAAACTTAAATAACAAAAAAAACAAGTATGTAGGTATTCATTTTTGAGTAGGTATCGTAATTTTATTTGATTCTATATGTGTTTCATAGCAGCCTCCTGAAATTTGACGAGGATGCAAAACGACACTTTGTATTAAAATTATCTTTTACAATATGTAATAAAACTAGTTTAATAAACATTATCATGTAATGCATATTCAATTGCCTTACACTTTATCGAGTATCAACCTACTTATTGACGTCTAAATGCACCCAACTTAGTTTCTCGCCCCCTATTACGAGTACATGGGACTTAAAACATAACTGGCGTAATGTGGGTGTATTATGGGTACACCTCTGCCTGACCTTTCGAAGATTAAAGGGGTGATGTCATGTTATGTTTAGTGTAAAATGTAGTCAGATTTGATAAAATTGTAGACAAAAATATGTTGGTGCCTACCTACTTAAAATATCTATAGAAATAAATAAAATTGAAGTGTCTGTTTGTAATGTCAAAATAACATCTTTTTACTAAATGTATATGAAAGTAAATACGGTACTTTTAACATTTTTTTAAAATTGTTGTCTATCTTTTTGTTCCGGCTAATCTCCGAAACGGCTGGACCGATTTCTACTGGACTTTTACTGGCAGATAGCTGATATTTTAAGGAGTAACTAAGGCTAATTTTATTTTAGAAAAAGCCACGCGGATGGATCAGCGGGCAGCACCTAGTGCTTAATGAGTAATAGATTGTAATACTCAATAAATCAAATCAATCAACTCAGCCTATAACAGTCCACTGCTGGGCATAGGCCTCTCCCAGGCTGCGCCTCAACACCCTGTCCTCCGCCTTCCGCATCCAGTCTGTCTCAGCCACCTTTTTAAGGTCGTCGGTCCATCTAGCTGGGGGGCGTCCCACACTACGCTTGCCGATACGCGGTCTCCACTTCAGGAGTCGTCTGCTCCACACACATGGCCAGCCCACTGCCACTTCAGCTTGCTGACTCTGCAGGCTATGTCGGTAACTCCGGTTCTCTTCCGGATAACTTCATTTCTGAACTTATCCTTCAAAGAAACTCCGAGCATAGCCCGCTCCATGGCGCGCTGAGCGACCTTGAATTTGTGGAGCAGCCCGATTGTCAGTGTCCACGTTTCGGCACCATATGTCGTAACGGGCAGGACGCACTGGTTGAAGACCTTAGTCTTCAAACACTGCGGGATTGGCGACGAGAAGACTTGACGAAGTCGATTGCAATACTAATCTCTACCAATTTACCTATTGTGATTAAATTCGTCTATCATTTAAAAAATGCAACTAAATCTGGACCTAAAACAAAAATCAGTACACCACAGCCATCAAATATTCACGCAGCAAAAAATTACCGGCTCCACGTAGCTACGACAATGAGAGAGCGCACAACGCCCAACAAGCGCCGTGAAAAAGGGGGGAAATGCACAATTAAATTATTAAGTGACAGCTGTGGCGAGCCCCGCGGTCTTGCGGCTACAGAGAACGGTCGGTCGTGGTTCGATTACAGGGTCGGAGAATTGAATAGTGTGTTTTTTTTCTGTGTGAAGGTATTTTTGATTGATGGTAATTGGCGTGGGCGTTATGTCGACTGTAGTGTAATAGTAAATGAATGAATGCATTTTAAATTCATTTTGGACGAAAAATATTCGTTTGGTCCGCTAAGAGCCATGTAGGTGCTTAGCTTGAGTTCAAAAGTTAAATTGGTTTTGTAAAATGGTGTCTTAATTACCTCTCAATATACCGTCGCGAACATTGCCGGTGAACCACTATTCAACCTTATTACGAAGAGTATAAGGTTGAAAGTGGTTCAACGCCAATGTCCGCGATGGTAACTAATCCTTCAAAATTCTATCAATGTTTTCAAGTTGAAAATTTCAACTAAGTGACAGATCCGTGAAACTCTATACCTATTTCAAAGATTCTTTTGTCAAAGACGGATGGGGAAAAAGTGAAGTTACGTTTAAAATGAAGCAGGACTTTTCTACTTATTTTCTGAAGTCTCCGGGGAAGTTTTTCCATATTTTTTGTTCTCGTCGACAATGGTTCCGACGCTGCTTCTCATTTTACAATTAGGCTTTTCAATTTTTTTCTGTTTATGTAATGTATCAGCTATCTGAAAATACTTTGATATCAGAACAAAAGTGGCATAGTATATTTTGGTCTAAATAGGGCTGGTTTTGATTCTTATATCGTCATTTATCGTCATAATAAAAAAGCAGATGTAATTTTAATAATAATATAAATGTAGCCACAATATTTATGTTCCGCAAACCGCTGCGCTGGTTTTAGAAGAATTTTTTCTCGTTTTGTAATAGGGAAAACAAAAACTTAATGAATAGGTATCTACGCTACGGTTCCAATTAAAATGTTGTTACATTGACCGCTTTGATATGGCAACAATACTTTTTCCTGCATTATTTTAATATGCAGTACGCAATCATATAAACTAAAGGCCAAATAAGTGTTGTTTGTTTTAGCTGAAATTATTTTGCATTATTTTTAATTAATAAAAAATCTGTCAAAACTTAATTAGTAAAGCACTTCACATACGTATTCCCTTCGGTATTAATAACAACAAAAGATAAAAATTAGATCGGACAGTATGCAAATGAAACCCACGGGCAAAATGCTAATTTCCGTGGGAGAGCCCGTCAAACTTTTTAATCTCATATGACGTCACTCCTCCCCCTCTTTGCCTCCACACGACAGTGTTGTCAGAGGGATGATTGAAAGCACCTCATTTGTGTTTTTATTACTTTTTAATTTTTCCCATTTTCTCGAGTGGTTTAACCGAACTTTGTTTTTTTTTGTCTATTTTGGTAATTGGCTTCTCCGTATCTATAGAAACGATAGTGACACAAAGATTAAGAAATATTAAGAAATAAAGATCAGTCACGCGTAGGTACTAATGTGAATCAAACCTACACGTTTTACATTTTAGTATTTCGAAATAATTCCATAAAGAAGTGTAAAATACGTAAATAGGTGAAAAACTGGTAGGTGAATATCTAGCTTCCAGTACCTAGCTTCCGAACGACTGACTGATGAAATACTGCCTTACAGTTAGAAATAAAATTATTATCATTTGAATCATTCAAAATATTATTTTTTATAAAACAAAAAAGAAATAACATAATTAAAAATCTTACTACAAGAGAAGCATGATTGATTGATGCACATTAAGAATACCTACAGTATCCAGAATGGGGTGATTCGATAAAATTAACGGATATAATATATTACTTGTTTTAGACTAAGCATAGTGAATTCCAGCAGCTTTTGAAGAGGATGATTACCTAACCTAACCTACCGTTTAATCATACTTTATTCTCATCGCATTACTTCTTATTCGATACCTGCTCAAAAAAATCCTTTAATCTAATAATTCTCAACCGAGCGGAATGAATGCACAGAATCAGCGAATGCATTTCCCCCTTTACGCATATATCGCGACCCTGTCAATGTTGCTATTACCAAAAAATCATATTCACACACATATATGGCACATTGTAATTTGAACCTTATTTATGTCTCCACAAATGTTGGAATATTAGTAAATGTGTTGTATTATTAGTTGCGTATCGTGTGTCCTATTATCTGATACAGATGTCAGTGGCGGCCATTGTGTGATGTGTGTTGTCCATGGTTGTGACCTGTCTTCTCATACAATGTGTAGTACAGATTTCATTCATGTAGTTGCATTTTGACGTGATGTAACTTTATACCGCGTTTATAATAGGTAATATACGGTGAATATAATTTTGCTTTAGTTTAATGCAGAGATGTTAGATTGGATATTTTGGAGTGCATGCATGATGCTTCATCATATTCTTGATACCAATACCACTTGCTTAGGTAAATAATTAATCTGTTTTCGTATCTTTTTTTTTAATTAACTCTAAGAAAATAAGAAAAACTATGAAGTGGTGGTTGGATAACTGAAAAATCTTATCCACAACAGCTGAAGGAAAAGGGAGTTGAAAGTTCTTTTAACATAAATCGGAAAAAACACATGAATTGGAAGTCTCTTTAATTCGGTTTAAAGTTTTGATGAAAAAGAAAATGCATTTTACGCGGCTATTCATCTGAAGCGTGAAGGGGTTTTTTTCGCAAGTGACTTCACTTGGGAGATCTAAGATAATAAATACATAGGTAACCTGTTATAATCTTAACGCTCTTATGGATATGCCGTAGTCGAGTGAAAATAGAACCAGCTAAAGTAAGATCTTGAAAAACAGCCCTAGACTTGTCCAGTGGAGCAGTACTTGATTGATTAGTGCAATCTGTGTTCTTGTTAGCATTGTTACCTGACAACGGCAAAGCCAAAAGGAAGGGTGATGATTTTAGCAGTCTATGTATGTTTGTATTTACGTGTGTTTCACCGTGGTCGCATGCCTGTATACCATGTGGGTGCCAGGAACACGTACAACATTATATCTAATGGCATGCGACGACGGCTTTGCCTTTACCATTTTTGTACGTATGTCTTGATTTAAGTCCGAATTCAAAACATACGTATCTGTTTCCTGTTTCGTACTTTTTAGATCACTTATAATTATTCCGTGGTCGTAGTCGGGTTTTTATTTAAACTTATTTTATTTTATACTACCTAAAACTGTTCAAATACCAACAAAATTATATAAACAGAAAAACCGTCGTTTAAATCATAGAAAGTATAACTAATCTCATATAGACTCCCTAACTAGTTTTATATTTCATTATCGAAACATTACGTGGCTTATGAATAGGGTGAACGTGTAAATTGTCGTCCATGTGACATTTCGTCGCCCACACAACACACCACGACGGATCGCGCTCGTTACGGCAATTATCACGACACTGACATTTGTGTGGCTTGGGGACTTCTGGTATTACTGACATTACCGACCCCTTCCGACGCCCTTCGAAATAGATGCAACAAAATACTTATAAATATGCATAATGTTAGATTTGGAATTCTTACAAAAATTGTGTAGCTAAGTATGTACTTTAAGTTGGTAATTGAATTACTATCTTTACTTGCGTATTGCATGCATAATCAGCCTATAATGTTCCCACTGCTGGGACCCAGGCCTCCTCTCATCGAGAGGGAGTGGGCTGTAATCTATCACGCGGGCCCAGTGCGGATTGGTAGATTCTATGTCACATGTCTTCGAATTTTTGGGGTTAGGACATGCCGGTTTCCTCACAATGTTCCTTCACCATTTTGAGAGCAGTGGTGATGAAATTGTTTACACAAAGAAATATGCCTGCTTGGGTTCGAACCCATGACTTACAACTCGTAAGTCGGGGCTGTTACCACTGGGGCCACTGCTCTCACTATCTTAACTTAACTTTCTTTAATTAAAACACATTCTAGGAGAATTCCTATTGTTCCTAATGATAAGCCTCACCTGCACCCTAATTGCATTTAAACTATCAATCACAACCTGAATGATTTTGAAGTATATCGCTAATCCATTGCTTCATATGTTCGGAAAATTTGACTGCTCAACAACGTATATAACGAATGAATGTTGTTGAACTGTCAAAATGACACCCATTGCTATTGTGAGTGTGTTACACAATTACCCCGCTGGTTCCTAATACCTAATAAGCTGTACACTGGTATAGCAATAATGTTTATTTCTGAAACTGACTGCTGAAACTTCCTACGGTTCGAAGAGTAGGTACTTGCAGTTTTGTGGTACTGTGATGTTGGCACTGCAATGACAGGACATGAAGCATAAGGTATTTAAACCCAGATCAACGAAAAAATAAACTTTCGTTTTTAAAACTTATGTAGGTAAATAACAATTAATGTACCTTTTAAGGCTTCTGCAGATTGGGGCGATATCGCAGGCGCGACAGGCAGCAATATGCCTGTCGCACCCGCGATATCGCCCTAGTCTGCAGAAGCCTTTAAGCAAAAAAAAATGCTTGTATTAGGTACTTCTGCTCTTCCGGTTTACATTAACAATGGATAAGTGAGAAATTTAAACAATAAATTCAATTAAAATTCATGGTCAAATTCAAAAAAAATACCAATATAAAAATAATAAAATAAAATAAAAATAATAATAGATAAGTGAGAAATTTAAACAATAAATTCAATTAAAATTCAAAGTCAAATTCAAAATCAATAGGTACCAAAATAAAAATAAAAATTAAAGTCAAAATTAAATTTAAATTAAAATCCAAATCTTAATCGCATGAGCAGCGGTAACCGCTTACTGACCCGTCGGTGTTTTCTAACAGAACAGAAAAATTGCTAGACGTGAAAGAGTGTATAAAAATGCAGTTTTGCTTGAACAGTAACGACGTAGTTAGGTACCTTCCTGTCATGTTCTGCTTAATTATTTTATGAAGTTTTATTGAAGACATAGTTTGTTAGGTACGTACAGCTGCTGTACAAATCTCACCGTGAAACCTTAGGTGAAGTGAACGTGAAGTGAGCTCTAATTCCGCCTTATGCTAGGGATGACACTATTGACAGCTCACTTTAAGCTTACTTCACTTAAGTTTTCACGGTGTTATTATTACAGAATAGCACTGCAGATCTATTCTGTAAAAATCTAACCGTGAAAACTTAGGTGAAGTGAGCTGTCAATGTTCTCAATCCATAGCATCAGGCGGAATGTCAGCTCACTTCACGCTCACTTCACCTAAGTTTCCACGGCGAGACTGTTACACAGTACGCCCAAAACTTTATGAGCTCTCAGAAGTTGCGCGTGAGTGGCCTAAAAGTATATTAAGGCGAAAGCAACAAACTGACTTGCAAATTGCAAAAAACTTAAGAAAATTTGAATTCCGCGAGATACCCTGACGGTATCTCGCGGAATTCAAATTTTCTTAAGTTTTTTGCAATTTGCAAGTCAGTATCAGGTTGCATGTTGATCTAAATATGATTCGCGGCCGTGTCAAATAAGTATTTATAGAATTATATGTAATTATAAAAATCATTAAAACAACTCTCTAAGTTCATGTTACCCTATTGAATGACTATCATTTCATGAAATCATGACATTTGAGGCCAATTCTAACTTAAGGAACATAACATTTTATAACGTTTATTTTTGCCTGTCTGTCTGACCCCGCTGTAGCTCAGAGACGCCTTGTAGTAGGAAGCTGTAATTTGGCATAGGTGCACATACGAATTACGCCGACAAAGTGCTAAAATAAAATCTTGAAAAAGTTTTTTTTTAGGGTACTTACCTTGCACGTAATGTAGGGATTATATTTTTTTCTCGGTTATCCCATGGTGTGGGATATCGTTGGATAGACCGTTCAAAAATATTGCGGGTTTGTCTACACCAATTTTCGATTTAAGGATCCGCTTGCGTATTATTAAGCTTTAAAGTACTCATTTTTATTAGAGTCAAGTCCCCCCCCCTGCCAGCTAAACGGTTGTTTATGGAGATGTGAAAAAAATCATGGCAGTAGTACGTATAATGAAATTAAAAGGAAAACTATCACAACTAAGTAGGCTTTACAAGTTAACGAGTAGTAGACGACCCACTTAAATTTGCAGTTGGAGAATTGACCGTGGCATATATCGATGTATGGGAGAATAATTTTTCAACTACAATGTTAAGTTTGTTTTTGGGATAAATTCATCCCAACTTCCCAACTAAGGAAACTCTTCCTTGTGCGTGGTCCGACACGCACTTGGCCGGTTTTTGTGAATGGCATCTCTTAATTGACCTTGAGAGGTCGTGACTACTTAACCGGACTATGCTGTGGCTGCCTTAAGCGAGTTCAAAGCCTTCAGCCAGGGGCTGTAGCTTAAATAAAATGCTCTAAGCTTAAATATGATAATTTTGGCAACCGTGAACCGAGTCTGACAGTAACGTGCTATGCGACCCGACGGCACGTTAACCACATTAAAATTGTATTACAGCAGTCATAAAGAGAACACATGTCTAAAATCACACACTGTCTAGTTTCCAATAAAATTCCCGGGGACTGCCCACACTCCCCTGCACTAAATACGGGGTTACAACTAATATCATTATTACTGTGGGGTTGAAATCATTCACCATTCAACCCTCGTGTGTTAAGGCCAGTTCAGACTTAACTTGCGACAACCGCAACCACAAATCGTACCTAGTTGTCAGTGGAAAATGTGAATTAGCATGACGACAAAATGGTACCTAATTAAATCGCTTTATGAGTCGTTGTGATAAGAAAGGCGAGGAAAACTGGTATACTGGATGGATTGTGTTAGACTGAATTAAAACTTAAACTGATTATGGAACCGTAACGTCAGGTGACGGTGTTTTCCTTATAATTCGGATGAATGTTATCCTGGATATCGCAAGTAAAATAAGAATAGCAAATTAAATTAAACAAGTAATCAAGACGTTGAGACAACACTAACTACGAAATACTATCAGTGTGATTAGTAGATAGTTGTGACTGTGCTATGATGTGATTTGATGTGATGTGATGTGATGTGATGTGATGTGATGTGATGCGATGTGACACATCGCATCACATCGATATGGTGTGTGAAGAGTCCCTAATAGTAGCGCCCTCAGCAGTTCTGCACCTTATAATTTCGTTCGATGAAGGTTGACGTTTTGACGAATATAATAATACAATCATCGTCGTGACATATGCAAGAGTCGTGTTACTGCCACAGATGTTGTATGGGTCACTTTTTTGTTAAAAATTTTTAGGAGTCCGGTTATCGTGGTTGTATTAAAAATATTGAATTCTTTTTTATGTTATACTTATTACTGCCGTATTATCTGGCAAAACTATAGGTGTAGATCAGACCTTAAATAAAAAGTCTGATGAGACTACTTTTGTCTTTGCCTAATCAATGGTGAGAAATCTCTAAGTATCACAATTCTGAATTTTCGTGTTCTACATACATACCGACAATAGGCCTGTCCAACCAAGGGTTGGTTGGACAGGCCTATTGTCGGTACGAGGGTCATTCAATAAATACTTAGCCTACAAAAAGTAAACGAAAATTTTGGAAAAGTGGCAATTTATTTTTCAACAAAGTCTCCTTTTAGTTCGATACACTTAGCCCAGCGATGCTCCAACTTTTTTAACCCGTCCGAAAAATAGTTTTTGTCAAACTCTGCAAAATAGGCCTCCGTGGCGGCGATGACCTCCTCATTCGATCCATATCTATTCCCGGCGAGTGATTTTTTCAGATTAGGAAACAGAAAGAAGTCACAAGGGGCCAAATCTGGAGAATACGGTGGATGGGGCAACAATTCGTAGCGTAATTCGACCAATTTGGCCATGGCAACGGCAGACGTGTGAACCGGTGCGTTGTTGTGGTGAAACAGCACTTTTTTCTTCGCCAGATGGGGTCGTTTTTTCTTTAATTCGGCGTCGAATCGGCCCAATAAATCGGCATAGTAAAGCCCTGTAATTGTTTTACCCTTCTCGATGTAATCGACGTAGATCACACCTTGTGAATCCCAGAAAACGGTGGCCATAACTTTTCCGGCCGATTTTACAGTTTTCGCCTTCTTTGGAGCACGTTCCCCGGTCTGGATCCATTGTTTTGATTGCTCCTTGGTCTCTGGTGTGTACCAGTGGATCCAGGTTTCATCGACGGTCACAAAACGACGCAAAAACTCCGCTGGATTTCGCTTAAACAGCGCCAAACACGTCTCCGATGTGGTCTCACGGTTGCGCTTGTTTTCTGGTGTGAGTAAACGCGGCACCCATCGCGCCGACAGCTTTCTCATGCCGAGTTCCTCCTGAAGAATATGATGCACTGTTCCTTCTGAAATGCCTACAGTCTCAGCTAGCTCCCGAACCTTCAATCGGCGATCTGCCAATACGAAATCATGGATTTTTTTAATGTTTTCCTCCGTAGCAGCTGTTTTCGGTGCACCTGGACGTGGTTCATCAAAAACCGACGTACGGCCACGTGCAAACTCGTTGAACCAATTCTTGACGGCGGCCATCGATGGAGAAGAGTCATCGTACACAGCATCCAAGCGCTCTTTGATTTCGATGCGCGTTTTCCCTTCCAAAAATAGGAATCGAATCACCGAACGATATTGCTCTTTTTCCATTTTTGTAAAACCGATCGACACGTTCGCTTCCATAAGTTGTCAAATTAAAACAAATGAAGGGATTGGAATGAAAATTTGAAAAAAGAATTAAATAAGAATGTGCTACACTGTGGTAAAACTCTTTTGAAACTACAGCGCCCTCTGGCGATGAGGCTAGGTACTTCTTGAATGCACCTCGTATGTATGTAGAATTATATTTAATTATATTATGTTTTTTTCGTAATATGCATAATAAAAAACACACATAAACTCGCCTTTTTTCTGTCGAGGTAGGCATAAACTACAGAACGCTACCTGCCACTATCCTATTACTTACACTAATATTTCGGCCATAACTTGAAAATTAGGTAAGTACTGACTAATTAAAAATATCCGACGCATTCTCAAGCTTTCTCCGAGCACAAAACTTTGAAACAAACGGTGCAATCTCGCTGCATATCTTTTTAAAACAATTATATTGTAATGAAAGGGATCCGGATTGTTAGTCTGTCATTAATTAGCATTGAGCCGACGGTGACTGATATTAATTCCTCCCCTTCTTTGATTACCTCTGCGGCTCCGTGGTGTAATGTTCTTTTGAACAAATATAACTTTCGGAATGGTGAATTTATGACGACTTGGACAAGGCGTGTTGAAATAGGTACTGGAGAGTTTGTTGGAAATTCGACGGTCTAGATAAAGTGATATTTTATCAGCGATATAGATGATAAAAAAGTAAAAACTGTGTAAGATTGACGTAATTATAAGCTGCCGAAAACCTTTGTCACTTCTGTTGAAAGTCGTTGCAGGAATACCAAAAGGCTTTCAAATGGATTGGCCTAGATCTAAGGTCCAGAGACGATATCGACAGCGTTTCAGAGATTTTTCTTTAGATTTAGTTAAGGTGGATCTGCAGTGAAAGCCTGCAAAATTCAAGTTTTCTTAAGTTTTTTGCAATTGTTAGGTTATATCTTGATCAAAATATGATTTGCGATCATAACACATATGTACAGAATTATATTCATTAAAATCATTAACACATCTCCTTTAGTTAGATTTGTTCCATAACAACAAATCTCTTAGGAAAAAGTTCTTATGAAACAAATCTAAATTAGAGAGACATATGAATGATTTTAATGATTAATAAAATTATTAATTAATTAAATCATGAATTATAATCAATAAAATCATTAATAATTATTATTTTTTACTTATTTATTTACATAACCAAATTACAAGATGATTATTAACATTAACTAAATTAAATTAAAACTAATTATTATTATTAATGATTTTATGTAAATACATATTTGTTGTAGTCGCGAATCACATTTAGATCAAGATACAACCTGACACGGACCTGCAAATTTAAAAAAAACTTAAAAAAATTGGAATTTCGTGGGCTACCACTGCGTATCCACCATAATCGGTCAAGGACAGCTAATGAGACACAATTGATTTTATATTGTTTGACACCGAATAGGAGACGCGCCAGGCTTAACAGGTCTAAAAGGATAATTTAGACCAAACGAGCAAATGCACATTCTATCCCCACTTCTCCAAATTCTTTTTGTGTAACAGTAAAACGTCAAGAATATCAACAAAATAATGCTCTAGCTCTTGTTGTGGTTCTAGGTTCGTTTGGTCTAATCTAAACCCACAAAGGTGCTAACTTTTAGGTATTGTTTTAATTATGCAATAAGTAAGTTGTCGAAAGAAACACAATCCTTTCCGAAAGGACGCTTTCAATGTTTCAAATGTCAAGTTGAAAGTTTATTTATTAAAACTTTATGCACAAGTAAAAAAAATAATACCGTACAAAGGCGGACTTAATGCTTGAGGCATTTTCTACCAGTCAACCTTAGGGTGATGCCGAGAAGACACATGGCAGGTGCAACTAAAGGAATAGATATCACGAAAATAACTATACAATACAAGAATAGATACGTAGATACATACATATAAACAGAATAAACTTTGTCAGGAGAAATAACGATCAGTAGTGGAGAAAACGAATCCAGCAAAATATCAACGCTGGGATGTTTCTGCCAACTTCTTACGTATATATTCACGTGCCTTCAGTTTAAAAGACAACCGACTGGTCGCCGTACTGATGTTCAGAGGGAGCGCATTCCAAAGAAAGACAGCCTGGACAAAGAAAGAAGAGTGAATGAAACCAGAGCGGGGAGAAGGACATCGAAGAAGACGATTGTTGTTGGAACGAAGATTTTTACTATGGGCAGAGCACAAGTATTGAATATGGGAAGTCAGGTAAGAAGGAGAAGTGGGTTTGTGGAGAATAGAGAACAACAGACAGAGCCCTCACCTCTCTGCGCTGACGAATGGGAAAGTTCTAGTAGGTAACTAGACACCACAGGTACAAACATCAGAATAGGTAGTGGTATACCTACACATTTTATTTCATATAAAAGCTAAGTCCTAAACATGAAAACAGCCAAAAATTAAACACAAAGAAAACCACAATAAAATTTTCTTAAAGCAATAAGAAAACCCTTTAAACTTTACAACTGAAACTTCTTGCAACAGGATATGTCCCAATAAAGCAGCCATATTGTTTTACGCGGATTAATGGCGGGAGCCGACGCGCCGTCTCAACGGTCTGGCGAAAAGAATACTGCTAATTAATCAAAAGTCGCCTTCCCTTGATTTCCATAGAGAGTTTTTCCATAGACTTATTGCCTCCCGCGAAGTTTATTCGCTAATGGTCTCTTTTGTAAAGCAGTTTGGGATTGAATTTTTGTTTTTGCGTCTCGACGATCCTATTGTGGGCTTTTCTGAGGTTCGGTAAAGTTTTAATCCGTTGTTTATTATGTTGACTTAGTTATTGACATGGATTTTTAGGGTGGTTGAGATCTGTCTGTATAGTGCGTTGTTTTGATGATGTGATGTGCTTTATGGGGCTGACAAGACCCAATTGACAAAAATAGGCTTCTCTTAAGAAAAAAAATTGCCAAATCTGTATAGTTTGTGGTAGCGGAAAAAATATATGTTAATTTTAAACATACTTTCCAGAACTTGGTTGTTACCAAAACACGTTTTGAAAACAAAATCTCGATACAAACTAACGTTAAACTAACCTCTTACATTGAGTTCTAATCCAAAATATCTGTATCAAATATGAACATACGTTACGTATTTAATTAATAACAAGAACGTCTTATTTAAATACAGAACTTGGTTGTTTTTTTATTTTCGATTACTCAACTCAATTTTGAGTAAATAGATAATTGCTTCATATTTTGCAATAAATTACAAGCGTTGTGTCATCGCGCTTCTCTTTCTTTTCTATGCAATCTGACAGGGACCGCGGTTTACGTGTTGTCAGCGTCTTAATTGATAAGTAATTATCATGATTTGGTTTTAATAAAAAAGATGTTTATATGTATTTTTTTGCTCAAAAGAAACACACATAATTATGTAATACGTTTTTAAGGGCGTATAGATCCTACTTTTGAATAAAACTCACAATATTTTGGAAAATAATGCCAAAACAAACTAATAACACTTTACATAAACTGAAAACACCAGCAGCGCATGAATTATGAAATCTTTGATTTATCACGAAGATGGCGGCAACAACCAAGAATATTGCCTCAGCATACGTCACCGCAAACTTACCTCTTTGCACCGCCTTTATTAATAAAACCAGAGATTTATGCGCCAACTTTTTAATATTTATGGCGCAGCAATAAATTGTTGGCGACGAGTTTCGGGGGATAGGGTTGATTATTTTCTCGGTAGGGGAGGATCAACAAGTAAACATTGTTATTTTCTTACGATTATTGCAAGAAAGTAAACTTTACTAGCTTTTTTTGAATAAAACTGAATTGTAAGGAAATGACAGATAGTGCTTGTGCCTATGTAATTGAGGTTTCCATTGTGTAACTTAGGTATACGTACAACTTTGTTTTGTTACTATTTTACGGTTTCGTACCCAAAGGGTGAAACGGGACCCTATTACTAAGAATTCGCTGTCCACCTGTCTGTCTGTCCGTCACCAAGCTGTATCTCATGAACCGTGATAGTAAGACAGTTGAAATGTTCACAGATGATGTATATCTGTTGCCACCATAACAACAAATACTAAAAAACAGAATAAAATAAATATTTAAGGGGCTCCCATACAACAGACATGATATTTCTGCTGTTTTTAAAGATAATGTTACGGTAACCTTCGTGCGCGAGTCCGAGTCACACTTGGCCGGTTTTTAATATAGTTGGCGTCTCGCAGGTCATCCTAAACCCTATTGTATTGTCCTATGAGGCACCCTCAATAAATTAAGGCCTCCAGGTAGAGCATGAACTTAGAAAACTATTTTGTTCCTCTACAAATTTTGTTCTTTTGAACAATAAGACTTTTCTTTCTTAATCAATCAATCAACTCGGCCTATCGCAATCCACTATTGGACATAGGCTTCTCCTAAATCAGTAACAGCTTTATCAAAGCTGTTTTTAGCTCTAACAATATAATTACAAAACACTATTACAAACCAACATTATTTTGCCAAAGACCGCCTACACCTCCATTTACCAACAATCTTCTCTCTATCTTCACATCTGTCAAACTAATAAATCAACACGTTGAAAACTGGAGCAGTGAGTGAGGTTGCTACCGTAGGCCGCACGTCAGTGGTAACATAACCAGTATAAACTGACCTCTTATTATATAGAAAACTCCGTACTATTAGGCCAGCTCAATGTCAAAGTGTTGCTCCGGGGCGTGCGGTCCACTGTACGACAAGAGACAATGGAAGATAAATCAACAGCATACGTCAGTAGCCGCGGGCACTTGTGTCTGTCTTAAGAACCGTGGGACCATTACATTAAATTAATATCTGAAGGATGTCGCCAGATGTTGGGTAGGTAGTTTGCAGAAGGTCCATGGACTTTCTTGCCCTTTCTTCTCCATAGGTACCTACTACGCTTTGGAATGGGCAACTAGCTTCATATTTCTAACTGACCGACTTCTTGCCAATTCAAAAGTGCATGTAAATGGTTTAATTGAAATAAATGCTTTGAGTTTGAGTTAGTTCACTTTATTAGGTTAGACGGCCTCGTTGGGGTAGTGGTCGCAAGCGCTACTGCTGTGCATGAGGTCCTGGGTTCAGTTCCCGGGATGGGCAAAAGTGTTATTGGATTTTTCCTTTTAGAATTTCTCACTAGCAGCCCGGAGTCTGGATTTGTGCCTGGTCGATGGCAATAGGCTCGCCCCCAGTGACATGGGACTTAAACATAACCGGTGAAATGTGGGTTTACTATATAAGTACACCTCTGCCTAACACTTCGGGGAATATAGGCGTAACGTTATATAATAATAATAATTAATTTATTTGTCAGAATATTGTTGTTATAAAGGTTTTACACATAATATGATGTCCATAATATTCTGCTGTTTCCAGCGTACAAATATTTCAAGGAATTAAAATGAGAGTATTAGAACATTATGTCAAAATTAAACCATACAATGTCAAGGATAAGGAAAACTTTAAATACTATCAAATACAATGGCAAGGGTTATTAATTATAAATGTCAAGAATTACTAAATACGAGTACTATGTAAAAAAATAATCAATACAATGTCATAGAAATATAATTCCATTGAATTATTAAGAGCACAGAGGTGAGTCGTCGTCTAATTTACACATTTTGAATCAAAATTTTTGTTATGTTATGTAGTTCTCTTTATAATGAGATTTATACATTTTTCGTGAAGAGAATTAGCAAGAGCATGTTATTTATGGTCTGCAATATCTCCTCTCTTCAAACCTTACTGATTGAAGCAACTCTCTTCTTATTTGTCAAACAATGTTTAACGATGGATATTTTTGGTTGATATTCATACTCAAACTCAAAGCATTTATTTCAAATAAACCAAATACAGGCACTTTTGAATTGTTTTGAATTGAATTGGTCGGTCAGTCAGAACGATAAAGCTAGTTGCCCATTGCAAAGCGTAGTAGGCTCCTATGGAGAAGAAAGGGCAAGAAACTCCACGGACACTCTTTTAAATTACAATATTGTTACAAAAATATTGCTTAAATCATTCATGTTCAAATTATACATGTGAGGATAATGTAGAAAGACGTGCACGTTAAAAGCGTCCGTAATTAAAAGATAAACACAAAAAAAAATGAGCTGTGGTAGCTAAGAGATGATCAGTCACTATTGACGGCGCCCGTTCACGAACATGACGCATGGATCAGCACCATTATATTACAGTCTTCTGCAGCGTACTTAGCATCTTGTTAATCAGTGTATACCAATGTATGTATCTTTGTGACAATAAACTATTTATTATTGTTATTATTCAGCTCAACCGTTTTGAATATTGTTACAAAAATATTGGTTACATCAATGATGTTGAAATTATACATGTGAGAACAATGTAGAAAGACGTGCACGTGAAAAGCGCCTGTAATAAAAATATAATAATAAGCGTTCGTAATAATATTGTTGTAGATATCAGCATTTCTTAGACTAGTTTAGACTTAGTTTTTCATAAAGTTACCTTTTATTTCCAAGTTGGCTTTACATAACATGTCGAACACATACATACCGTTTGCTATCTGTAAAATTATTTCATGTTATCAATTTTTAACATTATCAATATCTCGCAATTGTAGAAAGTAGATACATACAAAGTACGTTCATTATACAATACAATACTACTAAAAGTTGCCTGCATAGTGGTTAAAATCACGTTATTAACGGTAGACAAAAGATGGGAGGGGTGTCCGCGGCCGGCGGGGGGGAAGGGGGAACGGGTGCGGATTAAGATTTACTTCAGATATTTGCAGATGAGATTTGAAAGGTATTCAGAATTGTCGCATTCATGCCATCCCTATTGTCTGCGAGGGACGCTAATTTTGTTCAAAGACTGATTGGTATTTTATGAATTAAATGTAGGGGAATATTGTTATGGATGGCTATTTTTGTTTCAGTTAAGGCTTCCATACACGAGGGAAAAAAATTGCTCAGTGATTCAAAACAAAAAAAATAAACCTGAATCTTTAACATGACTGTACCTAGTAGGTAGGTAGGTACTTCAATTTTATATGTTTAAATACTACCATAACGCACGTATTAAAACATAAATATACTACAGAATCCATTACGTAATAACTACATATTATATCCCAAGTTTCCATTATAAATCCTTCTCCGCATGATACTTCAAACAATGGGACTCATAGACAAGTGCTACGAGCAAGCAATATGATGTAGCATCGTGTAGCAATCGTAGCACTGTCGTGGTAATGTCGTAGTCTTGGCGTAGCAATGTCTTAATGGCTTGCTGTAGAATTTTATTTTATCGTAAAAAAGCGTGGGCTCCCACGCTTTTGACAGACAGACAGACCGACATGGTGAAACTATAAGGGTTCCTTGTTTGCTACGGAACCCTAAAAAATAGATGAAAATTGACCAATGCCCGAAACTCATCATCTGCCTAGCCTTTTCCCAACTATGTTGGGGTCGGCTTCCAGTCTTACCGGATACAGCTGAATACCAGTATTTTATATGGAGCGACTGCCTATCTGACCTCCACAACCCAGTTACTGGGTAACACGATACCCCTTGGTAAAACTGGTTGTCAGACTTTTGAACTTCTGACACCCGTAACACGTGACAGTTGTCTAAGATCTACAAATGACAGCCGGGACCAACGGCTTGACGTGCTTACAGAGGCACGGAGGGTCTTGGTATGTAAAGATGGTCACCCATCCACGGACCAACCGCGGCAAGCGTAGCTTAACCTGATCGATCGACCCGTGCGGCAGTTATTCCTTAGCCACAAGCCCCTCTATCTCCCTTATCTCCGAAAATATTGACACAAAACAAATAAAAAAAATACAGCAAATAGTTATTTGCTTATATATTACAGGAAAATCTATAAGAAGTCCATGGTGTTAAAATAACTTTGTAAATCTTTCAATATTGTGCGTACAAACTTACATTTGGAGTTGGATTTTACGGGGGAACATGTTTTTCAACTGCAATGTTAAGTTTGTTCTTAGGAAAAATTCATCCCAAATACGGAATCCTTCATTGTGCGTGGTCCGACCCGCACCTGGCCGGTTTTTTTTTCTTAAAGTACCGTTTCCATACTTGTTGTTTTTAGGGTTCCCTACCCGAAGGGTGCCAAACGGAGCCCTATTACTAAGGGTCCGCTGTCCGTCCGTGCTTACGTCTGTCTGTCAGTGGGCTGTATCTCATGAACAGTAATAGGTAGAAACATGAAATTTTCCCAGATTGTATATTTCTATTGCCATGCCGCTATAAACAACAAATAATAAAAAACAAAAATTAAAAAATTCGTTTTTTTATATGGGGACCACTTTAATTTTTAACTTTAAAATTAAAGTGGTCCCCATATAAAAAAACGTGTTTTTTTCGGCGTGTTTAGCTCGATCTTAATACGGTACGGAACCCTTCGTGTGCGAGTCTGAGTCGCACTTGGCCGGTTTTTTTACATTTGTATGCAGTTTGAAGTATATTTTCATTAAAGAAAGGCAGAAATAGTAGATTATACAACTGGTGTAAAATGGCTCGTTTATGCCCGAGTTCTCTGCTTTTCACTTCGATTACGAGAAAATGAAACAGGCAATTAAGTATATAACAGTATTCCATAGTTTTAGTTTAATCACTTTTCACTGTTCAAAAATGTTGCAGATTTGAAGAAGAGAATAGCTAATTCCCTCCACGAAACAACAATTTTTTTTAAATTTTCAACGTGTCATTCGTCTTGGGTACTTCATACTGCCAAGTCATAAAAACGTTTCTTTGCGTTTTTAAATAATGAATGACAACTATTTTATCTGATTTTGTTAAATTAACGATACAAAACACGGAAGTGATATAAATTAAAGCAAATGAAGTAAATAACGACTTTTTCTGCGAAGTTGTATTGTGCGTGTGGTTGTTGGGCCTGATTATATTAGTCTTAGAAAAAAAAAAAACTTTATGCACTAGAGCATAAAAAGCGACTTTATGTCGCCTACGTACAACATAAAGACGAACTTTTAGAGCATGAGAAGTGAAAAGAATATTGCTGCTGCTGCCATAAAAGAATATTGCTGCTGCTGCCTTTCGTACATTTTTGGGTGTCCAAAAATGTACGAAAGATTTTTTTTCTTTTATTATAATTTATTGAATCATAAAGCCTAAAATAGCCTATGTAAGACTAGGGTTATGTACGGAATAGCACATCATACTTAAATCTCCTTTCACCGTGGGAGGTATGTTGACGATGCAATTTTAAAATCCTCGCAACCATTTTAAAGCGGCATTATATGACGATCTCTTTCATTCCTTTTGAGTGTGGCGCCCCCTGGTGCATAAAGCTGGCTTCCCACTGTCAATATTATGTTTTCGCTGTGGGGTATCAATATTCACCTTATCTTTTCGAGTAGCATTATTCACCGATTCTTTTTTTGAGTGGAAACATCGATATAGTAGAAATTAAATAAATAGCGAATACCACGTTAATATTTTAGGGATTTTGTTTATTCAAATTCTGTTTCAAAAATAACATACATAAATAAAGTCTGCCAAACTGCAGTTTTTCGGCAGTTGTTCTCGTCTAGCACATCTAACAAAAATTTTTAGAACTCAAAATTTCAAAATTTGTAGAACTCTTTTAATTTGATCCTTAGACTTGACATGCCCTGCCGGGGTCGCGGGAAGGTACTTATGGGTCACCGAGGCCCCCGCAACACAGGCAACGGAAGGAATACGGGTGGGTTTTAGTCAGTAAGAGTCTGACACACCCTCCCGCTCCGCCCAGAGCGGGAGAAGTTATTTGATGATTTCCCATCCACAAAAAAAAAAAAGACTTGTCATGCGATATCAGTTTTAGGGGTAGCTCAATCATTTACGTTGGTGCTACGTACCTTCTTGAGCCCTTACCAAAGTAGTTTGTTACTTTTGGAACTTTGTCGTTGTTTGGTATTACTTGGGAACGGGCGCCGTCAGTTGGGACTGGTCATCTCTTAGCTGCCTCGACTTATTTTTAATTATTTTATTTTTGCTTTTTTGTTTATTTTGCTGTATGTACTATGGACGCGTTTTTTTACATCGTCCTCATATTTAGTTATAAATTCAACATAATTTATACTATTCCATAAATAACAATATCATTTAAAAGAATGTCCATGGAGTTTCTTGCCCGTTCTTCTCCATAGGTACCTACGCTTTGGAATGAGCAACTAGCTTCATATTTCTAACTGACCGACTCCTTGACAATGACAAAATACAAAAGTGCTTGTAAATAAATGCTTTGAGTTTGAGTTTGAAACAGCAAGTGTCTTCTTGTTAGATAAACGGGTTGGGTATGGGGAAATCAGTGGAACGTGAGCATATGGCTCACGTTCCACTGATTTCCACTTTGTGGTCTTGATTATTAAATTGTTCAGTCAAGAGATTCAACTTACTTTTAAGATGGATCGGGAGTACTTTACAAATTTTGAACAGTTCTTCATAATTTTTATTTCATGTTTCCATAGTTTTTTTTTTTATCTATAAGTATTTTGAGTAACCTTATCTGCAAGATTTTATTTAAGTGTTTAGGGAATGTAAGTCCATATTCACCCAAGCCATAGCTAACAATAGAAAAATCTGGTGACCGAAAAGCTGCCGGTTTTCTCGCGCAACGCATCAGCATTGCAATTCAGCGAAGAAATGCCGCCAGCATCCTCGGTGCCCCGAGGGCCGTTTTTAGGCTTAACTTAGTTTTAATTTAATTTAGTTAATGTTAATAATCATCTTGTAATTTGGTTATGTAAATAAATATTGGATAATAGAATGTTTGCTTCATTGGAATATGGCTTTTTCCTTGATTTTCTTATTATCCTTTATAAAGTATGTAGTTTAATACTGTTCTATATTTGAAAATTCTAAAACCATCAACAATCAAATGTAAAGCTAAAACTAGGTACGACACATGGTCACACACGTCATAAATAAAGCCCCGACCACACACCTCACCGCGCGGCAAACAATGCGTCTACCGCTTCCCGTGACGCCGCCTCGCTATTGTCGCAACAGAGTCGCAGAACGTAGCTTGACGGATGTGGAGAGAAAAAGAGTTTTTAGTTTAAATTTTGTTGAGGATTAGATAAAAAAAACTAGAAGCTCTTTAAGGAAACTAGTTTTTAGTGGCTTTGGATGTAAACGTTATTTTTAAGTAGGTGCTTAAATGACCCAAGAGTAAGTATCTACCTCACTAAGTAATCTGCTAGGTAGGGTGGATACTTATCTTGGGTCATCGACCCACCTATACAATTATCAGGGAATAGGTACCTGCATTCGTTTTAATAATCTAATCAACGCTTGTATTTTCTCTTTTTTTTAAATCTGTGTTACAAGCAGACTTATATTTTTTTCTAATTATTTGTATTAGTATACAGGCAGAAGAGGTTAGAAGGTACACAGATTCCCGTTTTTTAATAAAATATACCGTCCTAGAATTCAAATGTAATATCATTACAGTCCCATTCTTTTCAAGTCGTTCAGAATGTGTGTCTATTTCCACATCGCGTGAACAATGCGTGCTTCAGCCGTTTCCCGCGCGTCGCCGCTATTGTCGCGTCCGCGTCATCCGCTGGGGACCGTGTACCCGGGGTTTTAGGGACCATGCTGACTGACGGTTCTGTATGTGGATATACGATGGAGATAAAAATTTGATTTGTTTAGTTAAATCTGATGCAGGTAATCCATAATTTGCCACAATGACTTGGATCTAAATTTGGGTCATGTTCATTACAGTACTTTATTCTATATTTTTATTGATTTAATAGTTAATAAACATAACAAATACACGTGTTACCTTTACAAATTCAGAGGTACCCGCCGGAACCTTAAAAAGACTCCGGTCGCCTATAGTTTCGCCATGTGTGTCTGTCTGTCCGCGGCTTAGCTCAGTGACTCTTAGTACTAGAAAGCTGTAATTTGGCATACATATCAATCGCGTCGATAAAGTAGTAAAATAAAACCTTGTTTTTTTTTCGACTTTCCCTTATTGTGGGGTATCGTTAGATAAGCCTTTAAAAAATATTTTCATGGTTTGTGCAATTTATTGTTCGATTCAGTGATCCGTTTGTTTAATATTCAGCTTTAAAGTGCTAATTTTTGTTAGAGTCAAGTGTCCCTGCCAGCTAAATGTTTACGGATATGTGAAAACTTTACGGCAGTAGTATATACAGGTTGAAATTGAAAACTTGCGACAAACTGAAATGGGACATTGTATACATCATTATTAACAACTTTTACTAAGGGACCAAAGCTGTAATCCCAAAAAAAAAATCTGCTTTTCCTACATTTTGATGAGGTATTGCGAACATAAATGTAGGCAGTTTTTTTTTTGGGATTGTAGCTTTGGTCCCTTAGTAAAAGTTGTTCATAATGATGAGTACAATCTCCCATTTCGATTTGTCGCATATTTTCAATGTCACCCTGTATAACAAAGTTAAAAGGAAAACTATTTATTTATTTAAACTTCTCGCACACAATTAAGTACAAAGGCGGACTTAATGCCTTAGGCATTCTCTACCAGTCAACCAAGGGTGGTGAAGAGATAAGATGGCAGGTGCTCTGAGAGAAAATAAAAATAACGAAAAATATTAAAGATAACATAATAGATTATAAATAGAATAAGTACAGAAATACATAAATAGGTTACATATATATATATATTCAAGGAAATAATACAAATTCAAGGAAAAGAGATACATAATTCTAACTTCATAACTCTACGCTAAAACTATCACGGCTAAGTAGGCTTTAGGTACAAGTTAACGAGTAATAGTCGACCAAATTACATTTGCAGTTGGAATGTATGGGAGAACATGTTTCTCAACTAGTTTATTCTTGAGATAAAATCATCCTAACTATGAAACCCATTATCGTGCGTAGTCCGACAAGCACTTGGCAAGCGTTTTTTTTTTTTAATGTTATTGACGTCAGAATTTCCCTTTAGATTAAAAAAAAAATATAGACTACCTTCTTGTGGTTTGCCTTGCCTACTTTTGGTCAAATTCTGTAAAACTCCATACGGATTACGGAACGATTACAATGAATTTAAATACGTTAGAATAGAACAATTTGCGTAGTGACGTGGGTAACTCTCGCAGGAATCGCTCGGTGTTAAAATAAGAGCGTTGAACGAAACGTAAGCGGAAACTGTGTGAGACAATTATTATTGTTGTTTTGAAACTTTAGATCATTTGTTTTATAGAAAACAGCCGTATTTTTTAAGAAATATTTTTTACAATACTTCCATCTCTTTGTGAAAGCAAAGACAAAATCGGATTCTTTTTATGTACGTAAATGGTGGCAATATTATAAGAATAAGGTATTTTATTGCAATTTGTAAAATATAGATGCAGCAAATACCAGTAGAGATTTTCTCAATAATGTTTCCGGTACCTATGTCTGTGCTTACATATTTTTTATATAAACTTCTTAGAAGAAAATAATACCTACTTACTTATCGTTTCATAATATTTTATTATTCAAATTAACATTTCATAAATCATTCAGGGGACGTCTTTTTCATTTAGTCAGAAATCCGGACGTAGACAGGTAAGTCCCCCTAAGTAAACCAAGTCTCAATTTTGTTCCCGATGTTTGCTCATTAGATTTACCGGATTTGCGGCAGACTTCCCATATCGTGTGTGTGACAGAGTTTTAGAGAAAGTCATGCAGAATTAAATGTAAATAAAAAAGGACCTTTTATTCATTAATTATATATTATTTTATTTAAGAAAAGAACAGAAAAATACGTACAAAGGTGATGCTTATTTCTGGAGAAACCTCTTTCAGCATACCTGCGATAGGACAGTAGACAAAGAGATGTAGACACCGTGTGTAAAAGATAGGAGAAGAAGATAGGTAGGAGAAGATTATTAAGTAGCTGCTTCAATTCTATACATGATAGAATATAATAGAATACTCTTTATTATGTACACCGTTTTTTTTTGTGTTCTATTACCAAACTCAACACGACAACACGTTCATTACACTAATCAATGATTTTGTCTTACCATCAAAATCACTCTGAGATACAATTCCAATATTGTACATGACTACAATATTTTTTATTTTTCACTTCATTTGGTTGTACCGATAACACCATAGCGAATACGCATTGGAGCACGTATCGCCGATCTCCAATCTAGTCAAAATGGAACACGTCTCGGTGTATCACAGAGAGGAATATTTAACATGACGTGCGTTTGCCTTCCATTCGTATTTTATGACAAACAAGTCGAATAGGGAACGAATATATATCAAAGGCATTTCAGACTTTGGAAAGGCAAACCAGACAGTATGCGACACGAATAAGGAACATGGTTTAATGGAAAGTGGCATGCAGTTTGTGAAAAGTAACTGACAAATATAGGCTTGCGAATAATTCGTCAACTTAATGTTTGATACCTATTATCTGATAATGATATCTTATACCAGCAACTCATCACATCATCTTGATATATTATGATAACAGTTTCTTGTTAGAATATAATAGAATACTCTTTATTATGTACACCATAAAAATTACAGATACAAATTTTACATAGAGTGACACAATGGGCGGTCTTATCGCTAAAAGCAATCTTTTAAAGACAACCTTTGGATGGATTACGGGATAAACATAGACAATACTGCAGGTAGTCTGTGGTGTACCATTAACATGTTTACAATAAATACATACCTACATACATAAGACATAAGCCTGGTTAATAAGACAGCATTAGTTAAAATGTCGTGAGGAAAGTTTTAAGTATGAATGTCGATGGCAATAAGAGTAGGGGAAGACCAAAGAAGCGATGCATGGACTGTGTGAAAGATGATATGGCTAGAAAGGGGGTGACCACTGAGATGACCACTAATAGAGTAGTATGGAAGAAAGGGACATGTTGCGCCGACCCCAAATATTTTTTTTCTGTCGTAGTGTCGTATCAGCCTTTTGCGTCGAACATGTTACTTACATTAAAATGTAACTGATGTTCATCCTACTTGGAGTATTTAACATAATATTTCAGCCAATTTACACAAAACCTTAATAAATTATACACCTAAACCTTCCTTATGAATCACTCCGTCCATTTGTGAAAACCGTATGAAAATCCGTTCTGTAGTTTTAGAGTTTATCGTGTTCAGACGGACAGACGCGGCGCCAGTGGAAAAAAACTAGAGACTACATTATAAAACAAAGTCCCCCGACTTTGTTTTATAAAGTAGCGATTCTGTGGTTTGTTCTATTTCGAACAAGTTAAATGGAAGCAGTGAGCGGAGCAGTGGTGGCCCAGTGGTAACGGCCTCGACTTACAAGCTGTACCTACGTCGTAGGTTCGAACCCAGACAGGCGCTTCACTTTGCGTAAATTATTTCATCACCGCTGCTCTCACAACGGTGAAGGAAAACATCGTGAGGAAACCGGCATGTCCTAGAACCAAAAAATCGAACACATGTGACATCTACCAACCCGCACTGGGCCCGCGTGGTGGATTACGGCCTACTCCCTCTCACACAGTCCTCTGGCCTGTGTCCCAACAGTGGGAACATTTATAGGCTGATTATGTAAATCGAAACACAAAATTAAATGGTGTAGATAATAATAACATTGAATTTAATGATAAACTAAAAACATCAAAAAAATAACTGTGATTTAGCGGAGCCCTATCTAAATAGGCCGCTCCTTCAATGAAAACTTATGTCACGTGATTTCATATCAGCAATTGGTATTTCAAACAGGGTCCATGTTCCGTTAGGCACGAAAAATCTACCGAATCAGACGTCGAGTAATATTTAAATACAAGAGTGGGTTTGCGTGTACATCTATCGGGATGCAGTGACACGCTGTCGAAACGCGATACTCCCGCCGCGCCGCGGTGCGATCGCCATTTTTATTCTCGTTACAAATTTGAAAATATTTGTAGTTGGAATGTTGTGTAGCAGGTAACAACGGCAGTGATTTGGATTTGAAAGGTTTGAAGTAAATAGTACGTACTATAATATGTATTATAATTATCGTAACTGGCGTGCGTGTATGACCAGATATATGAACGTAAACGAAGCAAAAGGAGTATCTAAGGATCGTAGCAGGTGACGTTCTGTAGTTTCTGCCTAACCCCTTGGGAAGGCGTGAGTTTATGTATGTAATTAAATAATGTAGGCTGTTAGCACCTATGAGGTTCGATTAAAATAATTGAAGGGTGTGAAAAAACATCTACTTACTGACAGTTATTCAAACAGACGGATGGATAAATTATTTCCGCCATTCTTTAGAGAAAGCCCAGAATGAAGATGACGAACCATGGCATCCAAATTTTAGAAACTAAGGAAATGACCTAAAAAAAACAAAGAACCATGTACATATTATAATATTAATGTAAAGAAAAACAACATTTCCATACGTGATGTACTTTTTACTGTAAAAGAAAAACGTATAAATAAAAAAGTTTGCATTCAAACTGACTCCGGCATCATTGAGCGTTGTGTTACCTACGCCGTAGCGGCGTAGCGTCGTAGCAACGTAGCACGTACCTTTATTGCCTACGACACAAAGAAACCGCGGTACACGGCTTTGAAAAGAAGGTACAAGGATGTAGAAAGCACATGTTTATAAAATGGAGGCGACAAAATAATTTGGAAAACAGAGAAAACATTTTATTTTTTTATTTTAAATCCATATTCATCTGGACTACCTACATAACTGCTACGAACTTAGTCTTAAGATAATTAATTTGTTACTAACAAAATATGGACATTACCTAGTCTGAAATAAGCAATTTTTTTAATTTTTTTATATATTAAGTATAGTGTATTTTTAAAGTACCTACGTACGATTATTTTCGTTCATTCGAATTTGTTGTTTTTTTTATCTTATCGCTACTAAGTAGCTGGGTATTTATAATCTCTATTCTAGAGATTCAAACAACATTGTTTTCGTAGGTAATGTAATTTATTTTGCAATTGTATTGTATAGAATCAAGTTGTTCTAATTGAAAAGACAGCTGTACTGCTGGGGAGTTTGTTGCGCCACTTCTTCCCAGCTAAAGCAGTAGGAAGTGGCGAAGGGGACTAGCACTTTCGGGGACTATCTTATGTAATTTTGACGTTCAAAAAGTGCTGATGAAAAAAGAAAGTGCTGGTGAAAGTGCTGAAGCGTTTCAGGCTAGTTTGAATAAAGGAGTTTTTTTGTCCTAATTTCTGTCAGTTAGTTAGTTGTATTACTATTTCGTTTGATAATGTAATTTGATACGAAGTAAACATTATTGTTAAAGTACGAGATAACTTACCAAATCTTTTCACAGCTCTTTGTCGTTTGCTTTGACGGAATGTAAACGTCGGCGTGGCATTGTGCTGCGATACGATAACGCTTTTATTATTATTAGCCGCCGTGGGGTAGGCAGTAGTAGGCAAATCATAAAAACACCGCATAACAAGAGATTCTGAATGGTGCTGTTTGAAAAGAGACTTCATAATATCATTTTGAAATAGTCCACGATTATCAGAATTTTCTCTTCAATTTGGGTATGAAATGGGGCTGTTTGACGAACAATAATCAGCGATGTAATGGCGTAGCACACTATCAGTAGCAATGGGTTTCATTTTGACAGTTCAACAACATTCATTGCGTTATTTACTGTTGAGCAGACAAATTTTTCGAACATATGCAGCAATGAATTAGCAATATACTTCAAAATCATTCAGATTGTGATTGATAGTGTTACACAATTAGGGTGCTGTTTTAATTTTCATATAAAATAACATCACGCCTGTTTTTCCAGAAGGGCTAGGCAGAGGTGTTCACTGTAGTAAATCCACATTTCACCAGTTTTGTTATATTGTTATCTAGGCATTTTTTCATTTTATTTCCCAGACTTATACATAATCAGCCTAGTGTGTTCCCACTGCTGGGACACAGGCCTCCTCTCTGTGAGAGGGAGTGGGCCGTAATTCACCACGCGGGCCCAGTGCGAATTTTTGGTTGTCTTCGAATTTTTGGTTCTAGGACATGCCGGTTTCCTCACGATGTTTTCCTTGACCGTTTTGAGAGCAGTGGTGATGAAATAATTTACACAAAGTAAAGCGCCTGTCCGGGTTCGAACCTATGACCTACAACTCGTAAGACGCGGAAGTTACCACTGGGCCACCACTGCTCTCCAGACATTGCCTACCTGAATCACTATCAAGTTTACAGAATACATACCTACTACAATCTATGTATGTTTTACATACTTATACATATCACTTGATTTGCTTCATTTTTTATTGGTTTCTTACGGATGTGTGGCACCGGACCCTACGGTATGTTGCTTAATTAATCTTGTTTTTATTTTACTAAGTAGGTCGTTCGAAAAATGTGTTGTTAATGTCACTTAGTACGGAAGGCGCTGGTGTCTGTGGTAGGATGATTTTTTCAGTAGTATATAATTATTTGTTCAAAACTATATTTTTTTTTAATCAAATATTGTTTTTACATGTGTATAGAGGTCAAACCAAGTTATTTGCTAAGTGTCGCCTACTACAGGGAAAGAGCGCTGATGTCTGAAATACATATATTTTAAACCGAGTTCAGACACAGATGTTCAAAATCTGATCATAGAAACATATTTCATAAAGTGTATCACCATACTAATCAATTTAGTTTACATGTTTATGAACAAATAAATTATTTCATTAGTACATGTACCAACGATACATTTTTTTCTGTAATGGCCATTTTTTACCTGGAAAATTTGTTTTTGTGAACTTTAACTGTGTTTTTTATGAAAGTTAATTAGTTTATTTATTATGTAGTAAATACACACGATATTGCTTCATTATGACACATCTTGTAACAACGTTTTTGATCAAGCGGAGGGAAGACGAAGCGAACTCATTAATATTACACTAAGTACATACAATTAGCGATTTCACACTCGCGCGTGGTGAGTACGTTATCGATAAAGCTTTAAACACGCCTTCCTAATTAAGGAAGTTATTAATAAACTAGACAATAATGAGTTAGAGAAAATTAACCAAAGAGTCAAGCCATATATGTATATAATGTATATAAACCTTTATAAAGCCGACCTCATCTCGTTTTAAAAAATATGATTGACGTGTTAGTACAAACCTACTTACAGAAATAAAATCATTTATCATTTATAATTTTATGTTATGAATATTTATAATATATTACATAGTTTTAACTGAACGATTACATCAATTGCACCCTGACATAAATCGATGGTAGATTTTTCAAACATCGTAAAGGATACAAGATGTTCTATGTCACGAAGTCCGTTTGGCTATGAATGTTGTCAAGCGTGCACATGCACATTGTTTCTGTGTGCGTAACCTCGAGAGCGCTCAGTATCGATCGGGACACGGTCCGGATCAGTAGTGGTTTTTAGTTCGCGCCAAATTGTTTCACGGAGTAACGTCAGCATGGCATCAAAACGAAGAAGAGTTGTCCATAGTGAGGTAATATTTATTTATACGTCTTCAATTAAAATGTTATACAAAGATACTTAATATAGCAATAGAAGAATTTATAAAATGAATGTTTTTTTGAGTTAAAAAATGTTTATATTACTTAATTATTTTGATTATATTTTGTTTTAGGGTCGAAACATGATAGCTAGTGTTTATCATTTTCTGCGAGAAGAATATGAATTTACAAAATCATTAATGGAACTCAACTGTGATTTGTCTCATTTACGAGACATTACACGCCGTACAGCTAAAGCTACGGGTGTGAGCCAAAAAACAGTTCAAAAAATATTAAAAGAAGAGAAGGAATTGCCATCCACTTCATCAAAATTCACTTCACCTATGAAGAAAAGGAGAAAGCGAGATAATAAAGTGGATATAGATAATTTTACAGCCGATGTGGTTCGCAGTACTGTACAAGATTTCCATATTGTCCATAAAGAAATTCCAACATTAGCTAAGTTAAGAACAGCATTGAATGAAAAAATCGGATTCGAAGGTTGTTTAGAAACTGTTCGCAAGTTACTGTTGAAATTAGGTTACAAGTGGCGCAAAACAGAGAACAACCGTAAAGTCTTGACGGAACGTCATGATATACAAATGTGGCGTTTAAAATATTTAAAAAAAATAACTGAGTACCGCTCTCAAAGTCGGCCCATTGTCTACACCGATGAGAGCTACGTCCTTTCGACACACGTGCGAAACAACACCTGGGCAAAAAAAAAAGGAAAGAACTCCGTTTAAAAAAAAAAATAGCACAGGCACTCGCTTTATTTTAGTGCACGCGGGAACCAAGGATGGTTTTATTGAAAATGCTTCCTTGGTTTATAAGGCCAACTCAACAGCTGGTGATTATCATTCAAATATGAGCTATGATAACTATGTAAAATGGCTAAATGAAAAGTTGCTACCCAATTTACTTCCGCGCTCTGTCATTGTCTTAGGCAATGCATCTTATCACAACACACGGGCTGAACGACTACCGACGCAATCTACAAAGAAAGCCGATATGCAGCAATGGCTAATGGATCCCTTATCCATTAGCCATTGCTGCATATCGGCTTTCTAGCATTTGATGAATCTCTTCTTAAATTGGAATTGTACGATACAATAAAGAAGTACAAAGCCTAACACGTAATCTACAAGATTGACGATTTTATAAAAAGCAAGGGTTTTGATGTCTTACGCCTTCCCCCTTATCACCCTGAATTAAATGCGATTGAAAATATTTGGGGGATCGTTAAAAATTATGTCGCATCTAAAAATATCGAGCAAAACATGACGAATACGGAAAGACTGATCAATGAAAGTTTGGGCCCAGTTAGCAGTGAAACGTGGCAAAAAACTTGTGCTCATGTTGAAAAAATTGAAAAAGACTACTTGAAATATTTTGATCTCGATTTTGAATTTATAATCAATGTACAAGACGATTCTGACGACAGCAAAACGGAATCGGAAATCGAAAATTTATCTGATAGTGATTGAAAATACTGAATAGTCCTACTTGTTTCGTTTCCATTCTGTAACAATTTAATTAAATGCCTACATATTCTTAATATTTTTGTATTTATTGCAACCTAATCTAATTTATTTACAAAATGTATATACTTTTAAAACCAAAATTTTATTTAGATTATTAAATCTCGACTTGAATATATATCTAATTTTTTTGCTAACGTTACCTACTTTTACACACACAAGCGCGCTTGTCGGGATACGTCACTACTACAATCAAAGCCGAATGACTTCGTGAAATAGAATATCTTGTATCAATAAATTAACCTTACGACTTAAAATGTTCACCGTCGAAACAATACTACATTGTTTTATTTAAAGAAATACCTATCTGAACCTACCAAACATTACTTAGGAAACTCTAGGATATCTGCATTTTAAACGAGAAACATCAAAACAAATATGATTAAATCCTATGCAAATTAGACATAACAAGCAAACAATAAAAAATAAAACCCTAATACTTATTTTAATTTTACCTAAAATTCCATCATGCATTGTCACCACCACACCACAAAAATCTCCTCAAAACGATCCACGATCGTTCATTCAAGCGTCATTACATTCATTCGTTCATTACATTCACTCGGTCATAATACAGTCGTTATCTGGAGATGGATCTGGTTAGGAAATTGGGTACATTCAGCTTTCTGGTCGACTGGGCTGCTTGATTACTGTGCCGTGGTTCCGGGTTCGAAGCTAGAGCGGGTAATGGACTTTTTGGACCTTTTTGCCAATTTTTTTGCGGTGAGGTGACGCATTGAAAATGGAAATGGTGTGAAAATTGCTCCGGTGAATTGATGATGATATATATATATATCTAATACCTACACGTGAGGGGCTCGTGGCTACATAATGACAGCCGCACGTGTTGATTTACAACGTTAAGCAACGCTTGCCGAGGTTAGTACGTGGATGGGTCATCCATTACATAACGAGACCCCACCGCGTCTCGGAAAGCACGATATGCCGTTGCTCTTGGCTGTCATTTGTAGACCTTCAGCGAAGTCGGGGGACCTGAAAAGAACTATTCCAAAGAACCGTCCCCCGACTGCAATGAAAAGATTGGTTTTCAGTTTTCCACTTTTGGGCATATTTAGCTTGTTTTTATTTTTTTAGTTCAATTTTTGTAATTCACTTTTTATTTTTATGAAAAAAAAAATATTTTTATGAACCATGGCTCCATTAAATATTTTTTTAATTTTCACTAGCCAGGTAGGGATTAGTGGTGGCCCATTGGTAACAGCCGCGTCTTACTAGTTGTAGGTCGTAGGTTCGAACCCAGGCATGCGCCTGTAAATTTTTATGCATTTGTGTCAATTATTTTATCATCACTGCTCTCAAAACGGTGAAGGAAAACATCAGGAGGAAACCGGCATGTCCTAGAATGTAAAATTCGAAGACATGTGACATCTACCAACCCGCACTGGGCCCGCGTGGTGGATTACGGCCCTCTCCCTCTCACAGAGAGGAGGCCTGTGTCCCAGCAGTGGGAACATTATAGGCTGATTATGTATGTTAACCGGGATAACGCAAGGCCTCTAACGCTACCACAAACATTGATATCGGTTTAGCCGTTTAGAAATTATGGTGGAATAAAGAAACTCACAAACATACATGAACCCTGAAAACATAACACTCCTTTTTTTTGGGAAGTCGTGTAAAAATATACTCGTCATACTGTAAAAACTTCCCCATTCTGCGTGCCTTTTAAATCCCGTGAACCGCAGCCGACGCAGCACATGCGCCTAAAAGCACGTGCTATATAGCCTGCCAGTCATTAAACATGTACACCGTTTTTGTTTTTATTTGTAAATGGCAACCGGTTTCGGACGTCTAGAAAGAGACACGTTTGCCAGTTTGCGTATCGTTGGATAAAAAAAATGTGGATTTGAAAAAGGAACTGCATTCTATATTTTGCGTACAGTGATGTGATGTGTACAATGCACGCCTATCAAACCGTGTTAACATTGAGTTTTGTTTTTTGCGACTGACCACTGACAATGTTTTAGTAGCTACAAGCCTAAACTTCTTAACTAATATTATAAAGAAGTACAATTGTTTGTTTGTAACAGGTAATCTCTGAGTACTGATCCAATTACAAAATATCTTTTACTTCTTAGTGTGTCAATGGTGCCGATTCCCTTGTTCACAAACTAAACTAAGTTTAAGTTCAGTGCATCTTTTTCTTTCTATTTCATTAAGAAAAGGACAGAAGATAAATTTTAGTTTGGTCCTGTCTAATTAATCAGCGCTTGACGTAAATTGACGTAATTTTAGTAGGCAAGTTTTTAATCACGTCTAAACTTGTATGGAGTAGTGACAGGCGCTGATTAATTTGACAGGACTAAACTAAAATTTACCTTCTGTCCTCTCCTTCATGAAATAGAAAGAAAAAGATGCACTGAACTTAAATTTAGTTTAGTTTGTGAACAAGGGAATCGGTACCATTGGCAATATAAATGGACTCGGCCCAGAATTCGGCTACGTGTTCGGCGCCATCACTAGCGTCATCAGTTATTGTACCGTGCAGCTGACAGGCCACGCAGGACATGATATTAAGAGGCCGACAACACCTAAAGCGCGGTCACTGTCGAACTGCATAGAAAAGAAAGAGAAGCACGATGACACAACGCTGATAATTTATTGCAAAATATGAAGCAATTATCGATTTACAAAAAAGCTATAGATTTTATAAAAAAAATAAAACACTATTATGCTAATATGTTGCTTGTAGAATAATCTGACAAAAAGTCAAAATGATTGCATGTATATTAGTATGGTTTTTAATCGTTAAAATAAATTTTTAGAGGTAGTTTCGTGATTTTTTCTATCGTATTAAATTAGTTATATTATGTTTTCAACACACTATCTACCTAGCATATATCCTTAAGAATATCATATATTTTTCTGATTTTGTTTACTGCAGTGGATCATATACTTTAAGGCTTTATAAAACTTATAAAATTTGCGTTTAGGTACTGTAGTCCCCTTAAGTGATCCACCGTTTGTGGAACAGCACCACATTTACACTCCAAAGCGGAGTGATCAAGGAGTCATCTATGAATCTCCACCTGAACAGGTTTTCCTTGCTCCGGCCAACCTGGCCAAGGCAACTCATGTCCAGGTGGGAGATCTACAGCAGGTGGGAAAAATGGTTTAGGTAAGGAAGCACTGTCTCGCCACAGCTTCAGTCTTTCTTTTGATCGGTCGCCAGTGAGTGGAAAACACTTTAAACTGTCAAATTATTTACTGATAGAAAGCTACACTATTACCGAGTGCCATAGAATATGTTTTATGGTATACCGCGCGCTTCTGATATTTAAAGAAAAACATTCTTTTCTTGCTGCACTTTTATTAACTTTACTATTTCGCCAGTCGTGCAACTAGTGCAGTTATGCACTATTTCACAGTCAAACGACGACTGGCTCTGCACTACATTTCACCATTTAAAATGACTTTTGCCACACCCAGAAAAAACGATAACATCATAATCGTTATTTCTAAGTGTTGCCAAAGTTAAATAATACATTTAGTTGCCATAATGAAAATACATTTAAAAGTTTGATACAACAAACCTGTCAAGCCCCGCGCGACACCGATTCGGACAAAAACAATAGAAAATCTATTGTGTCTCATTAGCTGTCCTTGACCAATTAATAATTTATTATAATTCGGTATAAAATAATACATTTTTAAAATCAAATAAAATATATCACAACACTATTATAAAATGTCGTTTTCCTAAAAATATTAAAAAGCTGTGGGTTTTTAAGATGTGATCAAAACAAAAATGTTAAATCAAGAACTAAAACATCATTAAATTCTCAAACAGTTACCAGCCACCAATCAATTTCCCAAAACTCAAACACATCCAGGCATCCAATAAAATCGTCATAAAGAAATTAATCCGCGCACAATGAGGTAGCGATAAATCATACCTCTTTGAAAGCGCACTTGTCGGGATAATCTGTGCGTTTTAAAGCCGTCATCGGCTTAGCACCTCCCTCCTTGCCCCCTTGCCTCACCCCCTTGCGTCAGAGGCACTTCACGTGCGTTTTGACGCGATTATCATACCCCGTCGGTATCAGCGCGCAATATTGTTTGCGTTACTGAGGTTGGAAGATTTGGATGCGATTTTGTGCAGTTGTAGATATTACTACGAGTACTTGGTAGGTTTCTAGTATTTTTTAAATTTTGAAAGATTTTGTGATAAACTGGAGTACGTTTGCAAATGAAATTTAGGTATCTGGTCTTATCCAACTGAAATATAAATATTACTGAATAGACCTTCGTGTTAAACCGGCTATTATAGTGAGATGGTGCATGTCGAGAGGTAATTTTTAGGAATGGTGGAGGTGAGGTACCCGGTATAAATGCTTTCGTATTTTAAGGGCTATGTATAATATAAGCAAGCAAGTAGGTTGGAGTCTTATTTAAATCAGTTTTTTAAAGTGTGTCCCACTCACTGGCGAGCGTTCAGAAGAAAGACTGAAGCTGTGGCGAGACAGTTTACCCAAACCATTTGTGCCACCTGCTGCAGATCTTCCACCTGGACATGAGTTGCCTTGGCTAACCTGCAAGTCTTTAAATAGACTCAGGACCCAGGTTGGCCGAAGCAAGGAAAACCTGTTCAGATGGAAATTCATAGACGAGTCCGGTGTAAATGTGGTGCTGTTCCACAAACGATAGGACACTGAATATCATGTGCTCCGTATCCTGTCAGCTACAACAATTACACAACAACAATTATGACGTTACAGCAACAACAATTTCAAATAGCCTTTTTCAGAAATCTTAAAACTAGTTTTACAATTGATTTAAATTAAAGGTTTAGACATAAGAAACATCCAGATTGCTTTGCTCTTTAGCATAGGCCTCCTCCAGGCTATTCCAAAGCTCACGGTCATGAGTTGTCTAACGAAAACTCAATTTTCAATCCTTTAATCGTAACACCGCACTATTAAATCAACAACAAAGGACTTCTGTAATAAGGGTGGCATAGGAATTAAATGTCACATTACCATATCACTGAGTTTGAAGTGAAAGCGGTATATCGGATTTGCCACAATATAGCGTGGGGAGATGTTCACAATAAATCAGTTAAACTTAGAGATAATAGAATTGTAACTAATAGATATTTTTCGTATTAATGTTTCAAACATAAACAGCACCTTTTATGAATGAAAAACACAAAGACAAACCTCATTCTAATAGCTTCTATAGCAGTTACAAATGTTAAAAGTTAATCCGCATACCGCATCCATTTTCTGATTCCTATTTTCTTGCCACATCCGCGCTCCTCCTCCACCGCCCGCGAAGCGGTTTTTGAATCTGCTTCCTTTGTGACGGTTTTAATATGGAAATTAACGTTCGCTGCCGTGTGACGTCACACCTCCACAACCATATTATTTATCATTCCCCACACATCTTCACCATCCTTATTCCAAAAGCATAAAGTAGCATTTCCTTTGGAATTTCCTTGCATAAAAATGGTTTTACCGCTGAACGTTGGGCGAATTTGTCGCTAAAATCCACGCGTTGCTGTGAGCCGCCTAATTGAATTTTTTATGTACTTTTACAGTGGCTTTGAATTTTTTTTTCGCTGTGAATTCGTGTGTTTAATTCGTTTCAGTCTGTCGGTTTGCTCGATAGCTTTATATTTGTGCAACTTTTTAAGCCTGTTTACATAATAGGTAATTTAGTTTGTCATGATCACTCAGCATGGCACTCAAATTGGTGATCGTTGTAAACTTCCCCTAGCTGCCCATCCAAAGGGATAGGCAGATAGGAATAAATGGGGATTTTGTATAAAGATTCAACATCTAAAATAAAACCGAGGAAACGTGAACTATGCTGTATAAAAAATAACTCACAGTTACTTCAAACAACGGCAGTCTAACTAGAAAACGATTTGATTCAAAAAGTGTCCCTTACTAGGTTTTGAAATGGGGCAGCCGATATGTCTGTTATTTTTATTTTTGTTTGCTATGCAATTTCATCTTATTCAGAATATTTCCGAGCTATGTAACGATTTCAATTTTTTTTGTTCCGCATATCAGGTGACTTAAATTGTGCCTACCGAAACATTCCGACATTTTATTTTTAAAACCAATATATTTATCTACACAATCTACAACTTAGGGATTTAAACGTAGCAAAAAAACATGATTACAGAAAAAAAAAAAATATAGGTAATACCTAATCTTTATACCGGGTGGATTTTTGAGATGGGGCAGTATGGACAGTTACCTTAACCATAGTCGCTGTAAGAAAACGGTCTTAGGAGACTGTTCTTAACATTTTGAGACATCTCTCTCAGCAAGAAAATTGGCAGTTTTCACAAAAACTTTTTTTGATGCCAATCGAACCCGTTTCTAATAACTCTATTGGAACAACTGAGGTTTGAGTACTAGAAAAATCAGAAATCGTAAAAATCTTTTTAATATGAGACTCCAACCTACATGTTTACGATGGATAGACTAGACTGGCCAAAAATAAACGAAAAAATAATAATTTTATGTGCTAACTGTTAAGGCGCTGACAAGACCCAATTGACCAAAATAGGCTACTCTTAAGAAAAAAAAAATGGCAAAACTGTAAAGTTTGTGGTAGCGGAAAAATATATGTTAATTTTGAACATATTTCCCAGAACTTGGTTGTTACCAAAACACGTTTTGAAAAAAAATGTCGATACAAACTAACGTTAAACTATCCTCTTACCTTGAGTTCTAATCCAACATATCTGTATTAAATATCAACATACGTTACGTATTTAATTAATAACAAGAACGTCTTATTTGAATAAAGAACTTGGTTGTTTACGAACTTTACGAGACGCTACGAGGCGCTACGACAGCGCTACGAGACGTTACGTATTAACACCAACATCATTGGCATCTACCAACCTGCACTGGGCCCGCGTGGTGGATTAGGGACCAATCCCTATCACCGAGAGGAGGCCTGTGTCCCAACAGTGGGAACATTATAGCCTGATTGTGTATTATGCATAATACGTAATGTCTTGTTTCGTTGGCGTAGCGTCGTCGTAGCATCTCGTAAAGTTCTCGTAGTGAATCATGATAATAGTTTCTCCATCTAAAATTTCTCCATCTTCATTATAATGCATAATCAGCCTTTATAGGCTAATTATGCATTAGATGGAGAAACTATCACACTAAGTACACACCTATACCTACTCACTACTACTACTATAACTACTAGCAGTGAGAACAATAATGTTCCCACTGCTGGGACACAGGCCTCCTCTCGGTGAAAGGGATTGGTCCCTAATCTACCACGCGGGCCCAGTGCAGGTTGGTAGATGCCAATGATGTTGGTGTTAATACGGAACGTCTCGTAGCGCTGTCGTAGCGCCTCGTAGCGTTGTCGTAGCGTCTCGTAAAGTTCTCGTAGCATATTTGGTGAAAGTGTTTTTCATATACTTTTTTCATCAGCCACGCAAAAGTATCTCCAACATACAGCCAACATAAAAACCGAAATACAAAAAAGTAAATGCCTAGTCGTCAATATTAAAAACGTTACGAACATTTAAACGCAGACTTGGGGCTGTACCCCGTCATGTTTGCTCATCGTCGCGAACGTAAGATTCACGCTCAGTATCAACTGTTTGAATAGAGACACACCGCTCTGAATTTATTGTGAACATCTCCCCTGCCTCCCCACCCACGCTATATTGTGGCAAATCCGATATATCGCTTTCACTTCAAACTCAGTGATATGGTAATGTGACATTTAATTCCTATGCCACCCTTATTACAGAAGTCCTTTGTTGTTGATTTAATAGTGCGGTGTTACGATTAAAGGATTGAAAATTGAGTTTTCGTGAGAAAACTTACGATCGTGAGCTTTGGAAAAACCTGGAGTAGGCCTATGCTAGAAGAGCACAGCAATCTGATTAAGATTTCTGCAAAAGGCTATTTGAAATTGAAATTGATAGAGGTTTCAAAGGTTTGAAAAGATTATCCTCAGCATGATATTTTTATATGCATTCAATTATATATAGCTAATATGAAAATCAAACACGAAAAACAAAAAGACCGAACCGAGTTTAAATTGAAAGAAAATGCCAACATTCGGTTTAAAAAAGACTTAAAATTATATTCCGTCGGGTGAGCCGCATCGAAAAAGGAAACCAAAAACAAATCCGCACCGAGCTATCGGAATGCGGATGTATCGTCATTCGAATATTGCCAATAAAACACCGATGAGCTGAAAAATCGATGTGGACAGACGAATCGACACCGCGAATGTAGAACGTCACTATATCACTCGCAACGGTAGAGGCAGTTTGAATTTGAAATATTTTGTTCTATTTTGATGGTGTGTTGTGACGTCATGCGTCACTGCGTTGTTAGTTAACATGGCGGTAATTAATACTCGTGTAAAACAATGGCTTTATTCGGTTGTTTTTCCTCCATAACTGAATAATTAATGATCTGATAGGTATCGTAGACCTTTAATGGAACTAATGAGTGATTTCTTAGAGTATGGGGTGCCATTACAGATCTTATATTTTCGTCATTTGCCTCACATTATAGCTTTAAGACATATTCCGCCAGTATAACTAACCCCACGTTCACAAATATAAATTCTATCTCCCATCCCAGAGCAGACAAAGCGTATCCTTTACTGGCAAGTACGCAGTAGCAGTGGGTATCTCATCAACACAAATGCAGTACTTAGACATAATAGCGTCGGACGCATTGTTCGCGGACGAGGAGCCGCGATAATCACCGGCCGACTGTCTCGTTCACTCGTATAGTCGTTCAGTCGTTCACTCTGCACTCACTGTGCGCTTAGCAGAGATTGGCGCGTTTATACCCTGCGATTTTATCTCTAGATGAAACTAGGAATCGTAACGTGAAATGCGTTACAGCGTTTCTGGAAATTATCTAAGATTTTTGTGAATTTAGCAATTATAAGTCGTTTACCAACCCGCACTGGGCGGTGGATTACGGCCCACTCCCTCTCACGAGACGAGACCTGTGTCCCAGCAGTGGGAACAGCAGTGCTTAAGTCGTTTTCGTCATATCATGATTGGACAGTTTTGCTTCTGGGAAATTCTGTGGGAAAATTACATTCGGTTAGGCATACAAATATGTACATGGCTCTTTCTGACTTTCTGTTTTAATTTTAATTTTACTTTTGTTTGTTATATTTCTATGAGTGTGTTTAATTTAATTTGTGATGTTCCTGTACGAGACCCAATAAATACTTTTCTATCACACTTAGAGGCAACATACGAGTATATTCTCAGAGAGCCCTTCCAATAATATTCGTACTTACAAGCATTCAATATTTAAATATCACACATCTCAAGTCGTGTCGCACAGTGTAAAGTGGTTCAAACACCCCTCATTCAAGTGCATCGCATCTCATTCACATCACGATCCCCGGTAGAGCTCACTCGCTCATTTGCGAATTGATTTACATTCTAACATGAACTCTTTTGTTACAGGATGAGTTCTGTGCAGGAGGAGAAGGCTCCTACCGAGGGACCGAACAAGACTCATGTACGGGAACTGAGGAATACAGAACTGGTATCCCGCCTCCTTGCTGCCACACCGCCGTACCTCTACAGCGCTTTACCACTTCAACCCCACGCGTTCTTCTTTAGCGAAATGCTGAGGTCTTTCGTCAACGCTCGTCATGGCTGTAGACCACCCCATTACCATCGTCGCTTCAAGCGCCGCACACACAAATACTTTGCTGAAAACGAAAATGATTGGCGGCGTGAGTGGCCCAAACAAGAGGAAGAGAAGAAAGAGCCTGAGACACGGCCAGAAGTACCTTTAGAGTTAACTGTGGACAAGCATTCCAGGGTTCGTGAGCCGTCGCCGCGGAGGTTATCGCCTAAAGCTGAACAAGCAAAGCCAAGTAGTAGCCCTGGTCCACCAGGTAGACAGTCTTCATATGTAGATGTTGGAACAGAAGAACTGCCGAAACCTTCCCCTTGCGTCGGTAGAGGCGCTGAGACTTCATCAGTACCACAATCAAACTTAATTCTTCCACCTCCACCACCGATGTGGTATCCACCTCTCTACAACCCAGGAGGTTTTGGCGTAGACCCTCTAAACTTCTTCATAGATTTGCGTGTATCGGGACACATTTATGACAGAAAACGGGCTTTAGCTGAAGGTATGGATAATAACCAAGAGACGAGGGAAGACTCTGGGTTGGATAAGAGGCTTGGCAGAGATTTCGGGCAGAGGCCTCGGCATGTGTCGGCTTTTTCCGTGCCTGTTCGCTCAGGCAACATGGCCGCCGAATCAGAGAAGTATTTTGATCATTCTGGCTCCAAACCGGCTGGTAAAATAAATGGTACTTCGTATATCATGAGGAATCTGAAACGGGTGTATGAGGATCTCCACAATTTGCAAGATGTGAAGGAAAGTGCTAAAATGAGCAAAGGTGACGATACTAAAGCTGAATCGTCCGATGTTGATGATGATGATATTATTGATTGAAACTATTTAAAACCAATTTTAAAATGTATAGCTTTTTATTAAATTATTATGTGATAAATGTTGAAATATCATCTCTTTTGCGAGAGCTTATAACAAATTGATCTCAGTGTCTAGTCTGTATATTAATGACCCTTTACGATAATACTTAATCCTAAATATGAAAATGTTGTACCTACTTATGAGTATTCTATTAAAATTGATCCTTGTCTCCTACCCAGTGTTTCATTGAGGGTCTCTGATGGAATGTTGAGAGTAAGTACCTAAATTCCAAGGAATCAGGAGAAAAAGTCTCAGAAGATAGTGCGGGTTGTAGGTACAATCTCTATCTTCTGAAACTTTTAACTGAGTGTTCAGATTTTCCTTAATAGTGGGTACTTTTAAGGAAACTAACCGACTATGTTTGGGAAAAAAAACTTGAGGTTCTCAGCCACCTCCATATCGAATACTCCAAGTCGAATATATGTATTATATCACTTCTCTTTTCGTCAAGCTTATCATAGCGCTGATAGTTTTGGCCTAAATTGCTGCCATATACAAGGTGTCGTTTTGCATCCTCGTCAAATTCCAGGAGGTAACTATCCTCACCAAATACGGCAGCTTCGGGAGGTTCCTGTGTCGCATAAGGCGGGAGGAAACGCCCGGGTGTCACCACTGTGTGGATCGCCCGGAGGACACGGTGGAGCATACGGTGGAGGTCTGCCCGGCTTGGGCAGAGCACCGCCATGTCCTCGTGGAGGCGATCGGCGGCAGAGATCTCTCGCGTCCGGCCCTGGTTCAGGCCATGGTACGGAGCGAGAGGGCATGGGCAGCCGTCACCTCCTTCTGCGAAGCAGTAATGCTCGCGAAGGAGGAGGCGGGATGGTTGAGGTAAGGCAAATTTCGCGCCCTCTCGCCCCTAGCCGCCGCAGGAGACGCCCTGGGCGTCGGGAATCCCGGGCGGATTTCCGGCCACCGTAGGCGTGGGTTTGCGGACGGTGAGCAATGGGTAGCTCACCGTCCGGTAAGGACCAGGCCCGGGTCGACGGCGCGTTGTATTCCACGCGCGCCTCAAAGAGATGTCGTCAGCATAAGTATAGGGGTCCACTAGGGCCGATGCCTGCCGGGGTCACGGGAAGGTACTAAAGGGTCACCGAAGCTCCTGGCAACACAGGCAACAGGAAGGAATACGGGTGGGTTTTAGTCAAGAGTCTGACACACCCTCCCGCTCCGCCCAGAGCGGGAGAAGTTATTTGATGATTTCTCATCTAAAAAAAAAGGAGGTAACTATGCTAATGATTCTCGTCACGAATCAATAAAAAAATAATTAGGTATTTCTTTTTTGTTTTTTTTCTAGTTTTTGGAAATCGGCATGTGTGGGACACGCATTTTAAAAACACGGCCCGTGTGATACCGCACTGTAGCTGCCCTTTTACACACACACTACCGCATACGCAACGGGGTGATTCTGTTCAGTGAAAATAGTGTATTCTAAAATACTGTCAAACTTAAATAACTAAAAAAACAAGTATGTATTCATTATTGCGCAGGTATCGTTTTATTTGATTATATATGTCTTTCATAGCAGCCTCCTGAAATTTGACGAGGATGCAAAACAACACCATGTATAAAGAAAGAAAGAAAATACGTCTATTTACGGTTAGCATAACGCAAAAAAAAGAACACAAACACGAAATAACAAGTGGGGGAAAATATGCGTCACATCCACGCAAAACGGCGATCGCTCAGCATAATGCTGCGACCCTATGCGACACAGAGCCCCAGCGCCGTTTTCAACGAAAACTGACTTCCTACTCCTATGTATTCCTACATGATAATGAGGGACCAGTCTCGATCCCGTGGGAAAATTGAGATAAAAGTATCCTTTATCCTAACCCAGATCATGGTCTACCCATGTGCCAAATTTCATCAAAATCTATTCAGCCATTTTAGCATGAAAGCGTAACAAACAAACAAAGTCACTTTCGCATTTATAACTAGCTGCGCCCCGCGGTTTGTTTTATGACGTGCAAACGAATAGAACAGTACCCTTTTGGCCTACATGTATGGTCAACTGCTGGGGGCCAAACATCACCTCGTAGCAGGTTATTTCAGGCAGTATTATTTCAATATTAGGTACTTCAGAGTGAGAAAGAGATGGAGCTATAATTCCTGTACAGCTCCATCACTTTCCCACTGTGAAGTAATATTATAATAATACTGCTCTATGAGATGATGTTTGGCCCCCAGCAGTTGACCGTAGATTGTCGGCCAAAAGAGACTGCTCTATTTGTTTGCACGTCATAAAACAACAAAAGTGCATCCTAACTAATAGTAAATGCGAAAGTGAGTTTTTGTTGGTTTGTTTGCTACGGCTTCACGGTAAAACGACTGAACGGATTTGGATGAAATTTAGAACATGGCTAGACCATGATCTGGGTTAGGTAATAGGATACTTTTTATTACAATGTTCTTAAAGGATCGAGACTTATGTGTGTGAAACCACGGGGCGCAGCTAGTTATAAAGGCGAAAGTAAGTTTGTTTGTTTGTTACGCTTTCACGCTAAAACGGCTGAACGGAATTGAATGAAATTTAGCACATTGGTAGACCATGACCAGGGTTAGGACATAGAATACTTTCTATCACGATGTTTTTACGGGATCGAGATGCGGGTGAAATCGCGAGGCGCAGCTAGTATAAGATATTTTCTTTTGATAAGGTAAGTTCACACTGGTAGGCTGGTTGTTGTGGCACACCCAATATTCACTACCATACATAAGCGTAATCTTATGTATGATATGGTAGTGAATGTTGGGGGTGGCAAAATAAGAAGAAGTATGAAAGTAGGATAAATGCTCTGGAAATGTGTTCCTTGCGAAGTAATATGTGTGGTGTAACTGTGAATGATAGACTGAGGAATGATGTGATTAGAAAAAGTTGGTTGTGTAGTTTCTGCCTACCCGCATAAAAAACCGTGAGTTTATGTAAGAAATGTTAACAAATCTGCCTTCTTGGCTGGCCATAGTTTACGTACTCGTAGAGATTATCTAAAACCGTCTATAGCTTTTTCAGACATAACCTTCCATTCAGGATTTGCAGGATCGGGTTCAATTCCCAGCTTATCGAACTACCTACTTAAAAGTTTTATCAAAATAACAAAAAATACAGCTTTATTTTTTCCATCATTTCATGCTTGCTACCTTTAACTAGGTACTATTTATCCTTGTTTTGAGTTCACCTCGTGTAGAGGAATCCCTCTAGGGCTGGTCATCGTCTTTGTAGAAATAGTGGTAGGTAGGTATTATTTATTTCTTCTTTTCTTTTAGTTATGATGACAACCATTACTCGTACAAACAGGTAGGGAGAAAATCTGCTTGTTTGGCAACCTTGCTTATCTTCAAGAAACAACCTTTCTGGAAACTTATCTTTCTTCAGCGACGAATAGTTAGGATCGTAAATAACTATAAGCTGGAGCTAACATGAAAGAAGAATCATTTTGCCATGTGGTTATTAATTATGTATGGAAATACAAGAAATCTTAACTGTGTTACTTGCTTAGATAAGAATAGGTATGCGTATTGTAAGAAAGTCTTTATGCCTTAAGTGTGCACATTTGGTGTACAGCCATCAGCCATCTGTTTCAAAGTTGTCATACTAAAGTAGCTCTTTTACCGCCATCTATTGGAAGTCGGCTGATCTATACATACGCGTGTCAGCGTACCTGCCTGCCCATCTGCTATAAAACCAGCTGCACCAGCAAATGCTAGTTTCACCTGAGACCATTAAGTATTTTCTAAATATTGGTTTTTTATTTTTTATTACGCACAATAAAATCATGATTCAAGAAAATGATTTAATTTTAGCGCTGGCAATTACGGAATTTGACAGCCGTAGTTAGAAGTTACCAGCAAAAAAAAGATATTGAATAAAATACATATTGTACATACTAAAATTATTATTTCAAGCCTATGTTACATTTATTTCATAATCGAAATAATTGAAAAATGCAAAATAAACCATCACTTTCTATCTTTTCATTTACCTTTATCAACTTTTTATTTTTTGAGTGTAGTAAAAAATGCGTAACATGACAGCAATTGACAGCATTCTTTATTCTGGCAACAATTTCAGTCACCACGCGATTTTTGTGAATCTCTTGAAATTCTTAGATTTTCTGGAAGAAATAATTTGAGTCACGGAATTTAGTTCAATAAAAGCACTATCAAAATGTACGGAAACCAACCTATATTAGTGCTCAGTAAGTATAAAGACGTATTTGCTGTGTTTTTGTCGTTGTAATCTGGGATTTCATTCAAATGGTTTACCTATTGCAGGCCAAAACACAAAACGTGAGTCCGGCCGGAAGGTTCAACTGGAGAATATAAACGCTGGAAAGGTGAATTGATGCAAACATTTCTGGTAATGGAACATTTTCACTAAAATCTGTCAAATAGAATACTAAAACTTGTTTTATCGGGTTTATTTTAGACGATAGCCGACGTTATTCGAACATGCCTCGGGCCTCAGGCTATGTTAAAAATGTTGATGGACCCGATGGGAGGCATCGTGATGACCAACGACGGCAACGCTATCCTCCGTGAGATCACCGTGCAGCACCCGGCCGCTAAATCCATGATTGAAATCGCCAGAACACAAGATGAAGAGGTTAGAAAATTAACTATCTGAATGATTGAGTAGGTTTGATGTCTTTGTCTTTTGAGAAAATATCTATGTTTTAATTTCTGGAAGATAACAATCTCAATTTCATAGGTACTTAGAAAATAGAAATTGACATTTAAATTAAATAATTATTCTTGGTTTATTTTGTTAGTCATTTTGTATTTGCTTGTGTGGGAGTAAAATGTAGATTTCATTTAAATGGCAAAGTACTATGCTGCAGAGTACTGTTCTTGTGAGTTTGTAAATAGGTACCCTATGTTTGTATTGGCCCTTTTAACAAGACGATAGAAAATTCTTTTCTCCAAAGATAACAAACTTTTGAATGAAAAGACAGAATAATCTGTCAAATATCATGTCTTTTCATTAACACTAAATACCCAAATATTAGCATTACTCTAATATTACTACACAAGTGCAGCTTTACTGCATGCAATAACACACACACACGCATCATAGATACAAGCCTAATAGAGAAAATACACAAATATTTGTAATGAATTAAAAACCTAAACTACTTACTACTGTTGCTACTTACTACAGTGCTTGCAGTATTTTAATAAACATCCTGCTAAACATTATTTTCATAAAGCATCATCGTTATCATCTGCTTAGCCTTTTTGGCTTCTGGTCGAATCGGATGCAGCTGAATACCATCATTTTACATGGAGCTCTAGCCTATCTGTCCTCGACAACCCAGTTACTGGGTAATATGACACTCCTTGGTAAGACTGGTTGTCAGACATTCGGGCATTATTTTTGTTAGAGCACCATCAAATATTTCTACCATAACAATACTAGCAATTGTTATTATATAAATAAATAACTTCTCCTAGGTTGGTGACGGAACAACATCAGTCATCGTCCTGGCCGGTGAGATGTTGGCAGTAGCTGAACAGTTCCTGGTACAGAACATCCATCCCACAGTGATCATCAGGCAGTACCGGCAGGCGCTGGAGGATGCCATCAAGTTGCTCCAGGATAAGATCTCCATTCCCATTGACTTGAATGATAGAGAAAAGTTGAAGGAAGTTGTGAGTATTTCATTGTATATGTTTTCTTTTTATATGTAGCTTCTTATATGTGTTTCTTTAAAATTTAATTTAACTTAATTAATTTTCTAAGTATCTTGTAACCCTGTAATTTAATGGTACCAATGCCTGAAATAAACGTAAAATCGTTTATTTCAGGCATTGGTACCATTAAATAAAAAAAAAACATACCTGCATGGCTAATAATTGCTAAGTAATGAACTCTAGACCTTGTTTTTATGTGATGCAGGATTTAAATGATTCATTATTTATGCTAGTTGATTATGACTATACTGATTACTTGTTATTGTCAGCCTGTATACTCCCTCTGCTGGGAAAAATCGTCCTCCATAACTTCCTGCTATTTTAGTCTAGAGCCAATGTGCACAATAGCTTGATATTTGTGAAAATTTTTGTGATAGAACAGTATTCATTTGCCAAAAGATAAAAAATTTGCCATAAAATTAAAATATTGCATAATCATGCATAATCAGCCCATAATGTTCCCACTACTGGGGCACAGGCCTCCTCTCGTCGAGAGGACACGATGAACACTATGAACACTATGATTACAGCCCACTGCGGCTGTAATGCCACGCGGGCCCAGCGCGGCTTGGTAGATGTCACATGTCCTCGAATTTTTGGTTCTAGGACATGCCGGTTTCCTCACGATGTTCCCGGTGTTCCGATTTTGTTTTCATCAAATTAAAATATAAAACTACCAAATATAAAATTTTATTTTGCATGTAAAATTTATAATGATCTTTACTTAAGTTTAAGCATGCTACAATAATTTTGCAAAAAAAAGTAATTGGGTAGTAAAATAAATGGCTTTTTTAATTTACCGAAAACAGTAACCCATTTTATTTTTCTTCAGATTCGTTCATGCGTGGGTACAAAGTATATTGGTCGCTGGGCCGACCTTGCGGTGGACATCTCTCTTGATGCCGTCAACACCGTCACAGTCAACGAGAATGGACGAGTAGAAGTTGACATTAAGAAGTAAGTTTTATTGATAGACTACAAGCCTTCTTTAACTCTAGTAGGTAGATTTAGATTTCCAATTTTTTTATTTTTCATGAGATTTGATTTGCAAGCTAGAGGTGAACAAATTTTCAGAATACATATTGATATGAGAGCCCATGTGTTTCTGTATTATTATGCGGTATGAACACTATGATTACATTAAGCATGGCCACATATTATGTTTGATTATAAAAATGCACAAAACTGGTGCTGATTGCGCAGGACCCCTCTAACTTGTATGGAAATACTCTCCTGCAACTTAAAAATTCCTCAAATTACACCATAATGTCCATATACCACCATAATCAACTCTACTCAGATTGTAAGGTACTAACAGTACGTCAGCTCTTCGTGTTGCAATCCGTTCTTAGAAGACACTAGTGTCCCACCGTCTGATCCCAGCAAACGAATCAATATTCCCCCAGGTACAAGACACAAAACCGCTTTTGCCAAACACCAATACTTCACGTTAAGTACACTAATCTACAAGAAAATTCATAAAGAACTAAATATACTTGATTGCAATAAATTTAAATTAAAAGCTACAAACTGAATCACTACTCAAATGCATTGCCTAATTGTGCATTATTTTGCACTTTTATTTATTCACATATTACATCTCACACTCACTACTCTCATACAAAAACTCACCACACATACATCATAAACACATCCCCACACACATTCACCCATTCACTATTACATAGGTTTTTAGATGGTATTCCATATCTACTATTTTTCCTTTTTCTTAGAATATAATATTGTATAAATGTAAATCTGACTGTTAACACAAACAATAGTTTGGCACAGTCCGCAGTTGTATAATCCCTATTTTTAAGTAACCTCACAACTGAACATTGTCTCTTAAGACGCTGACAACACCTAAACCGCGGTCACTGTCAAATTCCATAGAAAAGAAAGAGAAGCGAGATGACGCAAGGCTTGTAATTTATTGCAAAATATGAAGTAATTATCTATTTACTCAAAATTGAGTTGAGTAATCGAAAATAAAAAACAACCAAGTTCTGCATTCAAATAAGACGTTCTTGTTATTAATTAAATACGTAACGTATGTTGATATTTGATACAGATATTTTGGATTAGAACTCAAAGTAAGAGGTTAGTTTAACGTTATTGTATCGAGATTTTGTATTCAAAACGTGTTTTGGTAACAACCAGGTTCTGAGAAATATGTTCAAAACTGACATATATTTTTTCACCTACCATAAACTATACAGATTTGGCAATTTTTTTTTCTTAAGCGAAGCCTATTTTGGTCAATTGGGTCTTGTCAGCGCCTTAAGATTCAGGTTATACCTAGTTTGAGAGGCAGAGCTCACAATATCTGTATACAGACTTCTGCAGCGTACTTAGCATCTTGTTAATCAGTGTATACTAATGTATGTATCTTTGTGAAATAAACTATTTATTGTTATTATTATTAATGTCATGCTGCTAATTTCACACAAAATGAATTAATAAGTAGATTATGCAATCAATGTAACTAACGCCCTACAAAACTTCCAGCTACGCCAAAGTAGAGAAGATTCCGGGCGGTACCATCGAAGAGTCTCGCGTTCTCAACGGAGTTATGTTCAACAAGGACGTAACTCACTCTAAGATGCGTCGTTACATCGAGAATCCGCGCATCATTCTGCTCGACTGCCCTCTAGAGTACAAGAAGGGAGAGAGCCAGACCAACATTGAGATCTTGGGAGAACAGGTATGAATATGAAGTATTTACTATTAACATATAAGAAAGTACACCTCTCACAGAGAGGAGGCCTGTGTCCCAGCAGTGGGAACATTATAGGCTGATTATGCATATAAGAAAATGTGTTGTTACATCGAAAACTGTTGCATCATACTGTTCGATTACAAGAAGGATATAGTCAGAGCAAAATTGAGATTTTTGGAGAACAGGTATACTTACATCTTTGTCTTTATTCGGCTCTCTCTAGAACATTATAAGGGACAATCAGGTCAAAAAAAATATTCTTGCGCCATTTACATTTTTTTTTGTCAATAATTAATAGGCCTGCATGTAAAGCAACCTTCTTTGACTGCCACAAAAGAAGTACCTGTGTAAAAACTTTTCACGAAAATGAATATCAGCAATGACCAGGAAAAAAACAGCATCTTATCATAAGATTGAACAATTTTGTAATGCTAATTAATTGTCTGTTACTTTGATTCAAATGTGTTGAGACATGTGGGAAAGTCACAACCATTGCTTGTTTTTTTTATACAATGGAAATGAGGTTTTATTTCAATACTTACATAATTCCTCACTGTCCAGGATTTCACAAGACTACTTCAGTTGGAAGAGGAGCACGTTCAGCGTCAGTGCGAAGAGATCATCGCTCTGAAGCCCGACGTCGTCTTCACGGAGAAGGGAGTGTCCGACCTCGCGCAGCACTACCTCGTCAAGGCGGGCATTACGGCTATTCGCAGGTAAAGATCAGAGTGACGATATAATACGAATGACAAAGTAATAGTAGAATTCCTTGTTCAGGAAAATACATACTCATCATCTTCTAGTGTCCGGTAAAATACTCATTATAGTCATCATCTTCCGGTGTTTGGGAAAAAATTATATTCCGGTGTCCGGGAAAATACTCATCTATTTAAAAATATGTAAATTGCCTCTCTGAGACCGCAGCACTCATACCCTGACCCATCAAGGTCAGGGTATGAGTGCTGCGGTCTAATTACAGCCACATGAGACATTTCAAGTTTGTCTCTCGGCTGGACAAAACACTTCAAACTACATTGCACAATGATGTCCCATAGGTGCCAGTGACCACTAAGTGCTGCTTATTTTTCGAAAGGCCATAGTTGTCAGTATGATTATGTTAATAGGGTATTTAACTGTTCTTTTCTAATTTGATTTTTGGAAATCTAGAAAAAACTTGAGCCACAGTAAACAAAAATTGTTTAAACATAAAAAAAAAATCGTGAAGTTGTTTGCGTTTTAAAGTCTATGCTAGACAGAAACAGCACTACTAGCATCTGACGTCACAACACAGGAGAGCCATAGCAACTTCGCGCCATTCGGTACAATGGTCGTTTTGTGTGACAAGGATAGAAGAATAACGTATAACTTCTCCATTTTTCCACTGACTTTGTTTTTCACAAACCGTCTCTTTTAGTAACGTATTTAAAACAAGTATTATATTATCTTTTAGTTGGTTTCATTGCCGACGATCATCTTTATATGCCAAATCAAGATTCTGTTTTCAAATAGACAACTTTGAGACCAGCTCCATCTCGCGTCTCTTTGAAATACTAGCTTTATCCGATGCGACCTGGCTATCAAAGCACAAACCTTTTCCTCTCAATTGCTGCATAAAGATAAACGTGGGCCGTTGTATTATTGTCAGATGTCGCTGATAAAACTGCCTATTTTAATTGACTCGCTCATTGAACCTCTTTTCATCCCACAGACTGCGTAAAACTGACAACAACCGTCTCGCACGCGCCTGTGGAGCCACCATCGTGAACCGTACTGAGGAGTTGAAGGAATCAGACGTGGGCCTCGGAGCTGGCAAGTTTGAGGTCAAGAAAATCGGTGACGAGTACTTCACCTTCGTTACTGAGTGCAAGAACCCTAAGGTACTTTAGCACCCTTTTTCAAAATCAAAATATTTTATTTCACATAAACCTACATGGGCACTTATGAAACGTCAGAAGCTAGGTGCATGGTTCCATTTGGTTGTTTCCTATGGAGAAGAGCCGGCAAGAAACTCCATGGTTACTCTTTTAAAAATAATTGACTTTTACAATGTTGTGAAATGACAGTGTTCATAAGTATGGGAGGACAGTGTAGGCCTGTCAAGAGTCGCGGGAAGGTACTTATGGGTCACCGAGTCCCCTGGCAACACAGGCAACAGGAAGGAATACGGGTGGGTTTTAGTCAGTAAGAGTCTGACACACCCTCCCGCTCCGCCCAGAGCGGGAGAAGTTATTTGATGATTTCCCACCCTCAAAAAAAAAAAAAGGCCTGTCAAGAAGTACCAGGTACTTAACAAAAAATAAATGATCTACAAATCTAGTCTATTAAGCCTACAACGTTCTCACATTCACAAAATATAAAAGAATATGTAAAATATTAATAAAATAATAAAAACCTATTTGAACCAAATGACATGTTTGCCCTTACAACTGTAACAAGTCTTAGTCCACAAAAGCCACTAATAAATAGTTTGATATCAAAATTGTGGGTATATAATGTCAAATAATGAAAATATTGTGTCAAGGAAGTATGTATAAAAAAAGAAAAGGAATAAACATCGTAATTTGGGAGCAGTTAATAGACATTTACATAGTTATGCCGTTTATGAGGTACCAGGGAAGCCACATATGCAGAAGGAATTATTGCCAAATTTCCTTGTCGCTAAGTCTTCTGCGAGGGGTTGCAGGAGGAAGGAGCTTATATTTGTGGCATTATATCGAATTATGTAACAAACTAACATGTCTCAGCTCCGTTTGAGCGAGGAATTGCTGTGAGTAGCCGATACTTACGTGAAAATTGTCTGATGATACATGTACATGTAAAGGAGAAAAAAAAAACCGAAAGTATTTATTTCAAATAAACCAATTACAGGCAATTTTCGAGTCGGTCAGTTAGAAACATGAAGTTATTAGCCCATTCAAAAGCGTAGTAGTTTCCTGTGGAGAGGAACGGGCAAGAAATTCATGTCCTAGGACACTCTTTTAAAATAATATACTGTTACAAAATATTATACATGTGAGCATAATGTAAAAAGACGTGCATTTTAAAAGCGTCCGTGACAAAAACAAAAAAAAAAAACAATTCAAAAATTAAAATACAACCGTGGCAGCTAAGAAATAACCAGTCCCTACTGACGGCGCCCGTTCACGAACATGACACATGGATCAGCACCATTCAGCTCAACCATTTTGAAGGGAACTTAATGATCCAACACACGCGCCACCAGCGAGATATTAAAGTTATCATGACATACTCTCAGCCGCCAGGGCAAATTCAAGTCAATGAAAGACGTACCCTGTAAATGGTAGCTTTATAGTCGGTAGGTAATAGTGCTCACACATGTGCTATGCGATTATACAATACTAAGAGATTGAATTTATACAATGAAAATATAATTTTAACAATCTTTAGCAGTTCCAACAATATTTTCGAATGCTAATCAGCTACTTTATGCGCCATTGTGGACCAGAACCATCGCTGAGCTAAGCATTTTGTCAGCGATGTAATCCCCCAATTTTAATATGCTTGGCTGCATAGTGTGCGTTTTATGTATCGTATATATCGTACATTTTTCCATAATGGTAGATTGTACAATTAGTGCATAAAAGAAGTCGTTTTACCCCGAGACGTTTATCGAGTCGAGGGGTAACAAGGCTCGTTTATGCCCAAGTTAGCTTTTGACTTCGATCGCGAGAAAATGAAACAGGCATAAAGTATGTATAATGTCACTTGGATATTATTGTTTTAGTTTAATCACTTTTCACTGTTCAAAAACGTTGCAAAATTAAAGAAGAGAATAGGTAATTCCCGCCACGAAACTTTTTAAAAGTTTTTTTTTTTATTTTCAACATGTCGTTCATTTGCGAGAAGCTTGACATAACTCAAAAAGAGTAGTTTTTGGGTATGATGAATTAAGAGTTTTAAAGCAGCGGTAAGAATGTGACGAAGTATTAAGTCACACCTTTCTAGCTCCCTCGTTTTTAGTGCTCATCTCATATACACCAACGGCAGAGGCAACTGCAGCCGTCGACTCGTCGATGGCAAAGGCAACTGCAGCCAACTAAAAAATACTGATTTTTTGTTATGTCACCCTTCTTGTCAATGAGCGATGTGTCATTCGACTTGGGTACTTCATACTGCCAAGTCATAAAAACGTTTCTTTGCGTTTTTAAATAATATCTAAATGACAACTATTTTATCTGGTTTTATTAAATTAACGATAGGAAACACGGAAGAGATATAAATTAAAGCAAATGAAATAAAATATCGACTTTAATCTGCGAAGTTTTTTGTGCGTGTGGCTGTTGGGCCTGATTTTCATAGTCTTAGAAAAAACTTTATTCACTAGAGTATAAAACGCGACTTTATGTCGCCTATGCCCAACATAAACACGAACTTATAGAGCATGAGAAGTGAAAATTAATTTACATTACTTTGTTGTACAATATGGTTATTTATTCTAAATTCGGCCAATGTCTGCCTATGGTTCGCCACCATCGCGTCTCGTTATTATTATGGTTTTATAAAAATATTTGTGTATTTCAGGCGTGTACCATCTTATTGCGCGGCGCTTCAAAGGACGTACTTAACGAGATTGAGAGGAATCTTCAGGATGCCCTGCACGTTGCTAAGAATTTGGTAAGTGTTTTAATAATAATTTTATAATATAATAGGTATATCGTGGCTAAATAAATACAGCCAGCTAAGGTTGCCGCGGTCGGTTCCAGGATGGGTGACCATCCATTACATATCGAGAGTGGTTAGAGTGGGTGAGATCATTGTAACACAGTCGGTTACGGGTCGTCAGAAGCCTAAGTCTGACAACCAGTCTTACCAAGGGGTGGTAATATGTTACCCAGTAACTGGGTTAACTGGGTCAATGACTATACAGCCTCTTGACTGTTCATGCGGGAGACTCAGGCTCACGACACATAAATGAAATTGCACTTGTATTAGATGACAATATGAGTGGCTATTTAGTTTTGATCAGTTATTTGATCTCTGCACATGCAGTTATTTTGATACCTTTTAAAACATTTCTCAATCAATCAATCAATCAACTCAGCCTATAACAGTCCACTGCTGGACATAGGCCTCTCCCAGGCTGCGCCACAACACCCTGTCCTCCGCTTTCCGCATCCAGTCTGTCCCAGCCACCTTTTTAAGGTCGTCGGTCCATCTAGCTGGGGGCGTCCCACACTACGCTTGCCGATACGCGGTCTCCACTCTAGGACTCGTCTGCTCCACCGGCCATCGGTCCTTCGACAAATATGGCCAGCCCACTGCCACTTCAGCTTGCTTACTCTGCAGGCTATGTCGCTAACACCGGTTCTCTTCCGGATAACTTCATTTCTGATCTTATCCTTCAAAGAAACTCCAAGCATAGCCCGCTCCATGGCGCGCTGAGCGACCTTGAATTTGTGGACCAGCCCGACTGTCAGTGTCCACGTTTCGGCACCGTATGTCATAACGGGCAGGACGCACTGGTTAAAGACCTTAGTCTTCAAACACTGCGGGATTGGCGACGAGAAGACTTGACGAAGTTTTCCAAACGCTGCCAAACCCAATCGGATCCTCCTGTCGGCTTCTTTCTCAAAGTTGTGTCTACCGAGCTGGATAACTTGTCCTAGGTAGACGAAAACATTTCTGCATAAATAAAAACATTTATTAGTTCCTGTTCAATTAAATGGTGTGGGAAATCGTATAGAACATAGATCTATAAAAAAGATGGCATAACTTTTCAAATATGAATAATTGCAGGGCTCAAGCTAAACTGGTTGTTTACGTAAAATGTCACAAAAACTTACACCACGTTGATGTCTTTTTGAAAAGTCCCTTTCTCTCACTAGGGTATTATCAATATGACTGTCCCTTTTTATCTGTACTAATCCTGTAGTGTTGTGACAACTTCAAAACGAAGTCGATTCCTAATGGTAAAAGTATATAATATTAGTTAACGTTTACATTTTAGTTTTACAAATATTTCGGAACTGAAAGAAAAGTGGATTAAGGCAGTTCACAGGGAAGATTAGTTTCCAAAAAAATAAAGCGTTATTTGTTCTAGGCATTGGCTACCTTAGGCTGATGCAGAGATATCATATACATAATCAACCTATAATGTTCCCACTGTGTACTTTGAACAGACAGTGACCCCCTGAGTTTCTTTTGACTGTTTTGACATTCCTTATCAGAGTAGTCAGTTAGGAAATGTCGACTCCAGCTAGCTTGTTACATAGTGATGTCTAAAAATTATTTTTAAATCCTAATTGCACAATCATTTATTTGAATTTCATTTAAATCAGAATTTATTGTTATTTCCGACAGGGATTGACATTGCAGTCGATTAAATTGAATAAGTTAAATTTGAAGTAATACGTCGGTGTTTTATTTGCACCCAATTAACACCCTATCAGTAAAGTTAAAACAAAATGTAGAATTAATAGACGTCGATTTTATCGATATCGATATTATTGTTGAAAACTGACTTGTGCGTCACTATGTTTGGAACATTCGTCCTGACATTTTTGCATCGACCAATCACAACCGCTGTATTTTCTTCGTCCCCTGGCCCGCAGTAGTGGGTCGTGTTCCTAGACCAAATCGGTCTATCAGCTCTCAAGTGGTCTAATTCTCTCCGTGGTTGTCAGATAGGCAGTCGCTCTATGTAAAATATTGATTTTACATGGAGCAACTGTCTATCTGGAATACCAGTGTGTTCAGCTGCGTCCGGTTAGATTGGAAGCCGACTCCAACATAATTGGGAAAGGCTAGGCAGATTGCAGATTGAATACGTATGAGTTTTTTACATAAAAAAAGTATTTATTGATGATGAAACTAAAAAAAACACTCATAGAAAAATAAAAAAAAGACAAAAACAAAGTAAAATGAAAATAAAACAAAAAGTCCTGTACGAGGCCAAAAGGCTCCTATCTCGGCATAATGCTGCGGTATATAATACTAATATCAATACTTAAAATTGTCTAAGGGGCCTCTGCGAGTTGGCTTCTGCCCCTCGTACGCCTTTCAAAGCCCCGGGACCCCGGGGTCCCGATTTGTGTCAAAGGCATTTAAAATAATAAAGAATAATAATTTTATTCATAAATTGACATATAAATTACCTAGAAGATACATCATTACTAAGTTATATATTAATATTGAAACAAGAGAGCGCAAAAGAACCAGCGGCCATGTCATTGATGGCTTACAGATTTCACTACGTTGATAATAAATTATAAATAAATGATAGTTGCTTGTTTTGAAGCTAGGTCCGAGAAATTAAGGTTTTACGGTATCCACGATTCGTCCTAAGAACAGTCGTGGTTTTTCTTAGAATAAGACTATTGTAAAAACCTTTGTTTTTAGGGTTCCGTAACAAACAAGGAACCCTTATAGTTTGTCATGTCCGTTTGTTTGTCTGTCCCCGCTGTAGCTCAGAGACGCATTTGGCATAGGTATAATAAAAAATAAAATAAAAATAAAAAGGTTTATTTCAGAAACTTGTACAACTTTTACAGTAAATCTTACATAGGGACCTCCTTTTAAGTAAAAGATATACCTGTGCTAGGAGATCCCGCTCTCCAATGACAAAATAATTAATTGGTAAAAGTGGTGTACACTATGAATCACGCCGAAAAAGTACAACACATTTTTTTACCCTTGCACGTAATTTGGGGATGATGTTTTTTTTTCTCGTCTATCTCAGAGTGTGGGGTATCGTTGGATAGGCCGTTCAAAAATATTGCGGGTCTGTGAACACCATTTTTCGATTCAAGAATCCATTTGCTTAATATTAAGCTTTAAAATGCTAATTTTTGTTAGAGTCAAGTGTCCCACCTCCCCTTTTTTTTTTGGATTGGAAATCATCAAATAACTTCTCCCGCTCTGGGTGGAGCGCAGGGGTGTGTCAGACTCTTACTAACTAAAACCCACCCGTATTCCTTCCGTTGCCTCTGTTGCGGGGGCCTCGGTGACCTATTAGTACCTACCCGCGACCCCGGCAGGCATCGGCGCTAGTGGACCCCTACATTGTGCTGACGACTTCTCTTTGAGGCGCGCGTGGAATACAACGCGCCGTCGACCCGAGCCTGGTCCTTACCGGTCCCCCCTCCCCTGCCAGCTAAATGGTTGTTTATGGAGAAGTGAAAAAAATCATGGCAGTAGCACATAATATAATGATGTTAAAAGGAAAACTATCACAGCTAAGTAAGCTTTACAAGATAACGAGTAATAGTCGACCAACTTAAATTTGCAGTTGGAGAATTGAGCGTGACGTATATCGATGTATGGGAGAACATGTTTTTTAACTACAATGTTAAGTTTGTTTTTGGGATAAATTCATCCTAAGTAATGCCAACTACCAAACTCTTCATTGTGCGTGGTCCAACACACACTTGGACGGTTTTTGTTATTATATTTATTAGCATGTAAAGCAGACTGACGTTTATTTATGTTTGTAGGTGCTGAACCCGCGCCTGGTGGCCGGCGGCGGCTCGGTGGAGATGGCGGTGTCGCATGCGCTGTCCGCCAACGCCGCGCACAACACGCCCTACCGCGCGGTGGCACAGGCGCTAGGTAAATATTATTTGTGCTCTTATTTTGAATTAGCTGCGCACCACGGTTTCACCCGCATAAGTCTCGATATCGTGGGAATCCTAACCCAGGTCATGCTCTACCCATGTGCTAAATTTCATCCAAGTCCGTGTAGCCGTTTTATCGTGAAAGCGTAACAAACAAAATCACTTTCGCTTCTATTATAGTGATTCTACAGAAACTCGAAAACTTTTGGGGATATTTTGTTTATTATACTTTTTAAGTTAAATGTCTACAATTTTGCGAATTTAAGATAGATTTTCTAATGAATATATTGTGCGGTTATTGCGTTCTCTGAAAAGGTGAAAAAACTAGATATATCGAAAGCGTTCGACACTGTCTTTGCGCCCATACTCTTATCAAAACTGGAACGCATGGGGATACGTGGTATTGCACTGGATATTTTCTCAAGTTATCTTGAAAATCGACACCAGCATGTTAAAATAGGTGAGGTAATAAGTGACAAGGCTAAAATTGAATATGGTGTTCCACAAGGAAGCATCCTAGGCCCAACCTTATTCTTCATCTATATAAACGACCTGTGTTCGCTTTCACTAACTGCTCGGTGTTTACCTACGCTGATGGTACAACAGCTCTACTTATTCACGGTAAAGATTGGAGTGAAACAGAAAAATATGCTTAGATAGCACTAGACGCTGTTATGGACTGGCTAACCATAAACCCTATTAATGTTGTTAATGCAGAGAAAACTAAATTAGTCTCATTCTCTTTAAGAAACCAATCTCGGCAAAGCACATCACTCACTATTCAAGCCCACACCAGTCATGGGCGCCACATGCATTCATCTTATATGTGTCCACCTTTAACAACCACACCTAACATAAAATACCTAGGAGTGCTGATTGACAAATATCTCGATTGGTATAGCCACATTGATAACCTGATAGCCCGAACGCGAAAACTCGTATGTATTTTCAAAAAACTTCGCTACTCAGCAGACACAGATAAAAAAGAAGAACAAGAAGAAGATAAAGTTGGTGTATTTTTCACTTTGCCAATCTCTCCTCTTATATTGTTTGCCAGCATGGGCCACACCATGCTTGCAAATCACACTTTCTAAAATTAGAAAGGGCCCAAAGTTATGTATTGCAAGTCCTTCAGATACTCAACAATGGGACTTTATAGGGATAGCAAAGTATTGTCAGTGAGAGGACTATAAGTGCTACAGTGTGTACTAAAAAGACATTGACTGCCATTACAAATAAGTACCAAACGTCGTGCAGATATTGTTATCCCACCAGTAAGACATAAGACCACCTTCGCAAAACGTCAATTTAACTACCTCAGTTATCGTTTATATAACCTAATTAATACATTTCTCCAGGTAGACAAATTTAATTATCATCAAAGTAAAAATACGGTGAAGGTGTGGCTGATGGTACAATCTTATGATGAAAAATTGCTTTTCACCCAATCCTAAGCAACTTGAGACACATATACGCCACTATCCTCACACACACGCACGCACACACACGCACACGCACACACACACACACACACACACGCACACACACACACACACGCGCGCACACACGCACACACGCGCGCGCACACACCCACACAAACATACACACACACACATACAAACACGCACACGCATGCTCTCTCACACACACACACACACACGCGCATGCACTCACACACACACACACGCACACACGCACACACACACACACACACACACACGCGCGCGCGTACACACACAAACATACACACACACATACAGACACGCGTGCACACACAAACACGCACACGCATGCTCTCTCACACACACACACACACACGCGCATGCACTCACACACACACACGCGCATGCACTCACACACACACACGCGCATGTACTCACACACACACACACACACACGCGCATGCACTCACACACACACACACACACACTCACACATACATACACATACATACGCACACACATTTCTCTTCTCTTATATTTTCCTAATGCTTTTGTAACTTAGTTAATAGGTAACCATAACTATATAATAAATCTATTGGAGTATCGACGCAGTTTATGTTAGCATAAGTTTTGGAATCAGTGACTTCCAATTCACAGGCAATAAACCTAGTTTGGGAGCAAGCAGATAAATTAGTATCACATCTCTGTACCAAATTATTGTACAATTGTTTTTGTTACCAAGTTATAGATAATAAAGCATTATTATTATGTCCTTACATATCTTTGGAAGGCGTACGAGGTGCCGAAGCCAACTCGCAAAGGCCCATTGGACAATTGTAATAGAATGAGGCACCAACCGACGATTATCCCTGTTTGGTCTATGAAGGTGCACCCAAGGACAACCCCCGGTTGATGCAGGACTATTGCAGAACATGGGAACAAAAAATATTGGGCTATGGGTTTGGGAGGCTATAGTGGATCGGTTTCCTAAGACTATAGAAAGGCTATGGCCCCTACCTGACCAATGCTTTATATAAAACACACCGATAAAGTGGCAGGGGGTGACTTGCACACTCAATAATGGGCCCCCGAAAACGGCCGCTAGGACATAGTGATGTAGTGACAAGGGGGCAACACTTCCTGAGGTGCTTGAGGAGTGGAGAGGTATTCCACGGCTATCAGGACAATCCCGGAAGTACGGTCAAGATCCCTACCAGCATCTTACTGAAATACTTCCTTCCTCCGAGCACGTTTGCTCTTGCGAATCAACAGTCAAGCCGGCCAATAAAGGCAAGAATGAGGTGGGAGCTCTGTTCCTCGTCAGTGTTCACTCCAGCCGGCCAATAAAGGCAAGCCAGAGATGAGGAACAAGACTTCTCCCAGGAGATAGGGTCTGTGGGGTCGCTACTGCCCAACAGCTCGCCACATGATGCCCTGCGGGTATCTGTATCTCTCTTAGTTTGGCTCCTTATCCAAGACCTGTTCCGGCAAAGTAAACTCTACCGGCACAGACCTGGAGTTTGGAGCGCGCAAGCCCCACCACGACGTCAACGTAGAGATACGGCGTCCTTACATATCTCGGGACCATGGGGTCCTGGTCCTTTGGAAGGCGTACGAGGGGCCGAAGCCAACTTGCAGAGGCCCCTTGGACAATTGTAATGGATTGAGGCACCAAATGACGACTATCCCTGTTTGCTCTATGCAAGTGCACCCAAGAACAACCTCCGGTTGATGCAGGACTATTGCAGAACATAGAAACAAAACATATTGGGCTATGGGTTTGGGAGGCTATAGTGGATCGGTTTCCTAAGACTATAGAAAGGCTATGGCCCCTACCTGACCAATGTTTTATATAATATACACCGATAAAATGGCATGGGGTGACTTGCACATTCAATAATGGGTCCCCGAAAACAGTCGCTAGCACATAGTGACGTAGCGAGAAGGGGGCAACACTTCCTGAAGTGCTTGAGGAGTGGAGAGGTATTCCATGGCTTTCAGAACAATCCCAGAGCCCTGAAGATGGTCAAGATCCCTACGAGCACTTACTGGAACTCTTCCATCCTCCGAGCACGTTTGCTCTTGCGAATTACCACTCAAGCCGGCCAATAAAGGCAAGAATGAGGTGGGGAGCTCTGTTCCTCGTCAGTGTTCACTCTAGCCGGCCAATAAAGGCAAGCCAGAGATGAGGAACAAGACTTCTCCCAGGAGATAGGGTCCGTGGGGTCGCTACTGCCCAACAGCTCGCCACATGCTGCCCTGCGGGTTTCTGTATCTTCGTGGGTTCTGTATTTAGTATACCGTTCTTTCTTTCCCCCAGAGATAATCCCCCGCACGCTCGCACAGAACTGCGGCGCCAACACCATCCGCACGCTGACGGCGCTGCGCGCGCGCCACGCGGCCGGCGCCGGCGCCGCCGGCATCGACGGCGAGAGCGGCGAGATCGTCGACATGGCCGCCAAGGGCATCTGGGAGCCACTGGCGGTTAAACTGCAGGTATGGAACATTAGATCTAGATAGGTTTGTACAAACACTTTTACACGTCAATCATATTTTTTAAATAAAGCTGGATGAGGTTGGCATTTCCTAGCTGACTACTCTGAGAATAAAGGCCGAAACAAACTCAGAGGTCACAGTCTCCTTTAAAGTCCAGACATAATCTTGGTCAGATCATGTGAAGGCCTTGTAGATTGGTGTCTGAAATGTTCCTTTTGGGGAAAGAACCACACAGATTGAGTGGAACTGTCCAGTTAGTGCACGTATTTGTCAGTAATCGTGCAGCTCAACTCAGAACTTAAGGAGCTCAACGATGCGACGAACAATACCAAAGAAAGAACATTTGATTTGGGTAGGCCGCATATATTACTCAAACTGCCAGACCATGATTAAATACCAAATGAGAAAATAAAAAACAACAATGACCCACATAGTCTTCACATTCACAATAATAAATTGAAAACAATATAATACTTTACAAGTAAATATTAAATTCCACACAATATATTAAACTTCACAAAGTAAATATGTCTTTGTGTTTTGAATAATCATTAAATGTCAAAAGTGTATATAAATAAAATAAAAGATTCAGTATGCAATGTTAGTATATGTTATAAGCAACTGTACTCGAAAACACGAACTTCCAACTAAGGGTTTAACTTCGATTACAGTCCGCTCGCTGTTAAACTGCAGGTCTTTATGGACAGTTACCATTTTATCTAGAGTTCTAGACGCATCGAAAGACAAATGGAAATTAAACCACTAAAAGGAAACGCCTTCGGAAGGCATTTTGGCAGGTTTTCTATCGCAAGAACTACAAGGTCAAATTTATTTAGTTAGCGATTAATTAGCGCGTGGAGTTTCGCTACATGATAAAAAATCACAAATCTTCAAAAAATTTTTTTTTTCTCCAAATATGTGGAGTTTCGCTAGCTGAGAAAAATGTACATGCCGTTTTTAAAATGTAAACAGACATTAAGATGGTAACGGGGCTTACAGCTCATAGTGCGCCGGGCATACATTTTAGTATCGGCCAATGTTTTGGTGGAAGTGTGGCAGATGTATTGAAAGTTGTAGGGGTTCCTGTATGGGGTCGCGGGAAGGTACAAAACGGTTACCGAGGCCCCTGGCAACAAAGGCAGCGGAAGGAATACGGGTGGGTTTTAGTCAGTAAGAGCCTGCTCTTACTGACTAAAACCCACCCGCACCCGCACACCCTCCCGCTCCGCCCAGAGCGGGAGAAGTTATTTGATGATTTCCCACCCAAATAAAAAAAGAAATAAAAGGGGTTCCTGTATCTACACTGTCGCACCTTTATCTGAGACAAGCTGCGCCCCACGGTATCACTCGCATAAGTCTCGATCCCGTGGGAATATCGGGATAAAAGTATCCTAAGTCCTAACCCAGGTTATTGTCGGCCCATGCGCCAAATTTCATCCAAATCCGTTCAGCCGTTTTAACGTAACAAACAAACAAACATACATCAAATCTTTTCTCTTTATAAGATTAGTTTACACTAGTGCGAGCCACGATCAAGATTCACAGTAATCTAAGACTTGGCAAATGTGTTTAGTGTCATATCTTTTTATAGAAGACATAACATAACGCCTGTAATCCCCAAGGGGTTAGGCAGAGGTGCATCTATAGTACACTCGCATTTCGCCAGTTATGTTAAAGTCCCATGTAATATGGGGCGAGCCTATTGCCATCAACCGGGCACAAATCCAGACTCCGGGCTGCTACTGAGAAACTCCTAATGGAAAATCCCAATAACACTTTGCTCGACCCGGGAATCGAACCCAGGAACTCATGCTCAGCAGTAGCGCTGGCGGCCACTAGACCAACGAGGCAGGCGCATTTTATAGAACGTTTCTTACAAATGCTATTCCATGTTGGTCACCATCGAAAGTAGGCTACCAGATGTAGCCAGAAATAAGATTTGATTTTTTCATAAATACAGATTTTACTTTCCTTTCTCCTTGTTTGCTCCATGTTTATCCCAGTTTTTCAAAGTAATCGCCCACCCAAAACTAAAATCATGTTTTCATGAATTCAGCGAGGAAATGCCGCCAGCATCCTCGGTACAATGCCCCGAGGGCCTTTTTTAGGCTTAACTTAGTTTTAATTTAGGTAATTTAGTTAATGTTAATAATCTTGTAATTTGGTTATGTAAATAAATAAAAATCATGTTTATTTCAATTTACAGGTATACAAAACAGCAGTAGAGACAGCGATCATGCTCCTCAGAATCGACGACATTGTCTCTGGTTCCAAGAAGAGGGAGGGCAACGAACCGGCTGCGCCCTCACAGATGGGGCCCGGCATGGGCATGGAGTAACGCTAGACTAACTATTACATTCTAATTTACATGCTCAAGGACTAAATCTGTAGCGCACTGGAAACTTAAATAGATAAGGCTTTCTTTTATTTTAATAATATATGCAACTCAGGCTTTTGCTGTACAATTGATATTGATTTAATTTTTTAAATGGTAAATATTCAAGCGCAGACCAATATTTGGGCGGCGCAGCAACCAGTTCGAAAACAATTGAAGAACAGCTTTTAGTTGCTTTTGTTATGGTCATCTTTATCTGCCTAGTCTTGTTGGGGTTGGCTTCCAGTCTTTCCGCTCCGGTCAACTTAAACCGGATTATAAAGTCTGTGTTGTATGACGATTTGAGATGAAAGAAGTTTGTCTATTTTCTTTGGGAGGGATTGTTCCAAAGATTGGCTCAGTTTTGTGTAAGCTTGGAGTTGGTTGTTTGTCTGTCTACAATACTCGCACTAAGTGAAGGTTTATTTTTAAAGCATAGGTATTGTTAGCCGGTATCATGATGTTGCTGATAGGCCAGTTTTAGGTTGTAACGGTGCACACATAGAACGCTAGCCCACCCGAGAGCACCCTAGCATACCTTAGTTGACTCGAATTCATCCAAAAATGTTACTTATAATCTATTTTTTAAGGAATGAACGACAATGACAGGCCTAAAGGAGTATTTACAAAAGTTTTTACTACAGATTTAGTCCATGAACATGTCTGCACCGTATTAAAAATAACTAGCTTTTAGTCATCGTGAAACTCGAGAGTTTAAAGACCAGTTCGGCGGTATGGTATTGATAGCTCTCGCATAATCTAGTGCTGACGATGCCTTATTTATAGCGTTCCATCACTTTATTAAAATAATATTTTCTAATGTAATAACTACTCTACGTATTTCTTATTATTTATCATGTTTCGTCTGTACACAAAAGTGCATTTAAGTTCATTAATTGCTATTTTAAAACTGAACAATAATAAGTATTAAAGTTTTATATATCTAATGGTTTGTTTTTATTTTTTCTTCAATATGTATTTTATCATTTTCAAACTATTTATCACAAAAACCTGCTTGAAGCTGGTATGATGTTAATTTAGCAATGCTGATGAGTGATTTTTCTTTTTTTGATATGCAAGTAAGAAAAGCTCACTGCTACGAAATAAGTCCTTGAATATTAATTCAATTACTATATTTTATTAAACCAATTTGAATTATCAAGTAGTTTTATTTATAAAGTAAACTTAATCAAATAAAAGATTTAGGTCCACTTGCACCATTATTAGCTAAATGTTTAGTGCTAAACGTTTAAAACATACTAGGTGAGAGTCCCTTCTGGCCCCACCGAAGCCCGGCGAAGTAGTGCAAATTTCGAGGGATAACTACAAAACAGCCTTTACAAAAATAAAAAAAAAAGTTTAAAACATTCCATATCTGTCAACTTCAAACGTTTGACACAAATGGAACCTGTTAAGCCCATTGAGATAGGAAAAACGTTAAGCCGCGCGACACCGATCCGGTGTAAAACCAAAGAAAATTGTGTCTCATTAGTTGTCCTTGACCGATTAAATACGATTAGCGCTAAAATAATGCATTTAAAGATTTGTGGTGCCTGAGTGTCTATAGATACACTATACGCCTCCTTGAAAACTTATCTCCTTGATTACTTACGAAATTGTAAAACTATCAGGGCCATAAACGTTACGATCCGATGACTATCAATCGTTCTTTGTTATTGCAGATTCCAAGTGTCACTAAAAATATCTTTTTTTTTTGTGTTGGTGTGGAAAATCCTCATGGATGTCCACCGCCCTGGGGCGGGCGGAGGGGTCTGTCAGACTCTTACTGATTAAAAACTATGATCATGGGATCTAGTGCGACCTCCGCGATCCCCGGCTGGTGCCGGCCCGCCTTTGCGGGCCACCTCAGACTCGCGGGGGGTTTTTTTTTTGGGTGTGAAATCATCAAATAACTTTTCCCACTCTGGCCGGAGCGGGAGGGTGTGTCAGACTCTTACTGACTAAAACCTGTATTCCTTCCGTTGCCTGTGTGGTTTATTCCCGTTGTCCCCGTACGCTGTGTCCCCGTCCTACGGGGACAGCGGTACTTCAATTAAATATTTAAAAATACTTCCCGTTGTCCCCGTACACTGTCACCGTTAATATAGTTGATAAAATAAGTAAATATTATTGCCGTCAGTCCCCTTTTTTTCTTTTTTCTGTAGTACCATTAAGTGTGAGTCGGCATCTTTTACCCAATATTGGTTGATTTGCCTAAGGTTGGCAGCTACAGCGAAGGATAATTTTAACTAAAAAGTAGCAGCTTAATAATCAGTTGTCCCCCTGGCTGGAGGCTTTGAGTTCGCTTAAGGCAGCCACAGGAAAGTCCGGTTAAGTAGTCACGACCTCTCAAGGTCAACTACGAGATGCCATACATAAAAAAAAAAAAAAAATCAGTTGTTGGGTTAGGTTAGGTTAGAACAGTGACCATTAACGCGCGAAGGCGAGCGAGCGAAGCGAGCGTGTCGCGGCAGCGACCGCCAAACGCCAGATGCCCTCTATTACCAAAACAAAAATTCGATGCCAGTTTAAATTAAAACAAAGCTAACAACTGATTATTAAGCTGCTTCATTTTACTTATATGTACGTTATGGGGACAACGGGAAATAAATTTAATCACGTCCCGCTGTCCCCGTGACGGGGATATGGCGTACGGGGACAACGGGAATAAACGGCCTGTGTTGCCAGGGGCCTCGGTACCCTTTAGTAGCTTCCCGCGGCCCCGGCAGTCACGGGGGGAGTGAGGTGTATGACACCCCCCGCGACGTCCGCGCGGGGCGTGCGTGGAGCACTACGCGCCGCCACCCCGGGTCATGCTGTGTAGGGGGGCGACTGATGTCCCCGAGTCCGTCGCCCCTGGACCCATTGAGGAGGGTTGGAATAGGGCGTTATCAGCCCTCCACCGACGCCCGGTGCGCCTGCTGCGGACACGGTGTGTGAAAGAGATATCCCGCTCCCTTTCCGCAGCCTCCTTCTGCGACATGACTGCTTCACAGAACGATACCACCCCGTCCCAGTACTCCTCGCTGCCGACCATGGAGTCGACAACGGCTGGCAGAAACAAGTCGCTGCCTACTCCTGAGTCGAGGGCACGGCGCGGCTCCTCCCAAGCGGCACACTGTCAGCGTATGCCGCGCCGTGTCCTCCCTAAAACTACCTAATTCAACATGGCAACCATGCCAATGATAAAAATACAGATTACAACATTAAAAAATATCAAAAGTATTATGTGAATACTTCCGCGATGTATGGGGAATGTTTTTGACCAAAATGTTAGATAATCTACGCGCCGATCGCAGATGGAGCTCGGCAGAGAGCGCGGTGGTGCGACAGGCGACACGCTTCCACGTGCACATTGTTACTAACATTTCAAATGTATCTACAGTTATTTCGTATGCGTTTCCATTGATGTAGGTACCTATGTGAAAGGTAGGTTTGTTCTGATATCATAAGCCCTAACATTAATTAAGTCAAATCTTTACGCCATTAGCTGTTCGTCGCGTCATTGGGCAGCAACAAAGTGTGCTAACTAGGTTTGATTCCCATGGCGCGCAGTGCTATGTTTTTTTACTCTGTAGAAAAGCCTGAATATAAAATACCTATCCGAGGAATATATGCGGTGGGTATGCGACGGATGTTTTGTTTAATACGACTTTGAATGCTGAGTTCGATTAAATTACAAGCGACAAATATGTAGATACCTAAGAACTAGAAGTAAACACATTATCCTTTGGCGAGATCGTGGCCGACGAATACGAGCTCTCAGCCAGAAACGTATAACATTGCAAGCCGCTAATCTTGTGACCTCTATAAGCCAACCTGCCACAAGATTGCTAAGTAAAAGGCTATAGTAATTCATACACACATCTTTACTTACTTCCCATTCAAAAGCCGTAATAATACCTACATTTTCCCATCAACCGTATCACATAGATTTTCGTGGTTTACAATGGAAACGGTGTTCAATTGTGCTGACAAACAATATGGTCGCAAGCCGTGACCGCTGATCGGTCGGACCCTGTCGGCATTACCCTGCCGAACTTCGACGAGGCTGGAGTCTGGGAGCGGATTATGATAAGGTAAGACTCATCTTCGCATTATGATAATTTTTATTATTTTAATAGTTGTGCTCGAGTTGCCTGAAAATTTAATAGAATGACAATTATTGTATTGAGATAACTAAATGCCATTTCAACCGATTTTTACCCGCTTTCGCGACAGAAAAAACGGGCTTATGTTTTTCACGCGTATCTATGTAGATGTCTTTGTTTCTTGGTATGTGGGTATGTAGCTGTCTTTGTTGCTTGGTATATTGGCTAGCTTTTGACCACGGCTTCCACCGCGTGGTCTTCGGAAAATATCCCACGGGAACGTACGAACGTGTGTTAATTATAAACTATGTGTTCCAAATTTCACCCAAATCCGTTCAGCCGTTTTTGCGCTAATCCGGAACATACATTCAGACAAACGGATAAAAATAATATATTTTGGCGTCAGACTCGTTCCCACACCTCGTAGCAATTAGTTTTTTTTCAAAAATACTACCTACTATCTATAGTAATATTATAGAGAACTAAAATTTGTTTGTAAGTTTGTATGTAGGGGGGAATTATTTTCCGAGCTACTGATCCGATTTCGAAAATTCTTTCACTAATTGGAAGCTACAGTATTGCTGAGTGTCATAGGATACCTATACGAGTATTTCATGTTACAACAAACATTTTCATGCGGATCAAGTCGCCGGCGGAAGTTAGTTTTATTATAAACTAGCTGCGCCCCGCTGTTTCACTCGCATAAGTCTCTATCCCGTGGGAATATCGGGATAAAATAAAGTACCTATCCTATGCCCTAACCCATGTCACGGTCTACCCATGTGCCAAATTTCATCCAAATCGGTTGAGCCGTTTTAGCGTGAAAGCGTAACAAACAAACAAACTCAGTTTTGCATTTTTAAGTTATTTAGGATTTGTAGATTCTTTATACTCTCGAAGCATCCTAACGGCTGGATGGATTTCGAATAGGTAATAACCTACATGTGGTGTATATCGACTCTCGAGATTTAACTAAAACAACAGCCACGAACTGCATAAGACTGCTTGAAAAGTGAGCTTGTACTTTTTAGTTGCAGTCGGGTTTTTTTTTTGAGACTACAACTTGTTCCGTACGGAAATTTAACTTAATTACATAGGTATAGCGCAGCGGTCAATCGCTCAGCCACCGCGTTAACGGTGCCGTTATTTCGTGTCAGGCTGAATTGGATGACTGTACTCATGCATCCATTGAACCACATGCCACTCACTTTTATTTGTTTGACTGACAAACATACAATATTCAAACTTTTTCATTTTTCGAGTAGATCAGGTATAAGGGCTAGAGCCCTGCACTGGTGTCCTTGTGAGATAGATCTCACAAGGACACCAGTGGCGGCGTAACCGTGGTCGCAGTGCTAGCATATGGACACGGTGGAGCATACGGTGTAGGTCTGCCCGGCTTGGGCAGAACACCGCCGTGTCCTCGTGGAGCCGATCGGTGGCAGAGATCTCTCGCGTCCGGCCCTGGTTCAGGCCATGGTACGGAGCGAGAGGGCATGGGCAGCCGTCACCTCCTTCTGCGAAGCAATAATGCTCGCGAAGGAGGAGGCGGGGCGGTTGAGGGAGAGGCAAGTTTCGCGCCCTCTCGCCCCTAGCCGCCGCAGGAGACGCCCTGGGCGTCGGGAATCCCGGGCGGGTTTCCGGCCACCGTAGGCGCGGGCTTGCGGACGGTGAGCAATGGGTAGCTCAACGTCCGGTAAGGACCAGGCCCGAGTCGACGGCGCGTCGTATTCCACGCGCGCCTCAAAGAGATTTCGTCAGCAGAAATGTAGGCGTCCACTAGGGCCGATAGTCGTAACCGTGGCGTGCTGGGCACATTTTGGTCAGTCATCTATACATGACTGTGGCGGTCAAAAGGTTAATTATTGTGGTTGCACAATTGATCGGACGCCTGGTGAGATACCCACAATAAAGTTGTTTATATAGCTGTGTGTGTATGTAGCTGTGCTGGCAGTGCGACCATGGTTGCGCCACCATGGTGTCATAAAGATCCTTGGAGATATGTTTTTCCGTCTACTCCAGCGGTTGCAACCGTTGTTATCGATGTCGAAGTTGATTTTATTGAAAACAAAATGTAGGTAGTTGAGTTTTACCAGCCAGGAATTCCGAGCCATCAATCCCAAGTGCTCCTCATCAAGAAATGTGCTTAAAGTTTTTTCTTTGTTTGCCGTGTTTGGTGCGACTGGCGTAGGTAATGGTGCCGATTCCCTTGTTCACAAACTAAACTAAATTTAAGTTCAGTGCATCTTTTTCTTTCTATTTCATTAAGAAAAGGACAGAAGATAAATTTTAGTTTAGTCCTGTCAAATTAATCAGCGCCTGTCACTACTCCATACAAGTTTAGACGTGATTAAAAACTTGCCTACTAAAATTACGTCAATTTACGTCAAGCGCTGATTAATTTGACAGGACTAAACTAAAATGTATCTTCTGTCCTTTTTTTAATGTAATAGAAAGATAAAAATGCACTGAACTTAAATTTAGTTTAGTTTGTGAACAAGGGAATCGGCACCAATGTAACCATGAAATCTGCATTAACCTAATAATCAACATAATTTGCGTAGACCAACCTAGTAAAATTAATTGACTACTTTTAGGGCTCCGCACAGGTGTAACCTGATCTGAAGATTGATCTGAAACAGGCCGAGGAATGGGTGACTTTTGATAAAAAAAAAAACGTAATGTTAAGGCAACATTTCTAGCGATGCATACAGTAAGTTTTATTGGGTTTTGTGTGCTTGTGCAGCATGGACTCGTTGGTACGGTTTTTCTCGAAGATTTTCGGGTATTACCCATCGCTGTATTGGTTTGGGGCACGTTTAATCATTCTATTTTGATTATATGTACTTATTTTTCTTTTGTTTCTTTCAAACCCATAAGAATTAAGTGGTACGGTTCGAAACCGTGGCTTTTGCGATGATAGACCATGAAGAAACTACAATTAATGGAATGGAAATCGCTAATGCTTGTTACTTGTACCTACGTGATCTTGAGCATTATTTTGCAATGGGCTAGAAAGGTGCATGTAAATATTTGACAGATTTATAAGGCTACCTTATATTTAAGTGCGACATAAACGAGAGTCTGTCTTACGTGTACCAGGCCCGAAAATAGAAAAGCCGGGCACAGATTCATATTTAGCCGGCCATTTTGCCCTGATAACCTCACACTGGTTTTTAAAAGAAAAAAGAATTTGATACTTTTATTTGTGTATATATTACTGTTATTAATTTGAGATTTACTCGACTCTTAATCATATACCATATTATTATGAATCACATTTTGTTCTTACTAAAGTAAACTATACTGTCGTTCGGCATCTTTGGACGGGGTTCACCAAAACCCTTACAAAAGCCGGACAAGCCGGAGTTATGTATATTTGGCTTGACACGATTTTACAAAGCCGGACATCTGGCAATCCTATATGTGTAAGACGCTGCCTCCCCAAAAATCTCCCGGATGATGTAATAGGCCGCGTCATTATTCAGGTAAACGATCGTGCAATCGCGTATTCTCGCGACAGTCGCATTCAGTTTAGACGCAGGGTTAAGAAGGCTGAAGAACGAAGTCTGACGACACATGGCCCAACCATGTGTCGTTAGACTAGAGTATGATGCATTGAGGCAAGACATTGGTGCCGATTCCCTTGTTCACAAACTGAACTAAATTTAAGTTCAGTGCATCTTTTTCCTTGTATTTCATTAAGAAGAGGACAGAAGATAAATTTTAGTTTAGTCCTGTCAAATTAATCAGCGCCTGTCACTCCATACAAGTTTAGACGTGATTAAAATCTTGCCTACTAAAATTACGTCAATTTGCGTCAAGCGCTGATTAATTTGACAGGACTAAACTAAAATTTATCTTCTGTCCTTTTCTTAATGAAATAGAAAGAACAAGATGCACTGAACTTCAATTTAGTTTAGTTTGTGAACGAGGGAATCGGCGCCATTATCATAAATAAGTCACTCATGCGTGTTAAGATTTCATAATAATCTCTCAAAGTGTGTTTCAGCTAGGGTCTAACATGTTAGTGTCTTTTCGTCTTCGTTATGTCGTCTTTATCTATCGGCAATTCAGTTACGATCTGTGATGTCCCATTGTTCCCCATAAGTGACCTAGGTTTTGTCCCTTTGTTTAGGCAGATGGATTGAGTCGTTCATTTAATTAGAACATAACTTGGAACACTATCGCGATGTTGGTTACAGAATTCTATTAGCTTCTCTATACTTTCAATCGAATACCAAACAAGTGACCGAATCAGATTGAACCTGATGTATCGATTTTCACAATCGATTCGATTCGATTTTAATAACATTTTAGAGGAATGGAATGGCCTTGATGTGAGGAAACACAAGCTTTTTCCCAAGAATTGATCACGTCAATGCATGCACGAGAGCTAGAGAAATTCAAGATTTATCTTTAGTTTTATTTACTTTCCGAAAAGAAAGAGTTTCCAACAGAGGTTTCAGTACCTACCTACTTAGGCCCCTTGTGTTCTGCTATCTAATCGAATATTAACCAAGTCAGATTCAGATTTCAGTATCAACAGTTCCCAGATGGTTTGAATAACATGATCTGATAATCATGATACAGAGGGCTAACGACCATACCTTTAACTAGGTCAGTGCCTTCAATGGTCAGGATAACGGCATCGATACAATTGTCGGCTTTGTGGAGCGGAACATCAGTCTGTCACCAAATTGACATGTCGTGGGATCCCCAGTGCACCATTGTTGGCTATTGTGGCGATTTTCTTTAGTTATTTTCGGGGTTCGTCAACTTTGTGTTGGTATTTGATGCAGATTAGCATCGGCCGGTTCATTCAATAAAAATCTTACCCTGTAAACTTTTATTTTTTTTGTTTTTGTTTGGTTTGCTTGTTTTGTTGTTTCTTTTGGTTTATGCTTATATTTTTAGAAAGATTCTCATTTTCGACACCCTGAAAACATAGGAAAAGTGAGCTTGAAGTGAGCCGTCGTTCCACCTTTCCACCAGCAGGTCTGTTTTGCAAAAATCTCACAGGCTGAAAGGAAAACCTTCCATTGAATAATGTGGAGATTTCGTTGATGGTCGCCATTCGATACTGTTACCTTCTAACTGAATTGCTTTTTCACCACACAGTTATCTAATGATGCTTTTAGTCTTCATTATTCCTGTTGTTATATTGGCAAAATAGTCGTGTCGGTCCCAAACAGTATTAAGTAATAGGTACTCTCTTTGGATGGTTAGCTTAAGAATTGACTTCTGCTGAAAAAAATAATTTAATTGAACTTTTGTAAAAGAATTGAAAATGTTACAATTATGGCGCTACCTAAGTATAGGTTATACTTAGATAGCGCCGTAATTGTAACCTTTTCATTTTTTTACAATAGTTCAATTTTCACAACAGAATTCTGTTAAACATGGGCAAAATATGCGTTTTCCTTCACACCATTTAAACATAATGGGTATGACGTGTTGAGGTTGTTTTTCTCGGAGTGCCGATGATGTGAAATCCACACTAATGTTAATAATTTTAATTCACAAATTATTTTGTGATAGGTACTACAATTACTGAATTTGAAAATTAAAAATAAAAACACGGTTATTTCAATTAGTTTTAAAATTTTTACTTCTGGCAGCTTCTGCCTATTTTCTTAATGTTTTTCTCGGGGTCACCGTGGCTCAAGTTCTAAGTTAGTATGACAAGAAAATCATTCAGGCTCTCGACAGCTTGAATGATTTGGGGGGGATCATATAACTTCTCCCGCTCTGGGCAGAGCGGGAGGGTGTGCCAGACTCTTATTGACTAAAACCCACCCATATTCCTACCGTTGCCTGTGTTGCCAGGGGCCTCGGTAACCCTTTTGAACTTCCACGCGACCCCGGCACCCGTTTCCCCCGGGACGGTGCCTGGACTAATGTGAGATAGAGAGTAAATCCATTTACATGGAAGTGCTATATTGTGATTAACCTCCAATTATTTGCGCCTACCAAGGTATTATGTGGCAATAATAGTAGTTTAACTATTTCTATGTCCTTGGTAATAAATGGTAGCCATCATTATTTGGCCATCACGCCATTGACATGGTAGCTGTTTTTTAAATGTAAAGAGCTAAACATACTGGAGCAAGGTAATTTTATGAAACGCCATTTTCCTTTGAATATGTAGGTAATAATAATATCTAAATATTTATTTTATTTTAACATTTATTTACACACAAATACACAGACAAGAAGAAAAGAACAGAAAAATACGTAATAAGGTGATGCTTAAATCTAAAGAAATATCTTCCAGCATACGTGCGGTAGGTGTAGTAGATAAAGAGGTGTAGACACCGTGTGTAAGAGTAGAAGAGAAAATAGAATACATAAAATCAAAACAATTCATTAAAGGGTCGGGTAATCACCGTTGACCTTGGCCATACAAATTTTAATGTGCGTCGCGCTCACGCCGCGCTCGCGTCGCGCGGCCTTTCGATTTCATAGGGAGTATTTATTTTTAGTAACGAAAATATGAATGTTTGAAAAAAATCACAGATGGAATTATAGATCATAAAATAGTCTGTTCATACAAAAGATCATGAAAATATCTTAAGTAGTTTGAAAGTAATATCGCTTTTTATGCTTTGGGTAGACATTACTTCCTGAATTTATTTCATAAAGTATATTACTACAATGGTTAAATATTCACTTATATATATGCGTTCTAGTTTAACATATTTTTTTTGCATAACTTACTTGCATTACCGATATGCGTAATAACAGATTTAAAAATCGCTACAATCTGCGCCTTAAGGTGGAAATAAATCTGCCCGGCTTGGGCAGAGCACCGCCGGGTCCTCGTGGAGGCGGTCGGCGGCAGAGATCTCGCGCGTCGGGCCCTGGTTTAGGCCATGTTACGGAGCGAGAGGGCATGTGTAACCGTCACTTCCTTCTGTGAAGCAGTAATGCTCGCGAAGGACGAGGCGGGACGGTTGAGGGAAAGGCAAATTTCGGGCCCTCTCGCCCCTAGCCGCCGCAGGAGACGCCCTGGGCGTCGGGAATCCCGGGCGGATTTCCGGCCACCGTAGGCGCGGGCTTGCGGACGGTGAGCAATGGGTAGCTCACCGTCCGGTAAGGACCAGGCCCGGGTCGACGGCGCGTCGTATTCCACGCGCGCCTCAAAGAGATGTCGTCAGCACAAAAGTAGGGGTCCACTAGGGCCGATGCCTGCCGGGGTCGCGGGAAGGTACTTATGGGTCACCGAGGCCACTGGCAACACAGGCAACAGGAAGGAATACGGGTGGGTTTTAGTCAGTAATAGTCTGACACACCCTCCCGCTCCGCCCAGAGCGGGAGAAGTTATTCGATGATTTCCCACCCTCAAAAAAAAAAAGGCGCAGGCTTGCGGACGGTGAGCCATGGGTTGCTCACCGTCCGGTAAGGGTAAAGACAGGAATTTCCACATTTTCTACGAACATTTTCAATATATTCCAATGAAAAACTCAGTGAAATGCCAAAACGCGAGGTCGTCCAACCAGCTCGAATGTTTGGCGCACAACAGATAAGAGTCACGCTCGGCCGCCGCGCTTCCGACCGATTTCATCACACTTCCGATTGCCCGCGGTCACTGCACCAACTGTATTTACTTTTATATTACATATTTATATATTTTTTATGTTGCAAAATGTTGAGTATTTACGCAGGCCATGGGAACTGCGACTAAAGTCAAATTATTAATTCACTGGAGAAATCTATGTATATAAGTGTAAAATAAATGTATAATAATGAGTGTAAAAGTCTAGAATACAATAAATATGACCATTTTATTACACAAAATCAAAATCAAAAGTCATTTATTCAAACTAGGCTGAGAATCAGCACTTTTCGAACGTCAAAGTTACATAGGACAGTTCCCCAAAAACGCCCGTCCTTCACCAATTCCTAGTGCTTTAGCTGGGAAGAAGAAGTGGCGCAACAAACTCCTCAGCAGCACACCTGTCTGTTTAGTTATATACACCTGATTCTATACAAATCGTATGCAAAGTAATTAACATTACGCAACACACATTAAATTAAATTACTTGCCATATGTTAGCTAGCACACGCCAATATACCAACAAAACAACGAAAACTGTACTCAAGCAGATAAAAATTACAACATAAAAACGTAAACAGAACTTAATAACTAAATAAAAGCCTCCAGGCATAAAGGGCGTGCCCGCTTATACTTTGGTATTACTTCGTGAATTTATTTCATAAAGTGTTTTGCTACAATACTTTAATACTCACATATAGAATTGATGTGTATGCGTTCTAGTTTAACATACATCTTTTGCATAACTTACTTACATTATTTAAAGGCGTAATAACAGGTTTAAAAGTCACTAAAATCATATACCTGCGCCTTAATGGGCAAATAGGGTTACCCTGTGCGAGAGAGCACACCAACATATTGGCGCAACAGAACGCAGCCTTAAAATGTCCAAGCTTTTACAGGACTCCGTTTAGGGTGACGATATCATGAAAACATCAAAAACTCAAAGCATTTATTTCAAATAAACCAAACACAGGCACTTTTGAATTGTGAAGGGGTTTGTCAGTCAGAAAGATGAAAGTCTGGATTTCTGACCGGTTTCGGCTCGCCCCCTATTACATGGGACTTTAACATAATTGGCGAAATGTGGGTGTACTATAGATACATCTCTGCTTAACCCTTCGGGGAATACAGGCATGACATGTAAAATTAAAGGTACACTAGGTCCTGATTAATTTCAGCTGTAGCAATTTTCTCCTGACATACTTTTCATGCCGTCTCATGTATTATGTTTCAGTGGACAAGTCGAGAGTCTACCATGAGGCATTCTAAGGCGATCCTGCTGTGGTGCGGGATCCTCATCCGCGTCGTCTTCCCCATGGAGGTACAGCACGAGTTCGAGAAACATACTGAAGTAAGTTGTCACGGTTAGGTACTACTCCTGTATCCAATATGTATAAAAAAAAATTGACTGCCCCGCTGGCCTCATGGTCAAAAGCGCGACTGCTGAGCGTGGGGTCCTGGGTTCGATTCCCGGGTTGGACAAAAAGTTATTGGGTTTTTCCATTAGGAATTTCTTAGTAACATCCCGGAGTGTGGAAGTTGGTGGTGTGATACCCTCGTGCCTCGGAAATCACGTTAAGCCGTTGGCCCTGCGCCTGATCTCTCTCCGGTCGTGTCGGATTGCCGTCCCATCGGACTATGAGAGTGACGGAAGAGAGTACACCTGTGTATGCGCACTATAACATCTCCCGCGCCGATGGCTGGTCTCCGCTGAGATTGGTCGCCATGGCCGAAATTCGGTCTGGAGGACATTTATGATAAAACAATAAGTTGCATAACTTACCGTGGTGAAGGGTGACAGGGGAGTTCGTTCCGAATGTGTGAATCAGATCGAAATCGAGACTTTTTACACGACTGACTCAGGAGGGTAATGTTTTTCGAGAGTATGTATGTATGTATGTATGTATGTATGTATGTATGTATGTATGTATGTATGTATGTATGTATGTATGTATGTATGTATGTATGTCTATTTCTTTGGCACGCTCTGTAGCCTAAACGGTTTGATGGATTTTAACATATGAGGTGTCCTTAGATTCGTCTTAATTGTGGGAGTGACATAGGCTATATAATATTAATAAATTGCATCTGCAAATACAAAAAAAGGAGGGAAAGCTTTTTTTTTTAATTAATTGCTACAATATTGGTATCAAATAAAAGCTAGTAATGAATAACTTTCAAATATATATATTAATAAAACTAAAAAGCTTGAAATAAAATAAATTATTTAAAAAACAAAAAACCCGACTGCAAAAACACATAACTGAAAAGGGAAAAACAAGCATTATAATCTATGTAATTTTGGTCTTGCAGGCGGGGACAGTCGAATAACCTGAAATATGGTGTAACTTTTGATTGTCCCCGCCTGCGATACCAAAATTCTATAGATTATAATGCTTGTTTTTCCCTTTTCAGTTATGTGTTTTTGCAGTCGGGTTTTTTGTTTTTTAAATAATTTATTTTTTACACGACTGACTCAGGAGGGTATTGTTTTTAGAGAGTATGCATGTATGTATGTATGTATGTATGTATGTATGTATGTATGTATGTATGTATGTATGTATGTATGTATGTATGTCTATTTCTTTGGCACGCTCTGTAGCCTAAACAGTTTGATGGATTTTAACATATGAGGTGTCCTTAGATTCGTCTTCATTGTGGGAGTGACATAGCCTATATAATATTTATAAATTGCATCTGCAAATACAAAAAAAGAGAGGAAGTTTTTTTTTTGATAATTAATTGCAACAATATTGGTATCAAATAAAAGCTAGTAATGAGTAATTTTCAAATATATATATTAAATAAAACTAAAAAGCTTGAAATAAAATAAATTATTTAAAAAACAAAAACCCGACTGCAAAAACACATAACTGAAAAGGGAAAAACAAGCATTATAATCTATATATTTTGGTCTTGCAGGCGGGGACAACCAAAAGTTACACCATATTTCAGGTTATTCGACTGTCTCCGCCTGCAAGACCAAAATGATATGGATTATAATGCTTGTTTTTCCCTTTTCAGTTATGGGTTTTTGCAGTCGGGTTTTTGTTTTTTTTTAAATAATTTATTTTATTTGTCAATTAGTCATGCTTATTTCCTTAAACTACTTATAATTTTACTTCTAAGTAGTTTACATACCTGCATCATGAATTAGTAAGTGACAGTGATTTTTTGATCGAAGGTAGTAGTACCTTCGATAACCATCGCCTTGGGGTAACCCAAGGCGTACTATGCTTTCTATTAGTTAGTCTGCAAACAAAAATATCAGTCATAGGTATTTAGCCGTACCTAGGTACTGAACGCAGACAACTTGCGGGGCTCGCGGGGCTCGCGGGGCTTGTGGCTAAGTAATAACAGCTGCACGGGTCGATCGATCAGGATAAGCTACGCTTGCCACAGATGGTCCGTGGATGGGTGACCATCTTTACATACCAAGACCCCTCCGTGCCTCGGAAATCACGTTAAGCCGTTGGTCCCGGCTGTTATTTGTAGATCTCTGCCTGCAATTCTTTTGTGTAACTGAATTATGTATGGGCTTGTACCACTGCCCTTAATACAAGTTATTTCATAATTTAGTAAGGGTGCTGGTTGCAACACCTACCTGTTTTGTTAACTATCATAAGTCAAGTGTACCTACAGACGATACCATTTAATGTTAACATTGTTATTTGATTGATTAAATAAATTATTATTAAATTATTATCTTTTGACAGTTGTTACGGGTCGCCAGAAGCCCGAAAGTCTGACAATCAGTCTTACCAAGGGGAATCGTATTACCCAGTAACTGGGTTGTGGAGGTCAGATAGGCAGCCGCTCCATGTAAAATACTGGTATTCAGCTGCATCCTGTTAGACTGGAAGCCGACCCCAACATAGTTGGGAAAAGGCTAGGCAGATGATGATGACTGAAAGTTTTTTTTTTTTTATTGTTTAATCGAACAAATGTAAACATTGTTAATTTTAAATGCTCCTTTTTTTACTTAGTGTATTTCTTGTACGTGTCCCAAATAAAATATTTTTATTTATTTTCTTTTCTTTTTTACGTTAGTCAGTAAGTACTTCAAAGAAGGTTAAAACAAAACTATGGAACTAAAAAATCTAAACAAACCCACAAAAATCCTTTGGTACACAAATCACCCTCTTCTAAAAAAAGAGGATATAAAATACTAATTGACACGAATGTAAAGCTGTTATCGAATAGATTAGCGATAAATAAACTGTTTGTTCTAACAGAACGGTTCCCACCCGCACGCTTCTTGTTTCTATCATTCGCGACCGCCTAACCAAAACCGGGTTTTAATAATAAACAAGATGTTCTAAAGTGTTATTCTGAAACTGAATATCGAACTATAAAATTAATTATTTATTTATTTTCTCACCACATTCTTATGAAATAAAAACAACTAACAATATTGTCCAATCGTGGGCTTAAGTGTCGGGTGACCATACGGTGGAGGTCTGCCCGGCTTAGGCAGAGCACCGCCGTGTCCTCGTGGAGGCGATCGGTGGCAGACATCTCTCGCGTCCGGCCCTGGTTCAGGCCATGGTACGGAGCGAGAGGGCATGGGCAGCCGTCACCTCCTTCTGCGAAGCAGTAATGTTCGCGAAGGAAGAGGCGAGACGGTTGAGGGAAAGGCAAATTTCGCGCCCTCTCGCCCCTAGCCGACGCAGGAGACGCCCTGGGCGTCGGGGATCCCGGGCGGATTGCCGGCCACCGTAGGCGCGGGTTTGCGGACGGTGAGCCGTTCGATAAGGACCAGGCCCGGGTCGACGCGACGGCGCGTTGTGTTCCTCGCGGGCCTCAAAGAGATGTCAGCACAAGTGTAGGGGTCCACTAGGGCCGATGCCAGCCGGGGTCGCGTCGAAGTCCAAAAGGGTCTCCGAGGCCCCTGGCGACACAGGCAACGGAAGGAATATGGATGGGTTTTAGTCAGTAAGTGTCTGACATACCCTCTCGTTCCGCCCAGAGCAGGAGAAGTTTTTTGATAATTCCAACAAAAAAAAAAATGTGTCGGGTAACCACTGTTGACCTTGGCCATACAAATAGGCGTTGGATTCACGCCGCGCCGCTGTTCGGTTTCATAGGGAATATTTATTTATAGTAACGAAAAAATGTTTTTTTGAAAAAAAAAATACGGAGAATGATAGATAATAAAAAAGTTTGTTAATACAAAAAAAATCATGATCACATCTTAAGTAGTTTGAGAGTAATATCGTTTATGATTTGGGTAGACAATTACTTCCTAAATTTATGTCATGAAGTATTTTACTACAATACTTAAATTTCACTTAGAATTGACGTGTATGCGTTTTAGTTTGACATATTTTTTTTGCACAACTTGTTATATGAATGCGTAATAACAGATTTAAAAGTCGCTAAAATCATATATCTGAGTCTTAAAGAAAAATATTGTGGGAGACTGGTTTGTTAAGCTGAGCCGGAGCCTGTACATTTTAGGCCAATCCAACTCACTTATATTCGCAGTTAAAACAGATTTAGCAATGAGAGTATGAGAGACAGGTTACAATGTAGTAAAACCCACGATTGAAAGCATGTCCAAATCAGTTTGAGAAAGAAAGACTACATAAACTCACTCTTAAATCAACTCAACTTAACTCACGCCTTCTTCCCATGGGGGTAGGCAGAAACTATAGAATGCCTCCTGCTACGCTCCTTTCATACTCCTTTTGCTTCGTTTACGTTCATACATCAGGTTATACACGCACGCCGGTTGTGAGTACTACGCACCTGACCTTTCTGAAGAACATCACCAATTAGGTCACTATATGTCCTCCTAGGGCGTCTCGTCGATTGACGTGAAATTTTTTGTTTAAACCTACTTACAGAAATAAAATCATTTATCTTTATCATTTATCAAAGAAATTCCAATCACATGTCGATACTCAAACCAAATGATTTCACTTTCAGGTCTAAACGGACTTTACATAATTTAGACGAGCACTGAGATAATACAGAATAGCACTGTACTTTCGATGTAGTAACTCGTGACTCAGTGTTTACATGTACACAGACAGGTCACAAAGCTATCACCCAAGAGATTCTTCGCAACCCACCTGCTTAAAAACAGCTGTTTTAGAACATTTGTGAAAATTTGTGTCTAGTAGGTACACGGATACGTCTGCGAAATGCAAAAAAATGCCAAATGCAAAAAAAAATAACTAGCATGAAGCCAATACGTACCCAGCTGTTTTAGAGAATGTCGGTATTATATTTAAACATGGAACAAAAAGCAGCGGTGAGCATTGGTAGCTCGTGGTATCCGCCGCGATTTACGAGCTGTAGGTTCGAACCCAGGCAGGCGCTTTACTCAAAACGGTGAAGGAAAACATCGTGAGGAAACCGGCATGTCTTAGAACCACAAAATTCGAAAACATGTGGCATCTACCAACCCGCACTGGGCCCGCGTGGTAGATTACGGCCTACTCCTTCTCACAGAGAGGAGGCCTGTGCCCCAGCAGTGGGAACTTTATAGGATGATTATGTACTCGTATGTTATGGAATGAAAATAGGTTTTGTAACAGAAAATCTGGAACTTCGTAAAGTAAGCAAATGTAAATAAGTAATGTATGTAAATATGTAAACCAAATGTTTGATAGCTACGATCGACTAACAAGTGATAGGCTAGACTATTTATTGAAAGATGCACAGCGTGATATTTCTTAAGCTGTCTTATTATACACTGCTATTTTTAATTCCAGATCAACCTGGAGTCAGATTCCATCAGGGGTCGACGAGGCGTGATTGAAGAAGAAAAGTACTACAACATGCAATCCCATCACCAAGAAACTAACATGAACATGAACCAGCCCTGGATACCAGGTCCCTTGCCACCTGAAGATCCTACGACCAAAATATCGATCACCAATGAGGTTAAGGAGGTCCTGCCTCTGTATCAAACTACAGAGAGAGTGACTGACAAGCCTACTGGTCGAGGAGCGAGAGCTTCTAATGAGAATTGGATCAAACTTCCATTACCTGATCAGAGAGATCAAAGGGATCAGAGAGATCAAAGAGATCAGAGGGATCAGAGAGACCAGAGGGACCAGAGAGATCAGAGAGACCAAAGGGATCAAAGAGACAGTATACTAACACCACCTCAACCTTCAGGTGATCTTATCAATTCCCGAATGCCAAGAGTCAACTTTGTCACTCAAAACAAAGCGTTGGAAGCTTCAGAATCTCGTAATGACAAGGAATCTGTTCAAAGAGCGACAAGGACCGATGAACTACGAACAGAATTTGTAAGACCAGATGAGGATAGAGACAGGTCTAAATACAAGCCAGTGTTCCCACGGCAAGCTGTTTACAACCCACAGATTCCTGAAGAATCCAGAAGGTACTTCTACGATGATAGGTACTACCCAGTCCCAGATGATCTATACAGGCGGGATCCTTACTACGATATGATTGACCGAAGGCGTTACTACCCTTATTATGGGCCAAGAATGGATAGATTTGATGAGACCTACGATAACATGGTACCTAGGAAACCGAAAAGGATAATTTATTATGCCCATTTGCCAGAAGTGGTTCGCACTCCACCTAGTGTGGATCTAAGGTACAGATATTCTGTTGATCCTTATAGGCGTTATGATGATGACATGTATGCAAACGCGAGGACAGGAAGGTATGACTACAGATTCAGAAACAGGTATCCCTATGCTCCTCTAAGGAAAGATGAGAGGAACTATAGAGATCTGGCCGGGGCAGGCACTGTTGCGAAAGACAAGAAAATAGAAGACAAAGTCACACCTACTCCGATCCTACCACAGAAAGAAGACAAGTTTAAGACGAACATGAACGCTAATAGAAATCTCATAAACAGTCACCAGTATCATGAAAGCGCTGATACTTACCACGAGCCAATTTCTCACAAAAGTTTTCCAGATTTAGTGCGACCAGATGACGGATATCTACGATTTGATGATGCCCTGTTCCATGGACCAGTCGATGAACCGTATCAAAGAAAATATTGATCCTATCAATAAATTAAGCGTCGTTTCTGACTAGATTTTCAAACGAACCGATTTGAAAAAATAGCCACAAACGACGCACTACGTATAAGCTATTAACTTTTCGAAAGCATTTAATAACGATATAGTATTTATTCTTAGAATCAACCTGTAATATAAAATGGAGATTTTGCAACTATTTGTGTCGCTAATAAACGTAATAACTGATGGCCGTGTTTTAATTCCGAGGGCTGTGTTCGCGACAAATTGTACAAGTAATAAATCGAGCGTTTAATTTAAAACACGACCGAGGGTGAAGATGAATTTCATTAAGAATTAATTAATGTCATTCTTAAACCGTTCTTGTTTTTCCACGGCGAATAAAAAACATCTGTCGGGGATGTTGAGCGCGACGCGTTTTCTTGAGGTAATTAAGCAATAAATTTTGTGGCTGGCAACATCGCGAGGTGGGGGCAATTACAGTAGTTAAGAAAATGGATGTTCTCCACTCGAGAACGCGTACAAAACCGACGTGACTAATTAAAATGAGGGCTTAGGAAAAATCCTACGACGTGACAGCTTGTAATCAAGGGGATAGATTTTTTTGTATTTTTCTTGTTGGCCAGAAGTTCGCGGATTAGTGTCGGCAATAAATTACGGGTAATTAAATGTCTTGAGGTTTAAACGACGGCTTGAGGTTTTTCAAAGGCACCATTTTGTCTGCATAAATCATTTCTAAACAGATTTTCCTGTTGGTAGAATGTTATTATGATCGTCAAAACATAAACATTTGCTCTTAGTTTAATGTTTTATTATAAAAACTGTTTGATTTCGATTGTTATTTAAACATAACCTACTAAGGGAGTCTCCTAGTCCACTGCAAGTCTTTTCATTTAGTAGGAGGACCTGAAGTCAGACAATAAGCTATACACGTCAGCCTGGAGAAATGGGTTATTTAGTTAAATTACTAGAACGGGCACCAAGGCGGATAATTGTAAATTACAACTGAAGCTCTATTATCATCTCTTAGGCCTACGTCAAGATGTAACGGGGCTTATTAAAACCCTAATTGCAGCTCGTTTTAAGTTTAGCTTTCTGTTATGTCGTTTAAAACTGTTTAGAAGTTCAATAATAAGCGAGTGGCTGAATTTTCATTTATATTTTCTTTTGATTGTAATTGTGGCTGAATTTTCATTCATATTGTCTTTTGGCCTTCAGAGTAGTGGAGGCCCAGTGGTAACGGCCGCGACTTATGAGTTGTAGGTCGTAGGTTCGAACCCTGACAGACGCTTTACTTTGTGTAGATTATTTCATCACCACTGCTCTCAAAACGGGGAAGGAATACATTGTGAGGAAACCGACATGTCCTAGAACTAAAATTCGAAGACATGTGACTTCTACCAACCCGCACTGGGCTCGCGTGGTGGATTACGGATCACTCCTCACAGAGAGGAGGCCTGTGTCCCAGCAGTGGGAACATTATAGGCTGATTATAGACTACCTTCAATGGCCTGAGGGGCTTATGGCTACGTAATAACAGCTGCACGGGTCGTTTTACCGGCTCAAAAGATGTCAACAACTGCTTGAATTATTATATTTATTTGTACAACATCAAAAATCCCAAGATATGATGTTTATTCTACACAAACTATCCGAGATCGACGTGTGGTCACAATCGACCCTTGATGAGTTGAATTATTTATACTGAGTCGCCGCGGTGACCACGCGATGTGTTGATTGCTGATATAATTGTCTCTTCTTGAGGACGGATATGGAAGTTCGATATGTTGTCATGTCATTTGAAGTGTACCTAATTAAGTGCGACAGTTATTTCCTCAAGTTTTGAATGGAAGTTAAACATTATATTAAAAACATGAGGAAATAATTGTCGCGCGTTAGACAAAATATTTATTATTAAGGATCGATGGGACAGTAAAAAAACGGAATTGGCAAGGGATTATTACCTCCTCATCTTTTTTTTACCAAATATTTTTCTATCTTTATTGTTAAACTGAAAATAAGCACTTAATATGGCTAATTGGAATGGAAGAAAAATAAGTTAATCAGAAAATTAAGGAAAACAAAATTGTAAAAATAATTTAGTAATTATAAGAGAATATCCAAACCACACCCAATTCATAGTCACTCTACATCAAAGGGTTGTGACAGATGGCGCGTAGCACAAACAGTAGTGATGTCCTCAGGCGATATTCATTATCTTCAAAATTGTCTAACATCCCGGGATCCCGGGATTGCGGAGAAACGTTGCGGAGGAACGGAGTTGCGGGTTGAGTCGCTAATTGGAAGCTTGTTACGTAAACGGATAAAGGGTTACATTATAATATGATGTTGTATCGAAAAATGTATTTGATATTGTTAATTTGTGCCGGAAAAGCAACCCCAGCTTTGTGGTTTGTATTGAAAAGCCAGGGGCTAAATATATAACGAAACGTAAATTGTATAATTAAGCATCCTAAATCTATCCTAATTATATATTATCCATTTTATATATATATATATATATATAATATTTATATATCTATACAGATAAATAAAATTGGAGTGTCTGTTTGTAATATTAAAATATCTGCTTTTTACTAAATGCTTATGGATGTATACACGGTACATATACCAAAATAACATTTTTTTTTAATTTTTGGCTGTCTGTCTGTCTGTCTGTTCCGGCTAATCTCTGAAACGGCTGGACCGATTTTGACGGGACTGTCACTGGCAGATAGCTGATGTAATAAAGAGTAAATTAGGCTACCTTTATTTTATTTTTTTTTTATTTTTTATTAATATATAGGATCTATCTTCTTCTATATATACAAATAAATATAATTGAAGTGTCTGTTTGTAATGTCAATATAACAGATCTTTACTAAATGCATATGAAAGTATATGCGGTACTTATTACAAAAAAAACAATATTTAAAATGTTTGTCTGTCTGTCTGTCTGTTTGTTCCGACTAATCTCCAAAACGACTGAACCGATTTTGACAGGACTTTCACTGGCATATAACTGATGTTGTAGTAGTTATTTATTTTTATTTAAAAAAAAGCCACGCGGGCGTTGCCGCGGTCAGCAGCTATATATTATAAATACGAAAGTGAGTTTGTTTGTTACCCTTTTACGCTAAAACGTCTAAACGGATTTGGATGAAATTTGGCACATGGGTAGACCATGACCTGGACATAAGACACTTTTTATCCCGATATTGCCACGAGACTTATGCGAGTGAAACGGCTGGGCGTAGCTAGTAATTCATATTGGTACAGCAAGTTACACCTAAACCTGAGAAGAATAGAATATATTTATGTATTTAATTTCTTAGAATAGGTAGCTGTAGAGAAGAGTAAGCTCTACCTACTCTCTTTTGTTAAAACTGCTTCGTTGGTCTAGTGATCGCAAGCGTAACTGCTGAACGTGGGGTCCTGGGTTCGATTCCTAGGTCGGGCAAAGTGTTATTGGGTTTTTCCATTAGGAATTTCTTAGTAACAGCCCGGATTTTGGATGTTGGTGGTGTGATACTCCCGTGCCTCGGAAAGCACGTTATGCCGTTGGCCCTGCGCCTGATCTCTCTCCGCTCGTGTCGGATTGCCGTCCCATCGGACTATGAGAGTGAGGGAAGAGAGTGCACCTGTGTCTGCGCACACGCTTGTTTACTATGGTATCTCCCGCGCCGAAGGCTGGCCTACTTTAAGATTTGTCGCCGGCCGAAATTCGGTCTAGAGGAAAATATACTATTTATTAAGAGGTCCTTTACCCTTACGAAGTACATAGCCCACAAAATTACCAGATTCGAAATTATAGATTTTAGCACTTTTTTTTTGTTCCGTGTTGGAAAATCCTCATGGATGTCCTCCGCCCTGGGGCAGGCGGAGGGGTCTGTCTGACTCTTACTGGCTAAAAACAACCCCGGTGTTCCCCTCCCACACTTGCACCGGGGATCATGGGATCTAATGCGACTTCCGCGATCCCCAGCTAGTGCCGGCCCGCCTCTGCGGGCTACCTCAAGTCTGGGGGGGGTGTTTAAACCCCGCGACGTCTGAAAGGGGCGCGCGTGGATCACTACGCGCCGCCACCTCGGGTCCAGCGTGATGGGGTGCGGCGGACGTCCCCAAGTCTGCCGTCCCTGGACCCATTTAGGGGGGCCGGAAGAGGGCGTTGTCTGCCTTCTGCCGACGCCCGGTGCGCCTGCTGCGGGCCGGGTGAGCGGAAGAAATCCCGCTCCCGTTCCGCAGCCTCCTTCTGCGACACGACTGTTTCGCAGGATACCACCGCGTCCCAGGACTCCTCGCTGCCGACCATCGACTCGACCACGGTCGGCAGCGACAGTAGATTTTAGCACTAAGCTAAGCATGGGAAAAACACAAAATGTACTATGGTAATGAGTTAATGCTTATTCCAGTCTTTGTAAACCACATACTGAATGTAATTTCAGCACATAATCCACACTAAAACTAAGCACAAACAAAACACAAACTACTTAACAACATCAGACAATTACCTACAATTCAATTAAAATAATTACGAACAACTTAACCTCTCGCGCCAGTGTTGCCATATCTTATTAACCCTTCGCGGGACATGTCATAATATTTAACATGGCAACTCTGGGGCGACGGTAGCGACATCACGACATTCAAACTATTAACATGTCAATAACAATTTGCTGAATTGCTTTTATGTTGTACTTGATATGAGGCCCGAAGGGAAGGGGTGGGAATAGGGTTGACAAAGGCGCCAATTGTGTATATTTTTGTGAAAAATAAGAAGTGAAGTAAAATGATTAATGCACTGGAGCAATCAGACATTTGCTAGCTATCACTTAGTGTAATAAAATTGTCATATTTATTGTAATGGTGATCGTTTAGTTTAATCTGTTTATATAAGTGTAAAATGAGAGGGCTTGTGGCTAAGTAATAACAGCCGCACGGGTCGATCGATCAGGTTAAGCTACGCTTGCCGCGGTTGGTTCGTGGATGGGTGACATCTTTACATACCAAGACCCCTCCGTGCCTCGGAAAGCACGTTAAATCGTTAGTCCCGGCTGTCATTTGTAGATCTTTGACAGTCGTTACGGGTCGTCAGAAGCTCGAAAGTCTGACAACCAGTCTTACCAAGGGGTATCGTGTTACCCAGTAACTGGGTTGTGGAGGTCAGATAGGCAGTCGCTCCATGTAAAATACTGGTATTCAGCTGTATCCGGTAAGACTGGAAGCCGACTCCAACATAGTTGGGAAAAGGCTAGGCAGATGATGATGTAATTGTAAAATAAATCTATAATAATAAGTGTAAAAGTCTAGAATACAATAAATATGACCATTTTATGACACAAAGTGACAGCTAGCACATGTCAGATTACTCCAGTGAATTAATAATTCGACTTTAGGTATTAGTCAAGACAGGTTTAACATAATACTGGTAAAAGTTATAATATGTAGTCATTGCAAACATATATTTTTAATAGCTGATGATTTAAGAATTTTATGATAGTAATTTATAAATTGATCTAAATAAGTGTATAAAAGTGATATAAATAATTTTAAATGTTTGCATGCCGATTGGTAAAATGTGGCTGGGCTAAATGTAATCTTAAGAACTATTATGTATTACCCATATTTGCAAAATAAAATTCTATTCTATTCTATTCTATGCAGTATGAGCTTGGTGGATCTGCAGTGTCAGGTTGTATCTTGATCAAAATATGATTCGCGACCATATCAAATATGTATTTATAGAAATATAATCTCTAGAATCATTAATATATCTCTCATAGTTAGATTTGTTCCATAACAACAAATCTCTTAGGGAAAAGTTCTTAAGAACTTCGAAAAACGTAAGAAAATTTAAAATTCGCGGGCTACAGCTGCGGATCCATCTTAACGATTACCCAACTCTGTTGTTTAGTTAAGTTAACTGGATTTGACAGGGTGATCATAAGATGGCAGTAAATGGGTATGTACCTACTGATGTCCTAAGTTAGTTCTCTAGTTGTTTATCCAGGTAACAGTCCAACGACTTTATTTATTTATTATGATTTATATATACTTTATTGTAAACCAGATTATACATTACAAAAAGAAAAAAAAGAAAAAAATTATATACTACAAAATATTCTTACAATGGCTTATCGCTTACTGCCTGCTGACTTTCTACCGAAAAAACAACAATTTATTATAAGTAGTCTTCAATGCCTACCAAAAAAAAAAAATACCAAAATAATTAAACTCAACAGTACCTACCAACCCTATAAAGTCAAACAGTCCCAAAGTTAAGGGTTGCCTGTCCCGATCCCGGGCCACCGCTGGCCCCGGGAAATTGATAATTTTCACTACACGGTGGTCATGCAATAATTTATTCATGTCCAAGATATGATCCTGACCGAAATTAATATTTATTAGCCATTGTCCCTTTATGTCCCATCAGCGGAATTAATTTTAAAGTTATTTAGATTGTAGAGAGTATGTGAAAACTGAAGGTTGATAGTTTGGGATTACTATAGTTGGCCGGACTTTGGCTCTATTTACTTAATTAGTTTTGGGAATTAACTTATGATAAAGCTCATTTTGGCTTACGGGATTTGCGGGATATTTCTCGGTTTAGAGTTGGAAGTTGAATTGTTTTGCATTACTATAGCAAAAGCAGCGGGGTAATAGGGTATTTTACTATATACGAGAAAAAATCTATAAATTTTAAATATTGAGATAGTTTAGGCAAAAAGGAGTCGGAAAATGTTAGTTTTAGTTCATAAAATAACAAAATATATTTTAAAATTCAATTCAACGTTTTCAGTTTTTCTGATTAGTTAAAAAACACCATGAAATAGTAGCCGCCATGTTATTACGTCATACGGCTATGTTAACAAAAACGTGTCAATTATCATACAAAAGATCAACGCATTTGTTTTCATAGCCTAGTGACGTCATGACCACAGAGCAACATGGCGTCCACTGCGTCCAGCGTTTTCGTCAGACTACGCGCGAAATTTGAAAATATAAAATTTTAAATGCATTTTTTGGCTTATCGATTGAATAAAAATTTTTGAGATTTTTTTTGGGGCATATTAGCATTATAGAATTTAATTAAGACACTTTTCAAAAATGGGTGTAAGACCCTATTGCGTAATACACTGGCTCTTATTCATAAACTTCCATCAAACATATTTTAGTTAAAATGCTGCTAACGTTCGTCTGTCCTTATCTGTCACTTTGACCTATGTGTTTGTTAGAAAGTGACAAAACCTATTTTAACTAAAATAGGCATGCTAAGTTTTATGAATTAGGGGAACTATCAGTAGCAATAGATTTCATTTTGACAGTTCATCATTGCGTTATTTACGTTGTTGAGCAGACACATTTTTTCGAACATATAGAAAGAAGAAAGAAAATACGTTTAATTGCGGTAAACATGACGCAAAGAAGGAATGAACAATACAAAAAAGAACAAGTTAGGGGACAATATGCGTCAGATCAACGCAAAACGACCATCGCTCAGCATATTGCTGCGACCGTATGCGAGACAGAGCCCCGGCGCTGGTTTTCAGCGACAGCCGGCCGGCATATGAAGCAATGGATTAGCAATATCCTATAATACTCCCATTTGAGTGAATTCGCGAAGTGTAGATTAGAGTGTGTGTTTTTATATGTAGGTTCCCTAAAGTAGTTATTATTTTTAGAATAACATCTAAAAATAATGGTGCCGATTCCCTTGTTCACAAACTAAACTAAATTGAAGTTCAGTGCATCTTTTTCTTTCTATTTCATTAAGAAAAGGACAGAAGATAAATTTTAGTTTAGTCCTGTCAAATTAATCAGCGCCTGTCACTACTCCATACAAGTTTAGGCGTGATTAAAAACTTACCTACTAAAATTACGTCAATTTACGTCAAGCGCTGATTAATCTGACAGGACTGAATTAAAATTTATCTTCTGTCCTTTTCTTAATGAAATTGATAGAAAAAGATGCACTGAACTTAAATTTAATTTAGTTTGTGAACAAGGGAATCAGCACCATTAACTACTTTACTACTAGTTTTTTTTTACGTTTTTCATAGTCTTAAATTATAAGTGGATTGTGAAGGAAGATGTCGTGACAAACATTGAAAAGAGTATACTTAGATGGTTTGGTCATGTTGAGAGGATGAATGAAGGGCGACTAACGAAGGGTAAAAATTACAAGGCAGATGTGAGTGGAAATGGAAGGGACGCCCCAGAAAGACATTAAGTGACCTCATTGGTGATGTTCTTCAAAAAGGTCAGGTGCGTAGTACTCGCAACCGGCGTGCGTGTATGACCAGATGTATGAACGTAAACGAAGCAAAAGGAGTATGTAAGGAGCGTAACAGGTGGCGTTCTATAGTTTTTGCCTACCCCCATGGGAAGAAGGCGTGAGTTTATGTATGTGTATGTATATATTGTCTTTGACCAGTGCGTGTTGTGATGACCTATGGCACTGAAACGTGGTCGCTTACAATGGCCCTTATTAAAAAGCTAAAAGTCACTCAAAGGGCAATGGAGAGGGCTATGCTTGGAGTTTCCCTACGTGATCGAATCAGAAATGAAAAGATCCGCAGGCGAACCAAGGTTACCGACACAGCCCGAAGAATTGCCAAACTTAAGTGGCAGTGGGCAGGGCACATTGCTCGTAGAACAGATGGGCGCTGGGGCCAAAAGGTTCTGGAGTGGCGACCGCGTACCGGAAGACGTAGCGTTGGAAGGCCTCCTATAAGGTGGACCGATGACCTTGTGAAGGCGGCAGGAATCCGCTGGATGGGAAGCACAAAACCGGTCGAAGTGGCGGTGCTTGGGGGAGGCCTATGTCCAGCGGTGGACGTCTTTCGGCTGAAATGATGATGATGATGATGATATATATATTGTAAGTTAATTTTAAGACCGCGCTATCGCATTAGGTATACACCTGTAATGATAGTTGTGAGGAGGATTTTGATAAATAAATAAATCCTTTAAAATCATTCAGTTTGTGATTGATAGTGTGTTACGTAATTTCTGTGTTTAGCGTAAAGCCATAAAAAGTGTAGCCATCTTGCTGTCTTGCATAATCTTTGCATACTGAGTAGAATTTTCCTCAAACAAGGATCATGATTTCTTTTTAAAGGGAGCAAACGTCTCATCTCTGGGCCCGCGTGGTGGATTACGGCCCACTCCCTCTCACAGAGAGGAGGCCTGTGTCCCAGCAGTGAGAACATTATAGGCTGATTATGTGTGTATGTAAAAGTCTCATAATAGTTTATAGTGACACTATTCGCCTAAATACGTAACTGGCGAAATGTGGGTGTACACCAGGTACACCTCTGCCCAACCCTTCGATGTTATGTAGCTTTTCCCCACGTCTTCACCCGCGTCGGGTATAACCGGGATAAAAAGTATCCTATGTCTAGGATGCCTATGTAAGTACCCGCCCAGGCTATGATCGACCTGTGTGCCAAATTTAAAGTACACTTAAATTTTTAGTTGTATAAATTGGTCAAGGACAGCTAATGAGACACAATTGATTTTCTATTGTTTGTCTCCGAATCGGTGTCGCGCGAGGCTTAACAGGCCTATATATGGAATTGACTCATTACTAGCTTTTATTTGATATCAATATTGTTGTAATTTATTTTAAAAAAGCCTTCCCCTCCTCTTTTTGTATTACATATGTCACTCCTACAATTAAGGCGAATCTAACGACACCTCTTAAGTTAAAATCTATCAAGCCGTTTAGGCTACAGACAGAGCGTGCCAATGAAATAGACATACATACATAAAAAAGCTAAATACTGAATTATTAATTCGAATGATTCATTACTAGTAGTCGCCCACTGGTCGAAATTCGACCCCATTTACTTACAATCTATAAAGCACTTACTAATTCTATGCTATTATAAAGTACTTACTCGGGTTGCCTCCTTCTCTCCAATATGGCGAGGGAGGTGATGGCTGATCTTTGCGTTATGCTCGTGAACGGGTGCTGCTTGTGGTGACTGGTCGTCTTGCTAATCATGGTTTTAATTGTTATTAGTAATTGTTTACTTATTTTACTTCGATGGAGCTAGTTTATCATTTCTCACTTCAAGCTACAGCAATAGCCTTATGTAAGCGGGCACGCCCTTTATGCCTGGAGGCTTTTATTTAGGTATTAAGTTCTATTTACGTTTTTTTATGTTGTAATTTTTATCTGCTTGAGTACAGTTTGTTCAATGTTTTGTTGGTATACGCCAGTGCTAGCTAACATATGGCAAGTGTGTAATTTAATCCAATGTTTTGTGTTTCGTAATGTTAATTACTTTGCATACGATTTGTATAGAATCAAGTTTATATAACTAAACAGACAGATGTGCTGCTGGGGAGTTTGTTCCACCACTTCTTCTTCCCAGCTAAAGCAATAGAAAGTGGTGAAGGGCGGGCATTTTTGGGGGACTGTCTTATGTAACTTTGACGTTCGAAAAGTGCTGATTTTCAGCCTAGTTTGAATAAATGACTTTTGATTTTGATCTTACTAATTCCACGCTATTAAAAAGTACTAACTTATGCCATGATCAAGCTGTCACTTCCTGTCTACACACTTCCGTCCCTTTTTACGAAATCAATTCCACATAAAGCGATAGGAAAGATGTTACACAAAAAAAAACAAGTGACGATCAGTTTTTTTATCAGAATGACTCTTGTTAATGACGTCACGGAATAATCATCTCTTTACTGATTTTCTCGATGTGTCACCGCTAAATACTAAACATAAAATAATACAAAGTAAGCAAATATGTATGTATAATAACATAAGTAAGTACATATAACTCGACGACAGAGGTTCTTCTTAGAAACCGAATATTCCCTTTGTTGTACGTCCTTAAGGTTCTAATAAAGTGTCACATAAAGTAGTATGAGTAACTTGGCCGGTGAGAAGATATCGGTAGGGCTGGCAAACGCAGGTTTTCTTTGGTAAATTGTTTATTTTTACCAAGTTTAAAATAGAGCATCCCATATCCTCCGATACCTTGTAATTCCATTTCTTTCGATTTGTTTCCTTGTAATCGATGTTCGGCTACATAATTAATTACTTCTTGACGAGGGAACGTTACTTCGTCCATATCTGGTCAGGCCATCTGCACAGCTTTGCGAACCTCCCGCTGGTTGATCTTCTCTTCGATCCAATTCTGGTGACATCTTCTATACAAGCGAACTGCTCCTGCGTAACCGCTGCGGTATTCGAACCACCCGCTGCCGTCTGAGCGATAATCACCTCTTCCTTAGATGTCGTGGTCCCCATGGCCCGTGACCCGACGTGACGTGTAGCTGACCGAAATCAACTAAACTGCGACTCTGACTAGCCCCCAATTGGGCAACTGTAACGCCGTCCAGCCGACTGGCAGGGTCGCCATGCGATGTGGCACTGGCAGGGTCGCCATGCGATGTGGGGATGAGGAGGGGTTAAGTAAACTACATGACGTGTGTTACTTTGAGAGTCAATCGTGAACAGAGACTCAACTGTGTTCCTCAACTGTCTGTGCTCTCTCCTTTATTAGATGGTATAATATACATAGGTAGTACGTGACTACGTGCTAATACTAAGCTTATGGAAAACACTATATCTACCTTAGCTTAACCCTGAAACTACGTGACACGCTGATGTAGACACATACGTGACTACCACCATAATATGTACTTGATATATAAACAGCAACACACAATGACTGGCAATGAACGGCTGTCATTCGTGGATCTTTGACAGTCGTTACAGGCCTACACTGACCTCCCTTACCTATTAACACTGTAATTTAAAAAGATTGTAAAAGCCAATTATTTTTAAAAAGAGTAACCGTGGAGTTTCTTGCGGCTTCTTTCTCATAGGAAACCACCAATTGGAACCGTGCATTTAGCTTCTGACGTTTCATAAGTGCCCATGTAGGTTTATGTGAAACAAAATATTTTGATTTTGTTACGGGTCGTCAGAAGCCCGAAAAACTGACAACCAGTCTTACCAAGGGGTATCGTATTACCCAGTAACTGGGTTGTAGAATTCAAATGGACAGTCGCTCCATTTAAAATACTGGTATTCGGCTGCATCCGGTTAGTCTGGCAGATGATGATAAACAGCACACACAATATGCTCTCATAACAATTTCCATGAAAAATGATTCACGTGAAGCTCAGCTGAGTCATTCTATGTGAAGCGGGTCTGCAAGCGTTCTCCGACAGTCATTTCTCCTTTGGACTGATCACCGACAGGACGTTTCGTTTTTGAGAGATTCGTCGATAGAACGTTACACCTATGGACGTTTCGCTGACAGAACCTTTCATATGCGCGAAGGATAATGTTGGGTTAGGTTAGGTTAGAACAGTGACCATTAACGCGCAGAGGCGAGCGAGCGAAGCGAGCGTGTAGCGGCAGCGACCACCGAGCGCCAGATCCCTTCTATTACTGTCATCGAAAATTTCTGAGAAAAAATCAGTGTATGGAAAAATCAGTGTTTGCATGTTACGTAATCATTTATTTGAATGTAAGATAAACACCCACATAATGCTGTAGTGTGTATTGTAGCTAGTAGTGTGACCGGCGGACTACCAAGTTATAGGTCTCGAGTTCGAACCCAAGGCACGCACTTCTGACTTTTTGGATTCATGTGCGTATTGTATAATTATCACTTGCTTAAGAAAACGGTGAAGGAACACATCGTGAGGAAACCGGCATGCCTTTTTTTTGTGATGGGAAATCATCAAATATCTTCTCCCGCTGTCAGACTCTTACTGACTAAAACCCACCCGTATTCCTTCCGTTGCCTGTGTAGTCAGGGGCCTCGGTAACCCCTTAGTACCTTCCTGCGACCCCGGCAGGATGCCTGAGAGATATTTTCGATGGTATGTGAAGCCAAGTCCGAGGCCCATGGGCGACATAAAAACTCTGAAACCAGGTTATTCACTAAAAAGAAACGAAAAACAACGAAAAAGAAAGATCACTTACATATTACTACTACTGAACAAATCACAGAAACAGAACCTTTTTTCCTAGCCAAGAATTCTTAGATACTTGACTCTAAAAATATGTAAATATTAAATTTTACTCAAGAATATAATTATGATAAGTTTCGCATATCTGCAGGCTTATCATGACGCTTTCTATTTCTACTCTACTGAAGAAAAGAAATCGCTTGTCTACACTTCTCGGTAGAAAACTGTCAACTGTTTACACGGAAACGTCATTTTTGTCTACTCTTCCGTCGACAAAACGACTAGCAGCTAGAATCTTATGGGGGCGTTGGAGGTCCTTTGTTAAGTCTGTCATCTGATGTGTCGTAATGATATCTGAATTAAAATATTTTAATTTTATTAACATTAATGTACCACCTATCTACCCATATCATACGAATAAAGGTTTTGATTTGGTCTAATTTACTACAAACTGGTGACCCTAAGCAATACCCTGTTGGTCTCCGGTTCTAAGAACACGACCTTACATTGTCGCGAATGTCGCACTTAATTTATTGGGTGACACCCCTGTTTATTGCTTTTTATTATTAATTTTAGTGTTTTATGACCTACCTGGGCTAAAAAATATTAAAATTTGATTTACAGATAAAATAAAAGGCTCAAATTATTGACTTAGGACCTGGAGTTAGTCTTTAATTTGAATAAGTTTCGCTCTGAGACATGTTTCTTTTGGGATAAAGAAATATAAGTTTGTTGCTATTGTTGTCCTATACGCGTATACAGACTATTTTCAGATTTCAATAATGGTATACCAACATTCTTTACAGGCACACTCAGGCATTTCTATAAACGTCACAGGTATTGAGAGCAACTACAGTTCAGTATCTTTACTCGCTCTTCATAAAAAAATTGACAAGTGGGGCTAGACAAATGCACTTGCGACGCAGCTATCTATACTGAAGTTCCTCTAACACCATTGCATATGGAATGAAAAACACTGGTGAATTTGGTGGATATCCGCTAGAATTGAAGATACAGGACCAGACGTTGTGACATTGTTTGGTGGTTATATGTCATATGTCCAGCAGTGGACGTCTGTCGGCTGAATGATAATGAAGATACACAGAAAAAACTGACAATTCGGCACTACCAAATCTCACGCACTTTTCACCTCCCCTCAATAAAAATTGTGTCTGGACTTTAAAGGAGACTGGGACCTCTGTGTTTGTTGCGGCATTTCTTCTTAGAGTAGTCAGATAGGAAACGCCGACCTCATCTAGTTTTTCACATATGATTGACGTGTAAAAGTGTTTGTACACACCTATTTACAGAAATAAAAATAATTTATCAAAAACCGCCAAACATATTTAGCACTCTTCTAAATTTAAAAAAAATCGCACAACCACAACCGACACAAATGTTGCTCTACTCGGTTTTCCGTGTCGTCCGATGTCGCGGCGATACGGCTGATGTACGGGACCGGCAGCCGGCGGCGCTACGACAAAGGCGCGCGCCATTAACCGATATGACATGACCATAAAGTAACCTCACCGTGGGACGATGACGGCGGCTGGGAAGGAAAGTGGCTCTACTTTGTGTTTTGTTTTAGTTTATCACACAGAAGGACTGTTTTTGGGTTAAGGGATGGTGTGCAAAATATACCTAAAAACCTGACTCAACTTTTAAACCTGACTTGGTTTCCATCCGTCGTTTTCGGGTGACCACTGAAAAACAGCACTGTTTTGTGAGTTTTTTTTCATAGCAAAGCATCATGCGGAATGGAAGCCTTCTTGTCTCAGTCACGACGTGCAGCTGCCGGCTATTTCTGTTCTGTGCTCGTGATTATAGATCTGTTTTGTTTTACTTTTTATTCCAGTTAACTTATCTTTTTTGTATGCTCGTATTTCTGTGACAAATACACCTATTTTTCTTTCTTTCTTTGCTTTCTGTGTCTGGCAGGAGAAGATGATGATGGATAATGAGTAACCGTCTTCTTTTGAGGTAAGAAGTCGACTACGTCTGTTAAATATGTAATTAAACTTTATTTCTTGTATGGCACTACCTTTAGAAACGACAGTAGGTAGGTACCCAATTGGCCAGTATTCAGGTAGACCAGGGTTGAATATCACAGTTTTTTTCATGTACAAAAATGTGAAAGTTAGCCTATGTTTTCGGACAAATGTATACCTAAAACTTCTTAAATTGTCTGACATTTTTCAACGGGAAGTGGAGCTCTGTTCCCCCCGATTCAGATCCACCACAATATTTTGCATCGTACACACATTACGAACGATCATTTCACATTATATTACGCTCGCGATGTGTCGGACGCGTTTTTGCGTGAAACGGGTATCGAACCCGTGTCGATGAGGGCCACTAACCATTAATATGTGTCGTGCCAACACGGCTCCACTCATAACGTATCAATTGTCTTTATGATCGCAATTTTTATTATTTATGTGCAACATTTAACGTGTGAAGATTTTATCGGTGTGTGGACTATTTTTTTCTGAGATGGCTCCGATTTTTTTGTTTGTGGACCTCGGGTCTGACTGATAGTATCCGTATGTATTGAAGACCCATTAACATGGATTATTACACATAGAAAGAGACTTTTTAACGATTGGATCGATTGATAAGGTACAGTGAACCGCACATCAATGGTAATACTTGCACTACGAAAATCGTCATGAAGGCACTGTGTATGTCAAAATGTTACAACTGATCTGCGGTTAACGGTACCTATATCTGTTAAGCCGACCTTCCTCTTTCAATGATGCTTTTGCAGATTAATCTCTGTTTTGTCAGGGGCTGCAGTCTCGACATAGATAGCGATCACTTTACGACCGAATTCGGCCGCAAAGACCTAATGGGGTCTCAAGACAGTCAAAATTTCTTGAAAAGATTGTGATTCATTCGTGCTTGTCAAGCAATTTCGACTGGTTTTACTAGCGATAATATTTTTTTCAAATTGTTGGTGCACTTTCACGGTACCTCCAGAGTACTTCATTGGCTGTCTTTATTATCATTAATATGTTGAACTTATGGTTTTAAATGTTAGAACTTTTAACACCCATATTATCATTATTCCTTTGCCCCTATCCTAATTTATTTGGGGTCGGCGCAACATGTCTTTATTTTCCATGCTTCTTCTCTATTAGCCATCATCTTGGTAGTCAACCCCTTTCTAGTTATATCGTCTTTCAGACAGTCCATCCATCGGTTTTTTGGTCTTCCTCTATCCTTATAGCCCGTGGCGGCATCTTCATCGCCACATGCAAACTACGCAGCACACTGACGTCACGCAAAATCCTGCATCGCGCAAGCAGAGTTTACGGTGCGACTAGCATATATACAATATCCCGACATCTACCGTCGGGGAGCCCACCAGACACAATACCCATACTCATCCTTCATAGGACAGGGAGGATTCCCTGTCCTATGGAGGATGAGTGAACTTTACACCCTATTCCTCATGCCTCTATAAGCCATATCCACATTATTACTCAAAACTTTCCTCAAGACATTTTCCCTCATTCCTCCGCATCACCTTGAAAACCGATTTCCACACAACTTTTCAGTCGCCGGTGGCACTTTCAGACGTCCTCTTATGTACTTATTTCTTATTCTACTCGTGTCCATACTTACTGCAGCGTTAAAAACTATATTAGTAGGTACTAAAATAACATTTCTATCTACATTTTCCCCGAGATTTTTTGCCGTCTGTTCAGTCTCCAATGAGTTCATGCATCGACGTGGTACTGAGATTACTTATCCATTCAATTACCGATATCTTAAAGATACTATTCACTTTAATAATTTCTAAGATAGAGTAGAGAGACAGCTTCTGATACATTCATAGGTTTTGCTTGATATATCGATATCTTTTGATAACGAATAGTAGTTCTTGTACGTAGGAAACTGTGCCGAATTGGAAAGCAAAGAAAGTGTGTCTCATGTCTCTGATAAGGGTTGTGATAAGGATCACACATACCTATATGTATAATTCAACATGAATGATGTGACCAATATTTTGTAACAATATCGTTTTATTTAAAAGAGTGTCCATTAAGTTTCTTGCCCGTTCTTCTCCATAGGAACCTGGCTTGCTTTGGAATGGGCAACTACAGTCCGGCCGCCGAGAGACTGCGTTCTTGACACCTGTCAGTTTCATACTAACGCATATGTGTTTTGAGAATTTGATCCTTATTAAAACTAGAAATTGACCAACTGACAGGTCATACGAGTACCAGGAACGCATTCTCTCAGCGGCCGGACTGTAGAATGACCGACTCCTTAACTATTCACAAATGCCTGTAAATCTATACCTAGCCTTTTCCCAACTCAGTTGGGGTCGGCTTCCAGTGTAACCAGATGCAGCTGAATACCAGTATTTGACATGGAGTGACTGCCAATCTGACCTCCACAACCCAGTTACTGGGGTAATACGATACCCCTTGGTAAGACTGGTTGTCAGACTTTCGGGCTTCTGACGACCCGTAACTACTGTCAAAGATCCACAAATTACAGCCGGGACCAACGGCTTAACGTGCTATCCGAGGCACGGTGGGGTCTTGTTATGTAAAGATGGTCACCCATCCACGGACAAACCGCGATAAGCGTGCTTAACCTGTTCGATCGACCCGTGCGGCTGTTATTACTTAGCCACAAGCCCCTTCCCCAAGCCAAAAGCTAAAAGTGCCCGTAAATGGGTTTATTGAAATAAATGCTTGAGTCTGAGTTCGAGTTTGACGTAGCTGATTCACCTTTCAATGTTTACGAGTCCATTTTTATATGCAGAACAAAGTTAAGTCCGATACCGGACAGGAATGGAGAGGTGACTTTGAATGTCACCATTATCTTACGATCGACATTGGATATTTTTATAGCAGACATCGGGCAAGGCTCTGTAAATAATCCGGGGATAAAAATATCACAGCATTCCCAGGTCTTCCCACCAAAAATTCCTAGAACGCATAAATCAAAGGAACTTCCCAAGTTTCAGTTGGCGTGTCAAATAGTTTGGCAACTTCGACTTGGTAGCCAAAGTTCCTCCGATGTGGGGAAAAACTTATTGATATATGCCAGCTCCCCAACGTGTTGTACGTCATGTACCACTGCTCTATATTCTAACTGGGTACTGTTGTTGGAGTCGTATGGAAGGTAGTTATCGTTGGTTTATTTAACTTTGTCACTCAAGAGGAAAATCAATCTGCCTAGCCTCTGACTTGGCTTCACAAGCCGTCGAGAAATATCTCTGGGGTCGCGGGAAGGTACTAAAGGGTCACCGAGGCCCCTGGCAACACAGGCAACAGGAAGGAATACGGGTGGGTTTTAGTCAGTAAGAGTCTGACACACCCTCCCGCTCCGCCCAGGGCGGGAGAAGTTATTTGATGATTTCCCATAAAAAAAAAGGCATGCCAGTTTTCTCACGATGTTTTCCGTCACCGTTTTTTTTTAAGGAAGTGATAATTATACAATAGGCACTTGAATCCGAAAAGTCAGAGGTGCGTGCATTGAGTTTGAACTCGAGACCTATGACTTGGCAGTCCGACGGTCACACCCATATGCTATCTCTGCATTATGTGGGTGTTTGTCTTACATTCAAATAAATGATTACGTAACACGCAAACACTGATTTTTCCATTGTGCCAACCTTCACATATAATGAGCTGAGCTTCATGTGTATCATTTTTCATGGAAAAAGTTAAGAGTATATTGTGTGTGCTGTTTATCATCACCTTCCTAGGCTTTTCCCAACTCTGTATGGTCGACTTCCGAGTCTAACCGGATGCAGCTAAATTCCAGTATCTTACATGGAGCGACTGTCTACCTGATCTCCACAACCCAGTTACTGGGTAATACGATACCCCTAGGTAAGACTGGTTGTCAGACTTTCGGGCTTCTAACTACCGTAACGACTGTATAACTTAGATCTACGAATGACAGCCGAGGCCAATGGCTTATCATGCTTTATTTTTCATGGATGGGTCACCCATCCACAAACCGACCGCGGCAAGCGTAGCTTAACCTTCGATCGACTCGTGTGGCTGTTATTATTAGCCACGGGCCCTTATAGAGGACAATAGGAATCTTCAATATTTCTGTTTCACTTTTGAGTTGAGTTGAGAGCAATAAAACCACATGTTAGAATACGGTCTTGTTCCCGTCCTTGTTGACTAGCTAATTTACATTTGCTACAAGCGAGGACATCCTAGTTTGTTCATTAGAAAAAAAAAAACCGCCCAAATGCGTGTCGGACTACGAACAAGGAAGGTTCCGTAGTTGGAATGAATTTATCCCAAGAACAGACTTGACATTGTATTCGTAGTTAGAAAAAAATGTTATACGATACATTCCAACTACATGTAAGTTTGTACGCATAATATTGAGATATTTGCCATGTTATTTTAAGACCATTGAATTGTTATAGATTTTCCCGTAATAGCTATAAGTATAGAATTAATTTCTGTATATTTGTTCATGGAAATTTTTTATCTATTTTCTTAAATAACTTTAAAACTGTTTGTTTTAAAATTATAAGAAAAATAGATTGAAGACCTCACAGTACTCCCTTTCATGTATTGTGTCACACGGCACAGTTTGTAAAACATTTTTTTAAAATTTTCGAATTTGTCCCCTAAAAGTAACCCCAGGGGCCTTATTATGAACTCTTATTTCCAGGCAGTGAAATGAATTGCCTGGAACTTGCCTGGTTTTTTAAAAGTTCGTAATAGGCCCCCAGGTCGTCGCGGGAAGGTACTTATGGGTCACCGAGTCCCCTGGCAACACAGGCAACAGGACGGAATACGGGTGGGTTTTAGTCAGTAAGAGTCTGACACACCCTCCCGCTCCGCACAGAGCGGAAGAAGTTATTTGATGATTTCCCACCCAAAAAAAAAAAAATAAATAAAAGGCCCCCAGGTCAGAAAAATTCATATGTATACCAATTTCAAGTTAATCGGTTTATTAGATTCGGAGCAAATTGGCTGTGACAGACGGACAGACAGACACCTATACGAGTGATCATAAAAGGGTTCCGTTTTTTCATTTGGACGTGCGGAACCCTAATTAATTTTTCTAATGAACAAATTTTCTCCACGATCGTCAAAGCGACTGCTTTGTCGACCATGGAGAAACTGTTTAAAAACAAATTGAGATTGTGTTTTTGGGAATAACGTTTAACGTCCAGCTTAGAGAGGCTATTAGTTTTTGTAATTGAAAGGAACGTGGACTTGGATCGTTTTTATTACAGCAATTTTTTATCAGACCCCTACCAGCAATTGGTAAACTCGCAGAATTACACACATTGATAAACTCAAACCGAGTGTTAAAAAAATAATCAATCACTGGTCAAACTCCACCATTTATCGCACTTTGACGATGAAAAATGACTTATTTGTCAATTACTTTTCACAAGAACCAAGGGTCACTTTCAGCAAACTAATACTACATCATCTCGAAGCAATGTCTTCCTTACTGCCTTAAGAATAAGGATTATTTTAATGCAAAAGAAGACTTGGCAAATTATTGCACAGTTTATCAAGCGTGAATGCACGCTGAAATAGATTGTATCAACTGAAAATAAGAGCGATGGTGCGTGTATAAGAAATGTGGTGATGTCTAGGGTGGCAATAAATAAGGTGTCGGAATCTAGGAGTATTGGTATCGGTCGCGACTGATAAAAGTCCTCTTTCGCACGACTGACTTGTGATCTTTTGTTAGTGGTGTGGCGTATTCGGATTATTTCTGGTTTGTCGATGAAAATTAAATCATGTATATATTTTTACCAATTAAATATTCAAGTGCGTTTCAGTCTTTACTATTAACCAGAATCTAAGCAGTGTTGGTATTAATGTTAATGCACTAGACCGGTCAAAGCCTTATTTTTGTTCACGACGATTTTGGTGGATTGAAGACGCGAATTAATGATTTGGTACATACAGCTCTAAAACATACGATCGCCATCTTATAGCCTGTTTGCTTAAGATAAGGAACATATGTACATTTATTTGAGACTTGTAAAAGTGCTTTCTTGAACCAATTTATATAAATAAGTAAATATCATTTATCATTTATAACATAACGCCTGTAATCCCCGAAGGGTTAGGCAGAGGTGTACGTACCTATAGTACACTTATACTCTGATATTATTGTGTCTAAGAGAAAATAAAGTTTATAGCTGTTATTCATTTTAGTAGATTGAATTTCTACGATTGTTCCTACGAACCTTTCGCTAAAACAAACGAGCCAATCGGCTGTCGATAACCGAAACCAATTTTCCCAATCGATGCTCCCATCACTATTATTACTTAGTGTTCCCGGCACGTTCCAGTCAGCTGCGAGCCTTTTGTCTGTTTTCTTTTTAATTACCTCCAATAAATAGCCACTCAGCAGCCGCCGCCGCTATTTAAGATAGGGGAGACACCGCGCTCTTGGACACTGTGCCTCGATTTACAATGATACTGGACGCTGGGAAAATAAACTGTGGATTTTTGATGAGATATGGTTTACAAAGTTTTTTTTTGTGTCTTGAAACGGGTTTGATGGAAACTCTTGGTTTATTTTCTGATTTCATACGACGAACGGAAACAACTTTTCTTTTGTAGGAATTCTAAAAAAAACTGTTTTTTTTTCTGTTCAGATATTGACTGCGCAATGTTTAATAAAAAAGCATTAAATTTTTGATATTACTTGCCAAAATCAACACTTTTTTAGAGATTTTTGGTCAGCATAAATGAATAAAAAATGTTAGGGATGGGCCGAACGCGGTTTGAACCGAATACAAAGTTCTGCCGAACGTTCGTTGAAAATAAAAAGTTCGCTGGAAGTCCGGCGAAACTTCGACAATTTTCACTAGGAAATGTATACGAAAAAGAACGTAACAGACTCCTGTCAGATAACGCAGAATTCGTGTTTTTGCACAATAACCTACCCTTGGTAAATTTTAAATACCAGTAGGTAATAAGATTACAATTATCACTAGTGACGTTTTCCGATATAATTATCGGCAAAAATCACTTTTATTTTTAAGTTTTTTTTACTAAGACTCCGCTGTCCGTCCGTCTGTCTGTCTGTCTTTCTGTCATCAGGCTGTATTTCATGAACCGTGATAGTAAGACAGTTGAAATTTTCACAGATGATGTATTTCTGTTGCCGCTATAACACAAATACTAAAAAACAGAACAAAATAAATATTTAAGTGGGCTCGCATACAACCGACATGATTTTTTTTTTGCCACTTTTATAGATAATGACGGAACCCATCGTGCGCAAGTCCTACTCCCACTTGGCCGGATTTTCAATATATATGCCAAAATTCTGGTAATGTTTAGAATACATTTAATTGCTAGATAATTAACAACTAAGTAACAATAAATAAATGCTTATGATTTTATTTTAAGGGTTTCGTTTTATTATTTTAATGAAATCAGAGTTATTTTCTTGTATCGAATTTCAGCCGAATGTGAAACGAATATTGGCCCATCCCTATAAAATATACAAACTTCTCAAAGCATATCCAGAAATATATAAATTTTCATTCAACTATAGTGAATTCCCGTGCCCCACCCATGAAATACAAATAATATCCTGACTTTATGTCATATCAACAAACCTTACTAAATTCAGGAACCACTTCCTGAATTTTTCACACGATTCGAGTGATTCCCGTGCCTCAACATAATGTTATGGCAATAAAAAGACACGGGTAAATGTGGCTTCGATGTGGTTGCGATGGTCATTACAATAATAAAGTGTCCCATTAGGGGACAGGGATGGATTTAAAGGCTTTATAGCTTCCGGAGTGCTGTGGGTGGAAGTTAGAGACTGAATTATGAAGAAAATTAGATTACGAGAAAGTTAATGAAGTGAGTCACTGAGAACTATTTACCTTCTATTCTTTATAATTCTGTTTGTGAGCTTTTATGGGCCAGTTTCTCAAAATTATTCTCGCACATTATAAAAAAAAAATCTTTTATTTACAGACTACATAGGACCCACATTATGTTAGTGTCTAAATTATCTTATAAACTATGTTAGTACTTACTTAGAACACAAAAATAAAAAGGTGATAATATATCGACTACAGATAGTTTTATCAAGCCCCATGTGATATATGAAGCTTGATAAACCTACCCATGGTAGGCTCATCCACCCTTTCAGCAAACACCCTCAAGATACTGTTGGTGCTTCCTCCCACACTGCGTGTCATTGACGCCACCTTCTTACGCATTATTGCAAAATAGTCGTCAGTATAGGCATCGGCGAACATAACTGACGCACTACAATATGCTGGAAGCCTCAACAGCACCCTAAATGTGTTATTATATTGTATTCGCAGGGCATTGTTTGCTTTTTGGGTATGATTAGCCCAAAGGCAAAGGCTGTAAAATGTGATAAATAATAATTATTCTGATAAATGATTTCTTTAGAAATAAGCATCACCTTTGTACGTATTTTTCTGTTCCTTTCTTCTTGTCTGTTTATATGTGTGTACATAAACTGTTAAACAAATAAATAAAAAAATGTCATGCGTGCGTAAACTACTGCGATTGGCAGAACAAATTTTTAAGTAGTTTAATTTTTAACATATTACTACATCATTATTTTGTATTAGTTAAATGAAAGTAAATTGTTCTGAGGATTTACAGAAATTATGGTAGTTTTAATTAATTACAGAAATTATGGCACATTGACGAATCAAAGACTGTTAGCGTTAGTGGCGTGGCTAAAACACAAATTAATTCTTGCAGCATCAGACAATAATAAATTTGGATCACGAATTTTGTAACCAAACTCGAAGCACAGCACATCATCACATAAGATGGCTGGATAAAAATTCTACTCAGATGACATCAAACCAAAAATCTCACGAACCAAGCTTTTTAAGGATTTCTCACACGCACAAACCGATTTTCCCTCCCCGCCAATAAAAAGAACATGAGTGAATGTAAGTCTCGTAACGCACAAACATGGCCATTACAAAAAAATAAAGTGTCCTACTAAAGGGCAGGGCCGCATTCGAACGCGTTAGTAATTCGGGAGCGAGCGAACGAGTCCCAAGCGTGGTACTTGGTGCTTGTGTTTTATTGATATTTTAGCGTTGGAATGATTTTTCGTTGCGACTACGAGTCTCTTGGGGAGGGACCGTTAGTATTGATGGTTTGGTTCGGCGACGGACTTGGGAGACGTAAAAAAAGGTTATTTAACGTATTTTTACAGCTGAACTTTACCTTTCTCACAAATTAGCTTTGGCAAAATATTGGTTTTGAATTGAATCTAGATATAATAAAAGATATTACTAATATTCCTCAGTGAAGACCAAAACAAAAGCCCATAAGTAATACCTTTGTTTCTGAAAGTCAGCTGTTCCCATTGGTTGGCAAAATAAAAATAACGAATCATATTTATACCTGTTGGTTGACATTTGACAACAGATAAAACGGAAACTATAAGTAAGTCACGATTGTATCCGAATTTTATTACTTTACAGTTTACATCGCTTGGTCCGGAATTCCAGATCCGGACTAAATCCCAAGCCCGCCCCCTCTCCATTATAGGACATATCAGTATCTTTGTGTACCAGGACAGGATCGACATAGATCAGCCACTGAAACATTCACACTAACGACACGTTGCGGTAAAAACACGGTTATGATTGGTCCAGCTTTTATGGACCAACCGTTAAACTTACGGATGGTTATCGGTTTTTTGGGAGTTCGAGTGATATCTCTGAAAGGGATTTGATAAGTACTGGCAGTTTTGTTTTTTATGCGATGTGAGTGTTCGATTTAGATTTTCATTTGTTTTTCATTGGAATTCGTTTGAAGTTACAAAATTATTTTGCAAAATGGAACGCAATTTTTGATGTATGGGAGTGATTTCGTGAAAATAGACGGAAGTGTGTAGACAAGAAGTGACAGCTTGAGCATGGAATAAGTAAGTACCTACTTTATGCATGGAATTAGTGTACTCATGGAATTAGTAAGTATTATAAAGATTGTAAGTAGAGGGGATCTAATTTCGACCTGTAGGCGACCACTGGTAATGAATAATGACTGCGCTACTAGTTTGAAATGTCGACGTATGTTAGTTCTAAAGTACAGGATCTCGATGTACGCCAGTTCGTAAGTTCACTGCAGCGAAGTATGCAAGGCCGACGTATAAAGCATTAGAATTAAGAGTAATAGGGGGGATCTGGCGTTAATGGTCACTGTTCTAACTTAACATAACCTAACATTATCCTTCGCTATATGAAAGATACGTCGGCCTTGCATACTTCGCTCTAGTGAACTTTCGAACTGGCGTACATCGAGATCCTGTACTTTAGAACTAACATACGTCGACATTTCAAGGAGCCCTGTATAATTATTCGAATAAATATTTTAGTATTTAGCTTTCTAAATTCTAAGGTTAATTTCTCACGCTGCTCAGTTGCTTATTACCAAGGTCAGATGTCAGATGTTACACCTCGTATGCGACTACTGTAAGGCTCGCTCGTTTTTTTAGCTACATCATATGCCTAGCCTTTCTGCAACTATGTTGGGGTCGGCTACCAATCTAACCACATGCATCTAAATACGTATTTTATATGGAACGACGGCCTATCTGACCCCACAACCCAGTTACTGGGTAGCACGACACAAAGGGGTACCTTTGTAAGGCTGGTTGTCAGACTTCGACTGTCAAAGATTTACAAACGATAGCCGGGACCAACAGCTTAACGTGCCTTCCGGATGACGGAGTGGTGTCGGTATGTAATGGATGGTTACCCATCCACAGACCAACCTCGGCAAGCGTTGCTTAACCTTAGTAAGACTATATTGAATGTGGTACCGAAGACAGAGGCATGTGACGTGGCTCAAATGTAACTGAAATGCATATGCATGTAAAACCGAATCACTTATTATTAGGTTTTATTAAATTATTTCGTAACTTGTATGCATGACTGACTCGAAAAGCGTGGCTTGTAAAAGCGTCTTTACGACAGGATTCCACATCAATTGATACATTATTACTAGAGATCGGATATTCGGATGCATATTCACCTAAAGTTGAGATGTTGGCGAATGTGGAATGCGCTTTTGTATCGAAAAAATCCCGTGGTTCCGGGATCAACAAGGTTTCTGATTATTGAATCAGATTAGTATTATAATCAGTACTACATATAACTTACTTTCAAATGTTGACTTATAGGGAATGCACTACAGTAAAAAAAAAACCCGCGATTCCGGAATCGACAAATTTTGTGTTTTTTCTGACTATGTAAGCGAATGCACATCTACCTACCTAATATTGTAAAGTAGGTAGGTAAATACCAAACTGACATAGCAAATAACGTTAATATAAGATAACGGACTACATACTCGTATATTTAGAATAATTGATGTAGCTACCTATTGAAAAAAATAGTTAAAAATTATTGTGCTTAGTGAAATTCTGTTAAATTCCTTTTCTCTCTCCACATACTTAGCGAAAAAAACAGTATATGTTAGCACCATTATATTAATAGAAAACGATGATAGGCATTTTGCGAGTTTGTGAGTGGGACGGCAAATTATACCTGCTTATGCGCAAGTAGCTACCCCGACAAATAGTTCTCTTAGTTTATTTAATTACAATAATTGCATTCGTCGCTGTCCTTGCCATGCGTTCGGGTGTTTTTTTTTTTGTTTTAACTAACACACACCACCCCGCCTCTTACACCCTACATATACATATTTTAGAAGTCGCTTCTTTATTATACACCCGACTAGCTATGCATTCCCGGTGTTCCTGGCATCCCGTGTTTGTTTTTTTACAAATAAAAATATTTTAAGAAGCCGCTTCCATACTTTCACAGCAAAAATTAACAATTATTAAAAATTAACTTTAGGTAAATATGCATCCGAATATCCGATCTTTGTTATTACGTTCAAAGTCTTTACCTACATTAAGTATTTAGTAGTAAAACACAAAACACGAATAAACATCCTCGTCGTGTTCAAGACTTCCAACAAACTGAATATTAAATTATTCCCGCGTTAAACTTATACCCAGTAAACTTGTCAACTAAACATCTTAAATAAGCTTGTAACAAAACCCTGGGGTGTCCACACTGTCCACCCGTGTATCCACGGAGGATATTTCACGAGACAATGTGAGAAAGATAAAAAATACGCGAAGGCGACATGCGCTTCAACAGATATTGTCAACATCGTAAATCGTAATTCGATAACACCATACTGTACCGAGAAATGCAGACAATATTGTCACCCTACTATAATTTTATGACTTTGTTGTACATTGAAGCATCTGTGTTTTTGAAAGTTTGTACAGGATATTGAAAAGCAGCAATGTATTTTCATTTTTTTTTTGTAATTACAGAAACAATTAAAAAGCCATTGTGTCTCGCATAGATTTACGTTCGTCATATTAGGGTTAATACGCCTGTATATAAATGATACATTTTAATAATGTTTTTTGAAAATTGTTAAAAAAAAAAAACAGTTTTACACATTAAAAATAAATTATACTTTAAAACTAGATGTCGGTGTTTCCTATCCGACGACTCAGAAAAGAAAGGCCGCAACAAACTTAGAGGTCACACAGTTCTAAATTATCGGTATCATATCGTTTTCAATGAATCTCCTCTTTATGGTCAAAATATCAAGAAGAAACAATGACATATTCGATAAAAAAAAACCCGGGCAAGTGCGTGTCGTACCACGCAGAATGAAGAGTTCCTTAGCTGAGGTGGATTTGACTCAAAACAAACTTAACATTGTAATTGAAAACATCTATACATCGACCAACTTATAACTGCAAATATAAGTTGGTCGACTATTACTCGTTGATTTGTAAAGCCTACTTAGCTATGATAGATTTCCTTTTAATTTCGTATATACTACCGCCACGAATTTCATCACATATTCAAAAACAACCATTTAGCTAGCAGGGACCTTGACTCTAACAAAAATTTGCACTTTAAAGCTTAATATTACACAAATGGATCCCTGAATCGAAAAATGGTGTTCACAGACCCACAATATTGAACGGCCTATCCAACGATACCGCACACCATGATATAGATGAGAAAAAAATATATCATCCCCACTTTACGTGCAAGGGAGGCCCCCTCGCTAAACTTTTTTGTTCATGATTTTATTTTACCAGTTCATCGGCCAGATTAATGTATAGCCATGCCAAATTACAACTTTCTAGTACTAAGAGTCTCTGAGCTAAGCAGGGGAAAGTCAGATGCACATGGCGAAACTAACTATAAGGGTTCCTTGTTTACTACGAAACTCTAAAAAAACAGAAACGCACCGTCTAAAAAAATATCGAAGTCCTATCTCGCAACAACTCTTCGGATCGCATCTATCAGACTAATCTACGTAGCATGCGGCATTCTGCACATAAATCCGTGCGGCACAACGGCGCGGGCGCCGCGTAAAGCAACCACCTTGTCGAACAAGGATGGCCACTCAGTGGAGATAGCAACAACGGATCTTATCGGCGAGGTGACAATACTGCAAGTTGTGCATTGTTGTGGGAATTAATGTATGGTTTTATAGTGTGCTGCTATGGTGCTCTGATTATTTCGATGCGGTTTTTCTGTGTTCAAAGTTGATTGCACTTTTTTTATAATAGGGTCTTACACCCATTTTTGAAAAGTGTCTTAATTAAATTCTATAGTGCTAATATGCCCCAAAAAAATCACAAAATTTTTATTCAATCGATAAGTGCCATAAAAATACATTTAAATTTTACATTTTCAAATTTCGCGCGTATTTTGACGAAAACGCTGGCCGCAGTGGATGCCATGTTGCTCTGTGGTCATGACGTCACTTGACTATGTAAACATATGCGCTGATCTATTATCTGTCTTTCAGTTGACAGTTGACACGTTTTAGTTTACACAGCCGTATGACGTAATAAAATGGCGGCTACTATTTCATGGTGTTTTTTAACAGATTAGAAAAACTGAAAACGTTGAATTAAATTTTAATTTTTTTTTGTTATTTTATGAACTAAAACTAACATTTTCCGACTCCTTTTTGCCTAAACTATCTCAATAATATATTTATAGATTTTTTCTCGTAGGTATATAGTAAAATACCCTATTATAGTGGCCTGGAAACAAGTAGGAGTAGTATCATGTGAGTTTTTCTTTAACTTATGCTTTAAAGTTCATCTCAGACTGACTGTGACCATTGAGGAATCCTTTAATAAAATTAGGTACAGTCAACAGCATATCAGGTTATACTAAACTGTCAAAGGAGATGTTCCAGAAATGTATGGAACCTGGGCTAGTTCTATGTACACTATATGTAAATATCGCTATACCATATAGTAAACGTTTTTTAGGGTTCCATAGTAAACAAGGAACCCTTATAGTTTCGCCATGTCCGTCTGTCTGTCTGTCTGTCTGACCCCACTGTGGCTCAGAGACTCTTAGTACTAGAGAGCTGTATTTTGGCATAGGTATACATATTAATCACGCCGACAAAGTGCTGAAATAAAATCTTGAAAAATATTTTTTTTTAGGGTACCTTCCTTGCACGTAATGTGGGGATGATATTTTTTTTTCTCGTCTACCCCATGGTGTGGGGTATCTACATTTGCAGTTGGAGAATCGACCGTGACGTATAGTAATCGATGTATGGGAGAATATGTTTGTCAACTAGAATGTTAAGTTTGTTTTAGAGATAAATTCATTCCAACTACTGAACCCATCATTGTGCGTGGTCTGACACGTACTTGGCCGGTTATATTACACACTATAGATGAAAAATTGTGTTTAAGTCAAAGTAACAACAAAAAGAAAATCTGGCCTTGACCGATATGTGTTTTAAATATACGTATTTTATGAGAGAACCTGGATTTGATAGTTTAAAATCGCAGTCATTTCAGTGAGCAATAACTATTTGCTCATTGTTTTTTTCTATAAGAAGCATTTGTTTTTTTGTCGAATAAGGATGGCCGCTCAGCGGAGTTAGCAACAACGGATCATATCGGTGAGATGACAAAACTGCAAGTTGTGCATACTTGCGGGAATTAATATATGGTTATATAGTGTGCCGCTTAATGGTGAGGCTTACCGTAAATATTCACTATTTCGTGTTATTTAATGCTGGTTGTAGAATTTGTGATCGTTTGCCTATATTTTGACAGGACTTGAAGAAAAAAAAAGTTTTGAAATGAATACCACTAGAATTGACTATGCTGGAATTCCTTTTCATCAGAAATCAAATACTTAAATCAGTCAGCGTGGTAATAGTAATAGTAAATATGGTTTATTTCCAAACTTCTGTACACATTACATCAATGAGGCCTCGACCCCTGAACTAGGACATCCTGTATGACAGGGATCCAGGTTTCTCCTGTTACATGGGTCAGCATGAGAAGGCTCAGACTAAATCCAATACAATTTTCACTAAATCTTTTTCTGGTAAGCAATGATCTTAACTTAGGAGGTTGCTACCTTTTTCTAAAATGCAATTGGGGATCCCAGTTGGAAACAGCCTATCATTATAGATCGATGTCTTCCTCGAACTCCCAAATTATCACGCAATTAAAACAAATAAACATTCCCAACTTTTATCCCAACTTCACAGCAAAGTATTCACAATTCGTCAGCTGCGAGAACTTCAGCAACTAATTCCCGTTCTCGTTCCCACCAGTGGCTTAAAACAAAGTGTCGTAATTAGTCAATAGGGGAGACAGGGCAACTCCTAACAAGTTATTTGGCACGGCCATTTCGTAGCCGTGTTTATTATCCCCGGTGTCCCCAACTAATTTATTGGACCCTTAGCGCCCTTGCCCTTAGATGGATCACCTAATTTAACATTAAGGCTACTGCAGGTGCTTTATGGCACTGATGGCCATCATTTTCGTTTTGAAAGGTCCTATGTTGTCCATTTTGTTTGAACGTCGAACGAACGAATTTTAAGAGAAGATAGACTGCATAGACCGTGACACGCGTCTTATCGTACAAAAAAAGGGAATGGTCTACATTATCCCAGAATCTTAATTTATGAATAATGTTGTCAATCGGCTGTCCTCGGAAAGTGTGAGACCAACTATAAATGATTAGAATGTTGGCAATGTCTACTCGACCATCAATGATTATCATAGGGAGTCATTTTATACCTACATATTTTCTACATCCAAAAGTTTTTTTTTATTTCTTAGATAGATAGATAAACATTTATTTAGTGCACACAAAAGACATAGCACAACACAGAATAGCACAAATAATAAAAAAAAACAAATTACAGGAATTTATATAAAAAATAAGGTGAAAAAAGATAAATATACTTGAAAAATTTAATTACTATTACCTACATTATTTATTGTTATGAAAACCCAGATCTAAACTAATTAGTAACGGTTCTATCATAATCATACACACATAAATTCCATAACCTGTGCCTAAACAAAAGAAAAAAAAATACTCCCAAGGGTTGCCACTCGCAAATAATTTTGTCACTGGCCCCAAATAAATATGGCGGTTATTTATCGGTCACGCAAGACAATCGTACTTGTAATTACTGGCAGGACAGACGGAGGTCCTGCTGAGAGGTCCCACGTACATGCATGGGGTAGGTAGGTATGTGTGGGTGGATGTAGCGTGATATTTTTCCGTTTAGAGAGGAGTTTTGTAATTAGATATTGTTTTGGTAGTTTTTGCTGCGGAAAATGGTTTCAGTGTTGTCACTTGTTGGTCGGTTTGAGGAAAATGGTGTTATGACTCTTGATGATTGTCATCATGATCGTAAAACTGAATAATGGCTTCTTTCTATTTAACTCTAACTGTCTTCAATGAGGGGCTTGTGGCTAAGTAATAACAGCCGCACGGGTCGATCGGTCAGTTTAAGCTACGCTTGCCGCGGTTGGTCCGTGGATGGGTGACCATCTTTAAATACCAAGACCCCTCCGTGCCTCGGAAAGCACGTTAAGCCGTTGGTCCCGTTGGGCTGTCATTTGTAGATCTTTGACAGTCGTTACGGGTCGTCAGAAGCTCGAAAGTCTGACAACCAGTCTTACCAAGGGGTATCGTGTTACCCAGTAACTGGGTTGTGGAGCTTAGATAGGCAGTCGCTCCATGTAAGATACTGGTATTCAGCTGTATCCGGTAAGACCGGAAGCCGACCTCAACATAGTTGGGAAAAAGGCTAGGCAGATGATGATGTCTTCAATGAGGGTTTTCTAGCAGCACTGAGACGTCAGGTTCGGACCTGTCAAAAGTGTCAAAGCGCATATATTTTCCTTAGTCGTGACTGAATGATGAACGAATGAATGAATCGAATGATGAACGTCATCATATATTTCATATTAATTGTCGAAATGGAAGACCTCTTGTCAAAGTGGCGCCAACTGGTGGCGTGAATTTTCCTGATAACCCTAGATTTATCTATCACATTAGGTTGTGAAAGAATGCTACTTACTATAAATCATTCGATTCGGAGATCATTATTTGTGGTTATTTTCACAGAAGATTGTGCTGTAAATCCTATCGTCACCATTTTATATGTATGTACTTAAGTTTCTCATTTCCATGTATTCTAATATTTAAAAATAATCATATCGTACCTAACCCATTTTGAATCCTGTCAAAACAAACCATGCCATTTGTAATTAGCTCTCCCATAGTTAATGTTATGAACTCCTAGTACGACGTTGTGGTCAGCCTCCAGGGTCTCCCGGGGGGGTGAAGGGGGTGAAATGAGGGGGCTGGTCAACAAGACACGTAACGACGTCTTCACATTAATTATGTTGGCAACCCGCGCTGAGATTCGGACGTGGCAATCTTTGGTTGTTTTGTTTTTGGCGAGTATGATATTTTTGTTGTTAGTTTGAACGAGTTGATTTGGTTGTGGATTACAGAGTATTTTACTGAAGATTGTTTGGAAATGCGAGCTAAATGGAATCAGGAATTGATACTTGAAATCGTATCGAGATGTGGTGTGATTTGCTGAAGTAAAAATGAAATAGATACAGTAAATATCACCAAAGTAGGTAACTCAACTTTTTTGCACTCTTATTTTCAGTTGAATGCAGGAAAATATAAGAAATATTTGGAAAACTTACCTTCAATTAAATCATTCTTGGTGAGCAGTGGTGGCCCAGTAACGGTAACGTAACAATACAGTGGTAACGGGAGTTGTAGGTCGTAGGTTCGAACTCAGGCAGGTGCTTTACTTTGTGTAATTTTTTTCATCACCACTGCTCTTAAAACGGCGAAGGAAAATATCGTGAGGAAACCGGCACGTCTTAGAACCAAATTTTCAAAGACATGTGACATCTACCATCCCGCACTGGGCCCGCGTGGTGGATTACGGCCCACTCCCTCTCACAGAGAGGAGGCCTGTGTCCCAGAAGTGGGAACATTATAGTCTGATTATGTGTGTATGTATGTAAAGTATTCTGTCAAAACATTTGTATGCCATAAAATCTAGGACAGTATAGCACATATTGGTTCATCCAAAAAGATGATTTTAGTTTTTGTTACGTAGCTACCCATGTTACTTACGATTTTTGAAACAAAACATTACATGTAGTATGTTAAGGGAAATTATTTAAATTCACCCGTAACGACCCTTAAGAGCGGAAATTATAGGTATTATCAGATTATGGCGGTCACATTATGTTGCAAAACTTTTATATTGCTATTATTTTTTTAGTTTAGTTAGGCGATTTAAAGGTGGATAGAAAAGTTGAAGAGCAGAAGTCTTACACTCGAGTGCATTAAAGTTTCCACGGGTGAAGTAACTTAAGTACGTTCGAAACACCATGCTTGGCATCCGTGGTGATTGTCATATATTTATTAAAAAGTCTTTTCGCATTATAGTATGTATGAACTTGTAATAAAATCTCTTTGGGTATACTATTTGTATCTGGCTGGTTTTGGTATCATTGAAAGTTTAAATTTTAAAGAACATAATTCCAAATTAAAATTAGGAAAATGTGTGATTTTCATTTGTTTTTCGTACCGTCAAGATGAGTGAATCTAATGAAGAAATTCGATACATTTTAAAATGTATCGAATGTGGGAACATTACTGGCTGATTATGTATAGAGAATTTAAGAACATTTAATTACTAAACCTACTGCTCCACGCCTCTTTGTTGATGTTGGTATGGACGGGATGCTGTGACGAGGTCCCCATCAATAATGAGCGCAGGCCCACGTTCGCGGGACACACTCCAAATTATTCATTGACTTTGTAGGGTTGATACTGAAACATAAAATTGGTCATTTAATCAAGATTGTAGCTATAATAAAGCTGAGTTTCAAGATTTTTGAAGGATTTTATAAAATATTGACGTAGTTAATGCGGTAAACAGAGCTTGTGTTTATATGACGACAGAAGATGAAAAAAACAAACGATGCAGACTTCCAGCTGTTTTAAAATTAATTGATTGTTCTATTTAACAGGATTTACATGCAACCATTTAACAAAATCTGAGGCGTTAGTTATCGAAACTAACGTTCCAATGCATTTCTCTCGCAATTCATTTAACTGCTAACCCTATTTTAAAGCGGTGTCAAGAGTGACCGTACGTAAATTATTTGTTCAAATTTAGAACGGGATCGGTTAAACGTTTCGGGGCACCAATAAGTAATATGAACACCAGATTCGAATGACCTTCCCACCTTCTCCAACCACCTTAGAATAGCATACAAGAGGGGTTGATCGGTATGAAATCAGAGGTCGAGAGATTCTGGTGGGTGTGCAGCTGGATCGCAATTACTCGGACAGTCCGTTCAGTGACAAATGTTCATGAGTTTGTCACTTGTTCTCAGCACTGAGGGTACCTCGTTCCCCATACCTGCCCCAGGGAGACATATGAATTCGGTAGAATTCAGTTTAATGATCTTTTAGATTGATGTACGAATATTTTGTTCAAGTTAATTGTTCGATGTTATTGATGGCAGAGTTGTGTTTTTAATTTAATTTTGACGTGCTTTTATGCCGTAATTGTTTGGGCTGTGCGTCTGTCATTTGGTTCTCATGGAGTGTTTAGTGAGTCACAAGATGCTTTAGAAAATTCTATTACGAGACTTTAATTTGTTGTCCTGATTATGGTTAGCTTTCTAGGTAGTCCGTTCAACTATATTGGGGTCGGCTTCCAGTCTGCGCAGCTGAATACCAGTATTTTACATGGAGCGACTGCTTATCTGACCTCCACAACCCAGTAACTGAGTAATAAGATACGCCTTGGTAAGACTGGTGGTGGGAATTTCAGGCTTCTGAAGAACTTTAACAACTGTCAAAGATCCACGGATGACAGCCGGGACCAACGGCTTAACGTGCTTTCTGAGACTCGGAGGGGTCTTGGTATGTAAAGATGGTCACTCATCCACGGACCAATCGCGGCAAGCGTAGCTTAACCTGATCGATTGACACGTGCGGCTGTTATTAGCCACAAGCCCCGCTGAAAATATCAAGTGATCTGCGGTAAATGAGGTAGGGAATATGGATGACTGAATTACAAATTTTTCGGGGTTTTAGTCAATGCTGAAACCAAAAATGTTCAACAGGCATGGAACTGTAGAAATACACACTGCTATCAGTTTTCGAATACGCTTATGAAGCTGAGAACACCTAAACCGCGGTCACTATCAGATTGCATAGAAAAGAAAGAGAAGCGCGAAGACACAATGCTTGTAATTTATTGCAAAATATGAAGCAATTATATCTATTTACTCAAAATTTAGTTCAGTAATCGAAAATAAAAAAACAACCAAGTTCTGCATTCAAATAAGACGTTCTTGTTATTAATTAAATACGTAACGTATGTTGATATTTAATACAGATATTTTGGATTTGAACTCAAGGTAAGAGGTCAGTTTAACGTTAGTTTGTATCGAGATTTTTTTCAAAACGTGTTTTGGTAACAACCAAGTTCTGAGAAATATGTTCAAAATTAACATATATTTTTTGCGCTACCACAATCTATACAGATTTGCGAATATTTTTTCTTAAGACAAGCCTATTGTGGTCATTTGCCTCTTGTCAGCGCCTTAATTGGGTCTAGATATTATTGTTGTAGGTATCTATTTCAACTGATAATTTGGTTTCTGAAAATGATGAATTCGCGTTTTATTTTAAATCTTTATCCATTGTATCTGTAGGATGTTAGAACGATAAACACTTACTTGTTTTAGACTGAAACTGCGTTTGCTGTCATGTAATCAGCTGAAAACCATCAGAAGATGATGTGTGTACATTTGGGTAAATATATGTGGGAAAGAAGTGTGGTGTGAGATGTTGTGCGGACAACAAAATGAACCGTAAACTAGTTGTTGTGCCGACTGCCGAATGACATTACCGAGTACGTGCCGCCATTGTGCGGCCATGGCTACAGCGGGTGATGGAAACTGTAGATATATATTGTTAATATATTGTTGTTATTGTTGATTGTGGATTATGCTGTTGGCGGCGGGAATGTTTTTTTGGGATTTAGGGGTTAACATAAATAACTGACCCTTGGTTTTTGAAATAAAGAAAAAAATAAAAAAATAAAAATTGTTTATTCTGAACAAACAAAACGCATATTACAAAAAAGATAAAATAAATACACAAAAAATAGCCAAAGCCTCGTATTTAAGCCATAAAAATTTGACAATCTTATCCATTGCTTGGCCAGGGACCACAGACAATTCACAATTGTGTTAAATATGCTCTATGTTACAACACTGGCAAATGACAGCATACAAACAATCAAAAGCAGAGTGGGAAAATTAACTACTTATGAAAAAAAAATGTTTTGTTGCTAGCTGTACGGTTTTTCCGGTTTTAGCATACTGACAGGGTAATCGACTGTCTTCTCATTTGAAACGCATAATATAATACAATACTATAACACACTCAGCAACTCCTCTTGCACACTTCTTAACACTTCACGCGAGTTTTCAAGAACCTATTATGTTTTGTTATTCTAAGTTTCTGTTGAAATGTTTTTTTTTTTGTAAAGAAAGTTAATTGTAAATCCGTAGTTGGCTGTAACTGTACAATAAATGTGTTAAGGTCTCAAAACGGTGAAGGAAAACATCGTGAGGAAACCGGCATGTCCTAGAACCAAAAATTCCAAGACATGTGACAGCTACCAACCCACACTCGGCCCGCGTGGTGAATTACGGCCCAGTTCCTTTCAGAGAGGAGGCCTGTGTCCCAGCAGTGGGAACATGGTATGCTGATTATGTAAGTGTGTTAAGGTATTTTTAATTAAGAGCTGTGGATTTTGGGATTAATTAATAAATACATTTGGTTAGATTTGTAGCATGTAGTCCTCGGCTTCGCATTCAGGATCACTAGGGAACGTAACTTTGCGATGTCCATTACTATATTGTTTTATTACGAAGATACATGCATGCAATCCTTCACTACACAGCAATGATTCTAATACCTACAGCGTTGAGGAAAAAGTCCGTATTTAGTTTTACCCGCATATGTTTTGACCCCGTGGGTATATCAGGATAAAAAGTATCCTATGTGTTATTCCTGGTTATAAACTATCTGTGCGCCAAATTTCATCAAAATCCGTTCAGTACTTTTTGCGTGAAAGAGTAACAAACATCCATCCATCCTTACAAACTTTCGCATGTGTAGTATTAGCAGGATAGGCTCAAGTTCTATGGGCTACATTACAAAAATAATATATGGTGACGCAGGTATATAGAAATAAGTTAACTATCTATTTGTAGAGGGTACCTTCTGGTAGGCTCGATGGTATTTCCTTTAGAACTGCTATAAATTTGGATTAAGTTAAAAACTTCTGAAGCCTGTCAGCCATGACTGACACCACAAAGATGAACCAAGTATCAGAAAATTCTTTTGAGTGAGGGGTCAACTCCAATTTCCTTAATTCCGCTGTTTTCAGAGCGTCCACCGTCTTCGTCTATGCTCAGAGCGTCGTTACAGAGCGGCAATCATTCTCTCGTGAGCAGCCGCCGACTATCGCACGTAATTAACCAATGTCCGACCGTCCCCGCATACAAGGAGGTTGGGAGACTGGATGTGAAACTTGGGCTAAAACATCTTCTCTACCTACCTTGGTGACTAATCTCTTAGCTTAACTTAGAGTTTCGATTTCCTGCCGGGGTCGCGTGGAAGTTCGAAAGGGTTACCGAGGCCCCTGGCAACACAGGCAACGGAAGGAATACGGGTGGGTTTTAGTCAGTAAGAGTCTGACACACCCTCCCGCTCCGCCCAGAGCGGGAGAAGTTATTTGATAAATTCCCATACATAAAAAAAAGTTTCGTTTTATGTATTCTAATTTCTCTTCTACTCTTACACAAGTTGTCTCTTTATCGACTTTAGAAATAAGCATCACTTTTGTCCGTACGTATTTTTTCTGTTGTGTTCTTCTTTTCTGTTTTTATAATGTGTGTACATAAATAGTTAAATAAATAAATTGATACATAGGATTTTCTAAAATTGGTGCTGTGTGACGGCTAGACATAGCGTTCTTTAATAATTACAACTAACCTAACTTAACCTACATAAGTTCAACAAATAACAAATATTTGTATTTGTATTATTTTAATCTCTGGGGTTTAAAATTAATGAGAATTTCTAATCTGGCCGTCAAATATCATGAGTAGGTAATTGTGTTTTTTCAACTATTAAGTAGGTCATTTTGTATAAAAAAAAAAACATTTACTTACGTAACACGTCCGTGTTTGGGTCACAGAAATTGATATGTGTACCAAATGTGAAATTAAGTGTAATTCAACTTCATTGAAAAGTGTAATTCTATTGGGCCATTACATTTGGAACAAATTGGCTGTGAGAGACGGCGAGACAGACAAACAGACACACGAGTGATCCTACAAGGGTTCTGTTTTTTTATTCGGATATATAGAACCCTGAAAATACTGAAAAGAAGTCTCAAAAAAAATATTTTGTTGCAGCATGAAACGACCACCAAACTACATGTTTCCATGACATTTATCTGACAAGTTCATAAAAAAATCTCTCCATTTTCTTTTCTGGCCACATCCAGCCACCCAACATCTGGTAACCCTATTGGTCGCGCCCTGCCAATATGGCTGCTTCATTAGCCAACCCGCCAAACGACCTCCTTGGGTCACCGGGGTCCAGAGGACAAGGAAACTACACTTATTGTATTTTTGCTCCACGTGATGGAATGGTCTGTCATTTTGTACCAAACGAGGAAATAAAATGGCGTTGGACGAAAGTTTCGACGAATTCGTTTTGCTTGATTAGGTGGTGTTGTGTTTAAGACATACTTATAGGTGTACGTGTGTGTGTTGATTTTGTTTTTGATATACTTAAATGTTTTGTTTGGCTTCTAGCCTATATGAAAAGTGAAAGTATTGTTTGGCTAGTCTCATCGTTGAGAAGAAATCTTCACTAAAGGAAAGCTATAACATTTAATTTTTTTCTTGTATGTTTTAACATAAATCGTGTTCAAGCGAAATAAGGTTTATGTTTGAAAATAATTTCGTTATCTTTTTTATTTTTTTTCTTCAGAACAGATCTTATTTAATTAACAAACCATAAAAACCGGTCAAGTGCGTGTCAGATCACAATGAAGGGTTCCGTAGTTGGGACAAATTTATACCAAAACCGAACTTAACTTGTGGTTGAGAAAGATGTTCTCCCGTATACATCGATATACGTCACGGTCAATTCTCCAACTGCAAATGTTAGTTGGTCGACTATTACTCATTAACTTGTAAAGCCGACTTAGCTGTGTTTCCTTTTAATTTCGCTACTGGTATGTACCTACTACTGTCATACATTTTTTAAAAAACAACCATTTAGCTTGCAGGGACCTTGACCTTGAATCGAAAAATGGTGTTGCCAGGCCCGCAATATTTTTGAACGGTTTATCCAACGATACCCCACACCATGGGATAGACGAGAAAAAAATATCATCTCCACATTAGTACGTGCAATACCTCCCTTGCATTTCCTAAGAACTTTCTCGGCGTGATTAATATGTATACTTATCCCAAGTTACAGCTTTCTAGTACTAAAGCGTCTCTGAGCTAAAGCGGGGACAAACAGATAGACAGACGGACGTAGCGAAACTATAAGGGTTCCTTGTTGACTACGGGACCCTAAAAATAACTTTCCCATGTTAAAACTCAAAATGAAAGCTCAATGAAAAAGGAATTTCCCTCATTTGTCAACATCACAAGAATTCAAAACCAAATTCCAAACTTGAATGAGAGCTCACTTTATTTCCCAAAATGAAGATGACTTCACACGTCGCGACAGCTGCACGCACGAACAGAAGACAAATAAATCGCGTTGCATATTAGCCGGGCGATTGATTTCACGCAAAGTGTGATACACGCTCCGTTTATTTATATCCTCCCTGCAGCAGGAAGCGGAAATGACGCGAGCGGTCGCATCCCCGCCGGATGTCGCCACCATAGCGCCACTACGGATTAGTTTGTGATGCTGTCAATGATGAACTATCTGTCAAAGTTTGGATGAATTGTATGGAACTGCGTGGAAGTCGCTTAGTAATAAAGTGTTGAAACTGTGGATCAAGTTGAAATTGTGACAATTTGGCGACATATTATGAGGTTTTCTGCACTGGTTTGGCAAGGGTGCATAACTGTGACAAAAAATCACAGTTCATATTCATATTGGGTAAGCACGCATCAAAATGCTTAAACATTTCCACCATTACGAAGCATTGGATAAAAAATGTGTATGTAATACTGTTACTGTTTTCTTTTATTTCATTAAATACACATCAAATTATATTTTTAAATATTAGAATATAAAAAAATACATAAAAACATTTAAAAATATAAAAAAAATGCTAGCCCACCGGTATCGGGAACAGGGTCCGAGCTACGGCGGTCAGCGCTCCAGAGAGAGGAACCTCCTAACAATGCGAGCCGTGTCCAGAAGTACCGCTTTCTGAATCAAGCCCTTAATCCAGCTGCCCAACGAGAGCCTCCTTAGGTGTTGGTCGAGGCTCTTGGCAATTAAGCCATTGGCTGATACGACTATCGGCACAATTATTGCTGAATCCACATCCCACATGTCGATAACCTTGCGAGCCAAGTCAAGATACTTGATTATTATATATTACTGTCATTCATTATTAATGTTGGAAAAAAATAATTGCTTTTTTATCTTACAAACATTCATTTAAAGTACGTCGCATGTAAACAAGACAGAGTCATCTCAACAATTTAAACAAAAGAATGCAAAATAACAATCAAAAGACATAATCCGAAGTTGACAAAACATTCTTCATCAAAGAAGAAAACAAAAAACAAGATGGCTGCGACAGAGATGTAAAATTAAAATTAATTTATGCGCACAACGCTGGCAAAGAATGCCACAAACAAAAGACTGGAGAAGTTCTGTTGTTTTAATGTTAGGCTGTACCTCCAGTGTATGATAGGAGTGAAGCTAACTATACGTTAGCTTTTGTTATTTAAATTATGGTCATTTATATATTGAAAATAATAGGTATCAATAAAATAAATCTTCAATATAATTTCAATAACATATCAAGCTACAAATTTCCAGTATAAGCTGATCTCGCATTGTATAGAATTTCCGTACAATGAGAGGTCAGCTTATACTGGATTTTTATAGCTTGATATGTAGCCGTGTGTACAACCGAGATAAAAAGTATCCTATGTCCTAACCCAGCTCGTGGTCTACCCATGTGCCAAATTTTAGTCAAATCCGTTCAGCCGCTTTAGCGTGAAAGCGAAACAAACCAAGCTTTCGCATTAATAATATTAGGTATGTATATAATTATATAATATTAGTCAGGACGATCCGAAGCCGAAAGTAAAAGATTTACGTTTTATATTAAAACAAAAGTAAATAAAAAAATATATATATCAATTTATTTTCACTTTTATAGCTACTCAATGAGTCATCATTGAGTAGCTATAAAATTGATACCTACTCTGCTGTCTTCTGCGTCTTTTTGTTATAAGCAAATATTTTATATTTTGGTATGTTTCATTAAATTTATGTATAACCATAGTAAAACTCACACTGGTCCACCAGCTTTATAAAGTATGAAATATTATTTGTTTAAAAGTTTACGTGGTGAAAATTTCGACATTTTGGAGCAAAGTCACCTCATTGAGTAGCTATAAAATTGATACCTACTCTGCCGTCTTCTGCGTGTTTTTGTTATAAGCAAATATTTTAATTTTGGTATATTTCATTCAATTTATGTGTATCCATAGTAAAACTCACACTGGTCCACCAGCTTTATAAAGTATGAAATATTATCTGTTTAAAAGTTTCCGTGGTGAAAATTTGGACATTTTGGAGCAAAGTCACGACATTTGCGGGATGCCAGACAAACGTTTGACAGGGGAGGAGAAGTCCTATATTGTCTTCCCTCCTGGTACTCCTGTTATGGAAAATGTGATCGGGGATAGAGAATTTTAAATTTATTTGCTTTACTTTGTGTGTGTTTTAGAAACTAGAAAATGTATTGATAATGATAATGTAGTTTCTATAAGTGTGTGTGGCTGTCTTTTACTCAATGTCTCCTAAAATAATGCCTTTGAACGAGACCTGAAGAAAGTAGCTCATTTAATTAACTTAAACAATGGTTTTGATTGTAAGTAGCATTAATCAGTTGTGTATAAGGTATAATTACTGTTCAAAATGAAATTATACACATTCTTATTTCGCAATAATGTATTTATCGCGACTAAACTCTGTCTAAGGTGGGTACACCCGATATTAGCTGCGTGTTTCCGTGGGTGGGCGCGGGAAACTCGGCCTCCTGTCGCGAAGATGAATCCTTACCCACGCGACTACAACTGGGAGATTCACCCTAAAAAGTTTACAACATTAATGATGCTGTTGATAAACAGAACGTTTTTGGAATTAGAACCATATCCCTTTGTGATAGAAGTGACATTGAATTGGATGTTGCTTTTTGAACAGTAATGTTAAAGTTGTATAATTGTATATTTTGGTGTTTTTTTTAATATAGGTGGCAGACACAAAGTCCTGTTTATGGCAATTTGTTTTCATAGCGTCGCCGTCGTCGCCATATTAATAAATTTATGGAAGTTTTCGGGTTAGCACGGTATTAATTTAACATTTTGAATTTTTTATTAGCCTTTGTTAGAGAATGAAAATTTATTGGAGGAAATGTCGAACAACGATTTGCAACGGCTGGTTAATTATATGGCTATTGGTATTTGATATTTGGTGCTGACAAGGCGCTGACAAGACCCAATTGACCAAAATAGGCTTCTCTTAAGAAAGAAAATTGCCAAATCTGTATAGTTTGTGGTAGCGGAAAAAATATATGTTAATTTTGAACATATTTTCCAGAACTTGGTTGTTACCAAAACATGTTTTGAAAAAAAAATCTCGTTACAAACTAAGGTTAAACTAACCTCTTACCTTGATTTCTAATCCAAAATATCTGTATTAAATATCAACATACGTTACGTATTTAATTAATAACAAGTACGTTTTATTTGAATGCAGAACTTGGTTGTTTTTTATTTTCGATTACTCAATTCAATTCTGAGTAAATAGATAATTGCTTCATATTTTGCAATAAATTACAAGCGTTTTCTCGTCGCGCTTCTCTTTCTTTTCTATGCAATCTGACAGTGACCGCGGTTAAGGTGTTGTCAGCGTCTTAAGGTAGATCCGCAGTGCAATTTTCTTACGTTTTTTGCTTAACTTACATGTCAGTGTCAGGTTGTATCTTGATGAAAATATAATTCGGAACCAATTGTTACTGACCCAGAGTGGCCACAGTTAATATCTATAGCTATGTTATTAATATTATTACTTACTTATTTATGAGGGGCTTGTGGCCAAGTAATAACAGACGCACGGGTCGATACATCAGGTTCAGCTACGCTTGCCTCGGTTGGTCCGTGGATGGGTGACCATCTTTACATACCAAGACCCCTCCGTGCTTCGGAAAGCACGTTAAGCCGTTGGTCCTGGCTGTCATTTGTAGATCTTTGACAGTTGGTACGGGTCGTCAGAAGCCTGAGAGTCTGACAACCAGTCTTACCAAGGAGTATCGTGTTACCCAGTAATTGGGTTGTGGAGGTCAGATAGGCAGTCGCTCCATGTAAAATACTGATATTGAGCTACATCCGGTTAGACTGGAAGCCGACCCCAACATAGTTGGCATAAGGCTAGGCAGATGATGACTTACTTATTTATTAGTTGTCATTGGCTGTATTATTCTTTAGAGCAACAAAATAGATATAGTTAATTATTTTCTTTTTTATCTTTTGTTTTCATGTAGTTTTGTTTTTTTTTTAGCCTATATGTACTCTATGTCATATTAGAAAATTTTAAATATGTAAGTGCTGTGCACACCTGTAAGTGACGAATTCACTCTAGATTTTAAGTTTAATTGTTACAGTACCCCAAAAAATGTATTAGTGAATAAGTCGTTGGAGTGCTATAATAAATAAATAAATAAATAAATATATATATAAATAAATAAATAAATAACAAATATGTATTTATATAATCAATAAAATTAAAATTTCACGGGCTACCACTGCGGATCTACCGTAGGAGTCATAACTTCATAAGTGCAATGGTACTTTAAATTTTTACAGCAAATACGGAAAACTTAAGAAAACTCGACTTCACAGGAATTTCAACATTCCCCCATCTTGAAAATACTTCAAGCTACTCAATTTGGACGTTTGACCCCTGTCCTCTATCAGCTTACACACGATTTAACGTTCGCCGCACAAGTGTATCGAGATCGGACCGCCACTAATCTACCGTGTGTGACCGTCCCTAGAAATTCAATTGAAAATATCCGGATTTCTCTCGAACAGGGAATTCCTTTAAAGTGATGTTTTTCGAATGGTTTCCGTTACATTAGACACGGGGGTGACTTGACTCAGACTTGCTAGTCAAATATAACAGATTTTAGAGGGACTAAGTTGGTATTTTTAAGTTTTTTAACGATAGGTAAGTATCGGAAAAGGGATGATGACTATTAAGTTTTTTTTTTCTGTCCGCCGGGTAGACTATTAAAAAATATTAGACAGGTATTTTTTCTTTTTTTACGTGATCAAAAGATTACGGCGATACATTGAGTTAAAATTTGTCATGACGTCACGCCTTGCTATATTTTATACTGAAATATGACGTAGCGAGCCCCCCATTCTCCAACTTTAATGCGTTTTATCAAAGTATTTTTTTATTAATATGACAAAGCAAAAAATACGTGTCTAATATTTTTTTATTATCTGACTGACGGACTAAATAGAATTTCTTTTTTCTTTACCCAGGCATCATCACTATTGTTCACTATGTAGTCAAAATGGAAGGAACAGTTTTCAAATAAAATCAAACCTTATGTGTTAGAAATTGATCGAGCTATTTTAGAACACCAACTATTTTAATTGACCACAAAACGCTACTGTTGACGTGTGGCATGAAAAACTATTGACAAGGATAACACGCAAGAAAAGTTTTGACGTGTAAAAAAAACGTTTTAAATTGAAGACTTAATAGAATGAAAATTTGTAGACCATTTATTTTTAGTTAAGTACCTGGTATTTGTGGGCAAGCCTACACTGTGAAAATTAAATTATTTTTAAAAGAGTAACCGTGGAGTTTCGTGCCGGCTCTTCTCCATAGGAAACGACCAATTGGAACCGTGCACCTAGCTTCTGACGTTTCATAAGTGCCCATGTAGGTTTATGTGAAATAAATTATTTTATTTTTGAAACAATGAATATACTTTTATAGTATTTGATGACGAGAAACACGGAATATTTAATATGAATTCAACCTTATGGTAAGTTACTAATTTCGAAAATTATCGCTACACGTTATTTCAGTAACGTGTTTTTAATGTTAGTTAAGTTTTATTTTGAAAATATCTACATAATTTAAAAACTAACAAACTTAAAATAATTATATGTACAATTATATAAAAAGGTAGGGCAAAATATCATAATGTCAAAATTTCAGTAACTTTAATTTTTCCAAACTTTGATCTTAGCTTTCTTCCTCTGACTTTAAAACGGGTCCTTGTGAGTCTTTCAAGACGTTGTTCCCCCAATAAAACTATTAGAATGTATGTCACGGCGGTCAACGAGCCACATTTCACCGACAACGAGGGGAGCGACATCGAGTGGATTTTAAAGTGTTTCTCACTGATACGGGATCTTGGAAAACGAGCTCTGAATCAAATGTTATGTGAATTGAAAGTCAGTGGTTTACGGAAAAATGCTTGGTGTTTTCTTTAGAGCGTATTCCGTACTTAAGAGTCGGGTAATGGCCGTGGAACTTGGCCATACAAATACGAGTCGCGCTCACGCCGCGCCGCCGTTCGGTTTCATATAGAATATTTATTTTTGGTAACGAAAATATGAATATTTCAAAGAAAATCACAAATAGTATTATAGATAATAAAATGGTCTGTTCATACAAAAAAAAAAAAAAAACATGAACATATCTTAACTAGTTTGAAAGTTATATCGTTTTTTTTATGCTTTGAGTAGACATTGCTCCCTGAATTTATTTCATAAAGTAGTTAAAAATGTACCTATGTTAGACTAGAATGCACACACATCAATTCTGTGTATATTTAAATATTGTAGTAAATATTTAAATATACACAGAATTGATGTGTGTGCATTCTAGTCTAACATAGGTACATTTTTGCATAACTTAATTGCATTATATGAAGGTATAACAACAGATTTAAATTCACTAAAGTCATAATCTGTGCCCTAAGGACCAGAAACTAGTTAATCTTTAAATACGTATTTAACTGTTGTGTAGTGCAACCCTCGAGAGTTTTGTGAAGCTTATGCACTTTGTGAAAATAATTTCCACTAAAACTGGAAATTGAAAATCGATTATTAAAAAAAAAAACAGTTCAACGAAAAACAACTCTAATCGTGCATTTGCGTAATCAAGCGATTCATAAAACCAATACGACTAAAGCATTGAACCTCTCTGTTAAAAAAAAAGAAAAAGGTAGTATTCACAGTACAACGGTCAGAGACACTAGGACACAGGAGAGGCAATTTTGATCTCGCAAAAAGGTCGAAAACAGCCCTCTCCAATTTCACAGAGAGCCCCTACAAAAGATCACTCACGTTAACTATGAATGAACCAAAACAACCTACCAGTCCGAATGCGAAAAATTAACAAGTAAAACATTCCCGAAACGGAAATAGGAATTGAATTTAAGTACATTTTAAACGAACCCCCGGCTTTGACTGGCCCAAATAATAGAATCCCGGTTCGAACGTCAATGCCTTTTTTGATCTTTTTAGTGTTGCATCCCCTTAACGGTGGAGGCATTTGCGCCGCGCGACTAAATGGATTATTTTCTTCGTGTGTTCTTTTTTCAAAAACAATTTCAACCTTTTTTGAGCGTTCCTTTATTTCGGCGGCTATTTTGCCTAGACCTTCCCAGTTTCTCTTCACGCAAGTTAATTGTCCCGTAAAGGGGATTCTGTTTGTTTGTTTAGGGTTCTTGTTACGATGGTGGGTTATCAAAAAGAGGAAACAAAACGTTGACAAGGACGGGGTGTGATTGGATTAAGGAGGGTTGACTTTATAGTCGCGACTCGGTGCAATTTGGAAATTGACTTTCGGAATCTGTTTATGATGCGGTTCGATTCTTTTTGTTTGTAGCATTTGGTGTCAATTTTTTACCTCTATCGAATTTGCATTGCTATTTGGCGGATTAGAATTGTGATGCTGCAAGGTCTCTTATTTGGTTTTATTTGCATCTGGAAGCAATTTTATTGTTATATTTACATTTAAGTTGTGTTTGTTGATTCTGTATATCCCCAGCAAGGGCTATTCTTGAACATCACCATGAGATGATAAATATTGTTACCGTCAATACTTTTTACCCTAATTGAATTTAAGTGTTTTTATTTAAATGCATTTGTTGATTAGTCCTTCTTTAGGTATTCTATTCTAAATTCAAAATCTCCGAAAACAAAACTCGTCACTTCCAAATCTCGCCAGTAGTAACGAGGCGTGAGGGAGAACATTAATTTCGTCTACAATCTTTACTTCAGCTCCCTCGCGGTGACAGATCATTTGTCATAGACAATCGTGACGCGATGACGTTGCAAGATGGCAGCTTTAATTGTAATGCAGTGATAGAAGAGTGGTGCAATGTTATTGGGGTTGATTTTGGGACGAATCTTTGTGTAGCTGATAATTTGCGAGCCTTCAGAAGTATTATAGTATTTTTAAAATGGATGAAGGAAAGTAAACAAAGCAGCAAAGCTAAGTTATGGATTTCCGAAGACTGGTGCTGTCAAAATAGCGGTAGCAAAATGACAGCCGTTATTAAAATCTGACATTTTCACCGGTGTTTCACTAGTCAAAAAACGCTCTGAATTGACGAACACCGTCATTTTGCGGCTATAATGATAGCTTTTTAAGAAACTCAAGTTCACATAATCAGCCTATAATGTTCCCACTGCTGTTACACAGGTCTCCTCCGTGAGAGGGAGTGGGCCGTAATCCACCACGCGGGCCCAATGCGGGTTGATAAATGTCACAAGTCTTCGAGTTTTTGGTTCTAGGACATACCGGTTTCCTCACGATGTTTTCCTTCACCTAAAATCGTTATATGTAAAGAAATTTAACCACTGCTATTGAAGAAAACGAGAGTCTTCTACAAAAGCCTCGTTAGTCGTAAGCGCTACTGCTAAGCATGAGGTCCTGGGTTCAATTCCCTGGTCGGGCAAAGTGTTACTGGGTTTATCTATCTGGAATTTCTCAGTAGCAACTTAAGCTTAATACAAACAAAATATTTCATGACCTCTTGCTAACCGATAGTTATTTTTTTGCCAAACTCCGACCAAGACCAGACATTTTAACAGTTCTAATCTATTTCCTCATCATAAACAAGGAACTCCCACTGGTCCATCGATACAACCATAACCGATACATTAAAAACTTTATTTCCATATATTCGGTGGCTAACATGGCAACACCGAGGCTACATTAGCACAACAAAGCGTACCGATCCGTCATACCATGACTACTGATATATTTTAATGGAGATGTACTTTTGATCAGATGATGGACTGTTAAGGGTGGAGAATTCGGTACCTACGGGAAATGCTTAAGAGATTTTTGAAGTCATCTCCTAAAAATCACTTCGTTTATTAAGTTATTCAGAATTAAAATAAAATGACAAAAACAAATACTTATACCTAATTTATTAGTAAAAATATCAAAATTAATTAAAACTATTCACAAACTAAAATATGGCATCGAAAAACTCATCCACATCGCTGTCGACTGGTAATGTACTCAAGAGACTGGCGGCATTGCCACGTTGTATGCCAATGGCCAAGGTAAAAGCCAGCCCTTGGGTCACGGGAAGTGTCAACTAGCTGTTTCGAGATTTCCTTAAAAAGGCCATGAGCATTCGGACCCCACGGCCCGAGGGTTTCAACCCCAAACTTCTTGAAAATATAGTTACTAACGATTATTATACTTACGCCGCTTGAGGTTCTCCGCAGCCACCGCAGCAGCAGCGCCAGCATAGCACGCCGAGCCAGGAAGATGGGATGGCGCATGAGTATCGAAACAGTCATCTCATTGTAAAATATCATATTTTTAGGTAACTACTTACTTAACGAATTGATTTTATGTTACTAACTATAGTTTTATCAGTTATTGGGTGTACCAGCTCAGTTTTAATTAGTGCCCCAAGCTTAAAAGTGCTCATAATGAGCACGGCTTGCTTTGTATGCTCTACGACTTTGAATTTGCCTAAAATCGGTATATGTATAGAAATATAAGCAGTGATTACGAGTGAGTGGTGGTGAGTGGGTTGATTACGAGGCTTTTAGCTACTTTGTATATGTGTGTATTCTACGTAAATTTTTATAAAGTGCGTTTTGTTTGTGCAGAATAAACAATTTTTCTTCTTTCTTTCTTTCTGTTTTTCTTCTGCAATTGAAGAAAAGGAGAGTCTTCTAAAAAGCTTCGTTAGTCAAGTGGTCGCAAGCGCTACTGCTAAACATGAGGTCCAGGGTTCAATTCCCTGGTCGGTCAAAGTGTTATTGGGTTTTTCTATCAGAAATTTCTCAGTAGCAACCCGGAGTCTGGATTTGTGCCCGGTTGATGAAAATAGGCTCGCCCCCTATTACTTACATATGACGTAAACATAACTGGCGAAATGTGGGTTTACTAAAGCTGCACCTCTGTCTAATTCTTCGGGGATTACAGGCGTCATGTTATGTCATAATTGTGTGTTCTAAAATTTCCGGAAACCTTTTCGTTCCACTCTCAAGTTAATATTTATTCAGCGTCAAATCCACCCACATAAACCCGAGTACAGTGAACGACGGACTCTATCAATCACTTACGGAAACCTATCAGGGCATATCCATTATGCAAGAGATAAGTTTGCACAATAACTTGTGGAAAACTTGCAGGCCCTTAGAGAAAATATACTTATTGTAGGACGACATTACGTAAACATTCTGGTAAATGGAAAAGGAATGATGGAATTTTAACGAAAACAGTACTTTACCATTCTGGAAAATATTTCTCTAGAAGTAAGTAGTACATGCCTTTCCTTCGCCTCCTTAGTGTTGCCTTTTTTCGCATGAATATCATCATAAACTCACGCCTTCTTTTCATGAGGGTAGGCAGAAACTATAGAATTTTGCATGAATATATTTCTGACATTAATATATTGAGTTATTAAATAAAACCTTGCCTCGCTGACAACTTTTTGACCTTTCATAAATTTTCTCATCAAACCGCAAGCTTACCTTACTTCTTGCCAACTAGCAAGATTTACGCTAAGCTTCTTGCTGATTTCAGAAAAAAAAAACCATATCACAACAATAACATCTAATATTCATACTTTTCACGCCCAAAAAGGCACAAGAAGAAAGCTTTCCATCGCAAAATAAACTATTTAACACTCCCAACGATTCTTACCCAAAATAGTTCAACCATTTACATTCACGACATGTCCTTCAACGAACAATCTTAAGGCCAAGCTAACAGTCAAACGGCTCAAAACATCTGTTGTACACGACTTCCCAACCCTCTAACCCCATCCAAATGGCATTACCATAACCTTTATGGTAAGGAAAAAATAATGGGCACTTGGAACAAAATGCCACTTCTAAGGGTCAATGTGGATTCTGTGAGTCCCCTTCGGCGTGTGATGAAAAGCGACAATCTAAATGACGGGTGACATATACGTGGGCTTTGTGGGTGGGATTCAGGAGTAGGTGGGATGGATAGCCTTTTAGTGGGATGATTTTTTTTGGAAAGATCGATGGATTTTCTGTGTGGGAGATTTTGGAAGAATACATTTTCTGTTGTGGGAAGAAAAACGTTGTTATTCTTAGACAGAAATTCTTTTCTGTCTATCAGCGGAATAGTAGTTGATTAAATCACTAAAGCGCCATCTACACGGGCTAGAGTTTCGCGACGATAGTCATACCATGATATCAAATTCAATAAAACTGTATGGAGAAATTTCCTATAAGTATAATCCTATATCGTCGCGGTGAGAATTTGATGGAACGGCGAGACTATCGCTGCGATTCTCTCGCCCGTGGAGATGACGCCTAAACCTGTGTCTATCAGAATACCAGCGCTGCGACACTTATTTTTTTAAGTACTGCAGCATTATGCTGAGATAGGAGCCTTTTGGCCTCGTACAGGACTTTTTGTTTATTTTCTTTCTGTAACCTTTTTAGCAAAGGAAAAGGTTACATATCTATAAAGCTTCAAAAAAATGCTGGCGAAAATATAGCAAGCTACTTCAAGAGCAAAATCAAGAGCTGCTCGGCCAATTATTGAAACTGTTACAATATTTTTTTCTACTAGAGCTAAAATTTGTCGTAGTATAAAAGAAAGTTTGACAATCTTTCTGATCGTGTGTGACACACAAGGAGAAGGGTCTCAGACACGTCCGGGCGTTTTGGGAATTCTCCGGGTGAAGCTAGTCCGGTTGGGGAAGGTTGGGCGCGGTGGGAAAAATCCTTGGTTCAACGCTTTGCAAATATGTACGGGTTCTCAAGCATGTGGGTGTTGTGGTTTTCTGTCGGTTACTTTTCTTTTTGTTTTCCTTCTACGATTTTTTCAATAACTTTCAAAATCAAAGTCGATTCATTTATTTCGATTGGCGCATATAAAATTCACTTTTGATTTTTGAATATCTCAATTTACAAGGAAATAGAATTGATCCTAGTTGTCTCTTCCAGAAGGTAGTTTCGTATGGAGAAAAATGGGTAAGAAACTCTCTTTTGAAAATGTATTTCAATATTTTCTTTCAGAATTACATTACTAACATACATTAAATATTAATATTAGGAGATCCAGGAATGATCATTCTTAAGAGAGAAGTAGAATGTTGTTGAAAATGATTAGAGTTAAGCTCATAAGGCGATACCAAAATAAATTGGGGGCTTTTTCGTACCCATTTATTTCACATATGTTTGGATGTAATTTTTGGATAAATGTTTATTAACAATTGTATTGATAGTCTTACTTAAGGAAAACGCAATTGGGTTAAATTTCCTCGATAGAATTTCATTCCGAAAAGAACCCTACTTTTTTATATATTTTTTTGTAATTCTAGAATCCGAACAAATTTTATTGCAAAATTGCATTCAAAATGTGTGTATTAGGTAATAGAAAACTCTGGCAGAAAATATTTTTGATACATAGCTTAAGACGCTGACAACACTTAAACCGCGGTCACTGTTAAATTCCATATAAAAGAAAGAGAAGCGCGATGACACAACGCGTGCAATTTATAGCAAAATATGAAGTAATTATCTATTTACTCAAAATTGAGTTGAGTAATCGAAAATAAAAAACAACCAAGTTCTGCATTCAAATAAGACGTTCTTGTTATTAATTAAATACGTAACGTATGTTGATATTTGATACAGATATTTTGGATTAGAACTCAAAGTAAGAGGTTAGTTTAACGTTAGTTTGTATCGAGATTTTGTCTTCAAAACGTGTTTTGGTAACAACTAGGTTCTGGGAAATATGTTCAAAATTAACATATTTTTTTTCTTCGCTATCACAAACTATACAGATTTGGCATTTTTTTTTCTTAAGTGAAGCCTATTTTGGTCAATTGGGTCTTGTCAGCGCCTTAATTTAATAAAAAAAAATATATATTTGGTTTGGCGCTCTTACGTTGTTTTATTTCGGTTCCAACGCATTGTTGTGTTCTCTTTTTTCGCATGTAGAAATATTGACTGTGTCATTTTCTTATGCCCGCCCTGTTCGCTATGATTTATTTTTTACGTATTACCTTAATTGAAGAAGAAAATCTGGCTGATATTGAGCATCAGAGCAGTACGTTTTATTATTATTTTCTTATTAATGATAGGCTTTCATTTGACCACCATCTCCCCTGATGGCAAGCGCTGATGTAATTCATGTTTTTATTTGAACCATTTTAATAATCTTCAGAAATATGAGAACTTCAAAACACGAAAAAAATAAAGCTGAACGAATCAAAGACTTGAATGAATCGAACCTAATCATTGCTTCGGTTATTTCATCCACATCCGATTACGTTCAAGCCCTACACCTACCGACCACATTATGTTCAGCCAAACAATACCGTAGTATCATCTGGTTATTAACAAAAGTGCGTATCGCACATCCACCTGTGCATTAGCATACGAGATTAGTGCTCAAAACATCTCATTTCTTAATTATAGAGCACAATCAAAGCTGAGATTTTCGAAAACCTGTTATTATTCTAATACAGAAGATTTTGGCGGTTTTTCTGTGTATTGCCATTAGTGCATGATCTCTACGCATCGCGTTTTTACCGGATGTCCTATTAAAATAATCGTCGAATTTCAATAAACAACCATTCGTTGGTTGTTTGTCTTGTTTTTGTGGGGTGGTATCAACCACGTTCACGTTGTTGATACTTGTGACTTCAGGGAAAGAATGTATTAAAAACATAGCTGACTAACAAAGAGTGTATTCTTTATTATTATTCTTCATAGTCAAAATAAGTTACACGTTCATTCATAAGTTGATAACGTTACTCTGAACAAAAAAAGTCTAATTATCCTTTTATTTGATCTATTTGTGTACAGTAACTCTTTTTAGGGTTCCATAGTCAACAAGGACCCCTTATTGTTTTGCAATGTTCGTCTGTCTGTCCCCGCTTTAGCTCAGAGAGCGCTTTAGCGCTAAAGCGCTAATACAAAGCGCAAATTATTAATTTGGTATGGGTATTAATTTTATTGTAATTTGGTAAATCACTCCGACATAGTGGTAATATAAAATTATGAAAATTTTTTTTTAGGTTAGGGTTAGTCTCCTCCATGTGGTTGGGTTTTTTTTCTCGTCTATACCATGGTGTGGGGTATTGTTAGATAGGTCGTTCAATAATATTGCGAGTCTGTGAAAACCATTTTTGGATTCAGGAATCAAAGTGCTAATTTTTGTTAGAGTCAAGTGTCCCTCTGCCAGCTAAATGGTTATTGTTGGTTATGTGAAAAAATTCATGGTAGTTACTACTACAATGAAATTTTTAGCCGTGATAGTCTTCCTTTTAATTTCGTTATATGTACTCATATAACGAAGTTAAAAGGGAAACTATCACGGCTGAGTAGGCTTTACAACTTACATTTGCAGTTGGAGAATTGACCGTGACGTATGGGAGAATAATATGTTTTTCAACTACAATGTTAAGTTTGTTTTTGGGATAAATTCATCACAATTACGGAACCCTTCATTGTGCGTGGTCCGACACGCACTTGGCCGGTTTTTTTATAGTATATATATATAGGTACCGTAAAACGGGGTGAATAGGGATGCACGGGTGAATTGGGACGAAATTTTAAAATGGATTTTAAGGTTGAAATAATATAGTTTGTGGCCAAAAAGGACTCTATGTGTTTACTGTATAATAAATTAATGACTAACTTTCCTTGTTGGCAGCAAACTGTATGATTTCAACTTTAAAATCCATTTTAAAGTTTCGTCCCAATTCACCCGTGCATCCCTATTCACCCCGTTTTACGGTACTCCCGAGCGTTTCTTTCGCATTTTATTTCAATTTGGATTTTCTCTTTTTTCTATATTTTTCCAGTGCAGCAGCCACCTTCTAAAAAATACTACTACAATACAAAAGAAAATCTAATAGAAGTCCCAATGGCAATTTTTTCTATCTCAATATTTTATCTCATACATAATCAACCTATAATGTTTCCACTGCTGGGACACAGGCCTCCTCTCTGTGAGAGGGAGTGGGCCGTAATCTACCACGCGGGCCCAGTGCGGGTTGGTCGATGTCACATATCTTCGAATTTTTGGTCTAGGACAGGATTTCCTCACGTCAGTTTCCTCACGATGTTTTCCTTCACCGTTTTGAGAGCAGTAGTGATGAAATAATTTACACAAAATAAAGCGCCTGTCCGGGTTCGAACCTACGCCCTACAAGTCGTAAGTCACAGCCGTTATCACTGGGCCACTACTGCTCTAAAAAATATATTTCATCTCACAAGTATCAAAACCTCTCAATCCGTGCGGATGCGACCAAATTAAATGATTGCTGGCTACCTGTTTTACGCCCAAGGATATGTTTTATTTTGTCTGCCCGGGGATGCGTATCGCATGCTAAACCGCACTAAGCATCCCGAAGCATCCTAAAATGTACTGAACATTATATTTAAGAGTTATTAGCTATCATCTCTTGGGTTCGCAGTGAATGGGAATAAGTGAAAGTATTGATTTATTATTGAAGATGTTTTTCCTTAGCGTGGTTCTTGAATTTAAGAGTTGGTACTAAAGGCAAGTGTGTTTGTTATTATTTTCTGAAGATAAATATTTAAGATGGAACTGTGTGATGTGATGACATCAGACGTTATATCTGATGGATATAAAACTCATGATATCTTAACCCCGCGCGACACCGATTCGGAGTCAAACAATAGAAAATCAATTGTGTCTCATTAGCTGCCCTTGACCAATTAATCAGACGACGCCACTACTTACTTTTTTGACTCCAGATTTCTTTTGCCCAAGTTGTAAGGTTTAAAAATTAATAGTTGCTAAGTCCACGACTACTACGACTAACGACTTGTTGGTCTTGAGTTCGAACCCAGGCAGGCACTTTACTTAGTGTATTTAATTTCATCACAACTGCTCTCAAAACGGTGAAGGGAAACATCGTGAGGAAACCGGCATGTCCTAGAACCAAAAATTCGAAGACATGTGACATCTACCAACCAGCACTGGGCCCGCGTGGTGGATTACGGCCTCTTATAGAGAGAAGCCCGGTATCCCAGCAGTGGGAACTTTATAGGTTGATTGTGAGTTGCTAAGTAAAGAGCACCTAATTAATGCAAAATCCCAAAAAAAACATCATGGATTAGAAAGGCGACAGAGATTTTAATGACGAGTCTCCAGATTTATGAAGTCAGCTAATTTACAAAACACTACAATCCTTTTACCACAAGTACAGCCCGACCCTTTTTTTATTATAAATCAGTTCAAAGCTTCCCACTTCCCCACATCTAAAGGAATCGACTAAAACCACAAACCCTATTTAGTTAATTGAAAAAATACTAAAGCGTTGCCATCAAACGTGTATTTTATCTCACCCCTTTCTGAGGAGGTCAGGGCTTCCCTAGAGACCTCCCGAGAGACCTCCCGATTGGTATTCTTTATTACGGAGCTCGAACCCCATGCCTGTTTGGAACTCGCCTCGAGTAATTGGCGAAATATTACCAAATATTTGTTACTGAACAGTTACCGTTTGGAAGTGAATTAGTACTGTCTTTCGTTTTTTTGTTGTTGTTGTTGTTGTTTAGGTCCTTTCTTTTTGTTGTATTGACTGTGCTTATTAGCAGATTGTTGTGACGACAAATCTTAGTAAATCTAATGATAACTAGTCTAAGTATTTTTTTTTTATTGAAACAGACAAACCGTGAAAACGGTTTTGTGGGGTAGTTACTCGTATAGTTTTAAGTAAAAGACTACTGTTAACTCTTTATAAATAAATAATAATAATAATCTCAAAGAAGCCATAATGTATGATTCAGTATTTAGTTACTTTTAAAATGCAAAATTACACATTTTAGCGAAGGATTCTAGAGATTCATGTATACTTATGTATTTTCTCTTTTGATTTCCTAATATTACAGCTCTAAAAAGTGAAAAATAAAAACAAACAAAACATTCTTGAAAAAATTATACCTGTTTCCATAGGTAATTTGCAAAAGGTGCGTAAAAAGTAATGGCGAGCACAATGTAGCTACCGAGTTGTCGGTACAGTCGTACTCGTAAAAACAGCGACAAGCCCCATCGGGTCCCGACTTCCCGAGGCGTCTCGACTTCGCTTTTCAAATATTAAAATTTAATCGCCCGGTTGTCGCGAGTCAAATTAGCCTCTCTTGAGGCAGGGACACAGAGTAGGAGAACCGTGTTTGTTAAGAAGAGACTTTTAGGTATTAAGGATTGTTTTTAAGTTAAGTGTCTTCTTGTTTACGGGGATACCGCACGGTCTCCTGTGAGGCGAGGAGGCTCGCTGCCTCCTTGCCGCATTGCCGCCATGGGATCTGGAGGCAAAAGTCCTCGCGCACGTATGGGAGTGGCGCGAGGAGGCGAAACGCTGGGGCGTAACTCCGCTGCCGCGAGAAATCGTGGCACAGCGGACGGAGCTCCGGCGGGATTTCATGGCGACATGGAGGGTACGGTTGTCGCAACCCAGTGCTGGGCACGCCACGATTGTGGTGATAAGTCCCCTCTTTGAGGAGTGGCTAGAGAGGCGCCACGGCGTTCTCTCCTTCCGCTTGACGCAAATCCTCACCGGACACGGCAGCTTCGGGAGGTTCCTGTGTCGGATAAGGCGGGAGAGAACGCCCGGGTGTCACCACTGTGTGGATCGCCCGGAGGACACGGTGGAGCATACGGTGGAGGTCTGCCCGGCATGGGCAGAGCACCGCCGTGTCCTCGTGGAGGCAGATCGATCGGCGGCAGAGATATCTCGCGTCTGGCCCTGGTTCAGGTCATGGTACGGAGAGGGCATGGGCAGCCGTCACCTCCTTCTGCGAAGCAGTAATGCTCGCAAAGGAGGAGGCGGGATGGTTGAGGGAAAGGCATGTTTCGCGCCCTCTCGCCCCTAGCTGCCGCAGGAGACGCCGTGGGCGTCGGGAATCCCGGGCGGATTTCCGCTTACCGTAGGCGCGGGCTTGCGGACGGTGAGCAATGGGGAGCTCACCGTCCGCGCGCGTCCACGCGCGCCTCAAAGAGATGTCGTCAGCACAATGTAGGGGTCCACTAGGACCGATGCCGGCCGGGGTCGCGGGAAGGTACTAATGGGTCACCGAGGCCCCCGCAACACAGGCAACGGAAGGAATACGGGTGGGTTTTAGTCAGTAAGAGTCTGACACACCCTCCCGCTCCGCCCAGAGCGGGAGAAGTTATTCGATGATTCCCCACCGAAAAAGAAAAAAGTGTCTTCTTGTTGTTTGATTTAGCAGAGGTGATTCCCATAATCTGGAGAGTGTGAGCGGTGGCAGACTTTTAGTGTACCAACTAATATTGGCTTAGATTTTTGGCATCTTGCCTGTCAATAAAACAAGAAAGGGATTGAAAATGATGAGGCGAAAACGTATTAAAAATCCATACAATTCCATAGTCCCACCTCAGAACTGCCTAAAAAGATGAAGTTTACACGTTTTTAATTACGACATCTGTATAATACCGACGAATTGTGTATCGCCGAGACAGAAAAAAATTACGTAATGAGAATCAGCGTTAATGGGTTTTGCTTTCTACATTTGCTTTTCTGGATACTGTCGCCTCTTTCCAAATTTCTTGAACTATTCTTTGCCTCAATCGCGCGCAGTGATACGGACAACAATGTAATTGCCAAAGAGACGAAGAAAACAGTTATTAATATCATTCACGAACAAAATGCTGGCTCTGAATGATTTAGAAGACATTCTCCTGTCGTGTATTAGCTATTCTAAGTAAATATTCTCTTTGATCCCTCTGGTGTCGTTGGATTTTATTTTGCGGAGTGACAGCCTCTTTTATCTATGTTTTGAATGAATTAACGCCTGTTCTTTGTTTAGGGAATTAGAAGTCTTTCTTGCTTGTGGACTTGTCTTCTTAATATTAAGACATGGGTATATTGTTGTGATGTTTTGTTGAGTTTCTTGAGGGGTAATGCGATTGGTCATGTGGTTTAGCGCTTTGCTGTCTTGACTTAGGTTCGTGATTTTGGTTTTTGTGTGAAACAAAATGTTTGTATGGCTCTTGAGTTTAGAGAGTATACTTTTTTAATAATTTTACCTTTAATAATGATATTCATTTATAATAATTAATTATCTAATTATTTTTAATACATTTACGGCGCTACACGCTTAAACAGTTTCTTGGAAACTATAATCGTCTTAAAATATACATATATTCAAAACGATTATTTTCCGGGAAAATGTTGCCAGCGTACGGTTAATAGTCGCTGCGAAAACAATCTCTCAATTTCACTACGAGAAAATACTACTATATTTTCTTTATTTGCAAGTATAGCTAACTGTTCTAGTAGATATCTGTTCTGTAAGAGTCGAATATTCACATCGTGATCAGGTAAATACTTTCCTAATTTTACAGTTTATTTTGCTAGCAGGCTTTAGCATTTCCCAACTACCTGACTGCTCAAGATGAAAGGAAGACATAATTTTACTTTTCCATTGCTTGCGAGAGGTACCTATCTATTCTAAGTCGGTTACTTTGTCAGTTGCTTAATCAGCCTGTATATTTCGTTTTCTCTTAAGGTGATTCTGAAAAACGATGACAATGTAATGTTGTGTATTTATAATGCTATACTTATACGGAATCATCAAGATTGGCATTTGTTTTTAGGGTTCCGTACCTCAAAAGGAAATAACGGAACCCTTATAGGATCACTAGGAGGATCACTTGTGTGTCTGTTTGCCTGTCTGTCCGTCTCTCACAGCCGATTTGCTCCGAATCTACTAAACCGATTAAGTTGAAATTTGGTACACATATGAATTTCTTCTCACATATAAATTTTGACCCAAACACGGACGTGTAACGTAAATATATGAATTTTGAATATGAGGGACACTTTTGGGCAAATTAGAAAAAACAAACAAAGTTTTGCATAATTTGGTACACATATGAATTTCTCCTCTAATATAAATTTTGACCCAAACACGGACGTGTAACGTAAATAAATGAAATTTGAATATGAGGGACACTTTTGGGCAAATTAGAAAAAACAAACAAAGTTTTGCATACTTGTGACATATCAAATGACAGGGCTTGTTATGAGTCTCAAATATTGTTTTTTACACTTTTATATTAAATAGGTATTTGTAAAGTTATATAAAAAAGTAGATGAAAATTGACCATTTCCCCTTATCTCCGAAACTATTAAGCCAAAAATTAAAAAAAAATATTAGAAAGTAATTTTTTACTTAAAGATTACAGAGAAATCTATAAGAAGTCTATGGTGTTAAAATAACATGGTAAATCTCTCAACATTGTGCGTACAAACTTACATTAGCAGTTGGAATGTATTGGAGAACATGTTAATTTTGTTCTTGGGATAAATTATCTTGGGATAAAAACATGGTAGATAACATATTCATTGTACGGACCCACCACGCGAGTTCAACTCGCACTTGTCCGGTTTTTTCTGTATAGACAAGATGTTCCACCGAATATCATTTTCATGAAGTAATAATTAGGTACTTAAAACACTTACCTAGAATTTGAAATTATGGAATTTTCATTCATTCATGCATTTTAAGTTTAACACAAACGGCTTTATTCCAAAATACGGTTTATCTTTAGACCTAGGTCTAAAGTTTAGACCTTTAGACTCGAAACCATAGTTTTTCGATTTCGAACTTTATTCCAACAAAGTTAAAGTTCTTATTATAAAAACTGATTTTAAACTGAGTCTGAGTTGTCAATTTCGTATTAAGAACTTTACTTCAGTCGGAATAAAGTTCAAATAAGAAAATAATGGGTCGAAAGTTAGAATTAGTTTTGTGATGAGACGGAAAAGATTGACAATATGATCCAAACAATCAACGTTACCACCTAAGCACTCCCATTCAATACTACTATCACCAAATCTCTCGCTCAACGCTACCGCTCATCGCTGCCCGCTCCGCCCCACACCAAGTCACAATGCCATCGATGTGACCCGGCCATGTCGCCGGTCGCCGTCCGTGGATCGATACAGCCTCCTGCACTTGAGATTTTTGCTACCACTCCCCGCCCGCCCCCGCACCCGCCCGCCCCAACCACCCCGCCCGGTCTTGGGCGGTGATATGATGTTGCTATTTTTATGTTTATTTTACTTGTATTTAGGTTTTTCGAGCCTGGCTATGGTAGATTGTCATGTTTCATCTTATACATTTTAATCAAGGAATATCTTAAATACTCAATCTTCAATATAGTTTGAAATGTGAACGATAGTTCGGAAGTATTCTTTGTATTGGACTGAAGATAGTGTTTTAAGTTATAGGCTAGTTGTTCGAGTTCGTTTTAGTTTTAGTTGGTCCTTAGTTCCGAGTAGGTAAGTGTGCGAAATTGTTTTACAGGCATTTATGTTTTTGTTCCCTATCTATCGAAGATCTTCATGATTTTTTTACTGCAATTGTGTCTCAACTCAAATGATAATACTAAAAGTAGACAATTAGAAAAAAAAATCTGGAAGAAGCAAGACCATGTAGCTAAGATAATCTACCCTCTAAAGCCTTCTATCATATAAGGTTCCGTACATAATCCTATGCGCGTCCTATGGAAGCTTTTTAAAGGCTTTGCAGTGACAACGCGACGTTGTCTCTCTCTGCCACGCCCATTGGCGACAAAACCTTCGGCCACGCCTTACGCGACACTTTCCACCAATCAGGGGCAGACTGAAAAGTTTTTTATGTCAACATTACGTAAGTAGGAGGCTTTAGTGGTACCTACTAAAAAGTATAAAGGCGTGGTGACTTGGAAAGTTACATGTAGCTGTATATTATTATATACTTAGTTGGGTATGTTGATATGGGTATAGTGAGATACTCTAGGGGTATTTATTTAGTCTTTCCGGACAGGTCCACTCGAGCTTCTTTAGTTCTGAGTTTGCAGCACAACTACTGTCAAATGCGTGCACTGACTAGACATATCCACTCAATCTGTGTGGTTCTTTCATCAAAAAAAGCATTTCACTAATCTACATGGTCCTCTCATGACCTGGCCTAGATTATGTCTGCAATTTAAGAGACTTTGACCCCTGAGTTTGTTTCGCCATTTCTTTTCAGAGTTATTCAGATAGGAAATGTCGACTCCATCTAGCTTATTTTATTTTATTTTTTATAAGACCTGTAAAACCGATTCCGATACCTTTTTTTTACAGAATAAACATTTTCATTTCATTCAATCAATCAATCAAAATATTTTATTTCACATAAACCAATTAAAATGTTTTTAAGTCAGTTTCATTATTAAAATTCTGTATTGTCGAAGAATGTGAAAAAATTCAACCAATTATAATATTCATATAAGTAACCTAATTTTAAATAACAGCCGCATGGGTCAATCTACGCTTGTCGCGGTTGGTGCGTAGATGGGTGATCATCTTTATATACCAAGAACCCTCTGTGCTTCGGAAAGCACGTTAAGCCGTTGGTCCCAGCTCTCATTCGTAGATCTTTGACAGTCGTTACGGGTCGTCAGAAGCCCGAAAATCTGACAACCAGTCTTACCAAAGGGTGTCGTATTACCCAGTAACTGGGTTGTGGAGGTCAGAAATGCAGACGCTCAATGCAAAATAGAAAGAAAGAAAAAGTATTTATTGGGACTCGCACAGGAGGTTACAAATTAAACTAAAAAACACTCATAAACAAAAAAAACAAAAACAAAGTAAATAAAAACAAAAAGTCCTGTACGAGGCCAAAAGGCTCCTATCTCATTATAACGCTGCGACACTTAAAAATAAGTGAGGCTGCGCTGGTATTCTGATAGGGCCCGCAATACTGGCGCATTCGTTTAGAATTGAAACCGACCCCGTTGCAAAAAGGCTAGCCAGATGGTGATGATATTAGCAATCTAATTCTTTAAGAACCCAACTTTTGTCATCTACCTACATTATTTTTAATCATCTTTCTAAAAATATTGAAAGTTATGTCAACTTTTCTCGATACATCCTGATCTTTTCATATCATCTATTCCACTTCCCCAAACAAAAACAGTAACTTTAAATTAGCATACCATCTTCTATATCCCAAAAATATTATAGAGCCTCATCGTGCGCTTCTCCCTAAGCGGTATATAGCGATATAAAACCATAATGACGTATAAACGACAAGGCAAGGCACATCTTGACCCCCCACTGGGGGAGGAGGGGGGAGGGACGCCTTCCTTACTAACCTCGCCTTTATTCACTTCCCTGAAAAAGTATTGAAGCTCAACCTTTTCAGGTCAGGCTTTTTTTTTGTGAAGGCGATTTTTTGTGCGAAGTTATAGTGGACTAAGGTTGAGGAGAGGTTGAAATACTATGAAGCGAGTGCTTGTATTGATATTTTATGTTATTAGGTCAGTAAGACTTTTTGGGCTGCCATCTTAAGAGGCCGGCAACACCTAAAGTGTGGTCACTGTCGGACTGCATAGAAAAGAAAGAGAAGTGCGATGACACAACGCTGTTAATTTATTGCAAAATATGAAGCAATTATCGATTTACAAAAAAGCTATAGATTATATAAAAAAAATAAAACACTGTTATGCTAATATATTGCTTGTAAAATAATCTGACAAAAAAACAGAATGATTGCATGTATATTAGTATGGTTTTTACTCGTTAAAAGAAATCCGCACGGGTCAAAGAATCAGGTTAACCTACGATTAGTTAATAATCAGGTTAACGACGCGATTGGTCCGTAGATGGGCGACCATCTTTACATACCAAGATCCCTCCGTGCCTCGGAAAGCACGTTAAGCCGTTTGGCAGTCGCTAGGGGTCGTCAGAAGCCCAAAAGTCAGACAACCAGTCTTACCTAGGGGTATCGTTTTACCCAGTACCTGGGATGTGGAGGTCAGATAGGCTGTCGCTCCATGTAAAATACTGGTATTCAGCTGCATCCGGTCAGGCTGGAAGCCGACCCCGAAGTAGTTGGGAAAAGGCTAGGCAGATGATGACGCGTGAAAAACAAAATCCTGTCTTTGCTGTCGCGGAGTCGGGTAAAAAGCTCTTAAATATACAAGGCCTAATTGAGCAAACTTACGAGCCGGTAAGTCAGTCCAACGACCATAATCATGAAGTCCCAAAAATTTAAATTTAAGCCCTCTTTACGCAGCACTTACAGTGTTATTAAGTAACATCTCAATTCAATGCGCCAATATTGTGTACTTAACCCTCCAACTGCGCGCGCTCACAACCATTCATTTATTTTCGCTCGGGGCCCATTCAACCACCTACACTTAATTTGTATATTTTTTTACATTATGTAAGCAAGCTCCTTTTTGATAAAAGGATCCATTCAGCGGCGATACATTTATTAAAATGTATACGTGTTGGATCTTGAATACCGTCTGAGTGGGTCGTTTGTAGACAGGTCTCAATTAGAGTGCCGGGTCAAAAGGCCCTTTCAGAATATTTCGAATAGAGGTTTTTGTGTGTGCGATGTCTCGGATGTTGTTACTTATGTCTATTTTCGCAGAGCTTGCGGGCTGAAAAAATACACGTCTATTTTCAGTAGTCCTCTTATTTTAAATTGAAAAGGTGCATGCATATACAGAAATTGTTTGCTCTGTTTTGATGATATTAGTAAAGATTGAACCTGCATATAGACTAGAAAAAAGAATGTGATAATACTAAGTTAAAGTTATAAATGGCTTGTTGTGTTTTTTGGATGTAACTAAAAACGTCGTATAGGGAGAAAAAAGTCTGCTGCTTCGTACATTGATGTTCGCATAACTGGACAAAATGTAGGGAAAAGCTGATTTCAGGTTTGGTCCCATAATCAAAGTTAAAAGGTTTAAAGAGAATAAGCGATTATATTATTATAATGATTAATGTTGTGATATTAATAAGTATCTAGTAGGTATGCAATGTAATGTTACAGAATGGAGGCCTTGGCAGAGAGTACAACTTTGTGCCCTTTGGCGTCGAGACCTTCGGTCCGTGGGGTCCCAGTGCGCATAAGTTATTTGCGGAAATCGCGAAACGTCTAGTTGATGTAACTGGTGACCGAAAAGCTGGCGGCTTTCTCGCGCAACGCATCAGCATTGCAATTCAGCGAGGAAATGCCGCCAGCATCCTCGGTACAATGCCCCGAGGGCCTTTTTTAAGCCTAACTTAGTTTTAATTTAATTTAGTTAATGTTAATAATCATCTTGTAATTTGGTTATGTAAATAAATGATATTACATATGTAATGTTAACTTCTAAATATTAAACCAAGATATTGGTACCGATTCCCTTGTTCACAAGGTTAACTAAACTTAAGTTCAGTGCATCTTTTTCTTTGTATTTCATTAAGAAGAGGACAGAAGATAAATTATAGTTTAGTCCTGTCAAATTAATCAGCGCCTGTCACTACTCCATACAAGTTTAGACGTGATTAAAAACTTGCCTACTAAAATGACCTCAATTTACGTCCAGCGCTGATTAATTTGACAAGACTAAACTAAAATTTATCTTCTGTCCTTTTCTTAATGAAATAGAAAGACAAAGATGCACTGAACTTAAATTTAGTTTAGTTTGTGAACAAGGGAATCGGCACCAATGTAAGTTAAATGTAATACTTGCTGCGCCCTAACAGGGTCATCTACTCATGTTTTAGCTTAGCCTGTAACTGAGTGTACATTACGCAAATAAATAAATAAAATAAAATAAAAGGTTTCAGTTATTTTAATTACACCTTGGGGGTAACCATCACCTCTTATAGCAGTATTATTATAATATTACTTCACAGTGGAAAGTAATGGAGCTATACAGGACTTATAGCTTCATCTCTTTCTCACGCTAAAAAAGCCTATTTTAGTACCGAAATAAGCGTCTTGAACATGATTCTGTACCTACACCTTAACGTGGCTTTTGTAACATCAACCAAATCAAGTATTTCGATACTTAGAGAACGAGACCTACCACTTTCAGTTCTAACTTTCATTTTCAATTCAGCGTGGAAATGAAGTATCTACTTACTGATTTCGGTTACAAGTAAGACATTATACACGGTCATAAAACTTGGTCCTATGGCCCATGATAGCTACACACTGGTCGCAATTGGCTCTTCTCAGAAGACATTGTGACCTGATGGCCTGAGGCACGCGCCTACATTAAAATGATTGGGTGTGACAAATGGATAGATACGGTGAAGGAGAAATCTCGTTATTTTAGTCTGTTATGGAAATTAGGTACTATATGGTTACATAAAGTAGGTTAGGAAACCATTTCGAAAACTATATAATATTTTTATCTACACGGTCCATGCTATTAATCCTCTATAAAAAATTCTGAAACAGTTAGCTTATTGCCAACATCAAAACAATCAGTGTCATAGTAACCATAATATCATCCAAACGAGTGTTATAATGTTGTACTAAATTTCACTGTGCACCTCCTGTTAAAAAAAAAAAAAAAATTGTCATGCACGCGCGTTTCACTACCACAGAGCAGTAATTAAAAAAAAAAATCTTATAGGTTATTCGAATTCACGTCGTATCCCGCCATTTTTGTTCGATATTCGTATTGCAAAAATGTATTACTTTGTTGTTTACAAAAATGAGTGATACAAGCTTTGATAAGACACTACCAGATATTTCTAATGCAGCAAAGGACATTTCTAACTAATTATTACCAGAAACTATCCATGAATTTACATAGTTCTTATAACACTGTACAACACCCTATGGTTTCAGAACCTTTTATACAGGATTCATATCATTTGTATAGGTAAAGTCTTGGATGTAACAGTACATAATTAGGTATTAAAACACTCATGTGAGATACTATTACCCCTTATTATACTATACAACAGTTATAAAATGTATTGTTACCTACTCATCTCAGATGTAAACTATTCCTAAGTTGTCATCCTACTTTGTAACAGACTGTACCTCTTTTTATGAAATAAATAATTATTATTATTACTCATGTGAGATACTATTACCCCTTATTATACTATACAACAGTTGCATGAATAATTATTTAAAGAGCAATCGCAAAAGACTTTCAACATTATCGTTTTATTGAAAAAGGATTATTTTAACCGACGAAAAAAAGGAGGAGGTTCTCAAAGATAAGATCAAATAAACGTGGATTTATTTTTATACGGATTGGCGATTTAGTCACCGTCAAGGAGGTGATTCTACCTGCTATAATGAACATCTTTCGCTATGACAGTTTCATAGCGAAAGATGTTCATCTCGGATTCGTAAAAAAAAAACATACATGGATCGAAATAATCTGTCTACTTATAGGAATTTGTCAATTTTTTCCCCGAATCGGATATGAGTTGAAACTCATATCCAAAGCGAAAGTTTTTTAGTATTGTCATACTAAAAAACTTTCGCTTTGGATATGAGTTTGGTAGAATCACCCCCCTTGACGGATGCAGGTGACTAAATCGTCACCCCGTATAATGACCACGTTTATCTTATTTCATTCTACAAATACTGTAACAAAACAATTTCCATAACGAGAGTAACGAGAGAGAAAGAGTTAGATAAAGGTGCAGATCGATAGTAAAACATCCTCTTAACATCGCTCGCTAATTGGCTAAGAAAAATTAATTCTCCAAAAGGGTTCCCTATCCCAAACGAGGCCCAAAGGACCACCATTAAAGTTCAGTACGAAAGAGTGAGCGCACACTCAAATAATTGAACATCGTACACAAAAATATGTAAATGAGTTTTCGCTCCGTGAAAATTAACTTTTTCATTATGAATTATGTCCTTGATGTTGTCTTCGAGACGTCTGTTGGGAGTTTTTCGAGATTTTACAGCTTTCTACGTGAAGGGTTAAAGGTAATTTGAGCGCGAGGGTCGAAAAAACCCCCGCAGTTTGGAAGGGTTAAGTGTTTTCGAGTTCTAAATAAATATTGAGTTTCCAGGAATGAAGTTTTGTCGTAAAGATGATTTAGAAACAAATGAAGTGTTGTTTGTTTTTGTTAAGGTTTCCTGATAAGAATTAATTTTGGAGATATTTTGGAGATAGAGACATTTAAATGCTTCAAATGAAAGCCATATTGGAATGCACGAATTTAGATTAAAGATTTGGTACATACAGTTTTAAAGTGGAATAGGGATTAAGCTGCTTATAATTTTTGTGAGATTTAAAACGAATCATTGTTTATACTCAAGCACTAACCTAATAACCAAGATTTAGTTGCTTATCAAAGAAGGAAGTTGTATGTGTATTTGATGAAATTATATTATTTCGGTACAATCGCACGGGTCGATCGATCAGGTTAAGCTACGCTTGCCGCAGTTGGTCCGTGGATAGGGGACCATCTTTATATACCAAGACCCCTCCGTGCCTCGGAAAGCACGTTAAGGCACAGATATATGATTTTAGTGACTTTTAAATCTGTTATTACGCCTTCATATAAGTCATGCAAAATGTATGTTAAACTAGAACGTATACACATCAATTATATATGAGAATATGTCAGTATTGTAATAAAATACTTTATGAAATAAATTCAGGAAATCAGAACTACCCAAAGCATAAAAAACGATATTACTTTCAAACTACTTAAGATATTTTCATGATTTTTTTGTATGAACATACTATTTTGTTATCTATAATTCCATTTGCGATTTTTGTCAAATATTCATATTTTCGTTACTAAAAATAAATATTCTCTATGAAACCGAACGGCGCACAGTGGGCCCATACTAAAAATTAGTGGACTTAGGCAACAAAGTTACCATATCGATGCGATTTTTTTTTATATGACGTGTTATAATATTCCTGACAACTTTTATTCTTATAAAATTTCTTCTAAACTTGATAGTTTGTCTTGAAAAAAAATTATTAGATTTTTTTGTATGGAGCGAATCACGTTTAATTTTTTTTCTTCAATTGTACTAATATGTTGGGTGTGTGGCGTGAGTATATGATAGCTAGGGTCATTCTCTATCCACGAAAAAAAAATCAGCGCCGGCCATCTGCGGCAGCGCGAGTAATCATTCGGTAAAAAAATAATAATTTGGAAGATTTTTTTTGTCATTTAAAATAAATTCAAAGCATATTTTTTGTCTCATTTGGCTGTTTTCACCTTCCTTTTAGTTAAATAAATAGTTTTAATAGCGCATACGTACTTAGAACTAGTAATTCTGGTAGAGATTTAGTTATTATTGCATGTTATCGGTACAAATGAGTCATCAATCACAATGCAGGTGCTCTGCATTGTGATTGATGACTCATTTGTTTGTGCGCGCATAACTAATTGGTCATCGAAAAATGCTCGTCTCTGATTGGCTGTGTTATTTTTTAACTGCACGTTATCTATTGTTGAATAAATATATCGTAATGTTTCAGGTTATACTAATTTTGTTAATGATAGGTGAAATAATTTAAATTTGTACGGGCAAGTCGTTGATAATTATCTACATAATCAACTGTATGTATATTATTATAGTATAAGTTATCGTACGTATGATCAATATGAAACTGTGAAGTAATTGTAGCCCTGAAAAGGGCTGTTTGTCATATTCCTAACCCTGATGGGCTTTTGTGGGAATAATTTAGAGCCGGATCACATTATTTCTTGTTCCGGAAGTGCTAGTGGGTCCGGCAAATTTTCGGACTCTGCTATGAGGCATTCTTCTTCCTCCATAATTTCACTGTCACAGGGAGGCTCAGTAGTCTGTAACAACTGAGTTGCTTCAGGCAACAACTCATTATGAACCTGTTTCATTATTTTAGGCCTTATGTAGGATATGTGGGGATCAGAGCTTATTAGAAGTCCATGGAGGATGTCTTCGTTTGTTGCTATTCTCCCCGTTTTCCGAGTGTGCCTCTCCCTGACGTTTCTGAAGTCCTTATTACGGGCTTCCAAAGCTTCTTCAGATAAGGTACCTAAAACGAATAAGTACATACATTTTAATTTCAAAACGCAATCGAGTCAAATAATACATCAAACTATATTTATTTTTTACTTACTGATTGGCAAAACACCAAAGTGGTTACAGATGTTTGCACCGTGCATTAGAGTTTATGTACACTAACTGGCATGTAGTACCACGAATAGTGTTGCACGTACACATCAGCTGTTTCTCTACAGTATCTTCTAAATTTTTCACAGTCAATGTTTTTGCCTGATGATATGGCTTGTAGAATAACGGAAAATCTGAAAATCAGATTTTCGTCAATTCCCGTTATTCTGGAAGATCTTTTGTAATCTTGGAAAAAGCGCCTCGCTGTATTCCCGTCGTTTGTAGTTCCAAAACCCTAAAATGGGAAAACAATACTGTAATATACAATACATAGAGATATAATTCACAAACAACATAAAGAGAGCGAAAATTAAATACATACCTGTTTGATTATATCAATCAGCATTCCAGTTTGCTCACGAAACTCTTGCTGTGTGGTATTTTTTTTAGCTTGTTTCAAAGCCTTATGTTCGCCGCGAGCAGTCCATCGTTGAAAATCCAGATTATAAGATATATGGAGAAGACATTCCATACACCGAATCTTCATATGCAGTGAAGAAATTCCTTGTTTGTAAATTTCTTCACGAAGTGGTTTAGAAGTCAAAGCGTCTAAATTATTCATCTCACTCGGTTTTGCCAAGCAAATGGGACACGTTGCATATGATGGTACTCCAGCAATAATATTGGCCACTTTTCCATCAATCATGGTCATATGCAATTCATGTGATACAATAATATTTCCACACTGTGTAGATATTCGTTCATCAATTTGTTTTTTCATCTCAGACTCTTCAGACTTTATAAAGTCAGCTGTCTCCGAAGTGAAAGTGAACTTCACTGGTCGACAGTACAGAGTTGAGCAAGGTGTGGGGTTCTTCAAACTAGATTTTCATTCCCAGATGATGGCCTAGTAGACACTAGCCGAAGAGGGACGATGCTTATCATGACTACTGATGAATCATCGAAGTCTGTAGCTGTGTTTGACGTTTTCTGTTTATAGTTACTCTGCGACGAAGAACCATCAAGTCCCCATTTCCAGGTCAACTTGAGTTCTTCATTTTGAGACCTATCAACAGTATTTATATCAAGTAATATCCTCTCCACAGTGTGGTCCAATAGCGCTTGCAATTTAATGTGAGCTCCGTTTTCGGTAATCTCCATACTCTCTTGTGGTGGGTAACATCTTTTCTTGGCATTTACAAGCTTTGGATAAGATGGAAAGGCAGCACAATTTTCTTCTTTCAGAAATTGTCGAAGAGCTAAGTACTTCCATTTCGAGAGCGCAACTGATGTATAAAGAGCTAAACACTTATCTTCAGAGACAGTACTTAAGCTCTGCTTTTTGAATAGTCTCTCTTCTACTTCGGAGAGCGCATCTGGATTACTGGAAAGGTATTCGACCACTTTTGCCAGATTCGTTTTGCCGTTGTCTTTCAATTTTGTTATGTACCAGTGCTGCAACTCTTCCTCGGAATTTTCTTCTACTATGGAAGTAGAACGTCTTTTCTTTTGCTTATTACTTAACTCTTCGAACGGTTTTCTGTGCTCCTTTTCTGTAGATGTTCCCGCTTCCGCAGTACATACTGCAAGAGTAGGAACATGGCAATCTATATCCACAAGCTCAGATAAGGCTGCGTCCGAAAAGCCCATCACACTTCTCAGATCAACACTGTCACAAACAGGCCAGTTGATGTTTTTTTCCAACCACTTGCGATTAATTACACGATTCATAAAAGTTTTTTGATTTCTACTTGACTCTATCCACTTTTTATTTAAATTTACACAAAAAAGTCGACAGAACTCCTTGATTCGGTTCTTGTCTTCTTCAGAAACTTCGGTAGTCATGACAGAAATGATACTTTCATACAGAAACATATGATTTTTCAGATCACCGCCACTTCTTAATTTCACAAAAAGATCTAGGTTGGTACAAAATCCAGCCATAGTTCTAATGTAAATATAAAAATACAAGTATTTCACTGTGTTCACAAACAAGCGACAAGAGCGAAACTAGATGGACTTAATGAATGTCTTTATATTTATAGTTAGTGTTAATTACTCAAGTAGTGGACATAACAGTGAGTGAAAATTATTCAGCCATTCAGAGACGAGCATTTTTCGATGACTCATTAGTTATGCGCTTAGCCGAGTGCACAAAAAAATGAGTCATCAATCACAATGCAGGTGCTACCGATAACATGCAATAATAACTAAATCTCTACCAGAATTACTACTTATAAGTACGTATGCGCTATTAAAACTATTTATTTAACTAAAAAGAAGGTGAAAACAGCCAAATGAGACAAAAAATATGCTTTGAATTTATTTTAAATGACAAAAAAATTCTTCCAAATCATTTTTTTTTTACCGAATGATTACTCGCGCTGCCGCAGATGGCCGGCGCTGATTTTTTTTTCATGGATAGAGAATGACCCTAGCTATCATATACTCACGCCATACACTCAACATATTAGTACAATTGAAGAAAAAAAATTAAACGTGATTCGCTCCATACAAAAAAATTTAATTAATTTTTTTCAAGACAAACTATCAACTTTAGAAGAAATTTTATAGGAATAAAAGTTGTCAGGAATAATATAACACGTCATATAAAAAAAAATCGCATCGATATAGGAACTTTGTTGCCTAAGTCCACTAATTTTCAGTATGGGCGCACTGTGCGGCGGCGCGGCATGAGCGCGACGCGCATTTGTATGACCAAGGTCAACGGCGATTACCCGATCCTTAAGTCGTTGGTCCCGGCTGTCATTTGTGGATCTTTGACAGTCGTTACGGGTCTTCAGAAGTCCGAAAGTCTGACAACCTGTCCTACCAAAGGGTATCTATCGGTACCTAGTAACTAAGCTGCATCAGAGTAAATATTGCGCAATGGACAGGATTGTCAAACTTATGTAGCTTGATTACGAGGCTTTTGGCAGTAGCCAAAAGCCTCGTAATCAAGCCATATAAGTTAAAAAATTAACATAAAATACACACATACAATACTTTGTATGTGTGTATTTTATGTTATTTTTTGTAATGTGCGTTTTGTTTGTGCAGAATAAACATTTTTTTTTTGGTTGCACTGCAAGCTGATCCCGACATAGTTGATAAAAGATTAGGTAGATTTTTTTATGTTTTAGTGAGGTCTAAAGCGACTGGTCATCTCTTAGTTGCCAAGGCTTATTTTAATTTTTGAATTGCTTTTTTTTTTTGTTAATCTTTTTATTTCGGACGCTTTTACGTTTTGCATCGTTCGCACATGTATCATCAAAATGAATGATGTAAACAATATTTTGTAACCATAATACGTTGATTTAAAAGAGTGTCCATGGAGTTTCTTGCCCGTTCTTCTCCATAGGTACCTACTACGCTTTGGAATGGGCAACTAGCTTCATTTTTCTGACTGACCGACCGACCCCTTGACAATTCAAAAGTGCCTGTAATTGGTTTATTTGAAATAAATGATTTAGTTTGAGAATCATTGTGTTATGCTCAAACACTAGAACCGAATAACGAAGATTTGTTGTGCAATTTTCTAGAACACATTTTTTTAAACATCAATGTTTTGGTATTTTTTTTAAAACAAGATGGTGCTGGCTTTTATGTCAGCTATACGTGTCATATTACTTGTAATGTCAACTTCAGCCTCAAAATAAACCAAAATTAGTAATACCTGTCTTAATTGGCTCTCATGTTCTCACGCTGACTCAGCTCATAATTATTTGAGTGCACACAATAACACAGTGCTTGCAAATTATAATACTTGTACAGTACAGGTTAACTTAACGTCTCAATCTCCCGTGTGGGTGTTTCACGGATTACTGACAATTACTGTTCTATAATGGATGCAGATATAATAATATAATAATCATTTTTATTTCTAGATTGTTTTACAAATTAAAACTAGGCTAGTTTAGAGTGCAAATGAGTTAAAAATGAATCTGTAGTTGAACTAGGAAAAACCTGTATTTCGGCTATCAGCGCCAATCCTCTCGGTTAATTTTGCATTTATCATAACCAGTAACATTATTTTTTACAAGATAATTAACAGTAGTGTTGTTTTAATATTAATATTTTATTAAAATATGTAGAGTATGAATGCGTGACCTGCGTGAAATATATGAGACTGGTAATTTTTGTGAAGTGGGCAAATATTTAGCGTGAAAATGATTATCATCAAAATGGCTCAGCTTTTACAATATTTCCTCTCCCCATACCTAAATATAAAACGGAATTGATTTTTCTCACAATGTTTCATAAAAAAAAATAAAATTTTCTTACTCAATATTAGTTTCCTGTTCCTATTTTGTTATATTGGCGATTTGTCTATTTAGTTTTAAGAACTGCTGCTCATCCTTCTACCCTGAAAACATCCTTCAGGATTTCCTGAAGAAGGTTTTGGTAGAGGACGATGAAGGATGATATTATAATTTAACATATATTTTTTTTAATCAATTTTCTATTTGTCTAAATAGACAATTGGTAAATAGAAAATTGGTAAAAAATAACATGATGAAGTTTTGAGTTCACTGTAGATGCACTTTGCATAAATGGCCAATAATTGTAGATCAGCGACAGAAGATCGACAAGCGATAGCTCGCAAATAGTATCGTTCATTCAATACGTTCAACATGGCGGCGAGTGAATGAATGAATGAATGGATGATTGAGTTGTTATTACCACTCGCAGATTGTTCGTTTGCTCATTTATAGTTATTTGTATTGTTTGCTGAAGATGATGTTAACTTTTAAAAGATACAGATATTGGAACATGGATAAAATTTCTTAGGCTTACAAAAGGCAATCCGGGATAGATACTTCCACCTTCATATCCAAATGATGCCAAGCTGTGTTCTAGTCTGAAAGATTTAACAAGTTGTTAGTGGAAATACCCATTCATAAGATATTTCAGCTCATCGACTAAACCTATGATGTTGAGTGTAGCGTACCAAGTACAGTAGCCAGCACATCGGGTTATACGAAACTGATAAATTTCCAAATGATTTTAAACCTTAAAATGCTGACGGTTTAGTTTAAAATCGAATGCCAAAATTTGACAGTTAGTGGTAACGATGTGCTGGCGACAGTACATAGATCATTGACCTATTTTATAGCCAAAACATGGCATGCAAAAAATTATCAATACGCAGTAAATATCTGCTTTGCGTTTATCTTAATGTATTAGAAGGTCCACATTATCTTTTAATTGTATATCAATACCTACCTTTTTGCTTTCTAACTAGATTTTATTTGACTTTAGTTTAAGAGGAGATGTGAATGGGCAGGTGGCGAACGACACCGCTAGTTCCTTAGCTCATCTCAACATGCAACGCTCGCCGCACGCAGCTTAGCTCCGCTATAGCCAGCACATATCTCCGCACAGTTTCGGTGGACCCCCGTCCTCTCCACTTCCGCACATCTCCGCCCATCTCCGCTTTGGTGAATTCGGGCCCTAGGTTGCCTGTCCACTGGAGCAGAGAAGAGGGGAGAGGAGCGGAGTTACGTCAATATTAATCAATAGAATATTTTTCATCCATGCGGAGCGGAGCAGAGTTTAGATTCTATTGGTTATGATTGGCTCGGCTCTGCTCCTCTCGTCTCTTCTGCGATCCAGGGGACAGGTAGCCTAAGGGTGCGTTTCCACGGGCGCGAAGCTGAGCGGAGTGGAGCGGAGAAGAGTAAAAAGTGGCAAGTGTTTCTATTGAAGCGGAGCGGAGCGGAGTGTCAGTCGTGTATCCCATAAACATGGAAATATTTTGACACTTTTAATTGGCTTCTCATCTATTTTGAATTCACATACAATGTCGTAATCCATGAAGTTTATGACGTAATATCGCTTACTAAAATGCAGCGCATGAGTCCTGTCCTGACAAGTCTACCCTACTCGCCACGCCGCACCGTCCCGCTGCCCTCTGTTTCGTTCATTGTGATTGGCCAATTAACGGTCCTCTTCTCTCCACTCCGCACAGCTCCGCGTCGGTGGATCGCACCTTAAGGCCCGGACTACACCGAAGTGGAGATGGACCGAGATGTGTGAAGCGGAAAGGCGGAAATACTAAGCATCTCCGCACAGATACACCCTAGAAACAGCTGTGCGTGTGTACTGGCTAAAGCGGACCTGAGTTGCGTGCTGTGAGCGTTGCATGTTGAGATGAGCGGGGTAACTAGCGGTGCTGCTCGCCGTACGCCCGCTAACATCTCCGCTGCGCGACGTTGCCAGCTCACATCACTGTTTTGCCCACTCTGAGCAAATATGACACCTCTCCTTTCTGCTCAACCGTATCCACAGAAGTGAAGCGGAGAGGAGATATGTTAATAACTAAATCCTATGGTTGTTTCCAACATCTCCTCTTGTTTCGTCTCTTCTCCACTTTGGTGGAGTCCGGGTCTTAGGACACATGAAAAGTGTCTATTACATAGTTTTGGTTAGTAGGGAAAACTGTAGTTGGGAAACTCATAACAGCTTTAGCTTACGTGTTGGTTTTAGTTTAAAACGCAGCGGAGGGCACTTTCCTACCCCGACCTGAAAATGTATCGGAACACACGCTTCAATTGTAATCCCACTACGACAATGAGTTACGAAGGAAGTTGGAGAAGTGTAAATTATTATAACGAGAAAGATAATTTTCAAGTATGTTAGGTCGGGGTCACCAGTAGAGGCAGAGGTAGAGTAGAGGCATGAGGAACAGGGTGTAAAAATCACTCATCCTCGTTAGAAAAGGGAGGATCCTCCGACCAGATGGGTGTCGTGTCTGGTGGGCAACTGCCCGACGGTTGATGTCGGGATGTTGTATATAATATGGTAGTTTCGCGGTAAACTCTGCTTGCGCGATGCAGGATTTTGCGTGTCGTCAGTGTCTTGCGTAGTTCGCATGTGGCGATGTAGATGCCGCCACAACTTTAAACAAACTTACAGTGCTACTATTTTCTTAATGTATCTCGACAATCATCACATTTCCGAATACAAAGAAATGGTAATTTTCATGTCTATCATTCAGTCTATGTATATCATTTATCGTGTATAGTAATTTGAATTCAGAAATAAGTATTTCTGAATTTTCTATCAGTTGCAAAGGCCCACTGATTGAAATCCGACGACTGACGAAACACGAAGTTTGCTGAGAGACATTAAGAAAATAGAAGCACTGAGCATATCTATCACTGAAACCAATTACTTCTGTTTGTTGCGCCACTTCTTCTTCCCAGCTAAAGCACTAGGAAGTGGTGAATGGTGGGCGTTTTGGGGGACTGTCTTATGTAATTTTGACGTTCGAAAAGTGCTGATTCTTTGCCTAGTTTGAATAAATGACTTTTGATTTTGATTTCTGATAATTTTGGCAAGTGCTTATAATAGTAATCCCAATGGAATGGTCTATTAATTGAGTAACCTATTTTTTTTAGATCATAACTGGGCTGATGTAGTATTATGTCAGAAATATTAACATGTTTGGTTCAGGATTACTCGACCTTGTCTTGTGGGGACCATTTCATTGACCACTGTGTTTGAATCATCGACACATCAATCTAATAGCCTCTGACATTATTTTCTCTAGCCGTGATTAGAATTTCGTCCATAACATATATAAACTCACGCCTTCTTCCCATGGGGGTAGGCAGAAACTATAGAACGCCACCTGTTACGCTCCTTATATACTCCTTTTGCTTCGTTTACGTTCATACATCTGGTCATACACGCACGCCTGGTGCGAGTACTACGCACGTGACCTTTCTGAAGGACATCACCAATTAAGTCACTATACATATGTCTTCCTGGGACGTCCCCTCCCGGCGTTTCCAATCACGTCTGTTGTGTAAATACCTTTTGTTATTTCGCCTTTCATTCATCCTCGCAACATGACCAAACCATCTAAGCATACTCTTTTCAATTTTTGTCACTACACCTTCTTTTAAACCGCACCATCACTGCCTGCATCGTTGCCACATAATTTTTCAGCCTATCAAGGAACGTATTTGCACAGCTTTTATTCTACTATTTCTCCCATAAAATTACATGAAATTCCGAAATAGTAGAAAAGGCTTGCCACACTAAAAATAATTCCCACTTTTCGTAGCTCCGTACCCCGTCAATATGGTGGGTTCTGCTGAGTATTATGCTCACTCACCGGAAATAATTACAAACATGTAGTTACGGGGTACTGGGTTAAAAGTGTTGCTGCGTTGTTCACAACTTTGACGTCAGCCACTACCTACTACTACTGGCGAAGTGCGGAATAATTAGGGTTGCCAGCCCTACTGTATAATATATTATCTTGCTATATAATCATCAATTAATTGTTATGCAAACAATAATCGTATTAAAACCTATCAAAAACACGTTTTCATTGATCTGAGCATTCCTACAACTGAAGCCAGGTTCAGCAACACTTTAAGCATTTCCTAGTAGTCGTGCGGATACCTCATGATTTCCTAGTATTACCCAGTAGTAGTGGTACCATTAAGGCTTCTGCAGACCCGCGCGACTAAGCTTGATTGCTAGCCTCAAAAGCAATAGCAAGTTCTTAACAAAACTAATTTTGTGTTGGTAAATATCTAGCTCAAACTTAGTTGTCTAAGTGTAGGTGTACTATAAACCTCTGCCTACTCCTTCGGGGATATAGGGGTGATGCTACTTTATTTTACATGTTGTTAAAAGTCTGTGTTCCGCAACTTAAACACAAAAGGAACCGTTTCATATGTAAAAATAAATAAAAATATTTTGATGATTAAAAAAAAAATCAGCCGTGATAAAAGTTATGTGGAGTATGACAAAAATCATAAATAATTAGTAATATACCTGTAAGACCAGCTTGCCGTTTAAGAGATAATTAGATTTTTCATACTAGCTTCATACAAATTTTTAATAAAAAAAATATAATTCCTTCGTTTTTGTGCAGACCTAACTCGGGTGTAATTTTTTAACATAGTAATAACTAATAAAAGTGACATCAAGCAACAAATCCGTGCAACCATGGGATCTGGAGGCAAAAGTCCTCGCGCAAGTATGGGAGTGGCGCGACGAGGCGAAACGCCGGGGCGTAACTCCGCTGCCGCGAGAAACCGCGGCACAGCGGACGGAGCTCCGGCGGGATCTCATGGTGACATGGAGAGTACGGTTGTCGCAACCCAGTGCTGGGCACGCCACGATTGCGGCGATAAGTCCCCTCTTTGAGGAGTGGCTAGAGAGGTCGAGAGGAGGGGAGGTAGAGTGGCTAGAGGGGACCTGCGTCAGGCGGAAGGTGAGGACGCCATAGCCGTCCTCACCTTCCGCCTGACGCAGGTCCTCACCGGATACGGCAGCTTCGGGAGGTTCCTGTGTCGGATAAGGCGGGAGGAAACGCCCGAGTGTCACCACTGTGTGGATCGCCCGGAAGACACGGTGGAGCATACGGTGGAGGTCTGCCCGGCTTGGGCAGATCACCGCCGTGTCCTCGTGGAGGCGATCGACGGCAGAGATCTCTCGCGTCCGGCCCTGGTTCAGGCCATGGTACGGAGCGAGAGGGCATGGGCAGCCGTCACCTCCTTCTGCGAAGCAGTAATGCTCGCGAAGGAGGAGGCGGGACGGTTGAGGGAAAGGCAAATTTCGCGCCCTCTCGCCCCTAGCCGCCGCAGGAGACGCCCTGGGCGTCGGGAATCCCGGGCGGATTTCCGGCCACCGTAGGCGCGGGCTTGCGGACGGTGAGCAATGGGTAGCTCACCGTCCGGTAAGGACCAGGCCCGGGTTGACGGCGCGTTGTATTCTCCGCACGCCTCAAAGAGATGTCGTCAGCACAAATGTAGGGGTCCATTAGGGCCGATGCCTGCCGGGGTCGCGAGAAGGTACTAAAGGGTCACCGAGGCCCCTGGCAACACAGGCACCTGAAGGAATACGGGTGGGTTTTAGTCAGTAAGAGTCTGACACACCTTCCCGCTCCGCCCAGAGCGGGAGAAGTTATTTGATGATTTCCCACCCAAAAAAAAAAGCAACAAATCCGGCAATTGTAAATTGAAATCCCTAAGTCTATGAAAGCAGATTTTCGGCCGACCTTGAGATGCGACTCTAGTAGAACAATTTCTATGAGAACTTTATGGAAATTGTTCTACCAGAATCGCGTCGCACTGTCGCGTCGCGCCTGTCTTTTGCCTTTACACAATACTACTATAGTATTCCACCTAACTCTAGACTAGTTAAGGCTGCGACCTTAACAATGTGAACTTCCGACTTAAAGTCAGTGTCTGAATAAGGCATGTGGTTCATTCTCATGTAGTGGACTGCTGTCTTAGGGCAAGATTCACAGACCATACTTTGGCTTTACTTTAGTGAGTAAAGTAAACAAAAGTATCATACGACTATTCATATGATACTTTCTACTTGTGGTTCTATTCTATAATAGAATAGAATAATATTTGAATGTGAACTTTATACAGGTTCACGTGCGTATGAAACACTTCCTTTGCTTATCAAAGTCAAGGTAAGTATTCCTTTCTTTGCTGGTATTTACTCTAAGGATTTAATTTTAGGATTAACTAATCCTAAAATTAAATCCTTAGAATTAATCAGCGCTTGACGTAAATTGACGTAATTTTAGTAGGCAAGTTTTTAATCACGTCTAAACTTTTAAGGAGTAGTGACAGGCGCTGATTAATTTGACAGTACTAAACTAAAATTTATCTTCTGTCCTCTTCTTAATGAAATACAAAGAAAAAGATGCAATGAACTTAAATTTAGTTAAGTTTATGAACAAGGGAATAGGTACCAATATGTTTCTAAGTGCGGTCTGTGAATGGTGCTTGTTGTTTTAGTTAAAAATGCATTGATAGGGTAAGTTTCTTTTACTTTGTGTTGTTGGGTTGTGACTTTGAAATTGATTAGGTCGGTTAGTTACTTTTTACGCTAACTATGTAATAAATCTTTTGAAAGAGTATTATTAAGTTAGGAAAAGTTTCGAGATCGAAAAGAAAAACAGAAAGAAAATACGTTTATTTGTGGCAAACATGAGGCACAGAAGGAACACAAACACGAAACAGGACTAGTTGGGGCAAATATGCGTCAAGTCCACGCAAAACGGTCATCGCTCAGCATAATGCTAAGACCCTATGCGACACAGAGCCCCAGCGCTGGTTTTTCAGCAACAGCCATTGACGTGATGACGTCGACCAGTGTACCGGTAGCACACAATAATATATACAAAAGAAATAAAATAAATACACAATACTTAACTGTTTATATAAATATAATATTTATAACGAGGCATCTTAGTTACTTACCGTTATGTTTCTCGCATACGGGAAAAGCAACTCAACATGGAACCAGTTTCTTTCGTTTTCACCTCTAAGTGCTGCCTAGGCTGATTTCCCTTTGGAAAAACTTTTTGATTTTACACAGTCTTAGTCAACAGCGACTTTAAGATTACAACATTTACTGCCTCTGAAAATGTTTGTAAAACAATATTCGTCATTCAATTATGTTCTTCTTAGCGTATCGATGGCAAAAAGTTCAAATATGTTCGGGACAAAATTCAGCTGCCTAATCTGCCTATAATGTTCCCACTGCTGGGAAACAGGTCTCCTTTATTCGAGAGAATTACCACTGGAACTTACCACGTGGGCCCAGTGTGACATGGGATGGGATGGGTAGATGTCACATGTCTTCAAATTTTTGGTTCCGGGACAAGTCGGTTTCCTCACGATGTTTTCCTTATGAGAGCGTGGTGATGAAATTACACACATCAAAAAGCCTAAGCAACATGTACGGTTTTGAACTTTTGAACGAATTTCACTATTGTAATATTTTTATAGGATTTCTTTTACAAATAATATCTAAGCATTTTTTGATGCATTTGTGACTAAAGCAACTTCATTCAATTGTTCATTTAATCACAATAATGAACAATATGTGTACCGTAACATACGTAGTATAAAATAAAGTTAAAACGAAATTAAACTTTTCATGTTTTACATAATCAAATAATGACATTTTTAAAATTATTTGGTAATTCAATGTAAAGTGTGACCGCCTCTGTTGTTTAAAACTTGTCGGCAACGATTTTTCATTGAATTTATAAGATTGTTTATCTGATCCTGCGGCAATCGCTCCCAATGGAATTTTAACAAATCTTTCAGTTATTGGGTTGTCGACACTCCGTCTAGGTTTTCTAGAACATGTCTCTGGAGCATGTCCCATGCGTGCTCGATGGGATTGAGGTCTGGTGATGGTGCAGGCCACGGCAATACCCAGCTGTTTTCCATTGCCAATTAGTCTCTGGTCCACCGAGCTGTGTGCGAACGCGCATTGTCATGAATCAGCGTGAAATCTGAGCCAAGACTTCGTGCAAATGGGTGAACATAAGGCCCGAGGACATTTTTAACGTAACTTACAGCGTTCATATTGCCATCTACAAAAACGAGCTCAGTTTGTCTGTTCTTCATAATACCCATACCATCACTGTAGAGCCACTGTAAGGGTGCACTTTCTGGACGCATCTCAGCCATTCAGCATTTCCTGGATGACGATACACTCTTACCCTTCTCGTATCAGGGCTTAATCCAAACCGGGACTCATCGCAAAATAAAATTTGATCCTATTGCTCCTGAGTCCATGTCAAGTGTTTCCTAGCCCATTCGTTTCGACGGGCGCGATTCCGTATTCATGCAGCCATAGGCCGTATTCATGCAGCCTATTTCTCACAGTTTGGTGGCTAATAACAACACCGCTTGAGAATTGTAGCTTTAAACCTATCTCCCGAGTCGTTAAAATCGGCTGACGTCTTGCAGTATGTATCGGTCTTGTCGAGCAGTTGTACACATCCTGGGTGCTGCTCAGCAGAATCCCTTGTATTAACGTAACGCTGCCAAAGAGGAAAAATCACGATCCTATTGACACCAAAATGCCGAGATACCTAGGTCTGATTTCTTCCCGCTTGTAGCATTCCCACAGCTCTCTACATTTCATCAGCAGCCAAATGGTGTCGCTCCATGACATAAAAAATTACTCACCAGTCAATCTTTTCAAAAACTGTATATCTTAAAATGATAAAAGTGACATAAATACCAAATTTATCAAGCAACGAAAACAACATGAAATCGGGAAACAATACTTAGCTTTTATTGTAATGAAAACAAAACACAATCAAAAAGTTTCTATTTTTTAAATCAGCCAAAATGTTTCCGAGAGCAAAAAGATTGTTACATACCAATCTAGTTTGTTAAGAAAAAAAAATAATGTATCAATTAATAAAACATGCAGTGTCTGTAAATGATGCGTGTTGCTTAGACTTTTTTGATGTGTGTATTTACACAAAGTAAAACGCCAGCCTGGGTTCGAACCCACGACCTACAATTTGTAAATCGTGGCCGTTACCACTGGGCCACCACTGCTCTATCAATATCTTAAAACGTGTCTAATCAAACAGTCGATCCTCAACCTTGTTCATCATCGTCCACTGTGTACACGGCTCCAAAAACCTTCAAACAACGAAACTATAATGAGTATTTGTCGCTCGGCCATTAGACACTCATTCCTCCCGGGCCCCCTGGGAATGCCTCACATGGTTTATTCAGAACTCGCCAGGGTCCCCTCGCAGTCTTTACTGCTAATTTAGTAGCACGTAGTTAAGAAGTGTTGTTTATTTTGTGTTTTATGGTGGAAGACGAGGCTTTTGTTTAGTCCTTGGGAAGTTGATAGTCATTGTTCGGGAAAAATAAAAATATCCTGAAGTAACTTGAGCAATTCAGTCATACGACTTAGGCACACATAAGCACAAGCCGTGTGCCCGATGGGATTTTCCTTCGGCTTACATAGCATATTAAGGCGCTGATAAGACCCAATTGACCAAATTGAATTGGTTTCTTTTAAGAAAAAAAATAGCCAAATCTGTATAGTTTGTGGTAGCGGAAAAAATATATATTAATTTTGAACATATTTCCCAGAACTTGGTTGTTACCAACCCACGGTTTGGAAATAAAATCTCGATACAAACTAACGTTAAACTAACCTTTTACTTCTCCTTCTCCCGAGTTCTAATCCAAAATATCTGTATTAATTAACAACATACGTTACGTATTTAATTAAAAACAAGAACGTCTTATTTGAATGCAGAACTTGGTTGTTTTTTTATTTTCGATTACTCAACTCAATTTTGAGTAATTAGATAATTGCTTTATATTTTGCAATAAATTAGAAGCGTTGTGTCATCGCGCTTCTCTATCTTTTCTATGCAATCTGACAGTGACCCCAGTTTAGGTGTTGTCAGCGTCTTTTAAAGTTGAATTACCATTTTATTACACGAAGTGACAGCTAGCACATGTCAGATTAGTCCAGCGAATTAATAATTCGACTTTATAGCTCAATTTTGCTGTATAAGGAATCCTTGTGAAAAATTCCATGCTTTTCTAGATCTAGCAGTTAATGCTTTGTGTTGGTTTTGTGTGAATAAATGAATTCGCAATCAAGTGAATAAAGTCGTAACACAGAGTAAATAATGTAAATATTACATAATCGACAGGATTGTCAAAGTTATTGGCTTGATTACGAGGCTTTTAGCTACTTTGTATATGTGTTATTTTACGTTAATTTTTGTAATGTGCGTTTTGTTTGTGCAGAATAAACAATTTTTCTTTCTTTCAATCCAGGCACTCGCAAACAATTTTCGGCTGTAAATATATATCTATTTCATTTTTTGAACTTTACAACGTCTTTCCTCCCTGGAAAGATTTTATTATCCTTCAAAAATCACAGCAACATCCATCAACTGCCGCAAAATGTCCAGAGATGGCTATTTGACTGACATAACTGTTCGTAATGACTGAAATGCAATGAAAGTAGTCACCTTTTATAATCCTTATATAAACTAATTAGCTATTCTAGGGGGGGGGGGGGGGGGGGGGGGGCACAGGAAAATTAAAGAATAGAAACAGTCAATACTTGTAATACTCGTCACTGATAATTTCCGCTTACAATAACCCCTTGTATTTAAAACACACAATTTAAACACTATCTTTCCACTCCATCATACTTGTTAGTTATTTTAGTGATATTTATTTTAGAAGTACTTATTTATTTGTTTATTTTTTATTTTCTCTTCTACTTTTACACACGGTGTCGACATCTCTTATTATCCTCTGTCCTATCGCAGGTATGCTGGAAGAGATTTCCTTAAAAATAAGCATCGCCTTTGTATTTATTTTTCTGTTTTTTTGTCCTCGGTTTATTAGTGTGTATACAAATGGTCAAATAAATAAAATAACTTAGGTTAACTTTGCCAAAGTGAAGTCGGATAATTAATCCGATAAAACATCAAACAGTTATAAAATTGACATTACCATGTCCCTTTTGAAATACAATTGAAAAAAGAATCACCTATTCTAAATATTCTTGGTTCACATTATCACCATCACAGTTTCAGCACCAATATCTAATTCATAATTAGAATAATAATGGTACAGTATATCAACGGTTGATTCTGATTGGCTGTGCCCGAGGCAAGCCGGTGATCAAGCGGACGCAAACATTGACCGCTCTGATCCTTTGACAAGGATTGGGTAAACATAAATATAATTTATACCGGCTGATGGAAATCATGGAGTTTGATTTTTAGTCTAATGTTTGTCAGGAAATATTGGAAAGGTATTGATGTGGATAGCTACCTATAGGAGACAGACTAAACGGCCGAACGCAATAACCTATCTTCAGTGAGAGATAGGTCGCTATTGATGATAGACAGTATAATTCTATCTATCCTTGAATGACGTCTCACAATCATTGATAAAGGCAATCTATCTTCTCTTTTAGTATTAATCATGGTCTGGCAGTTTGCGTAAAAAATTGCCAAATCTATATAGTTTGTGGTAGCGGAAAAATATATGTTAATTTTGAACATTTATTTATTTACTAGATACGCCCCGCGGTTTCACCCACATAAGTTTTGACCCCGTGGGTATATCTGGATAAACTGTATTCCTGACTATAAATTATCTGTGTGCCAAATTTCATCCAAATCCGTTCAGTACTTTTTGCGTGAAAGAGTAACAAACATCCATCCATCCATCCTTACAAACTTCATTTATAATATTAGTAGGATTATTTTTATTTTATTTTATTTATTTCTATTTTATTATATCTAACGTTAAACTAACCTCTTACCATGAGTTCTATTCCAAAATATCTGTATTAAATATCAACATACGTTACATATTTAATTAATAACAAGAACGTCTTATTTGAATGCAGGACTTGGTTGTTTTTTATTTTCGATTACTCAACTCAATTTTGAGTAAATAGATAATTGCTTCATATTTTGCAATAAATTACAAGCGTTGTGTCATCGCGCTTCTCTTTCTTTTCTATGCAATGTCACAGTGATCGCGGTTTAGGTTGTCAGCGTCTTAAGGACAAATTTAGAAGACAAAATCGATACAATCTGGAATTAATAATAATAAAATTTATTTATTCAGATAACTTTGATCCATAAACTGACAAAAATGAGACATAAATTAATACAAAATAGTAAGCAGGGACTTGGTCCGCTGCGCTAACATCCATGTCAGGGGACAATCGTGCCTAGCAGCAATGGCACTCAAGCTGCTGTGGCGACTTCCTCGCAACCGACTAATGAATGACGCGGTCTTTTTGCGCCATAAAGCTGCAAAGCCAGCTGTGTGTGCATCAGCAAACATTGCTGATGCGCTACAGAAACGTGGCATCAGCGCCCTGAACGCATTATTAAATTGGACCCGCAGAACATTGTACGCCCGCTGCGTGTAGCTAGCCCACAGACTCCCCGTGTACAGTGAGGTGCAATACGCATTAAATAAAGTAATTTTGACTGCGTCTGTACACCGGGAGAATCTGCGCGCCAACATATTCGCCCGAACTGACAACGCTCGGCGTTCCCTCTCCATATCAAAATCATCTTTTAAATCATCGGTCACCCAGTGACCGAGATATTTAAAGCTGTATACTCTGCTTAAAGACTCACCATTCAGAAAAAGTGGTTGTACAGGTTTGTAAGTTAGATTAATTGACATCGCTGATTGTGAATACATTTGCACGCCATGTTATGGCAGGATATGCTGAAAAAAGTTTACTGTAACACCTTATGTACCATATTCTAGCAAAATAAATATTTTTGATTTGATTTGATTGAATAAAAAAGCAACCTTTTGCAGTTGGAAGCAGCTCGAGCCTTAACTTCAAATAAACTAGCCTCACTGTTCCCAAAAAATAAATATTTTAATGTTCTTTTGTAAGGTGAAAATTGCCTCCATATTTTCTTGTGTGTCACACAGAGGATAAGTCATGACACTTTGACACGAATGATGTATGTCACGAATTATAATGAACAGGAAAATCCACGTGAAAATGGATAGGGTTGCACGAATAGAGTTGTAACTTCATTTCTATGTTTTTTGTTCGATAGAAAATAAAATGGAAATTGCTACACTAAAAAAACGTAGCAATGGATAGGGTCTTTAGATGGGTTAATTGGATTTATATATTTTTCTAGTATGCAAGTTAGAAATTATATCTGGCTTGGGTCAAGGTTTAAAGATGCTATTACAGGAAGTTACATGACATGGCAGTTTATGCATTTGAACATCCCTTACTTATAATTTGTCTTAATTTTATTTGAACTTTGCCGACCAATCTCGACTTATTTAGAAATTGCACAAAGCAGCACCAAGCTAGCAAAAATCAACTTTTCCGAATTACAATCCTTTACCAACCCTCCGCCAAAAATATTCACAAATTCAGATATGCGTGCCATAAGTAACTGCCCCCCAGAGTGGCATATACCTCGCATGCATAATACTGCCTCTGCTTGCCCACCAGAGCGCACACCGTGAATATATTCCGCTTCTTACCTCAGCCAAATCGTTCGTGAATTTGTTTCTAACATATAAATTATATGACTTCGCACGATGTGTTATGAATATTGTATGAGAGGCAAATTGATATTATGCCCTCGTATGTTACACATTGGCTTTTATGCCTTTTTTTTGCCCAAAATTGGTTTTTTATGCCCTCAATATGAATTGTGACCGAAATGTGTAAATTGGGAGCGTAATGAGTTTGGGATAGGCGACTTATATAAGCTTTGGCGATGGTTTCATTCATGTTTGCGGGTAATTTTGGTGGCTTGTGAAATGTGATGTGGTTATGGGTGATAATTTCTTGAGTATTTGATAGTTTACGAACATTGGTGGCCCAGTGGTACCGGCCGCGACTTACGAGTTTGTAGGCCCGTACTGTACTGGGCCCGCGTGGTGGATTAAGGCCCACTCCGACTCACAGAGATGAGGCCTGTGTCCCAGCAGTGGGAACATTATAGGCTGATCATGATCATGGATTTTGATAGTTTAAAAGTGCTTATGTGTAGTAACGAAAGAAAGAAAGAAATTTTATGTGTAGGATAACGGGTTGTTGTGGATAAAAATGCGTAACACAGAAATTACAAATAATTATGAGTTACAATATTGTAGACTTGTTACCACAATTTACAGATTTGTAAGGTTTTCCCGTTACAATTGTGTGGCTTAGAGTTTTGTGGTACACGCACTTGTAAGATTTACGAATTTGTAAATAATAATAACTTGTTAAGTATTATATTATTTTTTTTTAATGTAAAGGCTATGTGTGCCTGGGTCACCGGCAAACTAAAAAAACTTAAAATAATAACAATTATATGTACAATTATATAACAAGGGAGGGCAAAATATCATAGGGCGTCAAAAAATTCGTCCGCATCGCTGTCCACAGGAAAAGTGCCCCAAAGGCTGGCAGCATTACCACGTTGTATGGCAATGCTGATTCTTTATATAAATAATAATATAATAATTTGTAAATTATAATTGTAAAGTTTTTTGGTATAAGGCCCTGCGGGGTAATTGTGTAATACACTGTCAGTAGCAATGGGTTTCATTTAAACAAAATTCATTGCGTTATTTACTTTATTGAGCAGACACATTTTTCGAACATATAAAGCAATGTAGTTCAAAATTACTCAGATTGTAATCTGTGTCATGCAATTAGGATGCGGGTTTGCGAACGGTGCAAAAGTGCATAGGAAGTTCAGTATTTCAATATAGAACCAGCGGGATAATTGCGTGACACACATAAAATGACAATTGAGCGGAATCCAGGTTTAATTTTGACAGTTCACCCGGGTCCATTGCTTATTTAGGTTCTTGAGCAGACGAATTTTTCAAACCTATGACGCAATGGATTAGCAATATCCCTCAAAACTCTCGGATTGTGATTCAAACTGTGATACGCAATTAGGGTGAAAAACAGGATAGATTCATGTAGACGTTGTGAATTTCTATGACCTTACAAGTTTAAATTACGAAAATAAAATAATAATACCGATTTCTCTTTTTTATTCAAGGTGCTCGCCGTACTAATACAAAATATATTCTTGGTCATTCTTTATTTAAATTACATAAAAGTACTTTTATACCAAACTATGTCTTAGCATTCCAAACACAAAATAGAGCGGTAACATCCCTTGAGAGCGTCCGCTAATTCGGCTCCGCGTCGGACGAAGCCGAGGCCGAACATAAATAAAGGTCGAATCGCCACAGTGACCACAAAACCGATAGTTTAAGAATATTCCCGCGTATAAATTAAACAGTACTCGCTGCCGCGCAGATTTCCCTAATGGTTGACTGTGGTGTAGAACGGAGAAGAGATCTTGATACTTTATAGTTTTGTAAGTGATTGGTACAAAGCTAACATTAGGTTAAATCATAGATTACATTTTTTTATTCATGTTGTTTTTGGACTAACATCCGCAAAGTTATGAAAACAGCCGATCTTGTGAATTTGGTCTACTTGTAAAGGCTAAAGTTAGGTAAAACTAACCTTTATTATGCAAAACACTTCGTTATTAATCTAGCTAGACATACGCCAGAAAGCTGTTTTAAAAAACAGCATTTATCAGTTAAACTATTCCCCCATATATACCACCCCTTTCCTTAGCACATTTCCATACAAATATCAAAACTACGTATAAGCACCGTTGTACACGACACGATACATCCGGGGAGCGGTCGGGCCGGTAAAGACAAGACGCATGGCCGGCACCAGACAGCGGCCTTACACCAGGGATACACAGCTACAACTAGATATCAGGCTATTTTACGTGTATCTAGATTTCTTATATTAATGGCGTTAGTTACGATGGATATTGTGAAGATGTTTGATTTCTTTTATCCTAGTTAAAAATATATTATACCAGGATGGATTGAAGCAAGCTATGTGAATTAGAGCAGACGTGGCCACTGGGTCACCACTGTTCTAATTCGCGCACGAGTTTCAAGGTCGTAAGTTCCACCCAGACAGGCGCTTTCTGGTGATTTCATCACCACTGCTCTCAAAACGGTGAAGGAAAACATCGTGAGGAAACCGGCATGTCCTGGAACCAAAAATTCGAAGACATGACGTGTTGCAGTTGCGTGCTACGAGGCTGATTTTTGGAATGTTAGGGTTATACGAGTATATTTAACTATTTTGCGTGCTACGAGGCTGATTTTTGGAATGTTAGGGTTATACGAGTATATTTAACTATTGATGTACACATATACAGAAGCAGACGAGGAGAAAAGAACAGAAAAATACGTACAAAGGTGATGCTTATTTCTAAAGAAATTTCTTCCAGCATACCTGCGATAGGAAAGTAGATATAAAGAGATGTAGACACCGTGTGTAAGAGTAGAAGAGAAAATAGAATACATAAAATCGAAACAATTTACAAAACAAATATTGTGGGAACATAATGATTTTTGTGGGTAATGATTTTTGTTTGGTTTTGTTTTAGGTGTTTAATGCAGTGTACCCACTCAACACTGTATGAAGCATGACAATGCGTGACGGCCATTGATATTGTCTTAACATTGAAAGTGCAGAACTAAGTTACATTTTATTTTTGGTCAGAGTTCGGTCGGTTTGGTTTGACAGAAGGTTGGCAAAAAAAACTGACGGCCCTATAATGCCTGCATGTCAAAACGTCCAACAAATCGTTTTCTGACAGTTGCGTGCACAGATTACTTTAGGCCGGTGGCGCGTACGTCGTTCCCGTCGGTACGGAATGTTGCCATTTTAAATATTTGTATTTATTTTATTCTTTATTTTTCTTATTATAATCTCACTGTTTTGCACCGGTCGACTTCATCACGTCAACGCCGGCTATCGCTGAAAACCAGTGCTGGGACTCTGTCTCGCATAGGGTCGCAGCAATATGCTGAGCGTTGGCCGTTTTGCGTGGACGTGACGCATATTCTCCCCCAAATTGTTTCTTTATTGTATTTGTGTTCCTCCTTTGCGTCATGTTTACCGTAACTAAACGTATTTTCTTTCTTTGTCTGGGGAAAAGTTAGGGCATTACTTAGGAGTAAGAAAACGGTACTTTAAGATCTTGAAAGAGCTAACTTTGTTGCGAGGCTATCAATTTCCCTTTCAACGTCTCCAAAAACAACACACAAACTATAAAAACGAATGGCGCTATAAACGTCATAATTTCTAATTAATAAATGCATTTTAATATCCGGAAAAAATATTAAAAAGACCAACTAAACAACCCTCTAATAGCTGGGTGGCTAACACACCATCATCCATTTACCAAATTGAGTGAAATATGCATCCCCGAACACCGCGAGAGACATTAAAAAAACGCCTACGAAACTTTGAATATTCTAATAAGACTTTGATTTAATTTCCTTTTATCATTATTTATGTACGGATCCGCTGTCTAAAGGCGATAAGTCTGTGTTATTATTATTTTTTCGGCAAAGATTTTTTTCGCTCCCCTCTAGTTTGACCCTTTGCGTATCGGAGGGTCGACTCTGTGACAGAGTAGGAAAATGAGTACAGTATCATTGTCATACTGCAGATTTTCTTTAGTATTGATTCGATGTTATTTCACTCTATGGCTTTAGCTGATACGTAAGCTTAACTAAAACTCAATCTTATCACTGTCGAAATAGAGTTAAATATCTTTTAAAAGAACATTTCTCAGTATTTCGTGGTGACAAGCATAACAAGGGTTTAAACAACTTGTTGATCGGTTTTGTTGCGATATGTCCGACTATTGTGATCACGTCACCGTACAATGGAAGTGAATTGGAAGTTTCAGTAACAATGCTTTTGAAGGGAAATATAAGGTAAAAGGGTCGCTCTTCCTTTCAGGAAATGCTTAATAAAAAGGTTGAAAGTTACATTTATATTTTCCTTGGTAAAGGCAAAGTTTTTCATATAAACAGGAAAAGCCTTTTACCTACATCTCAGTTTTAGCTATGGCTGCTTTGTTTAAACAGAGCGGTAATTCAGATAATAGGGAGTGGACGATTTTATGAAAATCTGAAATTTTACGTGCTCACCTCCCTCTCACAGAGAGGAGGCCTGTGTCCCAGCAGTGGGAACATTAAAAGCTGATTATGTGTGATGTGTGCTCGCCTCAAACAGGTTGCTAATTTAATTGTATAAGTAATTTATTATTTTTATGACATTGATTTTCCATTCTGTGACTATTTTAATTCACACACTGACATTACTATTTTAGGAAAATCGTCTACTTTTACAATGTTTGTAAATCTGTGAGCACGCTATCTATCACATAATTGATTTATCTGTCATTGCTAAACTTTTTATTAACTTTACCTATTGTGGTATAGTAATTTAATTCTTGGTGAATTCACATATAATTATTTATTTAATGTATACAAAGTATTATACATACTTTTCTGACATAATATTTTCATTATTTGACGTTATATACAATTTTGATATCAAACTATTTATTAGTGACTTTTGTGGACAAGATATTAATTCAGATTTGCTGATTACAGCAAATAAAAACCAAATGACATGTTTGCCATTAGGCAATGACAATGACATGTTTGCCATTAGGCAAACATGTCATTTGGTTTTTATTTTATTATTTTATTAATATTTTACATAGATTCTTGTGTATTTTGTGAATGTGAGAACGTTGTAGGCTTAATAGACTAGATTTGTAGACCATTTTTTGTTAAGTACATACTTCTTGACAGGCCTACGCTGTCCTCCCATACCCATTACCATTGTGATTTGAAAACATTGTAAAAGCTAATTATTTTTAAAATAGTAACCGTGGAATTTCTTGTCGGCTCTTCTCCATAGGAAACGACCAATTGGAACCGTGCACCTAGCTCCTGACGGTTCATAAGTGCCCATGTAGGTTTATGTGAAATAATAAATTAAGTTTTTTTTTAAAACATTTTAAAAGAGTAACGGTGGAGTTTCTTACCATACGAAACAACCGTTTACAACTAGAATCAATTCTATTTTCTTGTTAATTTTGACGTTCAGAAGTCCCGTTTATGTGCCTATTTGTAATAAAGGATTTGATTTTGACTTTGACCTACAGTTTCTAGTAGGAATGTCGTTAGTTACAATTACTATGAGAATACTAGTTATTTTATTATATCAGTTTGTGGCTGTCTCATTCTTATACAAGCAAGAAACGAGTACTTACTGATCATCACGCGTGCTCACTACATCACTAGATTTCAAATCACTAGATTCAGAATTCTTCAGCAGATTCTTTTCGCTATTAACCTTCGATCAATAGAACAAAGTACAGACGCTAAGTTTCTATGAAATCAAAATAGCCATATTTCCGTAATCAGTTAGCCGTTTTAATTTAAACGTCCCTAGGTGCCCTTAATCCGGCTTAGTCACGGTATTACGACGTTTTCGAAGACATTACGTCATAACTGCTGTGTTCCGAACGCATTAGTGGGCAAGATGGCAAGTAAAAATGTTTAGGAGGACGAGTGATGGGAGAGTAGCGGTTTTTATAAGCGAAGCGGGTAGCGAGTTTTTGGAGAATAAGTGCACCGTGGTTTAGGCAAAGATGGTTTTACATTTTCGCAGTAAATTTATCACACCTACATTTTAGGATTCGTGAGCTAATCTGGCGATGGGGCAAACTGGGAACCATAATGATTATTTAATAAAGAGCCACAGAATTATTATTTATTTATCATAAACAAAGTTTATAAAAATCTTAACTGAAGAACTGTGCCCCGCAAAACCGTTTTCACGGTTTCTCTGTGGGAACAAAACAAACAGTTTTACAAATAAGGTTTATAAATATTTAAAAGCAAAGCAAAGTAGTGTGTCTAGCAGTTGAAGGCAGCAGAGACCTTCTATAGCCCGCTTAACCAAAGCGATCGATCGGATACGAGATTATTGAATATGTCGTCCCTACGCGAGGTAACATAAGTACCGTGGTGTTCAGTAGGCTTAGCATGACGCTTTCTATTTCTACGAAGAATAGCCACAGCTCTTTCTATACAAAGTGACATTTAGTTTCTCCATGTTTGACATCGCACCGTAGACATCCTTCTACAATCTGTCATTTTGTCTTTCGTTTCTAACAATCATTGTCTAGGTCCTTTTTTATGTAGAAGGATTTCTACGGTGCGATGTCAAAAATGGAGAAACGAAATGTCACTTTGTATAGAAATAGCCGTGTCTATTCTTCGTAGAAATAGAAAGCGTCAAGCTAAGCCTGCAGGAGACAGCTTTCTTTTTAATTATCTGACTCAAATACCAACGATTTTGTAATAGCACGACGAAGGACATACGTTACAGACACTAAAAAATGCGACCACTCCAGTTTAAATAGAAGGTATCACCAAAATCCCGCTCTTCTTTTCTAAATTAGACCACTTTCAAATTCGATAGACAACGAGGGTGATACCCTTAATGTGTTTGCATAATGTTCGTCATTAAAACATTTATTTCGAGTCATTGGATACCACCCTTAAACGACGTTTTTTTTTGCTTTTTGTTTTTAGAGAAAACGAAATAATTGTTGGTATAATGTTATGGTAAAATAATATCTAGAAAACACAGAAACGTGTCTTTATTTTCAGTTTATGAAATATGGCTGAGTGTCGTAAAGGATTTTCCAAAGATTTTCACACTAACTCATTTTTATTAGGGTTCCGTAGTAAACAAGGAACCCTTATAGTTTTACCATGTCCGTCTGTCTGTCTGTCTGTTAGTCCCCACTGTAGCTCAGAGACGCTTAATACTAGAAAGCTGTAATTTGGCATAGGTATACATATTAACCACGCCGACAAAGTGCTGAAATAAAAACTTGAAAAAAATATATTTTTAGGGTACCTCCTTTGCACGTAATGTGGGGATGATATTTTCTTTTCGCGTCTACCCCATGGTGTAGGGTATCGTTAGATAGGCCGTTCAAAAATATTGCGGGTCTGTGAACACCAATTTTCGATTCAAGGATCCACTTGCGTAATATTAAGCATTAAAGTGCTAATTTTTGTTAGAGTCAAACAACCATTTAGCTGGCAGGGGGCGGGACCCCCTGCCAGCTAAATGGTTGTTTATGGAGATATGAAAAAATTCATGGCAGTAGTGCATATAATGAAATTAAAAGGAAAACTATCACAGCTAAGTGGGCTTTACAAGTTAACTAGTCGACCAACTTAAATTTGCAGTTGGAGAATTGACCGTGGCATATATCGATGTATGGGAGACCATGTTTTTCAACTACAACGTTGAGTTTGTTTTTGGGATATATTCATCCTAACTTCCCAACTACGGAACACTTCATTATGCGTGGTCCGACACGCACTTGGCCGGTTTTTTTCAGTTCTTGCCGATAGACTTAGATAATCAATGTTTAAAACGGTGTGTCCGTTTTAAACATTGATTATCTAAGTTATAAACAAAACGATTAATGAAGTAATAATTAGAGACAGTCATAATATCAAGCCTAGCCTTTTCCCAACTATGTAGCGGTCGTCTTCCAGTCTGACCGGATGCAGCTGAATACCACTATTTTACATGGAGCGACTGCCTATCTGACCTTTACAACCCAGTAACTTGGTAATACGATACCCCTTGGTAAGACTGGTTGTCAAACTTTCGGGTGAAAGCCAGAGATCCACGATTAACAGCCGGAACCAACAACGGCGTAACGGGCTTTCCGAAGCATGGAGGGGTCTTGGTATGTAAAGATGCGTCTCCTATCCACGGACCAACCATGGCAAGCGTAGCTTAACCTGATCGATCGGCCTGTGCGGCTGTTATTACTTCGCCACAAGCCCCTCTAATAATTCAAGACAGTATCACTTTCTATTACTAAAATTACTATATTACTGTTTTGTCAATAAGTGATACTAAAAAATTCAAAGTTTGTAAAACCTTTTTCTTTTTGGGTGGATTATCAAATAACTTCTCCCGCTCTGGGCGGAGCGGGAGGGTGTGTCAGACTCTTACTGACTAAAACTCACCCGTGTTCCTTGCGTTGCCTATTTTGCCAGGGGCCTCGGTATCCTTTTCTGACTTTCTCGCGACCCCGACAGGCATCGGCCCTAGTGGACCCCTACACTTGTGCTGACGGCATCTCTTTGAGGCGCGCGTGGAACACAACGCACCGTCGACAGCTTGTAAAACCTTAACTTCTCTATTAATCTTCCAAAGAATACTAAGAACTTTCCCGTTTAGTTTAAAGCCGTTCACATTCACATAACATCCAATGATTGAAGACTTGTCAAAGACTCAAAGTTTCACAAATAAAATTAGTTAACGACTCAGTTAATGAGTGTGTCGACTTGAAATGAAAAGTCAAAATGTCGCGAGTAAGTGCGACAAAATAAATGATGACAGTGACTTGAGCTTTTGCTAAACGACAAGGTTTTAATGAACTTGGGGTGGGTTGTGTAGTGCAAGATATGTTAGGGTTTGTAAAGCGAATGCTATGATCGGCGTTAGGAAGTCCAAATTGAGTTGAAAGTCAACTGATCAGTCATCAACAAGGGAAATTCCATAACCTCTCTTTTTATTACATAATCAGTCTATAATGTTCCCACTGCTGGGAGACAGGCCTCTTCTCTGTGAGAGGGTGTGGACCGTACGCGGGCCCAGTGCGGGAGATGTCACATGTCTTCAAATCTTTGGTTCTACGACATGCCGGTTTCCTCAGGATGTTTTCCTTCACCGTTTTTCTCTTCTTATTGAAGTCCATTATTATAAACTTCTGTCATGGTTGTCAATAATATCAATGATGCCTATGCTATGAAAATGTCATACGTATTATTTTAAGCTGTACAGATTACAGCCTAAAGCAGGGGCTTGTGGCTAAGTAATAAATGCCGCACGCCGCGGGGCTAAGTAATAACGACAGACCTCGCCGTGCCTCGGAAAGTAAGTTAAGCCATTGTTCCCGGCTGTTATTTGTAGATCCTTGACAGTCGTTACGGGTAATCAGAAACCCGAAAGTCAGACAACTAGTCTTACCAAGGGGTATCATGTGACCCAGTTACCGGGTTGTGAAGGTCAGATAGGCATTCGCTCTATGTAAACTACTGGTATTCAGCTTCATCCAGTTAGACTGGAAGCCGGCTCAGATATGGCTGGGAATAGGCTAGGCAGATGATGATGAGATTACAGCTTAAAATAATACCTATGAGATTTTAGGGTGACTTCCATTTAGTCTCCTGTCGCTCATAAAACATAAGTATACCGCGTAATCATATGCTTGAAGAGATAAGTATCATATATTTATTTATTTACTAGCTGACCCGGCAAACGTTGTTTTGCCATATAAATATTTTTTAAGTAATTTCTAGGTATGAAAAATATATGTTAGCCGATTCTCAGACCTACTCAATATGCTCACAAAATTTCATGAGAATCGGTCAAGCCGTTTCGGAGGAGTATGGGAACGAACATTGTGACACGAGAATTTTATATAAAGATGTATTTCAGGGATTGTTGTCTATTTTCCTTAAACTAGACGCTTTCCATGAAAAATAACGTAGCTAGCGTAGCTCTTACTGGATCCGCGCTTATTTTCGCGTCTCCAACATTTACGACATGCGACCTCTTAAAAGGCACAAGCCGAAACCATACATTTTCACGCCGTTGGCACATGCAACACAGTCATTCTGTAGGGTGGTAATTTGTTGCATTACAGATGAGTTATATGCAAAATTCGCGATCAGTAAGAGGGTTTGAAAATGTTAGAAAATACGGAGGAATGGCGGATGTGCACTTAGTTTTTGCGTGCTTTAAAGTTTTATAACGATATTATAAAATGGTAAAAAAGAGAACTGAATACAGCATGAAAGTGACGTTCTCCGAGGGAAAGGTTTAAAAAAAACGTGTACATAGTCGCAACCTTAAAACGATATTATCGATGGATACACCAATTCGAGATTCAATAGGAATCCGCTGGATGCAGGAAGCATAGAACTGGTCGAAGTGGCGGTGCTTTGGGGAGCTGCATGTCCAGCAGTAGACGTCTTTCGGCAGAAATGATGATGATGATGATGATGAGACCATTTCAAATGGCGCTAAGTCTTGCAGAAAATTTTGTCTTAAAGTCGTTACAATTATGATACCAACTCACTCTGTGTGGGACATTATTGTTAGTTATCAGGTACGTACTAATTTTATAGTAGTTTACACTGTTCTGGAAATTTTTGAAAGAACCCTTGACTGAATGCATAGATGATGAAATGACCAGGACGCATAGCAAGACCACTTCTATCTCTGCTCTACGAAGCAAAAAGCATATCTCTTTGCATACAAAGTGATATTTCTTTTTTTAATTTTTATCATCGCACTGTAGAAATCTTTTTACAATCTGTCATTTCGTCTTTCGTTTCTGCGATGGTGTTGATATGTCCTAGAAAAAAATTGTTAGGCACATCATCTCTGAAAAACCGACCCACACCTAACTAATCAATCAATCAATCTTTATTCGTTCACTTTTAATCTTTATGTATTTATTGTAAATGTAACTGGTACACCACTGACTACCTGCAGTATTGTCTCTCTCTCTTTTACAGACAACCTTTGGATGGATTAAAGGGGGGAGCCTTTAATCTATCCAAAGGTTGTCTGTAAAAGATCGCTTTTAGCGATAAGATCGCCCATTGTGTCACCTCTTGTAAAATTTCAACATTTGTATCTGTAATTTTTATGATGTAGTATTCAATTCTATTCTATTCGTGAACACAGGTTTTTTTTTGCTGGGTTATTATCAAATAACTTCTCCCGCTCTGGTCGGAGCGGTAGGATGTGTCTGGTGGGGAGACTCTTACTGACTAAAACCCACCCGTGTTCCTTTATTGTAAACAATAAAGGTCTTATGTATACATTTTAGTCGAGCTCTATGTCCTACCATTGAAATTGGTGTACAAATATATTAGTTTTTTACTAATAAGTCTGAATCTATACAATACAATGTCAATTAAATATATTATTGATAATTAATCAATTACAAATTATTTTTACACGCATGTCAATGGTAAATTATGTTAAAGGCCAGCTCTTTAATATAATTTACCATTAACGTCATATTTTATTATTAAATAATAAAATATGACGTTAATGAAACATTATTTTTCAGTGTATTATGAACAAAAAACGTTTTTCGTTGATAACTCAAATGTGTGGCAAGTGGAGATTGCCGGCTTTGATATTATATGACTCATTTAAAAATTCTAGTAGAGCCAAGCTTCTAACTCTATACGCCTTAGGGCTTGTAGAGTTAGGCCGTGTAGAGTTAGAAGCTTAGTTTTAAATGAGATTTGATAACTTTTTGACAGTGCGAGCCATGTGGCAACATTTTACATGAATTTTTTTTGGTGGGATACGTATTATCTATTAGAAGTAAATACAATTAACTTTTGAATTTGCGGACATTATCTAAATCCACAAGACAAGTGGACATACCGCGTGCATCGCGTGCGCGGGAGCACGCTCGCGGGTTATTGCGCAAGCACCGCGCTGCTTCGCTGAACAAGCAGGCCTCGCCTGAATCACTTCCTCTGTGTGTACATACGTCCTCGCCTTGCCGGTTTACTCCACTTGGGGCGGTTTGGTCTGATTTGCTGTGAAATGATTACCCAGTTACTGGGTTGTTGAGGTCAGATAGGCAGTCGCTCCTTGTAAAATACTGGTATTCAGCTGTATCCACTTAGCCTGGAAGCCGACTCCAACATAGTTGGGAAAAGGCTAGGCAGATGATAGATGATGACTGATTGTGGAACAAAATTGTGGTCACATTTCTTTACGCACGCACACGTAGTAGGTTTTTCATCCATTTAGGTTTGTTGCTGACTGATCAGTGGAAGTGTGCCTGTAATTTACGTAGTTTTTATTATCTTCGGGATAAAAAAGTACCTACCAGTATAAAAAATTACAGAAATCGATTCAGTACCTAAACTATTCTAAACAAACTACTTTCATAATGTCCGTGTGTATGTGTCATGTCCTGTTAAGCCCCGCGCGACATCGATTCGGAGTCAAACAATAGAAAATCAATTGTGTCTCATTAGCAGTCCTTGACCAATTAATTAAAAACCCGAATCTCAAACCCAACAGGTCCCAAACCTTTACTTTTAATTATATTATTGTAGGCAATAGAGACGTTATCTTATTTTATGAGTAAAATAAATATCAGTCACTAGAGAGTTTTCTTAAATGACCTTTAGAGAAAGGTGATTGAAACTAGATGACACAGATGGTCATGTATATTTTTGATGACATTGTTGGCCGTGTATCCTAAGTTTTTGTATGACGTTATCTTATTTTCTCATAAGGATGAGTAAAAGAAATATCACTCACTAGGTAGTTTTCCTAAATGACCTTTAGAGGAAGGTGATTGAAACTAGATGATACAGATGGTCATGTATATTTTTGATGAAATTGTTGGCCGTGTATCCGAAGTTTTTGTATGACGTTATCTTATTTTCTCATAAGGGTGAGTAAAAGAAATATCAGTCACTAGGTAGTTTTCCTAAATGACCTTTAGAGGAAGGTGATTGAAACTAGATGACACAGATGGTCATGTATATTCTTGATGACATTGTTGGCAGTGTATCCGAAGTTTTTGTATGACGAAGTTATATTTCACAAAATTGCATCAGAATTCCTATTAAAAATACAGCTATTCTACGGCCCCGAGTAGAAACCAACAACAACGCGACGAAATCCGCGATGTATCATTGCTTTTACTTGTAGCATCCGCAGGGGCGTTACACGGCTCAACTCCCGCGCCGCACACCGAATTACTTAATAAATTATCGTACTTCTAACTAACATTTCAACCACCTATCTCAATTATAACTTTAATACGTTCTGTTTAAGGTTTAATTTATTCCAATATTTTTTTTGCAGTTTTTAAGTTAAGTTGGGCGGATTGTCGTGTCATTATATTTGGAGGTCTGATGGCTAAGGATACGATTTCATTTGGCATCGTTTTTCCTCCGATAATTTCGTAATACTAGCTGATACACTTGGTTGATATATTATTTCCTTTGGCGGTGGATTTTGTCAGGGATTTGTGTAGGTAGTGGCGGATTGTGAGAATGACGACTAAATGGAGCTAATTAGGTTGGTAATTACGTAGTTGTTGTGCTGTTGAAAATTTAATTAAGACGTTTTGAATTCGTGTTTGTTTGTGTTCAAGAACACTTATATGCGTGTAAATGCAGAATAATTTGGACGGCCATATTGCTGGCAAGTATTAGAAATATTGCATCACCCCGTAAATACGACTACCGCGATCTAGTCTCCGTATGCCAGCAACATTCCAGACCGTCACTTCAAACTTTTGCATTTCAAAAACCGGGGTCATATTTCAGACTGATACTTTTAAACGGTGATGGTGATGATTATTTTATTTCTTTAAGTAGGTTTGTATACATACTTTTACACGTCAATCATATTTTAAAAACTAGATGAACTAGAGGTCGGCGGTTTCTATTTGACTACTCTGAGAAGAAAGACCGAAACAAACTCAGAGGTCACAGTATCTTTTCAAGTCCAGACCTAATTTTGGTCAGACCATGCGAAACCATGTAGATTGGTGTCTGAAATGGTCTTTTGAGGAAAGAACCACACATATTGAGTGGACCTATCATAGTCAGTGCACGCATTTGTCAGTAATCGTGCAGCTCAACTCAGAACTTAAGGAGCTCAACAATTCGACGAACAATACCAAAGAAAGGACATTTGAGTAGGCCGCATAAATTACTCAAACTGCCAGACCAAGATTAAAACTAACTGAGAGAGAAAATAATAAAAATACAATGACCCACATCGTCTTTACATTATAGGCGGGTTCTCCGCCGCCGCATCGGAGGAGTAAAGTATTATAGAAGGTGCCTAAGGGAAGTTAAATGATGAAGCAGCAACCCAGTGTGACTAGCGAGACTGAGCACTGCTTGACGATTTGTGATTTGTGTGCGTTCTTGTCACAAGTATATTTGGCACAGTTCAAGCGATTGACAGGAAAATTAGCATCTTACATACACAGCCTTATAACTCCTTATAACTCCAATCAACTATGTACCAATGATATACCGATTACTCATATTCTTTGTTCGAACAACCAAGTCAAGGACATATCCTCGCGTGCTACCTCACACGATAACAACGCTCTGATTGTCAAGTAGTACGGATTTCGGCGGCGGCCATCTTGAAAACTCATGTTTTACATTAGAATTATGAATTTATGTAGCTGTTGGCGTAATGCGTGTTTTAATTGACGTTTGTTGAGATTTTTAAGAGGTAATTTGTGATAATGTGGTTTTGGGTGCAGTAAGTTAATAACAAACTTAATAAGTTTAGAAACTAATTAAACTGTAAGGTGACCTCCACATTACGTTGTTCATGGAACAGTTGTCTTGACAAGATATCGGTTTGTTACCTATAAAATATTGGATTTTATAACCGACCGATATCCGGTCTACAAAACCAAAGTTGGCCCAAAAAGTGTATATAGACAGATCCGTTTGGAAGCATCTTTTTTTTTTTTTTTTTTGAGGGTGGGAAATCATCAAATAACTTCTCCCGCTCTGGGCGGAGCGGGAGGGTGTGTCAGACTCTTACTGACTAAAACCCACCCGTATTCCTTCCTGTTGCCTGTGTTGCGGGGGCCTCGGTGACCCATAAGTACCTTCCCGCGACCCCGGCAGGCATCGGCCCTAGTGGACCCCTACTTTGTGCTGACGACATCTCTTTGAGGCGCGCGTGGAATACGACGCGCCGTCGACCCGGGCCTGGTCCTTACCGGACGGTGAGCTACCCATTGCTCACCGTCCGCAAGCCCGCGCCTACGGTGGCCGGAAATCCGCCCGGGATTCCCGACGCCCTGGGCGTCTCCTGTGGCGGCTAGGGGCGAGAGGGCGCGAAACTTGCCTTTCCCTCAACCGTCCCGCCTCCTCCTTCGCGAGCATTACTGCTTCGCAGAAGGAGGTGACGGCTGCCCATGCCCTCTCGCTCCGTACCATGGCCTGAACCAGGGCCGGACGCGAGAGGTCTCTGCCGCCGATCGCCTCCACGAGGACACGGCGGTGCTCTGCCCAAGCCGGGCAGACTTCCACCGTATGCTCCACCGTGTCCTCCGGGCGATCCACACAGTGGTGACACCCGGACGTTTCCTCCCGCCTTATCCGACACAGGAACCTCCCGAAGCTGCCATGTCCGGTGAGGACCTGCGTCAGGCGGAAGGTGAGGACGCCGTGGCACCTCTCCAGCCACTCCTCAAAGAGGGGACTTATCGCCGCAATCGTGGCGTGCCCAGCACTGGGTTGCGACAACCGTACTTTCCATGACGCCATGAGATTTCGCCGGAGCTCCGTCCGCTGTGCCGCGATTTCTCGCGGCGTTTGGAAGCATCTAAGCTTGTCTTTTATTTTTTTTTACACATGTGAAAAGATGAAAGCTTCAGTTTCATAAACCCATTCCTGTTTTTCGCTTTCCTCAACTTTTGGTTTCGCCAGTGGATGCAGTAATCGCCATATTTATATATAAAAAAACCGGCCCTGTGCGTGTCCGACCACGCACAATGAAGGGTTCCGTACTTGGAATGAATTTATTCCAAGAACTAACTTAACATTATAGTTGAAAAAAAAATTCTCCCTTACATCGATATTTGTCATGTTCAATTCTCCAACTGAAAATGTAAGTAGGTACACAATCGCAAAAAAAAAAAACATGTGACAAAATAAAAAATTAACGATTTTCAGACTTTTTCCTTTACGTGTGCTGTGAGACCTTGCTTCATGCCTAATTTCATGATTGTTATAGGTCAACAGGAAGTACCCTATAGGTTTTGACTTATTTGCGAGTAGGTATCAAAATATGTCGCATAAATGGCCGTATTTTTTAATGCATTGACTTAGGAGCTTCATTTTTTTTTAGAGCTCCAATGGAAAGTAGACTTCACGCGTTCCTGAGAAAAAGGGTATTGACAGACTGACAGGCGGACAACGAAGTGATCCTATAAGGGTTTCGTTTTTTCCTTTTGAGGTACGGAACCCTAGAAAAAAAAATTAAATTTAATTATGCCGAACCAATCAATTTCCCTATGTAGCTGTGTGATAGCTAGGTACTTAGATAATAGGGAAACTTAGCCTCGGACTGACTGATGTATCAATCAATAAATCAATCAACTCAGCCTATAATAGTCAACTGCTGGAAATCCTCACACAGGCTGCGCCACAACACCCTGTCCTCCTTGTCTGATGTACCTATAATCAATCAAAATAAATATGTGGATATGGTAGGTTCAATCAGCATAGCCACAAAAACGTACGATTGATTATACTTACCGTCAATTTACAATTTACCCAAACAAAAGATTAAAATCAAGACGAAGATAAAGACACAAAATTGCTCATAAATACACAAAAGCATACAATTCTGTACAACCTGCCAGTTACAGGCGGAAATATCAAATATTTTCATGCAGTTCCACCGTTTTTGATACGACCTTCAGTTTCCACGAGATTAATAAAAATACATCGGAGGAAACATCGATTTAATGACATTAAACACGATACTGATATAATACATGAAGATGGAAAAAAAACGCAGATACTTGTTATAATTTCCGCTTGTTCAGCCGGATGTATGGATGAAGCACGCGATCCGTGCCTACAAGCCGTGGGCAACGAAAGTGTTATGTATTGGTATTGCTTACATGTTTACTGAAGACACTTCCATGCTAGAACATATGAGGAAAGGAAATGTAAATGTGTTGTGTTGCCTTGAATGATCGAAGTTGGGGAGGAGAAATCGGTCAGATCGTATAGTATTCGAGATAATTTGACACAACTATAGTCAAAGGCGCAATATGGAATAATCGATTAATCCAAAAACAAGGGCGAGTGCTCCTGATCAAACTAAGTACCATCTGCTGGAGTGTCCCAAATGTGCACCCATGATGATTTGAACAACGCCTCTGACACCGCCGAGATGAGCCGTGGTAGTCCAGTGTGCAGTGGTAACGGACGTGACTTACGAGTTGTAGGTCATAGATTCTAACCCAGACAGTTCTTAGGTGTTTTACTTTGTGTAAATTATTGCATCACCACTGCTCGCAAAACGGTGAAGGAAAACATCGCGAGGAAACCGCCATGTCCTAGAAGACATGTGACACCTACCAACGAGTGGTGGATTACGACTCACTCCCTCTCATTGAAATGGGGCCTGTGTCCCAGCAGTGGGAACATTATAGGCTATATCAACGTGGGCACCTATTGGGTGCAGCAGTATAATCGAAGTTGTCGAGGTCGTGTAGTGTAAGTGAAAAGAAAAAGAAGTTGGTTTGATTCTACTAGCGATATTTTAGGGTGTGAAGAGCAGATAGCAGTAAACAGTCAGACTGTTTCAATTACGATATTCGAGTCACATCTTCTTAGAAATCTCTCCACGATAGCTTGAGCTATGAGAGAACAGCTTATGTCGTGATAAAGATATGAGAGCCAGCCATCAAAGTCAAAAGTGAGGCTTACAAAACCAGGGTCCATTTGATACTCATCACTGTTGGAAGGTCTTCTAACGCACCCACAATGTCCTTGGCAGTGATTAAAGACGTCATCAGTACACCAGTACATCATTCACATGTCGACCAAAATAAACAGCACACCGAGCTCGTCAATCCACATGCCAAACATAATTATGCCATTCAAACAACCAGCATTTCAATGCAAAACCACTGAAATCTCAACCTTCAAGTTGTTCTGCTTGACATACAGAATAATCGTCTCAAGATTCCAATCCACTCGACCTATGTGCGTCACGAGCCACAAAAAGTATACAGTACGTCGGCACGTGTCTAAAATTTTGTTTGCCAGTTTTGTACAGGGCGATACTTCGTACAGTGTCGTGTGCAAGTGTAGCCAGAAATATTTTTAATCCAAACAAAATACGGCGCTCTTCAAAATAAATATGTCGGTCGGATCGAGATAGGAGGGTTGTACATTATTCAGCCGGTCGTATGGTTGACTGATGCTGCTGTAAAATTAATTGAGGAAAATAAATCAGTCAAAATGTATGTACACATCAGTGTCACTATCAAATTTGCCCATGCTTGAACTGAACAGATATCTGTGATCACCGAATGATATTTCAGGTTTCAAGCAAGGGAAAACATACCGACCTGAATGAATGAATGAATGAAAAGCACCGATCCTAGCGCTTGACCAGACTCGATTACTCGAATGAACCCAAAGATTCACACTAACCCCTGGAGCCTCATGTTTCATGGGGCTACATAGACTTTTGTCGTTTAGTTTTTTTTCGTGTTTTATCAAAGAGTAGACCGGGGGGCGCGATAGTGGGAAGACGTGCCTTTAGGATATGGAAGGATTATTAGAGCCGTACCGAATATGCATCCTAGAGTAAGCATTGGAATTATGGAGAGATGGGTGATATTTATCTATGGGAGGGATCTTTTAACAACGTTGCCGCCCGATGGCTCAGGTCCAGCTGCTTTCTCGACTCTTTTCTGTGTAACTGCTATGCTGTAACACGTTGCTGTTTCAAAAGTCTTCGTCTGAGGTTTCGCTACTATCCGTTTCAGATTTCTTGTAAATCTCGCTAGCAGCCTTCTTGATCTTATCTCGGTCTTCAGCCGTGTCCATGCAAAAATTGATTTCCTTGTCAATACATTTGTAAATAGGTCGGCCGACGTTCTTGGATTTGGTCTTGTATTGCATTGCTGCACTTATTAATTCTATGAAAGACTATATCTTTTTAGGTTTCTAAGAAAAAGACAGAATTGCCAAAATGAAAACTTACTGGCCTACTCCACAATTATATGGTCAAAAATAATTTAGACGTGATTTTTTTTTATACCTTTTGGAAATAAAAGCTACGAAGCACTTGAAAATTTTAGTTGCAGAAGAATCATAACAGATGGCGCCACTTGTACCTTGCTACGCCGCCGTAGGTGTAATGAATCATTATGCAGATTCAATTTTATTTTGATGTTCAGCTCAAAAACAAATTAAAACCTTGTATAATTGTAGCAGTCACTTAGCATTTTAATGGGTCTAATTAAAATTTACTGTATGGAGTAGGTAGAGTACAAACATCATAGTAAGTTTTTGTTAAAATTACGTTTTACTGAAAAGTTTTCGTTGGTATAAAAATTTAGGTAAAGTTTGGGCATGTTGATAACATTGAGATATGGAACCAAGTATAAGAAAGGATTTTATTTACAAAATATATATTCTGTTGTTGGCATTTTACCTATTTCCTTACCTAATTTCTTATTGGAAAAAATCTATTAAATTGTAAATAAAATAAAAAAAACGGAAAGTTGGACATGAAATAGTAACATATAAATCCCACAGAAAGAAAATCTGTCTTATTTTTACAAGTTTTTTCTTATTTGCTGAAATTAAAACTTACCAACGATACTCGAACAAGTGTGAAAACCTCTCAAGCCGATATAAAAATCAACGTTGACCAGAGGCGGATCACTTAGGACAAAAAGAGATCGTGTTTATGCTACGTACCGCGAAACTGAGAGTATAATATGGGTGACTGTACTCCGGTACAAGTTACGAGAGAACAGCGGGAATCGTAATGTTAATTACTTTGCATGCGATTTGTATAGAATTTAGAAGTTTATATGCCTAACTAAACAGACAAGTGTGCTGCTGGGGAGTTTGATGCGCCACTTCTTCTTTCCAGCTAAAGCACTAGGAAGTGGTGAAGGGCGGGCGTTTTTGGGGGACTGTCTTATGTAACTTTGACGTTCGAAAAGTGCTGATTCTCAGCCTAGTTTAAATAAATGACTTTTGAATCAAAATATAAACTTATACGGTGTTATTTCAAAACAAGGATTTATTTTGACATGGTTTAAATCATCGAGTCAATTTTTGTAAAAAGAACGTTACTGTTATTGAAATACAGTTCTTTATACAAAATTGACTACTTAGTCCGGTACTAAGTTGACAGTTTTGCATTAAGAACTTTAACGTGGTTGGAATAAATTTCGAAATTCAAAAATGGCTCAATCACTTCAACCTGGGTCTGAAGAAAAACCTTGTTTTGTAATAAGATGGATAAGGATTATGTCACAAGCGATAGCGGTTCTGAAATACCTCGGCGTGCGGTTATTTTTTTTGTAAATGGTATTGAATTTGGTGTCTCTGTCTTATTAGTTTTAATACTTATTGGTTTGGAGATATGTGTGATTCTCGGCAAGAAAACGCCCATACCGAATTAGTATCGGTGAAAGGATTTTGGCCGAAACAAATCTTGGTGTAAAGCGTTCGCAGGTTTTATCGAGGGTCCTTGATATAAAATATATGTATACCTACTTATACGGGTTACAAACAAATAGCGCAGTAAGATAATTGTGTAGCTGCAAGCTGCCCGATTATAAAATTAAGAGTGTAAATTAAATTGAAGTCTTGTTGGCATTCGATAACCGAAGTTAGAAGGACATAAAACTCTTGTGCCGAGGGTATTACAAAGGTGTGAAGTTTACAGCGTGGATTTAGGTACATAGAATAGGTAAAGGTGTAATATTACATTTGTCTCTTATGGCTCCGTGTACGAAAAGTTCTTCTCAATTTCTTATCTTATTGTTAGAAAGCTTGAAATAATAGAAGCATAAGGACGGTGTCGGCAAACGTAGTGTGGGACGCCCCCCAGCTAGATGGACCGACGACCTTAAAAAGGTGGCTGGGACAGACTGGATGCGGAAGGCGGAGGACAGGGTGTTGTGGCGCAGCCTGGGAGAGGCCTATGTCCAGCAGTGGACTGTTATAGGCTGAGTTGATTGAAGGACGGTGTGACTATACAAGGACAGTTTTTAGTCGCAGCACCTGTTAATCGTTTCAGTATAAATAATAGTGCTCTCAAAAATATAGTTTATTTCGCCTTTGGTTGACTTAATGAAGATAGGTATAAATACAAAAAAAATATTTTAAGGATAACTGAAGACGAAACAACAAAGTACAAAGTTTTGCTAGTTAATAGGGAAAATTCTAATAAAGACAGGGTTTTCTTTAAAAAAAAATATTCAATAATATTTTTCTGCTATTTTGTATAGAAGTTGAAAAAAGTGGTCTAGACACGTGCAAGTAGACCATACAGTGTGAGTTTTCATCATGTGCATAATATATTGAAATGAGAAACTATGCTTAATTTTATCGATACAAAAAATATTTTAAAATATCTCTTGAATATAATAATCTAAAACATTTCTTTTAAGACGATGATCAAACGTCACTTTCGCATTTTTTGGAATATCTACTTTTTGCGAATATAAGTGATTTCCAATTTATACTTCAATTATTTGAAAAAATCCCGTCCACCCACATGCAGAACTAAGAACTCAACTTTGCAAATCACAAACAATTATATTTCAATTATTATTCCCTTCTCATAATCAGTGAACAAAATTGATCAAAATCAGTCGATTTCATGCACGGTCCCTTAAGCCTTGTGCCACACAATAAAAGAGCTCTGTTTACGCGTGAACCGCGGAACGATACTCGATTATAACCGTTTCCGAGATGGAGAATAATCGAGTAAGCGCGATTTGACATCGAACAGACGAACGAACACATCTGACGGTTATATCGGGTTAAAGAGAGGGATTGGACCGATTCCGGCGATAACTTTCGCTTGGTGTTTAATTATTTTAAAATAATGTTTCGAATTAGAAATGGGGAGGACATTGGGAAAAGTGAATCGAGGCATGGCGTAGAAAAGTTTCAATTGTGATTTTGTTGAGTAGAAAAATAAAGGCTCGTGTAGACTGGCGCGATATCGCAGGTGCTACAGGCAGTTCAACACTTTCCATGAAGTATTCATAGAAATTGTGCTACTTGAGTCGCGTTGCGCCTGTCTGCGGGAGCCTTAATGCAGGCTAAACTGTCCTAAAAACTACTTAATAGAACTGGATAGTTCATATCCTTTAGAATAATATTCTAGGTAGGTAATGCACGATTCTAACTCATCGATTCGAACGCAAATAAAAATCCCGATCGGAATCTGCTTGTACTCGTAAATAGTAGGTAAGTAAGTTTTTAATTTACCTACCGAACAAGACTATTAAAATCATAATACACTACCGAAAACCGTTCGCTCAACCTGTTTGATGGTCAAACTCAAAACAATAGGTACCTATGTTAGATTGGTTAAACCTCCTTGAACATCAAATAAAAAAAAACTTAAAGAAAATCCGTTATTTTATTACAACCGCCAAGCATTGTTTTTTAACACGTTCCAAACCGTTTTTTAAATATAGAACAATGATTTATTGACTTGCGTGATCTGAAGTTGAGGGTTTTCATTGATGCGGTCTTTAGTTCGTTGATACTAATACAGATGGCGTTAGTAGTATGAAAGCTCAGGCGCAATAGGTGAAGGTAGAGTTTTTTAATGTTTATATTTTGCAATATTATGTGAAGAATCGTATATGCTTTGAGAATAAAAACTTAAATGAGTTAACTATAACATTATTATTAACCTTGAAATAAAAAGTTTTTTTTTATTATACCTAAATAAAAAAAAAAAATTGATTCAACTAAAAATGAAAATTAAGTAGACACATACACAGAAAATAAAATGCATTCATTGTAAATTAAACATATAAAAATAAAATAAAAATAATAAAATGATTGGTAGTTTTACATACCTACTGCGAGTACCCACCTACGAGGTTTTTAATGCAGACTTAGACAACAAGGCAAGGTTTCCCGCGGGGTAATTGCGTAACAAATACAGTAACAATGCCATAATTTTGACAGTTCAACATTTATTGCGTTATTCACATTGTTGAGCAGACGAATTTTTCGGTCTTATGAAGCAATATACTTCAAAATCATTCAGTTTGTAATTTAAACTGTGTTACGCTAATAGGTCATTATTTAGAAAATTGTTTGTATAGCTAGAGCTTCAAAATGTTTCCGTTAAATGGCATTAAGTTCCCCTTGAACTAAACGACGCAACAGGGAGATATGCGCTAAGCCACATAGCACTGTTCTTTATACAAAAACTTTTTAAAATTAAAGAAATAAACAACATAGGTACACAATTTTAACCAGAAAATATATTATACGGAAAATATATTATAATAATTTCACTAACTTAAAAACTGTAAGTATGTAACTATGTAGGTACCCTATGCTCTCTGCATAAACACTGATCAACAATGTAAAACGTCAAGTGACCACGATTCTAAGTTAGTTGTAGATACCTAAATAATCGAATTAGAAATTAGTCATTTAAATTTTAGTTTTATTAAAATTTTAAATTTTCACATAAGTAGGTACCTAGTTTCGAAAGGCAGCCGAAAGACATTGAAATACGAGTAACATATAGAATGGTTGAATAAATAAAACGGATTAATTACTAAAATGTTAAAAACAGCGGTTTAAGAACAGTGAAAAAAAGTCCAGTGGAAAATTGGAAATTAAACGTCAAAAACAGTGGCTAAAAATATTTTAATATTCGTTTTTCAATACTTTACAATATTTCAGTTTTTAAATATTACAATATCATATTATATACAAAAATAAATATTGTAATACTTTAATACATAACTAGTAAGTTTCAGCGCTCTTCAGATTACCTTATTACTTCATTCAAGAGTTCACGGTGGAGCTTCCAAGAAACGGTTTTCGCTTTAATTGCATCTTGTGTATACTCCATCGAAACATTTAGACCCGATAAGTTTGTTTTTGTGGATTTGAATTTCGTTGAAAACATATTATAAAAGTCCTGTTTTTTTTGGGTATTTTATAGTAAAACTAGCTGACCCGGCAAACGTTGTTTTGCCATATAAATAATTTATGAAAAATAGATGTTAGCCGATTCTCAGACCTACTCAATATGCTCACAAAATTTCATGAGAATCGGTCAAGCCGTTTCGGAGGAGTACGGGAACGAACATTGTGACACGAGAATTTTATATATAAGATTAGGCTAGGATTATGCTCGTACATACGTACGAGCATAACGTTTCTTTGATTTTCTGTTACGTTTATTGTTTATGGATGTCGGAGATCAAAATGAAGTTAATTCCAAGATTTCTTATCCGTTCCTTCATGAAGAGCAAAGCGGTCGACATCTCTATAATTAAACACGGAACCGAGTCGGTATGCAATCGTTCGTGTATGGTTATGTGCAATAGTGGTGTATGTGCCTCGTTACGTAACATGCGATGCTTTAGTTCTCCAGTGTTTACAGTGGCGGAGTGCGCGAGTGTCGCGAGTCGCGTGTCCCCACCGCATCGATCCGCTCCGCCCAGCACTGGCCCCTCCCACCTGCGGGAACCCCCCCCGCGCCCCCATCCCCCGCACGCCCGCCGCGCCCCCTCACACCCCCGCACCGCTGGCCTTTGTCGCTTGCCGCCCGCGCTCGGTCACCTGTGTCGCACGTCCTCAGTCGCAAAGCGGCCGCGACGCGCGCCACCCGCTTCGCACTACGCGCGCATATTATGACAGTGACGTGATGGAACCCAAAGAGTACGGTGCGGTTCCCGGCCTACCTGCTGGTCTAGACTATTTTATGATGCCTCGAGTGACTCAACCTGCACCTCAGTTCGATTTCCGTAAGCTCGGCGCCAGCTTCAGCGGCCGAGATGACGACAAGAGCGACGAACGACGCTCGCCCGAGTACCCGCCGGACAGGCGCGACCCGCCGCCGGCGCCGTGGCCTCTCGGCCTCGGCGTCCAGTTCGTCAACCCCGCGACTGGCAAGAAGAGAGTTCAGTGCAACGTCTGCCTTAAGACTTTCTGCGATAAAGGCGCGTTAAAAATTCATTTTTCGGCGGTGCACTTGCGAGAGATGCACAAGTGTACAGTGGAAGGATGCACCATGATGTTTAGTTCGCGACGGTCGAGAAACCGGCACAGTGCTAACCCGAATCCGAAGCTGCATTCGCCGCACGTGAGACGCAAAATATCGGCTCATGACGGACGGTCATCACAGCCGTTCCCGCTGCTGCCAGCGCTAGCGCGGCTACCCATACCTCCTCCCGGGCTGCTGCCGCCTGAGCTGGCAGCTCGCCTGCCGCCTTCCCTCAGCGGGCCTCCGGGACCTACTCCACTTCCTCCGCGTGTGCCTCTTGACGACCTCCGCAACTTCAGTGAAATTGAGAAAATGTACAGAAAGCTTCCACATTCGGATGAATATCATCACCGCAGTGCACTAGATCTTGCCAGACCTCATATTATGCACGAAGAAGAGTCCAATAATTATAGTGAAATTAATGATGATATCTCTGATGATGATCATAAAGTTAAATCTGATGAACGGACTACATCTCCCGTTGTAGAAAGATTGAACTACGAGGATGAACCTGAAGATTTAAGTGTGAATAAAAATAGAGACGATACCAAACCCGTTGTTGTGAAACCTGATAGTATAAACAGCCGCGCTGACCCCACCGCCTCGGACGATAAGACGTCGTCCCACGTTCCTAACAAACGTAAGAGGAAGAGCGGCAACCCCACCCGGTGTTCACAAAACAATGAATACAACGTGTCCGATGAAGAATATCACGCGGATTTATTTAGAAACCTGTCAACTCCCAGTTCGAGTCGCGCTGAGGAGGAACCCTTATCGCTCAAGAAACAAAAGCCTGAAAGTACGGAGTCATTTCAGAACAGTGAGGAAGCTACTGTGGACTCGGAAACGGTGACGCGTGTTAAGGCTGAGAGTGAGTCAGATGATGAGTCGAGTGCTCCCAGCGTTGTTCGTGAAGGACTGAGATTACGTTCCGATCTGTATACCCCGAGCGACAGCGGGAGTGACTTGCATGCATTGGAAGAGCGCTTAGCGAGAGCGCGCTCCCCGTCAGCCAGCAGTGACAGGACAGATGACAGGTCAGATATCAACGATCTAGAAATCCCTATAGACGATGAGAACCCCGACCGATGTACCGCTTGCGGGAAAGTATTTCAGAACCACTTCACGCTGCGTATGCATTACAGAAACGATCATTTGAAATTGCTTCACCCGTGCGAGGTGAACGGTTGTGACGCCGCCTTCCCTTCTCGGCGGAGTCGAGACAGACACAGCTCGAACGTTGACCTGCATCGGCGGCTGTTATCCACCGGCTCACCAGAACAGAAACCAGCGTTCGAAGTCAACGCAGAACTCCTAAATAAATTATATGCAGATATAAAAGGGCTTGCATCAACGTTGGAGAGCCTGCGATACGGTGGCAACGAGGAAGCATCTCAGCTTCCGAGCTACGTGACTGAAACTATGAAATTCTATAGTCGAAACTTGACTGCACTGCAAGCGGGGCTGTTTCCACAGTTTGGTGAGCGGGGGTTTTTTCCGTCCCCTTTTCTGATGGGTAACGGAGTACCGCAAGCTGGTGGCGGTCCGTACGGGGCGCCGGCGGGGGCACAGTCTGCGCGGGAGTCGCTGTCGCCGCTCTCGGCGTCGTCGCCGCCGGTGATCTCGCCCGGCCGGTTGGACGCCGCTCACGCACGACCCCGGGATGACGCGAACCTGCTTTTTCGCGAGACCTCCGAGTCGTTCAAGAAGATGACCTCGCTGTGCGAGCGCCAGGAGCAACTGTACCAGCACCACGTGCCGGTGTCATGACGCTCCCGCCACCCGCGCTCGCCCTGGTGATACCTCACGTCTTGAAGCGACACAGACTCTGTATATTTAATTGTTAATAATTTTAATTGTGTTAATTCTATTTCGTATTTCGTTTTTGTATTTTCTTGTGATATTTAGACAAATATATCGTAATTATCGATCCCACGAACTGTAAGTTAATAGGGATAGCAGCTTGGGTGTTGAGTTGGCGTTTGTGAAGTGCAATACGGACTCGAATATTATAAATATTAATGGATTTGGCGTACGACATGATATCGTGTAGAGTATTCGTAATTGATGTTGAAAGTAAACGTTATATGATCAGCTTCATTTATTGTTCTGCCGCAATAAACTCATTGAGGAAAAATATACAATTGTTTTTTATTTGTGTGGTGAGTGTGCCGAATTATTGACGAGATAATCTGGTTACGCTTGTTAATAGCAATGGCGTCGGTTGTGGGGAGCTACTCAACTGGAAACAGAATAAGCATCTGCCTACACAGTTTTTCTACCCTTTTCACGATAACAATGCTCCGGTTTTAAGTAAAACTTGCCTTTGAAGCTTGATTGGATAATTGACTAACCGAGGCTTTTACTAATTCTTGAGCTTTTAACTTACAATAGATGGTGATTTGCAAACCCGTTAACTTGAATACAATAACAATATGTTAATGTTAACATTCAATTTGTAGCTATAAATAAATCAATAAACTAGTTTGTATAATGGCGTACATCTAAATTCACAGTAGCCGTATGAATAAATTAATGTTTTGAATATTATTTTATGTTATTATAAATTACGGAGAAAGTAATTATGCATCGTTAGGTGATTATTTTAAATATTTGAAATAATTATTTAAATGGTTTTACTGACTTCATAGTAATTAGACGAAATATTTTATTATTTTATTATCTGGTTTATTGAGCTGAAAATATTTTGTGCTAATTGATTTGCTATCTATTTTTAAAACTAAAAGTTGAAAAGCCTTTTTTTTGTCAATCTAAAATATAAAATAAAAAAAAAAAATATTTGAAAAGCTACTCTACTGACTTTTCTTCAATTCAAACCTTTTTTTTGTAATAAAACAAGAAAAGTTAAAACTTAGAGTCTTTAACAACAAATTGTTTACTAATTTTTGAACCGTTTAAAAAATAGGTACATACTTAATTAAATGCACATTTGAAAAAAATCCACCAAGTCCCTGAGAAAAACGTGGATTATCACGAAAACATGCACTTACCTATATAGATACGAGTATCAACCCTTACAGAAACCAAACAGATTCAAGTAGGTGAGGGATACAGATTATAATGATAACACAAGTATAATTAATCTGAGCTATGGAATTAAGAGTTGGTTTTCAATGTTATTTACATCACTAAAGATTGCTTTATCTTATCATCTTCTGCACTAAGAGCATTCGGTCAATTCAGCCGTTAGTTACCCAATAGATATGTAGATAGAACCGTTTCTCCTTTTACACAGTCGGTAGGTAATTTGCATAGCTGGTCCTGTAAAGTACCAGTACCAACAACTATTCTGTACAATGCTAGGTCTGACGGAAGAGGTGCTGTTCTAGGGAAATAGTGCAACATTTATTCGTAAGTATTAAAGAACGAGTCGTCAAAAATAACCTCTAACGCTTGGTAAGTTATATAGGAACCCGAAATAATGCATTTATAATCTACACTACTTGTGTCTTGCGCCGGACAGGCGCTTCACTTTGTGTAGGTATATTATTTCATCACCACTGCTCTCAAAACGGTGAAGGAAAACATCGTGAGGAAACTGGCATGTCCTAGAACCAAAAATTCGAAGATATGTGACATCTACCAACCCGCACTGGGCCCGCGTGGTAGATTATGGCCCACTCCCTCTCACAGAGAGGAGGCCTGTGTCCCAGCAGTGGGAACATTATAGGCTGATTATGTATGTATGTATGTATGTACTTGTATCTTAGTAGTTTAAGCTTCATCATCTGCCTAGCCTTTTTCCAACTATGTTGGGCACGGATTCCAGAGTAACCGGATGCAGCTGAATACCAGTATTTTGCATGCAGCGACTGCCAATCTGACCTCCACAACCCAGTTACTGGGTAACACGATACCCCTTGGTAAGACTGGTTGTCCAGACTTTCGAGCTTCTGACGATCCGCAACAAATGTCAAAGATCTTCAATCGACATCTCAAGTGACACGAACCTTTATCTACCAAAACATAATTTTATAGGAAACGAAAAATACGTTTTATTTAACAGTATACAGTTGCTTAATAGTTATTGTCAGTTATCAACTTATCAGTAACTCGTTAAAAAATACGATTTAAAGTTGCTTTTGCCAGCTCATGCAAACGATTAATTATTTGAAGTACGTAAAAAAAATTAAATCGCCAAAATGTCAGTAAGGAGTTCTTGTCACTTGATCGACGAAATGACAGCCAGGATCAAAGGCTTAACGTGCTTTCCGATGCACGGAGTAGTTTTTAGCTTTATCATCTGCCTAGCCTTTTCCCAACTACGTTGGGGTCGGCATCCAGTGTAACTGGATGCAGCTGAATACCAGTATTTTACATGGAACGACTGCCTATCTGACCTCCACAACAGAGTTACTGGGTAACACGATACCCCTTGGTAAAACTAGTTGTCAGACTTTCGAGCTTCTGACTACCCGTAACGACTGGAAAAAGTACAAATGACAGCAGACTCAAAGATCTACAAATGACAGCCGGGACCAACGGCTTAACATGCTTTCCGAGGCACGGAGGGGTCTTGCTATGTAAAAATATGTCTAGAATAAAACATAGCATGCAAAATTCAACCATCACCATTTTTTATTAAAAATACTTTACTATAAAAACTACATTCAAGTAACCATTTATAAAACTTTGCCGTGCCTCGACGGACAGTAGTAGTAGTTTTTAGCTTAGCGGACAATAATTAAATAACGTCCAAAATCACACTAAAACTTCAAATCCTTTTAAAAACTTGACCTTACAGTAATTACTTTTAAGATTTTTTCAAAAAAATCCGATATGTTCGGAATATTATAATTACCGCAGTGACCGGATCATCGGTGTGAGACATCACTAATTGTTACACGAGTCTCCATGATTTAATAATAGGGCCACGCGGACGCACCAAATATTAATTATTATTTAGGGGTCCCTAACAAGGGTTCGTGATTTCGGATGGGTTGCGTGCACGGCTTGTATGATATGGATGCAACGGAAATTAGGGAATAAGTATTATTGATAATTGTGGGAGTTTAGTTTAAACAATATTGGGATGGTTTGAGTAAAAAAATGCAATTAAATATTACCAATTCTGAAAACTGCGCCCAGAAAACTATTGATACGTAACTACCCTGAATCTCGTATGTCTAGGTCTTGATTATTGCTTATCATCATAACAAGTTCACAGTACTTAATGTTGGGAATCCCGGGCGGATTTCCGGCCACCGTAGGCACGGACTTGCGGACGGTGAGCAATGGGTAGCTCACCGTCCGGTAAGGACCAGGCCCGGGTCGACGGCGCGTTGTATTCCACGCGCGCCTCAAAGAGATGTCGTCAGCACAAATGTAGGGGTCCACTAGGGCCGATGCCTGCCGGGGTTGCGGGAAGGTACTAATGGGTCACCAAGGCCCCTGGCAACACAGGTAATAGGAAGGAATACGGGTGGGTTTTAGTCAGTAAGAGTCTGATACACCCTCCCGCTCCGCCCAGAGTGGGAGAAGTTATTTGATGATTTCCCATCCAAAAAAAAAAGTACTTAATGTTATAAAAAGTTTTTTTCCGAATGAAAATCCGGAACCCTTATAGAATCACTCGTGTGTCTGTCTGTCTGTACGTCTATCACATCCAATTTGCTCCGAATCTAATGAACTAAAAAGTTGAAATTTGGTACACATATCCAAACACGGATGTGTTACGTGAATAAATGAATTTTCAATTTGAGGGTCACATTTGGGACAACGATGATCTCAGAAAAAGTTTTGCACACTGTACTGTGTGATATATCAAATGAAAGGGCTTACTGTGAGGGTTTCAAATATATTTATATATATTTTGAAATAAATAGTTTTAATGTTATTTAAGAAAATATATGAACATTGACCATTTCCCTTATCACCGAAACAACTGAGCCAAACAATTTGAAAAAAAAAAATCAGAAAATAGTTCACATAATCAGCTTATAATGTTCCCACTGCTGGGACACAGGCCTCCTCTCTGTGAGAGGGAATCTACCACGCGGGCCCAGTGCGGATTGGTAGATGTCACATGTCTTCGAATTTTTGGTTCTAGGACATGTCGGTTTCCTCACGACGTTTTCCTTCACCGTTTTGAGAGCAGTGGTGATGAAATAATTTACACAAAGTAAAGCGCCTGTCTGGGTTCGAACCTTCGACTTCGAACTCGTAAGTCACGGCCGTTACCACTGGGCCACCACTGCTCTAAATAATTCATTACTATAGAATTAGATTACAGGAAAATCTATAAGAAGTTTGTTATGGTGTAAAAATAACACGGTAAATCTCAGTTGGATTGTATAGGAGAACATGTTTTTCAACTAAAATGTTAAGTTTGTTGTTGGGATAAATTCATCACAATTACGGAACCCTTCATTGTGCGTGGTCCGACACTCACTTGGCCGGTTTTTTCCTTAGAATATGTCTTGATCTGAGCTTGCAAGATTCGTCATGTGAATATAGTAAGCAGAATTGTAAAAATAGATAGGTGTGAAACAAATTGCCTATAAGGAACTCATCACTCGACATTAACTAAAATTTGAAGTGTATTCAGAACATTACATTCCAAAGGTATAGCATTTTCCCCGCTAATTAATTTGTGTAAGATACTAAACAATTAGAAGCATTTTATAACTCTTCTAAAACAATAAAAAATAGATACCTAACTGAATTATTTTAATGTATTTCGTATTGACAGTTCTTAACAACATAAAAACATAACATCAAGCCTTGTTTCCCCGAAGGGTTGGGCAGAGGTGTACCTGTAGTACAACCCACATTTTGCCAGTTATGTTTAAGTCCCATGTAATTGGGGGCGAGCCTATTGCCATCAACCGGGCACACATCCAGACTCCGGGCTGCTACTGAGATATTCCTAATAGAAAAACCCAATAACACTTTGCCCGACCCGGGAATCGAACCCAGGACCTCATGCTCAGCAGTAGCGCTTGCAACCACTAGACCAACAAGACAGTTCTTAACGTTTCAGTTTTTTGTGTCCTGCAAATGGTGTATAAGTAGGCACCATGTACCTACTTTAGCTGAATTTAACGTACAGCCGGAGAGCACGTCAAAGTTACCACAAACTGTTAAATTTTACCATTCGATTTTGAATAAAACGATCAACATTTTAAGGTTTAAAATCATTTGGAGAAATTTGACGTTTTGTGGTAACTTGATGTGCTACCTGTATTTAAAAAAAAATCCAACAAGCCTATTTTTTGCTCCCTTCCACAGAGAGGAGGCCTGTGTCCCAGCAGTGAGAACATTATAGGCTGAATAAATATGTATGTGTGTATATTTTTTGCGAAATATTCAACAGGCATTTCTTTTTTACTTTTAATAATTCTTAGTCTTTTTTTTTTTTTGGGTAGGAGATTTCCCAACGTAACGCGCTTTCCGAAGCATGGAGGGGTCTTGGTATGTAAAGATGGTCACCTATCACAGACCAACCGTGGCAAGCGTAGCTTAACCTGATCGATCGACTTGTGCGGCTGTTACGAGTATTACTTCGCCACAAGCCCTCTAATAATTCAAGACAGTATCACTTTCTATTACTAAAATGACTATATTACTGTTTTGTCAATAAGTGATACTAAAAAATTCAAAGTTTGTAAAACCTTTTTCTTTTTGGGTGGATTATCAAATAACTTCTCCCGCTCTGGGCGGAGCGGGAGGGTGTGTCAGACTCTTACTGACTAAAACCCACCCGTATTCCTTCCTGATGCCTGTGTTGCGGGGGCCTCGGTGATCCATAAGTACCTTCCCGCGACCCCGGCAGAATAATTCTTAGTCTAGTTTTGTTAATAGGGATGATGCCTGGGTAAAAAAAAAACCTATTTAGTCCTTTAGTCAGATAATAAAAAATATCATCATTATCATCATCATCTGCCTAGCCTTTTCCCAACTATGTTGGGGTTGGCTTCCAGTCTATCTGGATGCAGCTGAATACCCGTATTTTACTTGGAGCGACTGCCTATCTGACCTCCACAACCCAGTTACTGGATAACACGAAACCCCTTGGTAAGACTGGTTGTCAGACTTTCGGGCTTCTGACGCCCCGTAACGACTGCCAAAGATCTACGTATGATAGCCGGGACCAACGGCTGAACGTGCTTTCCGAGGCACAGAGGGTCTTGGTATGTAAAGATGGTCACCCATCCAAATAAATAATGAAAAATATCATATTAATAAAAAAAATACTTAGATAAAACGCATTAAAGTTGGGGAGTGGGGGCTCGCTACGTCACAATTCAGTATAAAATCTAGCAAGGCGTGACGTCATGACACATTTTAACTCAATGTATCGCCGTAATCTTTTGATTACGTAAAAAAAGAAAAAACACGTGTCCAATATTTTTTAATAATCTTGATACTTGACGGGCAAAAAAAATTGTCATCATCCTTATTCTAATATTGAAGAACTATTTTCTTATAAGAAGGACACTGAGAAATACAGGGACACAAAGTCGGTGCTCACCTGAGCCAGTTACCGTAACAGCATTGTTCAGAGTGCGTCAACAGATAGCGCCACCGGACATGTCAGGCGTCAAACATTGAAATTGTTCATACGTTTATTCATGTGTGGTTTATTTCAGAAATGAAGAAGTAATTCTATGAATATTAACAATCTTTAACACGTTCAGGCCGAAGTGTACCACCAGTGGAGCACGGAGTACTCGCTGATATGGTGGCGTGTACCACCAGCAGGCTTAGCACGAGCACCGTCTTGTCGACGGAAGAATAGACAAAAATGACGTTCTGTGTAGACAGTACGACGGCAGCAAAGTAGAAAGAGTCAACTGCACTTTTTACGAAATTCACTCTTTTACATAATTCGACTCAGATTTCTTTGTTTTGTCGTACGATTTTTTTTTGCTTGATTCTCAATTTTTACTGATATTAAGTCACGTATATAAAGACAACTACAACAAGTTTTTTTCAAAGCGTCGAACAACAAAAAAATATTGTAGTACCTAATATTGGCCTTAACCATTTCCTTGGTAATGCCCTATTAACTAACTGATGTAAAATAGGAGAAGATAGGTTTGTTATTCTATTAATTATCACAGTTTTGCGTTCAAAATTCTCTCCTGTTAAATCATGTTTTTGTAGGTAACCGTATACGAGTACATATACCTTGTGGCCGTCGAGTAGAAAAATGCAAATTGTCTTCATTACCTTAGACAACTGTCAGTTGTCAGTGTGATTTTGACAGTTTGGGATAGAAACCTTTCTTCTGAAATAGTCTACATAAAAGAGGATCTAGACAAAGATCGAAACGAAACGAAAGACAAAATGACATATTGCGGAAGGATTCCTACGGTGCGATTTCAAAAAATGAGAAACGAAATGTCACTTTGTGTAAAAAGAGCTATGTCTATTCTTCGTAGAAATAGAAAGCGTCATGCTAAGCCTGCAGCAGCCACATTACACTAGACTTTCAATGGTCTAAGAAATGCGCGCCGCCTTGAGGGAACGTGCTGTAATTAACATTCCCGCCCTGTAAAATTGACAAGGACTTTTGGCTTATGGGGCGGTGATGTACTACCGGTGGCCATGCCCAGTAGGACAGCATATAAGAGACCTTTTTTTTCTTTCTCTTTATTGATTTTGGGGTTTTTATATAAACAGATATGTCAACCCCATCGTGCCCTTTTAAGAGTTCATGTGGTCCCGGTTTGAGCGTGTTAAAACGATCTGCAATCTGGTGGATGCTAAGTCAACAAGACAAGTAGGTAGGTATAATAAAAAAAGTCACCGTAGGGAATAGGGGTGGTTGCCGATGACTGAGTAGGTACATATTAGAATCAAAATGAAACAAGCTGTAGAAAGAAAGAAAGAAAGAAAGATAAAGTATTTATTGGGACTCGCACAAGAGTTCATCACATCACACATTAAACTAAAAAACACTCATAGAAACATAAAAAAAAAAACAAAAACAAAGTAAAATATAAGAAATGTGTGTGTGTGTTGTGTATGTGTATATAAGTATATTTTGGAATTCGATTATGATGCTCATACAGGTGAGATTTTTTATGGTAGGTGTCTTTGAAACGAGTAAATTAAACTCCCGAAAAGTATCTTTATCCCAGTTGTTTTTAGGAGTATCGTTCATTTCAAACTCGTCAGTAAAACAAGAATTACATTTGTACTTATAAACGTGTTTTTTTTTTCGTGTGATTAGTGACTAATCTGGTGTCAGAGTTTGGCCGTCCATAGGCCTCTGACTTGCTTTCACATGCCGTCGAGAAATATCACTCAGGCATGCCGGTTTCCTCACGATGTTTTCCTTTACCGTAATAACGTGTAAATACCCAATTACATCAAAGTCTTTTCTCTAAATTCAAAAGTGACAAGAAACATTATTTTATTTCTTCAAGATGTCAGCACAAGTGTAGGTGCCTGCTGGGGTCGCGGGAATGTCCGAATGGGATAACGAAGCCCCTGGCAACACAGGCAACGGAAGGAATACGGGTGGGTTTTAATCAGTAAGAGTCTGACACACCCTCCCGCTCCACCCAGAGCGGAAGAAGTTATTTGATAATTTCTCACCCAAAAAAAAAAAGAAAAGGATAACAACCAATTGCGCAATAATGCTTAATATTTATGTAGAGATATTTTATAAAACACTTAAGTAATCAGGCAGCCAGCACAAATTAATTATCTTCTCAATTAAGATCACAGAGTCACAGCACATTCCCTCCCAAAATCTCCCAAATTGTCATCCCACGCAGTCAGTATTAAATTCCCGGGTTCATAACTAAACAAAGGTTAGACGGAGGGTTGAACCGCACAGTTTGTCAAACCCTAATTAATAAACTAACCGTTAACTGTGCACAAACAAACTAACTCGCCCCGCGGCAGTGTCTGTCTATTGCTTATTACTCTAACTGCTGTTTAAGATCAAGAGTTGTTAGTATTCGGTAGTGTAACTTAGTGTGACTGTGGTTTAGGCTGAATGTAGGGACTTAGTGCCAGAGGGGCTTGTGGCTAAGTAATTACAGCCGCACGGGTTTGATCAATCAGGTTAACCTGCGCTTGTCGTGGTTGTTCCGTGGATGGGTGATCATCTTTACATACCAAGACCCCTCCATGCCTTGGAAAGCGCGTTAAGCCGTTGGTCTCGGCTGTTATTTGTAGATCTTTGACAGTCGTTACGGGTCGTCAGAAGGCCGAAAGTCTAACAACCAGTCTTACCAAGAGGTATCGTGTTAACCAGTAACTGGGCTGTGGAGGTCAGATAGGCAGTCGCTTCATGTAAAATACTGGTATTCAGCTGTATCCGATTAGACTAGAAGCCGACCTCAAGATAGTTGGGAAACGGCTAGGCAGATGATGTAGGGACTTAGTGCCAATTTCACCAATTAAACTGAACGCGTTCAGTACATAAACCACGTTTAAGAGCTGTCAGTGTCATTATTTTCATTGGAATATTGACACTGACAGCTATTGAACTCGGTCTAAGTGTGCTGATCGCGTTCAGTTTCATTGATGACATTCTCACTTAGCCCACGTTCGCACGGACGTAAAAATATCATACATACATAATCACACTATAACGTTCCCACTGCAGGGACACAGGCCTCCTCTCTGTGAGAGGGAGTGGGCCGTAATAGACTCCGCGAGCTTAGTGCGGGTTGGTAGCTGTCACATGTCTCCGAACTTTTTGTTCGAGGATATGCTGGTTTCCTGACAATGTTTTCCTTCACCGTTTTGAGAGCAGTGGTGATGAAATAATTTACACAAAGTAAAACGCCTGCCTGGGGTCGAACCTTCAACTTCGAACTCGTAAGTCGCGGCCCTTACCACAGGACACTGTTCCTACTCCCGTAAAAATATCGCAGCGGGATTTTATCGCGCACTGGATTTTTAACTCTCGGTGTTTAACTAAGCATTGAGAATCCAACGTGTCTCAGCACGTCAAAAAAAACAAACGGTTGGATTTTCAACTCTCGGCGTTAAGCAGTGCGTTGAAAATAAGTTGCGCGAAATAAATCGGTGCGATATGTTTACGTCCGTGCGGACGTGGGCTTAGTCTGTACTATTATGTAAATTCTAGCTATCTTTATATCACATATCCATAGTAATCTATACTTTAACATTATAAATACGAAAGTAACTGTGCCTGTTTATCTTTTACCTTTTAAGGCGCTGACAAGACCCAATTGACCAAAATAGGCTTCGCTTAAGAAAAAAAAAATTGCCAAATCTAGTTTGTGGTAACGGAAAAAATATATATTAATTTTGAACATATTTCCCAGAACTTGGTTGTTACCAAAACACGTTTTGAAAACAAAATCTCGATACAAACTAACGTTAAACTAACCTCTTACTTTGAGTTCTAATCCAAAATATCTGTATCAAATATCAACATACGTTACGTATTTAATTAATAACATGAACGTCTTATTTGAATGCAGAACTTGGTTGTTTTTTATTTTCGATTACTCAACTCAGTTTTGAGTAAATAGATAATTACTTCATATTTTGCAATAAATTACAAGCGTTGTGTCATCGCGTTTCTCTTTCTTTTCTATGGAATTTGACAGTGACCGCGGTTTAGGTGTTGTCAGCGTCTTAACGCCCTAACGGCTGAACAGATTTGGATGACATTTGGCATACAGGTAGATCGTGACTTGGATTAGGTTAACCTACTATCGGGATATAAAGTATCCTATGTCCTAAACGTTAGGACGTAGGATACTGTATATCCAGATAATACGATCCCGTAGGATACCTAATATCCGACCTTCATGCGGGTTTAACCGCAGGCAAAAGCTAGTATTATACAAGGTTACTGGTAACTCGACGACTCGACTTACAGGACGTCATATTAGGGTTGAAATGCAATAAATTAGGCCACCAAATGTTCTACCGTGGTTCAGTAGTTTTTGAGTTAGTTAGATATTTGTCTTTTAAGAATAATCTCAGATTAAATCATTTGAAGCCAATTTCAAAATGATTTACGGCGCGACCGTACTGAAATTTAAGTTATTATCATAGTTCTTACCCTAGCAGATTTTTGTTAATAAATAAACAGCCAAAAATGCTTAAAACTTTGGCAAAGATCACCAATCAAACATTTTATTTTTTGTAATTTTCGCCATTTCTTCATAAAGAATGTTGTCTAGTGCCAAAAAAGTACTACGCCTGATGTAAAAATTACTAAAAAAATATCCTTGTCTTATCAGCTATCCAAAAACTTTTACAAGGAATACGAGTACGTCGAGTTACCAGTAATCCTGTATATGACAAACAGCACAAAAGCTAACGCTAAGCTTGATCATGAGCTGGTTTAACAGCATGTGTGTGACACCTTCGCAAAAACCAATAAACATTGATATCTGGAAACGAAACTAGGTGAGCGATTGGTTTCTGGAACGGACGATGAGTTCGATTCTAACTTTAAAAAAAAAAAAACGAGCGAGCCTTACAGTAGTCGCATATGATGTGTAACATCTGACATCTGACCTTGGTAATAAGCAACTGAGTAGCGACAGAACTTTACTTTATTTAAAAATGTAAAAAGCTAATTATACTGAAAAATTTATTCGATATTTATTCATTACTAGTGGTCGCCCCGCTACCGTACTTACTAATTCCATGAGTAAACTAATTCCATATTATTCTAAAGTACTTACTAAGTCCATGCGATAAAAATTACTTACTTACTCCATGCTCAAGCTGTCACTTCCAGGAGGCAAAACGCCGGGGTGTAACTCCGCTGCCGCGAGAAATCGCGGCACAACGGACGGAGCTCCGGCGGGATCTCATGGCGACATGGAGAGTACGGTTGTCGCAATCCAGTGCTGGGCGCGCCACAATTGCGGCGATAAGTCCCCTCTTTGAGGAGTGGCTAGAGAGGCGCCATGGCGTCCTCACCTTCCGCCTGACGCAGGTCCTCACCGGACACGGCAGTTTCGGGAGGTTCCTGTGTCGGATAAGGCGGGAGGAAACGCCCGGGTGTCACCACTGTGTGGATCGCCCGGAGGACACAGTGGAGCATACGGTGGAGGTCTGCCCGAGACGGAAGTGTGTAACAACTTCCGTCCCCACGAAATCACTCCCACAGAAGAAGGAAAGATGTTACACATAAAAAAAGTGCATGACTTCACAGCTTTTTCAGCGTTTAAAAGTTTACGATATAGTAATGTTCGAAGTCTTTAACGATTTAACTTTTGAGGTAAACAGAGATACGTTTACATTAATTATTAATAACCAAAATCTCAAAGTATAAGACACAGTATAAGTACATCTTAACTACAAAGATAATCTTTCATTCGCAGATTACAGTATAAGGCACACAGTTTCTTAATTAACGTTTTGACAAAATGTACAAAGACGGTGTGCCCCAGGGTAAAGATCTTAAGGATTTGCGCGGGGCGAAGGGGGGTAAAAATTAGTAGCGGGGCGATTGTGCAGGGTAATTTTAAGTGGTGGAGAAATGTGCTTTTTGGATGTTAAGGTAAATATTATGGTGTAGGTAGGTATGTAAGTCTGATCATAGAAATGATGATCCCTTGTAGAAATATCGAGAAAAAGGTGTTGTTCTTGAATTGAAGATAAAGATATTGAATTCAGAAGTGGTGCAGGTCAACTTTGGATAGGTTTTTATCCAGTAACGTATATCCTAACTAATCCTAATCCTAACTAATATTTTAAATGTGAAACTGAGTTTGTTTGTTTGTTACGCTTTCACGCTAAAACTGTTGAACGGATTTGGATGAAATTTGACACATGGGTAGACCATTACCTGGATTAGGACAAAGGATACTTTTTATCAAAATTTTCCCACGTAATCAATAATTATGTGGATGAAACCGTGGGGCGCAGCTAGTAATATAATAAATGCGAAAGTGAGTTTGTTAATTTGTTACGCTTTCACGCTAAAACGGCTAAACGGATTTGGATGAAATTTGACAAATGGGTAAACCATGACCTGGAGAAAGATATAAACTACTTTTATCCTAGATCGCAGATGAAGTCACGGGCAACAGCTAGTAATAAATGCGAAAGCGAGTTTGTTTATTTGTTACGCTTTCACGCTAAAACGCTTGAACGATTTTGGATAAAATTTGGCACATGGTATACCTGAGTTAAGACAGAATACTTTTACCCCGATATTCCTAAGGTATCAAGACTTATGCGGGTGAAATCGCGGGGCGCAGCTAGTAAACAATAATCATGTCCTAACCGAATTTCGTTCACGGCCGTCAATCTCAACAGAGGACTACCCAAGTACGCAGGAGATCCAGCTGGATTCCCAGCTGTGTCTGTGCACACACTTTATAATATCTCTTTCCTCACACTCATAGCCTGATGGGACGGCAATTCGAGACCACCGAGAGATCACGTGCTTAAGTGTATTTAGCGTTAAATAAAGACATCTGAAAAGTGTGCATTAATATGAATTTATCTAGCTTCTCATTTGGAAAAGTGGCTAAATATTGTATTTCAATACTGTCGTTGCCTATGGCCAGCAGTAACAGGATATGTCTTATGGGAATGTTAACAGGAAAATAATCGTACTGTATCCACGGTCATGTATCAAGTCATTCAACTCAAGCATCAACAATTTCTCTGTTTACCTAATTAATTTATCCCGGGAAATATTCTGAGGAAACCAAATGCCTGGAGCGTGGCTTTAATCTGCCCTGTCTCTTTCAAATGGTGCTTCCTACAAGTGAGAATATATAATGATTCTTTTAATCTTTTTAGGAATTCTTAAAGGAGTTCAAACGGATAATAATTGTTAGCTCAGTAAGGCTCCGGGCCTGTTACTTGTACTTACTTATATATTTTTTAATAGGGAATTTTGTTTTCTTAATTATTATTCTTTGTAGCTTTGTAGGTGTTTTGAGAAGAAGTTTTATTGAGTTTTTATGTTAACGAAGTTTGAATGAATTAAATTACCAACACTGAACGACTGCATCTAGCTTGCTTGGTCTTTTTTTATCAAATAACTTCTTCCGCTCTGGGCGGAGCGAGAGGGTGTGTCAGACTCTTACTGACTAAAACCCACCCGTGTTCCTTCCGTTGCCTGTGTTGCCAGGGGCCTCGGTATCACTTCCGGACTTTCCCACGACCCCGGCGGACCTTGCTTGGTATAGCGATCGGTTCTGGGTTCGATCCTCTTTGATCTTACAAGATACCCAGTAGCAACCGTAGTCAGGGTAAAATTGCACAAGGCTCGCCCCCTATTGCAGATTCTATACACATCTGCCTACCCCATCGAAGATTAAAGGTTTGATGTTATGTTATGCTGATTTTAAAAATATTTAGGGCTTAACAGTTGCCGCACAAGGCTTATGGCAGTCTTTTTTTATGATATTTTGAATAGTAATCGCCCCTCGGACAGCTAGAAATGACGGGGCAAGTCATTTCTAATTTAAAATGCTACGAGTTTCACATGTTGCGGTGCCCTCATGATGCGAATTCGATTTAACTCCGATCTCTATGACAGTGAGGTGACTGCTGAATATTTTACTGAAGCGAATACTTTTGTGCTATTATGCTCTTTTTTATTTGAGTCATGTTTGTATTTATGAAGACCAAATACCCAAATATGAGAGCAGTAGTGGTCCAGTGGTAACGTCCGCGACTTACGAGATGTAGGTCGTAGGTGCGAACCCAAACAGCCGCTTTACTTTGTGTAAATGAATTCATCACCTCTGCTCTCAAAACGGTGAAGGTAAACATCGTGAGGGAACCGGCATGTCCTAGAACCAAAAATTCGAGGGCATGTGACGTCTACCAACCCGCACTGGGTCCGAGTGGTGGAATTACGGCCCACTCTCTCTCACAGAGAGGAGGCCTGTGTCCCTGCAGTGGGAGCATTATAGGCGGATTATGCTAAATAACCAAAAACCATAGTCTTTCTAGGATGGTTTTCGTTTGGTTTGTCATGGGTCCTGTTAATTAGGTATCCTTCTTGGTATTTGAGGGCCGTGCACTGAGCCAAGTCAACGTGCAGATCACAATAATTTCAGGAATGTTTTAGCGTTCATTGATTAAATATGAGCAGAAAAGGAGGCGACCTTGGGCTCATAGCTTGGGTGATTCAGGGATGATCAGTACAAACTTGTTTTTTACTACATTTAGTAAAATTATTTCTGCGACTAAATTGACTCTTAACTTCTCAGTTTACTAAGTTCTACTGCGGGATAATATCATCCATAAACACTTCCAGCCATTCTCTCCACGTACCTGATCTATGAACTCTCGTAGGGAGGGGAACTGTTGAATTATTCACGTATTTGTGATCAAAGACAATTGAGCCGTCAAGTGTTGGGCTCGGGACTGCCAACCGTCACACGTCTCGTCATGCTTTTATGTTGGTAGGACTTTTAGCTTCGGTTTTACATGTTCTAGGTATTGGGTCACGGTTACCTTTGATTTTTCTATGGAAATCATTGATAGTGTTTTGTTTTATGCATCGTCTACGTACCTGCGGAAGATATTTTATTGCAGTTCCAAATTATGTTAGTTATTTAATGCTAGAGTTAAGTGGCTAACTTATAACGATAAATCGTATAAAGCTGCCGCTTGCCTAAGTCGGCCCGTGGATGGGGACCATCTTTACATACTGAGACCCCTCCTTGCCTTGAATAGCACGTTAAGGCGTTTCAGGCCCCGGCTGTCATTTGTGGGTCTTTGACAGTCGCCAGGGGTCGTCAGAAGCCCGAAACTCCAACAACCAGACTTACCAAGGTGTATCGTGTTACCCAGTAAATGGGTTGTGGAGGTCAGTTAGGCAGTCGCTCCATGATACTGGTATTCAGCTGCACCCGGTGAGACTGGTAACTGACCCAACATAGTTGGGAAAAGGCTAGGTAGATGATGATTATTTTTGATAGTGCAAATTGAATGAACGATAAACGATATTTTTTTGTATCAATAATAAAATGTGTTTTTATTGATACAAAAAAATATCTTAAAAAAGTATCTTCAAAGCTACCGGAAAAGTCCTTAAAAATAACAAAGTCATGAAGTTAATAAAAAAAACTAAAAGGTACTTGTTGTTTGATCAAATGTAGTGATCAATCATACATTTTTGTGAATTCGTCTGACAGTTTATGTTAGTAAATATTAATTACCGTGGTCGTGTCTAATTAAATGTCGAGGTGAGGTGAGGTACTCAGCCAGTGTGAATTTAGTTCTGGTATGGTCATCTGCTGTGGTGGCCCAGCAGGAGCAATGGTGGCCCAGTGGTAACGGCCGTGACTTACGAGTTGGAGGGCGTAGGTTCGAAGTTCGAACCCAGACAAGCGCTGTACTTTGTGTAAATTATTTCATCACCACTGCTCTCAAAACGGTGAAGGAAAACATCGTGAGGAAATCGGCATGTTCTACGAGTAGAACCAAAAATTCGAAGACATGTGACATCTACCAACCCGCATTGGGCCCACGTGGTGGATTACGGCCCACTCATTCTCACAAAGAGGAGGCCTGTGTCCCAGCAGTGGGAACATTATAGGCTGATTATGCATTATGCATGTAAAAAAAGAGGGTAAATAATCATAAGGCATCAAAAAATTCGTCCGCATCGCTGTCAACGCCAAAGCCTTGGCCAAAAATAGGCCAGCCACCTAGTCAAGTGAGGACTCGACCAACCGCTTGGGGATTTCTCGAAAATAAATATTACGATAGATTCGGTTACGGTATCTGTTTGTCACGGCGAGTTTCCTCACATTAGCGATTAGAAGTGGTCCCTCAAGGTGAAATGATATAAAGTGATGTAATGTGTGCAAAAATCATTGACTAATTAATTACCGTTTAGTGAGGAGTGTTAAGGTTAGACAAAAGATCGTGATGTGTGGTTTTTAATAAAGTGTTGGTTTTTCTTAAAACTAATGATACATACGGCTACATATACATATACTTTCCATTAGAAGCTGATCTCGCAAAATACATATCATAGCAACATATCTAGTACACCCACATTTCACAGTTATGTTTAAGTCCCATGTAATAGGGGGCGAGTCTATTGCCATCAACCGGGCATAAATCCAGACTCTAGGCTGCTACTGAGAAATTCCAGATAGAAAAACCCAATAACACTGCCCGACCCAGGAATCGAACCCAGGACCTCCAGTAGCCCTTGCGACCACAAAACCAACGAGGCAGTCACCTCCACACCTCTGCCCAACCCTTAGGGGAAACAAAGAGTGATGTTATGTATGTGTATGATGTGTATATCAAGTACATTTTCAGTATAAGCTGACCTCTCATTGTACAGAAATCCTATACAATAGGATCTAACACCCATTTTTGAAAAGTGTCTTAATTAAATTCTATAGTGCTAATATACCCCAAAAAATCACACAATTTTTATTCAATCGATAAGTGCCATAAAAATGCATTTAAATTTTACATTTTCAAATTTCGCGCGTAGTTTGGCAAAAACGCTGGACGCAGTGGATGCCATGTTGCTCTGTGGTCATGACGTCACTTGGCTATGTAAACAAATGCGCTGATCTATTATCTAACTATCAGTTGACAGTTGACACGTTTTAGTTTACATAGCGGTATGACGTAATGACATGGCGGCTACTATTTCATGGTGTTTTTTAACAGATTAGAAAAACTGAAAACGTTGAATTGAATTTTAAAATTTATTTTGTTATTTTATGAACTAAAAGTAACATTTTCCGACTCCTTTTTGCCTAAATTATCTCAATAATATATTTATATATTTTTTCTCGTATATAGTAAAATACCCTATTATAGGATTTCTGTAGAATGAGAGGTCAGCTTATACTGGAAATGTATAGCTTGATATGTTGCCGTGTGTACGTAACAATTTTTTTTACAAGAAAAAGCACGTTATCATCCTTTATACTTAGGTAAAAGTGTTGATAACTGCATTATTGTTATCAAGATTTCATAATCTAAACCAAATCTAAGAAAAGTTGATGTAACTGGTGACTGAAAAGCTGGCGGCTTTCTCGCGCAACGCATAAGCATTGCAATTCAGCGAGAAAATGCCGCCAGCATCCTCGGTACAATGCCCCGAGGGACTTTTTTAGGCTTAACTTAGTTATAATTTAATTTAGTTAATGTTAATAATCATCTTGTAATTTGGTTATGTAAATAAATTCAATGAATTTTAATAATTCAGAAAAGTATATATCTGCCGTCTATTATATAAAAATCTCACCGTGAAAACTCAAGTGAAGAGAGCTGTCATTGCATTGATGGTATGGATTGACACTATATTGATGCTCATTTCTAGCTCACTTCACCTAAGTCTTCATGGTGAATTGAATTGTACAGAATAGATCGGGTGATCAGAGATATACTTTTCTTTGCCTTTCAGAAGAACTTTTTGATCGTAAAAATTGAATTTTTTGGTTTGCCAGTTTAAAAGAGTGTCCATGGAGTTTCTTGCCCGTTATTCTCCATAGGTACCTACTACGCTTTGGAATGGGCAATTAGCTTCATATTTCTAACTGACTGACTCCTTGACAATTCAAAAGTGCCTGTAAATGGTTTCATTGAAATAAATGCTTTGAGTTTTTTTTTTCTTATTACTTACTGTCAATAAAATAAAACCAGTTCCGTTTTTACCGCTCCGTTTTTAGGTAAAAATATAGTTATCCTAATCTTAGTTCTAACTAATATTATAAATGCGAAAGTGAGTTTGTTTGTTTGCTGCGCTTTCACGCTAAAACGGCTGAACGGATTTGGATGAAATTAGGCACATGGATAGACCATGACCTGGATTAGGACAAAGAATACTTTTTATCCTGATATTACTACAGGATCGAGACTTATGCGGGTGAAGCCACGGGGCGCAGCTAGTTTTACATAATATCACGACTATATTCCCTGAAGGGATAGGCAAAATTGTACCTACCTTTTTTGTTTTTTTTTTGTTGGATGGGAAATTATCAAATAACTTTTCCCGCTCTGGGCGGAGCAAGAGGGTACGTGGACTCTTACCGACTAAAACCCACCCGTGTTCCTTCCGTTGCCTGTGTTGCCAGGGGCTTCTGCACTGACTGGATAGTTCCACTCAATCTGTGTAGCTCTTTCCTCAAAGGACCATTTCAGACACCAATCTACATGGTCTTCACATGATCTGACCAAGATTATGTCTGGACTTTAAAAGAGACTGTGACCTCTGAGTTTGTTTCGGCCTATCTTCTCAGAGTAGTCAGATAGGAAACGTCGAGCTCATCTAGTTTTTTTTTTAAATTGACGTGTAGAAGTGTTTGTAGGTTTCTACTTACAGAAAATAAAACAATATCAACATCATTTCATTTCATCAATAACCCTTTCAGACTTTCCCGCGAAAGTGTACCCACCTACCTAAAGGTAATACACCAACATTTCGCCAGTTATGTTTAAGTCCCATGTAACACTACAAGGAAAAGTACAAATTTTACTACAAGTACGAAAATAACAATGAAGTAGCATCCAGGAGCTTTTAGCACCATTCACCAAATAAACGCTAAAACAAAACGTGATCAACGAACGTCACATTTTGGCACAACTTTTTACGGTTGCAAAAAAGCAACTGAAAGTTTTGCGCACCGTGAGAATCCCTTACTATCAGGCCTCGCAAATCGACAGATAAGTATTGGCTTCTATCTGAACGCCGTCCGTTAAATTGACGTTATCGGGCGACTCACTTGCGACTACACTCGCACTTTCCACTGGCATTGTCGTGAGAACTGTGGTATGTGTAATAAGCATACGAGTGTGTATTGTTTCTTTATATTGTATGAGGAGCTTGAGAGTATTTTATGTAGATCTAAACAAAGTTTGGTGGTTTTGATAACTTTTTTAATGGTTTTTCATTAGTCGTTTCAATTTATAATTCATTAACAATGTACAGTCTCTTGCACATGAAGTTACCACAAACTGTCAAACTTCTCATTCGATTTTGAACGTCGACATTTTAAGGTTTAAAATCATTTCGAGAAATTTGACAGGTTTTGGTACCTTTGATGTGCTGGCAACTGTACATTGTGTTTGAAATGATTATGCATAATAATAATAATTACTATAATAATAATAATTATTATGCATAATAATAATAATTACTATAATAATAATAATTATTATGCATAATTATTTTTTCAGTCCCTCATTACGGGAACCTCGTGAAAGCCGAGAAAGATAAACAAATCAAGTATCTTGACTTGGCTGGCGAGGTTGTCGACATGTGGGATGTGGATTCAGCAATCATTGTGCCGATAGTCGTATCAGCCAATGGCCTAATTGCCAAGAGCCTCGACCAACACCTAAGGAAGCTCTCGTTGGGCAGCTGGATGAAGGGCTTGATTCAGAAAGCGGTGCTTCTGGACACGGCTCGCATTGTTAGGAGGTTCCTCTCTCTGGAGCCCTGACCGCTGGTAGCTTGGACCCTGTTCCCGATACCAGTGGGCTACCATTTTTTTATATTTTTGAATGTTTTATATATTCTAATATTTAAAAATATAATTTTATGTGTATAAAATGAAATAAAAGAAAATAATAATAAATAAAAAACACTCACATAAAACATACCTACACGTAACACATTGGTCATTTAAAAATATGATAAAAAAATAACTCATATTAAAAACAATAAAATTATTCAATGTAATGTAGAATGTAGTGAGTTGACTCACTAAAATAAAACAGGAATATTTGTAAATACAAATTAAATCCAAATAAAATAGTTCAATTTCAAATCAAAATAAATAATAAATTTGTCATTTAAAAATAATTATTACGTGTATATCGCGCAAAGTATAATATCGCGAATCGTGTAGTACAGTAGAACCAACTCAGGTGTACGCTCACCGCTGCATCGATTAGTTGACACCTACAATGGACAGTATGGCTCAACTGATATTATGTTTCTCAGCAAGGCTATATTTAGAAAAGAAATTGTTACTATTTTAAGTGATCAGAACCTTATTAATTTTTTTTTTTTTTTTAAATGTTGCCCCACACTAGGAATTTCTTCCTGTATCGTGGGTGCGTTTACAAACATAGAAACTCACAAACACAAACACCCAGACCCGGAACAATTACTTGCAGATCATTCAAATATTTGTTCCGTGCGGGGATTGAACCCGCGACACGCTGCGCAGCAGTCGATCGCTCAGCCATTACGCCAACCGTGTCGTCGAAATTAAGTAATGTTTATTTTTATTTTGTTAATTTTGATATCCTTCTTTCTAACAACTAGTAGACCTGTTTGATAATATGTGGATAACGTTGTGAGTGGTGTATTTGTTACCTCTATTATTAACTTTTAACCTATGTTTACTTATTATTACACTGCTGTTTGTTGTAAATATATCGATATGATATGTATAATAACGTAATCAACGAGTTTCAATGTCTTTAAATAATACCTTCGAGAGATGTCAATTCTGTGAGGTTTTCAGGAGCTTTTTCAGAACCACTGAGAACGTTTTTATATGAATAAAAGTCACCACCATTTGCCAAATAAGGTTAAACCTTTATAAAGCACTGGGAATATTCTTCCCACTATAAATTTAACAGCTCAAAAAATTGCGTTCCAAGTTACTACTTGGAACGCATTTTTGTTTTGTATTCTATTGTTTTACTAAAGCTATTTGGAAACTTATCAATCATTCACTATATGTTAAAAAAGATTGAAAAAATGAAACTTTGGCTACCAATAATACTACTTATAACCTATGACTACTTGGCATTGTTGTCCGATTGCTAAATCGTTATGACTGTAAAAGGGTTAAGGTTCATCTCCTAGCCTAAATAGATGCAATTGCAATAATCATATTTGTTAACAAATACCCCTGTTCGTAATTACTAATCAATCACAACTCATCGAATCCATCAGTCGAATTTGACACTTACCTACATCCTTCAATTAGAACTCAATTTGCTTTTACAATCAACCATAATTTGTTTGATTGTGAAATCAAATCTTCGTGGTATCCCGAACTTAGTAATGCTAAGGTGTTACCTAAGAGTTTCTATAATTGACTTAGGAATTAAAGAAGGAAGTTTTATTGTGAAACTATAGAACATCCAAATCCTGTTGCAGCCATAATTTGAGGATATCAAGATTTTCTACGTAATATGTTTGCTGTTAACATAAATTAATCACTGCTAAATAGGTATTTAAGTACAAAGAAATCAAAGGGCTTGTCTAATAACGGCAGTGATATTAAAAAATTACCATTTAATACCTAATCATAATAATTTATACAATGCATTATGATTTTTCTGTCGTTTTCAGCTAATCAAACATGATTGCCCGTTTTCACTAACGCCGTTGAAATACGCTGTTGGATTTTCAACTTTCGGCGGTGAGCCAACCTTGGAAAATCTAACAGCGCGAGATATTCACGTGGGTGTTGCTTCGCTTCGACAGGCATATAGCTGCCTGTCGCGCCCGCGATATCGCCCCAGTGTGCAGAAGCCTTTAAACGTGCAAAAAGCTTGTAAAGGTACACTCTAGAGCTGTCAATGTGCCGATTACAGTAAAAAATAAATAAAAATTAAATGCTGTTAAAAGGGCATCACTTGAGAATGACTGGACCGAATTGGCTATTTTTTCTTTTAAAATGTTCGTAGTATAGAATTAGGTTTTTACTGAAAGAAATACTGGAAAAGTTTCCCGGAATTTCCAATTCCAAAAAAACAGAACGTTTTCTATGGGATTTTAAAATTTTGATAGAACAGTCTGTCGTGTCAGCTAGTACCAAATAATACGTGCACTGATCACCATGCTTGTTCAAGACGGGTTGTCGACTTGTCGATTTCAGACTTAAGCATAATCAACCTATAATGTTCTTACTGCTGTGGAGTGGGCCGTCATCCCCCACGCGGGCTCAGTGTGGGGGACTTCAGACTTATATTAACTATAAGTTCAGGTTTCCACACGATGTTTTTCCTTCACCGTGTCCGTGGGTGTGTCCGTGTCATCACAGCGGGCCCTATCAGAATACCAGCGCTGCGGTATTTATTTTTTAAGAATAGCAACATTATGCCGAGATAGGAGCCTTTTTGGCGTCGCATAAGTCGTTTTTTTTATTTTATTAATATGTAAATTTTGTTAGTTTTAAATGCTTCTTTTTTACTTTTTGTATTTCTTGTGCATGTCCCAAATAAAAGGCAGTTAAGAGCAGTGGTGGCCCAGTGGTAACGGCCGCGACTGACGAGGTGTAGATCGTAGGTTCGACCCCGGACAGGCGCTGTACTTGGTGTTTGTTATTTCATTACCTCTCAAAACGGTGAAGGAAAACATCGTGAGGAAACCGGCATGTCCTAGAACCAAAAATTCGAAGACATGTGACATCTACCAACCCGCACTGGGCCTGGGTGGTGGATTACGGCCCACTCCCTCTCAAAGAGAGGAGACTTGTGTCCCAGCAGTGGGAACATTATAGGCTGATTATGTGTCCCAAATAAAATATTTTTCTTTCTTTTCTTTCTTTCTTTCTTTCACCAATGTCAGTAATGTCCAAGATAAACTCAGAAAGTCCATATTTATTAATTGAAAAAGTCACACTGGTCCCCCGGCGTTGAACACACAAACAACCTCATGCATAAGAGGCGAGGTCTTAACCACTAGGCCAATGTATGTAAAAAAAAAAACCACCCACGCTGCCAACGTATGTAAAAAGGCACTGAATTTTTACAAACAGTTGTCTCGGGCAGCAAAGGTTAGTTGGGGTCTAAACTCTGAGGTCATACGCAGCATTTATACCGCAGCGGTCGAGCCGGTCATATTGTACGCAGCCAGTGCCAGGGCACCGGCAGCGAGGAAGGTCGGAGTTCAAAAACTCCTGAATTCAGTCCAGCGGGGGTTCGCTCAGAAGCTCTGCAAATCTTACCGTACTGTGTCACTCAACTCCGCGCTCGTGTTGGTTGGGATACTCCCGCTTGACCTCCGAATACAGGATGCAGCCGCACTGTACGAGGCAAAGCGTGGGGTTCCTCAGCCATCACTTGCAGGCCGCGAGGTGGAGCGGGTGGTGGCATTTGCAGGGCTTCCGCATCCAGCGAAACATACGGCCATGGGGTTCGTGAGCTTGGTAGATCAGTCCCATGTGGAGTCCCACAACAGCCAAGATATACGGCACTGTCCCTCTGGGACAGGGAAGCCGAGATAAAGTCCCTCAAGCTTAGCTTGCCGACGTGCTGTACTGTCCACCAGGCAGAACTCCTGGCCATATGCGAAGCGACGCGCCAAATCCTGCGACGCCGGGAGGGAACCTTCGGTATCTATAGTGACTCGATGGCGGCATTGCAAACAGTCACAAACCAGGGTTCTCTCCATGCTCTGGCAGTGGAGGCGTGAGTGAACCTCAACGTGGCTCTATCCCAGAGCAAAGATGTGTCCTTGTTCTGGATAAAGGCACACGCTGGACTGGAAGGAAACAAATGCGCAGACCACCTCGCTAAGGAGGCGGCACTGCGCAGCAAGAAGAGACCGGACTTCGACCGCTGCCCGGTATTATTCGTCAAGCGGCAGATCCGTGTGGGGTCGCTTGACGAATGGAACCGGAGGTATAAAGAAGGAACAACAGTCTCAGTCACTAAGATCTTCCTCCCAGACGCCATCGACGCCTTCCAGATTGTAAAGAGGATGGAGCCGACCGGGGTGGTGACCCAGTTTTTGACGGGCCGCGGTGGGTTCTCCGAATACTTGCACCGCTTCAAGTGTAAGGAGGACCCATCGTGCATCTGCGAGCTGGGTGTGCTGGAGTCAGTCCCGCACATCCTAGTCCAAAGTCCTGTGTACGAAGGGGAGAGTTTCGGAATCGAACAAGAGCTGGAGGCCCAATTTAGTATTAATAATATTGCTGTTCTCTTGAAAAATAATAAATATAGGGACATTTTATTAAAATTTTGCACTGAAATAATTGAAAAGTAATAAAAAGAAATAAGTTAGGGTAATCTATGCTTCCCTTATACGAGTATTAAATGAGAATATAACACGTGAAGCATAGAAAATAACCGTCTTATTTCGTTATATCATTCAAAATTGATAAAAATTGTAGCTTTTTCAAAAAATTTGGATAAACATATTGTACAAATTTTTCAGTCTAATAAACAAACTTCGTCGTCAAAGGTCTATGTGACTATGTCAGGGGGACACCAGCAGAGCAGGAGTGGTTTTTAGTCGGTTCGAGTCCGACACTACCTGAACTGACTCACGGCTCATTAGACCGTGAGACAGTTCAGGTGTCCGTGGGGATTTTCCACTCCTGCCAACAATGAAAAAAAAAAACCACTAGGCCATCACGACTCACGACGAAAGTGAGTAGGTACTTATACTATCCTAAGCGTACTCAGCCACATGCTGGACAGCCCCCTTCTGGGGCACTGGGTTCAAGCACAAGGGCGAGTGCCCGGGGCCCCAGCGGGCGGCAAATACTTAAATAGATATTTTAATTTTTAAGTCGTTATACTAACAATATTATGGGTCAAATATGTCTGTAATAAAAAGACGTTGCTTTATTTTTTATACTAGATTTTTTTTTAAGTAACAAAAGGTAAACAACATTGAAAATGGTTACTTACTTACAACATTTCAGTTCCAAACTTTGCGTCTCGAAAAAAAGGGTGACCGCCAAAATCAGACGGCGAAAAATCACCATAAAATGCAGATAACTCGATAAATCCCATAAACGTAGCGTTAGTGAGTATGGGGTTGTAAGACGAGTGTTAGAATATTATTATTATGGTGTTTTCATGGGTTAAGTGTTGTGGTGATAGATTTTATCAGTACGAGCTGAACCGACAAACATTGCTCTCTCCTGACAATGGTGCCGATTCCCTTGTTCACAAACTAAACTAAATTTAAGTTCAGTGCATCTTTTTCTTTCTATTTAATTAAGAAAAGGACAGGAGATAAATTTTAGTTTAGTCCTGTCAAATTAATCAGCGCCTGTTACTACTCCATACAAGTTTAGACGTGATTAAAAACTTGCCTACTAAAATTACGTCAATTTACGTCAAGCGCTGATTAATTTGACAGGACTAAACTTAAATTTAGTTTAATTTGTGAACAAGGGAATCGGCACCAGTACCTAATTCATACAAAAATCTGATAGAAAAAAGGACGTTTAGTTTTTTCTGAACTTGAAATATTTCCGGGAAACTTTTCTAATCTTTATTGCCATAAAACCTAATTTGGACTATTACATACATAAAAAAAAAACAGCCTAATCGGTCCCGCCGTTCTTAAGTGATGCGCTCACCAACGAACAGCATTTCATTTTAAATTATTTATATAGATTCAGTAGTTGTCAATCTGCCTAGCCTTTTCCCAACTATGTTGGTCGGCTTCCGGTGTAACCGGATGCAGCTGAATACCAGTATTTTACATGGAGCGACTGCCTATCTGACCTCCACAACCCAGTAAATGGGTAATACGATATCCCTTGCTAAGACTGGTTGTCAGACTTTCGGGCTTCTGACGACCCCTAACGACTGTCAAAGATCCACAAATGACAGCCGGGACCAACGGCTTATGTAAAGATGGTCACCCGTCCACATACCAACCGCGGCAAGCGTAGCTTAACCTGATGGATCGACCCGTGCTACTGTTATTACTTAGCCACGAGCTCTTTGTATTTTGTTTTATTGAGGAGCCTAAGTCGTAAGTAAGTTATGTACAAATGTCGCTGGTTTTTGACAGATTTTGTATGCCAAATTTGTCGTCAAAAACTCACAATAGAGAGACGTTTGTAAAGGAGTAGACTTGGCCCCAGGACTTATTTAATAAGACAACTGAATCACTTACTATAAACAAATTGTTTCTCAATTGTCACTCATAAGAAGTTACGAAAAGTGCTCGAAATATTACGTAAAATATACGTATATTGTAGAAGTTAATTCTAGACAAAAAGCTGTGTAAAAAGAAACTTATGTTTCTGAATTAAGTTAAAGTAAAATTGAGACTATTACTTCCAAAAAACAGAGATGAACCTGCAACCTCATTTGATCCCAGATAATGAGGTGTCAACCGAACAAAGAACATTACACGTATTTCCTGCAACACATCCTGTTTAGCAATACGAAACAAAACAGACAGACGGACCTACATTCTATACACAAACAGGGTTGTCGCTTGTCACATTACCGCCCCGCCTGAAGGGTATTCACATGCAAAATTCAACGAACATTAGGTGCAGCCCTAACACGCGGAAGTGATATTTTTGACATGTGCACCACAGAGTATAAATTTCTATGCTTTTTACTGAATTGGTGTCGTCACATTATTTTGAAGGTTTGAAAGACATGCGAGGGTGGCGGAGGGGAGTTGCACTGAGTGTATTGTTCGTTGAATGAGGTAAAGCATTCTATCAGTGACACGGTATAATGGATTATATTTGACTGTAACTGGTTTTATCTTTAGCTTATTTATTTGGTAGGTTGCTAGCTTAGTAATTTAGTAATTTAATAAATGAACTTACTTTTTATAAAATAGAAATAAATATCATTTATTTGCTACTTTGCTTTTTACCAGACTGCCCCAGAAGGAGGGTAAAGTTTTTCGAGAGTATGTATGTATGTATGCATGTATGTCTATTTCTTTGGCACGCTCCGTAGCGTAAACGGCTTGATGGATTTTAACATAACAGGTGTCGTTAGATTCGTCTTAATTGTGGGAGTGACAGGCTATATAATATTTATATATTGCACCTGCAAACACAAAAAAGGGAGGGAAGGTCTTTTTTATAATAAACTACAACAATATTGATATCAAATAATAGCTAGTAATGAGTTAATTCCATATATATATATATATATATATATATAAATATTAATACAACTAAAAAGCTTGAGATAAAACAAATTATTAAAAAAACAAAAAACCCGACTGCTAAACACATAACTAACAGAAAAAAAAGCATTATAATCTATAGAATTTTTTCTTTAATTTTAGAAAATTAGAACCAATAACCTGAAATATAGTGTAACTTTTGTTTGCCCCGCCTGCGATACCAAAATTCTATAGATTATAATTGCTTGTTTTTCTCTTTTCAAAATCAAAAGTCATTTATTCAAACTAAGCTGAGAATCAGCACTTTTCGAACGTCAATATTGCATAAGAATTTCAGTTATGTGTTTTAGCAGTTAGGTTTTTTGTTTTTTAAATAATTTGTTTTTTTTTTGTTTAGTAAATGTTAAATTTCAGTAATATTTGTTACAAGGAGTCATGTAGCAGGTATTACGTCCCCTTAGAATGTTTGACACTAGCTTCTCCTTTCCTCTTAATGTACCCACACAAATATAATATGGCGTATTTGTAAATCCCAACAATGACAAATACAATAACATCACTCCTGAATCCCCCGAACCTTAGGGCAGAGTTGTATTTATTTTATTTTTATTTCTTCGCGTTAACAAACAGTTACACAATAATGCTTAATATTTAGGTATAGATATTTTATAAATACTTAAGTAATCATGCAACCAGCATCGTTATCCACAAATTAATCCAACAGTGAAAATAGTTTAAGCAAGGTCGAAGCAAACTTAACAAACAATTGTCTATCATAGCTTAATTATTATAACAAACTACGAGTAGGTGTGTGAGTATAAGCACTACAAAACTAAGCGGTATTTAAATGGATTTCTTATAAATACTATTTTGAAGTACACCCAAATTTTCACAATACAAGTCTTTAATCAAGTCAGTTATCACACGGTATTGTGCCTGCAATTATTACAATAAACAAAACCAAATCTAAAATTACACGACATTGTCGAAGAATGACAGAGTACTATTGGCACGAAAATGCACCGGCGAATATTTTTGTATGATTGCTTACGTGATGGTGGCGCTGTTGCCAAAAATAACAGTTATACGTGGTTATGATATTGTAGAGTCTAGTTGTTTAGATCGTCAGGACGATAGTGTCAGAGTAAGGTTGGAACGGATAGATTTTGAGGGTATAAATTTATTATTTATTTATTTATTTGCTCTCATACAATAACATAATCAGCCTATAATGTTCCCACTGCTGGGACACAGGCCTCCTCTCTGTGAGAGGGAGTGGGCCGTAATCCACCACGCGGGCCCAGTGCGGGTTGGTAGATGTCACATGTCTTCGAATTTGTGGTTCTAGAACATGCCTTTCCTTGCGGTTTCCTCACGACGTTTTCTCATACAATAGATTACTGACAATTTTTGTACATGAACCCCTGTCAGGGCCCTGCAAAACATAAATGTTGGTTTGCTGTTGAGTTTGTGAAATTAGTATAAATTTTGTGTAAATTCATAAAAGATAATACAATAAATTCCAGAAAAATTATATGGCTAGGCACAGATAATATAATACTACGATTTAGTTAAAGAACGAAAATTAATTTACTCGCACACAAACACAATAAGAACAAAAATCTGTCAGTTGTAGGACTGCAGTTCAGAAGTGTAAACTTCATAGCTTCGCAAACTTTTAAACATCAGTATGTATATGTTCTGATCGTGGTGGACACGCGGGTTCAGTGCTTTTACCCAATCTCAAAAGTGCCCAACGTGCCTAAAGAAGTGTTCACAAAAAAAATGAAGCTAGGCGCACGTGAGGGTTCAAATTGGTCGTTTGCTCTGAAGAGGAGCGAACATGAAAAGAAAGAAAGAAAATTCATTTTTGTAACACATACTAAAAGGCATATAACACAACATACATATAAAAAATACAAGTAAAAAAAAAACAAATGTAAAGTGTACAAATTAAATAAATTAGCAGGAAACTGTGACTCGCGGCTGCGCCAAATAGGCTCAACAAGAGCACTGCCACGGGCACGCCAATAGGCACAACAAAAAGAGTAGAATGTCGTCGAGCTCCTTGTTGGAACTCAACGAAATTCTACTCTTTTTAAAATAGTTGGCATTTTCAAGATAGTGCAAAGTGAAATGCTACTAACTTTTAAGCCGTATTTGTTAACACAAGTTGGTTTATAATAAAAATGCGTGTTTTTATCTATGGGCATTATTACTTATTATTTTTACTTATTGCAGTGTTTGTAGATACCAATGCATCGGCAGCCAATATACATACAATTAGCTAAAAGTTAAATTCTTAAATAGAACTAAGTAAAATATTATATTATTCATGTTATTAAGTTACAGCAATACAGGCTTAGTTTATTTATTTATTTATTTATGTATGAGAAGACAGTGAAGGCTTGTCAACAAGTACCAGGTACTTAAGTTAAACTTACAGTTTTTGGTAAATTATAAAAGCACTCTTTTTTATTCTGGTATTCAGTGCTTTGGAATACAATTTTCTCAAAAAGGAAGGTAATTGAGCTTTAAAAAATATAATAATAATTCATTTATTTCAGACACAGTCCATATATATTACCTACTTAGAAAAAATAAAATCATAAAAAACACATCACATTAAAATTAAATTACTTTGTAAGCGTACACCTTTTAAAGCTGTAATAAGTTAGAGACATATATTTTCGCTATAACGACTGATGAGCTAAAAATCTATAATTATTTTTGCGAAGTAATGAATGGGCAATGAACACTTTATGAAGGAATTAAATCGATACCTCCATTTTCATGTAACACTATTCTCGTTACGACAAATAAAATTGAACGCCATATCACGGTATCCATCAATTTCTAAGCAAGTTGGTCCTTTGTCGCGCACTACCTATCTGTCGCAATCTGTCACGGTTGCGCTTGCGACTCGAAGCATCGTGATCGTTACATAGATAAACATCTCTATTTTCTGTCTCGTGACTTTGGTCTTTATATTTTTTATTTTTCACTTTTTTTATTTGTTTTTTTTTGGCGCGTGCGTGTCGCTTGTTTGAGTAATCAAATATCTGGTACGAGTCAGTGACTTTCTTTTGAAAGTTAGATGTGGTTTGTAGGATACGAAACTGTTTGGATGAGATAGCAGGAGTATTTTGTTTCTAAAATAGTTTCAGATACCATAAATGTTCTCTAAGTGGTATGTTACAGCGATATTCATTAATTTTGACCATCTTTATATTTTTGCAATTTTTACTGTAACAGCGATACAGTCTAATTAATTATAACGTGTCGTGATAATATTAATACAATTTTCCTGTATACTTATGTTCTAAAAAGTTCAGTGAAATTAATTCTAGGAATTAAAATCGCCATCTCCACACAACGTGCAAAACTCGTATAAAAGTTGCAAAACCAAAATTAAAAGACTACTAATTTTCAGTTAATCACAGCAAACCACTCATTCTGAACTCCATTAAAACCAACATCACACTTAGCAACTATTAATAACCAAACAAATTTCTATACAAAGCCCACTGCGTGTCTTAACCTAAATCTAAAATAGTTTTTGAAAAATCTATACAAAAACACACATTGCGCACTTGTTTACGGGACAAACTCTATGGCCATAGAGGGGGGAGGGAGCGGTGAAAAGGGGGTGGTATCGGGCACACCACAGTCGCAACAGAAATAGAGTTTGACGTTTGTATCCGCGGTGGCGCCTGTTCATTGTCAACATTTACAGAGTAGTGTGAGGAACAGAGAGAGGTGTTGAGTTTGGGGCTTTTTGAGGGAGGTAGGATTTGATAGATCCTTCTAATTTACATTTTTGTTGGTTATTTATATTTTGAGATTTGTTGTTATAGTGGCAGAATTTTAAAAGAAAAGCTAAACCATATCAGAAGTTAAACGAGTAAATTAGCGTAAAGAATTGCTTATTTTGTATCCAGGAATTTTTATGTTATGACAAAATCATTAAGTTGAAATTTTCATACCATTACTTAGAGGTAAGTTACTTACTGCTATAGCAGTATAGTGCGAAAAGATTTAAATAAGATAATAGTAGATTAGAATAGTAGATTAGATAACAAGTGAGAAAAGGTAATTTAATTCGAGGGACTAAGATGGATCCCGAGAGCAGCGAAAGATTCTAGAGTAGAATCCCGAGCGTAGTAAGGGATTCTTGATTAGAATCCTGAGCAGAGCGAGGAAGAGGATTATTTATTTTTTCAAGAGTTGTGTACTTACTCTACTTTTTAGCATTGATTGCGAGAAAATTAATAGTAGTTTATTATTTATATTTTTCATATTTTATTATGCAACAAATTATTTACTATAATGTATGCTTTAAAAAGAAATGATTTCGGAGGTAGTGTCTCATTTTAGTCATTGGACGAACTCATTTTATTATAATTATGTTAATAGATTTTCCAATGACATAAAATAAGTGTTTGTTTTATGTAATTGGAAAATCTATCGTGGGATAATAGATACAAAAGAACCTAACATTGGCAGGGTATTAAAAAAAAGAAAATGCTCTATGGAATTGGTCCATTTGGCCAGCCAGTAGGTACTTTCAGCACGTTTTATTAATTTTTTGTATATAATTCGTATAATTCGTGCTTCTTCCAAATTCAAAATGTTTTTAATCACTCAGTGACTAAAATGAAGTTATCGATGAATGAATGAAATGAATCCCTTTTTCGAGTGGCAATGGTAAAAACTTTATTTATATTATAAATATATTGTTAAAAAAATAGGGATACTGTAAGATCTTCTCGATTATAATCTAACATGTCAGTAGTCACAGCGGCCTCTGACGACTTCCACTGCTCTGCACACCTAAGGAGGGCGCGTTAAAATTGAAAATAAATTCAATATCAATTTGAGCACGAGCCAAGTGCTGTATCGCGTTTGTGTCGATACGTGACGTTTATGTGCCCACTCGACACCGGCCAGCTAGGGCTACCTACTTTATTACATTATACTTAATAATATTGATATAGGCTGGCAAGTTGTATAATTGAATGGCCCTGGTGGCTTGGAGTATGTCATGCTCACTCTAATGTCTCACTGATGGTGGCGCGTGTGTTGGATCATTTAGCTCCCTTCAAAATGGTTGAGCTGAATGGTGCTGATCCACGCGTCATGTTCGTGAACGGGCGCCGTCAGTAGAGACTGCTCATCTCTTAGCTGCCACGGCTTATTTTAACTTTAATTTTTGAATTGCTTTTGTTTTTGTTGTAATCTTTTTATTACGGACGCTTTTACGTTTTGCATCGTTCTTACATGTATAATTTCAAAATGAATGATGTAAACAATATTTTGTAACCATAATACGTTGATTTAAAAGAGTGTCCTTGGAGTTTCTTGCCCGTTCTTCTCCATAGGTACCTACTACGCTTTGGAATGGGCAACTAGCTTCATCTTTCTGACTGACTGACCGAACCCTTGACAATTCAAAAGTGCCTGTAATTGGTTTATTTGAATTAGATGCTTTGAGTTTGAGTTTGAGTTTGAATTATATATAGTTGAAAAACGGAAACATATGTCTGTATGTCTGGATGTCTGGAAGCGACACCAAAACTGCCATTCTTCCTTGATGGAAGAATGGCAGTTTTGGTGTCGCTTCATTTCAGAAACGTTCATGAATGAAAGTATGTAAATTATATGAAACAGTTATAGGGCTTACTTTGTAGGCATTAGCTTTTTATTTTGATTATTATTAATAGGAGTAGAAAGTTTGCTCTGCAATGAAATCTTAAAATAGATTAGACGAGAATGTTTTTATTTTGCATGGTGCATTATTAGTCTTAATAATAGGGTTTAGGGGCCTTTTTTTTGTGTGGTTAATTATCAAATAACTTTTCCCGCTCTGGGCGGAGTGGGAGGGTGTGTCAGACTCTTACTGACTAAAACCCACCCGTATTCCTTCCGTTGCCTGTGTTGCCAGGGGCCTCGGTAACCCTTTCGAACTTCCACGGGACCCCGGCAGGGGTTTAGGGGCCTGCCTCGATGGTCTTGTGGTCCCAAGCGTATGAGGTCCTGAGTTCAATTCGTGGGTCGGGCAAAGTTTCATTGGGTTTTTCTATCTGGAATTTCTCAGTAGCAGCCCGGAATCTGGATTAGGGCTCGGTTGATGGCAATAGGCTCGTCCCCTATTTCATGGGACTTAAACATAACTGGCGAAATGTGGGTGTACTTTATGTACTACAGATGTACGTACACCTCTGCCTAACCCTTCGGGAATGTAGGCATGATATTATGTTATGTTATGTTATGTTATGTTATGTGATCTACACATATCTCGCCATGTACGAGCATAAAAATATATATAAAAAAAAACAAGTTGTAATTACCTCTGTAGTATCAATAATAACAATATCGTCAAGCAATAATTATACTATTACAACAAGTACACATTTAAAGCACTATTGCAAAATTGTAACTCCAACATTTTTACTATTTTTATACAATTGTCAGGGTAGCTCTTGTGTGTAGGGGTCCACTAGGGCCGATGCCTGCCGGGGTCGCGGTAAGGTACTAAAGGGCAACACAGGCAACAGGAAGGAATACGGGTAGGTTTTAGTCAGTAAGAGTCAGACACACCCTCCCGCTCCGCCCAGAGCGGGAGAAGTTATTTGATGATTTCCCATTAAAAAAAAAATCCCATTCACACGGTGCAAGTTTATTGCCTGTGGCGTACCATAAAATTGAAGGGCAACTAACTGGCACCGTCTACACAACACGTACAATAGTGTTGCACGACACGGGCAAGTTATTTGTCGTTCAAAACAGGTACAGATGTAAAAAGCACGTACAATAAAATTGCACCTGCAATAAAATCGCATTCAACTCTACACGAACGAATGAAACAAGTAAAAAAACCTGAGAAGACGTTGAATAAAATTGTAATTAAATATTTGGCAGCGCAAAAACGTGCAATACTTGAATCAATTGTACAAGGACGTAACTCTGTATTATGACGAGGAAAAACTTGCATTCAATTATTGCATGCCATTTTATGGAAATCGCACGTGTGTAAACACTTGCATGCAATTCTTGAATGGCAATAAAATCGAACGTGTTTTATGGTATGCGATTATTGCTTTTGAACGTACCAGAAACTTGCACCGTGTAAATGGCTTTCTTTTTTTACTTGCAAGTTATGATCTGAGAGTACGCCAAACTTGATGTATGCGGAAATGGGATTGGTGAAGCTTTCAATAGCAATGTTAGTAGGAAAAACTGTGGTTGGAAAAGGTGTTCTGCGCTTTTGTTTTTTTTTTTATGGGAAATCATCAAATAACTTCTCCCGCTCTGGGCGGAGCGGGAGGGTGTGTCAGACTCTTACTGACTAAAACCCACCCGTATTCCTTCCGTTGCCTGTGTTGCGGGGGCCTCGGTGACCCATAAGTACCTTCTTCCCGCGACCCCGGAACGTGCTTTGTGCTAAAGTGCACATTTATTGTGCTACACTTTTGTGTTAGATAATTAAATATGTGGTCGTTATTTTTTATTTAAGATAAAATTAATTACCTGTCAATCTATTCTATACAAGTCTCACAGAGACAACTTAGGTGAAGTCAGCTGTAAATAGTGTCAATTCCTAGCATCAGGCGGAATGACATTAACAAGTCACTTCAAGCTCACTTCACCTGTGTTCTTTCTAAGATGCACAAACAAAATGCACAAAAGGAAAGTGACTTATGTGTGACCAATTATCATTAATGACATGCCTTTCCACCAACAGAAATGTTTTTCTTTTCTCTGACAACCCTGTCACCTATGTAGGTTTAATTTTAATACAAATTCATCGTTTATCTATCGTCATACATTCTTTAACTAAAACGGAGATTAAAATTTATTGGAATTCATTCGGTTTTAGACACCGACTGTCAAAATAATGTAATCCACTATGATGATGACGATCGAGCTCTGATATGTTTTTATATCTTGATGAAAAATGTGAAGCAACGTTTATATGAATGGGGTCAATTTTTGTGGTAATGGTGACTTACGGAAGCAGATTTTCTTGGAAACTTATGAATTATGTTCGAGGCATAATATGACTGGAATACCTACTACAGAGTTGTAATGGATTTCTACGTCATCGATGTAATGACTGGCATAAAACTTTTATTGCCCACTGAAAGTCAGAGATCTTCAGTCTTCACATCGGTTTGCAATATTCCGCTCTATTTGTAGTATAAAATCAAAGTTACGAGTAGGTTGCCACATTGCAGGATGAAAAACCTGCCTTAAGTACCTTCATAGTTTGTGTTCCTCGCGCGCCTCAAAGAGATGTCGTCAGCAAAAGAGTAGGGGTCCACTACGGCCGATGCCTGCCGAGGTCGTGGGAAAGTCCGAAAGGAATACCGAGGCCCCTGGCAACACGGGCAACGGAAGGAACACGGGTGGGTTTTAGTCAGTAAGAGTTTGACACACCCTCGCGCTCCGCCGAGAGCCGGAGAAGTTATTTAATAATTCCCCAACCAAAAAAAAAGTACCTTCATAGTCAAGACCAAAAGTACTTCTACGCTTCCAGAGGAAGAAAATAATGTGATCTATTCATAGTCCAGAACGCGCTATACCATAAAAATAATGTAATATTTACCTTAACAATAAAATGCAGAACTAAATGAAAATCTATACAACCCTAATAACACCGGCTTAGTTGAAGATCGATGCGTATTGGTAGATGTAGGAGCAGATTTTATTTATAAGAATGTATCAGAGACGTCCGGATTGACACGGCGTTCAGACTAACTTCATGTCTCAATTTAGACGTATGGAAATAAATATCTGCGGAGTATTTGTCTTGTATTACATTATTACTTGTCGAGTAAAACCGGATCTTATTTAAGGGGGTGAAACAAGCTGTAAACATTGCTTAAATACCATCACAGCTTTAAGGGATGGTTTTGTTCAGGTACCTATTGATTGTAAGTGAGTTCTTCAGTTTTCCTACTATATTTACAAGGAAAGAGGCTCGACAAGTCAAAAACGCGTTTCGTATTTCCACAAAGACTTTAAACTGGATTCACATAAGTTTTTCGTAAGCTGTTTATCGTGATCGCTGATAAAATGTCATTTTGTGTAGGCCCACAGATTTACGCATATTGACACAATCAGTTTAGGAACAAGATTTTCATGAAGGTCCATTTTCACCAGTAGACGAATCCAGGCGACTTTTCCACAAAACTTCAAACGAAAAAGCTGTAGCAGAATTGTTTACTAATTCCTACAAATTCCTCACATCATGAAGTTAATTCCTGAAACTAAAAGCCGGATACACATACTTCTAGTAAGCCACAGATAATGTCCAATATAAACATTAAACGGTTTTAAATCTCATGAAACACTTTGTTCCCGGAATACTGTATCCAACAAATATGTCCTGTGCTGTTGTTTTAAGATGATTAACGATAATTGTTGGATATTTTTATCAAGGTTGCGGTGTGTTGAATCAAGATTGTTTATGTGGTGAGTATTCAGTGCGATTTTTGTATGATTTCAGTGTTAAATCCCACACATATAAGATCGGTCACATTCTAATCGGTCCTAATCTATCAAAGACCACTAATTTTACAAGTTTTTGACTAATTGAGTGGAAATAGGTGTTGTCATGTTGTGGGCATGTGATGCGGAGGATTGAGGGAAATTTCGCCAGGAAAGTATGAAGTATGAATGTGGATGGCTATACGAGTAGGGAAAGATCTAAAACATGATGGATGGACTAAGCGAAAGATGATATGGCTAGAAAGGGAATGACTACCGAGATGACAACTAATAGACAAGTATGAAAAAAGACATCTAGTGCCGACCCCAAATAAATTGGGTTAAGGGCACGAGAATGACGAATGATGATGCCACTGAGATGAGATTGCGACGACATTTTTAGATAAGGGAATGGCCTTCAGATTGGGAAATAAGCCACATCTGATTGGTAGCGGTAAACTTTGCCTATAGACCTGCAAAATCAAAGGAATTTCTAATGTATTGCTGATTAGCTGCCTCGAGACTGCTTGATAACAAAATTGGGGAGCCCCATGTCAACAGTGTAATGTGTCCTCTGAAAATCCAGCGAACTGGTATCTTCGAAAAACAAAGTAGTAATTAGATTTCTTCTATAAATTAAATATTAATGCAAAAAATACAAAAACTTTTATTCGCAAAAAGAAAATGTGATGGATGACAGACAGTGATCTTACATTAACACAATTGAGTTTGTACATCACAATGTTTTAGTTTGACCGCGCGTTGACCCCCAAACTAAGCTTGGGCTTGTATTTTGGGGGTCGGAGTGCGATTGAGTAGAAATAAATATGTCGGTTTATAGCTAGTTTCTACTAGATATTGTTGTGAAGATTTTTTTTTATAACACCTACAATAACTACTACTGCAATGAAACTACAACTTCTGAAGCACTGCTATACAATAGTCCAAAACGATGTCGACAACATCTATAAATACGGTTCTAAGAAATATTATGAAAATATCAAACACTACACAGAGCAGTGGTGGCTCAGTGGTTACGGCTGCGACTTACGAGTGTGGGTGTGGGTTAGGCGCTTTACTTTGTGTAAATTATTTCATCACCACTGCTCTCAAAACGGTGAAGGAAAACATCGTGAGGAAACCGGCATGTCCAATTTGAAGACATGTGATATCTACCAAACCGCACTGGGCCCGCGTGGTGGATTACGGCCCACTCCCTCTCACAGAGAGGAGGCCTGTGTCCCAGTAGTGGGAACATTATAGGCTGATTATGTAAACACTACACACGGCAAACTGATAGTAGATCGCAGAATATTGTTGACATAGAACACGAGAGGATGTTGCTGTCCATTCCCTACGCATGTTTGACTGTGCTAAATAATTTCAGCCATCACACAATTTAACTTCAGATCATGTAAATATTAGAATCAGCCAATAATGTGGATACACATTTGTTATTGTTACAATTTTGAATTATAGTTGTTAGAACATAAATCAAGGGTTAAACTAACAATATATTTGGTGAAGCTCAGGTCCAGTTACTGAACTAAACTGACACACTTTCTTATAGACGGTAATCTTGGCTATGAATATTCTAGGCAATGGAGTTAGGTCTGTGCACCCGGTTTTAACGTATTGTTTTCACATTGAAAATGCAATGGTCGCGTGAAAATCACACTCCTAACCTAATATCCAACAGGAGAAAGTGTAGATATCTGTCTACATTTTTCAAAGGTCTAGTTTCTACCTATTTTGGTTTTGTGCTATTTAGGCCCATATTAAACACTTCATTTTATTTGTGGAGCTCGTTCTATAACATCAATTTAATGCTTACAATTTTTTTAAAACAAATCTGGATTTTATGTTGAAGAATCAACAAACCATTCGAGGGCGCAATGTTGGATTTGATTAATTGCTGTCGCAATTTTTCACATTCAGCATGGTCGCGTGAAAATCACCCTCTTAACCTAATATCCAAAAGGAGAAAGTGTAGATATCTGTCTACATATATCAAAGCTCCAGTTTCTGCCTATTTTGGTTTTGTGCTATTTAGACCCATATTAATCACTTGATTTTATTTGAGGGCGCCATGTTGGATTTGACTAGGGTAAGACTTGGTATTACGCCCTACTTTTTTTTAAATCGTAATTTAAAAAAAATCTTACAAGATATAATCAAACTTTTTATTTTGGAACAATATTTAGTCTTTTGACAATAATGGCACAAGTGGTAATCTTAATAGGAACTAAGGATAAAATAATATTAATATTTTTTTTAAATCTAAGGTGGGGCGTTTTGTAATGTGGCTGGTGGCTAATACGACTCATTCTTATTATAAAATGCCCCAGTGTATTAATCATATATTTTTTTATATTTTTAAATATATTAACAATCATTTTGGCACAAACTAACTCTTAAATCGAAATTAAAATAATATGACGCACTTAGTCAGTCTCTTTATCAAATCAGACTTTTTACATAAACATTTGAATAAAACTTAATTTGTACTTATATCAACTTAATAGATTATTAAAAGAAAAACAAAATAATAGGTAAACTACCATCGGTAATCAACACAATAACATAACATAACATTCGGCTTCAGTTTGAGATTCAATCAGTCTTATAAGTTTTCATTTGGCAATCATCTTAAAATTAAACAATAAAAACTTACACTCTATTTTTTTTAACAGCTTCCTTTTTGGCTTTGCGTCCACAACGATTACACATTGGGTTATACATAGTGCAAAACTCATGCAACCATGTTAAACAAGACGGGCATTGAATCCAATCTTCAGTGGATTGTGTGTCATAATAATTTTCCGTGCATTCAACGCATCTGTTAACGTCATCATGTTCGTCTGAGATTTCTTCTTCAGAAGTATCTACCCTAACCTCGTTTTCATCATTGCTTTCAGAAGACGATGACCAGCTTACTTTTTTCTTATTTCTGACAGGACCTTTCTTTGCCTTCTTTCTATTTTGTTTTTGTCCATTTTGTTTCTTTTTTACACCATATTTTTCTTTCACTGCTTTAATTCTTTTTGTGATCTTAGCCTGCTTTAATTTTTCAGCTGCTGGTTTCTTCTTATCAGCAATTACTTTCCGTTTCTGTATATTTTCATCAGAAGTTAAAATAACAGCTGTTTGTTTTCTCTTAGACAATACTACAGGAAGTTTAGGCACTGGATGGATTTCATTCAAAACTTTGGATGGTGTTGCTTCAGACTCAGTAGATCCTATTTGTTTTTCAGGGGTTTGTTCAATCAAGTCAATAAGATTAGACTTCGCAATAGTCAGACACGCCTCACTCTCGATACGACATTGTATCGGATACTTTTGTGGTGTTTTTGGCAATATGATATTCATTTGGTCAAACTCTTCTGCCACAGGTGCATCTTGCACAGGCAATGAATGTTCAGTTACTACTTCCATCAAACTATCTTCGTAATTTGGATTAATTAGATGTAGTCCTGAAGGACCTGGCTCAGATTGGAACTCATTCACAACGACAGGTGGTGATCCTAATGTCCTGGGCTCTAAATCATTTATGACCTGCTGCGGTGATGAATGAATTGTATCAAAGGCAATTAGCTCACTACCGTCATATTCATGAAGTAATGACAGAGACTCTCTTGACGTCCCATCCTCATCTTCAATAACTAAATTTTGGTCTCGCAGCGAATCAGATAGTGAAAAATAGTGATCAGGAATGGCACTCGGATCAAAAGGATAAATTCCACATGATTTTAAAGCTGACACACCATTGGAAACAGTAGCAGCTTTGCCCCAAGCTCGTCCGATTAACTTAGACACGTCATAGCGTGTCAACTTCTTCTCCTTGTTCCTAACCATCCAAGTCTTAGCTTCCTGGGCAAAGTACACCTTCAATGGCCTAAAAAAGGCTCTATCAAGAGGCTGCAGAGCATGCGTAGTGTGACTTGGTAGACACAAAAGAATAACACCATTTTCTTTAGCCACTTCCAGTAGGCGAATATTGTTACTGTGCGAGCTGTGACCATCTAATATTAACAATGTTTTTCGAGGACTCTTGTGACGCAGAAACACTTCTTCAAACCATTGCATGAAGAGATCTGTATTTATGTAAGAAGATTTTTTGTTCATGAAAACCTGTGATCCTGGAGGAAGACCTTCGGAAAATTGTGGTTTGCTGTAAGTACCCTTATAGATTAAAACAGGGGGAAGAAAGTTACCTTGAGCATTACAACAAGCAATCACCGTTACGTTTTCACCCTTTTCAGAGCTAGTGAGCGTGTAGACGTCTTTGGCTCCCTTTGTGGCAATTACTTTTCCTGGCTTGTTGTTCACCTGTATGCCGGACTCGTCCATGTTGAAAATATCTTCGGGGTGATTTGCAAAATCATTTTCTTCGTAGATTTTAGCTAGTAAATCAAAAAAATCCTGTACATCTTTTCTATTAACTCCATAAGCTCGAGCAAGTGACAAGCCTTCTGATTTTCTTTGACTTAATTCTGAGTTACGAGCCATGAACCCCGAAAACCATACATTTCCAGCTGATTCAGAACTTGCTGAAAATGGGTTTTTAATTGTAAGTTTCTTAGCTAATTGAAATGCCATTTCTTTTACATCTTTTCTGTCAGGGGCAAATCCAACTTTTTCCAATTTCTTTATATGGGCAACCAGTTTTTTTTCATGCTCTACCGAAAATACTGGTTTTCGTCCTAGAGGGCTCTTTGATTTTCCTGATAAAATGTGTCTTCTTAAAGTCCGAGACGGTATGCCAAAGTTTCTGGATGCCTCATTAACACCCATTACTTTGCTTAGGACACTATGCATGGCTTTGTCTAAGTCGTCCGCACTCCATGATGCTCGTAGTGTCCTTCTTTCATACTTCCGAGACATTATCTGTAATAATATCACGCAACAAGGTACTTTAACAGAGTTCAAATATTAGGGCGTTTTAAACAACTAGCTTAGGGGCTTATTGTCAAATTCGATTTTTAATATGCCCCACTGAGATCAAAACACAAGATTCAAGGTTATAACGTTCGAAAAAATAAAAAGAGAAAGGTAATTTTATCTATTTTACGATAGTGTGGGTCATTTTAACACAAAATATAAAAGTATCAATATATATGAATTTCTTGGAGACTCACCACAAATTGTTTCACGCCAATAAAACCAGATTTTGCAATATTTTTTAAACGGACATCGCAAACTACGTGCACACGTCGGCCATGTTGTGCGGCTACTAGTGGCTCCCCGCGCGTCTAGTTACGAGCGGCGTGGCTTTGTTAGTGTGAGTGTTTGAGTGGTGGGGCGTTTTGTCACTTAGGGCGTATTACCAAGTTCTACCCTAATTGTTGTCGTAGTTGTTTTCACTTTGAGCATGCAAAGGTTGCGAAAAAATCACCCTCCTAACCTAATCCAACAGAAGAAAGTGTAGATATCTGTCTACATTTATCAAAGTTCTAGGTTCTACCTTTTTGTTTTTGTGCCATTTAGTCTCAAACTAATCAACTGATTTTATTTGAGGAGCCCGTTCTATAACATCAATTTAATCCATACAATTTTTTTTAAAACACATCTGTATTTTATTTTGAAGAATCAACAAACCATTCGAGAGCGCCATGTTGGATTTGACTAATTGTTGTCGCAGCTTTAGTTGCTAGTAACTTTTAAGCCTCTTTATCTAATAAAGGTCCTATAGCGTTACAACTTGGTGCATAATAGTTGGTAAATGTATCAAAATCTAATAAGGAAATTGTCTCTTCTGCCAATTTCCCTAAAACCCCTGCCATGGGGTGTGATCTACGTGCCAGGGTCCGTCGCCATACATAAATAATGAGCTTGTCCGTCTGATGGTAATCGCGACCTCGAGAGATTTAACACTTTTTGTTGCGACTGTCCGGTGAGATACAGGGTGTCAAGTTTTCGGTGATGTTATTTCTTTTGTTTTTTTTTGTTCTTCATGATAACCATAGAAATCTATATAATCATATCATAATCGTTTAAGTTTTTACTTAAATGATTATGATATTTTTAGTTTATACTTACGATCATTGGGGAGTTGCAATAATTATTACTACGTTTGGCAGCGAGATAGATTAACATTGCTTGTATAAAGTACCTATTTACATTGACGTACGAGGGCAGTCATCAATAAATGCTACTATTTCTTAGGAAGAGATTACTCTTCAGTGGTTAAGCAACAGTCTACCAACCGAACACAACTAGGAGCCTTTCTATTAATTTATGTATCATCATAATATTTATATAAAAAATATTTTACAATGTTTATACCAAGCTCAAAGAGCGTGTATTAGCAATAGGCAAACCAGAAGTTGAATGCTGGTTTGCAAATATCAAACAATGAGTCAAGTTATTGAAACAGTAGGTAGGTGTGTCAGCGAGGCTCTAAGCTGCATGAAGTAGGAACGTGCTGGGCTAAAGTTCATCAGTAAATAAGTAATGACAGCCATTAGCTCATAGAAATATGTAGGATATGTTGGATTACATAACAATATGATAAGGTATTCCAGTTCATTTCGAAAATTTGAAAACTTTAAATATTGTACCTGCTGTCATTAATGTCAAGTAGAGATGTGCCTGAAAGGAAATAACAATCCCAATATTTTTTGAACTTCTGAGAATCCAAATCTATGCTTCCTTATAGATATTTTAGATCAATCATGAAAATTAAATAAGGATATAACAAAGTACTTAGATACATACATAACATCACGCCTTATTTCCCCGAAGGGTTTCGCCAGTTATGTTTAAGTCCCATGTAATGGGGGGCAAGCCTATTGCCATCAACCGGGCACAAATCCAGACTTCTGGCTGCTACTGAGAAATTCCAGATAGAAAAACTTTGCCCGACCCGGGAATTGAACCCAGGACCTCATGCTCAGCAGTAGCGCTTGCGACCACTAGACCAACGAGACAGCCCAAACAACAAACGAGGCAACAAAGTACTTATTAAATGCTATTCGTCACATTACGAACTTACAAAATACATTCGTTCCACAAATTTTTAAATAAACTACATTTTCAGTTCACAAAAATATCCATATGTATTTTATCAATTCCCCAACCATCCGTCTTCCTTCCACTCTAAAAAATAAAAATTCACGACCATTCAGATATTCATACAGCCGTCAGATCTGACAGTTCACTTTGACATCACCCTGTAGACATTGTAGGGTTCCCGCAATGTATCGCGATAATATGGGTATATTTCAAAGACACTTATTTTATTCAGTAGCCAGGATATGTGTTCGACATTGATTTATTTATTGTTATCTGCTTCACCCCTTAGTGATAGGGTTTGAAGACAGATACTTTTGGAAGTATTGAGATCTAGAGGGTTGGTTCTAAGATACAGGAAATCTACTGAATAAAAATTAAAATTCAATGAGAGACAACGCACAGCCCAAACCGTTGGTAAGTGACCTTGAGTTCAAGGTCAACTGACCTTATGGCCAAGGACAAGTGACTTTGAGGTCAAGGTCAAGTAATCCTGGAGGTGATGATACCTTAGAGGTCAAGGTCGTATGCTAGGTCTAGAAGCATGAAATGATGCACAAGTGTTCCTTATATTCTATCTCTTAAAATACAGGTAACCCTAGTTTAAGAGGCAGGGCACAATTATTGTTTACAGATTTCTCCAGCATAGATTATGCGATCTGTACTTACAGTCTGTAGTATTGTTAAAGTCTGTAACCTTTTTGGAAATAAATACATTTATTATTATTATTATAGAACGAAAGCGAGTATACAGAAAGGGATTTTAAAAAGAAATTCCCCAAAAGGGTTCAATGTATGATCATTGGGACCAAATCTCAAATCAAATCAAATCTTATCAAATCAGTTTATTGCAAATATGTTGTTCAGAGGTTGGAATCCTAACTAATATAAATGCGAAAGTTAGTTTGTATGTTTATTTGTTCGTTTGTTTGTTTGTTTGCTTGTTACGCTTTCACGTTTAAACGGCTGAACGGATTTGAATGAAATTTGGCATATGGGTAGACCATATTTTTTATCCCGAAATTTCTACGGGAAATCCCCCGCATAAATATCGAGACTTATAACCGCATAAGTCTCGATACTTATGCGGTTGAAACCGCGGGGCGCAGCTAGTAAGATTATAAATTTCAAACATGCACCTTGTAAGGACATTGCAAAATAAAACAAAATTAATAAATTACATTACAATACAATATTTACAAAAAAAAAAAAAATGTTTAAATCAATTAAAAACTAACAGACTTAATGTGTGTTCAAATCAATAGAATATAATAATTATTGTAGTACTGTAGCTTTTGAATTATGTATTATAATAATTAAAGAATAAAAATAAGTTAAAACCAAATGAAATAAATTAATTCAAATATATTAAATATGTAGGTATGTGTACTAACAATGGTGACCTATTTATTCCATTACTTTTTGTCTTTAGTTTGTATGGAGGATTGTCTTTTTTTGTCGATGAGAAATCCTATCGGGCACACGGCTTATACATATTATACATAAAATATCAATTGATATAATATAAAACTTGAAGATGTAGGTTATCTTCACATGGTTTTAGTATTGGGCACTTAGTTATTGAGTACTCAGGATCCGGGGGCTTTCGCTAGTGCCGAAATCCACTGTGGAGTAAAATATTTACCAGAGTGAATAATACTCGGAGAAAGTACTTAGTAGGTACTCAGTATCCGAGAAGATGTAATTATAGAGATGCCAATACATTTGTCTGATGTCAATGGTTGCGATTGTCTCAAAGGTAATAAAGGGCAGTAATATTTAAAAGCAGAGCAGCGTGAGAGCAGTGGTGGTCCAGTAGTAACGGCCGCGACTTACGAGTAGTTGGGTCGTAGATTCGAACCCAGACAGCCGCTTTACTTTATGTAAATTATTTCATCACCACTCTCTCAAAACGGTGAAGGAAAACATCGTGAGGAAACCGGCATATCCTGGAACAAAACATTCGAAGACATGTGGCATCTACCGACCCGCACTGGGCCCGCGTGGTGGATTACGGCCCACTCCCTCTCACAGAGAGGAGGCCTGTGTCCCACCAGTGGGAACATTATAGGCTGATTATGTAATATAAAGCAAAAATATAATTTGATAAATAATTTATCCACGAGTCCCGGCGTGGAGATGGCGTACCGGCAATCATTCTGGGAGAGACTGAATGCGGAAGGCGGAGGACAGGGTGTTGTAGCAGCCAGGAAGAGGTCTATTTCCAGCACTGCTGAGTTGATTTGTTGAGCGATATATTTTATTAAAACAGACGTGCATCTCACAGCGTAAAGTAGTTAGCGAAGACGTCATTATAATGACGTCTTGTTACATACCGCAGTCATGACCTTTTATGAATGAATATTCTTCCTAAAATCTTACAACTAAAGAATAAAAAAACACCTAACACACAAACTACTTATTAGCCAACATAAAAATTGATTACGATTCTACGTCTAAACATAATAAATAACAAACAAGTAGATATCAATCAGCAAAGAGAATGCGTTAAGGAAGCTAAGACGTCGACAGACGGTAGTTTGTAATAAAAATGTTAACGAATCGATCATTTTAATGGAAACGTGAGTTTTATCACGAGATCCTAACTATTATGTACTATTATATTTTGTACAATAGTAGATTGTGTGATGGTCACTAATTGTATAAGGATTTGTCCTCCAAGTGCATTCGTGAGCGTGGTAGCTTGCATATTAATTTATATTGGCGTTTTCGTGTAGCGACTAGTATGTTCATATTAATCATCTTTGAAAGATCTGATGGTTGTAAGCTGTTGGTAAGTTTAATAAATGTTTTTAAATTAAGACTATCTATCTGTGTTTACGATTGATGAAACATTTACTCTGTAGTCTAGGTCATCTATTATCTTGCAAGTAGACTCTTCGAATACAACATATACTTTTTCATTATATGCCAAATTCATTTCAGTATATCTAAGAACCATCTTGAATTTAGATTCCAATGGTTAGTCAAACTCCGGTCCTGGACGTAATTGTGCAAGAATCTTAACACCTGACACAACACTACTTGTTCCTAGATCAGCTTGATGTAATCGGACATCAACTTTAAGCGATTTATTACCATTAACAGTATTATAATTGATTCCATTCTTGTTAACAATACGGTTCACGCATATAATTTCGTGCCATTCATTCAGTGAGATCACTTTATCACAAACTTTTTGCTTTACTGGAATATATTTATTTATATACAATGATTGTATGGGAACATTGTTAGTCAGGACTTCGTGATTTAGTCATGATTTGATGACGTATTAGAGTCCCGATCGTTGTATAATTGCTGAGAAGTCGTGAACTCTTCGAGTGTTACTTTTGCGTAAATGGCTGATTGTGTTGTGACTAATCGGGTGCTTGTTTCCATTGTTACGTTTTGTTTAGGGACATTTTTAAATTTTACCTAATGTGTTTTCATGTTCCTCAGATTTCGTTCCTGCATTTATGTTTATTAAAACAATATATTTTACGTTAGAGTTGGTAAAAAATGAAAGCCTTCTTTAGCTTTATGATTTTTCTTCAAGGGAATATTTGAATAGATCTGACAAATAATCTTGCCTATAATTTGGAATATCTTATTTAATTTAGCTGACTGAACACTCTGACAGTCGGCCTGGTCCACAAATTAATAATAATAATAATCTTTATTTTTCAATTCAAGGTCACCCAGCGCGCTATGGAGCGTGCTATGCTCGGTGTCTCTTTGGAGGATAAAATCAGGCCTGAAATTATCCGGAAAAGAACCGGATTTACCGACAGAGCTTGAAGGACCGATGGTCGGTGGAGCAAACAAGTTCTGGAGTCGACACCGCGTATCGGAAAGCGTAGTGTGGGACGCCCCCCAGTTAGACGGAACAATGACCTTAAATGGTGGCTGGGTCAGACTGGATGCGGAAGGCGGAGGACAGGGTGTTGTGGCGCAGCCTAGGAGAGGCCTTTGTACAGCATTGGACTGCGATAGGCTGAGTTGATTGGTTGATTGACTAAAAAACTTATACAATAGACGAAAGATGGTTGGAGATATCCTTGAAATCAGCACAAATTGGCACCAAAGTTTTGCAGTTAACACCAAAGGAAAGTAAGCATTCCCTCAATAATGATAAGGTCTAATAAAAATATCGTATCGTCAAACATTGGCACCAAACCCCATCTCAGCGCACGTTCTTTACGCCAAACGAGGACATTCGCACGTCTCACAACATTATACACAGTATCCCTATTAGCATAGCGAATGCATTATTACATGTCATGTGCAACTCTAACTCGTTGATAAATATCTCTAAACATTTGATAGCAATAGCGATTTGTTCCTTACTAATTGCTGGGTGATTCGTAATTCGTGCTTGCTATTATAAATTGTGGTTGTAACTTTTGGTTGAGATGTAGATAATGTAGCAGTGTTTTGAGCACGATTGGCATTAATCTGTAGAACACCTAGTGCTTGTTCACGTCATGTTTTCTGGCGAATCTGGTTGTCCATCGATCTGACGTGTCCTTGTCCATCGTCTTTAAGGGCATAGATTGCATTGTAGGTCAACGTGTTATGCTCTAGACCAGGGATTCCCAAACAATTTAGGGCAATTTAGGGGTTTCCAAAATGAACTTAATACCTCAGACCACAGCCAATTTTTTTCATTTTGTACGAACTTGCGCACGCTTATCAACTTGTTGAAGAAAAGCACAACAATGATACTTCCTACTAAAATATTAATCATTCTTATAACAAGTTGGTACACGTAACACAACTTATACAGTATCTTGAAAGTTCCAAATAAGAACTTGTGCTAATTAATAGGGGTCGATTTTTAGACCACGTCGACCTCCATAATCAGTTTTTGTTAATGTCGACCCCTGGGAAACCGATTTCGCGACCACTTTGGGATTCTCTGCTCTAGACCGTAGATGCTGTCCCTCTCGGTATATTTCTACTTCATATTATACTACGTAGACTTGGCTTTTTAGAATAATCTGACAAAAAATCAGAATGATTGCATATGTATGTATATTAGTATGGTTTTTAATCGTTAAAATATTTTTTTAGAGGTATCTTCGTGATTTTTTTCTATCATATAAAATTAGGTGTATTATGTTTTCAACACACTATCTACCTAGCATATATCCTTAAGAATATCGTATTTTTTTTTTATTTTGTTTACTGCAGTGGATCATATACTTTAAGGCATTATAAAACTCATAAAAATTGCGTTTAGGTCCTGTAGTTCCCTTAAGTATACCTCATATTACTTCAGTCACATCATCTTCATACTAATGACACAAGCATTTTTTTCGTACATATTATATACCTGCCCACATAGCTCTTCATACACTTATTACTACAATAATTGATGACTGTGTCTGTCTGTACGTTGATTACAACTAGACGAATCACACCAACGCACCCTTTGACCCAATGCCTGACAAATGGCTTGAAAATTGTATTATAATTTCAATAGACTTCAACAGTCATCGAAAAAGGAACTTTGAACCAAGAAGATAATGTAGTTTTTGGTATGTTGAGTGCTAATTTGAAGTGTTTTTATTTTAATTTGAGAAGTTTTTGGCTGATATGTTCTGGTTTGTTAACTATCTGGATTATATTCAATTATAGTCTTGTTTGAGTGTTGAAGTTTACCTTTACAAGTGGGAATCAGAAAAGCAACAAATAAAAAGGTCATCAGAAGTAAGGAACCCCTGGTACCCAGGTAATCCCTTCTTGGGAGAAACGGATAACTTTTCTTTGGATCTTCAATATTATATATAAGTTAATTAATAATATTACATATAAATAATATTAAACAAGATCCCAAAAGTAGGAATGCAAAATAAAAAGTTCAACAGCTGCTATTAAAAAAAAGCCCTCATAACCCGACGACTTCCTTCCACAATGTACCAATCAAATCTCAAAAAACCACAAACGATAAAAATCCAATTTATATAAGAAGACAATAATTCTCACTTAAAAGGTCCAATGATAAAAAAACCTAGTCATCCAACGCGGGACGATAAACCGACTTTCGTATCATCTATCAATCGTACATGGAGAAGCCAGCAGGGGATCTACTATTAAATTCGTCATTTCCCGCCAATGAACACACTGTACACAATAAAACACAGAGTAAAAATCTTCATACTAAAAATTAAAGGTAGGAACGACACGGTGTCTCTAGTTGGAATAGTGTCTATCAACAAATAAAAAGAGACGCCTACGACATCTTAAATAGAAAAAACAATTACATTCATGACATCTCACATTGGTTTTTTTGGACGCCATCTCGATCTGGTGTTTCGACATTGAATGACAGTATTAATTTCATTTTGTGTTACCGCATGCAGAGTGCCTTATAGACTACAGTGTCTTTGGTGCGTAGGATTCTCCCAATTACAGATACATAAAGGAAGACAACAGACTAATAATTCAGAACAATTTGTATTTCGGGTAAGTGAAGCCCTAAAACGACTTCTATGTTCTACGATATTTTAAGCTGGAGGTAATCGTTTTATTATTTTAGGTTATTTTCAGGCACAAGAGAACAAGACTGCTAGGGAATACCTAGTGGTGGTGGTAGCAGCTCCTGAATGTAAATTGAAGTCAATTAAATTCAGCTTCTGTGTCTAACTAAAAATGAAACAGGAAAAAAGATTAGAAACTCTGGAGAAAGCTGTAGAAGTTTCATAAAGACTGAATCTTTATGAAACTTCTACAGCTTTCTCCAGAGTTTAGGGTAGGTTCTCAAAAAGTCTAAATACTGACAGTACGTAACAAAAGCCAGGGCCCTGTTTAATATAACTGAAAATGCGACATATTTGTAAAAGAAATGACATTATGTCATATTACCACAACAGGTGCTGTTTAATAAAACACAAACTTGTAAAATTGTTAAATGGTCAAATTGTCACCTATCGCCTGTCGGTTTTATTAAGACGCTGACAACACCTAAACCGCGGTCACTGTCAGATTGCATAGAAAAGAAAGAGAAGCGCGATGACACAACGCTTGTAATTTATTGCAAAATATGAAGCAATTATCTATTTACTCAAAATTGAGTTGAGTAATCGAAAATAAAAAACAACCAAGTTCTGCATTCAAATAAGACGTTCTTGTTATTAATGAAATACGTAACGTATGGTGATATTTAATACAGATATTTTGGATTAGAACTCAAGGTAAGAGGTTAGTTTAACGTTAGTTTGTATCGAGATTATTTTTCAAAACGTGTTTTGGTAACAATCAAGGTCTGGGATATATGTTCAAAATTAACATATATTTTTTCCACTACCACAAACTATACAGATTTGGCATTTTTTTTTTTCTTAAGGCAAGCTTATTTTGGTCAATTGGGTCTTGTCAGTGCCTTAATAGGCTGCAGTCTCGACATATATAGCAATCGCTTTACGACAGAATTCGGTCACAAAGTCCTACTGGGGTCCATAGACAGTCAAAATTGCTTGACAAGCATGAAAAAATCATAACCTTGTCTAGCAATTGAGAAACATCTCATCAAATCAAGAGAGATTAAGTCGATACTGTAAGGCCAGGAAAATAAGATAGCTCTATGACAATCAACCAACATACTAAATACCGATATACAGTCGGAAGAACATGATACCGAATCCCAATACCAATTACTACACAGTCACCAGATAGAAACCCATCAGTTCATCATCACAAGTCAACATACCTTATCAATTGTCTCCACCACACTTAAAGCCAGTCATTTAAAAATCTCGAGTGTGATGGAGTCACGTAACGAATTCGGATTGGTTCTTCTTTCTAATGAACTAAATAATGTCAAACTTTTCGATAGTAGCAAGGGATAAGCGGTAGCGATCGAGGACTTTTTAACGAGATGCTTAGTAAGTGATTGGCTTATACATCCAGTAAAACATCAAAATAGTTTCAAGTTAGGGAAAGAAACGCTGCAATTAAAAAAATAATTACGTTACTCTCATCAAAATACTTAATGAGGCACCAGTATTTTGGTGAGTGTAACGTACCTAATATGTTTTTCATTGTAGCGTTTTATGTTATTTTTCTATATTACACAGCAAATTTGAGGTCCAAGATTAGTTAATAGAGAGAAATGGAAATTGCGGCCCCGACTAAAAAAGTTCCTTTCAGGATTAATTTTGATGTTGACATGTCATTTGATGTTTCAAGTCAAACTTTTTTTTCCTGGAAATTACATCCTTCTTATCGCTTGCGCCACACACATTTGTCGTCAAACGGCGCCTGCGCCACCGTGTCACAACAAAATAAAGCCTGTCCCGACCCAGTTCCCACAGTAGCCGATAATTAGACATGTCACCAAATATTGCCAAGCAGAAGGCCAATCAATTTAATTGCCTCTTTGGTCTAGACCACCGAGGCAATCAAATTGATTGGCCACTGTGGACTTGCGGCCACTAGTGGTTGCAAGTGCTACTGCTGATTTTGGGTTCGATTACTGGGTCGTTCAAAGTGTTATAATAATAATAAAATAAAAAACTTTATTGCTAAAAAGATCACAAAGGTACATTGTCCCCAAACTAGGGAAGCCTGTATCTTGGGCACCAATAAGGAGGGTTTACCATTTAAAGATTTCTTTTAAAAACATGTTTTTTAAAGGTAATAAATAGTAAATAATAGGTTTGCTTCAATTTACAAGAAAAAAAAAAACAAAAAGCAAATCGAGAATAAAAAGAAAATAATAATAATAAAACTAGATAAAACGCTATTATGTGTGGTCATGTGTTGTGAAGGAGTGTGAGTGTAACTATTTGATCATGTGTTGTGAATGAGTGTGAGTATAACTATGTGGTCATGTGTTGTGAATGAGTGTGAGTGTAACTATTTGATCATGTGTTGTGAATGAGTGTGAGTGTAACTATTTGATCATGTGTTGTGAATGAGTGTGAGTGTAACTATATGATCATGTGTTGTGAATGAGTGTGAGTGTAAGTGTGGGATCATGTGATGGTGTTTAAGCGAGAGTAGGTGTGTGTGAGACAGGAGGTAAGAGTGGTACGAACGTATGTGCGCAAAATTTATTTTACCACTGTAATTACCTTTTCTGCTTCGTCATAATGACGAGTTTGGTAACCAGGATGTTAGTCTATTTTTTATTTGTTTGTGAGTACAATTTCTTATATTACACTTTTTGACCACCACGTTATAGACGTCAATATGCAGAAAAAGTGGGAGTCTTCGTGCATATGCGGGTTTTACTGGGTTAGTTGGGACGCTGAATCTTCCTTTGGCCTGTAAACTACTTAGATCACTCCTTTTCGAAGTTTGGATGAAAGTCTTCGTTGTTACGTTCAGTATACCTAAACAATTTCCTTACGATTATTGGGTTTTTCCATCTGGAATTTCTCATTAGCAGCCCGGGATCTGGATTTGTGCCCGGTTCATGGCAATAGGCTCGCCCCCTATTACATGAAACTCAAAAATATCTGGCGAAATGTGGGTGTGCTTTAAATGCCTAACGCTTCGGGTATTACAGGCGTGATGAATGTTTTTGTAGAAGGCGTATCACTTGTCTTCTCATCTCTTATCTACCTAATAGATACTGTTGCATGCAAATCGCAATCGGTATGGGTTTAACTGCATTTTTCGGGTTTGATCAGAACGTAAACTGCTACAGCCTAACTTATGTTTAAAATATTATTTCAGGCGAAACTGGTAAAATTGACAATTCTAATGCATCTGAAAAAACTTAAATAATCATGAGCCCTTTTCCTTAAAAAAACCAGACAAGTGCGAGTCGGACGTGCCCACCGAGGGCAAAAATATGTAGGTATTAAATAAATACTATATTTTTTATGCTTTAATTACAAATATGTAATTTTCAGATTTTCCCTGTACTTGAGACGATTTTAAGACGATATTATTTGCCAAATTTCATAGTTCTAGGTCATTTTGATTTCCTTGAGAGACTTGACTTTTTTGCGGCATAAATGGCCGTATCTTTTTTACGTTAACTTAGAAGTTTTATTTGTACAGCTTCAAAGGACTGTAGACTTGAGTATATGGTTTTAACTTCAACTCGATACCTTCACGCGTTCCCGAGATACAGGGTCTCGACAGACAGACGGACAACAAAGTGATCGTATAAGGGTTCCTTTTTTTCCGTTTGAGGTACGGAACCCTAAAAAACGCAAAATATTAAATCTAAATTCACACGCCTTCATTTTGTCATCAGCCATAAAATAAAATGGGAATTCTGTAGTAATCTCCAATGTGGATGTGTCGTCCGAAATTGTAAACTGGTTAAGTTTTTTCTCCTCACGCTATCGAAATAACTCATGTTTTAAATAAGTTATCGAGAAACGTGTCGGTATTAATACTTAGCTCTTAAAACTGTTTTTCGTAATGAAGATTGATTTTGAGAAGTTCTTGGCCTATGATTATGAGATTCGGACTTTTGGCTTTTCGATGTGAATTTGTGAATTTCACTTGAGATAATAATTTGTTTGGTTCTTTATGTATTTATTTATAAAGGCACACCAACAGCTTTTGTATACAAAATATCAAATAATAATAGGTAACAGCCATGGGCTTATACAGTTGCCAATAACAGGTGAACCAACATTCTCAAATTTATACGAGTAAGATGAAATATATTAATAATATATTAATATATTCCTCACAGATTTAGCAGTTGCCCCTAGAAATTACCGAATAAGGTAATTTTACACATTAATAGAAAAATATGATGTTAAATTAATAATAACAAACGCTTTTGGCATCCTTCTTCCAAGCTTTGATTATATTTTAACCGAGAGATACCAGTATCAAGCTCAAAGCGAAAGCATTTATTTAAATTAAAACATTTGCTGGCACTATTGAATCTTCAAGGAGTCTGTTAGTCAGAAAGATGTTAGTTGCCCATTCCAAAGTGGTTCCTATGAAGAAGATCCTTGATTGAGGCTTTTCGGTATTCTTTCAGATGTTCTTTTGTTTTATAAATCGAATTTCCAAGCAATGGTCTCACGAGTTTCATTTTACTCCATGCAAAAAAGGCTTGTCGTAAACAACGGTGCGACGCGATTCTAGTATGTTATACAAAATGTTCTACTAGAGTCGCGTCGTGCTTGTCTGCTCAGCCTTAATGTGTGTCGTCTTTTGCACCTCAATGAAAGTTCTGTCAAAACCTGTTTGAATCTAAAAAACTATAAATATTCCATGACACACGATCAGTTGTGTGATCGTACTTTCAAATTGTCGCCGATACGGTGTCGTAAGCAATTGCTGTGAAACTTGTTGACCACCAATTAGTAAATATTAGGCATAAAATGTTTGACACGCAAAAAATGGTGTTGACTCCATGTGAATGAATGAGAAAATGACTACTAATTATTGTTTTGTCACGGGTTTCGAAGAGGCGTGTCGCAAAAAGGATTGAGGATGGATATGACTGTCACATGAAAATACAATAGAGACTTAATACTTGTTTGATAGTGACGAGATAGGCATTCTTTAGTAGGTAAAATTTAAAAATGGATAAGATTTTGTATGAAATTTTCGCGAGATAAATAGAGACGGAAAATAAATTTTATCTGTCACAGTAACACGTGCATACTAAAAGATAATTAAATTGAGTAATACATTAAGAGAGAGAAGAGATCTACTTATAGCAAGAGCACAAAACACAAAAAATAAAACAAAATAGATCTGCATATAAGACGAGCACAAAACAGAAAAATAAAACAAAATAGATCTACTTATAACAAGGTGCACAAAACACAAAAATAAAACAATATAGATGTACATATAACAAGAGCACAAAACAGAAAAATAAAACAAAATATATCTACTTATAACAAGAGCACAAAACACAAAAATAAAACAAAACATATCTACATATAACAAGAGCACAAAACAGAAAAATAAAACAAAATAGATCTACTTATAACAAGAGCACAAAACACAAAAATAAAACAAAATAGATACATATAACACGAGCACAAAACAGAAATAGTCGACAGCTGCACGTCAAGACTGTGACAAGAAGGCTTCCACTCAGAATGATGCTGATTTGCAGTGGTCACCCGAAAAAGACGTACGGACACCAAGCCAGGTGGGTAAGCGCATCAGTGTAGAATTTGCAATGGGTAGCTCGCCGTCCCATAAGGACCCTGGGCCCGGGTCGACGGCGCGTTGTGTTCCACGCGCGCCTCAAAGAGATGTCAGCACAAGTGTAGTGGTCCACTAGGGCAGATGCCTGCCGGGGTCGCGGGAAAGTCCGAAAGGTTTACCGAGTCTCCTGGCAACACAGGCAACGGAAGGAACACGGGTGGGTTTTAGTCAGTAAGAGTCTGACACACCCTCCCGCTCCGCCCAGAGCGGGAGAAGTTATTTGATATGTCCCGACCCAAAAAAAAATGCCAGGTTTAACGAATTGTATATAAATAGGTAACAAAATAAAATAAAATAAATAGTAGATACTAGAAATATAATGCAACAACATAATGGCGCCGATTCCCTTGTTCACAAACTAAACTAAAAATTTCAGTGCATCCTTTTCTTTTTATTTCATTAAAAAAAGGACAGAAGATCAATTTTAGTTTAGTCCTGTTAAATTAATCAGTGCTTGACGTAAATTGATGTAATTTTAGTAGGCAAGTTTTTAATCACGTCTAAACTTGTATGGAGTAGTGACAGGCGCTGATTAATTTGACAGGACTAAACTAAAATTATCTTCTGTCCTCTTCGTAATGAAATAGAAAGAAAAAGATGCACTGAACTTAAATTTAGTTTAGTTTGTGAACAAGGGAATCGGCGCCAATATATAATTTGGCTTTAAGTGTGTTGTTACAGGCTTTACAATTCGATCGAATCGGATGTTACGTTGGTCGTCACCATGATCATCCGCAGCCCGACTTCACCCACTGCTGATCATAGGCTTCTCTTTTCTTGTGCCGTTCCCCACGCTCCTGTGGCAGCCTCATCAAGGCTCTACCCGCGATGGTAGGTACCCATGTTCAAATCAAAATTATAAAAAGCTAAAACACAATAGATGTGGCCGTCTGCAAATTTACTTACATAAAATTCTAAATAATACATTCAGAAATAGGTACCCTAAATGTTCATTTATATTATTATGTGGACATAATAATATAAATTAGCATTTAGATACAAACATTTAAAAAAGCTGAAACATGGTACAATAGATGTCGCCGTCTGCGTATTTACATAAAATTCTAAATAATACATTCAGAAATAGGTACCTCAATGCTAATTTATAATATTATGTCCACATTCCAAAATAGAATCGAATAATTAAAAATATTAACTATACTAATCGGTTGCGGTGCTAAAAAACTACTAATTAGCTAAGAACTGTGATTTATATCTTCCTTTAGTCTTAACAGTTATAAATAGATATAATCCTTTAATTAACATGGGTAGTAAAATATACGCATGCATAATATCTATTTAATAACGGGATGCAGACGAGTCACAATGGCTCTAAATACTTTAGTTTTTATAACAAATGTCTTAAGCACGACACTTCAGACTCTTGTTACTATACTTTTCCGAAATCACGATCAACGGCGATACTGTATTTATTTATAAACAAGCTGACCCGGCGAACTTCGTTAACAGTCAAAGAATGTAATGATACCTTATGTCTAAACTTAATTTATAATTTCAATTAACGTACTAAAATGAATACAAAACAAATATTAAGTTCATTAGTAATAGTTCATTAGGACAACATACATTGTCCACCTGACTATTGATCCAACCAACGACAGGCCTCCTCCTTTTGTGCTATGCTTCCCCTAGTCTTTGCGAGTCTCATCCAGGTCTTCCTCGCGATCTTCTGTAGATCGTCGTCCACCTGGTTATTATTTTGTTTATTTTTTTTACGTGAATCTTTCCGATATTTTAATAGTTATTATGCTATTCGGGGTGGAGACGAATTCAACAAATCAGATATCATCAAAATTGGTCCAGCCGTTCTTGAGTTATAAATGGTGTAACTAACCCGACTTTGTTTTATATATATGTATAATATATATAGGTCTATGCATACTTTATTGTACACCAGAAAAAATTTTTACAAAGAAAATAAATTAAACACTACAAAACATACGGCGGTCTTATCACTTTCTGCGATCTCTTCCAATTCTTCTGTAATATTTTTTTTACGTGAAACTTAATATTTGCATGTATTAACTAATAGCCAGTTAAAAAATCTGAAGTGAATGTTATCGATTGTGACCTTAGCAAAAAAAAATACAAAATGGCGGATAAAAATGTTTTGGGTATTATTTATTGCTGATTCGTGACTGTCAACAGCGAATCTCAATTTTGCAATTACGATTACAACTATTCATTGTATGGAACAAAAAAATAAAAGATGCGCTAGCGAGACGAATGTCAAATTATATTAATTGCAATGACACCGTGCAAGCGTGTGAATCCCCAATTTGAAGGAAAAGGACGTGACGTAACGGTTCGCGATTTTTGTGCGCACACGCACGGTGTCTTTGATAGAGTTTCCATTTATTAATTTTTCATTTTTTTTCTGCGTGGAAACAGCTTGTCGTCTGCGTTGTTGCTTGTTATAATAAGGTTCTTAATTCTATGACCCGGAAACGAAAGGGAACTATCAACTAGTATGGATTTCAGATTTGTGGTTTTGTTAATTTTATGACAGCAATGAATGAATGGTCTTTTGATATTTAAAGTGTGATGAAGCTTCATAACTGAACCACTTTACTTTCTATCAATCAATCTTAATTATAAATCATCGTTATCTTCTGTCATACTTCGCGGTTCCGTTCATTATGAGGCCTTGATAAATGTATACCTAGCTAATTATTTTACTGGCCATTCTAGAGAGGACAATAAGAACCTCATTCCTCCCAGGTCAGGTTATTGGGTTTTTCCGTCAGAAATTTCTCAGTAGCAGCCCAGAGTCTAGATTTGTGCTCGGTTGATGGCAACAGGCTTGCCTCCTATTAAATGGGACTTAAACATAACTGGCGAACCTATCTACTTTGGGTACATCTCTGCCTAGTCCTTCAGGGAAACATAAGTATCACAAACATAATTTGGGCCGAGCATTACCTATGTGATGTTACTTTACTCGTGAGATTATCTCTATTTAAGAACGATGAAATGATCGAGGGGCTTGTGGCCAAGTAATAACAGCCGCACGGGTCGATCCATCAGGTTAAGCTACGCTTGCCGCGTTACGGCACAAAGTTGGGAAAAGGCTAGGCAGATGATGAAATGATCGAGACGAGATGTATGAACGTAAACGAGCCAAAAGGAGTATGTAAAGATTGTAGCGGGTGCCGTTATTTCGTCTATGCCCCTTGCCCCATGGGAAGAAAGCGAGAGTTTATATCACTCTGCCTAGCCTTTTCCCAACAATGTTGGGATCGGCTTCCAGTATAACCGGACGTAGCTGAATACCTGTATTATACATGGAGCAACTCCCTATCTTCCGAATGCCAGCTGAGACGACATAATGTGCTTTCCGAGGCACGTAGGAGTCTTGGTATGTAAAGATGGTCACCCCTCCACGGACCAACCCCGGCAAGCAAAGCGGCAAGTTTATGTATGTGTGTATAATTTAAGTTATTATAACCAATTACGTCAGGCTATGTGTAAACAGACTTGTCAGCTGGTTTTCCCACTATTTTTAATACTTGTCACACGATTTTATTATGCATAAATTTGATTTTAATTAGATAGTTAATTATTGTGATGTAGCAAACATAGCGAAGAATTCTTAGAAAATACTCGTTTTATAATCTGACAAATTATAAATCATGTTTTAATCGTTTGGTTAAAGTTAAATTCACATCAACACAGTTACGTAAATATTGGTTTTTCACATCTTTAGATGCAATATGATCAATGTTGGACAACATGTAGAAGTAAATACAGAAGCTACTTATAATATTGGCTTGCTAAAAAACTACGGCTAAACAAATAATTAGATACACTCTTCAAGACAACTTTTTGCTGCGTCTCACAATCTCAAAACCAATCAACCGTTCTCTAATAAAAACAAAATTGAAATAACAAGAGCTGACTTTACAATAAATGTCAAATTATAATAAGGCCAGAAGGTATTATTAACAACAATAATAAACACAAATCTTATGTGACTGCATTGCTTAATATTTGCACGGATTAATCGTAATAATGTGACCTCTTCACACATAATTCTATCTCCATACTCAACATCTGTCCTCGATGTGAATTAGTTGCTTTACGACATTTTAAATAAAAAACTCTTGAAACAATATTGCGTTATTACATCGTGTACATACTCAAAGGCCATTCCAATTAAAGTAATCGACATTTGCGTAGAAAATGCGCGTATCAATACGAATTTACGGATGAGATAGGGTATTGGTGTGGGGCAAGTGAGACGCTTGTGGAGCAACGATATTATTGTGATTGAGCTCAAAAATAACGCCCTCATGCGTATGCTCTGTACCGGTTACATTAAGACGCTGACAACACCTAAGCCGCAGTCACTGTCAGATTGCATAGAATAGAAAGAGAAGCGCCATGACACAACGCTTGTAATTTATATGAAGCAATTATCTATTTACTCATAATTGAGTTGAGTAATCGAAAATAAAAAAACAACCAAGTTCTGCATTCAAATAAGACGTTCTTGTTATTAATTAAATACGTAACGTATCTTGATATTTAACACAGATATTTTGGATTTAAACTCTTGGTAAGAGGTTAGTTTAACGTTAGTTTGTATCGAGGTTTTTTTTCAAAACGTGTTTTGGTAACAACCAAGTTCTGGAAAATACGTTCAAAATTAACATATATTTTTTTCCGCTACCATAAACTATACAGATTTGGCATTTTTTTTTCTTAAGCGAAGCCAATTTTGGTCAATTGGGTCTTGTCAGCGCCTTAAGCGAGAAAATCCACAATCTTGCATCGAATTTCATATTGATAAATAGGTGTAATACATATAAAACAAGCGAGCCTTAGAGTAGTCGCATATGATGTGAAACATCTGACATTTCACCTTAGTAATAAGCAACTGAGCAGCGATATAAATTAACTTCAGAATTTAATAAGCTAAATACTGAAATATTTATTCGAATAATTTATTACTCATTACTAGTGGTCGGTCACTGCTCTAAATTCGAACCCAAAAAAAAAAAATTGAGTTTTTTTTTTTTTGGGTGGGAAATTATCAAATAACTTCTCCCGCTCTGGGCGGAGTGGGAGGGTGTGTCAGACTCTTAATGACTAAAACCCACCCGTATTCCTTCCGTTGCCTGTGTCACCAGGGGCCTCGGTAACCCTTCAGTACCTTCCCGCGACCCGGCAGGCACCGGCCCTAGTGGACCCCTACACTTGTGCTAACGACATCTCTTTGAGGCGCGCGTGGAATACAACGCGCCGTCGACCCGGGCCTGGTCCTTACCGGACGGCGAGCTACCCATTGCTCACCGTCCGCAAGCCCGCGCCTACGGTGGCCGGAAATCCGCCCGGGATTCCCGACGCCCAGGGCGTCTCCAGCGGTGGCTAAATTTGCCTTTCCCTCAACCTTCCCGCATCCTCCTTCGCGAGCATTACTGCTTCGCAGAAGGAGGCCATGCTCTCTCGCTCCGTACCATGGCCTGAACCAGGGCCGGACGCGAGAGGTCTCTGCCGCCGATTGCCTCCACGAGGACACGGCGAGGCTCTGCCCAAGCCGCCCGGCTTGGGCAGACCACCACCGTATGCTCCACCGTGTCCTCGGGGCGATCCACACAGTGGTGACACCCGGATGTTTTTTCCCGCCTTATCCAACACAGGAACCTCCCGGACAAGGCAATATCCGGTGAGGACCTGCGTCAGGCGGAAGTGGCTGTTCCTCTTAACGGTTCTTTCTAAATCACGTTTGTAATTAGTATACGTTTTGCTTAAATTTTTAAGTTAATATGTCCATCTCTTGTACTTTCCAGTTAAGACTTTGTCTTTGCTCACGGAATTTCGACTACAAAGTCACTTTTAGATGGAGGAAAACTGATAGCAGTCTGTATTTCTACAGTTCCATTCCTGTTGAATAGTTTTGGTTTTAGCATTGACTAAAACCCCGAAAAATGTGTAATTCAGTCATTCATATTCTCTATCTCATTTACTGCAGATCACTTGATATTTACAGTGGGGCTTCTGGCTAAATAATAACAGCCGCACGGATCAATCAATCAGGTTAAGCTACGGTTGCCGCGGTTGGTCCATATATGGGTGAGCATCTTTACATACCAAGACCCCTCCGTGCGGAAAACACGTTACGCCGTTGGTCCCGGCTGTCATTTGTAGATCTTTGACAGTCGTTACGGGTCGTCAGGAGCCCGAAAGTCTGACAACCAGTGTTACCAAGGGTACGGTTGTCGCAACCCAGTGCTGGGCACGCCACGATTGCGGCGATAAGACCCCTCTTTGAGGAGTAGCTAGAGAGGTGCCACGGCATCCTCACCTTCCGCCTGACGCAGGTCCTCACCGGACACGGCAGCTTCGGGAGGTTCCTGTGTCGGATAAGGCGGATGGAAACGCCCGGGTGTCACCACTGTGTGGATCGCCCGGAGGACACGGTGGAGAATACGGTGAAGGTCTGCCCGGCTTAGGCAGAGCACCGCCGTGTCCTCGTGGAGGCGATCGGCAGCAGAGATCTCTCGCGACCGGCCCTGGTTCAGGCCATGGTACGGAGCGAGAGGGCATGGGCAGCCGTCACGTCCTTCTGCGAAGCAGTAATGCTCGCAAAGGAGGAGGCGGGACGGTTGAGGGAGAGGCAACTTTCGCGCCCTCTTGCCCCTAGCCGCCGCAGGAGACGCCCTGGGCGTCGAGAATCCCGGGCGGACTTCCGGCCACCGTAGGCGCGGGCTAGCGGACGGTGAGCAATGGGTAGCTCACCGTCCGGTAAGGACCAGGCCCGGGTCGACGGCGCGTCGTATTCCACGCGCGCCTCAAAGAGATGTCGTCAGCAGAAATGTAGGGGTCCACTAGGGCCGATGCCTGCCGGGTCGCGGGAAGATACTAAAGGGTTACCGAGGCCCCTGGCAACACAGGCAACGGAAGTACAGTACGAGTCTGAACAGTAAGAGTCTGACACACCCTACCGCTCCGCCCAGAGCGGGAGAAGTCATTTGATGATTTCCACCATCAGACCACCCAAAAAAAAAAAAAGTGTTACCAAGGGGTATCGTGTTAACCAGGTGTGCAGGGCTTGTGGAGGTCAAATAGGCAATCGCTCCATGTAAAATACTGGTATTCAGCTTCATCTAGTTAGGCTGGAAGCCGACTCCAACGTGGTTGGGAAAAGGCTAGGCAGATGTTGACTTGATATTTTGATATTCCTTCTCAAAACGATAGAACCCATCCCCGCTACATCTCATGCCTCAACTCCGTACAATGTAACTACTCGTCACCTGGTTAGCTCGCCGCTCACGGCGGCGGCGGCGGTCGATTTTCCTCTAAAATTAAACAAATCAACAACGACGGTGTTTTGTCAACTCGTGACTATTGCCAAGGCCGCGGTGATCATCAGCGGTTTAGGGTTGACAGTAGTATGAATGACCAGTTTAGTTACTTATTTTATTACAGTTTGTTAATGAACACTTCTTGTTTGTTGCCTTTTTTTTTGGGTGGAAATCATCAAATAACTTCTCCCGCTCTGGGCGGAGCGGGAGGGTGTGTCAGACTCTTACTGACTAAAACCCACCCGTATTCCTTCCTGTTGCCTGTGTTGCCAGGGGCCTCGGTGACCCTTTAGTACCTTCCCGCGACTCTTTTTGTTACCCTGCGTTTACATCCGTATACAAGTTGAGGCATCTAACATAACATCACGCCTGTATTCCGCAAAGAGTTAGGCAGAGGTGTACTTCTAGTACAACCACAATTCACCAGTTATGTTTAAGTCCCATGTAATAAGGGGCGAGCCTATTGCCATTATTCGGGCACAAATCCAGAGTCAGGGCTGCTACTGAGAAATTCCTGATAGAAATAGCCAATCGTACTTAGCCCGACCCGGGCTAAGTGCGATTGGCTTCGAGCCCAGGACCTCATGCTCTGCAGTAGCGCTTGCGACCAGCCTATAATGTTCCCACTGCTGGGACACAGGCCTCCTCTCTGTGAGAGAGAGTGAGCCGTAATCCACCACGCGGGCCCAGTGCGGGTTGGTAGATGTCACAGGTCTTGTCGAATTTTTGGTTCTAGAACATGCCGGTTTCCTCACGATGTTTTCCTTCACCATTTTGAGAGCAGTGGTGATGAAATAATTTACACAAAGTAAAGCGCCTGTCTTTTTTTTTTATTTTCTTTTTTTTTTTTGAGGGTGGGAAATTATCAAATAACTTCTCCCGCTCTGGGCGGAGCGGGAGGGTGTGTCAGACTCTTACTGACTAAAACCCACCCGTATTCCTTCCTGTTGCCTGTGTTGTAGGGGCCTCGGTGACCCATAAGTACCTTCCCGCGACCCCGGCAGGCATCGGCCCTAGTGGACCCCTACCTATGTGCTGACGACATCTCTTTGAGGCGTGCGTGGAATACAACGTGCCGTCGACTCGGGCCTGGTCCTTACCGGACGGTGAGCTACCCATTTCTCACCGTCCGCAAGCCCGCGCCTACGGTGGCCGGAAATCCGCCCGGGATTCCCGTCGCCCTGGGCGTCTCCTGCGGCGGCTAGGGGCGAGATGGTGTCTGTCTGGGTTCGAACTTACGACCTACAACTCGTAAGTCGCGGCTATTTGTTTTCAACAAATCTTGTAAAAGACTTGTCAAAAACATCATCATCCTAGGCTTTTCACAACTAAGTTGGGATCGGCTTCCAGTCTAGCAGGACGCAGCTAAATACCAGTATTTTACATGGAGCGACTGCCTATATGACCTCCACAACCCAGTTACTATACCGGGTAATACGATACCCCTTGGTAAGACTGGTTGTCAGACTTACGGGCTTCTGACGACGCGTAACGAGTGTCAATGATCTACAAATGACAACAGAGACCAACGGCTAAACGTACTATACAAGGTACGTAAAGGGGTCTTGGTATGTAAAGGTGGTCACTCATCCACGGACCAACCGCGGTAAGCGTAGCTTAACCTGATCGATCGACCCATGCGGCTGTTATTACTTAGCCACGAGCCCCTCTTAACATTAATCACCAAAGATTTTTTATACGCGGTGGAGTCATTGATATTGATAATAACACCATAAAGTAGAAGCAAATGCATTATTAAATATGCAGAAGACAGATTATATTTAGTCTAATATTTTATTGATTTTAATTTACCAATTAATTAATATTCTCACGTGAAATCAATTATAATCTTTGAGACATGCATGTTTTGACTCTATATTTTGAAATTACGGTGAAAGTATTTACTTTTTATGAATGGGATACTCAGTATAATTACCGATAGAAATTGTATTTAATTCTTCATTCATAGATGACATCATTGTAATTCTTGTTCATTCTTTAATAATAATAATCGTCTGATTACTTTTAATAGAAGAAGGACGTTTTGACAGACTTTTCAAAGGGGCCTTGAAATTATTTTGATAGGTTTTTTGTCTGTCTGCAACATTGGACTGCATTGTTGCTTTGCAAATATTTTGCCAAAATTACAATACATACTTATCGACGAGTCGAGTCATTTCATTGAATATTCTAATATTTTAGCTCATCAAGATTTTTTTCTCTCTTCTTGTTTGAAGAAATATTGAATGAATTAATTAATGAAATGCACTGACCTGGTTTATCCAGACTCAATTACGCGAGTGAACCCCTGGAACCTCATGTTACATGGGATTACAGAGACCATTGCATATCAAGGCGACCGGGGCCGGACCGAGCTTCTTGTTTGAAGAAATATTTTCTAAACAAGATATTAATCTTATTACTTGAGGGTGAAATCTGGTCAATTGCCATTGTCCGCAGTTGTTAAATATAGGTATTCTAAAAATGTGACAATGTCAGCTTTTTGCCCCTTACGTCTGGTCGGTGACGCTCTCGGTGACGGTGCCGCTGTCGGTGAATAAAAATGACAGAACTTGTCAATTTTCATAGTGATAAATGATTTTATTTCTGTGTAGGTTTTTACAAACACTTTTACACGTCAAACATATTTTTTTAAACTAGATGAGGACGGCGTTTCCTATCTGACTACTCTGAGAAGAAAGGCCGAAACAAACTCAGAAGTCACAGTCTCTTTTAAAGTCCAGACATAAATCTTGGTCAGATCATGTGAAGACCATGCCGATTGGTGTCTGAAATGGTCTTTTGAAGAAAGAACCACACAGATTGAGTGGATCTGTCCAGTCAGTGCACGCATTTGTCAGTATTTTATAGTGAGTTCCAATTTTCCGACCTTTCGATCAAAAAACAACAAACTTGGGACCAATAACAACATAAAAAATATACTGGTCGTCTTGAGAATCTCCTTCTTTTCTCGTCTGTTAAGAAAGGCCATGGCCATCACTACTCCAGCCAGCCAGCCCTACGCCACTGATGACAATTGCGGGTAATCACGGCTGATGACGTCACGCGGCGTGCAGCGGTGCAACCTTCGCGCCTGTCAACTGATTGCGAGACATTCGATTCGAGTTAGGTACCACGCACACTAGATGAGTGGCGGTCGTGCGATGCGTAACGCGTTGGTACAAAAAATCACGATTTCCGTGATAGGTACGTGGTACAGTAAACATTGTAAGCAGGTGCATTATGTACTGATTGAAATCCAAGATCATCTGTGAACTCTAGTGGTGGTCCAGTGGTAACAGCCGCGATTTACGAGTTGTAGGTCGTAGGTTCGAGCCCGGACAGGCGCTTTACTTTGTGTAAATTATTTCATCACCACTGCTCTCAAAACGGTGAAGGAAAACATCGTGAAGAAACCGGCATGTTCTAGAACCAAAAATTCAAAGATATGTGACCTACCAAACCGCACTGGGCCCGCGTGGTGGATTACGGCCTACTCCCTCTCACAGAGAGAGAGGAGGCCTCTGTCCCAGCAGTGGGAACATTATAGGCTGATTATGTATACTGTACCTAGATAGAAATTATTTAGATAAAACTTTTTCGTAATTTGTTGTTTTATTATTTTTTTGTGTCTTTGTGTTTTGTGTACCTGTGTCTTTGGTTCAGTAATGTTTCACCAAAACACCGGCGACAAATTTTTAGTCTACAACTAAACTTACATAAACTATTTATTTCACAAACAACTTATTTCGCGAATGTTTTGTTTTTTATATGGTTGAACACCCTCTTTACGCTCGCTTTTATCATTCTAATGGTAAGGTAACTAATAGTAGTAAATACTAACCAGCCAGTCTAGCAGGAGATCCTCAAACTGTCACTGTCATTGGGAGACCCATAACAGAGGCCTTTTATGAAATGATAGTAGGTGAAAGTCTTGTAGTCGATTTTGGCCACGCCACACTTTTCACAACATATAGACATGGCAAACCTGGTGCTTCTCCCAGTCTGTTCTGACTTTCGGTATCTCGGTTCTCTCGTGCAAAGCGAAGGCGAAGTAGATCGGACGGTTAAGCATAGAGTTAACACTGGATGGATGAAATGGCAGCAGGTCACGGGAACAATCTGCGACTAAAGCATTCCCCTTAAACTTAAGGGGAAGATATATAAAACAATGGTAAGACCTGCTGTCTTGTATGGATCAGAATTTTGGGCTACAAAAGGGATGAATGAAAGGCAATTGCATGCAGTTGAGATGAGAATGCTAAGAGGGATGTGTGGATTGACACGAATGGATAGAATAAGAAATGAGTACCTACATAAGAGGAAGTCCGAAAGTGGCACCGGTGACTGAAAAGTTGTGCGGGAATCAGTTGGCATGACCTTGCAAAAATTTGAATGCTGTGTTACTTGACTCGTTAAAAACAAAACCACGCGTGATTTTCGCGTCATCCGTGACCACGAAGCGATTTGGTGTGCGTAATGCCTAAATTCAGTTGACATTGCTTGTGGTCACATTAGTTCAATTAAATCATAATTTGGAACAAAAAAGACATAATAAAAACACTATTAGGCGTAATGTGCTCAAAATAAGTTAAGTCTGCAGTAGTGACCTTACCACTGCCCGGTACATCCAAAAAGTGTTGATTGCTAGATTCTGGGTTGTTACAGAAATGTGGTGGGCAGTAAGTCTATAGTCTATAGTTGATTTGACTCCATAATTTCTTAGTTTGTTTAATATTATTATTAATGTAGTTATAATCGTGTTCCTTAGGTGGCAGGATGAATAAATAAATATACGAACAGAGAATTCATTTGTGGTTTTATTTAATCTTCCAATAGTTACACATTGACACTTAATTATTACATGTGAGTTAACTCGCAGTACGATAATACTGACCCGAGTGGGGCTCACGGAACGACTGGCTCTTGCATTTCTCTCCTCCTCTGTACATTTTCTATGAATAAATGCTTACATTGCAATTGATGACATTGTACGGACGCTACATCTATTCCCCACTTATTTAAAAAAAAAAATTGTTATTAGTTTTATACAGAACCAATTTGATTTTACAATTATTGTGTGTTATGACCCTAACTTTAGCTTGTTGTTTGCTTAATTATAATTACTCGTATATATGTTTTAAAATATGCACACTTCTCACTATCAAAAGCAGCTCTAACAAGGTATTTAAACTCTTTGTAGGACTTAATATGATGTTCAGATTTTGTAGTTTTGGACTTCAAGTAGCTCTTTTTTTTTTGGGCTCTGGGCGAAGCGGGAAGTGTTGTCAGACTCTTACTGACTAAAACCTACCCGTGTTATTTCCCTTTTTCGTTTCGCTCGTTTCGGGTCCTAGCGTGATGTTAAATTGCCTATAACCTTGCTCAAAAGTTGTTTGAACACGCTAATCTTCTTGCATTTGATATGCAAAAAGATTATTAATTTGATAGTTACTGTAAAAGTACTGGTTTTTTTAACAGAATCGAATGGAAAACATAATATATTTGGTGTGCCGCGTAGTTGCTAAGTTAGTTCGAGCCTCGGAATCTAAAGGTTGTCTTTAAGAAGTCTAAAGTCTATACATACCTACTGATTTAATATTGAGTACCTAAATAATAGAGCGGTGGTGGCCCAGTGGTAACAGCCGCGACTTACGAATTGTAGGTCGTGGGTTCGAACCCAGACAGGCGCTTTACTTTGTGTAAATTATTTCATCACCACTGCTCTCAAAACGGTGAAGGAAAACATCGTGAGGAAACCGGCATGTCCTAGAACAAAAAATTCGAAGACATGTGACATCTACCAACCCGAACTGGGCCCGCGTGAAGGATTACGGCCCACTCCCTCTCACAGAGAGGAGGCCTGTGTCCCTGCAGTGGCAACATTATAGGCTGATTATTTATGTACCTAAATAAATAGTTTGTTAAATGTACCAAGTTTGTATGTGTGCAAGAATATAAATAGAGAAATATTCGTACTCACAAGGCGTTTTCATTTCAGATGTTACTCATAAAACCGGAGCCCTTCATTGTGCGTGGTCCGACACGCACTTGGTGTCCGAACCACGCACAATGTAGGGGTCCGTAGTTGGGAAGAATTTATCCCAAAAACAAACTTAACATTGTAGTTGAAAAACAAGTTCTCCCATACATCGATAGACGTCACGGCCAATCATCCAACTGAAAATTTAAGTTGGCCGGTTTCACATCTCTATAAACAACCATTTAGCTGGAAGGGGCTTTTCCAGCTAAATGGTTGTTTGGGACTTGACTCTAACAAAAATTAGCACTTTAAAGCTTAATATTACGCAAACGGATCCCTGAATAGGAAAATTGTGTTTACACCCGCAATATTTTTGCATATCCCACAACAGACGAGAAAAATATATGTCATCCCCACATTACGTGCAAGGGAGGTACCCTAAAAATGTTTTTTTTTTCAAGAGAATATTTTACCACTGTGTCGGCGTGATAAGTATACCTACGCCAAATTAGAGCTTTCTAGTACTAAGCTTCTCTGAGCTAAAGCGATAGTCAGACAGACAGACGGACATGGCAAAACTATAAGGGTTCCTTGTTTACTACGGAACCATAAAGAAACAAGCTCTTCAGCTTTATTATTAGTACGAGTATATAGATAGATTCATTAAGTCGTTTATTTAAAGGTTTGTTACAAATAGGTACCTAGATTTCAAGGTGACAATGAAGATCAAAATTCGTGTCTAGTAGGTACCTAACTAATGTTGTAGATCATTGCGCTAATCGTGCGCAATGTTGTTCGTCTTTTGTTTGAAGGTAAGCATTGTTTTGCTATTGTCTAAAAGTTTGATTGCTATCAGATATTGATCATATTTATGATGAAATCTGTCCGTCTGTGTAGCGAGTAGTCGTGTGGGTTCCATCATTGGGTATTGAAAGTAAAACATGGTACTAATCAGCTATATACATTTTGTTCGTAAGGTCTTTGACAAGTATTTTTAACCCCCGACGCAAAAACGACGGGGTGTTGTAAGTTTGACGTGTCTGACTGTGTGTGTGTGTGTGTGTGTGTGTGTATGTGTGTGTGTGAGTGTGCTGTATGTGTATATATGGACCGATTTTGGTTTTGTTTTTTTTGGTTGAGAGGCGACTTAATCGAGAGTGTTCTTAGGTATGGTTCAAGAAAATCTGTTCAGTCGTTTGAAGATTATCAGCTCTTTTCTGGTTGATATTTAACTCGCTCACCAACTTACAACGCATGGTATCGTGTTTGGGCTCGTTGTACTTACTGGTCTCAATAAATAGGTTATAGCTAGATGGTGATCAGGGTCTGATGATGGAGAAGGAAAGATAAATGGGGGTAAACTAGTAACCTTCACTTTGGTAAAAATACAAAAACATCTAAAAGTAACAAAATAATACGTATTGGGCCGTTTCAGTTTAATATAAATTTAGGTAATATTTTGAGCCAAGCGTCGTCTAGTCGGGGGACGGCTAGTGTTGGCGGTTTTATAATTTTAAATTCAACTTTTGAAAAGAGCGATTCTTGTATATGCCTAACAACTTAAGGCTACCGCAGACAGGCGCGACGAAACAGCGTGACGCCACACTAGCAGCACAGTTTCTAATAATAATAATAATAATAATAACTATCTCTACGTTGACGTCGTGGTGGAGCGTGCGCGCTCTGAACTCTGGGTCTGTGCTGGTAGAGTTTACTTTGCCGGAACAGGTCTAGAGCCAGACCAAGAGAGATATGGAAACCCGCAGTTGGGCATTAGCGACCCCACGGACCCTATCTCCCGTAAGAAGTCTTGTTCCTCATCTCTGGCTTGCCTTTATTGGCCGGTTGGAGTGAATACTGATGAGGAATAGAGCTCCCATCTCATTCTTGCTTTTATTGGCTAGTTTGAGTGGAGATTCGCAAGAGCAAACGTGCTCGGAGGAAGGATGTATTCCAGTAAGTGCTGGTAGGGATCTTGACCACCTTTGGGGCTCTGGGATTGTTCTGATAGTCGTGGAATACCTCTCCACTCCTCAAGCAAATCAGGAAGTATTGCCATCTTGTCGCTACATTATTATGTGCTAGTGACCATTTTCGGGGGCCCATTATTGAGTGTGCAAGTCACCCCCTTTTTTTTTTGGTTGGGAAATCATCAAATAACTTCTCTCGCTCTGGGCGGAGCAGGAGGGTGTGTCAGACTCTTACTGACTAAAACCCACCGGTATCTCTTCCTGTTGCCTGTGTTGCCAGGGGCCTCGGTGACCCTTTAGTACCTTCCCGTGCAATTTTATCGGTGTATTTTATATACATCATTCGTCAGGCAGGGATCATAGCCTTTCCATAGTCCTAGGTAACCATTCCACTGTATAGTGGAATGGTTATGGTGGCTATGGGTTAGAGTGGCTATAGTAGTATTACTATAGCCACTCTAACCCATAGCCCAATATGTTTTGTTTCCATATTCTGCAATAATCCTTCAACTGAAGCTTGTCCTTGCGTGCACTTGCATAGGGCAACAGGGATAATCGTCGGTTGGTGCCTTATTCCATTACAATTGCCTAAGGGGCCTCTGCGAGTTGGCTTCGGCCCCTCGTACGCCTTCTAAAGGACCGGGACCCCATGGTTTCGAGATATGTAAGCATATAAAAATAAATAATAATAATAATATATTTGCTAAAAACATGGTAAACAAGATGTTAGTGTTAATAATGTGAACAAACATATTTTGCTTAATAGATATAAGCGTGCAAATTTTACATGCATAACGATACAATCAGTTATCATGCGATATTACGTTCCAGGAAATCATTAACACTGTAAAAACTATTAGCAGATATCCATTTGTACAATTTAATTTTGAACAATCTGTATTTAATGTTTTTAATTCATTTGGTATTATATTGTATACTTGGACACACATACATATAAACATGCAGCTTTTATTAGATTTTGCAAGCCTTGGGAGGACATCTAACACGAGCTTGTAGGGGTCGCGCCTGCTGCGAGAATTTACATCACTTTCTTTCGCAAACAATTCCCTATTTCTCCACACAAAATTGAAAAAATATCTATGAAAACTTCATGGAAAGTGTCGCGCTGCCTGTCGCACCCGCGATATCGCGCCAGTCTCCACGAACCTTTACTCAGTGTAGGCAGTGTAGCCACAAATATACACACCTAGACAAGCACACCTAACACAATGCACCTACACAGACGCACACACTCTAGATATGTCTATGTAACAATTAAATAAAATATAATAAAAACAATATAATTTTAAATTTGAAGTTCGTATTGTTTTTGATTTCATTTTAATTTTGTTTATAATCTTGGTTTGATTTTAATTTGGATTTTGATTCTATTTTGATTTTGTTTTTAATTTTGATTTAATTTTATATTGATTGTAAATTTTAATGTGTTTATGATTTTAGTTTTGGTTGAAATTATTGTCTTATCACGTATGTGAATTGTTGCTGTAAATTGTTGTTTACATGAGTGGATGAAAATAATTAATTTATTATAGATAGCTATTGTGCAGTAACTACCAGATGCTGTTTCAAACTTTCCATTTTAAACACACTATATTTATATAATAACCCGCCAATCAGGGGACCGGTACTGTCTCTCTTTAACACAGGCTAAATTGTAGCCTATCTAGGAGAACAGTACTTCACCCGTCTTTATTGTATTTTTATTGTTGAACCTGTAAATAAATATTTAGAGTTTTACTCACGTAGGTGTGTGTTACTTGTGGCTAAGTAATAACAGCCGCAGGGTTCTACCGATCAGGTTAAGCTACGCTTGCCACGGTTGGTCCGTGGACGGGTGACCGTCTTTACAAACCAAGACCCCTCCGTGCCTGGGAAAGCACGTTAAGCCGTTGGTCCCGGCTGTTATTTGTAGATCTTAGACAGTTGTTACGGGTCGTCAGAAGCCCGAAAGTCTGACAACCAGTCTCACCAAGGTGTATCGTGTTACCTAGGTACTGGGTTGTGGAGGTCAGATAGGCAGTCGCTCTATGTAAAATACTGGTTAGACTGGTAGCCGACCCTAACATCCTAGTTGAGAAAAGGTTAGGCAGATGTTGACTCACGTAGATACCTATATGAACCCGACAAATATCGTATGATCTAGCGATTGTTCATAAGAAAAATACACTCTAAACGATAATAAATATAACCATGAAAACCTTTCAGCGCTTACAAGCAAACGGCTTCTAGTAGACGATCGTTAGACGGGTTAAAAGCGGGTTTCCCCGAATAGTTTCCCCGATTAGTTTCGGAGTATAGTTCTGTACTTCAAACGGAGATTTCAGATTAGAGCTTTTTTTTAACCACAACGTTGAAAATTTTGACCTTTATTTCACCTGATGGTATCGATGGTAAGTGATGATAAGGCCGAGCTTTACCCGGAATCCTCAACCACAGAGAAACTGGCTCTCTTATCTCTAACTGACCGGTACACAAAAAATCTGTTAATATTGTTGTTATGGCGACAGACTGAAGATGGTGGTAGCTAGCCAGGCGGACTTAGAACAATCCCTACCATCAACTAAACCGAGCAGACAATTTGGTGCCCACTGGGAATCGAACCCGCGACGTCTGGGTTTGAGACAGTAGGTGTTGACCACTAGACAACAGAGGTTTCTTACACGTACCTATATGCAGTGACACAATTTTCATCCAAGACCTTCAAAAACCCCAATTTTCTTGCAAAAGAAGCCCCATTGTTAAATCCACCCACTAATTACATTTCGAAAGCTCTCTCACAATTTCCCATAACGAACTTAGCTTCATTATTGTAACCGAACTTATTCACAGAACGTTACTGTGAACTATTTTTCTTCAATCAACACGTATGCATTAAAACATACAGCAAACACTAGCGTGTATTACGAAAAAAAATATGTGAAGTGAGATTTTTGGGTTACAGCTTAAAGTTCCGTATGTTGGCGATTGTATTTTTGCTAATGATGAAGTAGATGCATGAAAAGGGAGTGAACATTAACAAAACTGCTGGCAGAAGACGCAAACATTTGGGTCAACAACAACCGCATAGGTCCCTAAGAAGAATCTGACATTAGAAAATGCAATTGCTTAAAGGAATGGAAAGTGATCAGAATCTGGTTGGAAGTATTGCAAACGTGGTAGAAAAGGTAAACAAGAAATCTTAAATTATCAAGGACTGTAGTAATATATTATCAAGGACTGTAGAGATATTAAATAATCAAGGTCTCACTAATATAATTAATATTTAATTATCAAGGACTGTAGTGTTTTAGCATTATTTACTAATAAACCTTATTTTCAACTTGAAATGCAATTTGGAGGGATATTAGAGTCAGCAAATCGCAAGAAGCCAAGAAGCCATCTACTGGACTTACCATCGATAAGAAAGTACTTAGTAAGTAGTATGCTCAGTTATACCTCAGTTTTAGAAACAAGAAAAGTATCTAATCCGTAATTCTAAAAAAATATTTTGAAGAATAAAAAAGAAAAGGAAAGGAAAGGTCAGGTGCGTAGTACTCGCAACCGGCGTGCGTGAGTTTATATATACTATGTATGTGTATTTTGAAGATCAAACAATAATTCATTAAAATAACACCAAACAACCAAACATTTTGTTAACGGAACCCCAAAAAACTAACAAAATAAACAAACAAGCCAGAGACAATGAGCGTAGCATCATGAATCATAGAGTTTGGCAACACACGCTAATGGTACCATAGACTTTTAGTTATGAAACTGTACTAAAATGTGTTTCTTAACTTTAGATCATCGATCAAAAGTAGTGCAGCTAGATTTTTGCGAAGTCAGATTTGATTCTAAGTGATAAAGTTCTAATTGATGAATTGTTTTTATTGTTATGCAAATGATGATTCTGAAGTGGTGGAATTCTTACTTGATATCAATTTGGTTACTCAAAAGGCTAAATAGCTCAGATTTTTATGTTTTATGGTGTGTGAAGATTTAGATTATCGTTTTAATGTTACTTTTCGAAAAAACCCACGACTCATTCTACATGATATTGTTTTAAATATCATAATCATATTAGGAAATACACTTATTGTACCTATAGTTGAAGAATTATCAAGGAATGTAGTAATTTATTCCTTTAATTTTCTACTAATTACAAGTGAATAACTAATAATGAATTGACTGTCATATACATGATAAGTTTAAAAGGAGTACGGATATTTTAGGAGATAATCAGGTGCATAAAACTGAACCAATTTCAAGGAATATAGGTCAAAATCTAAAAAATAAAATTCAACTTCTCATACAAACATAAGTCACGTGACCAGTCACTGTATGAAAAGTCAATATTCAATTTTAAGATTTCGACCTATGTTCTATTAAAAAAATAAAATTTAAATAATAATATGTAAACCCTGGCGCCTCCTACTTTCGTCTATTGTCTGTGCTTTACTCTATGTCTTTTACTAATAAAGAGAGTACGTTACCGAACATCACGAGCTTTAATATGTTCTAATAATAATAACAATAATAATCCCCACCACCGTATCTCCACGTTCACGTCGTGGGCTGGAGCCCACGACGTGAACGTGGAGATACGGATCTTTATCATCTATCAGTATACAGTCAGCGGATGTTGTACAGGAGACAAATATTGTCGACGATACCCACCGCTAGAACTGCAAAAACTCGTAGGAATGAATAAGTTCATCCTACGTACATGCCTTCATCTTACTCATATGTATACCGACAAAAATGCATATCTTCCATCACTTCACACTAAGTTTTTAGAAAAATATTCGTCTATGCAAGTAGGCCGACAAAGGATAGGTGACCAACGAAGAGCTATAGTTCAAAGGAAACTATTACCTCAGGTCACAATAGACCAGATTTATGAGGAAGTAAGAGCCGAACTACAAATGGTTCATATACAAATACAGAAACACTCCACACAGTCTAAAATACAAATTAACTTACACTACGGCCAGCGTATGAAATGGACGAACGAATATAATGAAGCAATAATCAGGATATACCACACAACTAGAAACAAATAAAACGGCCTATAGAAAACAGTTACAAGAGGGATTCATAAATATTTATCCAGAATTAGCACATATAACAGAACAAAGACTATCTGATCAAGTGAGAGCAATTATAAATAACGAATATATAAACCTCTACAGATTAGAAGAAATTAAAAACCAGGTAGCTACAGAATTAAGAAATAACAACACCCACACACAAAATATAGAATACTTTAATAATGATTATTTAAGCACACAAACACAAAACGACTCAGAACAACCTGATGAAAAAATACATTCACTTTACACTCAACATACAAATATTGACATTTCTGACAAATACAAACACCCCCACAACAAATAATATACTTCTAAATAATAGCTCAGATACTTTTATAAATACAGACGAAGAAAATTTCTTGAACCACATAGATATTGGGCAAGTTGAACCAACGCAAACCAGCCTTTCTACCTTAGAAGCGAACTCAGAAATAGAAGCCACGTTTTAACAACCTCAACATTTTTTCTCTGATACACACCCCACTAGTAGGCCTTATATTCCTAAGCAGAAAACTTCTAAAAAGTTATCTGCCATAGTTACTTATATAAATACTGTCATTCTTCCTAAGTACGCAAATGTCGACACCGACTTCATGAAATCGCAGACAATAATTTACTGTACAGCATGGACGGCATCTACATGCATACATAACATAATCAGCCTATAATGTTCCAGCTGCTGGGATACAGGCCCCCTCTCTGTGAGAGGGAGTGGGCCGTAATCCACCACGCGGGCCCAGTGCGGGTTAGTGGATGTCACATATCTTCGATTTTTTAGTTCTAGGACATGCCGGTTTCCTCACGATGTTTTCCTTCACCGTTTTGAGACAGTGGTGATGAAATAATTTACACAAAGTAAAGCGCCTGTCCGGGTTCGAACCTACGACCTACAACTCGTAAGTCGCGGCCGTTACCACTGGGCCACCACTGCTCACGCAACGGCTCAACAAGCTACATGCAACGGAGCTAAAATATCACACTACAAATGAGGGTCGCACATACATACACATAAAACCAAAATGGCAAATCAGGTTAGAAAAGAAAATTGAAAATCTAAGAGCAAACATAGGTAGGCTGACACATATTATTACAGGTTGTAGAAGTCAGAAACTAATAGCAGCAATAGAAGAAATAAAAAAAAATCAAATACACGTACAACACGAAGACTCAAACACACAAATAGATCACTTTTTGGACACTTTAAAACAAAAATTAAATGCAGTATCCAGTAGACTTAAAAGATGTGATGAACACAAAATGTATCAACAACGAAAAAATATTTTATAGGAACCTTGCATCTAATAACAGAGACACCACGAACCAAACCCAAGAGATACCTCCTCCCGAAGTATTACGAGAATTTTGGGTGAACATTTGGGAAAACCCAGTATACCATAATAATCACGCAGACTGGATTAATAAAGCAACACAAGAAATCCCCGAAATGGAGTTTGAACTCATACCAATAAACATATTTATAGACGTCATCAAACGCACATACAACTCGAAATCTCCAGGCTCAGACAATATTCAATATTTAACTACTGGTATAAGAAATTCACTAGCATACACCCATTCATCTATAATCACCTAAATACATTTATTCAGTCACCACATTTACTTCCTACATACATGACACATGGAGTAACATACATGATATCTAAGGACATGAATGAGACCACAGACCCAGCGAAATTCCGACCCATCACTTGTTTACAAACTCTCTATTAAGTCCTGACAGCCTGTGTAAGTGAAGTAGTACACAAACACCTAACTAAACATAACATTCTTGCAGAACAACAAAAAGGTTGTCGTAAGAATAGCCAGGGATGTAAGGAACAACTCACTATTGACGCGATTGCTATGAACAGCGCAATGAAAAACAAAAAAGATATTCATGCCATGTTCATCGATTACCAAAAGGCCTATGATTCAGTCCCGCACAGCTGGTTGTTACACGTTCTAAATATCTATAATATCCACCCCACACTCAGATTGTTCTTAGAATCTGCAATGCAAAATTGGCAAACTGTACTTAAAATAAACCAAATCTCCACTACCCTGTCCACTGAACCAATCCACATAAAACGAGGAATTTTTGAAGGCGATGCTCTAAGCCCTTTATGGTTTTGCATGGCACTCATTCCACTGTCACACCTACTAGATAAAATAAATACAGGATTCATATTGACAAACGATAACACACAATTCACCTTAACACACCTTATGTATATGGATGATATAAAATTGTACGCAACAGATAAAAAATCACTTTTTCATTTACCAGACACCATACAAGAATTTTCTAACGATATTAGTATGCAATTCGGGGTAGCCAAATGCAAAATTTATAGCGTCTTACGCTACCACGCCAAGAAGGAGGAAGAGGATTAATAGACATACACAATTTGCACAACAAACAAATACTTTCACTCAGATCTTACTTCCATAACAAATCAGAACATTCATCACTACACAAACATGTAACAGAATCAGATAAAAACCTTACACCACTCAACTTACAAAATAGAAACACTCAAATTAATGAAAATCTCATAAGCACACAGCAAAAAACGGTTCCGGCCCGTGTGTAGGGTCGTATACTCTCTCAAAAGAAAAGAAAAATAAAGAACTCAATATAATAATAATAATAATTTATTTGCTTGAAATATTGTGTTTTACAGATCTCAAAATATAATAAATAGTTCTACATATTCCGCCTACTAAGTTCAGCATGCAATTTTTTGGACATGGCCATGATTCTAAATTAATACACAATATTAACAATTACTGTAATTAAATTATGTCAACGAGAGTTCGTTGACATTGAAATTAATGTCAATTTATAAAATTACAATGTCAATGTCAAAAAAAGAAATAAAAATGTTTTGAAGAATGCAATTACAAAAGTTAAACATTACAAAATAAGTGTCAAAATTAATTAAATTACAAATTATTCATTTCTTTGGGATAGTGGTCCAGTTTTATGCACCTGATTACCTCCTACAATAGCAACACTCCTTTTAAATTTATCCTTTAGACTAGATATTTTTGAAGGCCAGTTGTATCTTGACATCAAGGTTTACATTAACCATACCTGTCCTTATGTCAGTAATACTAAATTGTAAGTGAGCAGGTTCTATGGATGTCTTTTGCAATGCTATTTACTACAGTGAAAGTTGTACTACTCGTATTTGTCCACGCAGTATCTTTAAATACACAGCTGAATAAATGGGTATCTTCATATCCTTATTTAACAAAGCTGTATATTATGGGCTTCCTCTTTTACTGCTCTCCGTATTTACAACGACAACAGTCGATCTATTCTGCAAGGTCAACCCTTATTGCATATAATGCATTGGTGGATTAAAATTTACCATCGATTAGAATGTCAGTTGTCCAGTATAGGGATTATTTGATTTTTGGCATACGATAATATTAGGAAGACGTTTATTAGCGGAAGTTTGCGAGTCAATAAATTATGATATGATGAATATGCTAAAGGAATAACATGGTGTCGAAATTATGTAAGTTAGGTCGGGCGTCAGTGGTTAAAAAAACAGGATAACATTGCCCCTTAAGCTATATAAATTTGGTACTACGCTGGGCCAGCTCAAGGTCAAAGTGATGACCTATATGCATCGTATTCAGACTTCAATAAGAACAGCCTCCTGGATTGGTCACTTTACGGGAAGGAGAAAAGTTATGTAGGAACAGCGACCAAATTCCAATTAGCAAAAACGTTTACAACAGATATTATTATCTTCATCAGAGCGCAGTGGTGGCCCAGTGGAAATGGCCACGACTTACGAGTTGTACGTCATAGGTTGGAACTCAGGTAGGCACTTTGTGTAAATTATTTCATTACCAAAGCTTTCAAAACGGTGAAGGGAAACATGAGGAAACAGGCATTTCCCAAAACTAAAAATTCGAAGATATGTGGCATTCAACAACCCGTACAGACCCCGCGTGATGGATTACGGCCCACTCCCTCTCACTGAGAGGAGGCCTGTGTCCCAGCAGTGGGAACATTATAGGCTGATTATGATGATACCCATAACTTAACTATATTCCCAACTGCAGGCTTAGCATGACGCTTTCTATTTCTTCGAAGAATAGACACGGCTGTTTCTATACAAAGTGACATTTCGTTTCTCCTTTTTCGACATCCCACAGTAGAAATCCTTCAACATAAAAAATAACCTAGATAAAGATCGTTAGAAACGAAAGACAAAATGACAGATTGTAGAAGGATTTCTATGGTGAGATGTAGAATTTTGCGTCTGTCAAATTAGCATAAATGGCCTTTTACAGAGGCGAGCAGAGGTCAAGCTACTGACTTAAAGGCAGTAAATTATATAAAACTTTTGTCACCTAACTTATAAAGACATGCTGTGGGTTTGTGATTTATGGATTATAAGATTATCAATATAAATACGATGAGAAATAAACAGGTTAAGATGTTGCGACGTAAAATGAGCAGGAAACATAGTGAGAATAGGTTTTGCCTGCGGCTTCGCTCGCGTTATTGTTGATTTTGTCAATATTTTTTTTTCATGAAGATCGGTTGATTAGTGAAAGCGTAACAAACAAACAAACAAAAAAACAAACTCACTTTCGTATTTATAATATTATTTGGAAGTTACGATAAAGGATTTTTTTTTTTTCGTACTGGTGATCTTATGGAGTCGAAATGCTTCCTTACGATTAACGCTTTTATAGTATCTGATTGGCTGATCTAAGAATTGGTACCTGTGTCTAAATAACATACATTGGTTTATAATCAGTCTATGATGTTCACGTTGATGGGACTCAGGCTTTCCCTCCGGGAGAGGGAGCGGGCCGCTATGCGCTACGCGGGGCCAGTGCAGGTCCCTGTCTTTATATCTTCCAATTTATTCAACTTTTTAGTTAGGTAAGTGGTAAACTTATTATTTTTGGTAGAATTTCGACACCGTTTTGTACATAAAACAAAAAAATATATTTGGCACTTTAACATGTAACATGTTACAAGCCAGACATAATAAAATAGCACGAGAATGTATTGCCACAAATCTGATCTTTACCCCCTGGTCCCAACTAGGCCTGGACCTGTATTTAAGAGGTCAGCGTTCAGCCATGGGTTCTATTTTAAATCCACCAGCATTTTGGAGGAGTGTCGTAACAAAGTTGACAGCCAAGGATAATTGCCATTTGGTAACATATTTTGATTATATAGATTCCTATCTGCGAATTGACTTTGCTTGTGTACCTTATATCCTTACACTATATAAAATCCGACCCGATTGGCTTGGGCAGCGTTTGGAAAACTTAGTCAAGACTTCTCGTCGCCAATCCCGCAGTGTTTGAAGACTAAGGTCTTCAACCAGTGCGTCCTGCCCGTTATGACATACGGTGCCGAAACGTGGACACTGACAGTCGGACTGGTCCACAAATTCAAGGTCGCTCAGCGCGCCATGGAGCGGGCTATGCTCGCAGTTTTTTTTAAGGATAAGATCAGAAATGAATTTATCCGGAAGAGAACCGGAGTTACTGACATAGCCTGCAGAGTCAGCAAGCTGAAGTGGCAGTGGGCTGGCCATGTGTGTCGAAGGACTGATGGCCGGTGGAGCAGACGAGTCCTGGAGTGGAGAACGCGTATCGGCAAGCGAAGTGTGGGACGCCCCCCAGCTAGATGGACCGACGACCTTAAAAAGGTGGCTGGGACAGACTGGATGCGGAAGGAGGAGGACAAGGTGTTGTGGCGCTGCCTGCGAGAGGCCTATGTCCAGCAGTGGACTGTTATAGGCTGAGTTGATTGACTATATAAAAAGACATTAAGGCTCGTGCAGAGTGGGGCGATATCGCGCTAGTCTGCACAAGCTTTTACTTACAAAGTAAGTAAATCTGTTCCATTTTTTCATTTCCTCTCAGAATCAACCTAACATAATTATATTCACATTTAGCTAACGCATATTATATATTCTAGATCAATTACCATCCTCATAAAAAGTAATGTTTACAACCTACAACATAAATTATTGGCTACATTTGTCCATTAAGGCGCAGATATATGATTTTATTGATTTTTAAAGGTTTTAATACGCCTTCATAGAATGCAAGTAAGTTATGCAAAAAATGCATGTTAAACTAGAACGCATACACATTAATTTTGTTTGTGAATATTTGAGTATTGTAGTAAAATACTTTATGAAATAAGTTCAGGAAGTAATGTTTACCAAAAGCATAAAAAAAATGATATTACTTTCAAACTACTTAAGAATATATCATGATTGATTTTTTTTTCATGATGTTTTTTATACACAACACAACATAACACATAAACATAACATCACGCCTTGTTTCCCCAAAGGGTTGGGCAGAGGTGTACCTGTAGTACACCCACATTTCGCCAGTTATGTATTAAGTCCCACGTAATAGGAGGCGAGCCTATTGCCATCAACAAGGCACAAATCCAGACTCCGGGCTGCTACTGAGAAATTCTAGATAAAAAAACCCAATAACACTTTGCCCGACCCGGGAATATACTTGATTTTTTTTTGTATGAACATACTATTTTATTATCTATAATTATATCTGTGTTTTTTTTCAAATATTAATCATTTCGTTACTATAATAAATATTCCTTATGAAAATGGCGGGCAGCGGAACTGCGGCTTGAGCGCGCCGCACATTTGTATAGCCAAGGTCAACGGTGATTACTCGACCCTTAATATGATTGTCTGATCACCAATAAATATGTATTTTATGAGCAGTTTCGTATTGTCACGTAAATTCAAAGTTAATCAGAAGGTGCAATTAATTAAAACTCAATTTTGCTTGCGGTAGTTCCACCAGGGAGCGTAACACACACGTAATCCCAATGCTAATTCATTTAGACAATTCAACAATATTCATTACGTTATTCACGTTGTCAAGCAGATTATTTTTTTTTAACATATGAAGCAATGGATTACGAATTTCCTTCAAAATCTTTCGGATTGTAATAGAAACGTTTTTTACGACAATTGGGGTGGTGGTGTGCCATGTGCATTATTATTACCAATATTTTTTTCAATCTTCACTCTTCAGAAGAAATAGCCACTGTGTGGTTCAAAGAACAACCACACAGTGGCTATCTCTGCCGAGGTCGCGGGAAAGTACGAAAGGGTTACCAAGCCCCTTGGCAACTTGGATTTTAGTCAGTAAGATTCTGACACCCTCCCGTTTCGCCCAGAGCGAGAGAAGCTATTAGGTAATTTCCCACCTAAAAAACGAAAAACGGTGGCTATCTAGTGTCTTATTCCTAGTGTATTAAGTTTCTTTTGTAGGGTTTTTAAGCACGTTACTATTGCAACTTCTCTACGCAATTCGAAAGTAGCTTATGTCATAGTGGTCAGTCAGTTAGTAAGACTGTTAGTGGAGTGAAAAACGTTACTCGTGTAACTTCTAAATGCTCTCTAATCCGTAAATAAACTGAACCTTTTGTCTTTTTTCATATTGTATTGATATTTAAATGAATGTGATCGGCGACATGTTGTGTCACTTAAAACGATATTAATATTCAAAGTGATGACCAAAGAGATATAAGTATCCTTGTTCATCTCTCATTTTGTGTAGAGAATATGATGATACAGTAACCACTCTAGTCATTTAATTACTTACAGGAAAAAAAAATGTTATATTTTTTCCATATGTACTTTTACAGAAGAGATTTGTTCTTATGGGACAAATCTAATTAAGATAGATGATTCTAATGATTATAATTCTGTAAATACACATTTGTTATGGTGAGGAATCATATTTTGATCAAGATACAACATGATACAACAAGATATGACACTGACCTGCAAATTGCAAAACAATTTAAGAAAATTTGATTCTTGCGAGCTACCACTGCGGACCTTAAGTAGGTACCGAATTTGATATATACTATAAAATGACAGGCAAAATATATCGTATTCTTCCATAGTTATGTCTTCTTAAGCCGTCATGTCAACTTCCTTGTCTCTTGCCTTTATTTACCTTTCATATTATATTTATTATTTATTTATTTAAGTACAATAACAAAAGTATACAACTACTCGACAGTCATACGCTCATCTCACAATACTCCAGACATGTTGACAAGACATTCTTCCATTCATCGGCGAACAAATCACAGTGATATTACCTTTCATACAGAGCAGTGGTGGCCCAGTAGAGCAGTGATGGCCCAGTAGAGCAGTGGTGGCCCAGTATAGCAGTGATAGCCTAGAAGAGCAGTGATAGCCCAGAAGAGCAGTGATGGCCCTGTAGAGCAGTGATGGCCCAGTAGAGCAGTGGTGGCCCAGTATAGCAGTGATAGCCCAGAAGAGCAGTGATAGCCCAGAAGACCAGTGGTGGCGCAGTAGAGCAGTGATGGCCCAGTAGAGCAGTGGTGGCGCAGTAGAGCAGTGATGGCCCAGTAGAGCAGTGGTGGCCCAGTATAGCAGTGATAGCCCAGAAGAGCAGTGATAGCCCCGAAGAGCAGTGGTGGCCCAGTAGAGCAATGATGGCCCAGTAGAGCAGTGGTGGCCCAGTATAGCAGTGATAGCTCAGAAGAGCAGTGATAGCCCAGAAGAGCAGTGATAGCCCAGAAGAGCAGTGGTGGCCCAGTAGAGCACTGGTGGCCCAGTATAGCAGTGATAGCCCAGAAGAGCAGTAATAGCCCAGAAGAGCAGTGGTGGCCCAGTAGAGCAGTGATGGCCCAGTAGAGCACTGGTGGCCCAGTATAGCAGTGATAGCCCAGAAGAGCAGTGATATCCCAGAAGAGCAGTGGTGGCCCAGTAGAGCACTGGTGGCCCAGTAGAGCACTGGTGGCCCAGTATAGCAGTGATAGCCTAGAAGAGCAGTGATAGCCCAGAAGAGCAGTGGTGGCCCAGTAGAGCAGTGGTGGCCCAGTAGAGCAGTGATGGCCCAGTAGAGCAGTGGTGGCCCAGTAGAGCAGTGGTGGCCCAGTAGAGCAGTGGTGGCCCAGTAAAGCAGTGGTGGCCCAGTAGAGCAGTGGTGGCCCAGTAGAACAGTGATGGCCCAGTAGAGCAGTGGCGGCCCAGTAGAGCAGTGGTGGCCCAGTAGAGCAGTGGTGGCCCAGTGCTAACGGCCGCGACTGACGAGTTGTAGGACGTGGGTTCCAACCCAGTTACCTAACTGAGTTCGAACCCAGCAGCAGCGGTGATGAAATCATTTACACAAAGTAAAGCACCTGCTTTACTTTGTGTAAATGATTTCATCACCGCTGCTCTCAAAACGGTAAAGGAAAACATCGTGAGGAAACCGGCATGTCCTAGAAACAAAAAATTGAAGACGTGTAACATCTGCCAACCTGCACTGGGCCCGTGTGGTGGATTACGGCCCACTCCCTCTCACTGAGAGGAGGCCTGCGTCCCAGCAGTGGGAACATTATAGGTTGATTATGCTATTATACCTTTCATACTGGAGAATACATAAATATTACCTAATTTGAGCTGTCGATTATCTCTCTACCTGGAAATAAAATAAGCACAAAATGAGCAGTTTTTGTAAAAAAAAACTCGTAAAGCAGCAATTTCAAAAATAAACAAAAGACTTTTATAACCGCATGTTCTGGTGAAACATAAAGTTGCAATTTTTCGTCAAACGAGAACTTAATGACATAATCATTACCTCAGCTGTGACACAAAAATCGAACCCGCGACCCACAACCCAGACATTCTATCGCAGTGCCATCATAGCTCGCCCACTATTAATATAAGTGTCATCATTGTCATCATTGCTAATAGAATTAAAATTAAATTCCGGTAGCTTACAATTATTCAAAAGTTAACGGTTTTTATAATAAAAACATTGTGATCATTTGAGGCCAAAGGTCAATGTTCTTTCTGAAGGATGTGCCAGTTTTTAATGATTTATTGATTGGTTCGTGGACATGGGGCTTAACTTTTTTTAGTGTAAGGATTGCATTTGAATCGCTGTTTTGATTAGTAAGATGGTGATTTGATTAGTTAAACTTCATTTTATGATGGATCGAAACGATATTCATAAATATCGTTTCCAAGTTCCTTAACTTGCTCTCAAGCATACTTGAGAGCATGTGGAATTTGCTCTAACGTCTATGTGTTGGAAATACTCATGCTCAATGCTCAAAAGATTGTTCCTATGAAAAGATAGTTTAAAAAGATGAAGAAATAAACGAAATTGGAGATGATAGGTACCTTGACTTAATGAAACAATCTGAGAAACCTTTTTAAATTAATAAGGTACCTACCTAAAATTGATGTCTTCTTCAGGCTCCAAACCTCACATACATAAATATATGAGTTAATAATAATATTTTATAATGCTCGTAATTGAACGCGTGAGCGTAACATAAAGTTGAGCAACTTTAAACAAGTCATATAATTTAAAACATAGCTTTCTTGCGCAATTCGCGACAAAATTAATATGTTCGTCTCTTGCCTTGAAACTCTCTGGCGAAAGGTCAGACCGTTGGTACAGTTCTGTACAACAGTGAGTTAATAGGATGATAGGTAATAACGGTTTTTCGTGATTGCACTGCTCAGCTGTTTGTGTAACCGTTTTGAGTATTTCTTGTGATGTAATAAATGAATGAATTAATCGATATGTTTATCCAAACTCTTACAAAGTAACTTCGTCCAAAGAGTTCTATCAACGTGACTGTACGGTCTTATCAACAGTACATTTACTTTGCATACGCAGCAACCTGCTTGGATGTCGTGCGTCACAAATATTATATTATGATATAATTATAACGTTTTAAGGGGACTACAGGACCTAAACTTAAGTTTGTAAGTTTTATAATGAATAAAAGTATATGATCCACTGCAGTAAACAAAATCAAAAAAATATATGACATTCTTCAGGATATATACCCTGAAGAATGTGAAAGTTTTTAATATACTATCTACCTAGCATATGCTAGGTGCAGTGTATTAAAACATAATACAACTAATTAATTGCCATAGAAAAAATCACGAAGATACCTCTAAAAATGTTTTTTAACGATTAAAAACCATACTAATACATATGCAATCATTCTGATTTTTTGTCAGATTATTCTACAAGCAACATATTAGCATAATAGTGTTTAATTTTTCTTATCCAATCAATGAATTTTTTGTAAATAGAGAAATGCTTCAATTTTGCAATAAATTACCAGCGTTGTGTCATAGCGCTTCTCTTTCTTTTCTATGCAGTCCGACAGTGACCGCGCTTTAGGTGTTGTCAGCCACTTAAGCTCACTTAACTGTGAGACTAACCACTGGTCAAGAGAAGGAATCGCTACCACTTTAACTTGTTAACCTTCTCCATTTGAATATAACTTTAAACTCAATACTCCATAACTAAACCAACATTAACAAAGTGGTAATGTACAGTGACTACAACCATTAGCTCCTACAGTGACTTTTTCGCGATGATAAAAGATACCATAGGAATCACCTTTTTCGAGTCAAAGTCAAATTATTTATTTCAAATAGGCACATAAAGGGCACGTTTCAACGTCAAAAAAAAAAATGATTTGATTCTAGTCGTCCCTTCCAAAAGGTAGTTTCGTATGGAGAAGAATGGGAATGAAACTCCACCGTCATTTTTTTTTAAATGTGTTACAATATTTTGTATAGATACATTGATTATGTAATTTTATGTGAAGACGATGTATGTAAAAGAAGTAAAACTGAAGCAGGGTCAGATAATTGATTAATTATGTGATAGATACATGGTGTTAAATATTTACGAAATTTGTAAAAGTACTTATACTTTTTGCTAAAAAAAAAACCGGCCAAGTGCGTGTCGGGTCACGCACAATGAAGGGTTCCGTAGTTGGGATTACTTGGGACGAATTTATTTCAAAAATAAACTTAACATTATAGTTGAAAAACCTGTTCTCCCATATGCCACGGTCAATTCTCCAACTGCAAATTTAAGTTGGTTGACTATAACTCGGTAACTTGTAAAGCCTACTTAGCCGTGATAGTTTTCCTTTTAATTTCATTATAATTATGTCCTACTGCCGAACCTACAATGCTTAATATTACGCAAGCGGATCCTTGAATCGAAAAGTGGTGTTCACAGACCCGCAATATTTTTGAACGGCCTATCCAACGATTCCCGACACCATGGGGTAGACGAGAAAAATAATATCATCCCTACGTTACGTGCAAAGGAGGCATGCTAAAAAAATGTTTTTCAAGATTTTATTTTGTCGGCGTGATTAATATGTATACCTATGCCAAATTACCTCTTTGTAGTACTAAGCGTCTCTGAGCTACAGTGGGGTCAGACAAACAGACAGACAGGCAGACCCACATGGCGAAACTATAAGTGTTCCTTGTTTACTACGGAACGCTAAAAAGATTAAAGTAATAGGTCAGTGTGTGAGTTATGGTAATCACAGAATGTATAATCAATGTCATAAAATAATACATTATACAAATACAATGTAACCAGTTTGATTTTGTCTAGACTCCAGATTGTCCTATGGAGCTGGATCAGCATATTTCCAAGCATTCTTATCTTGGATATTATCCTCCGAATAGGGCGATACAATGATTACCAATATTTTTACCAAGTTTGAGGTAGGTACAGGCATGGCAAACTTGATAAAAATCTGACAATGACAATTAAAATAAAAGTTATCACTAAAATGTATATTAAAAAAACACGACTTCTCTGCCGTTTTGTGGAACACTCTTTGTAAACTAAGAGGTGCCTCCCGACTGCAATGATAATTTGATTTATTTGTTTAGTCATCGAGTGATCGTGATACATTTTCACTGTTTAATACGGTGAAGGTGTATCTGGAAACTCTCGTATAAAAGAAGAGCAGCTGATGAGGGTGGGAGCATGATGAGGTGTTTCCTCTCTCTAGACCTCTAACACTAGTCCCTTCGACCCTTCTTCCGATACTGGTGAAAGTGTGTAGTCAAATCTAAAGCTACAACCTTCAGAATTTTGTTTAGATCTAGATGTCCTCGTCGTTGTTTTCATTTGGTAGAAAATACCTTTTAACTGCCTCTGTGATCTAGTGTTATCACCACCTGTCTCAGACCAGGATGTCCCAGGTTACATTCCCAGCGGGGGCAAAATTTTCTGCTCGGTTTGGTTAGTGGTGGCTTGTTCTAAGTTTTTTAAGTCCGCCTGGCTAGCTACCACCATTTTATCTAAATCTGTCGCCATAACAACAATGTTAACAGCATTCGTTGTGCTTCGGCAGTTAGTGGTAAGATAGCCAGTTCCTTTGTGGTTGAGGATTCCGGGTGAAGTGCTCGCTTCCACCTTCGGCCTTATCATCAGTTACCATCAGGTCAGATGAAGGCAAGGAGCTACCCCGTTGTGCATACAAAAAAAAAACGAACGAAACTTACAGTAGTCGCATATGATGGCATCTCACCTTGGTAATAAGTAACTGAGTACCGACAGAAATTAATTAAAGCTAAACTTTTTTAAATTTTGAGGATACCCTCAAAATTTAGAAAATTCGGTATACTGAAATATTTATTCGAATAATTATTCATTACTAGTGGTCACCCAACGGGTCGAAATTCGGACCCCTCGACTAACAATCTATATACACGAAAAAAAAGAATGTCTTAAATTAAGACAATATCCTTTTGGTCAAGACAAATATTGATTCATATAATGGGGAAAACAAAATATTCTTAGTTTTATTGAAATTTTGTCTTAGTTTTATTGTCTTCTTCGAAGACATTATATTTAAATGAAGAATTATTAAGTTTAATTTTAAGAATATTATATCTCTCTTAGAATACTTTCTTCAATTAAGATTATTATAGTCTTGAATCAAAAATATTTGCTTAAGTCAAGAATAAAAACCAAGTATTTATTATTCTTAATTTGAGTAAACAGGTTTTCTTGGACTGAGTACATTTACTTACGTTAAGAAAACATTTACTTGGATCGAAACAATTTTTCTAAGAATATTGATATTCTTCGCTGAAGAGATCCTTTTTTTCCGTGTAGTACTTACCTATTCCATGCTTAAGCTGTCACTTTCTGTTACACACTTTCACGAAATTAAACCCATAGGAAGCGAGAGGGAAAATCTTACACATAAAAAAAAAACATTTCGTATCCTGTAATTAAAATCACAGATAACAAAAACCTGTATATCACCAAGCCTACAAATATACAAAACACAAAATATCACGTCCAACAATTATGGCGATTAGTCGGTTGATATAAAAATTTATCACCACGCTTCGTGAAGGTCTACAGCGGTCACGACTTGCGACCACATAACGTTGGTAATACAGCAATTAGCCGTGATGCTTTTCCGCATGCGTTTTTCCTTAATTTTCAATTGGTTTGTTCAGTGATTGGATTTTATGGATACGGTAGTGAAGGGGGAACGTGTGTGGCGTTAATAATGTTATATGTATATTAAGGTATTTATGTAGTTATGTCTTATTAATTAGCAATGCAATTATTGATATGGATTTGTTTATAGTATTTTTGTGTGGCAGCTGTTTCTTGTCTATATTTGTGAAGTACATATTTACCTGATGACATAATACTCTTAAACTAAAAACTCTTCTTTTGTACACTTAGCATAACATGACGCCTTGTTTCCCCGAAGGGTTGGGCATAGGTGTACCTGTAGTACACCCACATTTCGCCAGTTATGTTTTAAGTCTCATGTAACAGGGGGCGAGCCTATTACCATCAACCGGGCACTAATCCAGACTTCGGCTGTTACTGAGAAATTCCAGATAGAAAAACCCAATAAACACTTTGCCCGACCCGGGAATCGAACCCAGGACCTCGTACTCAGCAGTAGCGCTTGCGACCACTAGACCAACGACGCAGTCTTCTTTTCTAAATATTGTTAACTAGATGCGCCCCGTGGTTTCACCCGCTTAAGTTTTGACCCCGTGGGTATATCGGGATGAAAAGTATCCTATGTGTTATTCCTGGTTATAAACTGTGTGCTAAATTTCATCCAAATCTGTTCAGTACTTTTTGCGTGAAAGATTAACAAACATCCATTCTTACAAACTTTCGCATTTATAATACTCGTATTGGTAGGATTAGTAGGATAGTAGGATTCGTTTGACGGTATGCAGGTATGCTTGTCTCATCTTTTGCTATAGGTGGTCACTATCCCAGCCTCTGAGCCTCCTAACTTATAAGATCGAGATCAAGTACTAATTCAAAATATATTGACATCATCCATGCACATTTTCTCATCGGTAATCACGACGACAATCCTACTAAAGTCCTTTTAAAGTCCAGACATAATCTTGGTCAGATCATGTGAAGACCATGTAGATTGGTGTCTGAAATGGTCTTTTGAGGAAAGAACCACACAGATTGAGTGGACCTATCCAGTCGGTGCACGCATTTGTCAGTAATCGTCACAGCTTAACTCAGAACTTAAGGAGCTCAACGACTCGACGAACAAAACCAAAGAAAGAACACTTGGGTAGGCTACATAAAGTACTTAAACTGCCAGATTACCATTAAAACTAACTGAGAAAAAGTAAAATTTAAAAATATATGATCCACTTAGTCCTCACTTACATGTCAATAAAAATTAAAATTAAAATGTCAATATTAATTCTAAGACACTTTGTTTTTATGTAATTATATATTATAATTAGGATCATTGAATACTACTATAAATTCATCCAAATGGCTCACCCATTCACAGCCACGATTCACCGTAAGACCATCAGCATTTAAGGAGAATCCACAAGTTATTACGTACTAACTGTACAACTAAAACGTCTATTAAACTCTAAATATTCATTGAACTGACTGTTATTGTGAAATTGTCAATATATTACGACCTATAACTACCCACGTTTCATTACGTTTTGATAGCCATTTAGCATTAAACTTAATAATGTTTGCACAATTAGATTTCTGGGATTTGACGTGCTTAGGTTTGATGACAGTCTAAGGATTAACTTAAAGCCCGTCGTTTACGATGCTATTCAAAAGTACCCAGTTAAGAACTAGTTAATAACGCGATACCATGTAGCGACGTGTACGAACCGCCATTGAAATACTAAAGTGCTTGTGACATTCTGGCTACTCATTTTGATTGTGATTTAAGTTTGTTACTCATTGCTTTTGAGTAGCGTCGTGGACGATGGGCCTAACTGTTACGGACATTAGAAATGAGGAAATCTGTAGAAGAACTAAGGTCATCGACGTAGATCTATTTATTATTGCAGTCATATTAACACGTTGAGCGCCAAGCTTAAAAACCGTGTTTTTTGATATTTTGGACAACAACCCTGGAGGCCAGAGGTATTAGAATTCATAGTAAAATGTATTGAAATGTGTGTCCTGGCGGACTCACTGGACTACGAATAAAGCACTGCTCGTGTTTCCCAAAGGAAACACGCGGCCTCTAAAGGTGGTACTTTGTGTTTCCAGAAAGATACACATGGCGCTCAACGTGATAAGTGCAGAAGTGACAACGATTAAGATCGAATGGTTTTGGAATGGTGATTAGGAACTGGACAAATGAATGTAGGATGACCAGGAAATGGTGAACAGACAACCTGTAAAGGTCATAGGTAGCTCTTAGATACTAGTCCATTATGGTTATTGCGAAGTTAGCTTTCTACGACAAAGTAAGGCAGTAAACATACTTGAGCCAGGTTTTATTGAGGTCACAGCTTGTCACTTTCAAGGAGATATATCAACCTCAAACTATTGCTTCAACTTTCAGGTCTCATAGAGCAGAAAAGGGGGCATAACCCTAATTCACCTTCTTACCAATGATGCAAGCATCTCAAGGAACCGCAAATTCAATACGTTATTCAATCTTAAACAATTACTTAATCAAAGACAAGTAATCAATAGTAATTAAACAGTATGTCTTCATACAAAATGTCTGGTAGAAGGCGGTGTGGCTAAATGAGTCATCGACATACAAGCCAATAAAGTATAAATCGTTGCACTGAATGGAGATGGTGAGCGTTTTATCATTGTAGTGAAATCTCTGATAGTTCGGGATTTGGTTGAGATTGTAGTCCTGCATCCATTGGGATTATTTGCTCTTGTATATGTCGCAGGAAATTTGTATGATTCCGCTTTTAACAAATGACGTCGTCCCTTTAAAAACGCTCGCAGTTATGAAGTATGCCGAAATCAAAATGCAAATCTACTTTTTAAGGCTGTCACCGACCGCTGCCACGGTACCACTTGCTTCTCTCGCTCGGCTCGCACACGGTTGGTTCTAACATAACCTAACCCAGGGCAACCCCTGGATGTCGAAATTATAATAATTAAACGAGTTGCCAATTTGCCTTCAATTTTATTTCATAACTACGAGCGTTTTTAAACGAACGGCGCCGTATGTATAATGACGAATTGCAAGCTTATAAAAAATGTGCTTACGCTTCACGAAAAGTCGTTTGACCACTATGCATTACAATGAACTGTGAATATTTTCTTTTCTTATTAAGTAGGTAGTAAATAAAGCTATCTTTTTACTTCTACCTATTGTAGTATAGTTTGTACCGCCATGACACAAGAAAACGTTTTAACGAGTTGAGCTCTGCACGTAACTAAAAACTGTCATTGGCATAATTGTGTGCTAATGACATTTTACTTAATAGAATCCAAAATGAGCATGGAAACGGTAGATGAAGAAAATGACCAACTAGAAGAAATCATAACATGAGCACAAACTTGAACAAAATAACAACATGACCATTACGACGAAGTACCAATTGACATGCGTCTAAGTACGCTCATTACTATTAAACAGAGCTTATTATATGATTTAACTTAATGTTACTTAAGTGTCCCCATGGGCTAAGTAAGATGTGGTGAGTCCTGGACACCGTTGTGAAGTTGTATGGTCAACTGATTTGGCATAGTGCGAATACCTGATATAAATTATAAATATGATGTTATATGAAGTGAAAGCTTTTTTAAGGCGCTAACAAGAGGCAAATGACAAAACAGGCTTTTCTCAAGAAAAAAAAAATGCCAGATATGTATAGTTTGTGGTAGCGGAAAAAATATATGTTAATTTGGAACATATCTATCAGAACTTGGTTGTTACCAAAACACGTTTTGAAAAAAAAAATCTCTATATAAACTAACCTTTTACCTTGAGTTCCAATCCAAAATATCTGTATTTAAATATCAACGTACGTTACGTATTTAATTAAGAACAATAACGTCTTATTTGAATGCGGTCTGCATTGTTTGTTTTTATTTTCGAATACTCAACTCAATTTTGAGTAAATAGATAATTGCTGCATATTTAGCAATAAATTATAAGCGTTGTGGCTTTCTTTTCATTGCAGTCGTGACCGCGTTTTTGGTGTTGTTGTTAGTGCGTTGAGCGATTTTTGGTAAGGGAAAAACTGATGGGTTCGCGTCACCGACATGCTAATGTGACGTGTTGCGCCAGATTGGTGACGCGCAGTGGCCTGTATATGTTGTTCTAAAGTTTTAAGTTTCCACTTCTGTCGGCAGTCCCCATGACCGCCATTTTTTTATGTGCAATAATCTTTCTCTCGCTTTCTGTGGGAGTGATTTCGTGAAAAGGAAGTGACAGCTTGAATATGGAATAAGTACTTTTTAATAGCATGAATTAGTGTAAAAATTAGTGGAATTAGTAAGTACTATATAGGTTGTAAGTAGAGGGGGTCGAATTTCGACAAGTGAGCGACCACTAGTAATGAATAATTATTCGAATAAATATTTCAGTATTTAGCTTTTCTAATTCTGAGTTTAATTGCTGTCGCTGTTCAGTTGATTATTACTAAGGTGAGATGTCAGATGTTACAGATCGTGTGCGACTACTGTCAGGCTCGCTCGTTTTTTGGTTTTTGAAGATCATGGTGTTAGACCTCGTTAGTGGTGGACCATGGTGATATAGTTTATTATTATCTTGATGCCTTTGTTAATTTTCGCCATCCCGACCTACTGTTGCTTTTCAGTCGTCACGGAAGTCATCAATGTAGCCCAATTATGCATCATTTCGCTTGTATGCGAGATTGTGTATTTAAAAAAAAAAACATATTTTTGGGCCAAACACTTGTACACATTTTATAAACCTACCAAACTGCGTGACAGTTTGTCGGCAGGATTAGCGCTCGTCTTAAAACATTTGGTTTAAACAATTTAATTAAGCACATGATAACATTTGTATAATATATTTATGTAATTGTACATATAATTATTGTTATTTTAAGTTTTTTAAATGATGTAAATATTTTCAAAATAAAAATGACAGTGGATTGACTAAATTAAACATCTAAGTAGGTGACTACAGAGATAGTTTTTTGTTTTTAAGAATATTTCAGTGCAGAGCTTGTTTTATTACCTCAGTTGACATCAAAAGTAGATTTAATTGGTCAAGGACAGCTAATGAGACATCATTGATTTTATATTGTTTGACTCCGAAACGGTGTCGCGCGGGGCTTAACAGGTTAAGTGCGCTCTTGTATTTACTTAATAAACAACTACAGCCCGCGTGGCTTTTTCTAAAATAAAAGTAGCCTAAGGTGTTCCTTATAACATCAGCTATTTGCCAGTGAAAGTCTCGTCAAAATTGGTCCAGCCGTTTCGGAGATTGGCCGGAACAAACAGACAGAGAGACAAAAATAAAAAAATAAACAGTTTTTATTTAATTGTATTTTTATGTATGTATAGATTACTAGATTACCAACTTTTTGTTATTTCTGTTTAACGGGACTTTATTTTAAGTCAAATAATTTATTTATCTTCAAAGAAACAAAAGGCTATCGAAAAAGTTTTTTTTTTGTTCCGGTTAAATTTTGAAGCAAAGTATGCATTAGTAAATAATCCTCGCAGGATGACGTAAAGACACGGATCGCATGTCAAACTCCGTAGGCGTGTTGACACAGGCGAGTCAAGTGTCGGTTAGCGCTATCTTACAACACTAGCTTCTAGTGCCCACGTCACTGACTCACACAATTGCTAATATGGTGTGAAGCACAATGGATAGTGACAGTTTAGGTTTAATTAAATTAAATTGTTGTCATTTAACTCGGCTTGTGGGCTTTACAGCCGGAGGAAGCCGATATAATCCTTATTCAATACAATATTTGGTAAGATTGAATTTAATATTGTGTTGTTGTATGCATTTTCTATTATATGTCATGATTAAGTATAATAAAGCCATTCATTATAATCCTAGCCTTTCAAACTAGACTCAATACCCACTGTAGGGCACATCCAGCCAGATGCAAGTACTTTTTAGCCAAGAACCCATGTACCTCTTTTATAGTTTCGGCTATGGTCTTGATTGGACATTCTTTTTTTTTTTAGGGTGGGAAATCATCAAATGGCTTCTCCCGCTCTGGGCGGAGCGGGAGGGTGTGTCATACTCTTACTGAGTAAAACCCACCCGTATTCCTTCCTGTTGCCTGTGTTGCCAGGGGACTCGGTGACCCATAAGTACCTTTCCACGACCCCGGCAGGCATCGGCCCTAGTGGACCCCTACATTTGTGCTGACATCTCTTCGAGGCGCGCGTGGAATACGACGCGCCGTCGACCCGGGCCTGGTCCTTGCCGGACGGTGAGCTACCCATTGCTCACCGTCCGCAAGCCCGCGCCTACAGTGGCCGGAAATCCGCCCGGGATTCCCGACGCCCAGGGCGTCTCCTGCGGCGGCTAGGGGCGAGAGGGCGCGAAACATGCCTTTCCCTCAACCGTCCCGCCTCCTCCTTCGCGAGCATTACTGCTTCGCAGAAGGAGGTGACGGCTGCCTATGCCCTCTCGCTCCGTACCATGGCCTGAACCAGGGCTGGACGCGAGATATCTCTGCCGCCGATCGCCTCCACGAGGACACGGCGGTGCTCTGCCCAAGCCGGGCAGACCTCCACCGTATGCTCCACCGTGTCCTCCGGGTGATTGGACATTCTAAAGTCAAGATTATGATTGTTATCAATAGGCGTTACTTTGGTAGTTTTCTGCCCACAACTTAAACTAAGTTATGTATATGTACTATCGCGGGTGTGCAAATCGGACCTCCGTAAGGACTATTCCTGTTTGCAGCGCTCGGCCGCTATAGTAACGCTTACATACGCTCATCAACCAATAGATTTTTGCTGAGCCCTTTGTTTTTGTAAATGAAAAAAAAGACCGCAAAAAAACGGGTAACGGGTAGTCAGACATCTGTGATCATTGTAACAGAGCCTGAAAAATATCTCTAAATAAAAAAATAAAAAAAATATTGGACGACGCAAAAAGGGGGCTGTAAATAGATGTGATTATCGTGAGCGCGGGAATTTTTTTCAAAATGGTACGATATACCCGCGATAATACCTACCTATTTGTGATTACATTAGGTACGCGTCACTTTTACAGCGGGCCAACTAGCGACCTTTCGCTCATCAGTCCGACGCCTTAACTGATGGTAGATATGTTACCACAGTTAAGAATAAATACTAGCTCAAAAGCTTCTAAGTAACCTCATCCGCTTGCAACATTGTCGTCTAAAGCCCACGTCGTTGACTCAGCGTGCCCAAATAAGCTATCGATGCACATTGACAATGAGTACTATCGCTCATTAGTGTATAGAATTAATTAGGTACACAAACACCTACGCACTACTCGTTCATTCACTGGCGTGGACTAGCGAGCGAGTGACTAACACAGTGCGGCCTTGACCCTTATTTTAAACGAAGCTTTTGTGATCTATTTTTGTTTTAAATTAAAATTTCTTGATATGAGTATCAAATACAGATTGAACACTCATCATAGCGATTTGGGAATTGTAGCAGCATTTACTAAAGTAGGTACCTAGCTGGGTTTTCCTGTTTGACAATCTTGTGGGGATTACCTACATTATGCAATAACAATGACATCTTCAATATTTTGGTCAGCAAAAAGTGTCTCTTTACGGAATTTCCCACCTAATGTTTATAGCAATATGAGCGTGAAGTTCAACGCTGTTATTCCCCTCATCATCATAATAATGCTAATAACTGTTAAAATAGCCTAGCCTAGCCTCTAGCAAATTGGAATTCGCCAGAAGACAAACCAAAACTCCACAATAATATCATTAGCCCCATACTTTCATACATTCCACAAGATTCTCCCACACGCGAATACAATTTATGGCATAAATCACATAAAAGACACAGCCTAAAAAAACGTAGTCACACAATCTGTGCGACTGGTCTGCAATCAGTTGTAATTGTCTCAATCTGTGGTCCAAGCGCCCCAGGACACTATTAACATTGCAGTGAAGGCAAATAAACGCGCGCACACACTTGCCTTACTGATCGCTACGTTTAACATTACATGGTAAATGAACGTGCTAAGTTATGTCAAGCAATTTGCGAGCTGATGACGTGTTTCGAAGTAAAAAGGGATTGCCCTGTATTTTTTTATTGATGAGTCAGTGTTATATTTTAGTTTTAAATATACAAGCGTTGATATTTACAGAGTAAGTGTTTGATGAAATTGTACAGTAGTGACACAATTCTAAGTCAAAACCTAAATCGGACCGCAGTAGCGTAATTTAAAATTATTTCCAAGTTTGTCATGGCTCCAACGACTATTGCAGTCTCGATCCATTAACTAAAAGCACAGCAATAACTATGCAAGAATGTCACTAAAACGATAACAATCTAGACCATTAATATTCTCAAACGACCGCGACGATTTCAAATCTATTGTGAACGTCGCTTTACAACCTTGAACTATGACAGGTCCCGCCAAATAGCTATGGTCACGCTATTATCACTAATGTGGGCAAAGCATGACACACTCATACCCATTGTTGCCCAAAAAATATCACTGGTTATATATCCTAGGAAGCATTTTTTGCTTTATAACTCATAATTAGACGAAGCAAGGACACGATTGCCAAAAACTGACGAAGATGCCCGAAGTGATATAAGGAGGTAATCGTTGATTAATAAAAATTATAGTGATCTAAGCGATTTGAATATAACAGTGAATTTAATGGTAAGGTTGGTATTATAATTCACTAAAGGAAGCATGCTTTCTGTTAAGGGGGTAATTAATCAAAAGGCGATTAGTTGGTTTTTGGGGATCCTTTGGTGATGGCAAAAGCCATTATGGTATATTTTCGTGATGTCTATCTGTCTGCCCTTTTGTGTCACAGGTCTAGGACGACATCTTACCATTGATTCTCAGATTGAAATCAAACAGGTACGGTCAGCGACAAAAATCGATTAACATACATAGGTAGCTACTTTTACAGATCGGCTTGTAAATTGACATACAATTATTCGATACATTGTATTTCAGCATTTCATAATTATACTTATTAGCTAAGAGTTAGGTACATAATAATTGTTCTTTCAATTTCACTTCAATTTAATTTTAATTGAATGCTTAATTATGAAAAAAACTGAAGTGGTAATCGTTGTCTTTTGTCGCTAATTGTGCCTACATTTTGTTTGGCCACAGTAAGCTGGGGTTAGTGTAAGAGTGCAGGTATGCGTCCAGGGACGGCGGAAGACCCGAGGTGGTGGCGCGAGCGCCCCTCTTAGTCGTTGCGGGGAGGTGGAACATCTCCCCCCCCCCACTCTTGGCCACATGGGAAGGTTTTAGTCAGTACAAGGCTGTTAGACCCCTCCGGAGGACATACACGAGAATTTCCAACCCGATACCAAAAAAGCAGCCCGATACCTGAGTGCAGGTATTCCACTCAGAAGGTCGCGTTTCTATGTTGCATGATGAGATGCCTTCAACTACGGAACCAATTGTATTCAATGCGCTAATGACCAGTATTGTAACGGATTCTCTAATTTTATTAGTTAGTCTTTCTCATATTTCTATATTCGCTTTTATTAATTTTTAATGAGAGTTCTCAAGATAAGTGATACTTAAGACTGTTACGGAAATGATCATGTTATTTTATCTATTTCAATTAATTAATTTTATTGGCTGGCCTTATTCACAGTTGACATTTTATGCTAACAAAATGTTATGAGTTAAATAGTATTTCGACTTTCGTAGGGGAAGACCAAAGAAACTGGATGGACTGTGTGAAAGATGCTATGGCTAGAAAGGGACATCTTGCGCCGACCACAAATAAATTGGGAGGGCAAGAGAATGATGATGATGATGACTTTCGTAGTGTATTTAAAATTGAATAAATATTATTTATTTATTTATTTAACAGTTTATGTACACACATATACACAGACTAGAAGAAAGAAACAGAAAAATACGTTCAAAGGTGATGCTTATTTCTAAAGAAATCTCTTCCAGCATAACTGCGATAGAACAGTAGACAAGGAGTTGTAGACAACGTGTGTAAGTACATACATACTTCTAAAATAAATAGCACTAAAATACTTGTATATAATTAATAGTTTAAAATAATAAATACATAATATGCAACTATGGCAAAGTTGAAAGATAGTGTTCTTTCACTCTTCTTTTAAAAACAGCGACAGTTTAGCAGTACCTAATGTCATGTGGAAGTGACACTCCACAGCCGAACCACGTGCATAGTGACGGAGTAGCAGTAGAAGTCGGTAGAGTGGGGAGGGGATTTAAGGAGATTTCTAAGATGCGACCTGCAAGGTGCATCAGAAGGACGGGCGAAGGAAAAACGTTCTCGCAGATAAGACGGCGTTCTAGGATTATGAAGGATGTTAAATAGCAGACACAATATCCGAGAGTTCCTGCGAAGACGAATGGGGAGCCACTTGAGAATCTTCCGAAAGTTAGAAACATGATCATACTTTTAAGATTAAAAACAAAACGAATACAGATATTTATATTATTATGTATTGTAGTTTTTCTTAATTAAAATTAAGTTACTTAATTGATTTGATAATAAAAATGGTTTCATTATCAAAAAAACACCTCACAAATTATGTGGAAAGCTTTATAGGAGTATCAGAGCGCATAGCAGTGATGAATCTTAAGCTACCGGGGTACAAAGATCCATGGTCCATCATACAAATATACTTGCCTACGGAACAATCCGATACAGAATCAATAGACTCATTCTACCTAGAGATAAATAAAACAATCCAAGACTATACTCACAAAAACCTTGTTGTGATAGGAGACTTCAATGGTCAAATTGGTGAACGACAACCAGTAGATGACACAGTTCTGGGACCATTCATATATCGAAAAAAGGCCAGAAGCAGAAATGGAGAGAAGCTTGTAAAATTTGCACAGGAGAATGGCTTGAGAGTCTTAAACACTTTGTTCAAGAAGAAAGAAAGTAAGATGTTGACCTGGATATCACCAGACGGGAAAACAAAAAACGAAATAGATTTCATAATGACTAATAAAAATAGATACTTCTCGAACATGAAAGTGATAAGCAATCTCAACTTCAATACCAACATCGAATGATTCGAGTGGAACTGTTGACAACTCCACCAAAAAACCCAAGACCAAGAAATAATATGATGAATACAAAACCTACCCAATACCAAACAGCGCAAATAGCCAATTCCATAACGACAAAACTTAGGGATTACAAAAAAGAGACAATAAACATGGAACCGCAAGAAAAATATAACTGGTTAGAAGGAACAATCAAAACATCTACTCAACAAGGGACTAATAGCAAAGACCTATCTAGTCTAGAAGTATCTAGTGGATGACTGCCAAAACCATTTACCTTCTTAACCAAAGAGCTGACCTAATCAATGGAAAAAGTACTAACGACAGTCGAAAGCAAATAGCAAAATTCAGCAAAGAAATAAAAGAAAGTATTAGAAAAGATACAACTCAGAGAAGAATGGAAACAATAGAGAGACACATTTTACAGACAGGAGGAATAAAAAAGGCATATAAGGAATTAACTAACAAAAAAGACTGGATCGTACAGATGCAAGATAATAATAGAATGAAGGAAAACTGGAGACAAGGAATATTAGGAATTACTACATCCTACTACAAGAAACTATATGAAAGTACCATAGCGGAAAAAGAAATAGAATTGTTAGAAATCTCATCCGTACCCAACATCATGCAGGAGGAAATAGAATTCGCTCTAGAAACACAAAGAGACGATAAAGCTCCAGGACCCGACAGAATAAGCAACGAAGTGCTAAAACAAACGAAAACGACTATAACACCTATTCTCAAAGAAATCTTCAATGATATCATCAACACAGAAACGATTCCACAGCAATGGACTAAATCTAATATAATCCTTCTGTACAAAAAAGGTGATCAGTACGATATCGGAAACTACCGGCCCATCAGTTTGATGTTCAACCTATAAAAAATATTTGCAAAGATCCTACTCAAGCGAATGGAAGGAAAACTCGATGAACAACAGCCAATAGAACAGGCAAGTTTTAGAAGAGACTACTCGGTACTTGATCATATCCATGCTGTTGGGCAAATCATCGAGAAATATGCGGAATATCAACTCATATACTATCTAGCATTTTGTCGATTATAGCAAGGCATTCGACTCGTTAATACATACAAACATCTGGGAGGCGTTAAGAGAACAAGGGATAGAACAAAAATATATAAGATTGATTAGAAATGTATACAAAAACAGCTCGGCGTGCATTCAGCTAGAAAAGAAAGGAGATTCATTTAAGATACAAAAAGGAGTAAGACAAGGAGATCCTCTCTCTCCAAAACTCTTCTCCGCTGTTTTGGAAATGATCTTCAGAAGCTTTGATTGGGAAAATCTGGGTTTAAATATCAACGGCCGTACACTAACACATTTAAGATTTGCCGATGATATTGTGCTATTCGCAAAAAAGCCAGAAGACCTAAGCAGAATGTTAAACGAACTAGCATCTGAGAGTGGAAAAGTAGGGCTAAAATTAAATCCCGAAAAACAAAAATAATGACAAACGGAAATAAAAGCAGCATAAATGTAGGCGAGACACAAATCGGTTGTCGATGAATATACCTCGGACAACTGATATCACCTAAAGATAACACAAAAAAAGAAATTGAAAGAAGGATAGCAAACAGTTGGAAAAGGTATTGGGGTTTAAGGGAAGTAATGAAAGACAAAAACCTTCATATATCAATAAAGAGCAAACTATTCCATGTCTGCATTCTACCAATCTTAATGTATGGAAGCCAAACATGGGCCATAACAAAAAACAAAACGAATAGCCATTGCCATTGGCCATTTGCCAACGAGCAATGGAGAAAAGTATGCTAGGAGTAAAGAGGCGAGATAGAATAAGATCAACCAACATCAGGAAAAAGACCAAAATACAAGACGTAACCCTAAAAACAAAAAGGCTAAAATGGAAGTGGTCGGGACACATGATCAGAGGAAAGGACAAATGGAGCAAAATAATAACACAATGGTACCTAAGGGAAGGTAAAAGGAAAAGAGGTAGACAACAAAAAGATGGGAAGATGATATCAGGCAGGTTGCAGGCATAACATGGAGTAGAGTAGCCAGAGAGAGATCAGAATGGAATAGGTTGGAGGAGGCCTTTGCCAACTGGCAAACGGACTTACAGAGAATAAAGAAGCACCAAATACGCGAATATTTTTTTTATTGTGTAAAATAATATAATAATATAAATGTAATAATAATTGTGTAATATTATATATAACAGTGCAGTAGTGAAAGAAATGTAATTGTAATGTATCTATTGTCCGAATATAAAGGCTGATTATTATTATTATACTTAATTGATTTAATGACTTGGAAAATTCTTTGACTTACCCATTGAAGATTGCTGTCATTTGTCATTAACATAATTGTCTACACTAAAGAACCAATTTTCTATCCATTTTCCAAAGACTTTTCAAGAGTAGTGCCGCACGATACTCTTTATTCTTAGCGGGTATACGACTATGAATGGGGATTTACCCTCAAGATCGTTCGATACAGTGAACTATGACGATATCCAGGTGTTTCAGTCTCGACATACATAGCGATCGCTCAAAACAGTCAAAATTGCTTGACAAGCAATTTTTACTGTCTAGGGACGTCATTGGGATTTTGTGACCGAATTCGGTCGTAAAGCGATCGCTATCTATGTCGAGACTGCAGCCTCACGATCTGATATGAAGATACCTACTGTATTAGTTATTTTTGCGTCCATATGTGGTCCATAACTAATCTTTGACATAACATATCGAGTCCAAGTTTATTGCAACATCCACTATTTTTCACAAAACCGTCAACTGCAGACCCAATTTAAACCTCAAAAACGATTACCAGAGTAATGAATAATAAACACAGTTAATAATAAATGTTGTAACTCACACATTAAATCGTGGGATTTGTACCGCGACAATCTCCCATGAAACATTGCATCAGGTTGAATTTGCTCATAAAATTTTAGCACTCCGCCCACGAGACGTCCGAGTGTATTAATAAATGATATCTAATTTATTGCTAGGCTTCAGAGGTAATGGGGCTGTCTGATGTAGACGCATGATGAAAGGAAATCGGTGCAAAGCGTGAAAGCATCGATCGGAGGATATTTGTACTTCTTTTTTATTTTTTTTGGGTGGGAAATCATCAAATAACTTCTCCCGCTCTGGGCGGAGCGGGAGGATGTGTCAGACTCTTACTAACTAAAACTCACCCGTGTTCCTTCCGTTGCCTGTGTTGCTAGAGGCCACGGTATCCCTTTCGGCCTTTCCCGCGATCCCGGCAGGCATCGGCCCTAGCGGACCCCTTGTGCTGACATCTCTTTGAGGCACGCGTGGAACACAACGCGCCGTCGAACAGGGCCTGGTTCGTATCGCTTATATGCTAATTAGTTTGGGCCCTTTTTGGAAAGACAGTAAGGAAAAACGTATTGAATCTAGTTTTTTTCTTATAAACATAGTTATTCATGAGATTTTTCCCAATATCATGTGTTTACAGACACTATTCTAGGCCATAAGTATCCTATACAAAAGCTTCTAAGTTAGCCACTGCGAAACCATCTTTTTAATGATGATGACTTTACGAGTAGGTAAGCGTTATTGGATCTGTTGTTCTTCGTGTAATGTTCTGTTACGGCCCAGCTTAGAAGCTGTTCCATACATTTCGACTCTTTCATTTCAGTTCTTTCATTTACCGGTTATTTAATGTGTCTATTTGGAATAAGTACACTTAAAATTAATTAATTAGTCTCCAAGATGAACTACGTCATTAAATCTAGAATTTAATTACAGAAACTATACTGTTTAATTAAATACAACTGTAAAATCTATAATTAATTTAAAGTCCAATCTTTCTAGACTTCATAAATGCAATAAATAACTTTTTTTTCTTCTAAGTGACTACAAAATTGACAGAATTCTTTTATACTTTTCCGAACAAGTCTATTAAACGTTATTAATTGGACAGGTAAGTATCATTACACGAAAGAGCATAGTATTCTCGTTTTACTAATGCCCAGGTTACATGAGGCTAGTTTTCAAAGCTGGGATAGCAAGCTAGAACTTCGGTATACTACCCTGGCTTGCTGTCCTGGCATAGCACATGGCACTGGATGCCCGGGCTACACGAGGCTAGTTTTTCAAGCTAGGATAGCAAGCTAGTGTCAGTAAGCTAGCAAGCTAGTACTTCTGGACTCGTGTAGACAAAACTAGCTTCAGTTCTAAGCTAACTAGTAAGCTAGTTGACAAGCCAGGACAGTTTTTAATAGGATGGAGTTCTATTTTTTAGGCTAGTAGCGCCCCCCACCACTGATTTTACTATCCTGGCTTGTGTACTAGCTTCATGTGGCCGGCGAGGCTAGTTTTCAGTTGACTCGTAAGCAGTAACCATGCATTTTGTTTGTTTTTCTCCGCGACGTGTTTTTGAGATTTTAAGATGCCCAAACTAAGTACGAAGATTAATTTGAAGTTCGTACAACTGTACCGTGACCATGAATGTCTGTGGAACGCCACCCTTCCAAGTTATAAAGACAAGTGTAATTCAACGCTACAAAAAATGTGTGACGAATTAAAGACGATGGCTACCAAAGAGGTAAAAAGTAAAATTAAAAATTTAAGAGCAACGTGTACAGCAATCATTTTAGTTTTTGAAGTAAACTGTTTCAGTCGAATAGTGTTTTTTTTCGCGTGCAGTTTATTTTGGACGTGCGGTCACAGCAATAATACTAGCTTAAAATAATATAGCCTCATGTAAACAGAACTAGCATACTCCAAGCCAGGTCAGCTAGCCAAGACAGTTTAAAAGAGAACTAGCTTGCTGTCCTAGCTTGAAAAACTAGCCTCGTGTAGCCCGGGCATTAAAATTGGCTTAAAATATAAAATTATCTGGAATCATGTAAACACATGATGCCAGATAATTTTAAGCCAGTATAGTACAACACGTGGTTGCGGTCAGAAAAAAAAAACATGGAGTAGTTGTACACTAGCCAATCGAGTACAAAATCAAAAGTCTTTTATTCAAACTAGGCTGAGAATCAGTACTTTTCGAACGTCAAAATTACATAAGACAGTCCCCAAAAAACGGCCGCTCTTCACCACCTCCTAGTGCTTTAGCTGAGAAGAAGAAGTGACGCAACAAACTCCCCAGCAGCACATCTGTCTGGTCGGTTAGCAAAACTTGATTCTTAACAAATCGTATGCAAAGTAATTAACATTACGAAACACAAAACATTAAATTAAATTGTTATGAAGGTAGTACACAAGCCAGGATAGTATAATCAGTATCCTAGCTTGAGAAGCTAGCTTACTAGCTTTCTCACTCGCTTACTAGCCTAGAAATGAAGCTAGTTAAGTATACACAAAGCCAGAGTTACTAGCTTGCTTGCAGCTTACTAATACTAGCTCACTATCCTGGCTTGACAAATAAGCCTCGTGTATGTCGGGCATAAGACTGAGACTTCGTGAGTTTAAGTAGGTAATCGTGTAGTTCCGGCTGCGAATCGTTTTTCCCACGAATGACGTCAGAGGTGACGGGGTAGGAGTTCGTATCTATTCGTAAGATGACCGGTAGAAGATGTTAATGTGAATTTAGTCATGTTTCCAGTGATTGTAGGAAAAGATGTGGTCATCTACATCTGTGTATGACATGTGACATCGGCTCACGGATGATGATATGATTTTAGTGACTTTTAAATCTGTTACTACGCTTTCATATAATGCAAGTAAGTTATGCAAAAAATGTATGTATAACTAGAACGTATACAATTCTATAAGTGAATATTTAAGTCATCATTATCTCCTGCCGGGGTCGCGGGAAGTTACTTATGGGTCACCGAGGCCCCCGCAACACAGGCAACAGGAAGGAATACGGGTGGGTTTTAGTCAGTAAGAGTCTGACACACCCTCCCGCTACGCCCAGAGCGGGAGAAGTTATGGAGATGACTTCCCACCCTCAAAAAAAAAAAATCGTTATTATCTGCCTAGCTTCCAGTCTAATCGGATGCAGCTGAATACCAGTATTTTACATGGAGCGACTGCCTATCTGATCTCCACAACCCAGTTACTGGGTTAACGCGGGCTTCTGACTACCCGTAACGACTGTCAAAGATCTACAAATAACAGTCGGGACCAACTGCTTAACGTGCTTTCCGAGGCACGGAGGGGTCTTCATATGTGAATATGAAGATTGATTTTTTGTTGACCGGCTTCTCAATAATTGTATTCGATTCGTTTTCAATCTTCGTAAGTATGACCATGTATTCGCGCACAGTGTGCTTCTAACATGGTTACCTATTTGTCAGCGCAGAGAGGTGAGCGCTCTGTCTATGTTGGTCTCTATTCTCGACGAACCCATTTCTCCTTACCTGACTTCCCATATTCAATACCTGTGCTCTTCCCATAGTAAAAATCTTCGTTCCACCAACAAGTCAAGTTCTTCGATGTCCTTCTCACCGCTCTTGTTTCATTCACTCTTCTTTCTTTGTCCAGGCGGTATTTCTTCGGAATGGGCTCCCTCTGAACATCAGGATGGCAACCAGTTGGTTGTCGTTTAAAGTGAAGGCACGTGAACATATACGTAAGAAATATATATAAAATAGAAATATCCCAGCGCTGATATTTTGCTGGATTCGTTTTCTTCTCTACTGATCGTTATTTCCCCACTACTGATCATTATTTCTCCTGACAAGTTTATTCTGTTTATATGTATATATGTATGTATGTATATATATATATGTATTTATTATTGTATTGTATAGTTATTTTCGTGTCATCTATCCCTTATGTTGCACCTGCCATGCTTCTTCTCTGCATCACCCTAAGGTTGACTGGAAGAAAATGCCTCAGGCATTAAGTCCGCCTTTGTACGGTATTTTATTTTTACTTGTACATAAAGTTTTAATAAATAAATATTTAAGTATCGTACTAAAATAATGTATTAAATAAATTCACGAAGCAATGGCGCCGATTCCCTTGTTCACAAACTGAACTAAATTTAAGTTCAGTGCATCTTTTTCTTTCTATTTTATTAAGAAAAGGACGGAAGATAAATTTTAGTTTAGTCCTGTCAAATTAATCAAGACCCTGAAGCTCAGTGATTCCCAATGACTCACTCTGATTCAAATCGTAAAGCACACAGCCAGGATAAAATGCCATCAAAGTTGTTTGTAAACAACAGTGAGTTAATTTATTCGTTGAATATTCATTATCCTGTGGTAGTAAAAGGCTAAACGTGCAAGTGTCGCGAACATTTGTCTTTGTCGTGGCTAGCAGTTGCGAAAGTAGTGACGTGCCAATCAGTTATCTATTTATTAGTGTACGGAATTGTGGATGATTTTTTTTATTGTCTTGTAATTTTTTTTGTAGTGATTATTTGTGTCAACATTTATCAGCTGGCTTGGGTGAAGTTTTGTTTGTTAGTGTAAGTTGCATTAATGGGTTCGTTTTTTGTGAGTGCATCTCCAACGCATAACTTCTGTATGAAAATCGATTAAGTACTATTATACCTTGACATTCCGATACTTTGAGTGTTAGGTATATTTTTGTGCAAATAAACATAACTTTCCATATTTCAAAGGCCTTGCACCTCTAAATGATTCTAAACTCACCTACAACATTCTTTCGCATGCAAATTGACATTTTAAGACCAGCAAATAGTAATTAGTGCACATAATTATTCGTCCATCAAATTGCTCGATTTTTCTATGCCGAAATGACCTTTCAAAACCTGTCCCATCCCTACCATCACCTTATGTCGTGTCCTCCACCTGGTAATCGACTTAATATGACAAATTCGTAATGCAACGCGTAGATTGGGTGCGGCCGTGAGAATTTCGGCTTTCGGCCTTACTTTGGCCTCTAACGGTGATTGTGAACATTAATTTCTTAGCTTTTGACACGAACGTTGACTGAGCGGACGATTATCACTTGTTATTATAGATTGTTCGCTGTTAGGCTTAAGTCATAAGAGCCGGTTTGGCGGGAAATAGACTGCAATGTGACTGTAATTGTTGGTAATAAATAAGTTTGGCCTTCTTTACGAGTAACTTGCGTCTTATCGGTGATAGGGCTCTTTATGACGGATAGATATTCCTTTTCAGTAACATCATCTTCCGCTAAAGTATAAAATCATCTGCCGGGGTCGCGGGAAGGTACTGAATGATTACCGCAGGCCCCTGGCATCACAAGCAGCGGAAGGAACACGGGTGGGTTTTAGTCAGTAAGAGCCTGACACACCCTCCCGCTCCGCCCAGAGCGGGAGAAGTTATTTGATGATTTCCCATCCAAAAAAAAAAGTATGAAATCATCGACAAGATAGCACTGTGATACGCACTTAAGTACCAGGGGCTGCAGTCTCGACATAGATAGCGATAGCCTTACGACCGAATTCAGTCGCAAAGTCCTAATGGTCCCTCCATTAGGACTTTGCGACCGAATTCGGTCGTAAAGCAATCTATATAAATATAAATAAATAAAAATAACTAAATCTATGTCGAGACTGCAGGGACAGGAAGATTGCAAAGTGTATAACAAGTAAGTTTAAACTGATATAAATCCAGTTATTCGCACTTGTTACAATGCTGTAATAACAATACAATAATCCATCACAGTATCAAACTAAAAAAACAACAACATATACAAGCAATAAAATTAGTAAACACTCAGTACACGCTGTTATATTACCTCCTTGGGCCACAGAGTAAAAAAATCAGCCTCCCACGGTCGTTACGAGTGCTTTATCTTAGTACTAATTGCACAGGTTAACTTTTTGTCCAATTTGCGACGTTACATTCAACACATTGAGGAAATCAATTTGCCATAATGGAATCCAATTGTTCAATTGATTTATCAGAAAAAAAACTTAAAAATTCGATTGTAGGAACTGAAATTTTCTTAAGGTTAGGTGCATCATGATTTGCTTGTAAAGTGTTACTGTATAATTTGTATAATCGCGGTGTTGCCAAATGTCAAATATTGTGAGATTAGTGATGGGCATCGGTGAGCGGGAATTGATTGTAGTTTGTTTTTAATCGATTATATAATGCGTGCTGGTTAGAGGACGTCGTGAAGTCGTGTGAGGTAATTTGTGAGTTATGACTTATGATATCATGATAATCATCATTATCTGATAGCGTTAATATCGAATGTTACAACAAAAAAAAATTACATGTCGGGGTAAATTTTTTTAGATGAAGTTATTTGCTAATAAGTTTTCGTGAACAGGTGCTAAAGGATGCATGGCAAATAACTCTTACAGTACAAAGCATGGACCAATTACCACAAATGTAAAAAAAAAAAACTGCCTGGGTAATTAATTTGTTCCGATTAATTAAACCCATTTAATCATTATCAGATAGAAATGAGCATAAAAAAAACAATGAATGACAGCAAAACAAAAACCAGCACCTAAATGAACAACATGCAAGACAGATTTGAAAATTTAATTTAATCAAAACGAGCTTACCTTCCAAAAAGTTCAAACATTCGGGTCCCGTTCAAATATTTCGTCAAAAGATATTCGTGGCTCTGTGTCAAAGCATACTTGATCCGCTTCGGTTGATAAATGTTAACGTTAGTTCGGACAAAGGGGGAAAAAGGAACAAATCCATGGGAAAGTCCTGGCAAATATTTGAAAAGTTCGCGAGATCCAAACGCCACCTGCGGTCAGGCTTATTGTCCACTTGACTTGTATGTTCATGGAGTGGTTATAACCTCTAAAAGGAAAACAGGAAATTATTAAAACATTTACAACTTTAATAAGCACTGAGGATTAGATTATATGAAAATATTAAGCATTTGCGTTATTTTCATAAAAAAAACTTGTAGCAGAATTCGTGCATTGTGTCAAACATAAAGTAACTTCGATTTATGCACATTGTAATGATTGAGTTGTAGAGTTTTTTTTTACATAAAGCAAAATATCTTTCTTTCCGGAAAGTATACTACCCTAAAAACCTGGACCATGGTTTTTTTTAATCTGGGCCAACTAGCTTTTCCAGGCAGCCGAAGAAATCAAATAAACCAGCTACAGATAACATAGAATTTGATGTTTTTTCACATTAAATCTGGCTCAAATAGCTTTAGTAGACAGCTGAAGAAATCAAATAAACCAGCAGCAGATAACTTAGAACTTCATCAACAGCTCTATACACATCCGTAGTCCAAGAATTACCGCACCCCTTATTTTATTTCGCGACTCAATACGTTCTCTATTTTGGGTCCTTCGCCTAAAGTGTTTGCTCTTTTCCCTTCGTGGCTCGTGGCTCATAAGGGTTGGTGAGAAGAATACCGAACAGCTCTTTAGCCTCGAGTGTCGAATGGCCGTTTCTTTTGGCTATTTTATTACTTGTCGTGACCGAATTGTAATTGTGTTAGCCGTACGTGGACATGTTAAGGGGAGGATATTTATTTATTCGGGTTATTGTTTTGGTAAGGGAAAATAACCCTTATTTTTCGTTTGTTAGTAAGGTGTTATTTTTATGTTGGTTGAAAAAAGTTTTTTCTGTGGGCCAATCTTATTGACATTTATTTTTTTGTCCAAAATCTCTCTTACGATTATCATTACAGGTGTATACCTAATGCGATAGCGCGGTCTTAAAACTAACTTACTCGTACCTAAAATTTAAAACTACGAAAAACGTAAAAAAATACACGTACCTAGTACTTAAAATAACGTCTAATAATAATAACTAGTTTACGAGTGACTTGCCTCCTATGTCGCATGATGAATTCAAATTTAAATTAAATTTAGATTTAAATTGAATTTAAAACATTTCAAAGTTTGAGAATTATTGTAAGACTTATTAAATTAAAGATTATTCTTTGTTTTCTTGTCTTACCTAGTTTATTTAAAGTTAAACACACGATTGGACAAAATATAATTTAAACAGGTGGTAATTTTGCTGATAAATTTAAAAGTATATAAAAAATAATAAGTTATAAAATCATCGTTGACCCTGTTAACACATCATCAAAAACATCACGCCTGCATTCCCTGAAGGGTTAGGCAGAGACGTACTTAAAGTACACACAATTCACCATTTATGTTTAAGTCCCATGTAATAGGGGGCGAGCGGGTCGATCGATCAGGTTAAGCTACGCTTGCCGCGGTTGGTCCGTGGATGGGTGACCATCTTTACATACCAAGACCCCTCCGTGCCTCGGAGAGCACGTTAAGCCGTTGGTCCCGGCTGTCATTTGTAGAACTTGACAGTCGTTACGGGTCGTCAGAAGCTCGAAAGACTGACAACCAGTTTTACCTAGGGGTATCGTGTTACCCAGTAACTGGGTTGTGGAGGTCAGATAGGCAGTCGCTCCATGTAAAATACTGGTATTCAGCTGTATCCGGTAAGATTGGAAGCCGACCCCAACATAGTTGGGAAAAAGCTAGGCAGATGATGATGTAATAGGGGGCGAGCCTATTGCCATCAACCGGGCACAAATCCAGACTCCGGCCTGCTACTGAGAAATCACACACACACACACACACACACACACACACACACACACACACACACACACACACACACACACACACACACACATACATACACACACCTAAAGTTAACCTGTCATTATACTAACGATGGCTACAATATTTTAGTGTCACGGGTTAGCAAAATATTGTGACCACTCCATACAAGATATCACCCATCAATAATTGATTGTTTATTGTTAAATAACATGGCATACTTTTGTAATATAACATACCCATCTGTTACCACGATGATGTATCTTAAGGTGCGAGAACACGTTTCTTAATAAAAAATTTACACATTAGGAATATTAATATTAAAATATTTATGATAAATGTTTCTATTAAGCTTATAAATCTAGCATATTATTAAGTACTAGCTTCAGCTCGCGACTTCGTTCGCGTGGCAGTCGTAATATTTATTTAACAATCAAATAAAGGTTCCCGCAGATTGGGGCGATATCGCGGGCGCGACAGGCATATTGCTGCCTGTCGATATACAATAGACAATATACTAACATAATGGCCACATTTTTATAAGCCTCGGCCTCCGACCCATTGTGCCGCATCGCATCGCCCGCGCTATTATTTCGTTTTCGCTTAGTGTTATTTTTTACTTTTTTTTGTTTTGCTCGCTTTATGGGACTTAACATGATTTTAAATAGCCTATCATCTTTCACAAGAATTATGCTATCAAATACAAAAAGAATCTTTAAAATCCGACTGGCAATTCCAGAGATCATCGCGCGATATCTTTCGATTTTACCCGTGTTTCGATTGATTAATTTGAACCAAAACGGTGATTGTGAAATTCAAATCGATAGTAAATATCGTTCAAGAGATTAGCACGTTCAAACAAACAAACTCTTCAGCTTTGTTATATTAATATAGATTTGTATGGAAACTAGTTTTATAACAAAACCACATTGAAAGCTTGATACTGTCATTTGTTTGGAGTGTTTTGTTAATTTTATTTTTTATTAATATTCTGCTTGATTATAACTTTCGCTTGTAATTAAAATGACATCATATTATTATTATTAAGTGTTCATTTCTTTCTTAGCATCTCAAGCTTTCTTTGTAGTCAATATATTGGAATAATTAAGAATAAATTATATTATTGTGTCACCAAAACGAAGATGAGAAAGTTCAAGACACAACAAAACTTTCGTTCAGGATTTTAAAATGTATGTTGGTCTGTCACCCACTTTATTTTTGTTTATTTATTAAAGTCAACTTTTCTTAACTGACGATGGCTTTTCTTTGTACGCATTTACAGTCCCCAGTCTTTTTAGGGTTCCGTACCCAAAAGATAAAACGGGACCTTATTACTAAGACTCCGCTGTCATTCTATCTGTCTGTCTGTCCGTCTGTCACCAGGTTGTATTTCATGAACCGTGATAGTTCGAAAGTTGAAATTTTCACAGATGATGTATTTCTGTTGCCACAATAACAACAAATAAACTAAAAAACAGAATAAAATTAATATTTAAGGGGGCTCCCATACAACAGATATGAGCTTTTTTTTTTTTTGCTGTTTTTATAGATAATGGTACGGAACTCTTTGTGCGCGAGTCTGACTCGCACTTAGCCGGTTTTTTTTTATATTTCCTTGAAACTTAATAAAAAACAGATCTTCAATAACAAGCACCATTTCTCCGCCATAATATTCACATATTACCACGTATAGTTACAGTTAATTACGCCTAGACTATCAACACAAAGTGATCTCTCTTGGAGACCATTTTGACCCGCCTTAGGCGTCGTTTCCTTGCCTGTGACTAAGCTTATGGCCATAGATTATTATGCAGACTGTACTTATGGACAAATAAGTGTTTTTTTACCAATGAACAACCAGACTCAAATTATTTAGTGGGAACAATGGGACTTAAAAATAAAATTACTAAATTTAAAATCAGCGGGACGAACGGGAATAAATTAAATATTATTTATTAAATTCCCGTTCGTGCCACCATACACGTTATTTTGTCATTTATTTTAGGAAGTTTTAGATTTTATAAGTACCCAAATAAAAATGCATGGAGAAATAAGTGGAAATATTCTAAAACGAAGGAGGTTTTGTTGTAGATAGTGTGGTTCAACATTAAATTATTAAGGATGAAAAGCAACTTTTTTAATGAAGATATAAGAATAAGAATAAGATGAAGTTACTGCTAGAGCAGTGGTGGCCCAGTAGAGCAGTGGTGGCCCAGTAGAGCAGTGGTGGCCCAGTAGAGCAGACGTGGCCCAGTAGAGCAGTGGTGGCCCAATAGAGCAGTTGTGGCCCAGTAGAGCAGTGGTGGCTCAGTAGAGCAGTTGTGGCCCAGTAGAGCAGTTGTGGCCCAGTAGAGCAGTGGTGGCTCAGTAGAGCAGTGGTGGCTCAGTAGAGCAGTTGTGGCCCAGTAGAGCAGTGGTGGCTCAGTAGAGCAGTGGTGGCTCAGTAGAGCAGTTGTGGCCCAGTAGAGCAGTGGTGGCTCAGTAGAGCAGTGGTGGCTCAGTAGAGCAGTTGTGGCCCAGTAGAGCAGTTGTGGCCCAGTAGAGCAGTTATGGCCCAGTAGAGCAGTGGTGGCTCAGTAGAGCAGTGGTGGCTCAGCAGAGCAGTGGTGGCCCAGTAGAGCAGTGGTGGCTCAGTAGAGCAGTGGTGGCTCAGTAGAGCAGTTGTGGCCCAGTAGAGCAGTTGTGGCCCAGTAGAGCAGTTATGGCCCAGTAGAGCAGTGGTGGCTCAGTAGAGCAGTGGTGGCTCAGTAGAGCAGTTGTGGCCCAGTAGAGCAGTGGTGGCTCAGTAGAGCAGTGGTGGCTCAGTAAAGCAGTGGTGGCTCAGTAGAGCAGTGGTGGCTCAGTAGAGCAGTGGTGGCCCAGTAGAGCAGTTATGGCCCAGTAGAGCAGTTATGGCCCAGTAGAGCAGTGGTGGCTCAGTAGAGCAGTGGTGGCTCAGTAGAGCAGTTGTGGCCCAGTAGAGCAGTGGTGGCTCAGTAGAGTGTCAATTATTTCATCACCACTGCTCACAAAACGGTGAAGGAAAACATCGTGAGAAAACCGCCATGTCCTAGAACCAAAAGTTCGAAGACATGTGACATCTACCAACCCGCACTAGGCCCGCGTGGTGGATTACACAGCCCACTCCCTCTTACCGAGAGGAGGCCTGCGTCTCAGCAGTGGGAACATTATAGGCTGATTATGACTGCTAATTCAACTTGAAAAAAAAAAACAGCTTTTAACAACTTTATAGGCTTCTTTGAAGTTGATAGATAAGAATACTTATTGAAGAAGATGTTTTAGAAAACTCCGACTTGAAATGCTAATACAATACCTAAAAAACTTACGAAATCAAACGACAGCGCGCGTTTCGCAAAACCGCGCGCCTGCGTCGTTCGGCAAATCACCATAAAAAATTCAAAGTTACAAACTAAAAATTAAGTTATTAAAATTAATAACTTTATTTTTTGTACTAAGACAGATCAAAATAAAAAACATATATATATATGTTTAATAAAACTCGCTTAAGTTTAATTTGTCAAAATTTGCACATTGGTTAAAAAAATCCTGTATACATTTGGTCCCTAACTAGATGTTACAGTTTTAATCACTTTGTTCTCTTTATTTACCTCATTTCTCAAACCGTTATCCTCATACACATTTCCGACATACGACCCTTAGGCACAAAATGTGGTAAAACTATTAATCTATGCAACTCCTACGCAGCTCTCCAAGCTAAGGGCTTTAGCTTCGCAGCCGTGTCTAATTCCGAAGACAATGCCAGCATTTAGATATTGTTAAATATCATAACGCGCAATTTTGCTAAATAACGTGCCACAGTTGAGTTTTCTCAGTTAGATCTAAAATATAAGTTGAGGTATTATAATTTGTTGTGTAACGATCGTTTATATTTACATATACAATTATATATACAATTTATTATTTACACACCCTGTCATAAACTGGAGAAATAGCAGATATATCGTAGCAGAGGTCCATCGACCATGTTTACTTTAAAAGTACCGCTAACTGCTACTAGATCGCGGTGTGCATTTTGTGTTCGTTTCTGAATCGCGGGGTCAAGATTCTCCACCACCTTATCAGCCTCGACATAATATTGTAATTATTTAAGCTAATCCCAACTAGCAGTAAGGTGCATCCGCGGATCCTCGTCAGACTTGGAAAGGTCACGTAGAACACCCCTGATAGTTGGTATCTAGTGAAGATCCCTAGTGCTTGTAATTTTGGGTTTCCATAATCGCCACGCTTGGCGAGCGGTTTGGCGATGGCAGTATGGTGTTAAAATGCATAGAGAACCCTGCTGCCCATTCTCTAGTAAGTCGCCTTTTACGACACCCATGGGAATAAATAGGATGGTGCTATTCTTTACGTTCGGTACCACACGGAACAGCGTTCGGGAAGCTTCGCAATATCTTCCCGTCCCACATATCGCAGTGTCTCAAGACGAAAGTCTTTGACCAGTGCGTGTTACTAGTGATGACCTATGGCACTGAAAAGGGCTATGTTTTGATTTTCCCTTCGTAATCGAATCAGAAATGAAGAGATCCGCAGGCGAACCAAGGTTACCGACATAACCCAAAGAATTGCCAAACTTAAGTGGCAGTGGGCAGGGCACATTGCTCGCAGAACAGATGGCCGATGGGGCCGAAAGGTTCTGGAGTGGCGACCGCGTACCGGAAGACGTAACGTTGGAAGGCCTCCTACAAGGTGGACCAATGACCTTGTAAAGGCCGCAGGAATCCGCTGGATGCCGGAAGCACAAAACCAGTCGAAGTGGCAGTGCTTGGGGGAGGCCTATGTCCAGCAGTGGACGTCTTTCGGCTGAAATGATGATGAATGATGAAGGTCTCTAGGGAATATATACAATCATATATCTTTTTGGATTAGAGGACTACATCCCCCACCTTCACCTAAGCTAACTTGGCCGTGTGGGACTGTGCCTGTTTAAATTTCCATAACGTATCTACTAAGAAAAACAGTAACTATGCTGCTGAAAATAAACGCCTGAAAATCTTCTAAGTGTTTTCTTCTTTTGCGGGACGTCATCGCCAAGACCTACAGTTGTTAATATATTGTAGGTTGTGTACTATTACATAGAATATTTAGTTCTGACGTCAAACATCACTATGTCGGCAATAAAACAAAGGATAGGCTATCTAAAGCTTGGGGATTCTTACAACAATGGTGGTTGCCATATAACGGCCGTCATGAAGACGATGGCACCGGGTTTTGACTTTACGGAGTTAAAAAACGCTCTCAAGGGAAACAAACCAACTTACTTTTAGAAATGACGTGAAGTTGACGTGCACTCTGACTGATTTGCCAAGTTCCACAGAATAGCTGTTAACAAAGTCTAAATTTTATTTCATTTAAGTAATTGTGGTTTTTTTTTTAATAATTTATCGGTGTCTCTATGTTTTATAAATAATCAGCCTATAATGTTCCCACTGCTGGGACACAGGCCTCCTCTTTGCGAGAGGGAGTGGGCCGTAATCCACCACGCGGGCCCAGTGCAGGTTGGTTGATGTCACATGTCATGTTTGGTTCTAGGACATGCCGGTTTCCTCACGATGTTTTCCTTCACCGTTTGGAGAACAGTGGTGATGAAATAATTTACACAAGGTAAAGTGCCTGTCCGGGTTCGAATCTACGATCTACAACTCGTAAGTCGCGGCCGTTACCACTGGGCCACCACTGCTCTCTGTTCTGTTTTATGGTTATGGGCAATTTCATTTTGTTTGATTTTTGATGTTATTTTTAAACTCTCTGACTCGAACTCACGTTACTTTGAACTTAAATTGCTTTGTTTTTTCCCCACTTAGTTAATAAAATTTATAGTGTAACAATGTTTGTGGCACTACTCGTATTATTACGTTTATAGGGCATGCGGTGCTAACCTATAAGAAATTGTTACACTAAGTTAAGATTTAAGGGTACTACAGGAGCTAAACGCAAGTTTTATAATGCCTAAAAGTGTAGAAATAAATCTAAATCTATTATCCACTGTAGTAAACAAAATCAGAAAAAATATATGATATATGATAATATATGATTCTTCAGGATATGTGCTAGGTAGGTAGTCTGTTGAAAATATAATACAACTAATTAGATACGATAGAAAAAAATCACGATGATACCTCTAAAAAAATATTTTAACGATTAAATACCATACTCATATAATGGGAAAAAAGTTTCTTCGCATTTTTTAAGAAACTTCAAAACATTTTTTAATATAGTTTATTTACATTTAACTAAAGTATGTAGGTACCATTTTGTTCGATAACTTTTTGCCATCTTGTAGGTAGGGACATGATCCCATTGCTATAGAAATTTTGGGACTTCTGATCAAAATACTGCGACAAGTGGTTTTGGCAGTCCTCTCGTGACGTTAACCTGACACTGCCTAAAGAATTCTGAAGAGACCGAAACAGGTGGAAATCTGAAGGTGCAAGGTCAGGACTATACGGCGGATGCATTAACACCTCCCAGCCAAACTCTCTTAATTTTTGCCGAGTGGCTAAAGATGTGTGAGGCCTTTTTTTTTTTTTTGAGGGTGGGAAATCATCAAATAACTTCTCCCGCTCTGGGCGGAGCGGGAGGGTGTGTCAGACTCTTACTGACTAAAACCCACCCGTATTCCTTCCTGTTGCCTGTGTTGCGGGGGCCTCGGTGACCCATAAGTACCTCCCCGCGACCCCGGCAGGCATCGGCCCTAGTGAACCCCTACTTTGTGCTGACGACATCTCTTTGAGGCGCGCGTGGAATACGACGCGCCGTCGACCCGGGCCTGGTCCTTACCGGACGGTGAGCTACCCATTGCTCACCGTCCGCAAGCCCGCGCGAGAGGTCTCTGCCGCCGATCGCCTCCACGAGGACACGGCGGTGCTCTGCCCAAGCCGGGCAGACCTCCACCGTATGCTCCACCGTGTCCTCCAGGCGATCCACACAGTGGTGACACCCGGACGTTTCCTCCAGCCTTATCCGACACAGGAACCTCCCGAAGCTGCCGTGTCCGGTGAGGACCTGCGTCAGGTGGAAGGTGAGGACGCCATGGCGCCTCTCCAGCCACTCCTCAAAGAGGGGACTTATCGCCGAAATCGTGGCGTGCCCAGCACTGGGTTGCGACAACCGTACTTTCCATGACGCCATGAGCTCCCGCCGGAGCTCCGTCCGCTGTGCTGCGATTTCTCGCGGCAGCGGACTTACGCCCCGGCGTTTCGCCTCCTCGCGCCACTCCCATACGTGCGCGAGGACTTTTGCCTCCAGATCCCATGGCGGCAATCCGGCAAGGAGGCTCGCTGCCTCACAGGAGACCGTGCGGTATCCTCGGACCATCCGGATGGCCATGACCCTTTGGGCCGCGCTCAACCGGCGGGCTGGCCGCAGCGCCAGAGAGCGCGCCCATACAGGAGCCCCGTAGAGGGCCATGGACCGCACGACCCCCGCGTAGAGCCTCCGGCAGGAGGCGTTTGGACCCCCTAGATTGGGCAGGAGCCGCTTCAATGCAGCGCCCGCCCGCTCCAGTTTGGGAGCCAAACGTCGGAAATGCTCCACGAAGTTCCACCGGCTGTCGAGGACGAGTCCCAGGTACTTCATCGTCCACTCGACGCCGATAGAAACCCCTCCTACCGTTATTTGGGACCCCAACGGTGGCGCGTTCCGAGGACCATGAAAACACATGGCCTCGGACTTGTGCAGGGCCACCTCGAGTCCCAATTGCCGGATCCTTTCGACGATTGTCGCAACCCCGCTTGCCGCTAATTCGGCCGCCGCCTGGTGCGACCTCCCCTGCGCCAGGACCAACGTGTCGTCAGCGTAGCACACTACGCTGACGCCGCTAGGGAGGTCGGCGCGCAGCACCCAGTCGTATCCGATGTCCCACAGATGCGGCCCCAGGACCGATCCCTGTGGGACATGTGTGAGGTCTAGCGTTATCATGATGAAAAACCACACCCCTTCTGTTTATTAATTCCGGCCGCTTTCTCTCAAATTCTTGCTTTAATCTCATCAGTTGTTCGCAGTAGAGTTCAGAATCGATCGTCCTGCCTGGTGGTAACTGCCTGAATAATGCCCTTCCAATCCCACATACACAGCATCACCTTGTTGCGAGTTAACCCGGGTTTCGCCACAGTCTGTGAAGCCTGACCGGCCTTTGACCACGACCTTTTTCGCACGTTCTTGTCGTGATCCACTTTTCATCACCAGTTATCAGCTTCTTCAAAAATGGTTCGGTTTCATTACGTCGTAATAAAGAATCACAAATGAGTACACGGCTCATTAGGTTTCTTTCAGTGAGCTCGTGAGGTACCCAAATATCGAGCTTTTTTTGTGTACCCAGTTTTTTTCAAATGCGCCAAAACTGTTTTGTGGTCAATTCCCAGTTCTTCAGCTACGTTGTAACTACTGTTATGCCGATCTTGCTCCACTTTTTCAAAAATGGCATCCATTTTATCCGTAATTGGGCGACCAGAGCGACGTGCATCTTTGACATCAAAATTTTCGGATTGAAAACGCTTAAACCAAATTTGTGCTACTCTCACAGACACTGTTGACTGCGTTGCATTTTTACCTTTTTTGTAGTAAAATTTTAAAATGTATCGAATTTCTTCATTAGATTCACTCATCTTGACGGTACGAAAAACAAATGAAAATCACACATTTCCTAATTTGAATTTGAAATTATTTTCTTTAAAATTTTAACTTTCAATGATACCAAAACCAGCCAGATACAAATAGTATACCCAAAGAGATTTTATTACAAGTTCATACATACTATAATGCGAAAAGACTTTTTCCCCAACCTAAACATTCAAATTCATTCATTCATTCTTCATTCAAATTGTTGTCAGATTGTTGTACAAACAACATATTAGCATAATAGTGTTTTAATTTGTTTAACCAGTCCATAGTTTTTTTTTGTAAATAGATAATTACTTCATATTTTGCAATTACCAGCGTTGTGTCATCGCGCTTCTCTTTCTTTTCTATGCAGCCCGACAGTGACCGCGCTTTAGCTGTTGTCAGCCTCTTAAGTAAATATATATTTTTTATATTGTAAAGGTTTAAACAATATTCTTGGTTGGCCATTAAAGTAAAATAATAAAAAAACAATAACGTGTCAATGACGTCATTCGGATGAAATAAATAAATAATGGACGCTATGTGACGGCCACCGCTGTCTTAAGAAAACCTAGCTTATTGTTGGCCGTCGTACCTATAAGCCAACTAGAATGTGATGAGCTTTTGAAGTTCTATTTAAAACATCTATACCTACAAATAAATAAAATTGAAGTGTCTGTTTGTAATGTCAAAATAACAGATTTTTACTAAACGCACGTGAAAATGCATATTTCTATTTTGACGGGAATTACACTGGCAAATAGCTGCTGTTATAAGGAGTAACTTACTATTTTTTTTTTGGCTATTTTTATTTTATTAAAGGCTACGCGGGTGAAGCCGCGGGCAGTAGGTAATACTGCGACTACCAATTAAAATTTCGGGTAGGCTAGTGGTCGTGGTAAAAAAAAAGAAAAAGAAAGAAATTAACTACGTTTATAAGAGGTAAACATAACGCAAAGAAAGAACACAAACACGAAGGAACAAGTTGGGGGAAAATATGCGTCACATCCACGCAACGGACAGATAGGCCTTCATGCTAAAGTTATAACAGACCCCTTTGAAACTTCTGAAGTATTTCTGTAGGTAACTTAAAGATGTAATTTTTGGAATCACTTAGTAGTAAGTTATCACTTTATCACTTAGTAGTAATCATATATTATTATCCTTAATTAATTACACAAAGAACTTTTTGTTCCGTGACACACCACACAATCAATAATTCTGCTTATCCAATCTATTCTTAGAACACTCGTAGACCGGAAAAATATTATCTAACAATAAGAAAAAATCTTAATTGCTGTCTTTCGTGCCAGATGGACGTGCGAAATCGAATCGTGCGCACTGCTCGCGCATGCGCGGTGCACACGCGATCGTCACGCTGATGTGACAAAATGGCGTAGCCTACATGTGTTGACAGCTTCATGTTTTTCCGGTTCATGTTTCCGCGAATTGAACTTCTAAATGTGCTACAGCGGTGATTGATTGATTTGATTGATTCATTGACAGTTTTGATTAGGCTTCTTTCATTAGGATTCGATTGGCGAATCGTAATTATAATAGAATAGATTTATTGCAATTATAATTAACTATATTTTATTTTTTAGGTGCAGTTTCAACTTAATTATTGTGAGTTTAGGATGGCGTGACCACTTGCTGAATGTGCCACGACTTTTAGCAGACATCTTACACGATTTGAAATATTAGAAAATTAAAACTTTCCTGAGCAAATTTCAAAAGAACAACGTACAAATCAACAAAGTTTAAAATAACGATGGTCAAGTAGTTCTTTTTCTATATAATCTATTCGTTTCTGGCACTCGACGGCCGCTGCCGCGGCACCGCTCGCTTCGCTTGCTCGGCTCGTGCGTAGGAGGTCACAGTTTTAACCTAACCTAACCTAACCATTATTTAAAATAATTAACCTACTCATTAACTAGTTTCATATGTAGCCATAAATTTGACTTGTTTCAGACAAATTCAAGCACATCTCATTCACACATCAGATTCTCTAACGTTTATTGTCTAAAGATTGTTTGCTGTAATAAATCATTTGATTAATGACCAAATGCCTAAATGACATTATCCTTGATAATATTTTGCCAAGTAAAAATTTGACCAAATGAAAATGTGTGGACTAAAATCATTCCAAACATTGCATTGGTATAAAAAAAGGTTGCTTAAATTTGTTTGGGTAGTGAAATTTTGGCAAAATCTTTTCGGCAAAACGGCAGGATCCCTAGGTTAAAACTGTGACCTCCTACGCACGAGCCGAGCGAGCGAAGCAAGCGGTGCCGCGGCAGTGGCCGGCGAGTACCAGAAACTTATAGATTATATAGAAAAAAATATGGAAAAAAGAGATTATTTTTAGCAAGCTATCGAGAACCGAACTAGTTAGACGAGGTAGAAATTTTATTTTGCGTAAAATGTAATAATAAATTAATTCCAGCTGAAATATTTGACTACATAAAAATTGGTAAAAGTACTAGCTGGCAAACAAGTTATTGTTTAAACGTTCACTTGCCAAACATTAGGTTTACGTTACAATTATTTGTGAAAAGACTATTGACTAAGTAATAATTTCGGAAATGAAATTATGCGGAAAATTGTTTGGGAAGTGATAATTTGGCAATTGCTTTTCGATGAAACAAGAGAGACCCTGTGATTATAAAATTTGATTAGTTATGATTTGGTAGGTACTTATATTACATCTAGCAAATTTATTCAGTCGTCATTTGTGATTATGTAATTTGATTAGTAATGATTTGATATTTTAAAATTACATCTAGCAACTTTTGAACAGTCGTTCATTTGATGACACAAACATTGGGATTCTAAATTTTTTCTAAATAAAACATTTAGTCATTTAAATTTTGTTATTTCGTTTATTGTTCTTTTGAAATTTGCTCGAGAAAGTTTTGATTTTCTAATATGCAACCATTTGAAATATACTCAAAATTCTCCTCATATCAATCGATTTCAGGTAGGGGGAAATTATCGATACTGATACCTAGACGAATTCTGTGTGCAATTGATTTACTTCATTGATTGAAGTAAATAATTAAAGTATCATTTGCAAGAATGATAACTGAAGATAAGTTTTCCAAAAAAAATAACGTAAAATAAACATTACAAAATTGTCGAGCACAACGACATTGCAAAAATACTTCTACAAAACGAATCACGACTACCTTCAAACAAAATCAACGGTATCCCTACGTGACAAAGTCTCAGTGCTCTATCACGTCTGTACAAAATGTCTTCCTTCAAAATGGTAATAAGACCAATTTGCCACTGCTTGCTGCGCTATAAATAATTAAACGTCGTGACGCAACGTTTAACTTGACATTATAAAAACGACCTAATTTTATGGCTTGCTTAGAAAGGTCGGTTGAAATAAATACGGTTTTGTTAAAGCTTTTATAAGATTTGGATTTAAAATGTTGCAAAAAGTGTCATTGACATTTATAACTATAAAATGGATAGCAATCCGACTTTAGTTACCTAATTACTGTCAATAAGATGTAGGATATGTTTGTTATTTACTGAAAACTAAATTTTCAGAGATATTCAATGCTAAGTCAATAGAGAGAGAGAGAGAATACTTTTATTATATACACCAGGGATTCCCAAAGTATTTTGGGCAAGAGACCCCTTTTCCAAAATGAACTTGTACGGGCAGCAGCTCCGCACACTGAGATGTAGGATGTAGGTGGATGAATCACTCGGGATGTGTACAGGAAATAAAACCACTGTTTTGTGTCCGATAATGATTGACCATTTGTTTAATAAAACAACGAATTATATAATGCCAAAAGTAGGTGGCTTGTGGCGGGCGTAATAGCTTAGTCAGCGAATGTACATAAATCGGTGACTTCGCAACTGCTTGATCAGGTAAAAACTAAAACAATAAATATCATGTGGCGATGCTCGTACATCCTGCCGACTATAAAAGTACAAATGTCCAGTAAAATGCATTATCCAAGGGTAAGTAAAGTATGTAAAGAAAGTTATTGGAAGATTCTATGTCCGTCGCTAACTGTCATTGGCGACGTTTCGCGATCCACCTTGCTGCTGTTAGGAAGATGTCTGGTGACCTCTTCTAGATCCGGGGTGTCTGCCTTTGCTTGTCCTTCCGTAGGGAGATGCCGTTCAGTAGGACTTGGGGCCATCTCAATCTCTTCCTTGTGCGCCTGCTTTCCTGTTCTGTTTCCTTGAGGTGTACGGAGACAGCGTGCTTCAATTTGGACGCATACCTATATGCTGAATATTGTTGCACAGGTTATCATACAGCCGTACAGGACGTAGTGATGTTGCTCCGCCTCCACGGAATTAACCATTTGTATGTCCTGTTGTTCTTTAACCAGCTCAATTTTTCTCTTAATACTCTTTAGTTGTTCTTCATGTGTTTCAAGTTCCATATTTGTTATATTTGTAATTTGACTATTGCTTGTTAATAGTTCGTTTAGATTTATCTCTGGTACGTAGATCTCTTGCTCATTTCCTAATTCCATGGTGCTTTGCATTTTGTAATGTGCATGAATCAGATGTTTATCGCCGCGCATCATGCAACCTGTAGCTAAGGTGATGATGCCTGTATTTTGTAGTGTCTGTGACGTAATTCCCGCAGGACAGAAAATGCGCATAGTGCATTCCTCGCAACACGTGAACAACCAAGCTCCCTTACTGTGCAGTTTTTTCTAGTCATTGCTGCAATTCGATACCTTAGTGCGGCAGGTTGTTACTCCTCGATTGTTTATTATGCCTGCTTCGCACATTGTTGTGGCTGTTTTTATACTGTATATAGGTAGGTCAAGGTTGCATAGCAACAGCTGATTTGTGTTTACTTGTTCGCACGATGAAAGATGTTGTTGATCCAGTGGTATCATCATGTCTAGCTTCAAGTTAACGGCTATGTATTTGGTTGTTGGTATTATGTGAATCATGGAGGTTCCCTTTATGTTGCGGATTGGGATGACTTCGGTTAGTTCGTACTGTTCGTCTGCTACTAACGGGATTTTTACTTCGAATATGATGAAGTCTTCGGTTAGTTTTCCTTGCACACTTGCTAGTTTATACATTTCCCGGATACACTTGAACTTGTTTGAGCAAGGGAGAGATAATCCTTTTGGGACTTGTCCTGCTATGATGTTCAACTGTTTTTCGAACGCATCGGGTTTCAACAGGTGAGTGTCGACCTTGCCGTGACGAAGATCTGTAACTAGGCTGATCAACATGTCTTGTATTCTCCGCAAGTTTGTTATCATCATGTTTGCGGCAAGTGCAGTAGCAGTAAGAAACGTTGCTTGGTCTTGTTCGGTTTTCAGTTGTTGGAGCGAGTCTCTGAGACTTTTGTTGATGACAATGAACTGCCGGTTCATTACTTGCTCGTTCCTCTTCAGAAGGTTATATTCCCCTTCGATTATTGAAGTCTGTTGTTTGTACAGATTGTACAAGTGGTCTTCATTGCTGTGCAGTAGTTTGATGTCGTTGTTGTATTTTTCGGCGAATTTGTCATCAAGTACTCCAAATAGAGAGTTGGCAATGTTCCCAATTCCGTTTATGAGACCTCGCTTGCTACGTATTCCGTGGTCGGATTGTAGTACTTCGTTGTAGTGTTTGAGCTCGTTTAGTTCGTGCTCGAGTTGTGTGGATATAGTCAAGTACGCTATATTTCGTTGACAAAGTCCGTGTAATTGCTGGACGTATTGTTCAACGGCAGAAGTACTTTTCCAGTAAGTTGACATGTTGTAGTATACTACCAGTCTCCATTCGTCTTGTATTATCTGTAAGTCTGCGGCTTTGTCAAAGTATACAAGGCGGGTCGGGTCTAGAGTTGTTACATTGACGAGTTGTTGCATGGACGGTGTCACACACGTAACCATCAGTACTAGTAACGTGCTTAGGTACTTGAGGACGTTACAGTTGGAAACACCCTTCTGTGCCCGTCTAGGGCTCACCCGACGTTGAGATGTTGATGACGTCGCCTCTGGTTGTGTTGGTTTGTTTTCTTTGTTGTTCCCGGTTTCAATTGGTAATCGGGACAATTTCGTTACGGGTCTCTTCATTATGTTGGATTTAGTTTTGAGCGTGACGACTCGTACCAAGTTATCCGGTCCAGGATGCGTCTCTATAACTCGCCCTAATAACCATCGGGCTGGGGCTATTTGTTCTTCCTTTAAAAGGACGACGTCATTCACGGCAATGTTGCGTGTTGGAGTTTGCCATTTCCCTCGTAATTGTAATGTTTGTAGGTAATCTTTGGACCATTTCTTCCAAAATTCCTTGTACATGTTTTCTGTCAGGCGCCATCGTAAAGTTAACTGGCTGTTGTCACTCTCTGACGTCATCGGAGGTGCCAGAACCGGTCCACCGACTAAAAAGTGGCCTGGTGTCAAGTAATCGATGTCGTCGAGGTCGTTTGTTAGGGCGACAAGTGGCCTTGAGTTGAGGCAGGCTTCAATTTGTACTAGCAAAGTAGTAAACTCTTCGTACGTAAGCCTTTGTTCCCCAAGGACGCGTTTTAGGTGGTGTTTCATACTCTTGACTGCAGCTTCCCATAGTCCTCCCGCTGTGGGCCAAGATGGTGCGTTAAAGTGCCATTCCATACCTTTTTCGGAAGTGTTGTTGATGAGGTCGTCGTTAACTAGAAGCTGCAGTGCCTCCTGGCGTTCTTTGGCTAGAGCTCTTGCTGCTCCGACAAAGTTCGTTCCGTTGTCACTGTAGATATGTTTTGGTGTTCCTCGTCGTGCGCATAGCCGCTTCAATGCTGCGAGGAATGTTATCGTGCTGAGATCTGACACCAGCTCCAGGTGGATGGCTTTTGTGCATAAACAAATGAAAATCGCGATGTAGGCTTTAACTGTTTTAATGCCGCGACCTTTGTTAGCCTTTATTTCAACGTGTCCCGTGAAATCCACGCCCGTGTGTGTGAATGGCCTTGAAGGTGTAACTCGAGGCGTTGGTAAGTGTGCCATTTGTTGATTGCTGCGTTGCGTTTTGTAGCGGTGGCAGGTGACACATTTGTTGAGTTGCTTCTTGATTGGTTTCATGCCGCCAAGTATCCAATATTTGTTACGAAGGTTTCCCAAAGTAAGCCTGGCACCGCCGTGGAGAGTATTCTTGAGGGCTTGGTCAATCAGGAGGTCTGATAACTTGTGTTTGTTTGGTAAAATTATTGGATGTTTTTGGGAGTCGTTTAACTTAGCATGTTCAAGTCTTCCTCCCACTCGAAGAATACCTTGTGCGTCTAGCATTGGGCTTAAACTCAACAGTTTGCTTGTAGCCCGTACCTTGTTATGTTTGTGTAGGTATGCTATTTCATCGCCAAATGTATTGTTCTGTGTAGTTTTCACAAGCAGGTGCTGAGTCTGCACAATGTCTTCCGTAGTTAAGTGTGACCTGTGTATGGCTCTTGTTGCGTCACGCGAGTTGTTTATGAATCGTCTGATCCAGCTGATGACTCGGGTTGCATAAGTCATCGTGCTGTATTTTTGCAGTAGTTGCTCGATGAGGGGCGCGTCTATTGTTTGTATTGCGCAGGTTTGACCTCGTTTATTTTTCTCTTCGTTCGTTGTAAAAATACCTTGTTTGGGTATGTTGTTGTTTTGAAGCCAGGTTGGGCCTTTCCACCACAGTTCGTGAGCTATCAAGGCTGATGGTGAGATTCCTCTGCTTGCGCAGTCCGCAGGATTGTCTTCGGACTTGACATGGGCCCAGGAGTTGGGTGGTGTTATTTGGATAATTTTTGTGACTCTGTTGGCTACGAAACTCTTCCAACGGCTCACATCACCATGTAGCCAGCCAAGCACCACCATGGAGTCCGTCCAGCAATGTATGGTGTGGATCTGCGAGTTGATGGAGTTTTTTACTTTTTCGATCAGTCGGGCTAGTAGTACTGCACCACATAACTCCAGTCGTGGCAGAGAAATAGGCTTTTTCTGTGGGGCTAATTTTGTTTTAGCTGCTACTAGCCTTATCATCTGTTTACCTTCTTTATCAGTGGTCTTGCAATATATGACACATGCATAGGCTCGTTCTGATGAATCACAGTAGCCATGAAGTTCGAAGGGTTGTTGGGTGTCGCCGATCCAGCGTGGTATGGTTATGTCGTGTATGTGTGCGAGCTGATTGCGGAATTGCTCCCATTCTTGCTGTATCTTTAGTGGGAGTTTATCATCCCAGCTCGTTGTAGTTGACCAAGCATGTTGAAAAATTAGCTTGGCTTTCACTGTTACCGGTGATAGCCAACCAAGTGGGTCATACAGTTTTGATATATCCGACAGTAGTGTGCGTTGTGTGTCGACATCACGTTTGTTGCAGAGTGGTATTTGTTTGTAGGTAAACTGATCCGTGCGCGGGTTCCAAGTGATGCCTAGCGTTTTGTTGGTGTCTGCATCCTTGAAGTCGAACATTTTTTGGCTTATCAATTCATCGGATAAGCCTTCAAGTAGGCGCGTTTCGTTGCTAGCCCACTTTCGTAAGTTGAATCCACCGCCCTTCAGCATTGTTATAAGTTGACTTCGAGCTTTCTGTGCTGTTATGAAGTCGTGACTCCCGCCTATTAAGTCGTCCATGTATAGCTGATTGGACAGAATAGCCGCCGCCAAGGGGTACTGTGCGCCGTCATCCTTTACCAGTTGCCTTATGGTGCGCATTGCCAGGAAGGGAGCGGACTTGGTACCATATGTTACTGTAGTCAGTTGTAACTCTTGTAACGGCTCTGTGACTGAATCCCTCCACACTATTTTTTGTAAGTGTTGGTCTTTTTCCTGAATACGTATTTGTCGGTAGAATTTCTCAATATCCGCTGTGTACACGTATTCAAATGCCCTCCATCGTAGAATAATAGCTTGTAAGTCTTGTTGTAAGTTAGGCCCGCATTCCATCAGTTGGTTTAGACTGTGTCCCGAGCTAGTGGTTGCTGATGCATTGAAAACCACTCGGAGTTTGGTTGTCGTTGAATCGGGTCTCATTACTCCATGATGGGGTAGGAAACAGCTTGGCGTGTCCGGCTCTGTGCACCTTTTCATATGTCCTAGAGCTTTGTATTCGCCGATGAAAGCCTTGTAGCTTGAAGCGAGGGTTTCGTCTCTTGTCAAACGTTTTTCCAATTGCTTGAATTGCGCGACTGCTTGTGGCTTTGATCGTCCTAAATATTGCTCGAAATTGGTCTTCATGGGGATTCTCACTTCATACCGCCCATCTTCTTGTCTTTTTGTTGTATCAGCGTACAGCCTCTCGCAGTACTCCTCATCGACAGTCGTAGACTGGTCGTCTGATATTATCTCTTCAATTTCCCAGAAACGAGAGATATCGCTAGTGTCCACCACGACATGACAGTTGAAAGTATTCGTATTTCCAACTAATACCCAGCCGAGCTTTGTTTGTTGTGCTATTGGTGCGTATATGTTTCCTCGAGTAATGTTGCTCATGACTATGTCGCCATATACCCCAGCATCAAGTAGAATGTCAATCGGCCTTGATAAGTTGAATTGTGGGTCGGCCAGGCTAATGTTTTCTATGTGAGGCCAATCTTGTTTTTCGAAGGAGTAGTTAGGCAGGTTGTTGAGTAGTTTAGCCATTACTAATGCCGGGGTTGAAAACTCGTAATCTCCGTAAAGGGACTTACAGTCCAACTGAACGGTCCCGTTGCTCTGGCTGGCAAATGCTCCGATCCCTGACACAGTTGAGTTGTGGTTGCGTCGCGGAAGCCCAAGTCGTTGCACAGCCGATTCTGTTATAAGGTTCAGTTGGGAGCCTTGGTCTAGAAGGCATCTAAGTACGGTGTAAGTTCCATCTGCAGCCTTTACTTTAAGTTGTACTGTAGCCAGTAAAACTTCGTTAAAACTTCCTGACACGTGATTGGTTTTTCGCTGCATGTTGTTGTTTGTCACGCCTTCGGCCATTTGGCTTGACGACAGTGTCGCTGACGTAGTATCGCGGACTAGGTCATGTAGCGTGGTGTGATGTGCGCCGTTACACACTTTGCATCTTTTCTGCGAGTTGCATTTCTTTCCGTTGTGCGGATACATGCAGTTTTTGCAAATGTTCAATTGCTCAATTGTCCTAATTTTTATGGCTGGCGTCATTTCTTGAAACTCTTTACAGTAGAGCAAGATGTGGCTTGTTTTGCAAACTGGACAATTTCTGTCGGAGCTTGTATGGTTTGCTTTGGGGTAGCGTCTGTATCTGTTGTACGCATCCCTTGGTACTGTTGTCATCGAGGCCCCTTTATTTGGGGTGACGTCGGCATCCGTTTGTTTGTTGGGTTTACTTGTTTTCTTCACTACTGACTCCAGCGCCGTGAACTTCCCTTCGATGAACTGGATGAATTCCTTGAAGTCGGGAAGCCCTCTTGGATTTTTCCTCGCCTCCATGTAGTCAGCGTAGGTCTGAGTGTCTAGTTTTGCTGCCAGAATGTGCACCAAAATCGGGTCCCATGTTGCCGTGTCGATGCTCAAGTTACGCAACGCGTGCACGGTTTCGAGACTGGTGTCGTGTAGGCGCTTCAGCTCGTACGCGTTTTGATTTTGAATCGTAGGTTGACTCATCAAAACTTGCATTTGCTTGGTGAAGAGCATCTGCAAGTTATTGTACCTATGGTGGAGGATTTCCCAGCAGGAGTCGTAGTTGCTCTCGGAAACAGACAGATGTTGCACAAGGCGCTCAGCTTCTCCTTTTAGCTTCCCCTTCAGGTGTTGCATCTTCTGCCCCTTCGAGAGGGAAGGGTTATTATGGATAGCCGCGATGTATAGATCGAGGAATGTCGGCCATTGTGTGTAGTTTCCAGAGAATATCGGTATTTCGATCCTTGGCGCACTATCCCGTTGTTGGACAGCGTGGTTGAGTTTGCGGTTGAGACCTCGCTTTGTGCACTCGTATGTTTCTTCGTACTGCGAGAACTCGAGCTCGTAGTTTACGTCGCTACCGACGAGAACGTTGTCGAGCTGCCAGTGCACTTCGTCAATCGCCCTCCATCGCGATTCGAGGACCCTAAGCTTGTCTTCTATCTCCCATTTCTCAATAATGTCAGCAGTACGCAAGTTGCTGACGAAACGTGAGAAGGCTCTAAAGTTGGTTGCTTGTTGATTTTTTAGCTCGTCCGATCTCGATAGGACTCCAGTGTTCTTGTTCTCTTCTTCTGGGCGACTCGCGAGTTCCGCAGTGCTTGTTGACCATGTTTGCAGCTTATGTTGTATGTTTGAGTAGTTCGACTTGACCCTGTCGTATACTTTTGTTGTGTAGTATATGTCGGTCTGGTCTATGGCGCCCTGTAGCACGCCATGATTCATTTCGAATTCGTTCCAGTGCGCCTGGAGGGTATCCAGTCTGCCCCGGATGTATGTGGCGGTTTTGCGGTCAGGGCCATCTTTTCCGAAGTTGACACCAATTTTTCGGATGCCCTCTGCGATGATTTCCTGCCGCTTGAGAAGTTCTTGTTGCCTGGCGTCCATAATTGTTGCACGAGTATGTATGCGTGTAGTGGATGGACGTTAGCTCTGTTGACTTCACTGTTGTATTGTTGTATGTAGTTCCCGAACCACCAAATGTTGATGTTTCCCACGGCGATCGCAGGGTCCGAAGGAATCTCTCCGTACGATATTGTGCGCCTTCTCAATCTGACTGGGGCGATCCGCTTGTGGAAGACCAGTCAAACCGATTCGCTATCGTAAGTAGAAACACTTCGTACCTGTGCGACTTGCAGGACTGTTTGCTCCAGTAGTGGCGATCCGGCTCGAAGGACCATAAATGTACGGGCAGCAGCTCCGCACACTGAGATGTAGGATGTAGGTGGATGAATCACTCGGGATGTGTACAGGAAATAAAATCACTGTTTTGTGTCCGATAATGATTGACCATTTGTTTAATAAAACAACGAATTATATAATGCCAAAAGTAGGTGGCTTGTGGCGGGCGTAATAGCTTAGTCAGCGAATGTACATAAATCGGTGACTTCGCAACTGCTTGATCAGGTAAAAACTAAAACAATAAATATCATGTGGCGATGCTCGTACAGAACTGATACCTCAGAATACCATAGCCAAATTCCATCTTGTACAAACTTGTGCACGCTTATCGACTTGTTGAGTTTTTTTAAAAGTACAACAATGATACTTCGTACTAAACTATTTAACAAGTTGGTACACGTAACACAACTTATACAGTATCTTGAAAGTTTCTAATAAGAACTTGTGTTTTAATTAAATAGGGGTCGATTTTTAGACCTCGTGGACCCTCAAAATCAGTTTTCGTTTATGTCGACCCTTGAGAAACTGATTTCGACATTTTTACAGACAATTAATTGTGTTTGCCTGGTGATTATCAATTAAAATATTTAAATTAAGTTAATTTCAATGCTGTGACTGACTGGGTACAACCCAACAATTTCACTAAAGCTACATCATCTTTTAACCATCTTTTTCTATATTTTTCATTAAAAACCGGCCAAGTGCATGTCAGCCCACGCACAATGAAGGGTTCCGTTGATCCCAATAACAAACTTAACATTGTAGTTGAAAACATGTTCTCCCATACATCGATCACGGTCACGGTCAATTCTCCAACTGCAAAGTTAAGTTGGTCGACTATTACTCGTTAACTTGTAAAGCCTACTTAGCCGTGCTAGTTTTACTTTCAATTTAATTATATGTACTACTTTCATGAATTTTTTCACATCTCTATAAGCAACCATTTAGCTGGCAGGGGGGCCAAGTGTCCTCCACACTTGGCCCTAACAAACAGTAACATTTTCATGCTTAATGTTACGCATACGGATCCTTGAATCGAAAAGTTGTGTTCACATAACCTCAATATTTTTGAACGGCCTATCCAACGATATCCCACACCATGGGATAGACGAAAAATAAAATATCAACCCCACATTACATTACCCTAAAAAAAAATCAACGATTTTATTTTAGCATTTTGTGGGGTAATTAATAGATATGTATATCTATGCCAAATTACAGATTTCTAGTACTAAGCATCTCTGAGCTACAGCGGGGTCAGACAGAAAGACAGACGGACAAACAGACTGACATGGTGAAACTATAAGGGTTCCTTGTTTAGTACGGAACCCTAAAAATGGTAAATAAACTGTAGGTACTTATCGGAAATACTAAAGTTGCTGATTTAATATTTTTAACACAAAGTGTACTGGGTGAACCCCATAGTAACATTGAAACGTGTCTGTCTTCAAACGTGTGTGCGATACTCGTCTACCCTTTCAGGACTAACGGTTGACCTCACCGTACTGAATTGAAAGCCACTACGTCAGTGGGAACGGCCGCTTTTAATCTGTACTTCAGAATCTAAGTACACCATTATTGTAATACAAAACAATAATTCCCTTCAGAGCGCATGACATTAAGAAATTATTAGGTTGCGCCGCATCCGCGTAAGGGCCTCAGCTCGCGGCTTTTAGGCTGGTTGTAGAACTGCTGTTAAAACTATAAACAGTATCAATTATTTTGTGAGTGCATGTGTCTTTTTTATCCACATCGGGGAAGCTCTTGTCCTTCATATCACCTGCTGGTAAGTGACGACAAGGCCGATGGTGGTAGCGAAGTTCACCCGAGTACCTTATTTCTGAGCTGAGTTATTTACTTTAACCCGTTCGCTATCTGTAGAATACACCTTTAACATTTTTGGTCCAGTAGTGTAAAGTCCCTGCCCGGGGTCGCGGGAAGGTACTAATGGGTCACTGAGGCCCCTGGCAACACAGGCAACAGGAAGGAATACGGGTGGGTTTTAGCCAGTAAGAGTCTGACACACCCTCCCGCTCCGCCCAGAGCGGCAGAAGTTATTTGATGATTTCCCATCCAAAAAAAAAAAAAGAAGTGTAAAGTGTTAATAAAAATATCATTAACATTTGGAATACTTACCTACCATACAAATCTCAATTAAGTTCAGTGTAGCGCGCCTTGAACAGCTAGGCTCGTTATTAAGGCTCATGCAGATTAGCGCGATATCACGGACGCGGCAGGCAGCAATATGCTGGTCGCGCCCGCAATATCGCCCCAGTTTGCACGAGATTTTACTCTGGTGACTAGGACAGGAGCGAATACTCATTCATTCACTCGTTTACACTATTTGCATTCACATCCATCTTAAGAGTCGGGTAATCGTCGATGACCTTGGCTATAAAATAGTGCGCCGAGCTCACGCCGCGCGGCCGTTCGGTTTCATAGGGAATATTTATTTTTAGTAATGAAAATATGGATATTAGAAAAAAAAAACAGATAGAATTATAGATTGTTCATACAAGAATAATCATGAAAGTATCTTAAATAGTTTGAAAGTAATATCGTTTTTTATGCTTTGGGTAGACATTATTTCCAGAATTTATTTCATAAAGTATTTTACACTAAAATACTTAAATATTCGCATACTATAGAACAGATATGTATGCGTTCTAGTTTAACATTATTTTTTTGCATAACTTACTTACGTTACATGAAGGCGTAATAACAGACTTCGTCATAATAATAGAAGTCACTAAAATTATATTATATCTGCGCCTTAATCACTAAAATCACACATACATCCGGCTATCGCTGAAAACCAGCGCTGGGGCTCTGTCTCTCATAGGGTCGCAGCATTATGCTGAGCGTTGGCCGTTTTGCGTGGACGTGACGCATATTCTCCCCCAAATTGTTTCTTTTTTGTATTTGTGTTCCTTCCTTGCGTCATGTTTACCGCAAATAAATGTATTTTCTTTCTTTCTTTACATAAACAAGAAACGATGAAAAACCTTGCATTCCTCCCCTACAAACGCCACCTATGCAGCCAGCCTAATCCCACAGTTCCTAGCAAGACAGGAGACGTATAAGCCCATCTGAACGTGGGCGCAGGCCGCAGGCAAACTGTTCTAGCATTTCACTTGCCTTCAAATGCATACGAGGCCTTTTTAGTGGATCGCCGAAGGTAATTAATACGTTGGAAATAGGATATGAATTACGTGTTGGAGTTTCTGTAATAAAGTTTTAACTGTAGGTGTTAAAAAGGAGAGGAATTGAGTTATTTATCATAACTCAATTCCCATAGATTGAAATCTCAATTCCCATTATATCCAATACATTGATTCTTTTTGTGAGTTAGATAACAAGTTGTTCAAATTTATTAGAAATTGGTGATTACTAGAGTTTAGCCACCTACTAAAACACTCACCTGAATCTAGGAAGTTAAACGCCTACTTAAGGCTCCCGCAGACAGGCGCGACGCGACACTACTAGAACAATTTCTATGAAAACTCCATGGAAAGTTTTGCGCTGCGCGTCGCGCAGTCTGCACGAGCCTTTACTGAATAAAAGCTTAAAGTAAGTTGTTGACCTTTATTTAGGATTATTAATATACAAGGTGTTGTTTTGAACCTGCAAAACATTTCAGGAGGTTGTTATGAAACTCGTAAATAATCGTATAACAATACGATACCAAGTCAATAATCAATAATACTTTTTATTTTAGATTTTTAAATTTTATCTTTTCTTTTTATTTTTTTTTAATTATTTTTTTTTTTTTATTTTTTTTTTTTGTTGATTCGGGTCGAGAATCACTAACATAATTACCTTCTAAAATGTTTTGCAGGTCCATAACAACACCTTGTATAATTTTAATTGTATTAATAATATATGATAATAATTTAATTTAAGAATAGGTTGACATAAATTAAATACTCTATACTAAGTAGCTACAAGGCAGTAAGAAATTGAAACAGAGGAATTGCGTAGCACACTATCAGTAGCAATGGGTTTCATTTTGACAGTTCAACAACATTCATTTCGTTTTTTACGTTGTTCAGTAGACACATTTTTCGAACATATGATGTAATAGGTTAGCAATATCTTTGAAAATCATTCAGATTGTGATTGATAGTTTGTTATGCAATTAGGGGGCAGGTTAGTGAAGATAAGGGTCGTTCGAAAGTAATAGTAAAAAAATAAATAATTTGCCCCATTGCGAATCAGTCTCTTGCCATACAAAGAAAAACAAGCATTGACCACCAACCACACTTGCAAACGTTAAGCATACCTTTTACAAATTTTCAAATATTATGATTTTACACGGTTTTTAGGGTTCCGTACTTCAAAAGAAAAAAAACGGCCCTGATAGGATCACTCGTGTATCTGTCTGTGTGTCTGTCCCAGCCGATTTGCTCCGAATCTATTGGACCGATTAAGTTGAAAGGTAACTATGAATTTCTGTGACCCAAACACGCACGTGTAACGTAAATAAATGAATTTTGAATATAGGGTACACTTTGGGGATTTTTTTTAATGTATAAATGCATATACATGTGCACAGATCACTGTACGTCGTCAGTGTGGCACAACATGTCACATTAGGTAGGACTCCTGTTGTATACAATATGATCCCTGAGAAAGATCGCTTCGATTACAAATACATTCATAGCTGTAGGCGTGGCCATGTTGTTATTTAAAAGCTGGTGAGCCATTAAGTCATTAAGTCATTAAGTGTGTCATATGGTGAGCCATTAAGTCGTTAAGTATGTCACATTAGCATGTCGGTGACGCAAACCCAAAAGTTTTGCCCCTACCAAAAATCGATCAACGCGGCTAAAGAACTTCTTTAGCCGCGTTGATCGATTTTTTTTCCATTTTTGTAAGTTTTGCAAACTGTACCGTATGACATATCAAATGAAAGGACTTGTTACGTGATTTTTTTTTTTGTAATGTCAAATCATTATTAATTCGTTGTAAAGTTATTAAAGAAAATATATGAAAATTGACCATCCACCCCTTGTCTCCGAAACTGATGAGCCTAAAATTTTGAAAAAATATGGAGAATAGTTCTAGGTATACTTATAGATTACAGGAAAACCTATAAGAAGTATATGTATGGTAAATTAATCAATATTGTGCGAACATACTTACATTTGTAGTTGGAATGTAATGGGGAACATGGTTTTCAACTATAGTAGTTAAGTTAAGCTAAGTTTGTTCTTCGGATAAATTCATCCCAACTACGGAACCCTCCATTGTGATTGGTCTGACACGTACTTGGACAGTTTTTTTCATGTAGTTTGTTCTTCGGATAAATTCATCCCAACTACGGAACCCTCCATTGTGATTGGTCTGACACGTACTTGGACAGTTTTTTTCATGTAGTAGTGTAACTCAATTTCTTTTTTTTGTTAATTTGATTAATCTATCAAATAACACATTGATTTATTACAGGGAGTTAACGAAACTTGGACGGGCCCTATATTCAGCAGTAAACTGAGTTTTTTGATTGAATTGCATCACTCATTCGCATATACTTACCAAGTTTTCAGCCCACAACCTTTACCTACTTTAAGGGGGCTTGTCTAAACCTCCAGGCCACCACGATCTAAACCTGTACTTACCTATTTACCAACTAACAAACATTCCTCAACTACTCGTAGATGAGCTAAAAAATTTGAATACCATCCACAACCATTGTGTGAAGGCCTTGAAAGGACTCCTGTTGTATACAATATGATCCCTGAGAAAGATCGCGTCGATTACAAATACATTAATAGCTGTAGGCGTGGCCATGTTGTTATTTAAAAGCTGGTGAGCCATTAAGTACTTGTATCGGTTGTAATCGTCACGACGCGTTTGTTCTGGCGGCATTGTTAGGTTACGTTTCGTGGTGGGTTGTTGTGTAATGTTTAAAGCTAAATAATGCCGTGAAGCAGTCGGTTGACAATGATGACATTTATATTTGAATTGAAAAGCAATTTAAGAGGCTGGCGACAGCTAAAGCGCGGTCACTGTCGGACTGCATAGAAAAGAAAGAGAAGCGCGATGACACAACGCTGGTAATTTATTGCAAATATGAAGCAATTATCTATTTACAAAAGAATAATTGATTGGATAAAAAATTAAAACACTATTATTATGTTAAAATGTTGCTTGAAGAATAATCTGACCAAAAATTAGAATGATTGCATGTATGTATATTAGTGTGGTTTTTCATCGTTAAAATAAATTTTTAGAGGTATCTTCGTGATTTTTTTCTATCGTATCAAATTAGTTGTATTATGTTTTTAGCACACTATTTACCTAGAATATATCCTGAAGAATATCATATATTTTCCTAATTTTGTTTACTGCAGTGGATCATATACTTTTAGGCATTACAAAACTTACAACATTTGCGTTTAGGTCCTGTAGTCCCCTTAAAACTATATTCACCTCGTGCAGATTGGCGCGATATCGCGGGCGCGACAGGCGGCGCGACACTTTCCATGAAGTTTACGTGCTATTAGTGTCACGTCGCGCCTGTTTGCGGGAGCCTTAACGCGGCAATGGTGATTCTATAATATCTCTCCTTTCCCCCCTAATCCATCCAAAGGTTGTCTTTAAAAAATCGCTTTTAGCGATAAGACCGCCCATTGTGTCATCCTATGTAAAATTTCTATTTTTTTTTAATTTTACATAATTTTTATGGTGTACATAATAAATAGTATTCTATTCTATTCTACTCTGTTCTCAAAAAAAATGACACTTAGAGGCTGCTTTGTGTAGCATCACATTTGCTAAAATAACACTTGATGATGGAAATTAGGTACCTATGCGTTGTAATTCTTATTCAAAAGCAAATAAGGCCGCCAACCTATATGTATGCTTAGGTATTCCAAAAGGCGAAGAATGTCGGCCTGATATCTTGCTTATAATTGACGTCTATGACCGCGGTGTCGCCCTCAGCACCTTAGACGTTAAAATAAAAAAATAAAACTGGACAAGTGCGAGTTGAACTTGCGTAGTGAGGGTACAATGAATATGTTATCTACCATGTTTTTGTCTCAAGATAATTTATCCCAAGAACACTTAACTTTGTAAATGACAAAACATGTTCTCCCTTTTATTCCAACTGCAAATGTAAGTTTGTACGTACCTACAATATTGAGACCATATTGACACCATAGACTTTTTATTGGTTTTCCTGTAATCTTTAAGTAAAGAACTATTTTCCGTATTTTTTCAAAATTTTAGGCTCAGTCGTTTCGGAGATATGGGAGGGAAATGGTCAACTTTCATCTATTTTTTAAATAACTTTAAAACATTTCATTTTTAAGCTATAAAAAAAGGATATTTGAGACGCTCGCAGTAAGTCCTTTCATTTGTTATGTTACACGGTACAGTTTGCAAAATTCATTTATTTACATTATACGTCCGTGTTTGGGTCACAGAAATTCATATGTGTACCAAATTTCAACTTAATCAGTCTAGTAGATTCGGAGCAAATCGCCTGTGACGGACGAACAGGCCGACACACACACGAGCCATCATGGGTTCCGTTTTCCTTTTGTACGAAACCCTAAAAGTCGTCACTAAACTTAGAGGATTCGAATCTTTCGATAATGCCTACGAACCCGCATGAACTCTTCGCAAAAATGCAAAATCACGATTCCATTTTCGTTACGTCACAATCTAATGTAACCTCAATGTGTTTAATATCTTACAGTTTAACAACAATAGTTTCTGTGTTTAAAGTAGCTTTTAATATTTTATTCATAGTCGCTATTAACTAATTGTTCGAGTCCGTTCATTGGTTGATGGATTATTCTTGTCTTTTCTTTGACTTGTATGGCAGTTTCGAGACTTGCATCAACAATAGTCATAATGTCCATTGTAATAGAATTTTACATTAAGATATTTATCTGGGACTTTTAAATTAGATGGATATGGATAGGGCAGAATATTAATATATTAACTATCTAACAAAATACGCATTAAACTAACTTAAGATTAAGAGACTACTCTTAATCTTAAGTTAGTTTAATGCGTATTTTGTTAGATAGTTAATATATTAATATTCTGCCCTTTCAAAGTTCTTTTTCTTGATCAAAGAATAAAATAATACATACTTCTCAAATATTTTTTTTCTGAAAGGAAATGCTTAAAATGACTATCATATGTCAGTATACTCACTCTTCAGAGCGGAAATTGTCAATCATGATATGATCAATCTGATTTGATATGATTAGGGACCTTTTAAAACTCTTTTTGGTAAGATACTTGGTATTTTTATCTTCAAAACAATGCAAACTCGGCAATAACACGCTCAATTACACTTACAAAGTAAGTCCAATGACATAAACATGAACCGTTAAGTAAACTCTATTTTCCCACCATTTATACTTAAAGAAATTCGATGCACAAGTGTCTTGCCAAGTAGATGGCGTATAAACGAAAGGGTCGGACTGTCTATCAAGCAGTTGTAATTACCTTTCTGGGGCGTACGGCGAATTCTCGATGTCATGCCATATGTCCTTCAAAGCGGGGCGGACTTGGGAGAACAGATTTTAGGTTTTAATTGATAGAGAATGTGTGTTGCCATTGTTTGAACTCACCTAATCTGAAATTAATTTGCATGCCCTAAACAGATTCTGCTTGTTTAGGGCATGCAAATTACTGAATATATACATATATACTGAATAATTGACTGCATTAAACCACCAACTTTTACAAACTGATAACACCATCATAATCATCATCATCTGCCTAGCCTTTTCCCAACTACGTTCGGGTCGGCTTCCAGTCTAACTGGCAGCTGAATATCATTATTTTACATGGAGCGACTGCCTATCTGACCAAACTGGTAAAACCAACATATACAAAATAAAAAAATAAAAAAAATCTACAAATAAATGATACATATTCTTAATCTTAAAAATTAATCGCTCAATTTTTCGCCGTGGGTAATATAATGAGACAGATGGCTAAAGGTAGGCAAGCAGACACACGGCCACATATCAAGCTATATATATTTCCAGCATAAGCTGACCTCCCATTGTGCGAAATCCTATACAATGCGAGATCAACTTGGCAACAGCACATTTTCGTGTGCTTATAACAATCCAAAAGCTCATTGTTTTATGTAAAAAAAGCCCGTGAATATTGCGACTACAAATCTGCTAAGCACAAGTAAGCCAATCTATACTCACAATAAGGCTTTATGAATTATATTCATCATCTGCCTAGCCTTGTCCCAAATATCTTATGGTCGGCTTAAAGTCTAACCGGATGCAGCTGAACACTAGTATTTTACATGGAGCGATTGCCTGACCTGATCTCTACAACTCTGTTACTGGGTAATACCCCTTTGAACAGACTGGTTATCAGACTTTCGAGCTTCTGACGACCCGTAACGACTGTTAAATATCCATGAATGACAGCCGAGACCAGTGGCTTAAGGTGCTTTCCGAGGCATGGAGGGGTCTTGGTATATAAAGATAGTCACTCACCCACGGACCAACCGCGGCAAGCGTAGCTTAACCTGATGGATCAACCCGTGCGGATATTATTACTCAGCCATAAGCCCCTCTCTCGCTTTATGAATTATATTATCAGAACAAAAATACTTTGTAAACGACATGTCGAAACGATTATTTAAAAATAAACCACTCGTCGTCTCACTTCCGTAATAACCTAACCTAGCTAAAACTAGATGACGATGTGAAGTCCTAAAATTAATTTGGCAAACTAAATGCAAACACAAATAATCATGACTCCAATTTTCTTCCACCAAATTTCAATCAAAACAATTCAGATCCAAAACCAGACATAAATATTTTGACAATCGTACTACGCACCTAACAACAACCGGAATTTGAATTCCCACGAAACTAATTCAACAACGCAATTTACTGAGAAACACGAGAATAGATCTTATAAATTGTTCCATATAACACCTGAGGAAAACAGGGAAGTGATTTGAAGGAAAACAGTTGCTTTCGTCACGTAGGAAAGAAAGATGGCGTCATTTATTTTGTAATACGTCATCGTAATCCGGCCCTGGCTTGTCGCCCCATCACTTAGTGAAGGACATGCTCGCGTTTCTTTGTAGGAGAAAGGTTGGGGTCTAGGCACTGGCGATTGCTGAAGAAAGTGTGGACTTTTTGAATAATTGATTGATTTAACGGTTGAGTAGTTGTTTGAGGAATAATTAATCCAATAACGATACCCTATTAGACGGATTATTTGTCGTGGGTGCTGTGGTCGAACGTGTTGTACAATACCAGATGATTAAAATCTAACACTTAATTATAATTTTTTTGGGTTGGGAAATGGTCAAATAACTTCTCCCGCTCTGGGTGGAAGGTGTGTCAGTTTCTTACTGACTAAAACCCACCCGTGTTCCTTCCGTTGCCTGTGTTGCCAGGGGCTTCGGTATCCCTTTCGGACTTTCCCGCGACCCCGGCAGAGAACCTAAATCTACACAAAAAAGTTTCTTGAATATATATTGAACTTAGTATTTTGTCAGGAAAATCTAAACTAGACATAATGTACGTTAATTAATTTATTTCTGTATCTATCCGTGACATCACAGCGGGCCCTAGGATACCAACGCTTTCTTTTTTTTTTTGGGTGGGAAATCATCAAATAACTTCTGCCGCTCTGGGCGGAGCGGGAGGGTGTGTCAGACTCTTACTGACTAAAACCCACCCATATTCCTTCCGTTGCCTGTGTTGCCAGGGGCCTTGGTACGTTCCCGCGATCCCGGCAGAGGATACCACCGCTGCGACACTTATTTTTATGCTGAGATAGGAGCCTTTTGGCCTCGTACAGGACTTTTTGTTTTTATTTTCATTTTACCTTGTTTTCGTTTTTTTTTTTGTTTCTATGAATGTTTTTTAGTTTAATTTGTGATCTCCTGTGCGAGTCCCAATAAATACCTATTCTTTCTTATTTCTTTCTTTCTTTCTTTAACATAAAAAAGGTTCCTGAATGTGATTACGTAGATATAATAATTTAGAAAAATAATGATATGTCTGTCAACATTTTCCAACAACTTGGAGTGAAAAAATCGCGGAAAATAATGAAAGATAAAATTTTAAAAATACCCGTAGCTTTCCCGCTACCTCACCCACCCAACCCAACTAAGTGCTTGATACCTGAGTACCTACCTACACGGACGACATCAAACGCGCAAGCTTTTCCTCGTGTTTTCCTGGATGTATCGCCGTTTCTGCCAAATTGTGCGGAAGTACCGTCCGACAGGTTAATTTGCTGAAGATCCTTCAAGGATTAGGGTTGAGTGTCCACCGTTTATATTTTTTTTTGGAATACATGAGGTTTTTAAGGATATAAAAGAGGCTATAATTGATATTTTTTTATACAAACTGTATAAATAATTACGTTTCATAAAATTGCAAATTTTTGCTAAATGCATATGAAAGTATACACGGTACTTACAACAAAAAAAAAAAAAAATTCTGGTTTGTTCCGGCTAATATCCGAAATGGCTGGACCGATTTTATAAGGATTAACTGAGGCTACTTTTATTTTAGAAAAAGTTACGCGAAGAGCAGAAAGTCTAATCTATGCTTACATGGAAAGATGAAAGGAGTACAAGGAAATGCAGGTAGGTAATTTAACGAATTATAATACTTGGAGGTTTTCAGAACGGAAAAATCTATCTACCTAGCCTTTTTCAATTATGTTGGGGTTGGCTTCCAGTCTTACCGGAAGCAGTTGAATACCAATATTTTACATGGAGCAACTGAACGAAAGTTCAATAAAAATTGCTGAAAGAAAATACCTACAGTAATTGTTAAATCTTTCGCCGAAGCTTTCTTTTTCGATCTACAGTCCTCTGAAGCTATTTATTAAAGCTACAGCTTCACATCTAATTAAGACGCTGACAACACCTAAACCGCGGTCACTGTCAGATTGCATAGAAAAGAAAGAGAAGCGGGATGACACAACGCTTGTAATTTACTGCAAAATATGAAGCAATTATCTATTTACTCAAAATTGAGTTGAGTAATCGAAAATAAAAACAACCAAGTTCTGCATAAAAAAAAAAACGTTCTTGTTATTAATTAAATACGTAACGTATGTTGATATTTAATAAAGATATTTTGGATTAGAACTCAAGGTAAGAGGTTAGTTTAACGTTAGTTTGTATCGAGATCGTTTTTTCAAAACGTGTTTTGGTAACAACCAAGTTCTGGGAAATATGTTCAAAATTAACATATATTTTTTCCGCTACCACAAACTATACAGATTTGCCAATTTTTTTACTTAAGCGAAGCCGATTTTGGTCAATTGGGTCTTGTCAGCGCCTTAATTGGTCAAAAACAGCTAATGAGACACAATATATTTTCTATTGTCTGACTCCGAATCGGTGTCGCGCCGGGGCTTAACCGGTTAATATCAAAATTATCAAAACAACAACTCACAATTTTTGTTGTTTATATAACCTACATATTGGAATAGAACGGTTTGAAATTATTATAGTTTCTTTTAATGCTCGCTCCTATCATAAAACCTAACAATGTTTACGTACAAGTGACACAAACACGGTTGTAAAAATCACAGTTTATTCTAAAATAAACTGTAACATAATTATATCTCATATTGAATCATACGATCATTTATTATTAGAATTAATTTCTGGTATGATTTCCAGGCCTCCCACAAGGTAGACCGACGAGCTTGTGAAGGCAGGAAAGCACAGAACCGGTCGAAGTGGCGGTGCTCGGGGGAGGCGTATGTCCAGCAGTGGACGTCTTTCAGCTGAAATAATGATGATGAAGATGATGATTTCCATGTTCTTACCATAACTAAGGTTCCAGTCGTTTTCCAGACCTAATGCATACCACTTCCTCCATAACCGATTTTCGTGGGTAAATTCACATCTAAGGGCTAGAGACAAAATAAGAATAAAAAATAGGCCAACAAGTCTTCTTCATCTTTTGCTTTATGTTTATTTAAACCCATTATTTCTGAAGTAACGTTCTTACGTTTTTTTTAATTTTCTAAAGACTTATGTGTGTCATCTTTGGCACTTTATTTAAGGTTACTATGGACATTCGACGATGGTGCATAAAAACGTTGCCTTAAAAACATCACAACGAATCAACCAAACCCCGTATTTTACTCACGTGACAGACAAAACATTCGTCCTCACTCCTCACAAGTTCTTAACGAACTTAAGACGCAATTACAGACAGCTACCTATTTGTATGTAGGTATACCTTCAGGCCAGGGTAGGGCAGGGGAGACAACGATGTGACGGGAATGCATTCCGGGCATGCTCCGGGCGGCCGGGATTTCTCGGGACATTTCCCTTTATTGGTTTACTTGAAGACGATCTGAGTTTGAAGCTTGAGTGGTTTAGTGAGGTATTGTGATTTTGTGATGTTGATACCTACCTACATACTAACTAATATATAGATGCTGCTGGGGAGTTTGTTGCACCACTTCTTCTGCTTCCCAGCTAAAGCACTAGGAAGTGGTGAAGGGCGGGGCGGGCGTTTTTGGGGGACTATCTTACGTAATTTTGACCTTCGGAAAGTGCTGATTTTCAGACTAGTTTGAATAAATAGAAATTGAGAACAGTGGTGCAACAAACAAACATTGTCTAAATTATTTCATCACTACTGCTCTCAAAACGGTGAAGGAATATATGTATTCCTTCTAGTATGTAGTTTTGGTTCTAGGACATGCCGGTTTCCTCACTATGGTGAGGAAACCGGCATGTCCTAGAAACAAAACTTTCAAGACATGTGACATCTACCAACTCGCAATGGGCGGGCGTGGTGGATTACAGCTCACTCCCTCTCACAGAGAGGAGGCCTGTGTCCCAGCAGTGGGACCATTATATGCTGATTATGTGTTGAATAAATGACTTTTGATTTTGCGAAAGTGAGTTTGTTTGTTTGTTACGCTTTCACCTTAAAACGGCTGAACGGATTTGGATGAAATTTGGCATATGGGTAGACCATGACTTGGGTTAGGACATAGAATACTTTTTATCACAATATTGTCACGGGATCGAGACTCATGCGGGTAAAACCGCTGGGTGCATCTAGTAGTAAACTAAAAGTTTGTTGGTGAAAATAAGGAAAATTTGATCAGAGCCAGCAACAAGCAAAAGAAAATCGACTACCTTGATTTAAACTTTGACTCGAAACTAATATTCTTACGTTTTAATTCGTTTTGTCTCATTAATAAGCGTAATTTATCAAGGTAACGCTTATTCATATTTGTTTTAGCGAGTCATCACATGCGAGCAAAAATGTATCAATCTATAAAAAAAACTTCAAATCACTATAAACTTTTGAAGAAAAACTAAGAGGCGATGTCTTAGTTTATAGTGATTTGAAGTTTTTAAATAAATAAACAATTTACAACCCACACTACTATTGTGCAACACTATTTCCAACTAATAAACAAAAACAATTCACACTGAACCACGATAAAAAGTAACAAAAGACAAACGGAAACAATATCCAATCAGAACAAAACAAGTGAACCTAACATTTGACCTACAATCCACAACTTGGCAATCGATTCGTAACTGTTATCTAAAGAGACCGAATTCCAGTTGTCCAGGGCAACCCATAGGTACCTGTCCCACTGCCGACGAGTAAGCGATCGGCGACCGGCTATCGACTATTTTCTCGCTCAAACAGATACATGTAGCTAGGGCACAGAGCTAGGAAATGCAATCTCGCGAGATTTGAGACCTAGCCGAGATCTCACGAGACTATAGAGCCAATCTCGCGAGATCTCGAGCTTTACGAAATCTCGCGAGATTGAGTATTTTTTTACTGAAAACGTACGCAAATGCTATTCAGTCCATTCACTGATTATCAACATTAAAGATAAAAATAAAACATGCATTTAATGTGGCATATATCCGTTTTATTTCAAAATAAAACGCTATAACTATATATTTTACCCTCAGGTTATAATTTCAGTCTTAAAATCTTATTACATTATTAATAATAATAATGTAATAAGATTTTAAGACTGAACATCAAAGGGTCACCGAGGCCCCTGGCAACACAGGCAACAGGAAGGAATACGGGTGGGTTTTAGTCAGTAAGAGTCTGACACACCCTCCCGCTCCGCTCAGAGCGGGAGAAGTTAATTGATGATTTCCCACACAAAAAAAAAAATAGACTGAACATCAAGGGTTTCATCTGACACACGACTCCTGATTTTACAGGCCAAGTAACCTACCCTCAGACGGGATGGCGGGAAAGTCCGATAGGGATACCGAGGCCCCTGACAACACAGGCAACGGAAGGAACACGGCTGGGTTTTAGTCAGTAGTTATTTGATAATTTCCCAACCAAAAAAAAAGTAATCTACCCTGCGGCCGCGTTATGATACACACGGATTATGCTGCTCCGCTCAATCTCGCAATCTCGCGAGATCTCGTACAAAAATTGTACGAGACTCAGTCTCGTAAAACATGGACGATATCTCGCGACAACGAGATTGCATTCCCTACATGTAGCGGTGCAGACCGAAATAAAAATACGTTTAACTTCTTTTAATTAAAATATCAACAAAAGATACACTTATTAGCTCTTACTTCATCTTGCTCGTCTTCTTCTTTGTCGAATCTTTTCATATTTAGATATCACTCCCGCTTTATGCTTTGTTTCGGTGCAGCCATAAAGAATGCAGAATAACAATATACACTAGTGGAGAGAGAACTCACTTTTCACTAGTTTGTCGCAGCGACAAGATCAATAATAATAATTATTTGCTCATTATCTTTTGTCCCTGGCCCTGACTTCAAGCAATGGACAAGATTGTCAAACTTTTATAGCTTAAATACGAGGCTTTTGCCTACCTTGTATGTGTGTTTTTTATGTATTTTTTTAAAATGTGACAATCCGCGGCTAAAGATACCTTATGGACGTTTATAGTTTCGAAGATATTGAATGTTTTGTAAATTTTGCAAGAAATATAGATTTTTTTTTTACTTATTGCTTTGTTCAAGGTGACTGAACTTAAAATGTCTGTTTCTCGAAATTGCACAATTTCGAATATAATTTAAAAAAAATTATATCTCTGTAACAAAACATCGTAGGAGGTTGATCTTTTTTGATATCTACAGCGTATTAATCGCAGATTACTAGCGTATGCATAACTCCATATCGACCACAAGGTACCTTTAGCCGCGAATTGTCACAAGAAATTATTTATTCTGCACAAACAAAACGAACATTTAATGTTCGTTTTGTTTGTGCAGAATAAATAATTTCTTTCTATCAAGAAAATGCTCGCTCGGCGACGCTCGCCTCTCAGGTAGGAAACTCGCTGAGTGATTTTTGCTTGGTAGATACGCATACCAGCAAGTGCCTGGGCAATATTCTACTCGTCGCACATAGCCCAGCGAGAAAACTATGCGAACTACACACTTGCTGCTCATTGCTCGCCAACTCGTTTCTAGTTGCCATCCCTACTCTCGCTAATCGTCAGCGGTGGCACAGGAGCCTTAAGGAAGCCAGGACAAACAGGGGTGGTCAGGGGAGGGAATTAGTGGCGCTTCATTGGATCGCAATTAAAAGAGGAAACTTTGCGGATGTGATATGGAGTTTCGGAGTATGGGTGAAAGAACTTGGACTAATTCTTGATGACGCCAATCGATTTCAGGAAAAGTTTTCGTGCTATGTTTTGATGTCTGGTCAAATTGTATATACTTGCTAAAACTATTGTTGCATTTATACTGACAGAGATAAGCTAGTATTTACTATCTAAATTAAAAGGTAAATCGATATTAATAATAATTGGTAATCTGGTTTGAGGTAGCGCAAGAAATGAGTGTCTGGATTTACGGGGGCTTTCACCTAGCAATGGGTTATTATAGACTAGTAAAAAAAAAACGAAGTTTTCTGGATACAAAATTGCTTTGAGGTGAATCCGCCGTGGTACCTCCCAAGCCGCAGGAGATGTCCTGGGCATCGGAAATCCCAAGATGATTCCCGGCCACCGTAGGCGCGGGCTTGCGGACGGTGAGCAATGGGTAGCTCGCCGTCCGATAGGGACCAGGCTTGGGTCGACGGCGCGTTGTGTTCCACGCGCGCCTCTAAGAGATGTCAGCACAACTGAAGGGGTCCGCTAGGGCCGATGCCTGCCGGGGTCGTGGGAAAGTCCGAAAGGGATACCGTGGCCTCTGGCAACGCACAGGCAACGGAAGGAACACGGGTGAGTTTTAGTCAGTAAGAGTCTGACACGGCCTCAGCTCCTTATATTTTTTTTATTTTTTTTTGGATGGGACTCTTACTGACTAAAAAGCCCACCCGTATTCCTTCCGTTGCCTGTGTTGCAGGGGCCTCGGTGACCCATAAGTACCTTCCCGTGACCCCGGCAGTCATCGGCCCTAGTGGACCCCTACCTTTGTGCTGACGACATCTCTTGGAGGGGCGCGTAGAATACAACGCGCCGTCGACCCGGGCCTGGTCCTTACCGGACGGTGAGCTACCCATTGCTCACCGTCCGCAAGCCCGCGTCTACGGTGGCCAGAAATCCGCCCGGGATTCCCGACGCCCAGGGCGTCTCCTGCGGCGGCTAGGGGCGAGAGGGCGCGAAATTTGCCTTTCTCTCAACCGTCCCGCCTCCTCCTTCGCGAGCATTACTGCTTCGCAGAAGGAGGTGATGGCTGCCCATGCCCTCTCGCTACGTACCATGGCCTGAACCAGGGCCGGACGCGAGAGATCTCTGTCACCGGTCGCCTCCACGAGGACACGGTGGTGCTCTGCCCAAGTCGGGCAGAACTCCACCGTATGTTCCACCGTGTCCTTCGGGCGATCCATACAGTGGTGACACCCGGGCGTTTTCTCCCGCCTTATCCGACACAGGAACCTCCCGAAGCTGCCGTGTCCGGTGAGGACCTGCGTCAGGCGGAAGGTGAGGACGCCGTGGCGCCTTTGTAGCCACTCCTCAAAGAGGGGACTTATCACCGCAATCGTGGCGTGCCCAGCACTGGGTTGCGACAACCGTACTCTCCATGTCGCCATGAGATCCCGCCGGAGTTCCGTCCGCTGTGCCGCGATTTCTCGCGGCAGCGGAGTTACGCCCCGGCGTTTCGCCTCCTCGCGCCACTCCCATACGTGCGCGAGGACTTTTGCCTCCAGATCCTATGGCGGTAATCCGGCAAGGAGGCTCGCTGCCTCACAGGAGACCGTGCGGTATCCCCGGACCATCCGGATGGCCATGACCCTTTGGGCCGCGCTCAACCGGCGGGCTGGCCGCAGCGCCAGAGAGCGCGCCCATACAGGAGCCCCGTAGAGGGCCATAGACCGCACATTAATGATTCTAATTATTTTATAATTCTTTCTCTAGAGGTAATTTTATGGAATTTTGTTTATGTCAAACATTAATCCTCAACTTTACCATATATTTATTTCAAAGTTAATGCTGCAGTATTTTCGATATACCGGAGGATCAGGATCATCAGGTTAAGGAATTTGAGGTATTGTAGACTATTAAGTAGTAGACTGCCATGTTGATCTAGTGGTTGCAAGCGCTACTGCTAAGGTGAGGTTGGTTGAGGTCCATGAGGTCCTGGGTTCAATTCCCGGGTCGGGCAAAGTGTTATTGGGTTTTTCTATCTGGAATTTCTCAGTAGCAGCCCGGAGTCTGGATTTGTGCCCGGTTGATGTGGCAATAGACTCGCCCCCTATTACATGGGACTTAAACATAACTGGCGAAATGAGGGTGTACTACAGGTACACCTCTGCCCAACCCTTCGGGGAAACAAGGCGTGATGTTATATTATGTTATGTGTTAAGGAGTAGACTTTTTTATCAAAGAGATCATTAAACTACTAAACTTCTCAGAGTTAATTATCAAAAGAGAGCAATGAAAGATGTGGACTACTGTAAGTTATTTAATTATATAACCAATCCCACTTGGACATACATAATATACTAGCGTATATATTCTCCGAAGACTCACAACCAAAACTGAAATCAATAACCCGTACACATTCGCATCACCAAACATAGCAATTTTTATCTCACATTAGCAGCCCCAATTACATGTCGTAATTCTAGAAAAAATAACAGCAATAAAACTGAAGCCACCAACGTGTAAGGTCCTAATAACGTATTCAAACAACATAATCCAGAGCCGAGTAACGATAGCAATCTGTTGGCTATAAATCCTTAATGGCCTATCGCTTGTCCACCGCACTTGTGGGTGATGCAGCGCTAGGTGAGGCTATGAGTGGGACGATGGCGAAACGGTTTATTTTGCGAGATTATAGTTTCGTCCTATTTTTATGCGTAGGTACGACTGATTTTAAGCCGACTTCATAAAGGAAAGCTTCTATATTTGTCTTTATTTCTCAGAAAGTTCTGTCTTTTTTAGTGTATTCATGAGTAATTTTAGTAAGTGAATCGAAATGCCACTTGTCTAATCAAATCTTTTTGAACAAGGTAGCATTTTGCATATACTCGTAAATGTAAGATTATTTTAATCTTTGCGAAACCAGAAACTTCTTTTTAAATAGTAATTGTTTTGCAAGTCACCAATGATTCTACTTTTAGTTTACATTAAATATCGGTCATCAAAGTCCACCATTGACGTCAGGTTTTTTGTATGAAGTAATTGCTAAATTATGTCCATTATAATTTAATTACATCAAATTATAGGTATAGGCCTACTTATTTGGACTGTATTTATGTTTATGAATGTATTATTATCTAACCATAGATTAATTAAACTCAAATGGCCCAAATGAGATGACAGGATGAGCTGCTGATCTATTTTGTAACATATCATCGTAAAAACTTAGGTTAAGTGAGCTGTGCAATGACAGTTCACTTCAAGCTCACTTCACTTAAGTTTTCACAGAATGGATTTTTAAAAAGTGATACTTGGCAGATCTGAACAGAGAGAGGTGGAAGAAGAGCACGGCCACTAGTACGGCCTCTGCCCTGCAGTGGAAAGAAACAGGCTTATAAAAAAAAATATACCCACAAAAATTCGCCAAAATATATTCTCTTCCCACTTTATCGCACAACTATCGTTCCTCTGTATTGCCCCTCGCGTAGGCCGTAGCCCGCAGGCTTCGCCGTCGATACGCGAGTGAACTTTCACCACTGTCCGCGCCTCCAGATATCTGCAGATTTATACCTCAAATACTTCCAAGGTAAGAAGGTTGGACTGATAAGAATGTCTCTTGGTTTCAGTTTAGAAGTATTTAGGGCTGTATTACAGAACCTTTCTCAAGATTCAAGCATTTCATAAAACTAGTTTCAACCAATCAAATGGATTTAAACGAGTTTTAAGTAATGATTAAGTTTTGAGTGAGGTTCTATAATACGGACCTTAGAGTTGTTTTGTCTTGTGAGAGTTGTAAAGTTGTCTTAAGAAAGAATTTAATGTGCGTCAAATCGTTTTAAAAATAACTACCAGTATCGAGTTTTGACTGAAACAGCTATAACTGAAAACAGCCAGGATCTATGAAGTTTCTGAAATCATTAAAGATTATCATCATCAATCATTTTGTAACGGTTTTTTTTTTATTCAGGTAATAAAAAAGCGATGTTATCACGAAGCTCAACACGAGATTCTACACCAAACCCAAAGGTCAACCGCCACAAATCCAAAACCACCAGCAAAGCAACATAACCCCCACATTAAACTCAATAATAATGTCGTATTCCCAAGATAATCGTGCATTACATCACATGCTCGACCCGGCACCGAACTGCACCCACCCAGTGACAAGCCGCGCCGCCGGCAGCTGGGTACAATGGCAATTGTTCTCTCATTGATCATTAGATAGTGGTTGCACTCCTCCTGCTAAATCGTACGTTATTATTTATGCTGCTTCAAGCCTAACGACCTGCGCTTGCGCATTCAATGGAGGGGGTATCGCTTGTTGAGTATATAATTTTGTTGTGTATGGTTTTATGTGGTGGTTGCTATGTGTAGCGGATGACTTTGTGTATTACTGTGTTGGGAGTTGAAATGTTGCTGATGAAATATGATGATGTTAAAACTTACACGGTTTTATAATCAAAGTTATTGTCGTAACCTGATTAAATAATATCCACAAAAATTATTAAATATAACTGATTCAAGAATACCAATTGTAACATAGAGTTTTATTTTTTTTAATGGATTACTATGCGGTTTCTTATAGCAAAAAGCTGAAGTAACAAATGTACAGTTTCATGACAGACAAAAAATCTGAAAAGTGCATGACGAATCCCATTGTTTATGTCTAGAGATCCATCAAAATTTTGCTGTCATCCATTCTAATCTGTCTACATAGAGACGAGTTGAACAGGATGTGAACAGACGAGTAGTTATACTGACCACACATAATCACATATAATTTGTTGTCAATCGAACGAACGACGATCTTTGACATTGAATCAAAAATCCATCGGCAAAAAGACTAAGAAAAAAAAATACTAACAAAATAATTTGACAAAAAATAAGTCACGACGAAAAATCATTCGTTGTTCTGTGATTACGCCTGATTACTAGTCTCCGATAATGGTATTGAACAGCCATTCTATTTAGGACTATATCGTCCCTCTAAATGATCGCGTAGGTAGGTTATAAAGAGAGGCAATGTAGTTTGATTGGAGCTCTTCAAAAACTGGTTTCTGAAAAGGTTACCGGGCAAAACACATGTCTGACAAGCATTGACGGTGGTACAAAAGACTACCTTGTAAGTCAGAGGCGTCACGAGAAATCACGTTCAATGATGATTGTGTGTAATTAGAGGCGCAAATTAAATAAATTAAAAGATAGATTTTTTGGTAGCGTGTTGTGTAGAGGAATGTCAATGTCGCAATCGATGTGAGTTCTTTAGATGCGATGATTGATCCGTGTTTGTTTGAGTATATTAATGTATTGGTTGTTAATTGAATTATTTAATAGCAATTTATGTGGTTTTGTTTATTTTAATAAGTTCTATCATTAAAGCCATCTAAACCACGTTTAAAATACTTCTACACATCAAAACATTGAAACTATTCGAATAGACAAAACACCTTTTAATCCTCCACCAATTTTCGATCAGCGCGTCACCATTAAAGTTTCCTTAATAACCACAAAGTACTTCAACGGAGGTGTACAATTAAAAACATCGAATCAAAACGCCGCTAATTACCAAAAAAACAATAAAGTTCGGAAGACATTAGACGATTGGCTTCGATATAGAGAAATTGACATAATGTCGATCAAAGGCGGCATTCGTTTTCAATAAGGCAGATTGACTAATAATGAACGTAGCTCGTAATCGGGACCGATCTGTCGTGAGAACTTCAAACCGTTAACTAAGACTTTTACAACTATAGAATGCGGCTTTGAAGTCAGCGAGAATAGGGGAGACGACGAAAACAAAATTAAACTCGAATCTTACTTTGCAAGATAAGAAAATAATCTATTTCCAGGTATAATTAATAAGAACGAAATGCCTGAATTATGGTGCTGAAGTACATGTTACAGAATAAGATATAGGTAACAAAATTTAAAAATAAAGATTTTTAAATTCCTATAGTAAAAAGTCCTATAGTAGGTACTCTTTTGATTTTATCTAACCAAACTTTAGTAAAGCTTCCTTCTGTATCCAGGCTTAATGCAGCAGATATTTTCAACCAAAAAGAAAAAGATACAGATCGGAGGTCAAGTGTTAATTCAAGCGATGGAGTCACACTTCGATCTTGTTATCGGATATTTGATCGCAATTTTTTCATCTCAGTACTTATTTGGCAAAGAATTTCATGACAAATCCGAACATGACATCACCTATAGAACTATAAGTGTTGATACAATTATTTTATATACATAGTATCAATTTAGGTATGACTATTCATATATTTAATTTTAAAACTGAATACCAGTTTCTATAATGATACCGGTAGTTTCAACATTGTTGACGACGGTTCTATACATTCCATTGACGTTCTTTATGAAATTCTCTGATCTAGGAAAACTCTGCGCTTACTATGATATTTGTCTTTATCGTCTTCCTGTAGGTTTCTTACAGGCAGCTGTAAAGCGTCTTAAGAAATTTCTTTATATTTTTCAACAACTCTCACCCATTAAATTTGTTCTATTATTTGGTAAACCAAAAACGCTCCGCTCTGCTACCATCCCGCTCACCGGCCCAACATCTAACAGCGACTTTTACAACAGATACACTCAAAAGAAATCCACCTATTTTGAATTCGTCACGCAATTTGTCAATCAATTTGCCGTCACCGCTCCATAGATCGTCCAAACTCCATTATATGTCAATTTATATACATAAAAAATAACTCTTTGCGTTCGCCGCTCGCATATTAATTCCTATAAAATTAATTGCGATGACAAATCCATTAATTTAAATTGCCCACAACTGGTTCCGTCATCAGATAAGTTGGTTCGTTTACAATTTTTATAGTGCTGTTTTTAACTTTTGATCTTTTAGTGTTGAGATGATGTGCATGGCTGCAGTTTTTGTCTTCGTTGTGAGATTGATTTTATCTTAATGTGGGAATTTTAGCATTGGTAGCATTAATATCTACTGTTTATTTAAGTTTTGGTTTCATACAGAAGCAGTCTTGTCTGTTCTTATGAATGTAAATTTTGTTGCATTTTTCTGAATAGTTAGGTATAAATAGTACATTCAAAAGGTTTCCTGCTAAATTCATACCTTCTGGCGATAAAAAAAAAACGTTTATAAATCATAAGCTCCGTGAACAAATCTGAACAAATTATAATGTTATGACATGTTCAATTTCGTTTTCCTAGAAGGTAATTTTAGACCAGATTTTTTGATTAGATTACTGAAACCTATGTCCATTAGCAATCTATATCACTATGCCAATTTAAAGTTAATAGCTTTATTCATTTCAAAGTTATTAAGTGTTATAAATACATGAATAAATATATCATCCTTTGAGTTACATTTTTGTCTGAATACTGTTGAAAGCAATTGTAAAAGTAGAAAAAGCGGCTGTTTCGTCTCTTTTGAGTAACCAATTATGTTTCTATATTTGATTCAATATATAAAATCAAATAGTTTTCCTTTAGTATAGCTGTTAAAAGCTCGCTATTTTCTCTACGATTTCGTAAATATCAATAACAATGACATTATTTTCAAGATGCTATATTTTTACGAGCACAACGTGACAAGATCTTCATCTGTTACGACTATTGTGATAGACATCAGGTGTTTTACTGTTATTTTAGCCATCAACCTCGATAGAAATACCGTCGCCTTCACAAAAATAATTATTTTCTAATAAAATATTTATATACCCATCGTTATATCTCCTAACTACTCGATATGTCCCTATAACGATGATCCGAATCGAAACGCTTGCAATTAAGAATATCATTGACTCGATACCTATAGATTTTAACTGTCGATAAAACTGTGCGTGGATAAAGGTTTTATTGGTAGGCATCATTAATATACATACCATTACCATTTTAGTTTAAAACGTTCGATTGTTAGTTTGAATAATATTTTTAGAAAGTGCCAACACATTTTTTACTACTTTTTTTTAGTTCGTACACTGTGCAGTTTTTCTTAATAGATTGGTAATGAAGAGTTATGGGTGGATAAATCGATATCATCGATCGTTTAGATAGAAATACTAAGATGTCTTTTTTGCGGCGAAGCTATTATCTTTTATGATTTTCCCGAAATATCGACAACGGTCGTGACATTTTAAACGTTTATTTGGGGAAATTGTGGTGTTGCGGTTAGTTTATTTTAAAGGAACTTTTGCTTTTTGCGTTTTCCTATTTTTGGGCATTGGTCAGTTGAAGAAATTTCACATAAATATATTCCATCTATCTCTCATCTTCAATGAAGGAAGGCAAATCTATTTTATCAATTGTTTACAGGTCATACTATATATAACAAGACATTTTAGTTCATCTGGTTTAGTTGACTAACTGACTAAAATCATTAATCCTGCTTAGTATTAATGATTTTGGTAGGTCAATCAAAGTTGCCTTAGTTTAGACAATAGTTTAGATTTTAAGTTAACTTTTTTAGCATCGACTCAGCTTTTATTACTCATACGTTGAGCCTTTGGTCCCAACTGACATTCGTGGACCTTTGACAGTCGTTACGAGTCTTCAGACGCCCGAAAGTTTGACAACCAGACTTACCAAGGTAAGTCTTTACTTATGTTATCCAGTGTTCTGGGTTGTGGAGGTCAGATAGGCAGTCGCTCTGTCTTAAATACTGGTATTCCGCTGCATTCGGTTAGACTGGAAGCTGACCCGGCAGATGATGGTTTAGCAAGCAGTTTTAATGATTTTTGACAGTCAATCAAAGTTGCCTTACTTTAGACAATAGTTTTCACCTCTTAGGTATTCTACGTAAGTCAAGTCTTAGGTATTCTACGTAAGTCAAGCATCGACTTAACTTTTATTATTGACAAGTTTTGCCGGTGACTTCATCCGTATAAAATTGTATGTATCCTATGACACTCGGTAATGCTGTAGCCAAATATATAATCATGTCTAGATAGACAGTCAAAGCTGTGAACTCGTCAAAATAAATTGCGTCCAACTGTTGGCCGCAAAATGCACGCACACTAGAATAACACAATGACAGCACAATGACGTGGCGCGAGTGTAAGACGTAGCTGTCACGCACTCAAGTATAAAAAAGTTAGCCTGTTTGTTTAAGGCGCTGACAAGACCCAATTGACCAAAATAGGCTTCTCTTAAGAAAAAAAATTGCCAAATCTGTACAGTTTGTGGTAGCGAAAAAATATATGTTAATTTTGAACATATTTCCCAGAATTTGGTTGTTACTAAAACACGTTTTGAAGAAAAATCTCGATACAAACTAACGTTAAACTAACCTCTTTACTTGAGTTCTTATCCAAAATATCTGTATTAAATATCAACATACGTTACGTATTTAATTAATAATAAGAACGTCTTATTTCAATGCAGAACTTGGTTGTTTTTTATTTTCAATTACTCAACTCAATTTTGAGTAAATAGATAATTGCTTTATATTTTGCAATAAATTACAAGCGTTGTGTTATCGCTGTTCTCTTTCTTTTCTATGCAATCTGACAGTGACCGCGATTTAGGTGTTGTCAGATTCGTAAGTTCTTTTACATAGCGCAACAATCTATAGATCTCTCTGTAAATTCCCATTAGTGAATCAATTTTCAGAATCGGGTCAGTAGTTCCGAAGATTACCCGCTACATAAAAACTCACAAATTGTACCTCTTTATAATATTAAGTATAGAATACGCGTAATTGCCATTGGCAACGACTATGGTAGATGAGTAAAACCATTTTAGGCCATCGTGCCATCAAAACATGTTTTTCTAATAAATTTTAATAATTAGAAATCGTGTTGTGCAATCTACATACATGTCATGCGTCAATTAACTTTGAAGTTTAAAAAACTAATTTGTAGAAAGTTCGTCTACTTGACAAACAAGTCAATAATAAATTGAAGTTATCCATTGAATTTATAATTCGTGATTGCCGTAAACACGTAAATATTGTTCGTATTTATTATGGATAAATGATAAATAAACAAGTTACTTATCTGGGAAATGTAAGGAAAGACAATAACGACTTTTACTTACTTTTTGGTAGGTACTTTTCTGTTTCGATAACAACTTTTCCAATCCAAAAGTTAACTGCGAATCTGCAATATTTAATAAATCCTATTTGATTAAGAACAAAGTCAAAGTCAAATTATTTATTTCAAATAGGGACATAAAAGGCACTTTTGAACGTCAACATTTAAAAAAGAAATAGAATTGATTCTAGTTGCCCCTTCCAAAAGGTAGTTTCGTATGGAGAAAAATGGGCAAGAAACTCCACCGTTACTCTTTTAAAATGTTTTACAAAATTTTGTATAGGTACATTAAATAAAACAAAACAATATGTGAAAACGATGCACCTAGAATAAAATTACTTTACCAAAATAGGCAAAAAAACATTAAAAATGAAGCAATGACAGATAAATTAATTACGTGATAGGTACATGATGCTCACATATTTACAAACATTGTAAAAGTATACGTTTTCCTAAAAAAAAAAAAAAATAATGAAGTAATAGGTCAGTGTGTGAGTTAAAGATCATATTGTGTACTAGTATTATTCGAAATAAATGATTGATATACTTCTTCCCAGCTAAAGCACTAGGAAGTGGTGAAGAGCAGGCGTTATGGGGGACTGTCTTATGTAATGCTGACTTTTGAAAAGTTCTGATTCTCAGCCTAGTTTGAAGAAATGACTGATTTTGATTTATCCATTCAACGTAGATCGGAATTCAGTTACCTATGCCTAGATTTTGTTTTCGATATTAGAATATTATGGAATGTTAAATCGATATTTCAATGCACTATTGTGCGATTTCAAATGATCAGTTATCATGGTGGTTATTATAGCTATTCTTGGCTGCAAGTGGTTTTATTGTATTTCGATTGAAAATGCTTGGAATTACAGTCCCTTTCATTGAAAATTGTAAGGAGAAACCTCAGAAATGTACTCGTATCAGGAGCCTACTCTCTAATTCCGTCAAAGAAGATGATACAGAGTAGGAATCGTCCGTCAATTGGGCTGAAACTACGGATTTCGTGTTAACGGAGTTATCCCCCAATAGTCAATGGACTGTCGTTAATATCCCTGGTATACGAGTAATTAACGTTTCAGCTTTTCCACTTTTGAAAAAACTCCCAGCAAATTGAAGCTTCACTAAGGTTGAAACTATCTAACAGCCAGTTAAGACTGAAAGGAAACAATAGGAAATAACAATACAAATGACATTCAACAATTATGAGGGCTATACTAAACCAACAAGGTTTCTTCATCTATTTCTTCATAATATAGCCACATTTTTGGTAATTGGATCGGTTATCGCAAAGATCACGAGACACTATCCCCAGTAAATTTTGCCAATTCTATTCAATAAAGGCCAAAGCCATTGCTTTCTTTTAGACGTCACGTAATACATCAGCCTCATTTTGAAGTATTCCGAAATTAGAACGCTATATAGGTACTCTTTTGTCTTATAAATTATTTAAATAAAGAACAATGTGTAGTCAGATGCGCCTTTTGTTTACTTGTAGGAGCTATTGTCAGAAGCACTTACCGTAAAATTACCCATCTAACCACCTTGTATGTATATGTAGTATATAATGTACCAAGTCTATTGTCTCTTGCAACGAGTCCGCATTGCGCATATTCCATTGGACGACTCCGTTCTGTCAATTACATGAAGCGACAAATTCATACACCGTAACATCCGCGGCTCATGCACCACAGTATACATCATATTCGACTAAGAATATGTAGTGGCTCAATTTTTGTGATTGGCTTTTGTTCTTTTGTAATTACTCTGTGGTAAGGCTGGGTGTTCCAGCAAAGTTTGAATTGCGCGTTCTAGAAACAATTTCGAAATTGTGTCATCTTTATTTTGTTGTTCTTTAGTTTCATTTTTGTGTATGCTGTTGTTTTGTGAACGGTAAACGTATGTTGGTGAGTTAGTAAGTGTCAGTAGTCACGGTTAGGTGGTTGCATGTTGCTTCACCGAGGTTGCTAAAGCTGTCGTAGATAATGTGCTGTGTTGATGATTACACTGATATGTGTAACGGACTATCTTTACGTGCATTGAGTCCGTATTGAGCGATATTTCTTTTATTCTGTTGGCTGTATCATTTATTATGTTGGTAGTGCGTAAATTGCAATTAAAAAGATTTGTAGAATCATATTTTCGTTGATTGGGATTGTAATGTGTATCTAACTCGGGTATATAATTATGTTGTGTTTGTTATTAGAGCTTATTAGCCAACGTATTGCTTTTGGTTATGATTTTATGTCTATACATATTATAAATTAAAGTCCATTTTTGTGTCTTTCTGTGTAACCGCGTTGTTCTTTTAAACTGCTTTTATCTTTTTAACTGATTTTGATGGGGTTTTCACCATCATTTAGAGAAGGAATTTTGGAAGGTTTATTAATATTAAACTTACATAAATTAAAGAAATCTAGATGCTTTGTCGAGTCGTAAAAATCGCTAGTTATGTATAAAGAAACAAATCTGAAAACACTTTTTATAATTTCAGCAACAGCAAGACAAGAAATCGACCAGCCCTGTCGTAAGAAAATATTAACATTCAGACATACCAAAACTAAATCGAAACAAAAGAAGAAGCTAGAAAACGATTACTCATTTTATAATTCGTCAAAATTCATATCAATCAAACACATTCCTCACTCCATCTCAAAATGGAAGACATGCAGTAATAATCTCAATAAAACAAGGGAAAGTATATTTTGTCAAAAAAAACGGAGTTGTCTCGCTTTAGGGCGCTTGAAGTGTGTTATTATGCAGATCCGACACCGTCGCCCGTGGGGACCGGCGACTTAGAGTACCAGGCTTACATGCGGCACAAGGACGGCAAAAGATAGTGACGAACATGATGGAAGTAGTGATTAGTTGAGGGAGGAAGGTACAGAAGGGAGGGGGCCTATCCTAGCCTATCAGTTAGTGGAACAAGGCTGCCAAAGATGATGATGATAATGATGAAGCAGAAGCCAAGAAAATACTTTGATAAATAATTATGAGGAATAAAGACTCTTACAAACAAGCGCGACACGCGACGCGACACAAGGCTACCTATCGCGCCTGTTTGAAGGAGCCTTAAGACTGATAAAAGACTGATAAATACGAGGAAAAAGGAACAATGAATAGAGGAAAGTTTAAAAACCAATTTAAATATTTTTGAATAATGATAATATTGGCAATTGGTACAGTTAGTTTAATTATTAACAAAACTAATATTGGAGATTTAAACTAAACTTTTAACTGAAAAACGTTGGTGAATCTATTTCTGCAACATTCGTTCTCAGGGTAGTAACCTTATCAACAATAAACAGGAACTATAAATCAACGAATGAATAGAAATAGTTAAATTTGCAAATTATGTAAGAAACACTTGTTAAAAGGGTGCAGAAAACATTACCAGGAAAGCACTTGATTATAAAATGGACATTTATTTTCTGAATGCATTAAGAACGGCCCAGTAACGCCACCTGTCAACTCAGACATTAAATATCCAGGTACTCGTAACCAGTGAACGTCTAGCCTTTGAAATAATTTATAACCGACATTTTGATCGCCTGCTTTTACAAGACATCCAGTCAATATACAATGGACAGGAACTTAAATACTTTAACTTAATTGACGTCTTCTTGACTACTTAATAGACTAGATTTTTGAAGTTAAGATAAACTACCAATAAGGAGCGTATATCGCTCGTGAGGAATGAGAATCAGTCAATAATACCTTTGTCAAATCAGAATACAAATACTTACTTGCCAATATCTTCATCAAATTACTCCCCATTTTTAGATACAGCATCAACTAAAATACAATGGTACAGTCACGAGCACTAATATGTCTACACTTAGCAAAATACAAAAGCTATTTTTTCGTGGAATAACGACTGCAACATTGAGGTGAGACCTATTTCATAATAGCATTTCCTTAATAGGTTTCAAAATACTATATTCGCAACGACATAAAATTACAATCAACGCAGTAGGAGAAAATAACTTTTAAAAGTTTTGTAAGTGTATACAATTACATATTAGTGCTCGTGACTGTACAATAATATTTTGGCGCGTGGCCAAAATCGCCATCTTGTTTTATTCAATGCAATTTCTGTGAAAATTTTACAAATGTTTACCAACTACACCCTCAAAAGTCATTCAGGCGCCAAAATATTGTAGCACTATATAGTCAAAAATAATATTATTATATATTATTTAATGAAATTAGTATTATTGCAGTATGTGGGCCGATTATACGCAGAAATCGTACCGCGTCATTCGCGTTCAATATAATAATGCGTTCAGGATATTGATGGGGTTGCCCCGCTTCTGCAGTGCGTCAGGGATGTTTGCTGAAGCTCGAGTCAACTGTTTTTATACAACGATGAGAAAGCGATGCGCATCCCTGGTGCGCCGCGTGCGGGCTAGCCCCAACCTTATTCTGCGCTGTGTGGCTATTTTTTTTTTGTGATTGGCATCTCGTAGTTGACCTTGAGAGGTCGTGACTACTTAACCGGACTATCCTGTGGCTGCCTTAAGCGAACTCAAAGCCTCCAGCCAGGGGCGAATTTCTTACATTACTAAGCGACTGCACGCTAAGGGCACCCCCTATGGGGTACGAACCTCGGCTTAGGGCGTTGCTGGGGGGAGGACAGCAAGGTGGGACAGGCTGGATCATGTCTGGATAATTATTATTATCTGAGGAATTTAAAACTACAGGCTCAGCTACGGCGCGTCGAGGAAGGGTCAGGGGGACAATTACGTCGGTGTCTTCACAAGGGACCTCGGCGGCGAGGTCGGAAGGTCGGTCTGTGTGTTTTGTGCACTATACTCCTGGCCCTACTGCTTTCCTGGAGGAAGGTAATGGGGTCATGGGGGTCGGTAAGAGCATGCCTGTGTGGCGAGCAGACTCGATTGTTTACATGTGAGTCGCTGCTGCAAGCTGTCCACCTTGGTGTTGTGTGGCAGTGATTCACATGTATTCATTGTTTTAGTTAAGTGGTTATAATAGGAATACCAACATAGGCGTAAGGAATATTGTTACTAACACAACTGAGTCATGTTACTTGTTAATAAAGATATTATTATTATTATGTCAATCAATTATTATTATTAATTATTACTAACACTAGTTTGTAAGCTCGCAATTGTATGAGAATGGATGAGTCTGAATTAAATTATTTATTATTGTTATAGTCGAATATAAAACAATTGAATGACAATTATCATTCCAAATTCTTTTGTATTATAACAAAAACTGAAATAATTATATTCTCTTCTTATATCTCTTTGACTTATTTTAATCTTTTGACATTTCCATACTAATTTGCAATTTGAATTTTATCCTAATTTATTTATTTCAAAACCCTGAAAATGTACGCCGGAAACCGTAGAATATTAGGCATGAAGTTTTAAAACTATGCAACAACTCTAACAATATTCTGACAAATAAAGGGCCTATTACCATAAAATCGCGCCATGTAATCCGTACCAAAATCTTATCCGAGGGCGGTGACGGAATGTCAAAAATTCTACTCAAAATGTGACCATCGCCAATGTTATTCCAGTCTGATGGACGCCCGGGGACATCAAGCCTTCGTTTTAGTTCGCAGAAACATTTTTTGCATACCTAAATTATTATGAAGGTGATTCATCGGTCTTCTAAGAAAGTTTTAAGTCATTATTTCACTGATTGTTGGTAATTTTCTTAGATTGATTAAATTTTTGTGAATAAGTAGTAATGTTATGGTTTCTCTGAGTTGTAGTACTGGATTCTGAGGTTTATTTTCTGTGCATTAGTTTCCCGTATGCTAATTTTGATTATGTTGACAATTTTCCTTATCTACGTTCATCGAATGAACATCATGATTCATGGAGGAACCTATGTTGTCAGTATTAAGTGCTCTCTTGTGTTACGTTTGGTAAATAAGTAGGCAACTGCAAGCACCATTCTTATACTGATAACAATCATACAGCGATCACTAATCCGCGCCACCCAACGGTTCTTACAAGAGCCAGCACAGTGGACATTTACAGCCCATAATTACAGAAAAAACAGTACAAGTAACTCTCAAATATATTCACGGAGACGTCGGAAAACTTTTCAACTGTAATCTCTCTATCAATCTTAGTTGTTAAGCAACGTATAATAAAAGTGGTCATCATAATTCGAAATCTTACAGCGGAGCGAGTTGACCGCTACCACCACTGTCTGTGACCGTTCCACACTGCGCACATCTGAATAATTCATACGCTACGTAATTAAATGTCTTGCCAAGTAAAAAATAACGACACCTTCCTGTAGGATTTCTTAATATATGATTTACTATTACGTGATAGTTGAAGGAGTGGTTAGGAACTTATGGATGAAGAAATAAATGATGTTTGAAAAAAAAAGTGGTGAAAAAAATGGCTGTAATGCCTTTAAAGTAGGGCGGCCATCTGAGATTAATTGAAAAATCGATTTCTAGGAACAAAAAGTTCGATTTTCTTAATCGATATCCAGCACGGAATCAAACCAGTGAATCGATAATTCACCCTAGAAAATTGAGATTAGATTTTTCTGTTTTGATAAGAACCTGAACCGTAAATTATTTACAATTAGTTGAATGTGTTGTTCACTTAATTACTCAAAAACTCGCTAGGTGACTGTGTACTTAGTTTCCTTAGTCGCTCGTAAATAGATAAAAGAAATAAATAAAAAAATACGTTTGTATTACAACGTATTTTTAACATTAACAAAGAAAATACAGACTTGAAAAGCAAATTGAAATAAGATCGATTTCTGGAAAATCGATTTTTTTGTGTATCGATTCATCAGATTTCGCTCCGAATCGATTTAAGAATCGAGATTTTTCGGAAAGAATTGCCATCCCTACTTTAAAGGGTTTTTTAGTTACTGGTGCTATGTTTCTGCGAAAAGCTTCAATATAGCTTTTGCTCGATGCATAGTGATGGGTGTTTCATATTTATTTTTTATGTCTATACAGCGTTCGTTTTTCTGATGTAAACGGTTGTCGTTGGGCATAAATAAATGCAGTGGTGGCCCAGTATTAACGGCCGCAAACCGGCATGTCCTAAAACCAAAATTTCGAAGACATATGACATCCTTCAACCCGCACTGGGCCCGCGTGCCCACTCTCTCTCACAGAGAGGAGGCCTAAGTCTCAGCTGTGGGAACATTATAGGCTGATTATGAATTGAGTTAGCTACCAATAAAACTTGGGAAGAAAATATGGTTAAATGTCGTACCTTCTTGCATAACACAAAATTCGGATTTAATTAAGTGTAATTATGGTGATTTCATGGGAGGAGGCTTTTGCCCAGCAGTGGGATGATGCATGGTCAACCTGCATCACCTACTGCTGCTAATCAGAAAATACCAAAATATAAATATCAATAACATCTACCTAAGCATTATTTGCACATGTAAATTTAATTCATGAATACAAAATTAAGGAATGGACTCACTGCATCGGTAAAAAATACGACCTATCATTATGAAATATGAATTGCGTTGAAAATACTGATTTTATATAATTATGATGAAAAACACTATAATTGCATTAAGTGCATTTGAACAACACTGTATTAAGTTGAATGTCAAGTGCAATATGGTATTTCCTTTATTATTTTGCCTCCAATTTATTGTTTATTGCGATATATTAGTTTTATGTTGATGATTTTTTGTACTATTTTTTAGTTTTGTACTTTAGAATGACATATTAACCTATTGAACGCCACGTCAAAAAAGCAAAAATGTGCCCTCGGCGCCAAGCTACGACTTATTCCTTAAAACTTAAAATTCATGTAGTCGTGACCGTGGCGTGCTGGGCACATTTTGGTCTGTCATCTATACATGACTGTGGCGATCAAAAGGTTAAGGGGGCTTGTCGTTAAATAATAACACTAGTACGGGTTGATTAAAGGTTAAACTATATTGGTTACGTGGATGGGTGACCATCCTGGGAAAGCAAGCTCGAAAGTCTGACAAGCTCTCTGACAGCCGTTACGGGTATTTAGAAGCCCGCAAGTCGGACAGCCAGTCTTACCAAGGGGTAACGTATTGCCCGGTAACTGGATTATGGAGGTCAGATAAGCAGTCGGTCGCTCGCGGTTAGACTGCAAGCCGACCCCAACATAGTTTAGAAAGGTTAAGCAGATGATGACTTTAGAAAGACATGTACATATTTTATCATAAAAAAAACTTTTCGAGTGACGATAAAGAGATTTGTATTGTATGAAATGACCCTATACAAGTGATTAGCAAAGTAGTTGACCCACGATATTTTTACGGAAGGTTAGGTATTTGGTGGTGAGGAATTTTATCAGACTTACATTTTTCCTGTATGTCATTGCAGGGATCAAGCAGAATATCAGTTTCAGGTATATTTGTCTGGCACACGCTGAGCTGACCAGCAGATGCAGCTAGATAGATGGACGACCTTAAAAAGGTGGCTCGGACAGACTGGATGCGGAAAGCGGAGGCCAGGGTGTTGTGGCGCAGCCTGGGAGAGGCCTATGTCCATGAGTATACTGTTATAGGCGGAGTATATTGATTGATTGACGCTGAGCTGTACCACCATTTGATGCAACCTTGAGACGCACACTGCATTTTGGGTGTTCCTTACTTGAATGTAAGTATATCATCGTCATAGTGTCACTTTATTTCTTTAAAATGTAATTATTTAATTTTTTTATGTACTTTGGCACCTTGTATTTTCTTCATATTCATGTACATTACGATTGATTAATCATGGCCGGTCTGAACATAGGCTTTCCAAACTTTGGCGCATGTTCTCTCACTCACACTTCCCTCATGTCCATTTGGTTCATTAAAAATGTTATTGCGCAGCATTTTGCGCAAAGTTCGGACCGGCCATGATTCATAGGCTGTATTTTACTTATTATTATTAGCCTGTTCTGTCCCACTGCAGGGCAAAAGCCTCTCTTCCGCATTTCTGTTTATCTTTCTCTTTTGCAATTAGAGCCCAATCCTAACATATAAGTAACTTAGTTATCATGTAATTGTGCTTTTGTGGGCATTAAATAAATAAATTATCTATCAATCTACTTACATAAGAAAAAAAAACACTTTTTATAACGTATTTTTCCCGTCACATTTTATTACCGTCCATATAATGCAAAGAAAGGAACGTTTTTGCGAACACACTCGACTGTGACGTCACGTTTTTGCTTTAATCTACGACGTTACACTTCAGTGGGTAACAACCTTAGGAACAAGCACGGGCGCATAAAAACCTATTACATATTTATTTCAGTTTACTGGAACGTCGCATAATGGTTTTAGATTTTTTAACGAGTAGTATTGTTTTTATATTAAAAGCTCGTGTAAAGTCATTAACATTTTGTATTTAACATCTACGTTGTGCTTCAACTTTCTTACAGAAAATATGCTAAGAAGAGAAACTAAAACACAGAGAGTGACTAAAAAACAAGCAGAAAAACAAAAACCAAAATAAACCATACCTTTATAAAACAATTAAATCCAGTAAACGCTAAAAATAAGTTTGATATATTATCCAAAACTACCATAATGGTAGATATTGTACGAAATAGCCCCCCTAAATCACTGATGCTCTAATTAATGTTTGAAATTTAAAGGAATACTTATAATTACAGCAGATTCCTGGATTACGGTTGGCTCTGTAATCTTTTGCAATTTTCTCTTAATCGGTTGAGTTTAAAGTGACCAGCTTACGATGACCCCGCGTCACTTTACCATGCCTTCGCGAAACTGGTCAAAATGTTCAGGGTCTCGTGGTTTATGAGGATCATTTAAAACTGGTTGTTTTAAATGGTACCCCGAGACATTTGGACTTATGTGATAATGCTAGGGCAAGATGGTAGAAATTTGATAATTCGCGGTTAGAGAAACGATCGTTTTAATAATAAGTTGGGACGAATTGTTAGTGAATTATCCTGCAGAACAGAATATGTGTGGAGTGGTACAGCAACTTTTTATACAAACAATTTTTTACAACTTTGATTTCTTTTTTTACTATTTTGGTCTAGTTTAGACTACCTTTGAAAACGTGAAAAATCGTGGTTAGGTTAGGTTACATTTCACAACATAGCAATTTGACCATATGTAAATAAATAGGTATAATAAAGTTACAATGCATGTACTAATTGTAAGAAATAATTGCGAGTGATGAGGACACTTCAAGTTAACGACTTACTGAAAATTGGTCGTAATTGCACACAATTAAAATGTTAATTCTGTTATATCAAAGTCATTCGTATTACTGAACTGTCTGTAAACTAAGTAGTTTGTAGTCAGATTAATTTTGTTTATTCCCCCCAAGTCAAGTAGAGACATAATTGCTAGATATAAAATCACAGTCTGAACAAATACCTGCTTAGGTATTTGTTTAGACTGGGGAAAAACAAAATTAATATGACTAGTATGACCGTCATAATAATTGCCCGTCAAATCCACAGTTGAGCGATTGCACTACTTATTGCAAATTCAACAAGAAACACAAGCGCAAAATAAGAATTAATTCTACATTTCACCAAAAATGATTTAAAAGTGACCTCGGCGCGTCTCCTCGGTTTTTATGGGTTAACAGCACCCAAGACAACCATTTATCATGGACCCGTCAAAATCTAATTGTGCCGCCTGGCTAACCACCATTGTGACCGTAATTACGCCCTTTATTTTTTTACACAAAGAACTAAATCGACTTTAAGGATTTTTTGTTCCACCATCTCCGAAAGTCGCAATTTGGCCGATATTCCAAATATTTCACTGTGATATTTCAAAAAAGTGATCGTCATTTTTATGATGATCCGCCGAATTCGATGATTGGATTTTTTTTTTTTGGTGATTAAAGAAAAAATGTGGAGCGTCCGATAAGAAACAACCGCGAGATCTTTTTTTATCCATGCATTGAGGACACTTTCTATTCGTTGGTTTGTACGCCACATTCTGTTGAAATTGTGCGCTCATTACTAATTGCTCGGGTCGTCGCCAGTCGTCAGTACGACTTGAGTTCGAAAAATATTGGTGAAAATTCATTAAAAAAAGTCGTTCCTGTAACTAGAAGAGAAATTCAAAGGTTCTGTTTCTTCCGTTTACATAGGCACAGAAAAGTTCCCATTTCTTTTAACCTATTGACCGCCACGTCTAAAAAGGAAAAACGTGCCCTCGGCGCCAAGCTACGAATTATTCCTTAAATCTGTCGTATAGTCGTGACCGTGGCGTGCTGAGCACATTTTGGTCTGTCATCTATACATGTCTGTGGGCTGTGGCGGTCATAAGATTAAAAGGGAGATTTTTTTGGCGAATGCCATGTTTGTTGCTAGACACATTCTTCTAACATAAAAAGCTATAAGGACGATCGGTACCTACGTCAGTATTTAATATAAAAAAATCTTTTCTGCTGTTTCGTGGTAACATATCTTAAGGCATATCATTAAACTATTATTGAGAAAAAAAAAATGCCACGAGCGAAATATTGGGCAAAACTCTAAATACATTAAACATTATTAACTTTAAAGATGAGAATATAAAAAAAATACAATCAGTTAGGGGTTGGGGCTGTAAAAAATCGACTCCCGCGCACGATTCCGTTGCAAAGCATTATAGTTCACGATTTCGTAGATAAATTGGTAGCCATTTTATAAAATTACATGGTTTTAATATAAGCAAGCAAGATAGGCGTTTCTCATATAATGTATTTTATTAAGGGGTGTGCTTGCAACTGAGGGAGGCGTTAAGGGTAGCATTAGTGTACTCTACCGAAATTAGTATTAAGAAGCTTACATGAAAAAGAGTGGTTATTAATGCCTTTTTCCTTTTGGGAATAAAAATGGGAATAATTAAAAACCAAGTCATTAGAATAAGTCTTCTATTTCTTGCCCAAATACCTACAAATCCTTCTTTAAATTAATACCTACGAATATTATAAAATATTAAGTTCAATCTTAATATTTTATAAAAAAAAGGATTGGTGACATTTATAATGCATTGCATTTTAATAAAGTGCATAGGACTCCATTGAATTTGATTTGTTTTTTATATTTATAAAGGGACGATTTAAATTCTAGTAGTATTTTCTGAAATATAGTTATTATTTCACTGTTGCACTGTGTGGGACAAATGTCAAAATTAAAAATGCCTAGCCAAATGAAAAAGTTTCTCACACAACGTAAATACGTCTTATATCATCCAGTCCCCTAAATCCGGTACCCTATAAAAACTGATTAGAATCCCATTCCAGCACCGTGTTCCTTCAGACTACAGCTATCAATCACTCCGTGTGGGATGACTCTAATTATAGGGATTAAGGGCACTACGTAGTACCAGGTAATGGTACCAAGCCGCCCCATAATAGAACCGAAATGCGGGACAAAAATTGAACTTTAATCAAACTTGTTATTCGTCGTGTTATTAATAGTTTTTGAAAATAAAAGGAATTAAAATAAAAGAAGGAGTTCTTGTTGATAAATAAGTTTATAAGGATTTTTTTTTGTATTATAATCTAGGTAATAAGTATGTAAGTCGTCATAAATTTTTGACTTAATTATTTTGCCCTAATTAAAAATTTACTAAAACTCTGTTTGAATAAATCAAAAACGATTTTGATACACCAAGTTAAGGCAAAATACATTAGTAGTAGGTAAATGATAAATGATTTTATTTCTGTAAGTAGGTTTTCACAAGTTTAAAAAAATATGTTTGACGCGTAAAAGTGTTACGCGTCAAACATATTTTTTTAAACTAGATGATTTCGGCGTTTCCTATCTGACTACTCTGAGAAGAAAGGCTGAAACACAGAGGTTACAGTCCCTTTTAAAGTCCAGACATAATCTTGGTCAGATCATGTGAAGACCATGTCGATTGGTGTCTGAAATGGTCTTTTGATGAAAGAACCACATAGATTGAGTGGACCTGTCCAGTCAGTGCACGTGTTTGTCAGTAGTTGTTTAGCTCAACTCAGAATTAAAGGAGCTCAACGATTCATCGAATAATACAAAAGAAAGGACATTTGGCTAGGCCGCAAAAAATACTCAAACTGCCAGACCATGTTAAAAACTAACTGAAAATAAAACAAAATTAAACAATGACCCACATAGTCTTCACATTTACAATAATTAAAATAATATAATACTACACAGAGTAAATATTCATGTCATTGACATACATAAATAAAATTTATCAATGTCAATGTGTATATCCGGACATAATCTTGGTCAAATCATTTGAGGACCAAGTAGGTTGGTGTCCGAATGGTATTTTGAGGAAAGAACCACACAGATTTGAGTGAACAGGTCCAGTCATGTATATATCTACTTAGATAGTCACAGTATTTATTGCAATGATGAGATTATTCCAATGTGCGGCCAATCGTGTATCTCAGAACCTCGAATTGTAGGTAAAGACAATACTTAGTATTAATAAATTAATAATCTATATTAGAAAATCACCGATGGGACTCATCTTAATTATCCAGAATTGTGGACTAAATGCATTTCTAATTAATGGATTCTGCCATGTAAGTTTTACACAAATAAAAACTTATTCCGAACAAAAAAAGTCAATAAATATATCACACAATAAAAACCTAATCGATCTCAATCCACTAAAGTAAGAATAATTAAACCCCATTGGTTAAAACTAAAAGAATAAGAACAAAAAACGTATTACATGCATTTAACGCAAAGAAAAAAGGCACAAAATCGGAGGCACACGAGGGCTGTTATTTTTCGGTCACTATATTTAGGGAACACACCTTGAAGGGGGTTAGTTAATTAAACATGATGCGCCTGCGCCACGGATCTAAATCTTAGGCAGCCATTACACCAGGGGTTCTCAAGTTTAGGCGCTACGATATGGCGGTATAATACTTTGGAAACAGAATTTGATATTCTCTTGCATAATCTCTTTCTTGGTATTTCCCTGTCTCATAAAAGCAAATAAAAGATATATAAATTGTGTTAAAACATGGTTAAGCGCTGCTTAATCATTATCTATAATACAATAGTTAACATAATATGTATCTAGGCAGAACGATATCAGGTAAAGCGAACTTAAAATTAAATGCCTTTCAAATCCACTTAAAAATTAATTCGCTCATATTCAGATTTGCAAAATAATGGTTAGATAATTGATACAAAATGTTCATGGCAGTATGACAATAACTTCTCTCGTATTTTCGTAGAAACATATAACTCTAGCAAAGAGATGCATCGAACTTTGAACACCCCGGAGCCACGATTATTAATTGGGCGTAAACCCCGCGAGATTGGGCTCGCCTCCTGATACAGATTCGACTTTAATTCTGTTGATTACTCGTTTTCAATGGGAACGTTTTTGTTTCGGCCAAAGAAACAGTCAAGGAGAAAGCTAATTGAGAGTAACGAATCTTTTAGTTCCTTTTAAACTTAAATTACGAAATCCAAATATGGACTCACAAATATTAAATGAATTTATTTCATAATACCTGCTGCGAAACCACATAAACATAAAAAATGCAACTCAATCTGTTACTTAAACCAATGTCATAAATAAGGGCTAAAATTAAACAACAAACTAAAAAGCAAGCCATCCATCGCGTCCACAGTCCTGTCAATAATCATTATGAAGAGCCAAAAATAATGATGACAAAACACCGTCGACGACACGCGTAGTTAAACGAAAGCTTTCATATTCCCCAACAAAAATAGAAGGCAAATTGACAGATGACAAATAAGACCGTTAACACCGCGGTCATGGAACCAAAAACCAATGACACATGACCCATAGATCAACTTACAAACTCCCTTTCTCTCTCCAACAAAAAAGGAATCGAGAGAGATGGGGGAGATCACAGTTTACTGGACGACGATAGTAAATATTTCTACCGAGGCTAAATGTGATAAAATACATCAAGACATTGTCGTTAGAACAAGATAGATGGCCACACAAAGTCGGTAACACATTCCTTTGAACAACAAGATTAGAACAGACATACACAAACTGTTGTCAGAATTAAGGTCTGTTGTTCAATTGAATAGGACAGCAAATGAATGAAATCAAAGAGATATAAATATAAACAAATGTGATACAGTCCCGAAGCTATCAGAAGTTATGTCATAGTATAGACGTTTTAAAAGATGTTGTGCAATTTGAGAGAGTCGCAAATGAGATGAGATTAATGAATCTTCAATGCTGATTGACTTTTGAATGAGGACTCCTTTATATTGTCTTTATTTATTTTGTCTGTAATTCTAGCAGACTGCGAATTTAAATACTAGACTCGTCTAAGAGTTTATGAATATGCACTAATGAACACACACTTGTTAACAGGTATACCCACCAAGTTTCTAATAATACGAGGAAAAGCAGTCAATATTACCGACATCAAAAATATACGCTCAAATCTACTACACTAAAATTCTTTACCAACTACCGAACACTTTTATTTAATCCTGTACAGAGTACAATTGGAATGGACTCTCGGAATGTAAAAGCAACAACGATTGAGACAAAGGGCGTAAAGGTCGACCCTTCAGAGTGCATGGGTGTGGCGAACTTAAATTTTCGCATTGACAGCCGAAACGGCCCTCAGGGACTGAGAGACGTGCTTTTAGTGCTTTTATTCGTTATGGTTAATGCGGCAACTAGTTTACGAGCTGTACTGTTATTTGTGACCTCTGTGGGTACGGTAGCTGCCTCTACTAACGGCTTTTGTGCTATGAGGAAAGGTGTTTTGAGATTTTCTGCAGGTATTGTTTAATTGATTGTGTTTGTGGCTGAGACGTGTATTTTATTCGGTCTCCTTTTATTCACGGTAAGAATCAGTGTTAGTTATACTCAGGTCATATTAGGAAGTTTTCAACTAAAATATGATGAAATCAACATAATAATATTTCTGGAATTTCCAATGGCATTCCCTAAAGAAAGTTCATGTTTTGAATTAGACTTCTCATTCTTTTGTACTCACGTTTATTTGTTTGTAAATTGACTCATTACACCTCATCATTCTTGAATCACAAGTTTACAAAATATTGACCAATCCAAATTAATCTTTGTCTCATGAAATCAAATCTATCTCAACACCCATTTAGTTGATATTAATATCATCCATTGTCGTGTCCCGAACTTTATTCAAAGCATCAACGTTTGTCACGTCAGCGAAGGAATGGGATTGGCCATCAATCAATGCTGTACAAAAATTAGGTTTATTGTTCCATTGCCGCTCCCTTACAAAACGAGATCCCTTTGTGTCGTCAACCTTCGATGGATGATGTTTTGACAGATATTTTTGGTTCACGGGTCATTTAGTCATTGTTCGTCACCGTTTGAAGTTGTGTCGTAATGTGTTATCTGATTTTAAATGTTCGTCTCGTCTTGAAAGAATGGAGGAGATTATATGGCTATTTATTTATTTATTTATTTATTTATTTAACAGTTTATGTACACACATATAAACAGACAAGAAGAAAGGAACAGAAAAAACGTACAAAGATGCTGCAACGGTGTGGGCTATTATGTCTTAGATAGCTATTGCCATAAGGTAAATGGCAACTGAAACATTTGCTATGGCTAATGGTTGTCTATACTGTCAGAAGAAAATACTTGCCTGCTTATAAATATGAACTGACACAAAAAAAGTTATGAATATGTAATGAAATCGAGATGATTTTTTAATGTCTGTTAAAACACTTGGAAAAACAAATATACTAATTGTAAAAAACCGGCCAAGTGCGTGTCGGATCACGCACAGTGAAGGTTTTCGTATCTGGAATGAATTTATCCCAAGAACAAACAAGACTTGACTTTGTAGTTGAAAGAATATGCTCCTATACATCGATATACGTCACGGTTAAAGCCTCGTGCAGACTAGCGCGATATCGCGGGTGCTACAGGCAGCAATATGCCTGTCACGCCTGCGATATCGCCCCAGTCTGCAGGAGCCTTAATTCTCCAACTGCAAATGTAAGTTTGTAATCGCAAGCAAATATGGTTTTATGTGATAAAACTACAAATGAACGATTTTTGGAATTTTCCCTTTGTGTAGGTGCAGTGCACCTTGCTTCTTACCAAATTTCATGAGTCTAGGTTTTGATTTATTTGCGAGTATTAATATATGTTGCATAAATGGCCGTATTTTTTATTGCGTTGACATATCAAATTGATTTTTTTAGAGCTTCAAGGGACCATAGACCTAATTCTATTCATATTAATTTCAACTTGATACCTCCACGCGTTCCTGAAATAAAGACAGACAGAGGGACAACGAAGTGATCCGATAAGTGTTCCGTTTTTTTCCTTTTGAGGTACGGAACCCTGAAAATGGCCACAAAACTACAGAAATTATAACAAAATCAGCCAAGTGCGTGTCAGACCACGCACAATGATGAGTTCCGTAGATAGGATGAATTTATCCCAAGAACAAACCTAATATTGTTGTTAAAAACACGCTCTCCCATACATTCCAATTGCAAATTTTTATTGGTCGACTATTGCTCGTTAAGACGCTGACAACACCTAAACTGCGGTCACTGTCAGATTTCATAGAAAAGAAAGAGAAGCGCGATGACACAACGCTTGTAATTTATTGCAAAATATGAAGCAATTATCTATTTACTCAAAATTGAGTTGAGTAATCGAAAATAAAAAACAACCAAGTTCTGCATTCAAATAAGACGTTTTTGTTATTAATTGAATACGTAACGTATGTTGATATTTAATACAGATATTTTGGATTAGAACTCGAGGTAAGAGGTTAGTTTACCGTTAGTTTGTATCGAGATTTTTTTTCAAAACGTATTTTGGTAACAACCAAGTTCTGAGAAATATGTTCAAAATTAACATATATTTTTTCCACTACCAGAAACTATACAGATATATATATATATGCAATTTTTTTTCTTAAGAGAAGCCTATTTTGGCCAATTGGGTCTTGTCAGCGCCTTAACTTGTAAATCCTACATAACTATGATGTTTTCCTTTAAACTTGGCTAGATGTCGTGAAATTTTTCACATACCCAAAAACAACCATTTAGCTGGCAGGAGGCCACACTTGACTCTAACAAAAATTAGCACTTTAAAGTTTAATATTACGCAAACGGATCCCTGAATCGAACAATGGTTTTCATAGGCCCGCAATATTTTTGAACGACCTATCCAACGATACCCCCACATCATGGGTTAGGCGAGAAAAAAAAAATATCATCCCCACTTTACGTACAATAGCCTTAAAAAAATATTTTTCAAGATTTTGTCTTACACTGTGTCGGCGTAATTAATATGTATACCTTTGCCAAATTTCAGCTTTCTAGTACTTAAAGTTTCTGAGCTAAGACGCAGGTAGATAGACTGATGGACAGACAGATGGACATGGCGAAACTATAAGGGTTCCTTGTTGACTACGGAATTCTAAAAAGCAATAACTCAATACACGATACGGCACCTGCCATTAGTCGTGTGGAGCTAAGCAATATTGACGGGTTCATTACGACTATTGTCTTACGGAGGGTGGCAGGGATGTCCTTTTGGGGTTATTGAGACACCGATATAGTGATTAAGTTATTGGTGAGGTGGATCGGATTATATATTTATATTGGTAATATGATTGCACACAATATCATTATCTCCTCGCCAATACCAACATTCTATATGGGTATAAAAGTCTGAGCAACATTTTTAGACTGTGTTATTCTATATTTTTACCCGACTGCGCGGCACATCTCATCTCTCTGTTTATCAGCCTGTATATGTATGTGTGTATGTATGTTCCTTTGTAGCGCTCTAGAGAACAAACGCGTAGGCCGATTTTGATGATTCTTACGTCAATAGATTTGTCTTAATTTCGTGAGTGTCACTAAAGACATGACAGTGATCAAAATTTAATATGGCGACAACCAAATGACATAATGTGAAAAAGAAAAAAAATGAGAGTCAATGAACTATGACAAGTGGGGTATCATTGAATAGGTCTTTGAAAATCCCCTTTTTTTTTGTTTATTTTTTTTTTTTTGAGGGTGGGAAATCATCAAATAACTTCTCCCGCTCTGGGCGGAGCGGGAGGGTGTTTCAGACTCTTACTGACTAAAATCCACCCGTATTCCTTCGTATTGCCTGTGTTGCGGGGGCCTCGGTGACCCATAAGTACCTTCCTGCGACTTGAAAATCCCCTTAGGTTTCTATAATCATTTATCATTTTGAATTACTATTTAGGATCTATAACGATTTAAACTTGATTAGTAACCATTCAGACTGAAATTTTCAAACTTGTAGACCAAGTGCGTGTCGCCACGCACAATGAAGGGTTCCGTAGTTGGGAAGTTGGTATGAACTCATCAAAAAAAAAACTTAATTGTAGTTGAAAAACATGTTCTCCCATACATCGATTTTCCTTGCACGTAATGTGTGGATGATATTTTTATTCTCGTCTACCCCATGGTGGGGGTATCGTTGGATAGGCTGTTCAAAAATATTACGGGTTTGTGAACACCACTTTGCGATTCAAGGATCTGCTAGCGTAATATTAAGCATTCAAGTGCAAATTTTTGTTAGAGTCAAGGGTGTCCTCCCTTTTTTTTTTTTTTGAGGTTGGGAAATCATCAAATAATTTCTCCCGCACTGGGCGGAGCGGGAGGGTGTGTCAGACTCTTACTGACTAAAACCCACCCATATTCCTTCCTGTTGCCTGTGTTGCGGGGGCCTCGGTGACCCATAAGTACCTTCCCGCGACCCCGGCAAGCATCGGCCCTAGTGGACCCCTACATTTGTGCTGACATCTGTTTGAAGCGCGCGTGGAATACGACGCGCCATCGACCCGGGCTTGAAGATGTGAAACAAATCATGTTAGTAACATAATAATGAAATTAAAAGGAAAACCACATCTTTTTTAAAGTTCACTTTTTACGCTGTCGGGTTTTTTGATTTTGAAATTTACTTTTTTTATCTCGATTTAGTAAGAGTATCTGTAATCAAAAGGTTCCTTTATGAAGGCAAATTAATCTTTGTGTAGTTGAGTCTGGGAAAGCTTAGGTACGTATTGACAGAATAATATGCAAATAAGAACATTAACTAACCACTTTCATGCCAACACAATTATGAGGAAACAGTTGAACATACCCGCAGAAATAAATACTGATCAAAATCATAAGCCTCCTTTTTGGTTCGCCGTCGGATAAAAGTCGGATAAAAACTGTCCTTTAGGCAAAAACCACAACATACCACAAAAAAAAACCAAGAAGACGACAAAAATATGACCCAACACTTATAATTATAACCGCTCAAGATTAACAAAAACCCACATATATCAAAAGTCTTCATATCAGTCTTTTCCTATGATTTACTGGACCAATTTGGGCCCCAGAGCTTTGGTGGACATCAAGTTATCTGATCAAACATGCCGTAAATAATACGCGGACTGTATTTATCATGGCACCGCCAAATACAAGTAATAGAACGATTTATTGCCTCGAAAATGATAGTGCCTAAAGGTATTTTTGTTGAAAGAGGCTTTGTTTGGTTAATTTTCTATATGGTGGATAAAAAATATGTTGATCTTGCAGCAAAAAATTGTCGTTTCTTAGAAGTTGTAATTACAGGTTTTGGAATGAAAGTATCACACCTATTTGAAATCAAGAATATTTCTTACCATCAGGTGAGGTACTTAAGAACCTAGGGTCAAATGTGCGCCTATCATTAGATAGAAGTTAGAAAAATAATGCATATTTTTTTAAGAATTCAGATCATTTATTCGTAAGACTCAATTTTATCTTTGATAGAAAAATATTGCATACTTATTTAAAAATTCAGATCATTTATTCGTAACACTCAATTTTATCTTTGATAGAAAAATATTGCATACTTATTTAATAATTCAGATCATTTATTCGTAAGAGCAGTGGTGGCCCAGTCGTAACGGCCGTGACTTACGAGTTGTAGGTCGTAGGTTCGAACCAGGACGGGCGCTTTACTTTGTGTAAATTATTTCATCACCACTGCTCTCAAAACGGTGAAGGAAAACATCGTGAGGAAACCGGCATGTCCTAGAACCAAAAATTCGAAGACATCTACCAACCCGCACTGGGCCCGCGTGGTGGATTACGGCCCACTCCCTCTCACAGAGAGGAGGCCTGTGTCCCAGCAGTGGGAACATTATAGGCTGATTATGTATGTATTCGTAAGACTCAATTTTATCTTTGATAGAAAAATATTGCAATTTTTTTAAAGAATTCAGATCATTTATTCGTAAGACTCAAAATGTTACTGATGTATACTAATTGTCATTTGTAGATCTTTGACAGTCGTTACGGGTAGTCAGAAGCCCAAAAGTCTAACAACCAGTCTTACCGAGGAGTATCGTGTTACCCAGTAACTGGGTTATGGAGGTCAGAGAAGCAGTCGCTCCATGTAAAATACTGGTATTTAGCTGCATCTGGGTAGACTGGAAGTCGACCCCAACATGGTTGGGAAAAGGCTAGGCAGATCAACTGAAAATGTAACTGTTAAACTTCGCTTAGTAGGTACCCAGAAAATCGAGACTTTACAAAGAAAAAATAGACAAGTACTGAATTAAGGCGCTGACAAGACCCAATTGACCAAAATTGGCTTCTCTTAAGAAAACAAATTGCCAAATCTGTATAGTTTGTGGTAGAGGAAAAAATATATGTTAATTTTGAACATATTTCCCAGAACTTGGTTGTCACCAAAACGCATTTTGATAAAAAATCTCGATACAAACTAACGTTAAACTAACCTCTTACCTTGAGTTGTAATCCAAAATATCTGTATTAAATATGAACATACGTTACATATTTAATTAATAACAGAAACGTCTAATTTGCATGCAGAACTTGGTTGTTTTTTATTTTAGATTACTCAACTCAATTTTGAGTAAATAGATAATTGCTTCATATTTTGCAATAAATTACAAGCGTTGTGTCATCGCGCTTCTCTTTCTTTTCTATGCAATCTAACAGTGACCGCGGTTTAGGTGTTGTCAGCGTCTTAAGCAAATCTTTAAAAAACCCGACTGCAAAAATACATACATTACACAGCAGTACAGCACTCTACGCGTCCAATACAATAATGCATTCAGGATGCTGTTGGGGCTGCCTCGCTTCTGTAGCGCTTCGGGGATGTTCGCCGAAGCGGGCGTGGATTGTTTTTATACAACCATGCGCAAGCGGTGCACATCCCTGGTGCGCAGGGTGCGGGTCAGCCCGAACAGTGTCCTGAGCGCCTTCGCCCAGCGATTCGACTCCCAGTACATGCATCACTGTGACATGGTACATGTACGGGCTAATGTGGAAATATTGTTTTAATTGTTTTGTATTGTATTGTATGTTTTGTATTGAAATTGTATATGTATTTGTATTAGTTTATTTTTATAATTGGTCCGTGTTGGCCTTAAATAAATTATTATTATTATTATTACAATCTATAGAATTTTGGTATTGCAGGCGGGGACAAACCAATAACATGAAATACATATGGTGTAACTATTGTTTGTCCCCGCTCGCGATACCAAAATTCTATAGATTGTAATATATGTGTTTTTGCAGTCGGGTTTTTTGTTTTTATAAATAATTTGTTTTATTTCAAGCTTTTTAGTTTCATATATATATGGAAATGACTCATTACTAGCTTTTATTTGATATCAATATTGTTGTGATTTATTTAAAAAAACTTTTCCCTCCCTTTTTTGTATTTGCAGACGCAATATATGAAAATTATATATAGCCTATGTCACTTCCACAATGAAGACGAATCTAATGACATATCTTATGTTAAAATCCATCAAGCCGTTTAGGCTACAGAGCGTGTCAAAGAAATAGACATATGTATGTCTATACATACATACATACATACATACATACATACATACATGCTCTCGAAAAACATTACCCTCCATCAGGGACAGTCGGGTAAAAATAATCATTAGATACCTCATGATTATTTTTGAAGATTTGCTTGACGCTAAGAATGGCTAAAACCACTGTTACCACGAACCACTGTACAATTTAAATAAGCATTTTACATAACAAAGAGGTGACAATCAATCCAACACTGTCGCAACCGGCAGCTAACACTCGAAATAATTGATTAACACAAAGTCCAAATTATTACCTACTAGATGAAGAATAGCCCGTCTCTTTAAAACAAATTGCTCACCCAGAGAAATAGAAACAAAATTAATGATAATCGTTTAGCGATTACAACGTAACATGAGCAGGTAATGGTCACGACCTTTCACACGGGAGCTGACCTGTGACCTCAGATTCTACGTCTATAATATTAAGCTAAGGATTCTCTGAAAGACCAATTTCATCAGACTTAAAAGGATTATGGGGATTAACAAGGCTATGGAGTTGACATTAAAACAAAAAACTATCGTAATATTCGAAATTACATGCATCCAGAACACTGGTTGTATGTTAAGCTATTTAGCTGAGTCTAGTAAGCATATAAATAGAAAATATAGACCTGAGAGCAGTGGTGGTCGTAGGTTCGAACCCGGACAGGCGCTTTACTTTGTGTAAATTATTTCATCACCACTGCTCTCTAAATGGTGAAGGAAAACATCGTGAGGAAATGTCCTAGAACCAATAATTCGAAGACATATGACATCTACCAACCTGCACTGGGCCCGCGTGGTGGTTTACGGCCCACTCCCTCTCACAGAGAGGAGGCCTGTGTCCCAGGCGGTGGGAACATTAGTAATAGACCTAGAGAATTCGGAAGCTCTATTATTCCATCTGAAGCAATATCGGGTCGTCACTATCAAAATATTTGTCATCAAGTGTATACCTATATAACTTAAAAGTTTTATCGTTAGGCCCGAAGCTATGACTGTGACATTTGGTGATAAATTTTTATAACGTATGCAAATCATTAGAGGTTTTGAGAAAATATACGACTATACTCATCGATGAGTGTTATGTATTGTTGCAGTTTTGAATTGTTTCGTGAAAGCTCTAAATACATATATCTACATTTTATGTGTATATAGTTTCTATTTTCATCATCACCAGTTAGTCCCCCTATGCTTTAGTCCCGCTATGCTCTAGTCCCGCTATGCTTAGTCCCGCTATGCTCTAGTCCCGTTATGCTTAGTCCCGCTATGCTCGACTCAAAAAATACCTATAAATAAGTTTCGCTATGCACGAAATTCTTCGATTCTACGTAAGCAATGGAAGGTACAGCTGGAAAAAAAAGTTTGAATTTAACTTAAAAAAAAATATAGCCCTATTCGTATAGGCGCACAGTGGAACGAATGTATGGGAGCGGTTGGACGTAGACATGTCCGAAAAATAAGAGTAAAATTATGCCAAACTAATGATGCCATCTTATTCGATTACTTAATGCCTTCATAAATTGTGGTGATGAATTTCTTCATAACTCCCATATTTCGGGAGTAATTTGAGAAAATGTGAAATTTTACTATGAAAATGAGTGTATCGAGCTCTCTCCCTCCTGATTCCGGGCTTGTTTCAAGTAGCGGTCTCTAATATCGTAATGCTATTACTAAGAGCTATATTTAATACTAAGACACATAGTGCGCCAAATGTGCACTTTCTGGGATAAAAGGAAATGAAAATTTAAAAAAAAAAACGTTTTTTCCCCATTTGTATTTACTTTAAACCGCAGACAGACTTATTAAGAGGTCTATAAATATATTATATATATACAGAAATATATATTAACAAAAATATTCACAAGAACTGATGAGAGTATGACTTTTAAGTAAGTTGATAATAAATTACCTAGTTTCATTAAAAGTACAATAAATAATTAAGATGTAAGCTCTAATTTACTAAGTTACACATTTTAAAACAATAACATCATTTAATTATCTTCGTCATCATCATCATCATCAATTAATTCAAATTCAGAATCGATGTCCGCTAAATCATTTATGTTAACAAATTCGATATCACTTTTCTCAGAATCCGTAAGCTCATAAAATTCCTTAAAAGAAGATTTTTTTACAAACTTATTTCCTTTTGGACGGATACTTGTAACAAGTGGATCAGAAGACAGTAAAAGATTGTGCATAATATCTTCATTGCATGAGATACTGCTATGCTTTCGAGAATGCCCCTCTCTATATTTTCTAAAATCTTTATTTCTAGCCTCAGATGCCTCTTCGGATAGAAAACCAATGGGCACAATTGACATGTTCTGAACTATGTCTGGCCCATGCATTAAAATTTTATGAAGTGAAGAAGGCATATAATACCATGGGTATAACTCCACGTAAAGCTTAGCAGTATCAAAGCAGAACTCTCGGAATTTAGTTACGTTGATCTTCTCTCCTGATGAAATACACTGCAAGATCACACAGATTTTTCTTAAAAGCATAGCATCTATTCCGGTCAGTTCAGCAGATTTAGTGTAGTTTTCAAAAAATCTCCTTGCCGAGTTGCCATTGTTGGTGGATCCACTGCCTTGTTTCACAACATCGAGAAGTAAGCCCGTTTCTCTTCTTACAGCCTCTTGAACTCTTTTCTTCCTGTCATCAACTTGCCTTTTTGCTATATCACCCCTTACTTGCCATGATTTTATGTCTAATTTGTAGGAAATGTGTAATAAGCATTCCATTGAGCGAATCCAAGCGTGAAGGGTGCTTAAGCTATATTTATACATGTCCTCGTTTGCGTGTTTATCTTTGATTAACTCTAAATTATTCATTTCTTTAGGACAAGCCTTGCATATGTCACACACTGAAGCTGCTGTATTGGATATAATGGAATGAATTTTACCATCAATCATTGTCAACAGCAGTTGGTGTTTGACACTAATTCCATCAGTGATGGTGGATGGAGTTAAGGCTTCAATCTCTGCTTCGATTTCAGCCATCTCTCTCTGCACATTTTCTTTGGTTTCCTTTATAAACTTAAACAATATTGGCCGGCAAAATGAAGTGGAAGATGGTCGCTCGTTTTCCCAAATTGTTACACCTTTTGAGACGAGCCGCAGTGGTACAAGACTAATCATAAAATTACTAGCAAGATCGATTTGCTCATCTTCACTCGTCCTTTGATGATAAATGCTTTGGCTAGATGATCCGTCAAAACCCCATTTGCTGGTCAATACGAGCTGTTGATTGGGATCAACAGGGGTTTCTAACGACCTAATAAGTCTTCTTGAGGTTAAATCCATCAAGGCTTGTAATTTGATTTTTGCAGAGCTCTCTGTAACTGTGAGATCTTCTTTGGCCGGATAGCACTTAATTTTTTCTTTAACCAACATGTAGTAACTCGGGTATTGAAGAGCTCCTTCTTGAGTGTTGAAATCCCGAAGAGTGTTATAGCGCCATTTCGATAAGTTCATCGATACATAAAGAGCCAATGCCTTCAGAGGGGATATTTCCCGTACCTGAATTGATTTACCTTCAATGAAGGCTTTGATTTTTGAGGCCTCTTCTGGATTCTCCGTCAAGTATTTCATAACATAAGCTGTATCGCTTTGTCCTGCCTTTTGAAGCGCCCTTTCGGCCGAAAACATAATTTCAGCGCTGCTACTGCTGCATGAAAGACTATCTTCAGTGCGTCTTCTTTTTTGCCGGTTACTAAGGTCCTCAAAAGATTTACGAGGACTAGGATGTGTACAAGTTGAAGCATCAGATTTAGCAGGAGAAATTATGGGCTCGATGACGTCACTTATATTTTCTGTAGAAGGTTCCATATTTTCATTCTGTAATTCCGGCCATTGAATTGCAGCCTGTAGCCAAATCTCATGTTTCTTCCGAAACTTATCTGTGCTTCTTCCAGACTGTGTCCATTTTGCATAAATGCGGTAGCAAAATCGACGACACCAGTCTTTTAAACTTGTTTCAGCACTTTCACATAACTGAACACAACTGTTATCTTTTAAAACACTGAACAAATAGTTAAAGTCGCGTAAATCTTTATGTGCGCGTGCGCATAAAGCAACGTGAATATCAAGATTTGTATTAAAATTTGGAAAATACATTGTGAGATTAGCTTGGATACAACGAGGTGTAAATCAACACTGATTTTAAAGTTACTAATAGTGACCTATTTATATAAAATCCAGGTATCCCAGGTATCCTTTGTTAAATATTGCAAGGTAATTAGTTATTGTGATAATTAGTAAATGATGCATGCTAAATTAGTGTATTAAGAGCCATTTAGTAATTAAATAATAGCAATGTTCTTATCAGTAATCATTAGTGCATCAGTTTTATATGTAAACCTTAAGTCCCTAATTATCCCTCGCGCACGTATGGGAGTGGCGCGAGGAGGCGAAACGCCGGGGCGTAAGTCCGCTGCCGCGAGAAATCGCGGCACAGCGGACGGAGCTCCGGCGGGATCTCATGGCGTCATGGAAAGTACGGTTGTCGCAACCCAGTGCTGGGCACGCCACAATTGCGGCGATAAGTCCCCTCTTTGAGGAGTGGCTGGAGAGGCGCCACGGCGTCCTCACCTTCCGCCTGACGCAGGTCCTCACCGGACACGGCAGTTTCGGGAGGTTCCTGTGTCGGATAAGGCGGGAGGAAACGTCCGGGTGTCACCACTGTGTGGATCGCCCGGAGGACACGGTGGAGCATACGGTGGAGATCTGCCCGGCTTGGGCAGAGCACCGCCGTGTCCTCGTGGAGGCGATCGGCGGCAGAGACCTCTCGCGTCCGGCCCTGGTTCAGGCCATGGTACGGAGCGAGAGGGCATGGGCAGCCGTCACCTCCTTCTGCGAAGCAGTAATGCTCGCGAAGGAGGAGGCGGGACGGTTGAGGGAAAGGCACGTTTCGCGCCCTCTCGCCCCTAGCCGCCGCAGGAGACGCCCAGGGCGTCGGGAATCCCGGGCGGATTTCCAGCCACCGTAGGCGCGGGCTTGCGGACGGTGAGCAATGGGTAGCTCACCGTCCGGTAAGGACCAGGCCCGGGTCGACGGCGCGTCGTATTCCACGCGCGCCTCAAAGAGATGTCGTCAGCACAAAGTAGGGGTCCACTAGGGCCGATGCCTGCCGGGGTCGCGGGAAGGTACTTATGGGTCACCGAGGCCCCCGCAACACAGGCAACAGGAAGGAATACGGGTGGGTTTTAGTCAGTAAGAGTCTGACACACCCTCCCGCTCCGCCCAGAGCGGGAGAAGTTATTTGATGATTTCCCACCCTCAAAAAAAAAAAAAAAAAAAAAGTCCCTAATTATATATCCTAATTAGCTTATATCTTCTCTAATTGGCTGCTCAGAAATGTTATTGTAATAAGGTAAACCTTTAGAAAAACGGTTTTAATCAACAAAATAAACAAAAAATAAAAAAATTGTGTTATAAAATAAACATCACTCTTTATCCCAGAAAGTGCACATTTGGCGCACTATGTGTCTTAGTATTAAATATAGCTCTTAGTATTAGCATTATGATATTAGAGACCGCTACTTGAAACAAGCCCGGAATCAGGAGGGAGAGAGCTCGATACACTCATTTTCATAGTAAAATTTCACATTTTCTCAAATTACTCCCGAAATATGGGAGTTATGAAGAAATTCATCACCACAAGTTATGAAGGCATTAAGTAATCGAATAAGATGGCATCATTAGTTTGGCATAATTTTACTCTTTTTTTTCGGACATGTCTACGTCCAACCGCTCCCATACATTCGTTCCACTGTGAGGCGTAAGCGTCTGTAACTTAAAATTTGTTTTGTCTAGTTGACCTCCGTCCTGTTTTAATATATTTAATGATGATTATGAATAGGATAACATATTTACATACTAGGTTTTCTTAATTTACTTTTTAAATGGTTAAATAAAATATTACACTGTAAAAATTTTCTTCATCACTGCCCGCGAATGTGATTTCGTGTATAGCGAAACTTTTTAGTAAGTATTTTACGAATCGAGCATAGTGGGACTAGAGCATAGAGGGACTAATCGATTATCACCAACTGCTAAAGAGGCTCTAACCTAGGAGTCGGAACTTCCAAAGCTTTATAATATTATTTATTTATTTCAACCAACTTAGGATCATCATAATGTACAATTAAAATCAACAACACAATTAAAATCAACATCACAGTTAAGATCAAAAATTAAAATTATAATAAAACGACGACACGGTTGACGTAATGGCTGAGCGGCTGCTGTGCAGCGTGTCGCGGGTTCGATCCCCGCACGGAACAAGTGTTTGTATGATCTGCAAGTAATTGTTCCGGGTCTGGGTGTTTGTGTTTGTGAGTTTTCTATGTTTGTAAACATACCCACGATACAGGAAGGAATTCCTAGTGTGGTGCAAAGATTTTTAAAAGAAAAAAAAAAAAAGAAAAAATTTATAATAATAATGATAAAACAAATTAGAATAATAATTAAAACACAAAAATTAAAATTGTTATAAAAATAAATCAAATTAGAATCAAATTAAAACACAAATTAAAATTATTATAAAGTTAAATCAAATCAAATCTTTAACGCTAACAACTTGGCTTCGATCGTTGAAGAAACTGAAAAATATTATAAAGTTGATATTCTTAACCTTTTTTTACACGTGACCACTGATGATGCTTAAAATCTCTCGAATAGCTATGAAGAAGATAAATTAAAATTAGCAGGGTATTTCGCACCGCCTTATAAGGAATTTAACATAATAAACAATTTACGATGCAAATATGACCACTCTAAGGTCGTTCCTACCATGTGACAAAGAAAAACTTAACCGACGTTAAAAATGACCTGCGACAGGAAAGACGATCGAGCGATTACATTAGCATTAAAACGGTCACACAATTACGTTGTGATTAGTGTGTCGCCGACAACAGAATTCATTAGTTCAGCTCACCTGATTTTATTTAATTAAAACGTAAGAACTGTGGGTGGTTTAACTGTAGGTTAAGTTGAGGTTAAATGGGGTTTTGTGGTTTAGATGTGAAGAGTAGTCGTTTTTTGCTGTGTGTCTTTGTAGGTTGACGAACGATCGTTTTCTGGATGGGCGCATTAAATATATAAAATAAAAGAAAGACATAAAGAAAGTAAAATATTTTATTTAGGACACGCACAAGAAATACAAAAAGTAAAATAGGAGCACTTAAAACTGACAAAATTGAAATATTTCTTCTATAATACAAAATACAAAAAAAAAACAATCTAGACTTGTGCGACGCCAAAAAGGCTCCCATCTCAGCATAAGGCTGCGATATTTAAAAAATAAATACCGCAGCGCTGGTATTCTGATTGAGCCGATGACTACCTCTGTATTTATTTTTAAAGCTAACCTAGGTGTTAGGTTATTGTTTATTTTGATATTTTGCTCATCAATGATAGAAAGCAGTGTAGGCCATTAAATTGTATTATATAACAGGCTAGTGTCCGCAACTCCACGTCCAAGCGCGTGTTTACCTAAATTTCAAATTAAAATTATTGATTAAAATTACTAAGAAATTTTTGTTATTGCCTGACTGACCTGACTGATTGCTCTCAAAATACCGTACAGTAGAGCGCCTTAAATAAGCTGCCAACACCCATCTGGTGTACACCTTAACACTTGAACTCTTATCTAACATTACATTACACACAAGGAAACTACAACAAGCCTCACCATTTCACCACACCAACGTACCTTTTAATTAACTTCAACTACTCGGTGCAACCCACCTTAGCGATAAGAAGTAAAAACGCACAAGTGAAATGTCTCGACGGGCGCACCGGAGCGTTGTGAGAACCTTGTCGCCGGTCACTATATGTTAATGTTTATAATTGGACCCTACTAACTGGGCAAGTGTATTTCTACTTTTTTTTGTATTTAATAGTGGGAAAAAGAATGACTGAGTCATTGTCCTGCAATTAAGATCTCCAGATGATGCGCAAAGACGCAAAAACAGTGTACGAAAATAATGTGAACAAATTCCCAAACCAATCGTGTATTTTTTTTTTGTTCCGAGTTATAATCAAACTCTTGATTATTCGAATAGGTACCTCGGACTAAGCAGAATATTCATAGAAGAAACCATAGACCATGGGGGATGCCTCACTACCACACAATAGAACTTTAAGGGTCGTTAATTGCCGTTGACCATATAAATCCACGTCACGCTAACGCCGCACCGCCATTCGGTTTCGTAAGAAATATTTATTTTTAGTATCGATAATATGAATATTTGAAAAAAATCTTAGATAGAATTATAGATAGTTAAACAGTCGGTTCTTACAAAAAATAAAAAATCATGAAATTTTTGCATAATTTACTTATATTATGAAGGCATAATAATAGATTTTAAAGTCACTAAAATCATATATCTGCGCCTTAAATGGCGGACGTGACGTGAAGTTGTACGCTTAACGAACTTTTGGCACCACGAAATTTTATTAGACTGCCATTTCTAGACTCTGTCAGCGCGACGATTCCGTGCTCTGTGGACCAAAATAAAATAAATGTCCACTGCAATATGACTGACATAAAGTCAGTTGTCTAAGCAATAATTGTAAAAGGAAGAATGCCTATACTTACTCAGCAGTGGGTGGAACGATGCTGTTAATAATGATCGAACCAAGCTGGCTGCCAAGTCATTTAACTCTCTTAAAAGCTACATAGTAATTTAGACGGCAACTCATTATTGATCTAGTATTAAAGGCGGCCCAATGAACGGCCTACAATGTAAGGACACATTAGATTTACGATGTACCTCGTAGGACGGGAACACACTGCTGTAAAGATAAAAGATAGGTCACAAAATTGTTGTTAAAAAATTGATGTCGTTAAAATGAATAACATTTTGTGCGGGAAACGAATGCAATGATTGAAAATTACATTTCGAATTGAAAAGCATATTTTTCATTTCAGACCTAAAATGGGGCATATTATTACGTACAATATCAAATTATATAATTGTGAAACAGTAGAGAAACATACTAATAGAATGCTACGAACCTTTGACAATGAAAAAGTGCCCTTGCGTCTACGGCTCGATTTACGAGAAACGGAGTTTTAGATACATTTAAACTGATGCTGATTTTTATTTAGCATAGCATAATTAGCCTATAATGTTCCCACTGCTGGGGACACAGGCCTCCTCTCTGTGAGCGGGAGTGGGCCGTAAGCCACCACGCGAGCCCAGTACGGGTTGGTAGATGTCACGTCTTCGAATGCTTGGTTCTAGGACATGCCGGTTTCCTCACGATGTTCTCCTTCACCGTTTTGAGAGCAGTGGTGGGGAAATTATTTACACAAAATAAAGCGCCGATTTTTTATTTACTACGAGTAGACCAAAATGACAGCTGCCATCGAACTATTAAAAAAAAAAAAATAACACGGTAAATAATTTATACTACAGAGACGACACCACAACAGTGAAGGTCGTCCAACAGACTTAGCATGACGCTTTCTATTTCTACTCCACTAAAGAATAGAAATCGCTTGTCTACATTTCTCGGTAGAAAAAGTGTCAACTGTCTACACGGAAACGTCATTTTTGTTTACTCTTCCGTCTACAAAACGCTTCTCTATGTTTCTCTTGCTGAGCCTGCTGCAGACAAAGATTCAATTGTCTTTGGTGAGTCACTCGCTAACCAGATTATTTCCTGGGTTATTTTTAAGTCGACAACAAATGTCATTTTAGTCTAGGAAATTAAAAATCAGAGTATAGTTGATGTGCACTAAGCTTTATAACAGGCACTTGGAATTTTTCTCACATTTAAGTAATAGTTAGTGACTGTCATCAGTTTTATGAAGGAACCTTGTGCTAATTATGATTAGTGGCTTGTTTTACGATGTAACAAACTTAAACCGGCAGGTTTTCAGGGTTGACTGGTTAGGTTTTCAATTTATTACAATAGCTTTAGCAGTGTCTTTAAAAAGCTGTTCCATTTTATTTTAATTCTAGTGTTTTGTACCTTAACTAAAAATTACCACGAAGTTTGTGTTTTAAGGTTTCTATAAATGGAGAAGAAGTAAAATACTTAACATGTACAGAAGATAAGTAATGGGGGCTAAGAAGGTACCCAAAGCACTGCGGCGGCATCTACATTGCTACATGCGAACTAAGCAGCACACTGACGTCACGCAAAATCCTGCATCACGCAAGCAGAGTTTACCGCGCAACTAGCATATACAGGGTGACATTGAAAACATGCGACAAATCGAAATGGGAGATTGTACTCATCATAGAAAAGGGAGCATCCTCCGACCAGACGGGTGTCGTGTCTGGTGGGCAACTGCCCGACGGTTGATGTCGGGATGTTGTATACAGGTTGAAATTGAAAACTTGCGACAAACTGAAATGGGACATTGTATACATCATTATTAACAACTTTTACTAAGGGACCAAAGCTGTAATCCCAAAAAAAAAAAACTGCTGTCCCCTACATTTAGGTTCGCTTTTCCTACATTTTGATGATATTCTCATCAAAATGTAGGAAAAGCAGATTTTTTTTTTTTGAGGATGAGTGAACTTTACACCCTGTTCCTCATGCCTCTATAGGACTATAGAATAATCTTGGTCATGCGAGATAATCAAAGCTATCGGTTAAAGGCTTAGCAGACAGGCGCGACGCTACGGTGCGACGGGATTCTGATTGAACAATTACCATGAAGTTTTCAAATTGTTCTACTTGTTTCGCGTTGCGCTGCCGCGTCGCACCTGTCTGTGGGAGCCTTAACGTTTACGTAAAATATTATGTAGCCGTGTGTACACCAAATAAATTACAAGTAGGACCCTGTTCCCGATACCGGTGAACTACCATTTTTTTAAATTTTTAAATGTATTTATATATTTTATATTCTAATATTTAAATAGGTATATAATTTTATGTATAAATAATGAAATAAAAGAAAAAAATAAAATAAAATTTATTCAGTTATAAGGTAAAATTATGATTTACATTATTTACAACCAAGGAAAATTGTATTCTAAATGTAATATAGACCTGCCTTTTTTTTTGGATGGGAAATCATCAAATAACTTCTCCCGCTCTGGGCGGAGCGGGAGGGTGTGTCAGACTCTTACTGACTAAAACCCACCCGTATTCCTTCCGTTGCCTGTGTTGCGGGGGCCTCGGTGACCCATAAGTACCTTCCCGCGACCCCGGCAAGCATCGGCCCTAGTGGACCCTACATTTGTGCTGACGACATCTTCTTGAGGTGCGCGTGGAATACAACGCGCCGTCAACCCGGGCCTGGTCCTTACCGGACGGTGAGCTACCCATTGCTCGCCGTCCGCAAGCCCGCGCCTACGGTGGCCGGAAATCCGCCCGGGATTCCCGACGCGGCGGCTAGGGGCGAAACATGCCTTTCCCTCAACCGTCCCGCCTCCTCCTTCGCGAGCATTACTGCTTCGCAGAAGGAGGTGACGGCTGCCCATGCCCTCTCGCTCCGTACCATGGCCTGAACCATGGCCGGACGCGAGAGATCTCACACGGCGGTGCTCTGCCCAAGCTGGGCAGACCTCCACCGTATGCTCCACCATGTCCTCCGGGCGATTCACACAGTGGTGACACCCGGGCGTTTCCTCCCGCCTTATCCGACACAGGAACCTCCCGAAGCTGCCGTGTCCGGTGAGGACCTGCGTCAGGCGGAAGATGAGGACGCCGTGGCGCCTCTCTAGCCACTCCTCAAAGAGAGGACTTATCGCCGCAATCGTGGCGTGCCCAGCACTGGGTTGCGACAACCGTACTTTCCATGACGCCATGAGATCCCGCCGGAGCTCCGTCCGCTGTGCCACGATTTCTCGCGGCAGTGGACTTACGCCCCGGCGTTTCGCCTCCTCGCGCCACTCCCATACGTGCGCGAGGACTTTTGCCTCCAGATCCCATGGTGGCAATCCGGCAAGGAAGCTCGCTGCCTCACAGGAGACCGTGCGGTATCCCCGGACCATCCGGATGGCCATGACTCTTTGGGCCGCGCTCAACCAGCGGGCTAGCCGCAGCGCCAGAGAGCGCGCCCATACAGGGCCTCCGTAGAGGGCCATGGATCGCACTACCCCGCGTAGAGCCTCTGGCAGGAGGCGTTTGGACCCCCTAGATTGGGCAGGAGCCGCTTCAATGCAGCGCCTGCCCGCTCCAGTTTGGGAGCCAAACGTCGGAAATGCTCCACGAAGTTCCACCGGCTGTCGAGGACGAGTCCCTGGTATTTCATCGTCGACTCGACGCTGATGGAAACCCGTCCTACCGTTATTTGGGACCCCAACGGTGGCGCGTTCCGAGGACCATGAAAACACATGGCCTCGGACTTGTGCAGGGCCACCTCGATTCCCAATTGCCGGATCCTTTCGACGATTATCGCAACCCCGCGTGCCGCTACTTCGGCCGCCGCCTGGTGCGACCTCCCCTGCGCCAGGACCAACGTGTCGTCAGACGCCGCTAGGGAGGTCGGCGCGCAGCACCCAGTCGTATCCGATGTCCCACAGATGCGGCCCCAGGACCGATCCCTGTGGGACATTGCACGACATCTCTTGCCGGTTCCACACTCCCTGGTGACCGGGGTAGATGACGGCCCTGTCCGTCATATAGGCCTCGACCACACGACAGAAGTAGGTCGGCATCCGGTGTTACCGGAGTGCCTCCCTGATGCTACTCCTGATCTAGGTTTATGAAAACCAGTGTTTCAGGCCAGCCAGTTAGTGAATGTATTGATAAAAGTGCTGTTAAGTTTTATTTAAACAAATAAAGGAAGAGAAAATGGTGAATTGGTTGGTGAATTTTGTCATTCAAGATATACATAGGTAGGTGAAGTAAGTCAAAACTTATGTATTCTACAGTACACTTGGGGATGCTCCGATAATATTTCATACCAGTATCGAGATATTTTCGAACGCGTTCTTAGTTAAAAAATATTTTCGACCATTTTCTTTTGTTTTATTTGGTTTCACAGCAGAACATAACACTGCCTGTAATCCGCGAAGAGTCAGGCAGAGGTGTACTTATAGTACACCCACATTTCGGCAGTTAAGTTTAAGTCCCATGCAATAGGGGACGAGCCTATTATCATCAACCGGGAACAAATCCAGACTCTGTGCTGCTACTGAACAATTCCTCATGGAAAACCCCAATACCACTTTGCCCGAAATGGGGATTGAACTCAGGATCTTATGCTCAGCAGTAGCGCTTGCAACCACTAGACCAACGAGGCATTCATTTTTTTTGAGGCATTTGTCTATTTTTGGATATCACTAGGCAGGTTGATTTAAACAAAACACGATTTACCTATCTATGTACTTAAGTAAAAGACATCGTATCGTCGATTGCATTCGAGTCACTTAGTGCACTAAGTGAATCGAATTCATAGCTGCATTCGGTTAATCCGGACGTTAATTGCGTAACACACACGGAAAAAAAGGATGTCTTAAATTAAGACAATATCCTTTTGGTCAAGTCAAATATTGATTCATATAAGGGGAAAACAATATATTCTTGAATGAAGTAAAATTTTGTCTTAGTTTTATTGTCTTCTTCGAAGACATTATACTTAAATGAAAAATTATTAAGTTTAATTTTAAGATTATTATTTCTCTCTTAGAATATTTTCTTGAATTAAGATTATTATAGTCATGAATCAAATATATTTGCTTAAGTCAAGGATAAAAGCCAAGTATTTATTATTCTTAATTTTAGTAAACAGGTTTTCTTGGACTGAGTACATTTACTTACGTTAAGAAAATATTTACTTGGATTGAAACAATTTTTCTGAGAATATTGATATTCTTCACTGAAGAGATCCTTTTTTTTCCGTGCATTCTGAATGATTTTGAAGGATATTACTAATCTATTGCTTCATATGTTCGATAAATTTGTCTGCTCAACAACGTAAATAGCGCAATGACTGTTGTTGAACTGTCAAAATGACAGCCATTGCTACTGATAGTGTGTTACGCAATTACCCCGCCGCGCTATTGAACATCGAGGTCTGTTTCGGATCAAAAAACGATAACTTTTTTATTTCTAAAAATTTTGTTGTGAAATTTTGCACAAATATGGAGTACCGTATATAGTTTTGGCTTCAAATGGTATGTATTTTAATATAATTTCTGAAAAATAAAATCTTTTTATGAAAAATAAAACAAATGATGTAATGAAATGAAATGATTTTATTTTCTGTAAGTAGGTTTATACAAACACTTTTACACGTCAATCATACTTTAAAAAAAAACTAGATGAGCTCGGCGTTTCCTATCTGACTACTCTGAGAAGAAAGGCCAAAACAAACTCAGAGGTCACAGTCTCTTTTAAAGTCCAGACATAATCTTGGTCAGATCATGTGAAGACCATGTAGATTGGTGTCTGAAATGGTCTTTTGAGGAAAAAACCACACAGATTGAGTGGACCTATCCAGTCAAATTCAAAAGTATCAAAATTTACCTTTTTTTATTTAATTATCAATATAAATTATGATGTCTACAAAACCCAATTATCATATACTTCATCCCAAAATATAAATCAATATGTCGGAAATACGTTAGTCACTCGTTTGACTAATCGGGATGCCAGCGCCACCAAGTGGCGCTCGACAGAGTCTACAACATAACGCTTGAACGGAGAATGATAAGGGAGTTTGTCAGAGGCGGTCACGTTTAGAAACTCTCGCGCGTTCCGTATAGTTGTGTCGTGTACCTATAGTGTGTGAATAACTAGTGTGATTATTATTTTGATCGTAAATTATAATTTGATTTAAACTGCAAACGGTTTTCCTATTGTGCAATAACCAACACTTCCCATTGTACGCCCACAGTAGTTAAAATATAGCTGATGATAACGAGAGAGACGTACCTTGTCCGTCAAATATAATATGTATAACAAAAACATAAACAATAAAGTACAAAAAAAAAATGTGTTGAAAAATTGATGAAATGAACTGGCTTGACATTGATTTCCGTCAAAATTATAAAGGTTGTGGCATTGTAAAAAAATAATTTTACATTAAACATAAAAAAAAAACATTATAATTTAGTTTGATCCTTAAACTATTAAATAAAACACATTGCGACGTTGGTAAAAACCATTTTTGATATACCGTTTTTCTACCATTTTCCATAGTGCACGGGTTATATTCGAAGTTGACCCCAACATACTCGTAGTTGGGAAAAAGCTACATTTTCACCTAGTCATAGTCATGATTCTTGACGTTTTTAGCATATAAGTATAATATAACCTACAAATGCTTCCAAATAAATAATCAATCATCATCAAACATGTTAATTTTATGAATAATTATCGAATGTTGTCGGCTTTTATATCCGGTAAAGGTAAAATAAATTAATAATGGTACTGATGAAGTTATTATTAAAATTGGTTAGGTATCAGTTAGGTTGTGATCGAGTGATATGCCGCCATTACTGTCGGTGCCATAAAACAGTTTATAAGACTTAATCTGAGGCGTTTAATAAGAGCAACAGCTGTATTGAAAAGGATGGAATAGGCTTTTGCTAAGGGGAAAACAAACCCTTTACTTGAATCTAAAAAAGGGTAATGAAGCACAATAATAATATGATTACCGGAAGGTTTCATTAAAAAAAATACATATTTCAATCTTCACTAAATATACCTACCAAACATTGTTAAATATTAGGTAGGTAGATTTAAACATCGTGAGGAAACCGACATGTCCTAGAATAAAAAAAACCCGCACCGGGCTCGCGAGGTGGACTACAGCCTACTCCCTCTCGCAGAGAGGAGGCCTTTGTCCCAGCAGTGGGAACATTATAGGCTGATTATGTGTGTTATGTAGATTTATATCGCAAGATATTATATTCCTTTTCTATAATAATCCATTTATTTGACATTTATTTCAGAAAAGGTAAGATTTTTTTGTGCCAGCTTTTACAGTAGCTTTTAAAGTAATTTTCAATTCATCATATAAATACTTATAACCAATAGAAAAAATCGTTCAGGAAAAACATGAAAAGCAATTTAATATGTACGGAACACCGTATCGAAACTAAAATCCACCACAAACTTAATAAAAGTAACAAAAATACTGTGCATCGTACATTTAACCCTAAAACGGCGTGGCGTGACTGATGTTAGGTAACTTCCCTAGTTTCCTTCCGCGCCACCGGTGTTATGGACCGAGCCCGTCCTTCCTTGTTGCGAAAATGCATGACCCTATTTACGGATGGTTATCGCGAGTAGTTCATATTTTGTCATTAATTTATGGCGAAAGATTGGGATTTCGTGTTTGTAGAGGTTTTATGGTCTTTAGTTTTCGTGTTTAGTTAATATTAGGATGACGAGTGATGATTTTTTTGTGTAGAGAAAAATAGTTTTTTAATAGTTAAATTTTTGCTTGCCACGGTAATCGCTTGCCGCGGTTGGTCAGTGGATGGGTGACCATCTTTACATACCAAGACCCCTCGTGCCCCGGAAAGCACGTTAAGCCGTTGGTCCCGTTTGTCATTTGTAGATCGTTGACAGTCTTTACGGGTCGTCAGAAGCTCGAAAGTCTGACAACCAGTCTTACCAAGGGGTATCGTGTTACCCAGTAACTGGGTTGTGGAGGTCAGATAGGCAGTCCATGGAAAATACTGGTATACAGCTGTATCCGGTAAGACTGGAAGCCGACCCCAACATAGTTGGGGAAAGGCTAGGCAGATGATGAATAGTTATATTTTTTTTTAATATAGTATAATAGTTTTTTTTTATTTCTTATTGCTCACTGATAAAAAAAGAAACTTCTCTTTAAGACGCTGACAACACCTAAATCGCGGTCACTGTCTGATTGCATAGAAAAGAAAGAGAAGCGCGACGACAAAACGCTTGTAATTTATTGCAAAATATGAAGTAATTATCTATTTACAAAGAATTGAGTTGCGTAATCGAAAATAAAAAACAACCAAGTTCTGCATTAGAATAAGACGTACTTGTTATTAATTAAATACGTAATTTATGTTGATATTTAATACAGATATTTTGGATTAGAACTCAAGGTAAGAGGTTAGTTTAACGTTAGTTTGTATCGAGATTTTTTTTTCAAAACGTGTTTTGGTGACAACCAAGTTCTGGGAAATATGTTCAAAATTAACATATATTTTCTCTGCTACCACAAACTATACAGATTTGGCAATTTTCTTTCTTAAGAGAAGCCTATTTTGGTCAATTGGGTCTTGTCAGCGCCTTAACACAGAAATACAAGTGTTTTTAGGGCCTTTTCTAAGAAATGACCGAGATAACACCACACGTAGTCCAAAATATAAAATTTTACATTATAAAATATAATAAGTTTTTAGATAAACATTAAAGTAAGTATGATAGATAAATACTTATTTATCATTAAAGATGTGTCACCAAAGAGTTGAATCACATTAAAAGTCGCCACAGAGGTCATGATACGACAAACTTGTTTAAAATTATAATAAGTAAAAAAATAAAAATATTTGACATTAATTACACTAAATAGCTGACGCACATTGTCACAGTGGATGATTCTGTAAGTTAAATTAATATTTTTTACGAACATGTTAACGTAGAATTATAATTATCTAACTAGGGGAATGCCCGGGCAATAGAACAATCAGTTTCCTTTAGTTGACATTAATAGTGATTTGCGTGGGAAGATCTGTTGCCGATACTGATAATCTGTATGCATAGCATAACCAACCATAATGTTCCCACTGCTGGGACACAGGCCGTCTCCACAGGGAGTGGGCACGCATGCAATCCATACGCGTATTTCTTTTATTACTCTACTTCTTCTTTTCGTGTCGATGGTACTTCGTTTTTATATTGTTAGATAGTAGCCACGTTGATTGTGGCATCAGTGGCGTACATTAGGCCTTCTTTAGTGCAAGTGAACGAGCACTTAGGACAACTAACAGTAAAGTAGTAATGTAATTAACCGAAAGGATGACTAAAAGAAAACTCATTTTCTTTTAACAGCCGAAAGACGTCCTCTACTGGACACAGGTCCCACCAAAAAAAAAGCCACAGCGACCTGCACAGTTATTGCGTAATAAAACTCTTTAAATCACAATCCGATGGTTTTCAGGGAAATTCCTAATGTAAAGAAAGAAAGAAAGAAAGAAAGAAAGAAAGAAAGAAAGAGAGAAAGAAATAAAGAAAAAAGCGAGAAAGAAAGAAAGAAAGAAAGAAAGAAAAATATTAATTTGGGACACGCCCAGGAAATACAACAATAAAAAAGGACATAAAACTAACAAAATCATGAAAACAATAAAAAATAAAAAAAATAACATAATAACGAAAACACTAACACAAAAGAAGCTGTAATGCTTCATAGGATTGAAAAACCGGCCAAGTGCGTCGGACCACGCACAATGAAGGGTCCCGTAGTTGGGAAGTTGGGATGAATTTATCCCAAAAACAAACTTAACATTGTAGTTGAAAAACATGTTCTACCATACATCGATATACGTCACGGTCAATTATCCAACTGCAAATATAAGTTGGTCGACTATTACTCGTTAACTTGTAAAGCCTACTCAGCTATGATGGTTTTCCTTTTAATTTCATTTTATCCACTACAGTCATATTTTTTTCACATTTCCATAAACAACCATTTAGCTGGCAGGGAAGGAGACACTTGACCGCTAACAAAAATGAGAACTTTAAAGCTTAATATACCGCAAACGGATCCTTTAATTGAAAAATGGTGTTCACATACCCGCAATATTTTTGAACGGCCTATCCAACGATACCCCATACCATGGGATAGACGAGAAAAAAAAATAACATCCCCACATTGCAACACTAAAAAAAAATTTTTGTTCAACATTTTCTTTAACTACTTTGTCGGCGTGATTAATATGTATCAATCAATCAATGAACTATAATAGTCCACTGCTGGACATAGGCATGCATTAGTATGTATACCTATGCCAAATTACAGATTTGTAGTGCTAAGCGTCTCTGAGCTGCAGTGGGGACAGGCAGACAGACGGACATGGCGAAATTATAAGGGTTCCTTGTTTACTACGGTAGCTTAAAAAATCGCCAAAGTAAATAACGCAATGAACATGACTGAACTGTCAAAATGCAAAGCATTCCCAATTCCCCATCAATTGCCATTTTATGACGTCAAAATAATAATATTCAAATTCTGTTTTTCTATGAAGCAGTCTTTTATAGAACCATTTCACCAACCTTAAGCTCTCATCCTTCATTTCCCGAACTATAAGGACCTACTCATATTCACCTTCTTTCGAAGAAGAAATAATAATCCATTGAAAAGTGCATAAAAACCAGTGCACAAGAGACATTGCTTTATTCTTGCCGTCAAACAAACGTTGATAGGATCCGCGGTGTACCACCTATCACTTTTTCTATTACCCTGGTACGCCAGTGTGATGGACATGGAAAGGGGTGGAATCGTCCTGGTAACAAAAAAATGTTAGAAGTAATTAATCTTGTTGCAGAGTAAGGCCTTTTCCTCATTGCTCGTTAAGCAGCTGTGCAGTATTATTATACTCTGTATACCAAAACGATACCGCACTGCTTTCATTTATGGTGGATGTCACATCCTCATGTGACATCCACCATAAATAAAAGCAGTGCGGTATCGTTTTCGGTAAAAATGGATATGTAATGGTTTTGATCCTAACCTCCTCAGGTTAGGTAGGATCAAAACCATTACTTATCCATTTTTGACAATTGGTTTTTTTTTCGCGATTTCTGCACCAAATGATAAAAACTACTATTAACAGAGATAGTTTAGTTCAAAACAGTATATTCTCCCAAGCAAAATGATGTCTAATATGAACGTTTAGTTCAAAACATCAACATATCCTGGTTAAAAATAATTATTTTTGAAATATACGTATCATTATCCTAAATAATTTACACAAAGTAAAGCGCCTGTCTTGGTTTGGAGTTGCGATCGTTAGCCTACTGTAATAGAAGTTTTTTAGCTTCTCGACAAAAGATTGTAATTTAAATAATGTGGACTTTTGGATTGAAAGAAAAAAAGGTTTACTTGTCATACAAAACGTTTTAGGAAAAAGATTGTTTTCTTTTGGATATATTAAATTACAATAATTACTAGGTAACACCAAAATGAAAACTAAAAAATTATAGTACCAAAGCGATTCCCACGTGTTCCCTGTCCAGAGCCATCAACAGCGCAGTACAGTTGCGCAAGAGTCGCGGTGACCACAGACCGAAACATATACATATTTATGAGGTGACTTTAATACACAATTTCTATGTATTATCTTTTAGTAATGCAGGAAGTAGGAGTGAAGATGTTAACGGTAGGTGACTAGCTGCTTCTGATTTGGTGATATCGTTTAATTGGACTGATTATAATCTTGGTAGTGTGCGTTACACTGAAAGAATTGAAGCTGTGAAAGACATGAATTAGATAAAGACGTTCTAAGTACAACAAAGCGTAAAAAACGAGGCATGAGGTATTTAGAACAAACTTGGATTTAAGTTAGACAAAATTGACAAAAAATTGTTTTGAAAGGTTTTGATGGAAGTTCTACTAGAAGAGCTTTCATTTATAAACACAACTTTTTAGCAACAAGTAAGCTTCTCCATTAGTACCCGCTCTTTTGAGCGGGTACTAATGAAGAAGCTTACTTCATTTTAAAAGTAAAATCAATAATTCCATCATCAGATACTTGAACTATGTACAATATTATTTATTTGACATAATAACGTATTAAGGTGGATCTGTAGAGGTCGCGAAATTCGAATTTTATTACGTTTTTTGCATTTTATACACATTTTTACAAAATTATGATCAAATTAAAATTGAATTAGAATTATGAGTTCTAGTGAAACAAATCTACCATTTGTTCCATAAGAACTTTTCCATACATACATACATACATATACATACATAAACTCACGCCTTCTTCCCATGGGGGTAGGCAGAAACTATAGAACGCCACCTGCTACGCTCCTTACATACTCATTTTGCTTCGTTTACGTTCATACATCTGGTCATACACGCACGCCGGTTGCCAGTACTACGCACCTGATCTTTTTGAAGAACATCATCAACAACAACAACAGAACTTTTCCATAAGAGATTTATTCTTGTGAAATCTAAATGAGAGAGATGTATTAACGATTCTAATTCTGTAAATACATAATTGCATAAACACGTAAGAAATTTGTAATTTCGCTGGCTACCACTGCGGATTTACCTTAAACACCACTACTGGCTTAGGCACTGCTAAATTAACTAATGATTACAATCTACGATTATAAAAACTAGCTCTTTAATGTCAAATCCAAAACGTGTCTGCTAGAAATATGGATGACTTAACGAATAAATTAAGAGGTTTTCCATTACGATTGCTCACTCAAATTTTGACATAACATTAAGTATTGAATACGTCACTATTTCAAAGAATCATCGTCTATTAGTTAAGAGATCGAGTAGTACCGACAAAGTGTTTGATTTGACAGCTCGAGATGTACCCTCCAAAGGTAATTAATAAGCAGATACAACCACTTAAGATAAGTAAAAATATTTTCATCCCGAAACTGCACCGGATATAGATCGTATCGGCATGACAAAGCGTGGCGCCAAGAAACTTTTATATCTACATGTACAAAATTCAACCATAAATGTTCTGGCATTGAGTCCAGTGTCGCTTACACCTAATTATACTTTACCAGTATCATCACGTGTCAGACCAAATTCAACCACAAGACAGGGATCATTAAGTTCGATTTTACTCATAACTCGTTCCATTTCATTAACTTCGAGAGATTTGTCAGCAACATTGTCCTCTTCCTCAACATTAGACTTTATTGTCAAAGCTTTAGGTTCTTTTTCAGTTGGTGTATAAACTGAAGTGGCACAATCAGAATCTATTGATGCTTCTCTAAAAGCTTCAGCCATCTCGAGTGCAGGTGGTATGACTCCTGTGTCTCCGAAAATAAATGAAATGGTCATTGTGAGATAAGATTTCTCGGTACTCTATAATGACTGATATAGTAACGCTTTGAGCGAGGGAAATTCCATTCAAGAGTGCATATTATTAGACAGTATTAATATTGACGAAGAATTTCAAGAGCAAATCACATATATGTATGCTGTCTGCTGTTTCGTATAGTTTAAAATACAAAAAATATTCATTGATCTTATTGAACTATTGGATGGGTGGGGCGATTTCCCATATTTTGGTTACAAATCTCCTAACAAAGAAAATATAAAAGACTTGGATTTTGCCATCTAATTTCAACAGGTCAACGAAGTTTTGAAGAGAAAAACTAAACAGTAAAGCACTGTGTGATGGAATATATAATTTGCCGGCATTTCAATACGTTAAATTTTTATCTAAGTTTTACATTCCTACGGTCGTAATGGTGTCTCAACGCGACAAGGAAAGCGTTAACTGGAGCAAAGTTATTGTTTTTTTAATTAACATGGTTAATTAAGGCATATGTAAAAGAATACCAATAGAAATAGGAACTGTTTAAATTAAATGCTATGGAATTTATTTACCTGGATGAGTTTATTTACCGTGGTAAATAAACACATCCAGATAAATAAATACTCCTGAAATAATGAAAACTGATGATACGAGTACATTGGTATTGCTTTCATTAAACACTGCAACCAATATCATATAGGTACCATTTTTGATAAAATATTTGAACGTTAAACAAACATTTTGATCATAATAATGCGTTTCACGTTTTGTTTTTTGGGTTTATTTTTTTTTGCCTTATTTTTTTCGTTGGTTGGTTTTTAGGGTTCCGTACCCAAATGGTGCCAAACGGAACCTTATTACAAAGTCACCACTGTCCATCCGCCCGGCTGTCTGTTAGCGGGCTGTATCTCATGAACCGTAATAGGTAGACAGTTGACTTGCTACAACATCATGTGCTGTGTGCTGCATCGGTCGACGTCATCACGTCAACGCCGGCTATCGCTGAAAACCAGCGCTGGGGCTCTGTCTCGCATAGGGTCGCAGCATTATGCTGAGCGTCAGCCGTTTTGCGTGGATGTGACGCATATTCTCCCCCAAATTGTTTCTTTTTTGTATTTGTGTTCCTTCTTTGCGTCATGTTTACCGCAAATAAACGTATTTTCTTTATTTTGTTTTCTAGCATAAAACTGAATAAACTTTTATTTTGAAAAAAAATGTTACCCGACATGTTGGGTGTCATTGTAGCTCATCAAGTACAATTTTTGACTATTTTTTATCTTAAAAAATGAAGAAAAAGGGGCCCGTAAAAATTGTCAGTTTAAAATCATTTTTGTACGAGCTCTATCGCAACAATTAAACAAGTTATGAATTTAAAACTTCTGTAGGTACATCATGTACCATATGCTGTATTTAATAATTAACAAATTAACAAAAAAGCCGATTCATAAGGTTCGTTATTTAAATATGGGTGATTTTCAGCATCTGCAAAAAATAACTTTGTAATTCTCAGTACCTATCATTATGACATACGATTATTTTGCAATTTTTTAAATTTAAGATGACAAATATTTGTTTAGTATTATCATTTATCCGAACAAAAAATGAATCCTCCGCAGTCTGTCTGTCTGTCAGCGAGCTGTATCTCATAAACTGTAATAGGCAGAGAGTTGAAATTTTCACAGATTGTTTATTTCTGTGACCGCTATAACAACAAATTCTAAAGCGAAATGGTTTGGAACCCTTTCGTGTGCGAGTCCGACTCACACTTGGCTGGTTTTTAATAAACAACAGAAATTGCATTGCTGCTTTAAAATACTGTGATAACGTGGCTTAAAAAATTAAGCAAACGAATAACAACACTAAATGGATAAGGAAGTCCAGCAACCCAATTGCGTAATACACTTTCTTTAACAATCCGAAGGATTTTGAAAGAAATTCTTAATCTATTGCAACATATGTTTGAAAAATGCACGTAAATAATGCAATTAATGTTATTGAATTGTGAAAATGGCAATTGTCACAATTACCCCGCAGTTCTCGGTTATCATGGATTTTCAAAAGAAATAAAACTCTCTACGCAGTAAAAATTTTCAGTTTTTTCAACGTTTCGTAAACGTCCCTGTCTTTCGTATCCAACGTCTATTCTTATCTCACAATTACCTACAAACACAAGCCCGGGAAAAATCGGTCATACGACGACCGTTCACCCGGTCAATCGCCTGTAATCCTGGCTTATGCGGGCAGGCCGAACTTACGCGTGTTGTACCCGATAATGGGCAGTGCCAATCATTGGAATTGCTGCCACACCGTCCTTTGTTTTTCTTAAGGGTCTGTCAATTGTGGAGGTGTCATTAGCGGTTGATAGGGGATGTTTTTAGGCTGTGTTTGAATTAGGTTGCGGTGGTGGAAATAATTGGTGCATTTAATATGGCAGTTACTTTGTCTTAAGTTAAAAGAATTGCAGCCTAATTGCGTAAAACACTTTCCATCGCAATCCGAGGATTTTGAAGGAAATTCCTTATTCATTGCTTTATAGTTTTGAAAAATTCGTCAGCTCAACAACGCTTATAAAGCAATGATAGTTGCTGAACCGTCAAAATGAAAGGCATTGGGATCGATTGCCATTTAAATTGTGTTACGCAATTACCCCGCTATTACGAATGTCGTCTTTCGGTGAAGTAAAATATGACTCGTATTTCAAAAGTAATCATTTATTTACTGAGCTATTTGGTTTTCAGAACTTTTCATCATTAATTAGACTACGACAACAGATAGAGTTCAATTAGACAGAGAGGATAAACGAATCCAAGACATACTGCTTGCAAAAACCTAACCAATAAAACCTACGGTTAATTTATTTCAAAGCATTTTAAAAACATTTACAGGCACTTTTGAACTGTCAAAGAGTCGGTCAGTTGGTCAAAAAGCAGAAGCTAGATGCCCATTACAAAACGTAGATCTCTATGGAGACGAACGGGCCAGAAACTTCAAGGATGCTCCTTAAAATCAAGATATTACAAAATCCTGGGTACATTATTCTTGTTGATTCTATATCTGAGAACAGTGTAAAAAAATAAATAAAGAAACAATTCAAAATATAAGATTAAAATCCGGACAAGTGCGAGTCGAACTCGCGTGGTGAGGGTTCCGTACAATGAATATGTTATCTACTACGTTATCCCAAGATAATTTATTCCAAGAACACACTTAACATTGCACATTGTAGTTGAAAAACATATTCTCCCATAATACATCCCAACTGCAAATGTAAGTTTGTACGCAAAATATTGAGAGATTTATCATGTTATTTTAACACCATATACTTCTTATAGGTTTTCCTGTAATCTATAAGTAAAAAAGTATTTTCTGTATTTTTTCAAAATTTTGGGTCAGTAGTTCGGAGATAGGGCGGGAATAGTAAATTTTCTTGTATTTTCTAAAATAACTTTAAAAGCATTTATTTTAAAATTATATTAAATATATATTTGAGACTTTCGCAACAAGTTCTTTCATTTGATATGTCACACGTTACAGTTTGCAAAACTTATTTTTTTAATTTTCTAATTTGCCTCCAAAATATGAGGGGGTCCTCATATTTATAATTAATTCCACAGAAACTCATATGTGTGCCAAGTTTCAACTTAATAGGTCCAGTAGATTCAGAGAGTATTGGCTGTGACAGACATACACATGAGTAATCCTATAAGGGTTCCGTTTTTTTCCTTTTGAGGTACGGAACCCTAAAAATTAGCCCTGGCAGTTAAGAGATGACCAGTCTCAACTAACGGCGCCCGTTCACGAGCATGACGCGTGGATCAGCACCATTCAGCTCAACCATTACCACCATATTGACAGTAGGAACCTACAATAGACGTATAGTTGCCTACCTACTTCGCACGTAAGGACTCTCACAGCCGGATCTTTAATTGAAGGCATTAAAGTAACCAATTAAAAGGCATCAAATAATTTGGCAATACTCCATTGCTTATTAATTAATGGTAGATAAGTGGCACTTACAGATATTTATATAAAGTTTATCGTAGCGGAATATTTGGGGAATTCTTGTTGGATAAAGGGCAAGGGCGAAAGCTACGGTCATCTTGTGACTTTGTGTTTGAAGTAAAGTGACGTAACTACGATATTGTAGTTTTGGTGATGAGTTAAGGTATTCGATGATTTTTCAAAAATTCAAGTTTGTTGCTGCAAAAATTTAGGAAAGCAGTGGTGGCCCAGTGGTAACGGCCGCGACTTACAAGTTGTAGGTCGTAGGTTCGAGCCCGGACAGGCGCTTTACTTTGTGTAAATAATTTCATCGCCACTGCTCTCAAAAAACGGTGAAGGAAAACATCGTGAGGAAACCGGCATTTACTAGAACCAAAAATGCGAAGATATGTGACATCTACCAACCCGCACTGGGACCGCGTGGTGGATTACGGCCCGCTCCCTCTCGCAGAGAGGAGGCCTGTGTCTCAGCAGTGAGAACATTATAGGCTGATTACCTATGTCACTTACCAATTTATAATCTGAAATCATATAAATAGCTTTGTGTAAATAATACGAGTATCACCACTACTGCTCTCAAAACGGTGAAGGAAGACATCGTGAGGAAACCGGCATGTCCTAGAACCAAAAATTCGAAGTCGTGACATCCAGCAACCCGCACTGGGTGGATTACGGCCATCTCCTCTAACAAAGAGGAGGCCTGTGTCTCGGCAGTGGTAACATTATAGGCTGATTATGCTGCTAAAATTTAAGTTTAAGCTAGGTAGTGGTAGCAGTGCTGACTAGGTGCGTTGGACATACATTCAGTATGTCCAACGGATCACTCATGGAGGCAATTTTGCTACATGTATTTTTTTTTGTTTTTTAAGGTGTAAACATACATCTATCGCGGGCTTTCTAGTACCAAATGTTTATTTTGAGACTGTGCCCGGTGTCAAATTTAACTGATACACAAATAATCGTCTTCAGAAACTTATTTTTCACATATTCAAACGTAATTCATCAAGTGACACTAAAAGTATACCTTTACGTATTTAAAAGTAGCCCTTTGCAGCCAATTTTATATGATCAATGCGAGTAAAAACCAGAATTTCTTACATCACGTCGACAAAAACACAGCAAACTTGACTTACCCCACTTTGCGTCCCTCCCTGTTCTTTTGGACCGCAATCAATGTCCACTTGAGTGGCACGTGACACGAGCCCTTATATCCAACTAATTAGATATACACTTACTGTGACAGACAGACACACATTATTGTGTTGATGTGTATGTGGCTTTGTTGGCGAAATTATGAAGTATGTCTTGAAAATTATGATGAAGATATGCCATTTCATTGGATGAAAAGATTCATGGTCTACTTCAATTGAGAGCCTGGACCTTCCCTTAAAGGTAAGCTTTTGTGTAAGATTTCCTAAAATAATAATAAAATAAAATAGTTTGTTCTCTACAAATAAAACGCACATCACAAAAAATATACACGCTGCTAAAGTCAAAATTATACACGCTGCTAAAATCAAAACTACACACGTTGCTAAAGTCAAAATTATACACGTTGCTAAAGTCAAAAGCCCAATACACGTTTTCGAAAGAATACAAAAAAAAAGATTTGACATTAAAAATTTTAAAGTCATACGCTCAAACCTTTTTGTATAGAACACTGATCAAAATTCATTAGTAGTAGTTATTTCTATTTGATTTTATTGTATTGTATTGTATTGTGAAACCATTTGATTAGCTATTTATTAAATTTTCGTGTCAGTTTGAAAATATATTCACGCATTTTAGTTTTCAAAATCCTAATTTAACTAGAACTTTCCAATCAGGATGGAAAATTAAGGCTCGTGCAGACTAACATGATATCGCGGACGCGACAGCCAGCAATATGCCTGTCGCGCCCGCGATATCGCCCAAGTCTGCACAAGCCTTAATCACTCCGATTAGCTGGTGATTTGCCTACCTCAGAAACGAAACATAAATTAATGTCTCATGTGTATACTTAATGTCGCCATTAACCGTAAGCTTTCATCAGCCATGTCAGTCGGAATACTTCACACAATAATTTTGCAATAACTTTGTCACAGATAGCGATATCACGCCATCGTTCGTATCAGTGGAGTGTCCATCGATTTATTGTCATTTAATATTGTCGGTTTATCATTACATCAGTGTAATCACAGCACACTGGACTTGAGAACACTTGGATGGTTCTCACGGGTGTGGGACGTGATTTTTAGTTTGTCATCATAGTGATTATTGGAGGGGCTAAGTAATAACAGCCGCACGGGTCGATCGATCAGGTTAAGCTACGCTTGCCGCGGTTGGTCCGTAGTTTGGTGACCATCTTTGCACACCGAGACTCCTCCGTGCCTCGGAAAGTACGTTAAGCTGTCAACGTCCCGGCTGTTATTTGTAGATCTTTGACAGTTGTTACGGGTCGTCAGAAGCCCGAAAGTCTGACAACCAGTCATACCAAGAGGTATCGTGTTACCCAGTAACTGGGTAGTGGAGGTCAGATAGGCAGTCGCTCCATGTAAAATACTGGTATCTAGCTGCAACCGGTTAGTCTGGAAGCCGAACCTAACGTAGTTGGGAAAAGGCTAGGCAGATGATGATCATAGTGATTATTTTTTGACATTTCAGTTCGTAAAAGCTGTACTCCTGTTAAGCCCCGCGCGACACCGATTCCGAGTCAAACAATAGAAAATCAATTGTGTCTCATTAGCTGTCCTTGACCAATTAATGACATATCACCATAGTCTATTATCAAGGTTTATTTAGATCGTTGGTCCTACTTGTTATCTAATATTATCGATGCGTAGGAAAACAGTGAGTCATTGATGCAGCTTTTTTTTTTTACAATAAGGAAAATAACTTACCTAGTAAATGAAATACGTACATTCGAGACTGGAGTCAAATTATATTTTAAGTATCTACATTTACCTACCGTCAACCCGATAAAAAACGGCGAATTATTTAAGTAAACATAGTCAACAAGGTGACGTTTTGCATCCTCGTCAAATTTCAGGAGGGTGCCATGAAAGACATAGGTATATAATCAAATAAAATTACGATACCTGTTCAATAATTAATGCATAATTGTTTTTTTAGTTATTTAAGTTTGACAGTATTTTAGAATACACCACTTTCACAGAACAGAATCACCCCATTACGTATGCGGTAGTGTGTGTGTAAAAGGGCAGTTACAGTGCGGTATCACACGGGCCGCGCTTTAACATGCGTGTCCCATACATGCCGATTTCCGAAAATTAGAAAAAAAAGACCTACTTATTTTATTATTGATTCGTGTCGAGAATCATTAGAATAGTTACCTCTTTGAATTTGACAAGGATGCAAACGACACTTTGTATAAGTTCCATCTAAATATAAATTATTTGGTATCGCTGTAATGTACACAACCACAAGCATTTTCTCCTTCAAACATCTGATTAACTATTAATACTTGCTACAACAATAAACTAACATTGTAGACAAACATTTCTCTCCACAATACTTTCGGAGCTTACTTTTGTTAATATCTTAAGGACGTATGATTGATCAGCAGTTCGCAAAGCTAGACGACAGTTAATAATCGCACCCCCTGCTCTAATCTCTAGTATTCTGTTCAAGGCATGAGCGACAGCGGTGTCTACAGCGGTAGAGTTGAAATTAAATAATTAAAGACTGCCTTATTAATATTGGAAGTTGGAAGCTGTTTCAATTATTTAAGAGCATAGGTATACACTACACATCACCATACACAGAAAAGATAAGTTAAAACAAGTATTTACAAAAAAAAAAAATACATATTGATAAATAACTTTAACTTCGGCGGTTGATGAAAGCAAATACATCGACTGCCGAAATTAATCCGATATCAATCTGTTTTTTTTTTTGTAAAAAGTTTTTTCAAATTCTCGGAAGTTATTTTATCATCATCAACATACACAAAGTGGAAAAAATACGCGTTGTTGAATCTAACTTTGAAGTCTGTCAACATCGTACATTATTGGAAAGAAAGGTAAGTTATGATAAGGACCTTCTCGGTTTGGGAAGAGGTATTTGCTTTGCAATGGCACAATTTGTTTTCATTTATTGTTGTTGTCTATGTACAGGTGCTTAGGACATTAGCACTGTTAGGAAATACACCTAGATACAACTTACCTATTAAAATAACGCTCTGGTGCCATAAATTTAGTTCTGAGGACCTCTCACTCTCTCAAATTCGCAAAACTTGTACCACACACAGTTTCTATCTTGAAAATGTTTACCGTTGACACCCGAGATTAATATTGTACAGATGGAAAAGCCGAAGGGAATTGAAAAGGTGACTTGAACTTTGCTGGCACGTTTTGGTTTCGAACTGTTTTTCGCAAACCTTTAAAAACCTTCTTTGTTATTTTTTCCAAGTCATCATCATCATCTGCCTAGCCTTTTCCCAATTATGTTGGGGTCGGCTTCCAGTCTTACTGGATACAGCTGAATACCAGTATTTTACATGGAGCGACTGCCTATCTGACCTCCATAACCCAGTTACTGGGTAACACGATAAGCCTTGGTAAGACTTTCGAGCTTCAAACGACCCGTAACGACGGTCAAAGATCTACAAATGGCAGCCGGGACCAACGGCTTAACGTGCTTTCCAAGGCACGGAGGGTCTTGGTATGTAAAGATGGTCACCCATCCACGGACTGACCGCGGCAAGCGTAGCTTAACCTGATCGATCGACCCGTGTGGCTGTTATTCAAATTCAAATTCAAAATCTTTATTTCGAGCGAAGACTCATATAGGGTTAATAACATTTTTCTTAAAACTACTCGTAAGTGTTAGTAAACAACACGATACGACGGCACATGTAACTGACAGCAGTGAATAACATATGGACAGACCACTCTGTCAGCAATCATTTTCAGTACCCTGTTAGGGCTGGCCATGACTCGAGCTACCATGGATGCTGCGCGCTTGCGCATTATTGTGTAAAAGCAATACACGCGCCGCTGCAAACATTCCTGATGCACTGCAACGCCATGGCAACCCCATCAGGTTTCTGAACGCATTATTAAATTGGACACGAAGGGCTCCATACGACGCCCGCGAATATGTATCCCACAAGCTGCATGTGTAAGGTGGTACAGAATGTTCTAAATAGCGTCACCTTTACGTCTGCAGTACAACGTGAACACCTGCGGGCTATCATATTCGCACGCACAGAAAGAGCCCTCCGTTCCCTTTCAATGTCAGCATTGTCTCTAAGTTCAGTGGTGACCACGTGACCTAGATATTTAAATTGTTCCACTCGCTCAAGAGGAATACCGTTTAGCCGTATGGGAGGCACATCAAGATCGTATTTGGCCACAAAACCCACATGAAAAAATAAATCGAATAATTTATTTACCTTGTCTAATCGTATTCAAATTAAGAAACTTTTGGTTGTTGATGACACAAACAAACTCAACAAAAAGCTTATGCAACAGTAATTGACAATAAAAATTGCTTAGCACTTTTCCCAAGCTTTGCAAACCTATATTGGCAACCAAGGACTACAATCCATGGCTTCCAAGACCAAAATGTTCTCCGTAATAGAATTACGAAGTAATCGTACTAATCTAACCTCAACGATCCATCCTGCAAGGAAGTTAAGAAATAATCTTCTATGGACATGAAAAACGAATTTCTAAATCGAAGCTGCTAAATTAAAAAGTCACGATGTTGGTCAGAAAGCTGTGGTGCGCGATGTGTTTCAATTTGGTCGGGTATTGTGGCTAGTGGGAAGATTGAAGATGTAAAGTTTTTTGAAACGGTATGGAATCTTGATGCATGTTTAATCTGCGGACACTCTACTACCACAAAAGTGTCCTAATGAGGGTTTTCTGGCAGCACTGAGACGTCGGTCAGCAACTGTCGAAAGTGTCAGAGCGCCTATATTTTCTTAAGTCGTGACTGACGTCATCATATATTTTTTATTAAGTGTCGAAATGAAATTCCTCTTGTCAAAGTGGCGCCAACTGGTGGCGTGAATGTTCATGAAAACCCTTAATATGATCAGTGTTTCTTTGCCTTGTATAGCCCTGAAATCTAATAATAGAAACGCCCAAATAATTATGACTCTTTAGAAGGTATGTTATATACATAGCAGCCAAATTCAGCACAGCTACGTCTTCATCTTCTTTAAATTAGATTTTGAATATTGGTGTGAAGGCCACAGCTCTTAACAAAAGTAACATCTTTCCTCACGTTTTCTGTGATTTCGTGAAAAGCGACGGAAGTGTGTAGACAGCTTGAGCATGGAATAAGTAAGTACTTTTTACTAGCATGGAATTAGTAAGTACTTTATAATAGCATGGAATTAGTGTACTCATGGAATTAGTAAGTACTATGTAGATTGTAAGTAGAGGGGGTCGAATTTCGACTAGTGGGCGACCACTAGTAATTAATAATTATTCGAATAAATATTTTAGATAATTTTGAGGTTGATTTCTGCCGCTGCTTAATTGCTTATTACCATGGTGATATATCAGATTTTAAACACCTTAAAGAAAGAAAGAAAGAAAATACGTTCATTTGCGGTAAACATAACGCAAAAAAATAACACAAACACGAAATAACAAGTGGGGGAAAATATGCGTCACACCCACGCAAAACGGCCATCGCTCAGCATAATGCTGCGACCCTATGCGAGACAGAGCCCCAGCGATTACTGTAAGGCTCGCTCGTTTTTTTTATTATAACTACCACATCTAGTACCACTACATCTAAGACAAAATCCTTTAGAAAACGGTCGTCGGTCTGACTTAGAAAATTACTTACATGCAAACCAATTCCCATAAACCGCAGGTAGGGTATTGGCGGCAAATAAACAGTGGAGTCTTTTGTCCAACCGCCACCGCAAGCCGAGACAATGTCTTATGCTCCGAACATTGAAACATGCCTGCTATAGATATGGCTGCAGCTATATACAGGATCACGAGTAACATCCTGGAGGAGTCAGTGAGAATTTCCATTGGAATTTTTCTAATAAAGAAAGTTTCATTGATTACTCTCAAAACGGCGAAGGAAAATATCGTGAGGAAACCGGCTATAAAATGTCCTAGAACTAAAGATTCAAAGACAAGTGACATCTACCAACCCGTACTGGGCCCGCGTGGTGGATTACGGCCCACTCCCTCTCAAAGAGAGGAGGCCTGTGTCCCAGCAGTGGGAAAATTATAGGCTAATTATGCTACACTAACATTTTGTTTGTGAACCTCAAAGAATTCCTATTTTGGGGTCATAACAATAAATAATCAATCAATTCAGCCTATCGCAGTCCACTGCTGGACCCCGTTCTCCGCCTTACGCATCTAGTCTATCCCAGATACCTTCTTAAGGTCGTCGGTCCATCTAGCTGGGGTGCATCCCGCACTACGCTTGCCGATACGCGGTCTTCACTCCAGGACTCGTCTGCTCCACCGGACAGACTGGAGTGGGTAACTGCGGCCAACTTGAATGTAGCGCTCGTCAGCCGCTGTCCACGGCTCTATTCATATATAATTATTGTGGTCCTTGATAATGCTTTAAATTTAGACTTTCAAAAGGAACACAATAGTGGGTATGTATCGAATATGATTTGAATCAATAAAATTTGTCTTTTTCTGTTCAAAACGTTCTGAGTAGTCCTTATTTGGGTCTGTTTGGTTTCTTAAAATATTGGCCCTGATTTACATAGTTTGCACAAAAAAAGCCCCAGATAAACACACGCCAGTGCTACATAATGTGACAATCGTTTTGTCAAGAGTAGCATCTCACATCAATCAACTCAGCCTATCGCAGTCCACTGCTGGACATAGGCCAGGCTGCACCACAGCATACTGTCCTCCGCCTTTCGCATCTAGTCTGACCCAGCCACCTTCTTAAGGTCGTCGGTCCATCTAGCTGGAGAGCGCTCCACACTACGCTTGCTGATACGCGCTCTCCACTCTACGATGTCATACTTACGATGCAGATAAACGTTATTACAAAAAAAAAAAACGAGCTAGCCTTACAGTAGTGAAACATCTGACATCTCACCTTGGTGGCTTATTACCAAATAAGCAACTGAGCAGCGACAGAAATTAACCTCTTTTTTATTTAAAAAAACCTAAATACTGAAATAATTATTCGAATAATTTATTCATTACTAGTGGTCGCCTTCGGGTCGAAATTCGACTCCCTCTACTTACAATCTATATAGTGCGTACTAATTCCATAAGTACTTACTTATTCCATGCTCAAGCTGTCACTTCCTGTCTACACACTTCCGTCCCTTTACACGAAATCACTCCCACAGAAACCTAAAGGAAAGATGTTCACATCAAAAACATCCTTTTCTTCCTGATTGGATCAAAGATTCTTGATCAGAATCCCATGTCAATGACGAGAAAAAATTCTTCACCTGCTTCAATTTGGGATTTAATCCACTTCGTGATCTACACGTCATGTACTCCACAAAATCTATAGCCATCCATCTAAGCAAAAATGAACTGTAAGTAAACGAAATAAGACCAAAATGACATAAATTAAGCCAAAACAAAGATGGCTCAGACATTAGAAAGGTCGCGTGCGTAATGAACATAGACTAAAAAGCCGCCAAGTGCGAGTCAGATACGAAGGGTTCCGTACCACCGTTCAATATTTAACAATACTTATTTTTTTTAAATACTTTAGGTATAAAAGACGTCGAGAAAAACACGTTTATTGTATGGGGACTCCCTTTTAATTTTTAACTTTATTTAATTTGTATTATTTGTTGTTATAGCTGTAGTACACTCTGTGAAATTTTAAAGTGTACCTATTACAGTTTAAAAGATACTGCCCTGTGACAGAAAGACGAACGGACAATGAAGCCTTAGTAACAGTTTCCCGTTAGCACCATTTGGGTAGGGAATCCTAAAAATAGTGATGTGACCAACTTATGCAATGAGTCTCGTAACTCCAGTTATATTGCCTAAAGCTAGATAATTTTCGGAATGACCGATCTGTCTCATCGTGCCACCAAAGTGAGTTATTGGCCTGTATTTTTTTCTTATGAGGCAAGAGTAAGTTTCACACGGTCTTTTGTCTTGCGACATTTCATCATTTCGTGGATGTCGGGTAAGATAAGAAAGGGTTTTGTATTTTTAAATGCTGTATTGTTTTAAGTTGAGAATATTTTAGTATTCGTATTGAGCAAGAGCTATTTGTCGTAGTATTTGCATAATGTGTTGTTACTTTGTAGCTTATTCTTTAATGAATCGTTTGATTCGGTGAAAGTCTTAGTTTTAAAATAATGGTCACATAATTCATTCCGCGAGGCGTGCAGAAGTTCTGTATATTCAGTTAAGTTCTGAAATATTATTATAATTAGGTAATTTATATTATTAGAGTAGTTTTGTGTTTTGTATTTTCATCTACCATAACCCGCACTGGGCCTGCGTGGTGGATTATAGCCCACTTCCTCTAGAAGATAGGAGGTCTGTGTTCCAGTAGTAGGAACATTATAGGCTGATTATGTGTGGTATGTAGAGTAGTTTTGCTGAATTATGAATAACTAGTTGCGGACCGCGGCTTCGCCTGCGTGACTTTTTCTGAAATAAAAGTAGCCTAAGTTACTCCTTATAATATCAGCTATCTGCATGAGACAGTCGCGGAGATTAGCCGGGACAAACAGACAGACAGACAAAAAAACAAGTTTTTGTTCTAAGTACCCTTATACTTTCATGAGGGGCTTGTGGCTAAGTAATAACAGCCGCACGGGTCGATCGATCAGGCTTGCCGCGGTTGGTCCGTGTATGGCTGACCATGTTTACATGTTGGTCCCGACTGTTATTTGTAGTTCTTTACAGTCGTTATGGGTCGTCAGAAGCCCGAAAGTCTGACAATCAGTCTTACCAAGGGGTATCGTGTTACCCAGTAACTGGGTTGTGGAGGTCAGATAGGCTGTAAAATGCTGGTATTCAGCTGCATCATGGAAAAAAGGCTAGGCAGACGACCCATATACTTTCTTAAGTATTTAGTAAATAGCTGTTATTTTGACATTACAAAAGACATTTAAATTTTGCCCACGGCTTCACCTGCGTGGAGGTCCGTAATTATCCCACTTGAACGAACACTTTTAAAAATCTAACACAGGTTATGGTCTATCCATGTGGCAAATTTCATCCAAATCCGTGCAGCCTTAAAGCGCAACAAACTCACTTACGCATTTATAATATTAGTTAGGATTTAATTATCACAGAGTTGGTTAAATTGGTTAGCATCACGGATATCTATGGTTGGATAGTTAGGATTTGATTATCATAGAGTTTGTCCTACCTATTGTAGAATTATTAATTCTACAATATTTTTTTTTAATTTATCCTTCGTTCTAAAGGCTCCTACATACTGGAGCGACTTGTCGCGCGACGCGTCGCGACACAAAGGCACCGCTTGTAGCGCTACACGCGGTGTCTTTGTGTCGCGTCGCGTCGCGCGACAAGTCGCGCCAGTATGTAGAAGCCTTTACACCACACATTCAACCTAATTTGTAGGTCCCATTTATTGTTCATTTGAAATTCTTCAATTTTGACGTGTAAGGATTGCGTCAAAATGGAAGATTCCATAATTATTCATCTTCAAACGATAGATACACTTCTACCAACTAATCTGTAAAATGGCGAAAATTGGAACTACGGCCGTCATGTTGAAATGTCATTCGATTGTCAATGTCTACTACATTCGGGTTCTCTGGTTGTTTTGTCGTGATATTGCTGAAATTATAAAGTTAAATATGCCGAAAGCTATTAAAAGTGATGCTCGAAACATATACCTATTCTAAAGGTTAAAACCTTTTTGAAGAAGAAGCTCGGGCGGGGTCAACGATTATTCCATTTAATCAAACATACAAACGAATTTCGGCAGCAACAGGTTAGTGTTGTCAACATTCTTGTTATAAATTACCCGATACTTAACTAATTATTTAAGTCAACGAAATATTCGTTTCTATTCTTGCTGCAGGTTAGCGTAACGGTAACGTACATCTATTAGGTAACCTGCTAAGTGAGTGAGCTAACTAACCTGCCAGGTTTCAAATTTCTACTAACATTTATTTTATTATCTTATATTTCAGGTGTGAGTCAAGGACTAATTTCAAAAATATTTAAGGAAGAGCACGCAGTAGAAGAAACTGTTACAACAATTTGGATACCTGGCAAGGAGAGAAAACGTAAAAGTGGATTTGTGCATGTTGATGATTTTGACATGGGAGTTATACGGTACATGAATTTTATTCTGCTAAAAAAGAGGTCCCACTGTTAAAAAGCTTCTAGAGGTCTTATAGACAGAAATAAATTACACAGGACAGCGAGAGAGTCTGCGTAAGCTGCTTCATAAGGTGGGATTTCGTTTTATAAAATCTTAATCCAATCGGAAGGTTCTTATGGAGCATAATGAAATATCAGCTTGGAGAGCTAAGTACTTGCATGCAGTGGATAAAAATAACAAATCTCCCCAGCCCTGGCCCATAATTTATTTAGATGAGACCTATATTCACTCTTCGCATACATTGGGTTAATGTTGGCAAGGAGAGGGTGAAGACGAAGTATTGGAGCCTGTATCGAAAGGACAAAGATATATTATTGTTCATGCGGGAGGAGATACTGGATTTGTTACAAATGCACTACTTGTGTTTAAATCAAACACAAAAAGTGGTGATTATCATGACGAGATGAATACGAGTAGTACCAACTTTAAAAAGTGGGTTATTGAAAAACTTGTGCATAATTTACGAGAGCCATCCATAATAGCGATAGATAATGCTCCTTATTAATTATATAATAGTATTTGTGTGAATAAAGTCCCAAATACGAATTCTTTAAAAAAAGATATGCAATTATGGTTGACCCAAAATAAAATTGACTACGGAGAAGATTTGACTAAACCTCAGCTTTTAGAAATAATTAAGAGAAACAAGCCTGAACCTGTATATGAGATTGAAAAAAAATTAGAAGACAGTAGACACAAATACTTATATTTACCACCTTATCACTGTGATCTCAATAACATTGAACTCATATGGAGCACAATGAAAAGAAAAGTTGCTGATGTAAATATTGAGCATAAAAATGCTGAAATTCCCCGCCTATGAGAAGCTTTTGACGCTAGAACAGTTCATGAGTGGGTACAGCATTGTAAACACGTTCGCAGGTTAGAAGGAGAATACTTAAAAAGTGATTTGTATTTAGATAAACCTTTTATTATAGAAGTGGTAAGTGACACTGAAACCGAAAGCGATAGTGATAATGATGATAGTGGTACGGAAATAAGCGGAGTATGGCCTCACAACCAGGATGAAGTTGTGTATGCAGGTTCATCTTAAGATCACAATTACTGTAAACCCGGTTTTCAATAAATTATTGTAAAGCAATTTCTTTTTTTTTTTATTACTACCACTAGGTACCACTGCTAATTATAATTAGTCAAATCTGGTGTTAGGGGTTAGGTACGGTCATAACTAAATGCTAGACATCCAGGTACCTCTTGCAGGGTAGGCACCTACTTAACTTCGCATTAAATGAAATAGGCACCTACTTAACTTCGCATTAAATGAAAGTTTATCCCCCCCGTGGAACAGTTTATCTGCTGAATTTCCACTTCATTGGATTACTTTTTAGATAAAGCTATTGTTTATTCCTGAGAGACTAAACTGTTAGCGTACCTACGTAACTGTAATTTATCAAATTCTTTTTATTTATTTTATTATGTTTATATAGGTATCATTGTTTTTAATTTGTAAAAACTGTAATTCTTATTAAACGATTATGTCTAATGTGAAATTTCCTTCTTGAAAACTTACTCAATTTTGGCCTCCTTATATTAATTAGCAACACTGAATCGACGGTGCCGTCCTCTTTCAGTTCACAGATAAGTTGGTAGGACTGTAGATATGTTCCAGTAGGGATCTATAAATGAGGTTGAATGTGTGGTGTTAGAACGAAGGACAAATACTAAAAATATTGTAGAATTAATAATTCTAGGTAATTATCGACATTACTTTACGACTACATTGTAGTATGTCGTGTCTAACTTTGTAGGTGTAGGTAATATCACAAACAAGCACGACTAAATTACTGAGCTGTAAAGTCCCCGTACACTTTGTGATATTGTCTGATAATCATAAAAAAAACCTAATGGTGTTCTTGCGAATTATGACAGCTATAAAAAATAACGTGCTAAAATTATCACGTGCAGAACTTTATCAGGAAAAATATGGCGTATGTATTAGGATAAGTACCTACTGGATTAGATTTGTGATAGATTTTAATTTGATTTGTGCCCGGTTGATGGCAATAGGTTCGCCCCTTACATGGGATTTCAAAAACATAACTCCCCAGTTATGTTTTTGAATACACCCGCATTTCCCCAAATGCGGGTGTATTTTACAGGTACACCTCTGCCCTTCGGGGAAACAAGGCGAGATGTTATGTTATGTTTAATTTATAATCTGAAATCATATTATAATCATAATATAGCTCTGTGTAAATTATTTCATCACCACTGCTCTTAAAACGGCGAAGAAAACCATCGTGAGGAAAACGGCATGTCCTAGAACCAAAAATTCGAAGATATGTGACATCTACCAACCCGCACTGGGCCCGCGTGGTCGATTACAGCCCACTCCCTCTCACCGAGAGAAGGCCTATCCCAGGCGTGGGAATAGGCTGATTATGCTTATGCTATATAGCTTTACTGCCTCGATGGTCTAGTGATCGCAGTGGTCTAATTATTATTTTGTGTACTTTAGTTTGTCCTAAATTTTCAAAGGAAAGGCTACAAATATGAAAACAAGGGGGGGGGGGGGGCTTTACCCTGACACTGAAGGGTCAATTTCGGATAGCAAAAGCTGAATGAAATTATAAAGAAGATTGAAAAATACCTAATTGAGTAATAGAGAAATAAGTCATACACGAGTCGGAATCGTATGTACCCTAAAAGCTATAAGCAAAACAAAAGAACATCATTAAAAATAACACAAGGAAAACTTCAAAACAATTATTTATATATCACGTACCTATACAAACAAAAAGTTGACTCAATGACAAATAGTGTTTAATAAGAAATCAATTTCGGTGTTCTCACGACTCCGGCGCAAGGAGACGCCTACTTCTTAGATTTGATTATGTTTAGACGTGACTAATCATTATTTAACTATGTTCACGATTATGTACTGCTGTGACCTGCTGTACCTACTGTTTTTGTTATGATTACATAGCCTATTTGGCCATGTGATTCTTGGCCATGTAGAATCCGCTTCGTCTTTATCAGTAGGTGTCATATGAAGGGGTAGTACCTAAATATACTTTTTTTTTTTTTTGGTTTTACATTATCTAATAACTTCTCCCGCTCTGGGTGGAGCGGGACAGTGTGTCAGACTCCTACTGACTAAAACCCACCCTTGTTACTTCCGTTGCCTGTGTTGCCAGGGGCCTCGGTATCCCTTTCCGACTTTCCCACGATCCCGATCTCGTACTTACATACTTATACTCACTAGTTGTAAAACTGGTTATAGGTGATATTCATTTTGAACTTCACTAAATGTACCTACCTATTTGTAAATGCTACAAAATCAAAAATATAATTTGTCGTCATCTTGTTGAGCTGTCCCATAAATTAAAATTAAAATTACTCTGTTACTGCCAGACATCGTACACCTGCTGCCTGTGGAACGTTATACACAGAAAGGCTTTCAGAGCCATACGGACCCTCTAGAATAATGGGTTTAGGATGCTGATGGGGTTGCCGCGATACTGTAGTGCATCCTGATGCACTAGTACACTACACTACACCGACTGCTTTAAAGCAATAGTGCGCAAGAGAGTGGTCTCCCTGATGCGTCGTATGCGGGGCAGCATCAAGGACCTTCTGAACACCTTAACGGAAAGGGTTGAGTGTCCTATTGTGGGGCACTAGAATAGGGTACACAGTTCTGGTGGTGTACTTTTTAATGTAAGATAAATGGACATCATGAGTAAGTAGGTGTAAGGTACTGTAGAGGTTCTATGATAATGCATCATCCTAGCCGCTAGTTGAAACTGGCAACTTACTAAAAATAAATATTTAAAATCGGAATATAGATTGGAAATGATGGGTTATCACAGAGACAGTCTTTAATGAACTCACAAACGAATATGTATTGAATTTTAAAAGATAAATATATTAACAGTTATCAAAAAGGAATATTATTTATTAATGTAGTACGTCCAGCACACTACAGTACTAACATAGTTTAAAGCTTTACTAACAATTTTATATGGAATTATGTTCTGAAATAAACTTATAAATCCATAAATAATTAATGCGAAAGTGAGCTTTTTTGTTACGCTTTCAAGGTAAAACGACTGAACAGATTTAGATAAAATTTGGCACATGGGTAGACCATGACCTGGATTAGGACAGAAGAAACTTTTATCCAGATATTCCCACGGAATCGAGACTAACGTGGGTGAAACCGCGATGTGCTGCGATGACGTTCACATTATTTCAAGTATATTCAGCGATAAAGAAATTATTGAAAAAAAACTTTAATAGCCGGTTCCTCTTGAAGTCAATACCATTGCTTGTCACTACTCAAACCACAATCACCAAAATTAATGAATGAATCTTAAAAAATCATCACTGAACAATCTATACCTTCCCACATCTCCACCGTGACACTAAGGTCACAAAATCTGACTGATGAATTGTATCCGTGATGTCACAATTAGACGGGTCCAAGTCGATGCTATCGGGGACCCCAGTGACCTTAGGGTCATACACATCTACATATACGAGAACCTGTCATTTTATGTATGTATTGAATTTTGTATGGGAATTAGATTGATGGGGATAAGATGTATCAAGTAGGTATGTTATGTAGGGAGTTGTATGCTTACGTCAGTTGTCTTCGTAAAAAGTTATAGAGACATTCACAAAAGCTTTTTATCCAACACGTGAGATGACTTTTAACAAATGATATTATTCGAAGTCAAGCATTACGATAAACCAATACATATTTTATACAACAAACTTAAAAACGGCTGCACACGAAGTGACGGCGGCGGTGGAATTATCGTTACGCTGCGAGGTGTCGCGTAGCTGATAGCACATTTTTCGCCCAAAACTCTTCCTTGAGGAAGGTCACCAAATGATGAGTCGGAACACGCACCACGAACTACTTGAAATAGGTGCTATGGCGTGCCTCCGACTTCTCCACCTTCAAGGTGCAGTTGGTCTTCATCCGTATGTACTCTACGATGAAAAACCAACCATCTTAATACAGCAATGGAGAGCTTGTTAATAAAAACCAAGCGTTACGTCCATAGATGATTTTGAAGAAGCTGTGAATTTGACTAATCACTCACATTCAAAATATTAGTTTAGTTATATTTCACTTACCAGGGATTTCTGCTTGGCTGGACTTGTGATGACTAATCTATCATGAATCGAATTTAGCAGTTTGCTTCATATTTTTTCAAGCCTCCAGAACTAAGTAGCCTTTATCTGAATACCTACATTCTAAAACAAAGCAAAGATAAATGAAAAGACATTAAGCTTCAAGCATGTTCAAATACGGAGTTCACACAAAATGTCAACGGAATCGCCCACATGTCGCCCCAGGCGATGTTTGAGCACCATACCAAAATCTATGTCAAGTACAATATTAACACTTCACATAGACCACGAAACATTTGCCAATCGAAAATATCCTTTATTAATAAAGCCACAAAGATGTTTCCTCTCATAATTGGCGGTAAATAAAATGAAGACGCAAATGATTAACAGTGAGTCTTGGAGGCATTACCTATAAAGGAATTGTCACGAAATATTAATATTGCTTCGTATCAAATGTCACTGATGAGTTAATGAAGTGCTGGTCTTGATTTAATGTCGATATATTAATTATTAATTAATGCTTGGTTAGTCTCAAGATATCAGACTCGCCTTATATCCCCGAAGGTGTAAGTAAAGATTTGCATTGTACATCAAGTTTATGGTTATCATAGTGGCAATGAGTGGCCTTACTGACATTTGCAGGAAACAATCCACAGTAATCAAACTAGATTTAGATAGTAATAGTGACCTATCGAAAAAGGACGTAGATAATTCTGATTCTGTAGCACCTGCTAGATTTCCCACGCCTGCTGCAATGACCAACCAAAGCTTACTCAGAGCTAAACAATCGTAATTTGACATTAGACGTTGACTGACTTCAAGAGGTGCTGACGTACTGAGCTCGACTGTGTAACTTTAGACTTCACAGAATCGTTTATCTTCAAATCATTATCTTACTTATTATCTTGAAATTTTAACACGGGCATTTGAAGGCTGAATATATACAGCTTCAAATTTTAAACTACCTATTTCAGCCAGCACTCTTGCGCAATCTACGTTACCTGTCACAATTCGCCATGTCAAAACATTTCAAAATCAGCAGGCTAATCAGATAGATGATCTAAATACACAAACAAACGTACATTACTATGAACTCAACTATGTCAAATGTAATTGAAGAACATGGCCGCACCAAATTTGACCCCGTCAAAACGAAATTTTCGTCAAGATTTTATCAGAAAACATGACATCTCGAATCAAACGACAAGTATTGTCTAAAAGACCTTACCGCTTGTTGGAGTACACCACACGTGGGGGATCCTTCAATCGAAATTGGACTCTGATGTACAAAGTATAGAGTTTAAATGCAATTACAATGTGACAAAGGTCTTTGTGATTTCGCCGTCAGAATAGTAGCCATTATCTGAGAGAACACACGTTCGGAAATAGTAAAAAAAGGTCGAAATATGATTAATAGGGCGGCGTTGCGGGACTCGGCTCGTTCGTGTGTGATTCTTTCCGTTTGACAGATTGTCTCGACTCTCTGACCCGAGCGCCCCGTTGAGACAATAATGATGTTGTCCCATCACTTCGATTGTCGATATCGATAAAAGACGTTTTAAGTTAAAGCTATTTAATTACCTATAAGAGCTGTATAGATGAATGAGTAATGTAATTTTTTACATTGCTCTATTTGGTAATACAGTATTTTCACACTACTTTGACAAAGTAGGTATATCTTCTTATTTGCGTGGCTGCTATTATTAGTTCTATTCCTATCACGTCTTCACTATTTGATTTCGGTTCCTGACTCAAGTAGTCACTCAATAAATAAGCATAGTCTAAAATTAACCGATACATAATCCTATATCAACTGTATCGCGGCATTCAGTATAACAGACCATCACTGAACTATCCACATTATCTCGATGTCGATACTTTCACTGTAATCAAATCACACATTCCTAGTCGCGAGGTCGACTGAGATTACTCTCAGCACGAGACTGTCCTGCGTCGGCGCTCGTTCGCGACGCTTTGACATCCCGACGTACACCACAAGCACACGTCATACACACTGACAAATTAACATTAGATCTTATTGCTAACGTGGTAAAGTCCAATTTGGTAGTAATTTTGAGGTGTTTAGACGCAAAACAAGGTTCTCAGTACGTCATACGTTGATAGACGGCCCAAACAGGTCGACGTGAGGGTAGGTACAACTTTTTTTACATCAATTTTGAATATGCAATATGAAGATATTGAAGGATTATTAGTCATGTTTTCGAAGATATTTATTTTTATGTATTCGTTAGGTTTGGGTCTCAGGAAGGTGTTATAACGAACTGTCATGAGATAAATGAAGTATCAATAAAAACTTGGATGCGCAGGAGTTGGCATGTGAGTAACGATTTAAAGGACAACCATAACTACCTACTGAGAATTTATTTACTACCAGTATTCAGGTCTTGGCAGGTGAAATTATATGCCAAATTAATGTCTAGATGAAAAGAAAGTTGATACTTATTACAAGTCTCATTTAATTATCGGCCTTGTAAAGAAATAATGCAAATATTTTCAATAAGGTTGCTCGTCATGTCATACTTAATTATTTTGCTTGTCATGACGGTTGCAAGGCGAGCTAGATGTAAGATCAAACGAAGATTGCATAGTGTGATTATTTATTTTTTCAAGTTTAATAACTTAAAAGATGATTCAAAACTATTATTTGTATGGATTCAAGAAAAACCTTATGGAAAAAATAATCAAAATAATGTGTTTAAACCAGACAGAAGTAGAATGCATCTAATCATCTAATATTCCACAATCAACATCAAAAGCGAAAGCCATATGATATAATAAAAGACAGTGTGTAAAAATATGAAAATAAAATATAGCTATTTATTTTTATTATAAACGATTTAAAAACATATTAAACCCAATACGAAATGAATCTCTAAAGAGAGAAACATCCGTCATATGACATCAAAACTAGAAATGATTTGAAAATGGTTTTACTATGCAATGAAAAAACTCATAAAATGTAAATGTGTTTGTGAGTAAACTTCCTATAAAACAGATTTGGGACTGACGCATGCAGATGACAAACTTTTATATTTCTGTAACTCGATGCTGAAATCGTCATTTGTAAAAATAACCTATTGCTTTTATATAAAATGGATCAGTCAGAACACTTCACTATCCATCCACCCAATTAGAATGCAAGACTTGATTTGATTCACACGTTTTCGCAAGGGACTATACTAGGTCCTATACATTTCGAATAACAACAAAAAATAATTCTACAGATTTTTCTTGTTCTTATATATTATTCTTCAAAAGCTTACTTCTAACACCATTTTTAATCCATAAACTAATATCTCATTAATTTCACCATATCCTGTCCTATCGGCCACAATAAGAATAAAAATCACCGAGCTTAATTCCCACTATTATACATCAATCTTCTATCCACTTAAGCATTGCGAAATCCATCTGGAATGTGTCTCACGTACTTTGAAGAGTGGCTAATGAAGTGCGTGGTTGATGTGTGACCCACCATCGGGGTTCCTTAATGATACGATTGACAGTACAGTGGAGCGGTCGCCGTCGGCTTCGTCGATTGTTTCTTGACTGAAGACTTGGGGCTGGGAAGTGAGCGGGTGAATGTTGGTGAGAAAAAAGTACCGAGAAAGGAGATGTCTATTCAAAAACGGGTATTTTAAATTCAGTTTGAACTATAATAAAAATATTTCGAAAGAATGTTGATGTCTACGTCAAAAAATTGGCGTCTTTCAGCTGAGGAAAAAAAAACCCCAAATAAAGGACATAATTCGAAAATGTTTGCCCAAAAACTAGAAAATTTTGTTGAACAATGTTTTCTATGTTAGCGCTTTTCTAAATGTAAATAACGAACCCCACAAAATTGGTAATAAATATATCTATAAAGCTAGACTATGATGCTATATCTACAGTCATATTCCAGAAAACCATCTGCCATATCTTCTTCAACAAACTTCAGGGCCCAAAAACGTGGGATACCTAAGAGAGACGTATTTAAATCCCATTGACGTCTTGTTCGTGGAACTTTGAATATAATGGCGCTTATCTGAAGGGTGTCTTTGGCATATTAAGTTTTATATTCAGCTGCCTCTATTTTCAAGGAGAATGATTCTTCCATGACTTGTGATCGACGGGTATCGGTCGTATATGTTTATTCGCTGAGTTTTATGGTGATTATGCTATAAGAATGTACTACTTTTGTGGGAATGAGGATGTATGGCCCTTTCATTACCCAGAAGGTAAGGCAATAAGAGGTTGAAAGATTGTACGATAAATGCATTGTTGATCTGAAAGAGAAGAGAAGCAAGTTTGTATTAGATCATTACAGTATATATGTCCAATATACCTTTTATGTAGGGTAACTGCTATAGTAATTGGCCACGCTATAGTAACTGGCCACTCATAACAAAAGAGGTAGAAACAAGGTAATGCAAGCAAGACCATCAATGAAAAGGGCAAAAATATTTCTGTATCTATTGTATTTTCGTTTTAGTTCATATTACCTTGTTTCTACCTCTTTTGTTATGAGTGGCCAGTTACTATAGCGTTGCCAATTACTATAGCAGTTACCCTACTATCTACTCTAAAACTGTATGTAAGCATTGATATCTAATCACATGTTTGACAAAAACCACCTGCCGAGATTTGTGTTTTCTGATAACAATACCCTGAGAGTCTCAGATGACAGGGTTCTTCGTTGACTGCATCGTCGCCTATCATCAGGGGAGATAGTAGTACCTAAATAGCTTTCTTTTTTTTGGCATACTTATAGTAGGTAATAATGCTGCCATCAACTTTGTTCTCATTCCCAACCACAACGAAATTATCAAACCCAATTTCACAAGACTCATTTTATTTAGCAACAGAATCGCGACTAAGACAATAAATCACTTTGCGTAATCTCTAAACTTAATGGATCTCAATCTTATCGCTACAGAATCCGGGAGACATAATTTGTCACTAGAAGATTGTATTACTTAAGTGAATGAGCAAATCATTCTACGTAACACTTGAGCCTGTACATTAGACAAGTTTACAGTGCAAGGTGCTATTAATGATGTCATAGTAGCTATTGTGCTTAATAGAGATCTTTATTTAACAGTAAAAGGTGAATTAATTAGTGCTTAAAGAGATTATCTTAACGCTAGATTAGAAAGTAAAGTGTCATTTTGGTGCCAAATGTTTAATGACTATCCAAAACATAAAATCCTTTAAAGTGAAATCTGTTTGTCTCCAAAGATTACTTTAACGACGGATAAAACTTTAATAATCTTGCAAAACAACATTTGTCATGTAGGTAATCCTCGAATTAGGAGTGTCATCTGCGTTGGTCAATTCGTGCAAAAAACCACACACGCATAATATAGTAGTAACGGCATCAAGTAGAAAAAAGAAACCGCGATAATTTATATATTCAAATGATGATGGTATAGAAAACATTAGGTATATATTTAGTTAATCATTGATAATATAAAACGCTATTTTGATCCATAACAATGATTAACGGTATATCCAAACAAAATAATAAACCACACGTCTATGATAATAAGTCAAATGTATGAAAATCAGCTAAGAGTAAGAATTTTGATCACAAGAAAAACAATAATGACGGACGACCAAATAAATTGATCGACGACGGTCCGCAGTAATTTGTCAAATCCAATCACGAAAAATTCCAAATAAAAATTTCGTTAGAACATAATAACGGGGACTTATTTGATTTTTTGCTCGGCATCCAATTTAAAATCTAATTACGGGTCGCGATGACTAGGCTACCATGATCAAGGAGCACCCTACAATGCCGTCACAAAGAACATAATTTCGTCATGTTAGCGAACAGGTGACAAAAAAGTATGATTAATGGTCATACGTTGTGGTCATCACAAAAGATATGTCAGTCAAATTATACTCGTCTTTATTCACATCAGACAACCATAGCCTAACGAATCAACACCCGAAAACATTATCGCACTTAAGGATAGCGTATCTTCGGAATGAGATTTAATTACTCTGTGCAATTCATAAATTCTTGTTTACGTCCCGTGGACATTACCAAAAAATATTCAACGCTATTATGTGTTAGCCATGACCTTTATTGATCGTGATTTGAATCGAGAATCGGTCGTGACATCTAAATAACTGATGTTGAGGTCGGCTGCAATCCAATCAATGACGGAAGCGTATGTATGTATGACGGAAGGCAACCGATTAAACGTTTTCAACGATACGCAGGCACGACTTTTGATCGTTTAGGTGTCGAAGGCTGGGCAAGCTTTTCAGAAATTAGTCAGAAGGTCTTGGCTATAATGGGCATAATAGTTGGTTATTTATGGTTACTGGTCAGATTTAATGACAAGGTTTCGTGCTGTGATTTGGTGCTTTTAGTTTAAAGTGGGTGCTGACCTGCCGAGTGCAACACCATTGGAATATATAAACCTTTTTGCACAAAGTTTCTAAATTGTTTCCTAAGACCAGACTCAGATTTATGAAATAATACCATAAGAGTATCAAATCTAATCAAACTTTTATTTGCTAGAAATACATTGTTTTGGTAAATGTGAGATCTTATAACCTAAATGTCATTGTATTCTGCCTGCAACGTTAGAAGCCATTCTATTAATTTTGTCTTGAACATATATGTTACCCTGTAATAATTTTAATTCGTTTGGTAAGTTATTATAAACTAAAACACATATAAAATACATCTTTCTGATAGATATCTTTATGACAGGGTGGTTGATCTAGTAGGTTGCGAAACTTAGCCATGTTTTGTCTAGATAGGACCTCACTACCTACATTATTTCAAGTAGAGCATGTATTTCTTTATAAAGATGCAGATATATATCTACTAGTCTACTAATATTATATATAAAGAGGAAATATTTTTTTATTTGTTTGTTTGTACTGAATAAGCTCCGAAACTACTAGACCGATTTTAACCGTTATTCGCCAAAAGAAAGCTAAATTATCAGTAAGGCTGTATTTTATTTATAAAAAAATAAAGATCCCTACGAAAATTACAATAACGTAACCCAAGGTATCAGATACAATTTTCCTATAAAAGACACTATTTAGCGTGTGCTGCGAAAACTTTTAATGATAAATGAAAATAATGTACTACGTGTTGATAGTACTCATCATTACCCACAAAAATATCCGCGGAGTATATGTCTAACTATTATAGTTAGGACACAATAAGCGTTTTTGTTCAAATTAGTCAATCAATACCCCGTGTATTAATAAAATCAAAAGATGATGCGTGATGTAACTCTGGAACTGCCAGTCGGATTTGAATGATTCTTTTTGCATTTTATGGCCCAATTCTTGAGAAAGGTTAAAAACTATTTAACATCACGCTAAGACTCTTGGGAGCCGAGCAAAAAGAAAAAAAGTCAGAAAGAACGGTAAGCGAAAATGAAGTAATAGCGCGGGCGGGCGATGCGATGCGATGCAGTAGGCTGGGGGCCGAAATGTCACGCGGACGAAGCTGCGGGCTGAAGCTAGTCTTTTATATAGGTTTTAAAAAGAATTGGAAGAATTTCACATTTTTGAAATAAAGGTTTATGACTATCTAGGAACCAAGCCTTGTTGATAGCCGGGAAACATCGTTGTTGAATTTTAAAAACTCTGTCGGTGTCGATCGAGTTGCCCCACATTATTAATCCGTGGCTCAGTACCGATGTCACATAATCATGGTAAGCCGATACGGCAGCTTCTAGAGAAATATTTTGTCTTAATTTTTTTAACGCAAACACAAACCTATCAAGTTTCTGAAAAATTGACTTCATATGGCTTCCCAATTTAGATGTTTATCCACATTAAGTCCTAGAAATTTTAAATTATCCACATGTTCTACTTTTGTCTTTAAAAGAACATCTAAAGTTAATTGTTTTGTATTGTAGGAGTTAAATTCGATAATTTTGTTTTGCTAATTTTGTCTCTTTTCTTGGAATTTATTTGAGTACCTACAAATATGACGACAAAGTCGTTCAGCGTCAAACGTATCTCCCCAAGTTAGTTTTGAGAAACAATTAAGGAAAATGTCACCTTTATTATACCTACCAACAGTCTGTTAAATTGGCAATAGTTGAGTAATCTTACATTTCTGCTAAGCGTGATCTCTTTTATTTTGAGGATCTGTCTTTTGTTTTACGTTCTCTATACTTCAGTCTTTTGTATCATTTCATTTCTTTGGTTGTCTTGTCGGATAAAGTAACGTCAGAATTGATATTGGGCCCGCGGTTCACTCCTTCATTACGATTTTATGGAAATATATAGGTACATATGAGTGGAGCCACCAAAAACTCTTCTTAGGTATCTAAGATGGGTTTTTGGTGGCTCGGCTTCAAGCGTAGCGTTCCTAGTATTATTTATCACACATAAGTGTGATATAATGATATTAGGAATGAATGTTACTTTTTGTACTATGTATTTAGTTACCAAGCAAACTGTCTTGCGTTTGAGGTTAGACTCTCTCAAATAAAGAGCTTCTCACGTCCAAAGTATACTGCTACAACAGTGGTTGATCAACAAAAAATAGGAAACAGTTACATACAGACGTATTTATACTTTTTATTTACCATCGATACAATAGATTATTTTAAAATGACGTTCATGATTTATAGCTGTTTTTAATGTATGGGTGCCAACGTCGTCTGTTTTTCGTCTCGGTATAAAAGGATGGATATTATACGTTAGTCTTTCAATACTACCGTGATAAATAGACTAGATTTTACTGAAGATATGGATTTGTATCCATATCCTATCTTCAGCGAAGTCTAGTCTAATTTTTAACACCTACCTACATATTATTATCCTTCACTATTTTTGCTAACAACTCCAACGTATCAAACATTTTGCTAACGTACCCATAACAAAAATGGTCAAGGTGATATTTTAGCTGCTTAGGTTTTATTTTTCTCATTAAATCCAACCATTTCTTCTATGTATCACCGTTCTTCAATACGTACTAGTACATCAACCGATAAATTGATCTTGTAATTCAACTCAAACCATAAGATAACGAGATGTGATAAAACAGGTACCTACTAATCCACTAATCTTAGAAGAATTCAATCAAATCGCACGTAAACGTGATGGGAGTCGGGAGACAAGTGTGGCTGGGGCCTTGACTTTATCGAGTCATGGTTTGTCAATTACCAAGCCATTGTGAGCCGATCGCTCCGTCGGTGATCTTATCGATGCTGTGACAAAAAATATGCCGCCTGCACTGTAGTATATGGAAGGTTTTAAATGAAGATGGTAACATAATTATTTGATGCTATAAATAATATTTTTAGTTGCAAAAACAGTTCTTGTTGAAGTTCATTTGACTTATTGGAATCAAAGATACCACGAAGAGAGGGAAACGACGTTTGGAAAAAATATTTAAATGAAATCAATGAAAGTTAAATGTATGTTGGAGAACCTGGAAGAAAAAAATAGAACACTGACATACATTTTTTAGTTATTGATTAAGTTTCCAAATAAAAACTCGACACAAAGTTGAAACCCAAGTCGCGATATATTCAATAAAAACCGGTCAAGTGCGTGTCGGACCACGCACAATGAAGGGTTCCGTAGTTGGGATGAATTTATCTAAAAAAAAAACTTAACATTGTAGTTGAAAAACATATTCATACATCGATATGTGTACGTCACGGTCAATTCTACAACTGCAAATGTAATTTATATATTTTTTTTAAATTATAATCTGCCTATAATGTTCCCACTGCTGGGACACAGGTCTCCCCTTTGTGAGAGGTAGTGGGCCGTAATCTACCCCCCGAGACCAGTGCGGGTTCGTAGATGTCACATGTCTTCAAATTGTTGGTTCTAGGACATGCCGGTTTCCTCACGATTCACGGTTTCCTTCACCGTTTTGAGAGCAGTCTGAAAGGGGTGAAAGCCTGTCTTGGTTGGAACCTAGGACCTAAATGTAAGTTGGTCGATTATTACTCGTTAACTTGTAAAGCTTACTTTGCTGTCATAATTTTCCTTTTAATTTCGTTATAAATACTACTGCCAATTTTTTCACATATCCAAAAACAACCATTTAGCTGGCACGGGGGTCCACACTCGGTCTCACGCGTCCGGCCCTGGTCCAAGCCATGGTATGGAGCAAGAGGGCATGGAGAGCCGTCACATTCTGCGAAGTAGTGCTCGATAAGGAGGAGGCGGAACGGGTGAGAGAGCGCCCTCACGCCCCTAGCTGCCGCAGGAGACGCCTTGGGTGTCGGGAATCCCAGGTGGATTTTCGGCCACCATAGGCTTGCGGACGGTGAGGAATAGGTAGCTCGCCGTCCAACAAGGACCAGGCCCGGGTCGACGGCGCGTTGTGTTCCACGCCCGCTTAAAAGAGATGTTAGCACAAGTGTAGAGGTCCACGTCTGACACACGCTTCAACCAGAGCGGAAGAAATGATTTGATCATTTCCCACCAAAAAAAATGTTTTCAAGATTTTGTTTTCCACTTAGTTGACGTGATTAACCTGTATACCCATGCCAAATTACAGCTTTCTAATACTAAGAGTCTTTGAGCTAAGCCGGGGACAAACAGACAGACAGACAGACAAGACATGGCGAAGCTATAAGGGTTCCTTGTTGACTACGGAAGTCTAAAAAGAAGAAAAGTACAGATGTATGGAAAAAGACGTGCTGCGTTCCAAACAAGTTGGTATGAAAGAAAAAGGTGGCGGGAATCCATTGGATGCGAGAAGCATAAGACTAATGCTTACTGAGGGGAGCCTATGTACAGCAGTGGACATCTTTCGGCTGTAGTGATTATGATGATGAAGTGGAAGAGGCTGATGAATCTATATCACTTCAAGCAACATTTTTGCCCAATTTTCATCTACGTTTTGCATATACTATAGCCCATCGTTGTCAAACAGATGAAAGCGTACGCAATGATGAAGCGAAGATCGTCGCAGTAGATTGGCAATAATTATTATAAGCGTTTGTCCAACCGTCCACCTTTCCATTCGGACGTGTATATCGCCATGAGGTCGTTGATTAGTAATTAATGAACTAAAAAATGTTATAATTACGTAGTTTGGGAAAAAAATATGTCAAAGACGGAAGAACTTGAAGTCGCAGTTTTTAGTTACAGGAGCCTGTAAAAGCTTTTTATATTATTATGCTGATTCAAAAACAAATAATTTACGTCGTCATATTATCGTCCTGATTGTGTTTTTTTTTTAGGTTATGTCTCTAATTCAATAAGAAGACAAAAAACTAAAGAAGATTTTCCCGACAAGCAATCATGAAAAAATATCTACAAATTATTTTCTTATCACCAAGCAGTTCCATATAAAGAGTTCCTCAATAACACTGATAAAAACAAATACAATGATTTTAATGATTGTAGATTCAAACAGTATTATTACAAGAGCCTTGACTCTTAGGTCACGATGATATCACCGATATAAAATCCGGGAAATTGTCGTCGGACATTGATATTCTAAAAGATAACAAGAGGAAAAAATGCAAAACAACTTGTGAAGAAGTAGGTACTCGTGCGTACATTGTTTGTTTAAAAAAGAAGCAAAAAGTATACATAGTAACACCTCTGTTGATGCAGGGAGTTAATCTGATGGGCTTTCGATAACGTAATGTTCTTTGCTTTACTTCCGAATCTACGGGATCTTTTCTAAAGTTCGTTTTTTAATCCCAGAGACTAATTTGACATTTCAAATTATTTTTGTTTGGTTTTTCAATATGGAGTTTGACATTTGCACTTGTCAAATTAGTCTCCGCGATTAAAAAACAGACTCTAGGATCCGAATTTAAGGCATATTTTTTTTCTAAACATATTGAATTGTAAGAAACAAACAAGCAGTTTAGGAGTCTGATGAAGGACCGTTCTATTGCGAACTCTAAGAAGAGCAATGAAAAAACTAAGGTGGAGGAAACACAAAGTCCAAAGCAGGGCATTACTTTTGGTCCAGGCATAACTTTTTTTTTTGGATTGGAAATTAAATAATTTCTCCCGCTCTGACCGGAGCGGGAGGGTGTGTCAGACTCTTACTGTCTAAAACCCCGGGTGGGTTTATTTCTTCCTGTTGCCTGTGTTGCCAGGGGCCTCGGTGACCCATTAGTGCCTTCCCGCGACCCCGCCTGGACTTCTATCGGAAGACAAGTCTTCAAGGTACCCTTGATACGAAACTGTTGCAAAAGTTAAATGGACTCACAGCCTGTGCATTAGTTTCCCATACGCATCACAATGACCTATTAATTGTAGTAAAAGAAAGATGACGGCAATAAAATTTGCATATCATTTGTCTAATCATATCCTAGTTGTGACTAAACCTAGTACAATAAGTAAACTATTGTGAGCACATCAATAGTGACACGAAATTAATTGCACAGAAGGTTTATAGTGTAATTGGTACAAATGCATGGTAATAAAAGGTAGGCTCGAACTGCACTGCACTACAGTCAGCAAAATTGTAACCTTATCAGACTAGGCATATATTCGTGATACGGACGTCTTGCAGTTTATTGTTTATTTTAGGCAGAACATCCAGGATAAAAGGGATGACTTTTTCTATAATATCACGACAACGGAATACAGCTATTGGAATAACGGTTCTATATTAGGCTTGTGCCGTGTTCATCTTCAGCTTTTTAGCTTTTCCCAGATTAGTTAGTATCCATTTGACAAGTACCTTTGATTTCACACGAGGGTTCTACGGGTTCTATCAGCTACATATATTGGAATAACGGTTCTATATTAGGCTTGTTCCATGTTCATCTTCAGCTTTTTAGCTTTTCCCAGCTTAGTTAGTATCCATTTGACAAGTACCTTTGATTTCACACGAGGGTTCTACGGGTTATATTACGTAGTAGCACTTCTGTGTCATTTAACCCACAACAGGTATCACGATAAGCTATAATTCATTGCGTCTGTCACTAAGCTGAACTCTGATTAAATTGCTTCGCGCTAACGTCGTGACCTGACGTCATTCAAGACAAGATTTTCTTACATAGTATCAGTAGTCATCTTGTTTCCTTAAGCGACACTGTGCCTTATAAGGTAAATGATTTGATTTATTTATAGATCTTTTGATTTGATTTGCAGGTGCTTTATTGTGCCTTGTGTGTTTAATCTTGAGTTTAGTAATAATGTCTCACTGTTTCTTGGAAGTGTCTTTTAGATTTTGTATTTAGTTACATAGCCTATTTATAGAATGTTCTTCATGACGTCTTCTGATAAAGGCGGATCTTATACACTCCTGGGTGCCTAACCCCATCTAGCTTTCCACAACGAATAGTTCAAGTGAAAGCAGATGCTACTCATGACCTTTTTTACCTTAAAAGGTGGAGCAACTGTAACCAAGACAGTGTCACCAAGCAAAAAAAAAATTGATAACCTCGAAACATCTGCTAGCAATCCAAAAGAGCTTCAAAAGATCACAACAGAAAAATTGACTTCAAATAAATAGGATAGCAGTAGCCTAAACGAAAATGTTTAGGAAGTTTGCTCCATCATTGTGTCGACTAAGGTCATTCATTTCTGGCAGTACAGGAGGCGTTACCACCGCCACTCGGACGTGTTGTCGATTACCTTCCCGTCGTATTGACTCACCCGAAACGGAGCTCTCATCATTTACATAATAACACCTTGTATGGTGGACGCAGTGGTAAGAAGTTGTAAGCGGTAGCGGGTAGCGGACGAAAAGTAGTACATGAGGAATCGAGGTGTACACTTCACAAGCTAATTCGCTGGTCGTACTTACATCGAAGTTGAAATACTGTAAAAAAGGGCATGCAATTATATACTTTTATGGAAAAAATTACTAACGATACCAATTTTGAATTATGATGATTTTAGGGGCTTGTGGCTAAGTAATAACAGCACGGGTCGAACGATCAGGTTAAGCTACGCTTGCCACGGTTGGTCCGTGGATGGGTGACCATCTTTACATACCAATACCCCTCCGTGCCTCGGAAAGCACGTTAAGCCGTTGGTCCCGGCTGTCATTTGAATTATGTAGGTGCTCAAATAAAGAAGATTAAAAAAAAAATCTTCGCTGTAGTTAATTACTATGTAGACGTCTCCATAAAGCCAAAACATAAATATGCGTTCATCATTGTCAATATTTAAACTGTTTTCTAAATGTTGGTACTCTTTCCTTTATTTTTCGTAAATCCAATATTTATACTACAAATTAGTTAGGATTAGGATAACAGATTACAATGTTGTATTGAAATACTTATCTGTCATTTTAAAAACTAGTTCCAAATGTTAACAAGTTTCCGAGTGAATAATTTGTCACTGTTTGTGTAGCTTTCTAAAAAAAAAAATATCAAGAAGACGTATCAATTAATCAAAATCTTGAAGATACCTACTTAGATTAGAGGGCGACTATTTATGAGGCTGAACATAGCTTCTACATTTATTATTGTTTTGTAACACATCTAGACAGATGGAGAGATAATACCTTGATAAGGGATGTCGTAGCCACTGGCAACACAAAGGTAACGCAAGGAATACGGGTGGGTTTTAGTCAGTAAGAGTCTGACACACCCTCCCGCTCCGCCCAGAGCGGGAGAAGTTATTTGATAATTTACCATGCAAAAAAGAAAAAGAAGCTGATGGCCTTTGTACATTTCTGTTTTTATTTTCCGCATGATTTTTGATTGTTTATATGGAGGACCTGAATCTCGTCCCTAGTAGAATATTTCAGCAAAACTTACCCAGTTATTGTTTAACTGTGTACTTCATCTCAACCAGTTTTACCAGAACTGGTAAACTATCCTGGCTAGTGGTCGATGTAAATTCTCTTGAAATATGCACAAAAACCGATTTTCCCTTTCACCACACCCACAAAATTCTAATTTCGACCAGAGTTTCCCTTTAAAACGTCCATCCAAAACATTTTCCGCCAGAGACATAGATTTGTTCAACGATATGAGGTCAAACGGCATTGTACTGGTTTCCTGTATTATTACGGACAGATGTTCCGATATGGAACGGACAGTATAATGTAACTGTTACTTGATATCTAATAATTGCTTGCAAGACACTTTTTATTGCGTTCTCCGTCGTAAAAATGCTAATGGAAATTGGGCAAGTTTGCGTGAATTCGGACGCAATAGATGTTTTTACTTACAATGTTTGGTGATGATACTTTATAGTTTGATACTTGTAATTATCCTTACACGGTTGGTGGATCTGTAGCCCGCGAAATTCAACATTTGTTACGTGTTTTGCTATTTCCACGTCAGTGCCAGGTTGTATCTTGATCAAAATATCATTCGAGACCATAACAGACAGAATTATGATAATTAGAATCATTAAAACACCTCTCTAAGTTAGATTCGTTCCATTTAATGACTTTTTCATGCAATCATGACATTGGGAAACAAATCTCAATCTGTTATAGTCGCGAATCATATTTTGATTAAGATACAAACTGACACTGACCTGAAAATTACAAAAAAACGTAAAAAAATATATATATGATATTTGCGAGCTACACCTGCGGAATCACCAACCGTGTAATGTTTCTTTTTAATCGTAGTGTAATTCTACTAAATTAAAACAAGTCACATTGTTTTCTAACTAAAGCAGAGTTGAGCTTTAAAAGCATATTTGGTTCTCAACGGCAGTTATAGTCAGTTTTGTGATTGTATGTGTAACTTACGAGTATTGACCGATAACTTGTATGTGTCATGACTGGTCATCATCATCTGCCTAGCCTATTCCCAACACTGTTGGGGTCGGCCTCCATCGAACCGGATGCAGCTGAATACCAGTATTTTACATGGAGCGTTTGCCTATCTGACCTCCACAACCCAGTTAATGGGTACCTAAAATACGATACCCTTAGATAAGACTGGTAGTCAGACTTTCGGGCTTCTGACTACTGAGAACGACTGTCAAAGATCCAGGAATGACAGCCGGGACTGACGGCTTAACGTGCTCTCCGAAGCACGGAGGGGTCTTGGTATGTAAAGATTGTCACCCGTCCACGGACCATCCGCGACAAGCGTAGCTTTACCTGATCGATTGATCCGTGCGGCTGTTATAACTTAGCTATAAGCCCCTCGTGTGCTGAATAAATATATAATAATAGAAATATTTCCTTTAGGTGTTGCTGGTGTCTCGAAGGGCGTCAATGGAAAGTTATTTGGCTCTAATGCTTTCATTCATATTATACAATTATGCACGATCTACTACAACTTCGTAAGGCACTATTTTCGGGTACTTACATGTTAGACTCGGTAAATTTCGACTAAAAAGGAGACTCTCAACAACATAGACCCGTCCGGATTCACAAGACAAAAACAAAACAATTAATTAACAAAAATTACGTCACAAAAATCTTGCATCAACTTAAGCAGCATCTAAAACGCAATTCCGTTCCTGTACATAACGTAAGTGACGAAACGATACATACCACCTGAGTAACTGGACATACACGGTCATTAAATGTTGCCGCTCTGTTACTCTGTGACCAGCGATCTACGTATTGTGTAGCGGCATCTATAACTGGACTGTGAATGGAGTACATTCGTATCTGTCTTTATGCTGTGGTCTTTAGTGGTTGCGATTGGTCGAAGTCGGAACGGTGTCGCTGTGATTGGAGGTTTTTAGGGGATGTGATTTGTCGTTGGGTCATTTATGATGTCGATTCTATTACTTGAAATAATCATGCATCATCGAAAAAAATAAACTTTCTAAGATGTCACAGGTGTGGCTGTGGATCGTGATGGTGGATGTTATATTTTCGCTAGCATGACCTTATAAGGTCATTTCATTTACTAATATGATGTCGACCTTATTTGTTGTGAAAATCGGGCAGCTGATGTTACATCTTGGCCAGTAAGACGATAATGATAAAAGACGTCAATTCCTTTAAGTACATAAAGTAATCCATCAAAGTAGATAGAAAAATATCATCCCCACTTTAAGTGTAAGGGTACCCAAAAAAAAAAATTTCAAGATGTTGTTGTACCACTTTTATGACGTGATTAATATGTATAGATTAGACAGACAGACGGACATGGTGAATCTATAAGGGTTCCTTGTTGACTACGGAACCCTTAAAACGGATATTTATTGTTACCTCTTATGTTTAATAAGATATTATTGACTCATACGCAGGTACGTAGACATACATAAGTGGTCCTCAAACATTATTTGTATTCTGCGATTGAGATGTCATTTAACTTACCTATACTTTGTATATTTATTCATATTCAGAAGCAAGGTCTCGTTGGGTTTTTATGTCAGGAATTTATCAGTAATGAAACGGTAGATTAAATTGGAATTGGAATTGGATTGGATTGAATTGAATTGGAGGGACTTGTGGCTAAATAATAATAGCCGTACCTACGGGTCGATCGATCAGGTTAAGCTACGCTTGCCACGTTTGTTCCGTGGATGGATGACCTTTTTTACATACCAAAACCCCTCCGTGCCTCGGAAAGAACGTTAAGCCGTTGGTCCCGGCTGTTATTTTTAGATCTTTTACAGTTGTTACGGGTCGTCAGAAGCCCGAAAGTGTTACCCAGTGACTGGGTTGTAGAGGTCAGATAGGCAGTTACACATCGCGCGACACAAAGGCGAAGACGAACTTCACTTTCTCCGAAAGGACTGACCAGCAGATGTGTGACGAAAAGGGAGACGGAGGTGTTTGCCCAGCACTGGGACATCACAGACTAAACAGATACATAGAATTGTGGATGGACCAAGAAGGCAATACACTTCTGCCTATACCTCTGCAGGAAAAAACTAGCGTAATATTGTGTTTTGTTAAACATACGTACGTTATTAGTAAGCAAAAGATATTTTAAAAATAAACAATATTTTAATATCGGAACAAAAACAAACAAGAACATATTAAAAAATGCATTTTTCTAGCACACAATATCCATAACAATAGTTCCCAATTACCCTCCTTCTAGGGCAGTCGGGTAAAAAGAAGCCCAAAAACATTACTGTAAAGCATGATTCAATTATCTTTACAGTTAGGGGCCTAACTAACAAACGTATGATCTTCAAAAATCGGATCGTATAAATGTCCCGACGTAATTAGAGGTGCTTCGGATAAGTTCGTCCCCTCAAGAGGTTGTAATCTCGACCACCATCAATACCGAATTACTTTCCAACGAAAGTGAAAAACTAACAAATGTGATGGCAATAGCAACCTATTGCCATGCTATATTGCCATCACATTACAATAACATTGACATACCAACACGTCTGTAATCCCAGAAGGGTTTGGCAGAGGTGAACCTATAGTACAGCCACAGTTCGCCAGTTTTGTTTAATCCCATGTAAGAGGAGATGAGCCTATTGCCAGCAACCGCACATAGATTGCGAGCAGTGGAGGCCCAGTGGTAACAACCGAGACTCACGAGTTTGTAGCTCGTAGGTTCGAACCCAGACAGGCGCTTTACTTTGTGTAAATTATTTCATCACCACTCTCTCAATACGGTGAAGAAAACATCGTGAGGAAACCGGCATGTCCTAGAACCAAAAATTCGAAGACATGTGATATCTACCAACCCGCAATGGGCCCGCGTGGTGGATTACGACACACTCCCTCTCATAGACAGGAGGCCTGTGTCCCAACAGTGGGAATATTATAGGCTGATAATGTGTGCACACAAAATCAGACTCCGGGCTGCTACTGAGAAATTCCTGATGGAAAAACCGAGTAACACTTCGCCCAACCTGGGAATCGAATCTCATGTAGCATGAGCCAGTCGATCCAATTACCTTTACCGCCCAATAAATCGTATCATCTTCAAAAGTCGCATCGTATAAACGTCACGACGTAATTAAAGGTGCTTCGGATAAGTTCGTCCCCTCACGAGGCCGCAATCTCGACTGCCATCAATAACGAATTACTTTTGTTGCTATTGCCATACTATATTGCCATTACATTACACTAATATAATGGTTGCTATACAATACCTGAGATGCTGTAGCAGCTCTCATTTCTTTTCATGTTGTCATTAACATATATTGGGCTACAGATTCGGTTTTGTAGCGTTTTTTTTTTTTGATAAAGTAGGTAGTGTAGTGAGGGAAATTAATTGTATAGCAATTTGACACACTATGTCAATTTTCCGTGTGCTATTTCATATAACTGTTAAAGAATGACAGTTGTGATTTTGAATGTATCGTCAATATCAGTGGTTTGTCAATTTGCTGAACAATTTTACAAACACTGCAATATTATCAATATATTATTTAAGAATAATTCTAGTGTATTGAAATAATAAATATTGATTTGTACATTAAAAAAAAATCTAATTAATTAATAAAAATAACTAAAACTATACACAAACTAAAACAGGGCGTCGAAAAATTCATCCACATCGCTGTCGACTGGTACTCGTAATGTACCCAAGAGACCGGCGGCATTGCCACGTTGTATGGCAATGCTTAGCCTCTGGCCAAGGTAAAACCCAGCCCTTGGATCACGGGAAGTGTCAACCAGCCGTCTGGAGATTTCCTTAAAAAGGCCATGAGCACTCGGACCCCACGGCCCGAGGGTTTCAACCCCAAATGGCTCGAAAATATAATTACCAACTAGGTTATTATACTTACGCCGCTTGAGGTTCTCTGCAGCCGCAGCAGCAGCGCTAGCATAGCACGCCGTGCCAGGAAAAAGGGATGGCGCAAGAGTATCGACACACGTTGCATTGAACAATTAATTTCCTTGACTTTATATTGCCATCACATTACATTAATATAATGCTTGCTATACAATGCATAAGCTGTAGTAGCTTTCATTTTCTTTTTATGTTGTCATTAAGAGATATCGACTCAACTTTTCTTATATGCTCCCGCTTTTATGACAGTACAAAAGAAATCCTTCCATCTTTTTCTTTCTTCTAAACCTTTAAAACATGATGTTACCTACACCTTTGACTCAACCACACCATACTGGTATTGGGACCTCGACCCCAACATAGCTGGGAAAAGGCAAGGGAGGGTTGTTGACATACCTGACACTATCGACAAGTTAAATGGGGATTTGACAGCCATTAAAACCGGTCTGATAGATTAAGTGTTGCAGTAAACCCTAATAAGTGGCGATCATCATTGAGTGGATGGTTCAATCTTGCCACCTGTTCTCTTCAATGGGACGATCGGTCATTTAGCACTGACGTAAAAGACCTAGACTTGCACATCGATTGTACTGGCGTACTCAAGTCGCTAGGGTGAGCCAGAAGGTTACTGGAATGCTGCGGGCTCTATACCTACACTCAAAAAAATATTACCATCAAGTACCAAGACAATGCTTGTGCAGTCCTTAATTTTCCCTATCATCGATTATGGTGATGTGTGCTTCTATGACCTAAATGCAGATCTCCTTGATAAACATGACCGTGTTCTGAATAACTGCATTGATTCGTTTTAAATCTGCGTAAATATGATCGTGTCACTGCGCATCGGTGGCTTCTAAAGTGGTTGCCCATACGCCAGCGCAGAGAGCAAAGGGTGCTGAGCACCTTGTTTACATTTCTTGACTCTCTTATATAGATAAATTGTCAAAAAAGCTTAGCTCTGCAGCATACGCCGTTAGAAAAAATCGTGATTTAACAGATTTAGACACAGCCCGTTTAGTATACTTTAGTTATTTTCATAGCGTAATGTCGTACGGTATTCTGTTATGGAGAAATGCCGCCGATATTCAGACAATTTTTGTTTTACAAAAAAGGGCAATCCGTTCAATTTATAAATCAAGTCCCAGATACTCCCTCAGAGACAAATTTAAAGAGATTAATATAATGACTCTAGCTTCTCAGTATATTTATGAAAATCTTTTGTACGCACATAAAATATTAATTTGTTTAAAAAATACAGTGATATCCATAATGTAAATACTAGGAACAAAAACAAATTTGTTGTTCCTACAACCAGGCTCAAAAAAATAAGCAGCTCGTTTAGATGCCAATGTATACGTTTTTATAATAAACATCCTAGCAACATTCAAGAACTAAGCCTTAATAAATTCAAGTGTTTTATAAAACAGAAACTGTGCCTTAAAGCATTTTATACTGTTAAAGATTATATTGAGGACAAAAAGGCTGGGGATTGAGGTGCTCCAATAAACTTACACTGAATGTTGTTTTTTTACTCTATTTATTTTGCTAGCTATTTATATTTTCTTATTCTTTACAACATTATATACAAACAATGACATGAATATTTACTTTGTATAGTATTATATAATATTATTTTAATTATTAGGAATGTGAGGACTATGTGAGTCATTGTTTGTTTTTTTTTTGTCTCTTAGTTAGTTTTAATGATGGTCTGGCATTTTGAGTACTTTATGCGGCCTACCCAAATGTCCTTTCTTTGGTATTGTTCGTTGAATCGTTGAGCTCCTTTAGTTATGAGTTGAGCTGCACAACGACTGACAAACGCGTGCACTGACTGGACAGGTGGTTCTTTCATCAAATGACCATTTCAGACACCAATCGACATGGTCTTTACATGATCTGACCAAGATTATGACTGGACATTAAAAGAGACTGTGACCTCTGAGTTTGTTTCGGCCTTTCTTCTCAGAGTAGTCAGATAGGAAACGCCGACCTCATCTAGTTAAAAAAAAATATTTTTGACGTGTAAAAGTGTTTGTAAAACCTACTTACAGAAATAAAATCATTTATCATTTATCCCTCTTCCCCTAGATATCTAGCCCCCCACTTTCAGCACATTTGCGCAAACCACAGTAGAAATCTGCGTTCATCACACAATCGCCTTCTTCAATGTCCCACTCACCGCACTGACTACATTCAATCTTCCTTCTTCATTCAGTCTATCTCTCTGTGGAATGCGCTCCCCCAGGAAACCAGGATGGCAACCAACCGATTATCCTTTAAAGTTAAAGTTCGCGAGCACATTCGTAAGAAGTTGGCAGTATCATCACAACAGTCCTCGCGCACTTATGGGAGTGGCGCGAGGAGGCGAAACGCCGGGGCGTAAATCCAGTGCCGCGAGGAATCGCGGCACAGCGGACGGAGCTCCGGTGGGGTCTCATGGCGACATGGAGAGTACGATTGTAGCAATCCAGTGCTGGGCACGCCACGATTGCGGCGATAAGTCCGTTCTTTGAGGAGTGGCTAGAGAGGCGCCACGGCGTCCTCGCCTTTCGCCTGACGCAGGTCCTCACCGGACACGGCAGCTTCGGGAGGTTCCTGTGTCGGATAAGGCAGGAGAAAACACCCGGGTGTCACCACTGTGTGGATCGCCCGGAGGACACGGTGGAGCATACGGTGGAGTTCTGCCCGGCTTAGGCAGAGCACCACCGTGTCCTCGTGGAGGCTTGTTCAGGCCATGGAACGGAGCGAGAGGGCATGGGCAGCCATCACCTCCTTCTGCGAAACAGTAATGCTCGTGAAGGAGGAGGCGGGACGGTGGAGGGAAAGGTAAATTTCGCACTCTCTTGCTCCTAGCCGCCGCAGGAGACGCTCTGGGCGTCGGGAATCCCGGGCAGATTTCCGGCCACCGTAGGCGCGGGCTTGCGGACGGTGAGTAATGGGTAGCTCACCATGCGGTAAGGACCAGGCCTGGGTCGACGGCGCGTTGTATTCCACGCGCGCCTCAAAGAGATATCGACAGCAAAAATGTAGGGGTCCACTAGGGCCGATGGCTACCGGGGTCGCGGGAAGGTACTAATGGGTCACCGAGGCCCCTGGCAATACAGGCAACAGGAAGGAATACGGGTGGGTTTTAGTCAGTAAGATTCTGACACACCCTCCCGCTCCGCCCATAGTGGGAGAAGTTATTTGATGATTTCCCATTCAAAAAAAAAAAGTATCATCACAACGGTAATGTTTTTCCATTGTTTGTATTATCTGATTCGTGTATTATATGTGTATTTATTTGGTCTTATATTTATGGTATAATTAGGAGAATATACATATTATATTTAAAGTTTTTAATAGGTGTATGTATGTATATCCTTATATTTTATAGATAAAGATAGAGATCATTTTTTTTGTCTATACATGCGTATACATGCAAATTAAGCATACAGGTCACAATATTTAATATTTCGTACATATTACATTTCACCAGTAGGGCGTACAAATTAAAAAAAATACAAAATAATAACTAAATTACTAAAGGTACTTCAATCCAAGTGCATAATAGTCATTAATAAACATTGTAAAGTCAGTAAAACATATTTAACTAATCATAAAATGGCAATGTTTAGTTTTAGGTTGTTCCTGTTTAACCATGATATTGTTGATGTCAAAGATTAATTCATGTCACTTTCTTATATGTATTTAATTTACATGCTATAGCCATAGTGCTGTCGTCGGCAAAGAGAGTCATGGGGTGGTTTTCGTTATTGCATCTACCACTGTTTGTCTCTACATCACCCAAAGGTTGGCTAGTAGAAAATGCCTATGGCAATAAGTTCACCTCTGTGCATTTGTGTGCTTAAAGTATTCAATAAATAAATAAATAAAAGGCTAGGTAGATGATGATGACTCTTCACTCAATCAAACTTTTCAAAATCATTTTTATCGACGACCTTCAACTTTACCAACAATGTGTTAGAACAAAATTAAGGACTTTGACCATGAGTTGCCGTTGGAAGCAATTTTATCTGTAGAACTATTCAAGATGTATCTATACAGAGGCCCTCATACGAACGCGGGGCGTAAAGGTTAAGTAAGTAACTTCGAACGGTTTTTTAATCGAAAATACTGCATTTTGTTTTAATTTCTTGCGACAAGCAGTGGTGGCCCAGTAGTAACGGCCCTGTTTCGTCATTTTATATATTTAAGTAGCTGTGTAAGAATCATTACGTTAGTCGCTAAATAAACACCAGACAGACGCATTTGTGATTTTCAACAAGACAAAGACAAAGACATTTATTCGTCGGATATGGTAGGTACAATTTGGTTATCAATGTTATGCTCAGGACGCATCGTCCGCTAAAAGTGGCATACGAATATCTAGCGTACAATGGGTACAAAACCTATATACACCTACAAAATTTATAAACTACTTTTACTCTAATAAACAATATAAAACATTTACACTATAGACATAAAGATACATTTATACTCTACTATACAAAACAAACAACAAATAAAGAAACAATACGTATAAAAATACAATAATAACAACATTTGTATTAACTAATTATATCTAATTTGTAATTACCCTTAAATTCAAACAGTTCTTTCACAATGTAAAAATTATTTTGGAGAAGCCATGTTTTTAGATTTTTTTTTTGTAGAAATTAAATGCTAGTTCTCTTATTAGTTTTGGAATATGGTTGTATTTTTTTATGGACATAAGGTAGCTGTTTCTGCAGTGGAGAGTGCTGTTATAATATTGGTTTTTTTTAACTTGGTAACCACAGTAGCCGAAAACAATAGATTTACAAAAAGGGACCCCCCGTTTTGTAAATCTATTGTTTTCGGCTACTGTGGAGAAGAAGTGTGATTTTTTCCTTACAAATATGGCTATTTCTAAAATATAAATAGAAGCTAGCGTTAAAACCTTTAACTTTTTGAAAATTGGTCTACAGCTTTCATATGGAGGCGCCCAGTTATTGCTCACAGACATTTTTTTTGCGCTATGAAAGCTCTTTGAATGTCAGATGAGTTACCCCATAGGAGTAAACCGTACCGTAGTACAGATGCTACGTAGCCGTGGTAGGCGTTGAGTGCAGCTTCTTCATTCGCTGTTTTGCGTAGTTCTCTTAGAGCGTATACAAATCTGTTTATTTTTTTACATATATTTTCAATATGTATTCCCCAATTATAAATTTCATCTTATGTTAGTCCTAAAAATTTTATACTATTTGCTTTGTTGATTATTTCGTTATTGTGGTTTAAATTTATGTTTGGGGGGTTTTGTTTATAGTTGCAAATTGAATGAATTTTTAGATTTATTGTTAAGTTGTTTTCATTTTGCCAATTTATTATATCGTTGATAGTTCGATTTACTTCTTGTTGATGTAATGTTTTGTTATGTTCCGGTATTATTATTGACACATCATCTGCAAATAATACGCACTTATAGTTTGTTATACTTGGTAAGTCGTTAATATATAAAAGGAAGAGAAGAGGCCCAAGTATGCTTCCTTGAGGTACTCCAGACCCATTGTGTTTAAATAAGGATTTGTATACCATTGCAACAAGTTTATCATTAATACGGGATATTTCAACACACTGTGATAACTTTTCAGCCATTCTAATGCTGGGACCTCTGATGCCGTAGCGCTCACATTTATCTAGAAGTGCATTGTGATAAACGAGATCAAAAGCCTTGCTCATATCTAGGAAGATTACTGAAACAGAGCGTTATTTATCTAAATTATCTGTTATGGACCTGACTAGAGAGAATGCTGCCAGAGTTGTTGACTTTCCTTTTTGAAACCCATTTTGTTCTTCATTAATAATTTTATGTTTGTTTATAAATTGAACTAAACGACTACGCATTATGTTTTCGTAAATTTTTGATAATATTGAATTAAGAGTTATCACTCTTAATTAAGAGTTATCACTCTTAATTCAATATTATCAAACCTATCCCTAACCTAGACCTATCGGTCTACTCGTATAATTTGTTTTATTTAGTGTACTCTTGTTTTTATGAAGGGGCTTACCTATTAAAACTTTTAATTTTTCAGAGAAGATTCCCTCAAACAGAGATACATTAATTGTGTTGGTGATATGATTTCAGCACATAATTTGAGTATGTGCGTAGAGATCTCATCATACGAGTACCCTACCGACTTTTTATTATTTAGAAATATAATTGTACGGAACACTTCGGTGTCAGTTTCCCGTACACACAAAAGTGAACCTAAACAACTCCAACAGGCCCCAATTTACGAGTTGTAGGTCATGGGTTCGAACCCAGGCAGGTTTGTGTAAATAATTTAATCACCACTGCTCTCAAAACGGTGAAAGAAAATATCGTGAGGAAAAACAACCGACATGTTCTAGAACCAAAAATTCTAAGACTTGTTACATCTACCAACCCGCACTGGGCCTGCGTGGTAGATTACAGCTCACTCCCTCTCAAAGAGAGGAGGCCTGCGTTCCAGCAGTGGGGACATTATAGGCTGATTATGATGAATGCTCGCTAAACAATACAGGTGCTGTAGACTGTAGAGTGCATGTAGAAGGTGTAATTTCATTTTCAATCTCTCAAAAATTCGAAGACATGTGACATCTACCAACCCGCACTGGGCCCGCGTGGTAGATTACAGCCCACTCCTTCTTGAAGAGAGGAGGCCTGTGTCCCAGCAGTGGGGACATTATAGGCTGATATAAAGAATATTTCCAGTAAAAAAAATCGTTCAAATTTACGTTTACTTCGCGCGTTCGTGTAATAATATAGTTATAATAATAATAACTCCACCGCCGTATCTCTACGTAGACGTCGTGGTCCCCACCACGACGTGCGCGCTCCGAACTCTAGGTTTGTGCTGGTAGAGTTTCAGATACCCGACGGCCAGCAAGTGGCGAGCTCTTGGGCAGTAGCCACCCCTCGTATCCTATCTCCCGGGAGAAGTCTTATTCCTCATCTCTGGCTTGCCTTTATTGACCAGCTTGAGCTTTTAGTGAACACTGACGAGGAGCAGACCTCCCACCTTATTCTTGCCTTTTTTGGCCGGCTGAGTGGACATTCGCAAGAGCAAACGTGCTCGGACGGAGGAAGTATTCCAGTAAGTGCTGGTAGGGATCCCGACCAACTTCCGGGCTCTGTGCTTGGTCTGATAGCCGTGGAATACCTCTGCAGTCCTCAAGCACCTCAGAGGGCCTAGACAAGTGTCAAACGCTCGGAGTCGTTTCTATTCTAATGAATACGAACGCTTAAGCGTTAGCGATTTTCGATTGGTAGCCAAATGTACAACCACTTGTCGAACGCTCAGTCTATTCGTTTATCAGAAAAAACATCAAGTGTTCTCTATGGTTTGTCGTACGCAAACGTCAGTTAGTCAGTTTGACATTGGGTCGCCGCGAAACGAGAATATTTTCAAGTTGTGAAGTGTTTAGTTTATGAAGTTATAAGTGAAATTATACATTGGATAGCTATTTTAAAACCGTAAGTACTGTAAATATATTATATTAAAGTAATATATTATATCGTCATGCTTGTGTTTTGTTATTACCAGTGATAGGAATAGGTAGTGCCTATTTGCCTAAACTTCGAAGAACAGAGACAAGAAACGGAGACTTTTTTAGAACTAACTTTTTTTCCGAGACATCTGTCCCGAAATTTCGAGACAACACTTTATGTGTTGTCTCGAAATTTCGGGACAGATTTAAAAAAGATGTTATTTGGAATAAGTAATTCGTCTATATTTACCTAAAGTTTGCGACTAGATATATCATAATAAATAACATACACAGTCGTTACAACCATAAAATTTTCTGAATTTTTTTTTGGAGAACATTTTGTAAATGACTTGTTGATCGTAATACACAGTGAATCACAATGTTTGAATAAGAAGCCGTACACGTTTTGAAGTAAATATCTTCTTTCTAACTCACTCTCGGCTACGTTTAATGAGATTTCTAAAGTTCAAGTGTAAAAAAGGCATTATATGTAACACATAATAATTATGATTTAAAAGAGTGTCCATGGAGTTTCTTGCACGTTCTTCTCCATAGAGATCTACTCTTTGGAACGTGCAATTTAGCTTCACTTTTCTTGGACTGACCGACATTTGACTATTCAAAAGTGCCCGTAAATGGTCTATTTGAAATAAATGCTTTGATTTTGATTTTATCGGTATTTAAAATAAATAAATAATTCATTTATTTGCCACAATGTAGGTATAAAAAGTGGTATGATCTTAATATTAATGAGGTCCCTTTACATTCTACCGTTATACATGATGTGCAAATATTTAGTTACAAATGAAAATACAAATACCTTTTTTTCTTTCATCTTAATGAAATATATTTCTAAAGTATATTTAAAAATGTGCATGATATTAAAATAATTGCATAATAATGGTATCACATTATCACATTTTACGGCAGCGCGTTTCGTTATCTATTCTTAGAAATTACAAAAGGTAACCGCCATGGTCGCATACCTGTGCGGCGCGGGGAGGGTCTACATACCCCCTCCCCCCTACTCCTTACCGCCCCGCGTGCGCGCAGGTTACCTTCACTTCAATCCTGTACTTCGGTTTGTTAAGTGCGCATCTTCCTGTATTGTTTTTGTGAATATTGTTTTTCACCCTCGCTCGTTTTTTGATTCATTGGATCTTCTTAATACGACTACTTTGGCTTGAATTTATGGATTACGATTTGCTGCAATAACATTGTTCCTGTCTGTCTACATCAAATAATACAGTAAGTCAACATTTATTACTTTTTAATGTTTTGGCTAAAGTTATTTATTTTATTTCTTGTAGGGAAACAAACAGTAAGTTAGATATAAAGAAGAACATTAATGTATATATTATTTTATCTTAAACTAGCAATTTGACAGTCTAGATTGATATGCAATTGTATGAACTTGATATTTTTTAGTGGAGTTTTTAAGATAATTATTGTGTATGAAAAGTAGTTAAAGAAAAAAAACATACGCATTTAACTTTTGGTTCAAATATAAAAGTGAACTTCAATACTACCAAGCATAGTAATGTTATATCTTTGGTGTCATAAAGAATTGCTAAGGTGGACGAATTCTATCAAAATATATTATTTTTCTGGCCGGTTCTTTTAATATTTGAACCAAAAAGGAATATGTCTTTTGCGCATTGACTAAAATGCGAAAAAAAAATTTCAATAACAATGATGTTACGCGTGTTCATATTATCTAACCGTTTTTCTTTATTAGAGCGTAAAATGAAAGAATAAAATCTTTAAATCGATACAATCGATGCACCTAGCTGGAATGCGCGCACCTCTCCCGCTTTCCTTTCCACCTCCCTGTATCTATAAAGGTTCGTTATTCCTTTTGAGGCATGGAAAACTTAAAATTTTATTTTATTTTAGGTACTTGCCATCGTACATCTTTTTGGAGACTACTGGTCTCCAAAAAGATGTACGATGGCAAGTACCTAAAATAAAATAAAATTAATATTGGAGATGGCGAACAAGCCTAAGAAAGCAACAGTACAAAGTTGGATTGGACTTCATCCTGAATTATATTACGACCCGGCCAGTAATTTGATTTACTGTTCTAAGTGCGAGAGCAGTATAACAGCTAAACTTAGTAGTGTCAAGAGGCACGTTAAAGGTCCGAAACACAAAGGGACAAGTAAAAAACCAAATGAAGAATTTTATTTGGACCTAGTACAATTTCTCATATTATGTATTATACCTTGGATTCAAGTAAACAACCCCGCTTTCAAAAAATTCTTCCATAAATATATTTGCTGCAATTGTACAAATCGACAAAAGCTTCCTGAGCAATCATTGCTGAGAAAAGTTTATTTAGATAAGATTTTTAAAACTAAAATTGACTCGATTTATGAACAAATTGCAAATCAAAAGCTGTGGGTATCTTTAGACGAGACAACTGATTTTTTAGGCAGATACATGGTACATTTACTTGTAAAACCTTTAAATGCGATCAAACAAAAACCATTTTTAGTTGCTTGCAAAGTACTAGAAATTGTTAATGGGAGCACAATTGCCCAATTTGTAATAGACTGCTTTGAAAATATGTGGTGCGATTTGTATGAATCCAAAGTAGTAGACGTTGCTGTATTATGCACTGATAGTGTAGCATATATGCTAAAAGCGGGACGTGTGCTGAAAAATTATTTGCCCAACATGATACACGTCACTTGCTTAGCACATGCACTGAATCTCGTGGCAGAAAAAATACGATACGAATACTCAGATGTAGATGAATTAATTTCAAACGTAAAAAAAATATTTTTAAAATCACCTAATAGAGTGCGCTTGTTAAAAAACACCTTTCCCCACATGCCGCTTCCTCCAGAACCCGTTATTACAAGATGGGGTACTTGTTTGGAGGCAGTGTCATATTATGCAAAATATTATGATCAAATTAAAACAATTGTAAATCTTTTAAGAAGTTCCGACGCGCTATCTATTAGGTGTGCCAAAAATGTTCTTCAAAAGGAAAACTTGAAATCGGACTTGGACTACATTGAGGAATATTTTAAAGATATACAAATTGGATTAAAGAAATTACAAAAATCGAATTTAACTCTAACGGAATCCTTTGAAATATTTGATCACGTGAGAACTGTGCTTAGCTGGTGTTCATCTGAGCTTATAAAAAATAAACTCGTAAATGTCATGGACAGAAATCCCGGTTTAGATAAAATTAGAGACATATGTGAAGCGATAACAGCAGGAATGAGCGATCATACTATATGTAAGCGCCTTTAACCTCAGTTGATGTTGAAAGGTCATTTTCAACTTATAAATTGATTCTTAACATAAAAAGAAATCGCCTGACAGTTGAAAATATAGAAAAAATTATGATTGTGTATTTTAACTTAGATGACTCATCTGACAAAGAAAATTTCGGTTCTGATACTGAACTTGACGAATCGAATCACGATGATTAAATTAAAATCGTTCTTTATTTTTTATGGTATTTGTAACACAAATAAAGATTTTCAAATTCTTAGCAATTTTTGATGCATCAAGTTCTTTATCAAAACCGAACAGTTAGTAGTTCAGTATTAAAACTGATTGTCCTAAATGCTTCAAATATTAATTTGTAAACTTCAAAGGTTAATTTGTACTTTGATTTGAGTAAAAATTGCATCCCTCAACGTCAGTAAAATAAATATGACATAGATATTTAAAGATAGATAAACATAAATTTGTTTCTTAAATCTTTCCTTCTGTACATTTTGTTTCATGGTTTCCAATTACGTCATATTTTAAAATAATATAAATATACATATATTTGTTACAACAATATTCTATGCGTTTTATTTTTCCTTTAGAGCCCATTAATTATTTAATGAACCTAGAGCGATATCGACCGGCGATTTTTGAGCATTTTTTCTTTCGTTTTTTTTTTGCATAGAAATCTCCAAAAATCGCCAGACAATATCGGTGGTGTGAAAGGACCCTTACGTTTTTTTTTTTAACTAGTTAATGCCCGCGGCTTTTCCCGCGTGTACTATTGTTTTTGTATCCCATGGGAACTATACTTTTTTTTTAATAGGAAGTAGCATATGTGCTATTCCACACCTTAATCTATATCACTACCAAAATCAGCATTTTCAGTGGCATTGAGTAATGGACATCCATACAAACTATCACATTTATAGACAAACTTTAGATAAATATAGACGAATTACTTATTCCAAATAACACATTTTTTGAAATGTATTTAAGTGTTGTCTCGAAATTTCGAGACAGATGTGCCGGAAATAATTTAGTCCTAAGGAAGTCTCCGTTTCTTGTCTCTGTTCTTCGAAGTTTAGGCTAATAGGCACTACCTATTCCTATCACTGGTTATTACTGTGGTTTTAATGGTTACTAGGAATAATATTATTTTATTCACATTTTAATACCATTTTTCAGATGGAACCTAGGTTGCGAGCTAGTCCAGAGCAATTTTCAATTCTTATAGATTATATGGAAAGGTAATTGATCGTAAAAATCATTTCAATATTTCAATATTTTCACTTAAATTAAACTTAATATAAACAATGACGTGATCAAGCTGCACATTCCACAAAGGGATTTAACACTTAGTTTGTTTATATTATAGGCGCGGCGATATCTCGAGACCCCAGGCGGGTGCTCAAGGTCGGTTAAAGGGACATCGGCTGTGGGAGGAATTAACCAGTTTATTAAATTCTGTTGGTAGTGGTGTTCAAAAATCATCAGATATATGGAAAAAGGTATGAATCAAAAATAATATTATAGTCCTCCTTATCGATTTCGATAACGGCAATCCCAGGAAATTTAATATTTAAGTACATAATAATTATGTGTATATATATTTTCACTAATATAAAATACATTTTCATAACAAAGTTTTGACACAATGTTTTAATTGCACTTTTTAGGTGTGGGCAGACTGGAAGAGTAAAACAAAAAAGAAATATTTAACCATTAGACAACACTCTTCTGGCACTGGTGGTGGGCCTAGCAGCGGCCACTCATTAACTGCTTTAAAAGAGATTAGGTTGCAGTTATTGGAGTGTCTGCTGTGGTTGGGCAAGTTGACATCCAAGAGCAAGGATTCAATGTAAGTATTTTATAAACTTGGACTACACTGTCCTTAGACATAATCATTTGTATCTAATATTGTTAAGCTTGTCAGGATCTTTAGACCACCTTATACAGGTCCTAAAAATAATTGATATTTCTTGTTTATTAATTGAATTATGTTCCATTTAAAGAAAAAAGGTAGTAATTTATTAAAAATAAAATAAAATTCAGAGATAATAATAATAATAAATCATTTTATTTTGGACAACTAAGAGATCCATAAAATTGTTAGTAACAGAAGTCAATTTTTTTTTTTCAGACACCTTCTAGTGACCCTCTATTGGTTCAGGCAGGAGGCAGCTCTAGTGAGATGCCATCAGCAATAGAAGAGGGAAGTGGACTAGAGCACTTGGTTTTCGAACCAAATTATAGTCAAAACAGTAAGTTTAATGTAATAATTGTATTTGGTCCCAACCATATCAATATTTTATAAATATTATGAAAGTAACTGTTGCTTTAGGTAACTGAAAGATTAATTTGATTGAATATCACAATAAACTTAATGATAAAAAATTGTTATTTTCAGCTGAATCCTTAGCACTTGTACAAAGCCCACCACGCACAACTACGCCACCAACCCAGCCTGCCCCACTCCCTCCTCCTCCGCCGCGAACTCCTCCAGCACGAAGCTCTAGACGACAGGCGTCAGCCTCTCCGCGGTCGGCGGCTACAACACCCAGTCGTCGTTCGTTATTAAGGGCGCGTAGGAACAGAGGATTGACGCCCTTTGATAGAGCGACAAGTGAATTTGTAGCCGTCGAGCACCGCCGACTTGAATTCGAGGAGAGGCGCGACAGGCGCCTACATGAGCTAGAGTTACAGAGGATAGAGGTGAATCGCGAGCATAACCAGTTGCTACATCAATTAGCTCTTCTTGGTCAGAGACTAATTGATGTATTGACGCAGCAGCGATCCACTAGTCTGCCATCTACAGATATTCTTTCTGATACTGTTTAATATCAGGAAGAATTTCTAAAATTATTTGGCAAATTAGATCAATTAGTGTAATTAACTACAGACTGATTTAATAAGTTGCTTTATGTTCATAAGGCTCCAATGACAAACAGACTACAGTTCTACAGTTTTATGTCATAAACATAATTTTTAAAATTGTTATTACTTTTTTTTAGTTTTAACTGTAGTTGTAACAACAGTTATTCATAGCAATCAAGAAAACTTAATTTTATCTTGTGATAAGGTAAAAAAATGTGGTAAGTAAACATTCACAGGACAATGAGTGAAACAATACAAACTTGAAGGCTCTGCATGCAATTGGTAATTGGATAATTAGCTAGGTTATCATAGGTTGTCTTCAGTCTTAGGAATGTTTTTTTAATTTTTAATTAAGTTTTTTAAATTTACTTTCTTTCTAGATATTGTGATGATGTAACCAAATGTGACTATCATACCAAAGATGATGTGAATGCTAATTTTAAGTTCAAGATGTAGGTATGTAACGAAATTTTATTCTTTAGAAAAGGTTATTTACTAAAATAAAAAAAGTTTTATTGTTAAATACAAATTATTTTATTTCACCATAAATTATACCCACTATTAAAATATTATTTAAATTTATAACATACATGGATCTTAAATTAGGATAATATAAAGTACAATGTAGTTGTCTTATGCTATGTAAGGATGTTAAAAAATAAATAAGAGAAACTAAATCTATAAAAATAACAAGAAAAGGGTAAATAATATTGGGAAGAGACATGTGTATGAGCCATGAGATAAATAAAAAACTTAGATTCTATTTAATAGGCAATTAAGTATTGCTCTACCACGCATGAGGTCATCTTGGCTGCTGGGAACAGAAGCACCAGCTTGTATCTCAAAATTTTCATCACCATCATCATGTTGCTCAACTATATCACTCGGAGGTGGCAGACGAGCTTCCAATGCAATGTTGTGTAATACACAACAAGCAATTACTATTTTGCTAGCAACTTGTGGATGGTAATGAAGAACTCTGTGTCTAAGCAAACACCTCCAACGTGCCTTAAGCAAGCCAAAACAACGTTCAATGCAATTTCTTGCCTCAACATGTCGTGTGGTGTATACCTCTTCACGAGAACCAGGTGCAGCATTTAATATTGGTGTCATTAGCCAGGGTCTTTGAGGATATCCAGAATCTCCTGAAATATAAATTACTTTAGAATCTGTGTTGTAAAAATTAATTGACATAATATTGCCTCATATTATTATTTCTTACCTAATAACCATGTTTGTTCACCATTGTGATGTAGTCCTCGCATGAATGGTTCCACTTGACTAGATGACCATATAAAAGAGTCATGTGTGGCCCCACCATATTTAGAATTAATATTTAATATTTTTAAATTATGGTCACAAATCTGCAAAAATAGGTACATATATTAATTCCTATATTCCCATGTATAGTTGTAGCTATAACTAGCTCGCTGTTAGCTGAAGACTTCCTTTAGATAGAATGGACCAATTATAACAAAATAAAACTAAATGTTGAACTATAAGTAAGTACCAAATGAAAAATTACACCTAATACTTACCATTTGTACATTTAATGAGTGATATCCTTTTCTATTAAAAAAAAGGTGCTCATCTTTATCTGGTTTCACTATAGCTATATGAGTGCAGTCAATACATCCTACTACACCGGGTAAATTAAATCTTCTTTGGAACCTAAAACCAATCATAGTTCAAGTCAAGTACCTACTGCATCAAAACATTTAAATAACGCTGATTTATACATATATTTAATTAACAATATGTTTGTACTGAATATTACTTACTCTTGTCTTATTCTTGACCTTTCTTGATTAGTTTGGGGAAATTTTATATATTTTAATACAATGTTGTTGCTGTTGAGTGCCTCCACAACTTGCCTGATGCAGCGACTTGCTGTTCGCTGTGGCAAATGTTGGGTAACACCCACGATCCTTTGATAAGACCCTGTAGCTAAGAAGCTCAGAGTACAAAGTATCTAGAAAAGAGGAAAAAAATTGAAGACGACTCTACCATGAACTTGATAATGGAATTAAATAATAAAACTGATACTTAGGTATATTTATCTACCTTTACTTCCAAAGAAATTTCTCGAGTTCCACGTAGCGATGTATGAACACGTAAATCCTGGCACAACTTATAAAATGTTTGTTTATCGAGTCTAAACCTCTCTCTGAACAATAAATCCGGCATTTCACTAATTTGTTCTAAGCACTGACGAGATATATTTCTTCTATGACGCCTGAGCCATATTTCTTCGTTATGCGCTGCCCACAACAATCTAAGTGAGTGCATTTTTACAACTTTTATTATCTACAACGAAACTTTTCACAAAAACGAATGGTACACTCCAACAGCTGACTAAACAATCGCCATCTTGGTTAGCGTATCGTAGAGTCTTTCTACAGGGTCCTAGCGTACGCTTCGTAAGCGTAGATTACAAACGCTCACAGTCGAAATCACTTGTCAAACGTGCCACTTGGCTACGGATTCAGGATATGTTGCTCCCTTTTTACTACGTCACGAAGTGCTAGCAACAGTTTCCAGGGGACCATTGCAAGACACCCAATTCCATTTTATCCGTGTATATTAATAACATTGATAAGGCAGGGGATATAGTTCGTCCATAGTTCAAGATAACCAGTCAACTATAGCTGCCCAAACCCATAGCCCAATATCTTTTGTTTCCATGTTCTAAAATAGTCCTGTACCAACCGGGGTTGTCCTTGGATGCACTTGCATGTTGCATAGTGCATACAAGGATAATCGTAGGTTGGTGCGTGATGCTTTATTTCATTCAAAAGTCGAACGGCCCTCTTCGAGTTGGCTTCGGCCCCTCGTACACCTACAAAGGTCCGGAACCCCAGGGTCCCGAGAAAAGTCAAAGACGACAAATAATAATAAAGATGATTATGGTGCCTCATTCCATTACAATTGTCCAAGGGGCCTCCGCGAGTTGGCTTCGGCCCATCGTACGCCTTCCAAAGGTCCGGGACCCCATGGTCCCGAGATATGTAAGGACATAATAAAGATGATTATATCAAAGACATTTGTAAAATAATAATAATTTTACTTTTTCTCTTCACAAAAGTTCACATAGTTATAAATATAGAGACAAGAATTATACCGTTCTGACAAAAATTCATAGAGTGATCCTTTGTGAGAGACTGGCATCCATACTAGGATACTCTGAGTGACGGATCACCAAGCTCTCACCCCGAATTAAAAATATTATTATGTTAAATTTTCAAACTGTAAACAAATTATTTATTGATGAAGGAAAAAAATATGTTCATGTTGTCCATCATCTGCCTCATCTGCCTTTTCCCTACTATATTAGGGTCAGCTTCCAGTCTAACCGGATGCAATTGAATACCAGTATAGTAGTAAAACCGGTTGTCAGACTTTCGGGCTTCTGACGACCCGTACCGACCCGACAACTGTTAAAGATCCACGAATGACATCTGGGACCAACGGCTTAAAGAGCATTCTGAGGGTCGGAGGGGTCTTGGTATGTAAAGATGGTTACCCATCCAAGGACAAACCGCCACAAGCGTAGCTTAACCTAATTGATCGCCTCGTGCGACTATTATTACTTACCCACAAGCCCCTCACTAGTTGTCCATGATACAATATTGATTATAAAATGGACTTTGACGACGTCGCTCTTCTCTTTTTGATGTAAGTTAAGAATATATAGATGTTAATGCATGCAGTATTGCATAAGTTAGTTTTCCACAAGACCAGTCTCTCTAAAACGCAAGAAAATCTCCGACATCCTCAATAATGTTATCTGGAGCACTTGCTCCCAGTTTCTCAATGCGACCTTCATACATTCGACCGCGTTGATTTCAAAACAACTAATAAAATTGATAGTTCTGTTAGTCTGTAAGTACACATCTCAGCCATGTGTACGTCGGTAACAATTTGTTATGGCCATTAGTTTGTCCATCTTAGCCCGATTGAGCCTAGTTTCGACAACGCACGGCTAAATATTGTGCGTGGTGCAAGTAATAGGCATTAGCGTCTTCTGTGTTAAGATGCTAGCGAATTTCCTTTTTGTTATTCATTGTTTTATGGACAACGGCCCATGTACATTCTTCATTTATTTTTTTAGAACTGATTTATTTATGCATGTGTGGGACACAGACTATAGCTACCCACACCCTTCGGGGATTACATGCGTGATGATCTGTAATTTATTTTAGCTTTGCCCTTATTTTTTACGATTAATTAAGGCGCTGACAAAACGCAAATGACCAAAACGGGCTTGTCTTAAGATTTTTTTTTTGCCAAAATGTATAGTTTGTGGGACCGGAAAAAATATATGTTAATTTTGAACATATTTCCCAGAACTTGGTTGTTACCAAAACACGTTTTCGATAAAAATCTCGATACAAACTAACGTTAAACTAACCTCTTACCTTGAGTTCTAATCCAAAATATCTTTATTAAATAACAATATACGTTACGTATTTAACTAATAACAAGATCGTCTTATTTGAATGCAGAACTTGGTTGTCTTTTATTTTCGATTACTCAACTCAATTTTGAGTAAACAGATAATTGCTTCAGATTTTGCAATAAATTATAATTACATTACGTTGTGTCATCGCTCTTCTCTTTCTTTTCTATGCAATCTGACAGTGACCGCGATTTAGATATTACCAGCGTCTTAAGTTCTTGACTATTTTATGTAATGGGTAGATAATAGAATGTCGACTAAATGAAGTTTGGAAACAGTATTTGACGAACGCTGAATATGGATCAGCCCACAAACTGTAGCCACCAATCATCCTATGGATAAGGTCATTAACATCACGCTTAGAGGATATAAAGCTACAGCTAATTAAAGCTTAGGACACGACAACTTATAATCAAGTGTCATGTAACGCAAATGCCACCATTGTTACAGTAATTACTCCTCAGTAATGCGACGTAACGGCTCGAATTAAATTACGCTTACCAATTATCACTTAAACCATACAAAAAGTCGAATAAGCTACGGTAATACGAACTTCGCTATTCCGATATCAATAACACATTAACATTGGATAACCGTTAATTGATCGAGCGCGGTGACATTTCACCGCGGGAGCCTCACACGCGCGGCCCCTTTGATCTTCGGCCGCCATCTTGCGTCTTCCACGTCACAAAGCGCACCGCCGCGATTAAATTCATACGCACAGCAATGCGACACTAGTCTATTAGGTGACCGTTGCTAGTTTTTGAGCGGCACTTTTTAGGACCCTTATAAGGTCTAATTAGGAATTTAATAAATTGTTGAATTTCGATGAAACGTGTGAGGCACTGTTTGCGATGACAAAGTATTTGAGGTATGTCGGTTGCTTTGTTCCAATTCCACTTGCACCTTCCGTTTTGTGACTTAATTTATGTTACGTTATATTGTTTTTTGATGTCATTAGTGACATTACAGTATCTTGAAATGTCTCGTTTGCATTCGTATTGCATGCTTTGTTAATAAAAAGTGTAACATGCTGATATATTTAAGAGAATAAAGGGTTCCGCTTTATTAAGTCCCATCGTTGGCAGCTACGAATGCTCTGACGTTTAACATGTGTTTAATAAGAGTCACCTGGTCTGGTAAATTATATCTATCATTAAAATTATGTTTGACTTTCTATGAGCTCATTAATGTCTTGATGGGCTCATTAATGTCTTAGAAGACCATTCCAGTTACTTTATTTTATACGCACAATAGTTAGCCACGTCACAGTAAAAGTACTCGTGCAAGAAGCCTCGGTCATGACCACGTGCCATTGTCTGTAAACTTTAATCTGCTTACCAAGTAATACTGGAGACTGGTCATCTCTTAGCTGCCACGCCTTATTTTAATTTATGAATTGTTTTTTTTTTGTAATCTTTTTACTACGGACGCTTTTACGTTTTGCATCGTTTTCACATGTATATTTTCAAATGAATGATGTAAACAATATTTTGTAACCATAATATATGTTGATTTAAAAGAGTGTCCGTGGAGTTTCTTGCCCGTTCTTCTCCATAAGTACCTACTACGCTTTGGAATGGACAACTAGTTTCATGTTTCTGACTGACCAACCCGCTTTTTTTTTTCAATGGGTAATCTACTTAATTCTACTTAATAGTATAAATGCGAAATTTTGTAAGGATGGATGGATGGATGGATGGATGTTTGTTACTCTTTCACGCAAAAAGTACTAAACGGATTTGGATGAGATTTGGCACACATATAGTTTATAACCAGGAATAACACATAGGATACTTTTTATCCCGATATACCCACGGGGTCAAAACTTATGTGGGTGTAACCGCGCGGCGCATCGAGTTATCAAATAACTTCTCCTATTTAGTTATCAAATAATTATTTATTACTAGTGGTCGCTCACTGGTCGAAATTCAAACCACTCTATTTTTTTTTTGTGTGGGAAATTATCAAATAAATTCTCCCGCTCTAGTCGGAGCGGGAGGGTGTGTCAGACTCTTACTGACTAAAATCCACCCGTGTTCCTTCCGCTGCCTGAGTTGCCAGGAGCCACGGTATCCCTTCCGAATTTTCCCACGACCCTGGCAGGTATCGGCCCTAGTGTACCCCTAGACTTGTGCTGACGACATCTCTTTGCTCTTTGAGGCACGCGTGGAAGACAACGCGCCGTCGACCCGGGCCTGGTCCATACCGAACGGCGAGCTACCCATTGCTCACCGTCCGCAAGCCCACGCCTACGGTGGCCGGAAATCCTGACCGACCCCTTGACAATTCAAAAGTAATTTGTTTATTTTAAATAAATGCATTGAATTTGAGTTTGAGTTTACTGTAATCATTGCTGTAACAATTGCCAGATCTATAAGAACAAAACATAAAATTAAAAATTATCTTAAAACAACAAACAATAAAATGTATAAACTCGCTTCATCAATTAGTATTTAATAAAACTGGTATTGTTAATGGCGATGCAACTGTCAAAATTTAAGTTAACCGATAGACTCAAAACGTACTGTTTTTACCACATATTTTTCACTAACATTAAAAAGTCACACCTAGACTCCACCAAACAGCAGACATAATGCATGCATAATGAATTACTCATACAACATTTTGAGACAGTATCTTAAAGAGTTGATATGGCTTAATTAACGTTGTGACGCAAGACTTTCATAACAAGCTCCTAGTTTCGTTATGTGTCTATTATGATACAAGATTACTTAAAGATTGAAATCTTTGGAGCAAAAACGCTAATGAAGCACTTTGGGACATTTCGTTTTGTTTTAATTTTTAGGGGACCGCAAACAAACACTAAGTTTTAATAAATTCCAAAAGATTCCTTACAAAAAAGTCTGTTGCCGGCAGTAATTGCTTAAAATCGTTTATAAAGTGAACTATAATTCTACATCAGACTTAGAAAGTAGAGACTAAAAAAGTGTTTGAAATAATATATTAGTTCTCCTTCCGAAGAGCCCAGTCTGAATTCAGAGACAAACTTGCTAACTCAGTAACAGTGCTGTAATTTCCTTATACTAGATACTAAAATTAACCTACCTTGTAATTCCATACGCAATCATTAACGCCTTTAACTTTTCTTAGCATTTATCTTAAGAATAGAACTAAAATAATAATTTATAAGAGTTTCTGCTTACTACCATGGGAAGAAGGCGTAAGTGTGGAACTGAATAAACCCAACCACATTTCTTTCCATTACTTAATTTAAATCTAAAACTAGTTAGCAGTTAGTTATGCATCAAGTTTTTCCTTGGTCACTCCGGTCACCAAGCGTGAAGAGGGGAAAGGCCCAGAAACTGTGACATCGTAAAAAATAATTTAGTACACATGAAAATTAAATGATAAGATTTATTATAGCTGATAAGACAATAAATCTTTATAACCACCACTTAATATGTGGTCTAGTATTTCTTTAATACAGTTAGCTTTTTTCAACTGGAACAGGAAAAGAGCTATACCTGATGTAAATTCAAAGGCTAAGGCATAAAGAATGAAAGAAAATAAATTTATTTGCGCTAATTAAGACGAAAAGAAAAATACACAAAAAAGAACAAGGAATGAGAAATATGAGTCACGTCCACGCAAAACGGCTATCGCTGAGCATAATGCTGTGGCACTATGCGAGAGGGCACAGCGCTGGTTAAGCCAAACCATCCAAGTGTTATGGCCAAGTTATTAAAGTCATTGTCCACTGCTTATATCTGTCCCAAAGTCTTATTATATGTATACAAAATGTATATCTTTAATAAAAGTAGCCATTTTACCTCAAACACTAAAACAATAATTACCTCCATACAATTTTACAACCGACAATTTCCATCACAATCTTCCACTCCTTGCCGCATCCGTCATAGCAGTGTTGGCACGTATTGAGAAAATCTAGCCAATTACAGAGATAAATATCAAATGATACCAGGCATGTAGAAACAGAGACATCCCCACCGTGACCACGTTTTAATTGAAAACTCAATTAAGGTAATTACGGCAGTGAGCAGGTGGACGTGTGACCAGGCTGTTTTGATTCGAGTTTTGGGGTCCCGTGTACAGATTTGCTTGAAAAGAATTCATGTCGATTAAACGGAAGCACTTGGATATCTTTTTTGGGTTTGACACATACTGGAATCCATGTCTTGGATTTAAGAAAAATGTCTTCCTTTGAAATGTAGACAATCGTGCAGTTTTAAAATGATTTGAAAGAAGGAGTTAATCGTTTGGATGAATACAGCAGATGGAACTTATATTGTAGTAATCAATTCTGTGAGTAGGATGACAATATTGAATACAAAACGAAATAAGAAGAGAGAATAACTTTTTTTTTGTTTGTTTTATTGTTTTTTGTTGTTGTAATAAACAATTTAAACTTAGACGTGGCCGTGCGACTTCTAGGTATTTCTGTTTTTGCGACTTGATTATTGTTTCTGAGGTACGTGATGTTATCGCCCAATTTGTACGAGAGATTTTACGTTAGATTTCAATTATGACCTTGAGTGGGAATATTTTATTCATGACGTTATGGGTTTTTGTAGTGTGAAAATCGGGTCTTCCTATAAAGAATTTATAGGACACGTCTCAAGAGATCGTCACTCATAGAGACTAAATGGCGTTGTCGTGAATCTGACGTAAATCTCAAGCTAAGTATTACAATCATTATTATTGAAATTCTTCCAAAAATATCAGCTTCGGTCGTAAACTTCGTCGATACTATCATTTCATCTGCATCATTGCGAATAACGTCCCATTCATTAACAGTGTCCCATTCATATGCATCCGGTGACCACACGCGGCCGGCCATTTTACGGACACTTGTCCCGTCTTTATTGGGAATTCGTGTAATTCAGTAGAACGACGCCACGCCTTTACCGGTCCACTTGTCCCGGAATGCGTTTACTTGGAATATTGTCACTTTGTTGATACAGGATGGTGACTTGTCCCTGACTGGAAACTTTAGAGATGTTTGTGAGCTCGAAAGCAGATGCAAATTTGACTAGAAGTTAGAAAGAAGGAGCTTCGCAATGATGCTTTATTTGATACTAGATGCGCCCCGCGGTTTCACCCGTAGAAGTTTTGACCCCGTGGGTATATCGGGATAAAAGTATTCTATCAGGTAGTTTATAACCAGAAATAACAATTTCTGGTTATAAACTACCTGTGTGCCAAATTTCATCCAAATCCGTTTAGTACTTTTTGCCTGAAAGAGTAACAAACATCCATCCATCCATCCATCCTTACAAACTTTCGCATTTATAATATTAGTAGGAAAAAAAAAAAATATATATATATATATCAACATATGTTACGTATTTAATTCATAACAATAACGTCACAATTAATTAATTAATAAAAATAACAAAACGATATCCTATCTTAACTAAAACTATACACAAACAAAAAGGCGGAAGAGCTCATTGGGCATCAAAAAATTCGTCCGCATCGCTGTCACTGGGAAAAGTGCCCAAAACGCTGGCAGCATTGCCACGTCGGATGGTAATGCTGATTCTTTGGGCTAAAAAAAGGCCAGCCCTCTGGTCACGTGAAGTCTCTACCAACCGTTTGGCGATGTCCCGAAATACTCGATGAGCACTCGGACCCCAAGGCCCTAGTGTTTCAATCCCAAACGGCTTAAACATATAGCTCCCAATAAGGTTGTTATATTTGCGCCGTTTGAGGTTTTCCGCTCCTGTAGCAGCCGCCCCAGCACAGCCCGTCATTCTAGGAAGATGGGAAGGCGCGAGAGTGTCGACACAGGTTGCATCCCAATAAATATAGAATAGAATAGAATAGAATATAATAATTATTTATTTGCATAGAAAGTAGGTACAACAAAATGCAGATGTTATATAAATTAGAGATCCTTATACAATCTACCTTAAATTAGGCATGCAAACATTTCGTAAAAATGCTTAAGTCTAAAATACTGTCAATATGAAAATTATTAAATATGGTCAATTAAATATAAATAATTAAAGATGTCATTAAGGTAACTATACATTTTCATCATTTAGAAATTCACAAATGGAGTAATAACATTTATCAATTAATAAGGCTGACAATTTCTTTTTAAACAGTGGAATGGACTCGTTTTTTATTCCATCAGGTATTTTGTTAAAGACAATCGGGCACATACATATGACACTTTTCTTTAATAATGCAGTGTTATGACCACTAACACGTAGCATATTTGTATACTGCTTTCTAACTGGTCGTGTTCTAGTGTCAGATGATTTAATAAAAAGATGCATATTTGATTTTACAAAAACAGCTATTTCGAAAATGTAAAGTGATGGGAATGTTAGCAAATTTAGGGACTTGAATACAGGTACGCAACTATCTGTTATTTTCATGTTACACATTGCCCTTATGCATCGTTTTTGAGCCTTGAATACCTGTTCTCTCAGACTACAATTTCCCCAAAATATTATCCCAAATCTCAGAATTGACGCCACCAAACCATGGTAAGCAACTAATCTGGTAGGCATATTCACTTTCCTGGATAGATTAAAAAGCACGTACGATGCTGTACTTAATTTTTTGCATACTTCTTCTGCGTGTGGTTTCCAGGTTAGTTGGCTATCTATCATTATACCTAAAAATTTTGCAACTTGCACTTGGTCTATTTTTTGTCCATTGTAATTTAAATTTAAATTTTTATATATATATATTAATTACAAAATTTGAATTAAAAAAAATATGTCAAGATTGAGCATTCATAATACAATTTGTTTAATATAATAATAATTATTTAACAATTGTTGAAGATCCTGAGACGTAAAATTAATTGTATATTACCATCCAATACTGAGAAAATGGGATTGCCATCCAGTAAGTAGCGTAATTGCAACCAATCAACATTGCAAAGCAAGCAGTTAAAACATTGTTGTGTATTACCCTAGCCATGGTTGCACACAAGGTATTCTAAAGCAAACTTAAAATGGAACTTTACCAGTAAACAACCGGGATTCCTAACTTCACCGTTTGGATCCAGTGATAAATTCAAACTGCATGGATAGCTGGGACAACACATTAGTTACGCCTGAGTTCGATCTAACCACCATCACGTAGTAAGCCAGACAAATGGTTTACTACCCGTTACCAAACGACAAAAAGTGAGAATGTAATTATGATGACAGGTATTCTATTAATATTATTCAACGAGCAACTGCAGATTTTTTTCTAAATACCTTTTATGGTATGTCTAACGTTATTTTCTTAAAATAGATAGATTTACATGTGATATGCTAAAACACGTTGTTTTTTTTACCCATAAGTAATCACAGTCAAAATCAAAATCAAAACCAGTTATTCAAACTAGGCTGAGATTCAGCACTTTTCGAACGTCAAAATTACATAAGTCCCTCAACACGTGCGCCTTTCACCGCTTCTTAGTGCTTTAACTGGGAAGAAGAAGTGGCGCAACAAACTCCCCAGCAGCACAGCGGCCTGTTTAATTAGAAAAACTTGATTCTATACAATAGTATGCAAAAAAATGTACGCTACACGCAACACAAAACATTAAATTCAATTATTTGCCATATGCACACGCCACTATACCAACAAAAAAACTTCTAAAAGTATACTCAAGGAGAAATAAAAAATAAAAACGTAAACAGAACTTAATACCTAAATAAAATCATCCAGGCATAAAGGGCGTGCCTATTATATATAGCTATAGCTGTAACTGGAAGTCACAAATGATAAACTAGGACCATCGAAGTAAAATAAATAAAAAGTTAATTACTAATAACAATAACAAAACCATGGTCAGCAAGACGACCAGTCACCAAGCAGCACCCGTTCACGAGCATAATGCAGAGATCAGCCACTACCCCCTCGCCATATTGGAGGGAAGAAGGCAACCCGACCCCCGACGCTACTGCAAGCCGTGACATCTAAGGGAGCATGACGAACGCGATGCCGTTTGCTCACGCAAGAATAATATAATCAATTGTCGAGGTCGCTAGCTAACCACATATTGCAATACAGCTCATAAAAAAAAACATTATAATGAGTAGATTATGTCAATAATGTATGAAAATAAAATTCAAAATAAGTTGACTTATATAGTCAAATAATATAAACAATTATATGAACTCATATAACCTGTCAGTAGGTAAGCTAATTCTGGAGAATGAATGGAAACAGTGACCAACAATTCTAATCGTTTAAGTAGTCGTTGATAGAATAGTACGCCTTTGAACGAAGGTTGGAATTTACTCTAGCTTTAAACGCATTAAAAGGCAAATCTGGCAAAGAAGACGGTAGCTTGTTATAAAAAGGTAGCCAAGCCCAACAAACGAGTTATGAACCTTATGAAGCCGGTGAAATGGAGCACGTAATTTGACCTTATTTCTGTTGTTGATATTGTAAATATCACTGTATTTAGTGTATAAGTGCATATTTTGTCTAATATATAAGATGTTGGCGAAAATAAACTGTGATGCCACCGTAAAAATACAGTATAAGAATATGATATATTTAAAAAAAAATCTTAGAGAGACTCTGGCACCTAGCTGGTAAATATCCGAACAGCTCGTTTTTAAAGGACAATTATATTTTGAATGTCAACCAGGACATAACGCTATAAAAATAACGAAAATAGTCTAACCGAGCTGAATCCTGACCATAAGCGGCCGAACTGAGCCTTCCCGGGGCCCCGCTGAAGTTTGGCATCTACTGTTATGCCCAGAAAAACTGCCGAGTCTACAATTTCAAGCACCTCTTTATCTAAGACGATGTTGGGTCCTAGATTTCTAACATTCGCGCGGTAAGGCGAACTTTATAAATTTCGTTTTCTTTGCATTGAGGTTATTTGTCGTAAACCAATTCGTAACCATTTTTTTTTTTTGGATGGCAGATTATCAAATGACTTCTCCCGCTCTGGGCGGAGCGGTAGGGTGTGTCAGACTCTTACTGACTAAAACTCACCCGTATTCCTTCCGTTGCCTGTGTGGCCAGGGGTCTCGGTGACCCTTTAGTACCTTCCCACGACCCCGGCAGGAATCCGTAACCATTGAGAGTGCACTCTTTACATCGTCAAACAAAAGTGATAGTGCCAGGGCCCCCAGAGTGACTGCTGGGCCAAAGCTGGCTACGTAGCAATTATGCAACGAATCTTTACAGTCAAAGGCATAAAGAGTACGTGGAAAGTTGGATTTGATCGTCTGGCTACCAGGAACTAAGTCAGGCCCATTTACTTTCAGAATCTAAAACGAGTTGGTGAAACACCAGATTCATGGTGAGAATACCTCAATAAGGCATCGGAGGTAGATACTGGTATAGGACCACGGGGTGTAAATTAACTTAAGGGTGAACCCTACTCCCAGCAGTGGACCATTTCAGGACTTGATAAACAGCTAACAAAGATCCTTATTCAAAGATGTCGGTGTTCATATCCTATACACCATCTATAACTCATAACTTAAGAGTAAGTTAGTACACATCTTGCTTCTCTTACTTTGTATATTTACTCGAAATAAATCAATGCAAACCGTTTAGCTTGACAGGTTTATTTCACGCTGTGCAAATACAAAATGAATTGAGATGGGTTTAGAACTTTAGATTATTAATTCTGTTGAATTAATTGTAGTTTGGAAGATGTCAGATATTTAATAATTAAATATTGGAAAATGGTATTTGATACCATTATACGTTTCCTTTTTTGGGAGTGCAAGTTTTTGTAAGAATGCCGCTGTAAATATGACCTGTTGATAATACGTTAGTCATATCTTTCGATGCTAATTGAATAATGATACCTACTGACGATTGACGCACAGCTGGCTGGAAAAAATACCTTCATTACAATGGAATACCGAATGGTATATTGATATGGTATCTATTTATATACCATACCAATTTACATAAAAAACAAACCAAACAAACAAACAATACAAATGATAAACAAACTCTTTAAAGCTGAAGAGTTTGTTTTTTGTTTGTTTGAATGCGCTAATCCCTGGAACTACCAGTCGGATTTGTAAAAATATTTTTGGATTTAATAGCCCAATTCTCGAGGCTGTTTAATATCACGTTAGGACCTCTAGGAGCTGAGCAAAAAGAAAAAAGTCAGACAGAACGCTAAGCGAAAATGAAGTAATAGCGCGGGCAGGCGATGCGTTGCGATGAAGTCACGGGTAGAAGCTAGTATAATAAGTATATATGTATAAACTAAGAGTATAAATGTATAAACTAAATCAAATAAGTGCAAAAATTGGAATGGTGACCACAAGCTGACCTATCATCAAATAACTTCTCCCACTCCGGGCGGAGCTGGTGTGTCAGACTCTTACTGACTAAAACCCACCCGTATTCCTTCCGTGTTGCCTGTGTTGCCAGGGGCCTCGGTGACCCTTTTGGACTGCTACGCGACCAAGGTAGGCATCGGCCCTAGTGGACCCCTACACCTGTGTTGACGACATCTCTTTGAGGCGCGCGTGGAAAACAACGCGCCGTTGCGCGTCGTCCCGGGCCTGGTCCTTACCGGACGGCGAGCTACCCATTGCTCACCGTCCGCAAGCCCGCACCTACGGTGGCCGGAAATCCGCCCGGAAGCTGACCTTTAAAGGCGCTGTTCCATTAGGCAAGTTTTGCATGCAAGTATGATGTCACATTTGCGTACAAGTTGCTTGCATTGGAAATATGTTTTCGAGAGCAAATTGCATGCAGGTTTTACTTGCATACAAGTGGAAATGTTCAAAAATTGAGTAGGAAATCATTTGTACAGAGAGAAACATGCGCATTCACAATTCGAAACATGCAACTAACGTTTGCACGTTCAATTTGCACGTCACTTGAATAAAAAATGTACAAGTTCAAACTACCTCATACAAGTTGTAGCTTGTATGCAATTTGCAACTTGCATACAAGTAACTTGCCTAATGGAGTCGCGCCTTTATAGTAGACTTTAACAGAAGTAGACTGCAATACAAACAGAATGGAGACTGAAATAGGTCATCTTGTTTCCATCTTTCTTACAGTTTTTTGATTTTTTAAATTTCCTTTTTTGTATTGAGGGGTCTTACGATTCATAATTTTAAAAGAAAATTAATTAGGAGCATTATCAAAGTGGCTGGCAAGCAAATGGATTAAGCAGTTAGTTTATTTGAATCAATTTTACAACTCAAATATTTCGAAGACTTAAAAAATTGACGGAATTAATATTTTATGGTCGGAGCTTTCTTTATTAGACAGAATATCTATTCTGGATAGTAACAATCAACATATCAGCTGTCAATCCCGTCATTTCAAAACTCTTCGATTTCTACAAGATTTTAAAGTGCGAGGGCACGTCAACGACCCCACGTGGTAAGCTTAAAACGCGTCTATAATTAACCAATGCTCTCGCTCTGGTTTCTGTCGCGGCCGCTGTAAAAATTAATGTAAACAAATACAATCTCTCACGCCCGGGTGGGCTGACAACCGTACAGATTTAGATGGTCATCGAGACCAATGAATTCTGAAGCATCCTGACGTGTATCCAATTTGGTCAGGCTGTATGAGTCATTGGTTATTTTTTCGGGGTACCGTTTGTCATTTGTGCTTGTGTTTAGATTACCGCTGGAGTCAATGTACATGTAGCATCGACGTGTGGTTATTCTTTTGGTTTTTACGTTGAGTCTTAAACCTCGAATGAGTAAGTTTTGGGATTTTAATAGCTAGACAACACTTTGTCGTACATGAGAGCTAACCTACACATTTAATATACATAAATCCATTTATTTTCAGGTAACACAGGCCCATAGATATACCATAACCTAAAACATACATATTTTTATTGTAAACAAAAACAAAACTTGTTTTTATAAAATACTTAAGACTATGTTAGTAGCACTTCAGTTTGCACTAGCTTAACTGTAAGCTGTCGGTGGTACTTGTCCGCGGAAGCGACGGAACACCACGTTCTGCGGCCAAGTCTTCTTCCATGATGAGGGGCAGATAACAATTCGGTACGCGTACCACGAACGCCTTTAAGTTGACATTACACACACTACATAGCCCGGCTACATAAGGGGCTCATGGCTAAATAATAACAGCCACACGGGTCGATCTTCAAGGTTAAGCAACGCTTGCCGAGGTCGGTTCCTGGATGGATGACCATTCATAACGTACCGAGAGCCCTCCGCGCCTCGGAAAGCACGTTAAGTCGTTTTGGCTGTCATTCGTAGATCTTTGACAGTTGTTACGGGTAGTCAGAAGCCCGAAAGTCTGACAACCAGTCTTCCGTAACTGGGTTGTAGAGGTCAGATAGGCAGTCGGTCCATAATAAAATACTGGTATTCAGCTGCATCCAGTTAGAGTGGAAGCCGACTCCAACATGGTTGGGAAAAGTCTAGGCTGATTGATTGACTACATAGCTCATGGCTATGTCAAAGTTAAAGTCAAAGATTTATTTGCAGATAAATATGGTTACAAAAGCTCTTAAAATGGTAGGTAATATTAGTATGGATTCAAGAACATCAGAACATTTGGATTGTTTGCTTAGTTTATACCTTGGATTTTCTACTCCATCTTACGATCAATTGGACTCTTTTGCTTCAGCCTTGCCTTCATCACAGTCTATAATTTCGACATTATTCACATCATGAAGTTTTTTGATCTGAAATCGACACATGTTTAATTTTAAACAATCCTATATAAATATATATATATTATTATATATAAATTAAATGTCGGCTCATATCTTTATACACTGCTCTTATTTATTACTAGTTACAACATTTCTTTGATCTCTCTAAGTGTTTTGCTGACGGGTATAACGTGACGTTAGATAGGTACCTTGTTTTTCTTTTAGTAAGAATTTTGTAGCGTCTTTTTTCTCTTTGAAGAATATTGTAAAGACATGAATTAGTTTATTTACAAAACCTTCGATATTTCATGAAAGTGCTGGAAAAGAACGAAATATGACTTCCTCTTTCAAAGTTAGGAAATTACCTTATCTGCATCAAACATCATCTTCAGAATCAAATGAATCTGCCTGCTGGACATTTGTATCAACGCAATGTCCCTGTGTTGAAAGGTCAAAATGAAAAGGGGTGTAATATTAGGTTATTATCTACTTGTGGTTTGTAGATTAATACATTTTGACCCTTACTTATGTCATTGATTTAGGTCTTTACTGTAACTAGCGGTTAGTTCAAAGACCGACCGACATAACTACGAAAAAACCGGCCAGGTGCGTGTCCGACCACGCACAATGAAGGGTTTCGTAATTGGGAAGTTGGTATGAATTTATCCCAAAAACATGTTCTCCCATACGTCGATTTAAGTTGGTCGACTATTACTCGTTAACTTTTAAAGCCTACTTAGCTGTGATAGCTTTCCTTTTAATTTCATTTAGCTGGCGGAATCAAAAAGTGGTGTTCACAGACCCGCAATATTTTTGAACGGCCTATCCAACGATACCCTACACCATGGGGTAGATGAGAGAAAAAAATATCATCCCCACATTACGTGCAAGGGAGGTAGGTACCTAGATTTTATTTTAGCACTTTGTCGGCGTGATTAATATGTAAGTATACCTATGCCAAATTGTAGTCGTACTTTTTTACTTTGCTTTCTAGTACTAAGCGTCTCTGAGCTACAGCAGAGACAGACAGACAGACGGACATGGCGAAGCTATAAGGGTTCCTTGTTTACTATGGAACCCTAAAAGGTAGTTTTAATAGGAGCAGTAATTGTCATATCTTACGAACTTCATTAATGGTGATGATGAACTAATTATAGGTACTGATTTTACAATATCAACGTCTTACGTGTCTCATTGACATTTCTCATTATTAACCTCATTTTTAAGTCGGCGTGTCGCACAATGCATTTCACTGACCAATCAGCTGTCACTTCAAACGAAAACATATGTAACTCTAATTATGCGGGCTTGTTATACTCGTAATCAAGTGTATTGTATTGACAAATGACCAGGAACATTCAGTGCTACAGTAACTCAAAATATGATATCCATTGCTGCTCCTACATACACGTCAAACATAGAACACTTAACAAAAGCAGCAATGTATAACGAAATAAACTTAAAATGGCCGCTCTTGTAAAGTCGTAATAAGTTTCATATTAGATCCGCAGTACACGACACAAAACGGAAGTTTTTGCGCAATACACTGGCAGGCAGAAACAATTAATGCACCCAAGTGTACATGAGCCCGTTCACGCGTCATGCCCACAGAAGAAAGTGAGCTCGTTACGACACGCGTGTTATTTATTTTGCACTAATGTGTACTGTATTGTTCTAATTAAGTTAAAGGTGAAAAGTGTTTTCATTTGATGGTACATCTAGAATGAAATGTACACATAATCAGCCTATAATGCTCCCATTGCTGGGACACAGGCCTCCTCTCTGAGGGAGGGAGTGGGCCGTAATCCACCACGCAGGCTCAGTGCGGGTTGGTAGATGTCACATGTCTTCGAATTTTTGGTTCTAGGACATGCCGGTTTACTCACGATGTTTTCCTTCACCGTTTTGAGAGCAGTGGTGACGAAATAATTTACACAAAGTAAAGCGCCTGTCCGGTTTCGAACCTACGACCTACAACTCGTAAGTCGCGGCCGTTACCACTGGGCTACCACTGCTCACAGAATGAAATGCACAGCGGTGCAAAATTAATGAGACAGATTCGCAATTAAAGTGCAATAAGAATTTGTATCTGTTCTTGTTAAGTTAATTGTTTTTTCGAACTACAAATATTTTATGAGTACTTGTCTGAGCAAATGAACATCGAATCATCTTTACTATAGAAATGACCATAAGGTCCAAACTATGGGTTAACGTGGACTTAATTATATAATACCAATATTAATCATTCGCCTTCACAATAGAATATAACATTTTGAGGCACTATTAAGTAGCATAATGGCTCTTACAGACTAGGGCGATATCGCGGGCGCGACAGGCATATTGCTGCCTGTCGCGCCTGCGATATCGCCTCAGTATGCAGGAGCCGTAAGCATAGTCAGCTGATAATGTTCCCACTGCTGGGATACAGGCTTCTCTGTGAGAGGCAGTGGACCAAAATCCATCACGCGGGCCCAGTGCGGGTTGGTAGATGTCACCATGTCATCTATGTCATGTGGTATCAGAATATCAGCGCTGCGGTATTTATTTTTTAAATATCGCAGCATTATGCTGAGATAGGAGCCTTTTTGGCGTCGCACAAGTAGTTTTTATTTATTTTCTTTGTTGTTTTTTGTTTTTAATCGAACGAATATGTAAATTTTGTTAGTTTTAAATGCTCAATTTGTTTAATTTTTGTATTTCTGGTGCGTGTACCAAATAAAATATTTTTCTTTCTTTCTTTCATCGAAATTTTTGGTTCTAAGACATGCCGGTTTCCTCACGATGTTTTCCTTCACCGTTGAGAGCAGTGGTGATGAAATTAATTACACGAAGTAAAGTGCCCGCCTGGGTTCGCACTCACGACTTACTACTCGTAAGTCGGGGCTGAAGTCGGGGTACTGTTAAGTGCGTCGGTGTAATCAAAGCCGCAGTAGTGAGTGCAGGGCTAAAGGTTACAAGTTTGAGATAAGATAGTATTTGCTCAAGTTGCTTACGGCTTGACATCTGCTATTCTGGCACTTTCAGAGGGGAACGGGTGAAAAAAACTCGAAAATAAATGAGGATGTTTATATGAAAATATAAAAACTTTATTGTTCAAGAGAGCAGTACAAATTAAAATAGCACCAGCCTTCACCTTAGGATTTCCTATTTCGTGGAGACTAGTCTCCTTCATCTTACAACTTAATGGTATAGAAGATACGCACATAAGTAACATTGGTCGGTAAGATTTGTGAGGCGACAGTAATCTAAAGTTATTCCCAAACAATACATTAATTTATTGTTGATTATAATCGCCTCTGTGGTCTCGTGGTAAGACCTTCTGTCTCAGATTTTCCTGGATTCCCGAAATCCCGGATTTTCTGCTCAGTTTGGTTGGTGGTAGAGCAAGTTCTAAGTCCGCCTGGCTAGATACCACCATCTTTTCTAAGTCTGTCGCAATAACAACAATGTTAACAGCATTGTTGTTTTTCGGCAGTTTTAAGGTAAGATAGCGATCTGTGGGTGAGGATTCCAGATAAAGCTCGCTCCCACCTTCGGCCTTATCATCACTTACCATCAGGTGAGATGGAGGCCAAGAGCTACCCCGTTGTGAAAATAAAACTTGCAGTTTAGTATAGAAATCATTATAATCAAAAACAAGTTGTTTTAGTTAATCTGTATATACAAAGCGAAAGGTCACTAATTTACTCGCTGACTAAACAGAGTGGATCGCCCGGAGGACACGGTGGAGCATACGGTGGAAATCTGCCCGGCTTGGGCAGAGCACCGCCGTGTCCTCGTGGAGGCAATCGGCGGCAGAGATCTCACGCGTCCGGCCCTGGTTCAGGCCATGATACGGAGCGAGAGGTCATGGGCGGCCGTCGCCTCCTTCTGCGAAGCAGTAATGCTCGCGAAGGAAGAGGCGAGACGGTTGAGGGAAAGACATGTTTCGCGCCCTCTCGCCCCTAGCCGCCGCAGGAGACGCCCTGGGCGTCGGGAATCCCGGGCGGATTTCCGGCCACCTTAGGCGCGGGCTTGCGGACGGTGAGCAATGGGTAGCTCACCGTCCGGTAAGGACCAGGCCCGGGTCGACGGCGCGTTGAATTCCACGCGCGCCTCAAAGAGATGTCGTCAGCGCATAGGTAGGGGTCCACTAGGGCCGATGCCTGCCGGGGTCGCGGGAAGGTACTTATGGGTCACCGAGGCCCCCGCAACACAGGCAACGGAAGGAATACGGGTGGGTTTTAGTCAGTAAGAGTCTGACACACCCTCCCGCTCCGCCCAGAGCGGGAGAAGTTATTTGATGATTTCCCACTCAAATAAAAAAACCTATGTCACTTGGGATGGTATAAGGATTCTATAGATACCCCATACATCTAAATCTGTTCAGGCATTTAAAAGATATAGTTGCACAAAGAAACTCACATAGATACATATACACTCCTTTGGGCAGTCTTGTAAAAATAGGGTCTAGTCTAGCCAGTACCTATTAGAATCCAAGTACCAAGTGCTACTTGCATGTAAATGACATCAATATACAACCCACTTGGTTGCTCTAAAAACACTTGCAACACCCACACACCAGAACCTGACACTTAAACACTAAACATGCCATAAATCATACAAGAAAAGTAAATAAACAGCATCTAATTTAACTAAATAGTATAATTTATTGGTCGTAAGTCGTTGCCGACATTTATAATGTGATGTTTAACGCCAAACACGAATAAAAAGGCACTAATTGACTTAAATCAGTTGTGACAAACATCACTACTGAAGATGTGATAAATGTGGGACATTTCCCATTGAAACTTTGTCAATTGAATTTGAGTCTTCTGTCATGTGATGTAGTGTGTAAAATTGGTTGGGAATGGTTTGGGAGAAATGGATGAGTGTGTTTAATATGGGAAGTTTTCAATATCTCGTTTCATCGTTTAATATATGTATGTTTGATTAAATGAATGTAGGATGTATGCTGTGTGTACCGATTGAGATTTAAAAAGCTTTAAGCATTTTTCAATACATTCTTTCTGAGTTTTAATATACCTACAAGCTTTTGCACGCCAATAAAAAGGCACTGTGACAAACATCACTACTGGAGATGTGATAAATGTGGGACATTTTACTAAAAAGAATTTGTCAATTAAATTTGAATCTTTTGCTTATAATAGAGAGAAATGAGTAGTGTGTTTAATGAGGGGCTTGTGGCTAAGTAATAACAGCCGCACGGGTCAATCGATCAGGTTAAGCTACGCCATCTTTACATAGGATACCAAGACTCACCCGTTTCTCGGAAAGCACGTTAAGCCGTTGGACCCGGCTGTATTTGTAGATAATTGACAATTATTACGGGTCGTCAGAAGCCTGAAAGTCTGACAATCAGTCTTACCAAGGGGTATCGTGTTACCCTGTAACTGGGTTGTGGAGGTCAGATAGGCAGTCGCTTCATGTAAAATACAGTATTCAGCTGGATCCGTTTAGACTGGAAGCCGACCCCAACAAAGTTGGAAAGAGGCTAGGCAGATGATGGGTAGAGTGTGTTTAATATGGGATATCGTAAATATCTGGATTCGTCGTTTAAGAGGCCGACAACACCTAAAGCGCGGTCACTGTCGGACTGCATAGAAAAGAAAGAGAAGCGCGATGACACAACGCTGGTAATTTATTGCAAAATATGAAGTAATTATCGATTTACAAAAAAGCTATAGATTGTATAAAAAAAAATAAAACACTATTATGCTAATATGTTGCTTGTAGAACAATCTGACAAAAAATCAGAATGATTGCATGTATGGTTTTTAATCGTTATAAGAATTTTTTAGAGGTATCTTCGTGATTTTTTTCTATCGTATCAAATTAGTTATATTATGTTTTCAACACACTATCTATCGAGCATATATCCTTAAGAATATCATATATTTTTCTGATTTTGTTTACTGCAGTGGATCATATACTTAAGGCATTATAAAACTTATAAAATTTGCATTTAGGTCCTGTAGTCCTCTTAATACGTGTTTTATTTGAATGAATGTGGGAGTATGTTATATGTAACGATTTAGAATTTAAAAAGCTGTACAGTAACTTTAACATTTTATTACATTTTACCAGTTTATAATGTATCAATTTAGATTTCAATACCGTACCTTAGTGCGTTACCACGATTGCCATCGGTCAAATGATCAATCGGGCAAACGTTCTCTGATAAGTGAACTTCGGGCAATCTTGACGCACTCTCTTAACTATATCTTATAAATATTATAAATGCAAAAGCGAGTATGTTTGTTACGGTTTCATGCTAAAACGGCTGACTGAACGGATTTGGATGAAATTTGGCACACAGATATACCATGACCTGGGTAAAAATATACTACTTTTCATCCTAGATTGCAAACGAATTCGCGGACAACGGCTAGTTTTCTATAAATTTAATTCCATAAAGCAAACTTTCATTAATTCCCAATCATTGATTTCACCAACGCCCATGAATCAGCTCCAACTACGTCGTTACCTGAATCCATCATCCAAAAATATAACTTAATCACCAAACCTTCAAACAAAAACAATTCAGTCTCTAGGCAATCAAATAAACGTGATTTAAAAAAATAAATCAACTTTAATTCGGTGTAAACTGGACGATTATCTTCTGTTGTTTGTCATTAATCTAAAATAGCTGCAGTGAATGGCTTGGGATTTATCGTGATGTTTTAACAGTGCGACACGTGTTGTGCTGTCACCACATGAACGTTCGTTAAGGGGGATGTTGAATGTGTACAGAAAGCTGTATGAGTTTATTAAGACTGATTCTTAGTCTTTAGATAACTTTTGTTGGCAACACAACATTTAGTTTAATTTATGGCACAAAAGCCCAGAGGCTATTCCCAAAATATTATGTCTAATTTTATCTGTCAATGTCACTAATGTCAGTACTGTACAAGAGAACAATTACACGAAGCACACGTATTTTCACCCGATCTGAGTTTTATTATTTAAAATGAAGTACAAAGTCAGTCCCCAACACATTCATTTGAAGATATGGTCGTGGAACAGTTTTTTTTATAGAAAATATATCAAACTCAACATCTGCCTAGCCTTTTTCAACTACATACATGATAAGTCTAAAAGGAGTGCGGATATTTTAGGAGGTAATCATGTGCATAAAATTGGGCAACTTTCCCCAAGGAATATATATAGGTCGAAATCTTAAAACTGATTATCGACCTCATACGAAGTGACTGGTCACGTGACTTATGTTTGTATGAGAAGTTGAATTAATTTTTTTAGATTTCGACCTATGTTCCTTGGGGAAAGTTGTTCAGTATTATGGATCTGATTAGGTACTTCCTAAAATATCCTCACTCCTTTTAAACTTATCCTGTATGTAGTGGTCGACTTCAGGTCTAACCGGATTCAGTCGAATACAAATATTTTACACTAGATGCGCCCCTCGGTTTCACCCGCATAAGTTTTGACCCCGTGGGTATATCGGGATAAAAAGTATCCTATGTGTTATTCCTGGTTATAAACAATCTGTGTGTCAAATTTCATTCAAATCCGTTTAGTACTTTTTGCGTGAAAGAGTAACAAACATCCATCCATCCATCCTTACAAACTTTCGCATTTATAATATTACTAGGATGGAGCGACTGCCTATCTGACTTCCACAACTACTGGGTAATACGAGACGGTAATACGATGGTTGTCAGATTTCTGATACTCGTAACGACTGTCAAAGATCTACGAATGACAGCCGGTTAGTTATTCTACAGATAAAACTCCTTAGATAAAAGTAATCTGACCTAAAAAAAATCATCCTTTTGAGTTAGTATAGTGTAAAAAGTGTAGACATTATACAAGTAGTGTACAATGACACACATATAACACATGAACAAAGTGTTTATATTATTATATCAGAGTCTAAGAAAGTGGAACGAACTTGTGTAAAGTACAAACAACACTATTCTAAGTTTTAAAATAATTATCACGTAAAAATTAAGTTAGATTAAAATTACTTATTAGTTTTATATGCTAGATTGTAATTAATTATTAGAAACCTAGGATAAAAAAAAATTACATTATTATTCTCCTGCCTTATTCCAATTTATTTGTGGTCGGCGCAACATGTCTCTTTCTCCCATACTTCTATTAGTTGTCATCTCGGTAGTCGCCCCCTTTCTAGCCATACCATCTTTCACACAGTCAGTCCATCGTTTCTTTGGTCTTTCTTCTTCATCTTTCTAAGTTTACTTCATCTACATGAGAAGAAATAAGTAAATTATTCAATAAAATTGAATATACAGGGAAAATGTTAAAAATTTAAACCTAGAGTCTGATAAAGGCTCGTGCAGACTAGCGCGATATCGCGACAGGCAGCAATATATCTGTCGCACCCGCGATATCGCCCCAGCCTGAAAACCATTAAAAACTTCTCCATTTTGCTTAATTTTACACAAATTGAGTAATCAAGTTCAAATTTATATACTTTAGGTACTCGTCATGCTTTATCATTGTAACCAATAGGTATCAAAGTTGTCCACAAACCCTCGTCCATCTTATTCATAAATATTTTCGGCTTTTAACATGAACATTTTCGCCCGTTGTAAATTCATCTTAACCCTGCCGCTACCGCCAGCAACGTTTGTCACGTTGCCAACACTGTCAACAATCTTGATCCGACATTCAGCTCATTTGAGAACTAATTGCTGGGACCACCTTGAAACTAATGGATGGCGCCACCAACTTCATTAAGTTGCCAGAATCGTTTTAATTCCAATGATTACGAAAGTTACGAGTGGTACTGGTGAGTTTCAAAGCATTTTTTGTTGTTCATGTTCGGTTTGGATATAATTTTGACATCACATCTTGGACTATACATTACTCTGAAACTGTCAACAAGCATTCCAGCAACAGATAACCGTGGTCATCAACGCTAGGTATCTTCTCTTAGTCCTGCTGTTGAAAAACAGAACTATTTATTTTATATTATTTATCTATAACCACTGGTCAATTTTCACACAACATTGCAGTAACAAAATTCTTTGATAATTTTCTCCAGTTCTAATCGAATATTCATAATTTTATCTCTTCAACTGTTGATCGCGTCGTCACGACTGCCCTCGTCACTGTTTGTCACAGTGCCAAATCTGTCAACAATTTCAATCTTTTTTTCTTTAATTTCATCAAACAGGAAGTTCCTTTGTTTACTTATCACCAAGACCACCACGAAGTTAATGGATTAGGATTGCGCCACCAACTTCATTAATAATTACCTACTAATTTAAAATTAAAAAAATATTTTTCTGTTGTAATTTCCATTGTTATCTTTTCAAATTCATTTACATTTCGTCTAAGCCGTGCTTACGTCATAAAATCCAAAATTTTCATCGAAAATGCTTCATTATTTTGCTCCATTTTCATGCTTCATTCACCTTAACCGTTTCGTCGCCGCCGTGGCACAACTTGTCACGGTGCCAACATCGTCAACAAGCCCGATCTGTCATTCGGCTCATTTGTTTACTAATTGCCGAGATACCGACTCGACATTAATGGATTTTGTCAATGGCTCCACGTTGCTAACAAATTGAACGTTTGATGTGGTTTGTCTGTCATTTGTTTATTTAAAATTGGGGGGAGGGTGACATTGGCAGGGTTTAGTTTTTGAATAAGGAAATGTTAAGTGATTTGTTTAGGGGTGATCAATGCTTTTTACTTATTATTTATTAAGTTTTACGTAGGTAGTTTTTTTTTTAATATTCAAAATGTTTCTATTGAATATAGGTCACACATATTATATCTCGATTGAGTTTGAATAAATAATAACTCAACAAATAAAACATTCAGTCATAAACCTTCACAAAACCGTTCCGTTTAAAATAAAAATATTAAAATTTTATTGCTGAAACGCTCTTCAAGATTTGTTTATTTTTATAATTAATTGTTTATGTTTTATTTAATCCTAGGTACTTTTGTAGGACTGTGCATGCATTACAAGTCCTTCCTGTAAGATGTCTTGTTTATAAGATAGAATCATCATAACCTAGCCTTTTCCCAACTACGTTGCGGTCGGCATCCAGCCTAACCGGATGCAGCTGAATAGCAGTATTTTACATGGAGCGACTGCCTATCTGACCTCCACAACCCAGTTAATATGATCCCTCTTGGTAAGACTGAAACTTGTCAGACTTTCGGGCTTCTGATTATAAGATAGAATAATACTAGAAATGGAGTATGTAAGGATCGTAGCCGGTGGCGTTCTTTAGTTTTTGCCTACCCCTATGAGAAGAAAGCGTGAGTTGACGTATGTTTTTATAAGAACGCTAGACTGGAACTTTTTAATTGTAAACTGTAATAAATTGATGCAAGCAGTTTCAACAAATTTACAAAAAGCGTAATAAAGAAAGCATTTCTCAGGGTGAAACAAATTTAAAAACTATTGTAGACAATAACTAACAAAACAATTTCAGTGGTAACTTCGCATACACATCTGGCCATATAATTTATACTCACCTGTCCCAAATCCATAATTTTATTACCACCACATCTATTTCGATAGCTATCATTCTGGAGGAAGTTCGTCATCTCGTCATCCGAATGACATACGTCTGTTTCTCTCAACGTAAACAAACCTGTCCTCAATCGTGTTCTGAGAAACTTTTACATCGTTTTAAAAACATTTTTCCAGGAGACACTTCTCTGGCGCTCTGTGATCGTCGCGTGGTTTCACTTTATTGTAGGTATCTATTTTTGGTCGAATGTATATCGAGAATGACTGTTTAGGTTAGATTGTTCCATTTGTTTGGAAAGTATAGGCTTTGAAGATTTGCAATGGTTTTAAAAGGAGAAATATCGCTTTCTCTTCTTGTTCATGATAATATATTACATCATAAACAAGATCATCTGTTTCAGCCGACTTAAAACCTAAAGCATTCGAACTTTCAGACTAGAAAGACGTGTTTGTTTCTACAACGCGTTCCATGGATATAATTAGAGGTGCAAGTGTTAGGCATCCTTCCTCGATACGCTTCGACGGTTGTTTGTATGAGCAGTGGCGTCCCGACGTCGTCGCCGGCGCCGCCTGCACGATTTACATCACACACCTTCGACAGGGTTCCATTTATCAGATCGGAAACACACGACTTTCAATTCAGCACCACAAACAATAAGACTGATATTGCGGGCCGAGAGTGTACCTTGCGGGACGCTGTTATAGAAATAGTACAGCAAATACATGTCCAGGAAATTAGACTTTGTTTACTTTACGTCAGAAGACATACTCCTTTGTTCGTTGCCGTTTCGTCACAGATGGAAGACGGCAAATGGCTCGGAGGCGCCTCTGTCGCCTGCGCTGGACGCTTCAAATGTTGTTTATAGTAGACGTTGACATGAGCAAATTCGTCAGCGGAAGAAACCACATTTAGGACGGACGGGGCATAAATCCCGTGTGAGTGACAAGTAAAACTTTATAGCACTATAAATTAGTAGATGTATAACCGGACAAAAATAGGACGAACGTTATTGGCGTTGATACCTAGTTGTAAAGTGTGAGCTGTCGCACGCGGTGTGACTTTACGATTGTCTTCTTCCACTATTGTTGAGAAATTATGTTCTCTTCTGTACGCCTACACGTTTCAGTAAATTGTTTCTATGTCATCGACGAATTCTTTGCTGCCGACATGCTGAGATATCACTATTTCGATATTATCGTTTCTTAGAAAAGTTGTATTATTAAGTCTGCGTTTATCAAATCAAATTATGTTATGGAGGTTTAAGTTGGTAATTTATACCAACTTAAACCTCCATAACATAATTTCGAATACCATCTGTCGAAGAAACCATCTTTTCTATGCAGAAAATGGGCACACTATCCACTCATACGCTTAATTCCCTCCAACTCTTACCGTAACTGTAAGATTTTCTTCATTATGAAGATAAATACCCAGATGGGTTAATGGAAGGCCCGAAGCGTTCACTAACGTAACTGTCACCTCATTTCATTACCTTGATGCTAATGCATCGGTTTGGTGGATTGCCAGTTTAATTTATATGCTGTTTATGCCTCGGGATGATAAATGATTCGAGTTATGTTTTCTTGTCATTGAGAAGTGATGTTTTTTTTAGCTGATTGTTGATTGTTAGAGAGTTATGTTGAGTGACGTTATGTTCGACTTGATTTTTAAGAATGTTAGTACAGTTATGTCCTTTTTAATTTTGGTTATATTATTTTAACAATAATCAATGTAATTGAATGATAGTCAATCTACATATTTCGCTAGTGAATCTATGGTTTGATTTGAAACATTAAGTTCAGTTTTGGAACGCAAACTAGTCGTATAATAAAGGCTAAAACTTAACTTTTAAATGTTTGTACAGTACAACTATTTCAGTTCTTTATTCTCTGTATTCAGCTCTCGACAACTATACCACGATACTTTGTGTCTGCATACTTTGAGCAATTGTTTATAGGTACATGTATATTTTTTTTTGTTTTTACTCGTTTACACAAAGTCCTTCTCGAATTACCAAACCGTGGCCAAGTCGTCACCTTAGTGATACTCTAATTAAAAATTTATTTTAGAAATTTCGACATTTAAAAGTCCCTTGACGTCATTGCGAATAAAAACCAAGATAATGCACAAAACAGTAGAAGTTACGAGTAAACACCGGAACGTTTTATATTGTTTAGTTTCACTGTGACACGGAGCTCGTAATACGTTTTTATTGCCTAATTAACTTTTTGTCAAAGCGTAACTTTTTGTTTGACGTCCTACCAGCTTCTGACAAACGTCCAAAAAGTTTTTAAACCTCTGTTTTCATATTAAAAATGATACTAGTCGTCTCATATAATGTCATAACATGTTTTAATACGCAGTAACACATGTGCGCTATATCGAAACGTGTGAAAAACGTATAAAATGCTCGTAAAAGAATTAGTCTGTCCACTAAAGTCACTGTTTATGAAAACAAAGTTGCTTCGAATATGTCAGATCCTACTGTTATTTTGTGTTAATTTATTATTTGGATTGTTTGTGATGTCTCGGCTGGTATTTATTGTAAGATTGATAGTCCGTCGTCAAATGTCTTTTGGTCGTAATGTATACGAACGACGGACATACGGACGGACGCGGGCCTGAAATATCTCAAACGATGTTTGTTGACACAGTGACTGCGTTCGGGACATTACACAAGTGACAAATTTAGACATTTTTGTTACTTCACACGTGTTCTCTTGTATACATATGTTGACATGTTAGTTCCTTAGACTTTAATGCTGTGACATGTCGACTTTTTGATAAACTTTGTTTTACATATATGTCATCGATCAAGATCAATAGCATTTTTTATAACATGATACAAACAGAAATGAACTACACATGAACTATTGTTGGGATTGTCTGATGAAACATTTTAAAGGAAACCACGGAAAACGAACAATTAAATTTAACTAAAATCAATGCTATCATCGTAAAAGTAACAACGGTAACCACTTACAGTAGACCACAACCCCATACCATGTTCTCCATCAAAGGATCCTAAGACTTCTTACAATGTGTGTGGTCCTTTCTTTCAAGACACGGTAAGTATTGAACAGAACAATTTGGATTCTATTATTTCCAGTTAATTTTCGCTGATCCATCTTATACGAATCTAGAATGAGTTACAGCTGATTTCGTAATAAAGCTTGAAGATGCTATCTCCAACCTGGAAACAGAAATTGTAATAAAAAATTATCCAACATGAACTTGTGCTCATCACGACATCATACACATAAAGCTATATTTATACTACCGTATGTCTCGGACTTGGCTTACTTCGCCTTTATGAGTAGACCACCCATACTTCAATTGGTCCGATCGTTAAGACACTATAACAAGTAGCAGGCCAGCGGTTTGGGGTAATATTTTACTAACACGAACAAACAAGCTTCATTTGGGTGTTTAACGATGCTTTGTTTTTAATTTTGACTGCGTCGTTGGTCTAATACTCGTAGTCGCAAGCTTTACTGCTGAGTATGAGGGTTCGATTGGGTTTGATTCCCAGGTCGGGCAAAGTGTTATTGGGTTTTTTTATTAAACATTTCTCAGTAGCAGACCTGAGTTTGGAATTGTGCCTGGTTGATGGCAATAGGCTCGCCCCCTATTACATGGGACTTAAACATAACTTGTGAAATGTGGGTGTACACTTCTGCCTTACCCTTTGGGGAATGCGTGATGTCACAGGCGTGATGTTATAAATTATGTCGTTTTTAATTTTCTTCTATTAGACTAATCTTGGAGAGAGCAAGTGTAGGTATTGTACCTAAGATTATAACGCATCTGAGTGTATGTCTTACCTAGTAACTGGGTTGTGAAGGTCAGAAAAGCAGTTGCTCCGTGTAAGATACTGGTGTTCAACTGCTCCTAGTTGGACTGGATTCAACATATGTAGTAAAGTGGGGAATAGGCCAAGTTGCTGATAATGACAAGGGATCTGTGCCGTTGTTACCTGTGTAAACATAGCGCATTTTTTTACTTCTTGTTCTCAGTTTCCTGTTGCCCGTCATTTTGGCTTTGTCTTAGCTAATACTAGAATAGTCATTTCAAATTAAATCTTTTGTTGCCATGCTTCGCTTAAATTCTCTTGGCTCTGTCATTCACTTAGGTACCAGTTAGGTACTTATTTTGATATATATTGGCGTCTATTATTAGTCCATTCCAGTCGTATTAGGCATGAGGTCCTGGGTTCGATTCCCGGGTCGGGTAAAGTGTTATTGGGGAATATCTCAGTAGCAGCCTGGAGTCTGGATGTGTGCCCGGTTGATGGCAATAGACTGGCCCCCTATTACATGGGACTTAAACATAACTGGCGAAATGTGGGTGTACTACAGGTACACCTCTGCCCAACCCTTTGGGGAAACAAGGCGTGATGTTATGTTGTGTGTGATGTTATATTATTAGTAGAAAAAACCGGACTGCAAAACATATAACTGAAAAGAGAAAAACAAGCAATAATCTCTATGGATTATTGCTTGTTTTTCTTTTTAAAAGTTACACCATATTTCTACCAAAATTATAGAATTTTGGTAGAAATATATATTTTGTAAAAAAATATATATTTATATTTATAAATATATTTTTACGATACCAAAATTCTATAGATTATAATGCTTGTTTTTCTCTTTTCAGTTATGTGTATTTGCAGTCGGGTTTTTTTGATTTTTAAATAATTTGCTTTATTTCAAGCTTTGTTGTTTATTCTTTTAGCTAGCTTTATTTATTTATATTGTATATATATATGTATTATATTAGCAGTTTTATTAATATATATATGTATGTAGGTATTTGCAGATGCACTGAATAAATATTATATAGCTTATGTCACTCCCACAATTAAGATGAATCTAACGACACCTCATATGGCAAAATCAATCAAGCCATTTAGGCTACAGATCGTGCCAATAGACATACTCTCGAAAAACATTACCCTTTTTCTGGAGAAGTCGGGTAAAAAGATTCGAAATTGAATATAAGAATGGAAATAAATAAATGGGAAAGGATTTTATGTAAAGTTTACGTACAATAGAATCACCTTGGTAAGTTCTTATTATATTACTCTACCTACCTACTTATTAAGGAGGCCACACAAACTAAAGAACATTGTCAATTAGTGGAGACCAATTAATAAAGTAGTTACGCATATTTTTAATGTCAATGAATTGCCCCAAGCTACTCGTATACGCATTTATTTTAATTTAATTACACACATCCACTAATGAATGGCAATGTCAACATTACTCCCACGCTGCATGACTGCCCCGTTGGTGTCGTGGTCGGTAGCTCGACTGCTGAGCATTCGTGGGTTAGATTCCCGGCTCGGGCAAAAAGTTTATGGGTTTTTCCATTAGGAATTTGTTGGTAACAGCTCGGAGTTTGGAAGTTGACGGTGTGATACCCTCGTGTCTCGGAAAGCACGTAAGCGGTTGGCCCTGCGCCTGATCTCTCTCCGGTCGTGTCGGATTGCCGTCTCATCGGACTATAAGATTGAGGGAAGAGAGTGCTCCTGTGTCTGCACACACACTTGTGTCCTATAATATCCCCTGCGCCGAAGGCTGGTTTCCGCTGATATTGGTCACCATGATCGAAAACTTTTTTTTCTATTCTGTATTAAAAAAAAATGATGAGTGAATATAAGTTCAATTTTATCCATCAACTGTTGTATAATAATAGTTGGTAGTAGTACGCATTTTTTTTAATTATTAAGTTAATTACGTAAGTATAATTGCCGGCATTTATCTTGAGCTCTGATCCTTAATTACTTTAAGCGATTTTGGACCTTACTCCTGAGACAATACGATGCGCACACAAACCCCCACCACTCCGCCGAGAGCTCAAGTTAAATGCCGGCAACTATACAAAAGTATCTAATCATTTCCCTATACAAACAGTGCGAACATTGTACTCCTATATACATAGCTCTAGTTTAGTTTTTTGTAGTGTTCTGGATTCAGGTTTACTGGACACATTTTTTATATTTTCTTCCTGTCTCTAATTTTTTCAGTATGTCAATGTCATGCATACCTGTTGACGGTGAGCAATGGATAGCTCACCGGCCGGTAAGGACCAGGCCCGGGTCGACGGCGCGTTGTATTCCACGCGCGCCTCATAGAGATGTCGTCAGCACAAGTGTAGAGGTCCACTAGGGCCGATGCCTGCCGGGGTCGCGGGAAGGTACTAAAGGGTCACCGAGGCCCCCGCAACACAGGCAACAGGAAGGAATACGGGTGGGTTTTAGTCAGTAAGAGTCTGACACACCCTCCCGCTCAGCCCAGAGCGGGAGAAGTTATTTGATGATTTCCCGACCTAAACGAAAATGCATACCTGTTATTTGCACGGTTACTGAAATGCCGATGATTTTGATGTTAGTTTGTTTGAATTAATGTAAGTGACAGTGCTTGTTGGCGAGCTTATTAGAAATAAATAAATAAGGTTAATTCTTGAGGTTTTGTTACTTTTTGTCAATTTCTCAAGAACCACGGTAAATACTTGACAAGCTTATATTAATTTCCGGGGCGTATGTCCGCTGCCGCGAGAAATCGCGGCACAGCGGACGGAGCTCCGGCGGCAACTCATGGCGTCATGGAAAGTACGGTTTTCGCAACCCAGTGCTGGGCACGCCACAATTGCGGCGATAAGTCCCTTCTTTGAGGAGTGGCTAGAGAGGCGCCACGGCGTCCTCACCTTCCGCCTGACGCAGGTCCTCACCGGACACGGCAGCTTCGGGAGGTTCCTGTGTCGGATAAGGCGGGAGGAAACGTCCGGGTGTCACCACTGTGTGGATCGCCCGGAGGACACGGTGGAGCATACGGTGGAGGTCTGCCCGGCTTGGGCAGAGCACCGCCGTGTCCTCGTGGAGGCGATCGGTGGCAGAGACCTCTCGCGTCCGGCCCTGGTTCAGGCCATGGTACGGAGCGAGAGGGCATGGGCAGCCGTCACCATGCTCGCGAAGGAGGAGGCGGGACGGTTGAGGGAAAGGCACGTTTCGCGCCCTCTCGCCCCTAGCCGCCGCAGGAGACGCCCTGGGCGTCGGGAATCCCGGGCGGATTTCCGGCCACCGTAGGCGCGGGCTTGCGGACGGTGAGCAATGGGTAGCTCACCGTCCGGTAAGGACCAGGACCGGGTCGACGGCGCGTTGTATTCCACGCGCGCCTCAAAGAGATGTCGTCAGCACAAATGTCAGACAACTGAAGGAATACGGGTGGGTTTTAGTCAGTCTGACACACCCTCCCGCTCCGCCCAGAGCGGGAGAAGTTATTTGATGATTTCCCACCCAAAAAAAAAAGCTTATATTAATTTACTTATCACGTTGGTATTTTTATATCAAAGAAATCTAGATATACAATAGTAGTACTGACTTTAACCAACACATTGATGCAAATTAAACCTCTATCATATAAAAATGACACGTGTCTGACACTTCTAAATTCAAGTTACCTTCACCAACAACGACAAAATGGCCTCAGAATACTGTCACATAATTCGTTCCTTCGATCATCACGATCACTCAGGGCACTCACGATATAGTACTCGTAATTAAAAATAAACCGAATACCTTTAACATTACTTTAAGGAAGTGTACTAATTTAGCTTCGAACGTTGAACCCGTATACAGAATACACGTGTATACCATTCCATTTTTTGTGTCGCGTGTATGATGTTTTTGACGATGACTGTACTTAATACTTGTAAGATTTAACTGCTTAATAATAGAGCTCTTGAGTTATTGTAATTATCGAGGTATTTTTGTCGTTGAAATAATATGACGAGGTTTTACGATGTGTTGTGGATTATGTTTGGATTTTTGGGTTTAGATTTTACACGTGTCATGCTCATACTCTGTATGGTGGAAGACGAAATGGAATTAATAAATGTGTGGCCTAAATTATTAATCGGGTTGATTTATAAATTAATCATTTGTTTCACAATGTAATTGCAATAAAAAGTTTAAGAAGCTTTCGTTTTCAAAAATATAAAATTAATTAGTTACCATTGAGGTATTAAATTTAGTCACACACGACAAAGCTGATCACCCAGACTTGATCGATGTTATCATCCAGTCTAACTGGACGCAGCTGAATACCAGTATTTTACATGGAGCGACTGCCTGTCTGACCTCCACAACCCAGTTACTGGGTAATATGATACCCCTTGGTAAGACTGGTTGTCAGACTTCTGATACCCGTAAGGACTGTCAAAGATCCACGAACGACAGCTGGGACCAACGGCTTAAAGTGTTTTCCAATGTGAGGAGGGATCTTGGTATGTGAAGATGGTCACCCATTCATGGACCAACCACGGCAAGCGTAGCTTAACCTAATTGAACGACCCGTGCGCCTGTTATTACTTAGCCCCTCTTGACTAGACTTACGCTACGACGTACGCTACAATAATACTAGGTACTAATCTATATCAAACATTTTGCACCACACCAAGTCTGCATGTGCCTACACACATCTCCCTACACGATTTCAATCTCGCCCTACAAACAAACTTAAGCGCATCAAATTAAAAACTCCCCCTGCTTACGTTTAGTATCAAAGAGAGGATCAATTAACATTCTTAACTTTGTCCCTATCATGTCATACTTTCTCATAAACACGGCGCTAACTGTACCTTTGATGTGCACAATATAGCCGTTTAGAAGATTGTAACGATAAAAGTTCTAAAAATGTCTGCCTGTACTAGAGATGTTGGTAAAGAATTTTGGGTTTTATTTGACAGGAAATTTAGATACCACAGTAAACTCATCATCTGCCTAGCCTTTTCCCAGCTATGTTGGGGTCAGCTTCCGGTCTTACCGGATACAGCTGAATACCAGTATTTTACATGGACTGCCTATCTGACCTCCACAACCCAGTTATAGAAGAAGATTTAGATTAATTCATTATGTGCGACCACGTGAATCGTGACGACAAATAGACACACTTCCCGTCCCGACGAAAGCACTTCACGTATTTTTATTTTTTTGTTTTAAATTGGGTGGATTTTAGAGATGAGGCAGTAAGGGCAAGTACCTTAACCGTTGTCGCTACAAGAAAATGGTCTTAGGTTAAAGACAGTCTGTCTTTAACTTTATGAGATATTATGATCACATTCACAGATTTTCAACAAATACAGTCATCAAGAGGGCAGTTTTCACAAAAACTTTTTTTGATGCCAATCGATCCCGTTTCTTATTTTCTGCATTCACAGATTTTTTTTTAAATGTACAGTAAAATGGTCTTAGGGGACTGTCTTTAACTCTATGAGATATTATGATCTAGATTCACAGATTAAAAAAAAAACTGTCATCAAGAGGGTAGTTTTCACAGAAACATTTTTTGGTGCCAATCGATCCTTTTACTTACAGGGATCAAAAAACTCTGTCTGACCAACAGAGGTACTAGAAAAGTCAGAAATCGCAGAAAACATTTTCCATAGTTTTTTGATCATTATCCTTTTGACCGCCACAGTCATGTATAGATGACAGATCAAAACGTGCCCAGCACGCCACGGTCATGACTACATGACAGGTTTTAATGAATAATTCGTAGCTTGGCGCCGAGGGCACGTTTTTGCTTTTTTGACGTGGCGGTCAATAGGTTAAACACTTAAGAAAATTTGAATTTTGCGGGGTACCACTGATGATCCACCTTAATCGATTTTATTTACAATTGATACTACCCGATCATTTCAAGTAAAACCACAGAAAAAAATGTCCAAGCTTTAAGGTTTTACCCACAGTATCACGTTTTACTCGGATGATCGCTTCATTAAAATCTGTCCTATGTTAATCTTTATCCTTGAAAAATCAGTAGACAGTAAACAAGCCACGTCTAATTAGGTCCACAAAAAAAAGACGCAAACCCAAAACGGAGGCGACCACAGAAGTTGACATTTGACAAAAACGATTTATAATATCGCGTCGTCATCAAAATCGTCCAATCTACCGTCTTGCCGACCTTACCGCGAACTGTCCAAGATGTTTAACGGAAAACCATGTCACAAAATACCGTCAGAAAAATATTTCTTAGGCAATTTTCAACTTTATTTGGATACCATAAGAATTGTTGGAAGATGAAATGGTTGTAAAATTAATATTGCCAAGTTATATATCACCAAGCTCGAATTTACTGAGTTATAAAATAATTTTGGCATACGTTTTTGTGTATTGTACCGTCCTTTATCGTTGGGTGGATTTCGCTGAAGATTATTAATATGTGAAATTCCATCAGTTTTATGAGGATACGTTAAAACAATAAATAAGATTTTTAACAAAGCCCGATTCAGAAACAAAGAAAATGAACTTATTATGTACTAGCTGCGCCCCGCGTTTTCACCCGCATAAGTCTCGATCTCGTAAGATTCTTGGGATAAAAAGTATTATATATCCTAACCCAGGTCATAGTCTATTTTTGTGGCAAATTTCATCTAAATCCGTTCAGCCTTTTTAGCGTGAAAGCGTAACAAACACGCACAAAAAATCTGATATTTTCTCTTTATAATATTAAATTTAGATAAGTCAGATGGAAGCTTACGTCATAACTTAGTAATGACACCTTATTATTAAGCAACCTGCTTGTTTTCCGATTTTTTTATGTGTAAAATCTTTCCTATCGCTTTCTGTGGAGTGCTTTCGTGAAAAGGGACGGATCTGTGTAACAGGAAGTGGCAGCTTAAGCATGGAATTAGTAAGTACCTACTACATATATTGTAAGTAGAGGGGGTCAAATTTCGACCAGTGGGCGACCACTAGTAAATAATAATTATTTGAATAAATATTTCAGTATTTAGCTTTCTAAATTTTGAGGTTAATTTCTGTCGTTGCTCAGTTGCTTGAGGTGAGATGTCAGATATTGTACATTATATACGACTACTGTAAGGCTCGCTCATTTTTTTTAGTACATCAGAGATCAACACAGTTAAAAGGACAGGTAGTTATGCTCTCATACAAAAACTAACCTATTTGTCTACTATTTTAAAACAAAAATTCTACGTCAAGAACTCAGTCACATTTAACAAACAGATTGGCAACCATAATGTAATTAGTACATCAACCCATAGTGCACTAAGCGTAAAAGAAAAACAATTCCTCGTAAAGTCAACAAACAATTGCATGATAAACCCCAATCGACTCAAGACGGTGCGGTATTTTTTCAACGCAGGCGCAGCGGTTCCGTTCTTACGGACGCGGTGTGACCGACGCGGCCGGCCGACCGCATGAATAATGCAATATGCACTTGTGACGATCAGGTGCGGTCGTGTTACGACGAATTTTAATTAAAGTAAGACAATTCTATTCTATTATTTGGTATGGCAAGCAATGCTAATGTCAGTTGTGAAATAGAAAAGATATGTTTGAATGGTGATCAATTTAGAGTCAATGTTTACTTACGATATTTTTATTTCAAATCGGAATTATAAAGAGCTAGGTATTATATATTTTGAAAGTCAGGCCTTTCTTAAAAAGTTTTGAATTGATTTGTGCTATGTTTAAATTATCAACACATTACGCAAAAAAAATACTGCTACGTTATAAATAGAGATCGGATATTCGGATGCATATTTACCTAAAGCTGAGATGTTGGCTAATATGGAATGCGATTTTGTATCGCAAAATTCAGCGGCTCTGGGAATACAAATTTAGGTTTCTGATTATAGAATCGAATGTATATTAACTTATTTTCAAATGTTAGCTTACCTATATGGAATGCACTTTTGTATCAATCGTAAAAATCCCGCCCGCCATTCCCGAATCGACAAATTTTATGTTTTTTTCTGACTACATATGTAATTGGATGCATATGTACCTACCTAATATTATGTTGTAAAGTAGGTAGAAACATTAATTTCAAATAAACATGCAATCCAATAATCCCGGGTTTTTTTTTAAATAAATGTTTTTTTTAGAAGTCGCTTCCCTACTTATGCATACCTAGTTACGCATTCCCGTTGTTCGTGGCCTCTTTAAAAAAAAAAAGATTTTGAAAAAGCCGCTTCCATACTTTCATAGCTAAAAATTAACTTTAGGTAAATATGCATCCGAATATCCGATCTCTGGTTATAAACCATAAAGTTATACACCACAGTAGATTTCTAACTGATAACATTAGCTTAATATTGTCAAAACTGTATTTTTGGGGAATATGATTAGTATCTACTAATAAAAACCGGCCAAGTGCATGTCGGACCACTCACAATGAAGGGTAGTTGGGAAGTAGGTATGAATTTATACCAAAATAAAATTAACATTGTAGTTAAAAAACATGTTCATCCCTACATCGATGTACGTCACGGTCAATTCTCCAACTGCAAATTTAAGTTGGTCGACTATTACTCGTTAACTTGTAAAGCCTACTTAGCTGTGATTGTTTTCCTTTTAATTTCATGATATGTACTACTACTACACTATTTTTTTCACATCTCCATAAACAACCATTTAGCTGGTAAGAGGACACTTGACTCTAACAAAAATTAGCACTTTGATGCTTAATATTACGGATCCTTGTATCGAAAAGTGGTGTTCACAGACCCGCAATATTTTTGAACGGCTTATCCAACGATATCCCACACTATGGGGTAGACGAGAAAAAAAAAACATCATCTCTACATTACGTGCAAGTGAGGTACCCTAAAAAAATGTTTTTCAATATTTTATTTACAGCTATCTAGTACTAAGCGTCTCTGAGCTATAGTGGAGACAGACAGACAGACAGACAAATAGACGGACATGGCGAAACTATAAGGGTTCCTTGTTTACTACGGAATCCTAAAAAAAACAACTTATTATACTTACCTAATCCAACATTAAGGCTCCTACATACCGGCACGACTTGTCGCGCGACGCGTCGCGACACAAAGGCACCGCTTGTAGCGCTACACGCGGTGTCTTTGTGTCGCGTCGCGTCGCGCGACAAGTCGCGCCAGTATGTAGGAGCCTTTATGATTACTACAAATATTGACAAAAACTTTAATCGTCATTTGCCGCTGTCACCTCGCACTTGAACTTTTTTCTTGATAGTGTAATATTAAATATTACTCACGGCTTTTTTATTTAAATATTGAGACTGCCAAATAAAAAATATACACGTTCATTTTACAAATTGATGTTAGTTATAAAGTTTTAATATGTGTGGTTAATTTATTTATAACTACTATACTATAATATATATTAGTCATCTTAAACATCTGTTAATTTCTTTATCAAAGTAAATTATACGTAAGGCACGTTTAAACGTCAGACATGTTTGGTTAAGGCTGGTCGCCCACGTCCGATAGTCGGCGACCGATTTTTGCAGGAGAAAAATAGGCGTACTGACGCCAATAGTGCAACGCACACGTCCTTCAGAAAGTCGCTCGTATACATGTTTAGAATTTGAATCGGACCGATAATCGGCTCTACAAAAAGTCTGACGTATGTGAGCACCCTAAACAGTCGCTCATCATTACTTAACTGTAAGCAATGTTTATAAATAATTTATTTGTAAAATAATTTATTTATTAAATTATTTGTAAAATAATTTATTTATTAAATTATTTGTAAAATAATTTATTTATTAAATTATTTGTAAAATAATGTATTTATAGATTATTTGTGAAAAGTTTTTTTTTTATCAGGAATTAACTTTGTAGAAATAATAGCTTCCTGATAATTCGTCGTCAGTAGCCCGCACTCGTTGCAGAGAGCGAAGAATGGTATTTATTAACAGATCGCGATTACTTATACGGCGAGTGAATCCGTCCACTGCACGCCACGTAACAGGTCCGTGCGTTTAGGGTTGACACCTGAAAAACTTTTATATAATTTATTATGAATATATGATATTGAATAGTTTTAAAATCAATTTAAACACCGGGTTCTTTATTTTAAATTATTCTAGTATAATTTTACGTTTATCACTACTTGGACTGTCGTATAAGAAGGGTAAATAGCCTTTGAGGTGAGGTTGCTTGTTTTTTTGACATAAATATTGTATCTATTTGCTCACATATGTATGGTAAGAAAAAAGTGTTACGGGTACTTTGATGTACTATGTAAAATAGATTTTGCTTCGTATGTAAACAGGAAATTTACGTTTAATGTAGTAATTTGTAAGTAGCTAGATAATCATCAAAGGTCTTTTGAAACAATCCAAATTATTAAGCGCATTTAACTATGAACGACGGTTTAGTGAAATTAAATAGTACTTAATTTCATCAGCCATATTCTTAGCTGACATCCCTACCTATGCTCAGTGGATTTTTTCCACCAATTGTCGTGGAGCGTGACAAACCCGGCCGAGCGCACGCGCCGCCGCGCACCCTCACCTTGCGCGCGTCTTATACGACATTACACTTGGACGTGTTATTAGAAAAAAAATTTGTTTTAATGTATCAACCCAGGGGATATAGTGTGTTGCGGGAAGGTATTAAAGGGTAACCGAGGCGACACAGGCAACAGGAAGGAATACGGGTGGGTTTTAGTCGGTTAAGAGTCTGACACACCATGCTTTTGATATTGGAATCCCACGATTTTTTTTTTTTGAGGGTGGGAACTCATCAAATAACTTCTCCCGCTCTGGGCGGAGCGGGAGGGTGTGTCAGACTCTTACTGACTAAAACCCACGTATTCCTTCCTGTTGCCTGTGTTGCGGGCGCATTGCCATCAGTTTGGCCGAAGGCTTGTCTGCCATAAAAACAACCATAGAACTAGACCTCCGACAGTTCCGCCTAAAGTTTCATAGTCAATTTGACATAAATAAGTTCCAGTTTTAACTGACAATTTTTAGTTATTGTTATGTTAATTAAGATGTTAAAGACATTTTAAAATTCGTAGAGCATGAAAAGTTCTATCATCGAGCACGCCTCAGCGCGCACCCTTATCTCGTGAACGTATTATAGTATAATTTGAAAAAAAAAAAATAAAGCTACTTATTTACCTAAGTAAGTAAACACGTCACATCTCATATGTTCAAAACATTTTATATTTCAGGTTTAGTACAACAGGTACTAAGTAATTTAATGGGTTTATATTTTCCCATGTAAAATCAGGGAAATTGATTATTTACCAAAATGAGTACAAATTTAAATTGTTCCTAGGTATATTCAAATCCTTTTTAAGGTCGTCGGTCCATCTAACTAAGGTGGCTTGGACAGACTGGATGCAGAAGGCAGGACAGAGATTATTATGGGGAAAGAACTATTTAGAAAGAAATATTTAGTGCCAAAAGTATTTAGAAAATACCTAGATATGTTAAGACAAAGCTTAAATTAAGTAAAGGTGTGATAAAATGGAGATTAAGGAGTTTATTTGTCGATATGAATCTGTGAGTAGGTTTGGTTGGACAGGCGCGGGCGGGCTGCAGACACGGCTCCGGGCATGGACACCTCTAGACAGATACGAGAGCAGTGGTGGCCCAGTGGTAACGGCCGCGACTTACGAGTTGTACGTCGTAAGTTTGAATTTTGTGTAATGTGTAATGTTATTTCATCACCACTGCTCTCAAAACGGTGAAGGAAAACATCGTGAGGAAACCGGCATGTCCTAGAACCAAAAATTCGAAGACATGTGATATCTACCATCTACCAACACGCACTGGGCAGGCGTGGTGGATTACGTCCAACTCCCTCTCACAGAGAGGAGGCCTGTGTCCCAGCAGTGGGCTGATTATGTATGATAGTCGTACAGTACTCAAAAACTGTCAACAGTGTCCGCGGCTCGTCCGCAATCTGTTTGTGCCGATGTGACTGATCCTTGAGTGAAATAGTGCATAGTTGGTAGTTTTAAAGTTAGTTTTTACTAGAGTACTTGTTTATTAACAAGCGCTTCTCGCTATCAAACTAGAAAGTTTGGCGAGTAAAATTATAAAAACGACAAATAATGTATGTTTGAGAATAATAAAAAGAGTTGTGGTGCAGCCTGGGACAGGCCTATGTCCAGCAGTGGACTGCTGAGTGACTCGCAGCTGTCATTATTTGGCAGTTGTGAGTCTAATATAAGTATAATAATAATAATATAATAACCCCACCGCCTTATCTCTACGTTGACGTCGTGGTGGGGCTTGTGAGCTCCGAACTCTAGGTCTGTGCCGGTAGAGTTTACTTTGCTGGAATAGGTCTGGGGTAAGAAGCCACACTAAGCGAGATACAGAAACCCGCTGGGCAGCATGTGGAGAGCTGTTGGGCAGTAGCGACCCGAAGGACCCTATCTCCTGGGAGAAGTCTTGTCCCTCATCTCTGGCTTGCCTTTATTGGCCGGTTGGAGTGAACACAGACCATGAACAGAGCTACTAATACTGGAATACTGGCCAATAAAGGCAAGAATGAGGTGGGCCTCATTCTTGCCTTTATTGGCCAGTATTCCAGTAAGATGCTGGTAGGGATCTTGACCGTACTTCCGGAATTGTTCTGATAGCCGTGGAATACCTCTCCACTCCTCAAGCACCTCAGGAAGTGTTGCCCCCTTTGCACTACGTCACTATGTGCTAGCGGCCGTTTTCGGGGGCCCATTATTGAGTGTGCAAGTCACCCCCTGCCATTTTATCGGTGTATTTTATATAAAGCATTGGTCAGGTAGGGTCCATAGCCTTTCTATAGTCTTAGGAAACCGATCCACTATAGCCTCCCAAACCCATAGCCCAATATGTTTTGTTCCCATGTTCTGCAATAGTCCTGCATCAACCGGGGGCTGTCCTTGGGTGCACCTTCATAGAGCAAACAGGGACAATCGTCGTTTAGTGCCTCATTCCATTACAATTGTCCAAGGGGCCTCTGCAAGTTGGCTTCGGCCCCTCGTACGCCTTCCAAAGGTCTGGGGCCCCATCCATGGTCCTGAGATATGTAAGGACATAAAAGTGTAATAATAATAATTCCGGCCTATTAAGGCGTAATTCCATTAGGCAAGTTACTCGTATGCAAGTTGCAAATTGCATACAACTTGAACAAACCTGCATACAAGCTACAACTTGTATGAGGGAGTTTGAACTTGTACATTTTTTAATTCAAGTGACGTGCAAATTGAACGCGCAAACGTTAGTTGCACGTTTCGAATTGCGAACGCGCATGGTATCCCTCGCTGTAAAAATTATGTCCTACTCAATTGTTGAACATCTCCACTTGTATGCAAGTAAAACTTGCATGCAATTTGCACACTCTCGAAAACATGTTTCCAATGCAAGCTACTTGTATGCAAATGTGACGTCATACTTGCATGCAAGACTTGCCTAATGGAATCGCGCCTAGTATCCTACTGTAGGGCAAATGCCGCTTATCATACAGAGAAGGCACGACCATTAATCACCACGCTTGCTCAAGACGGGTTGTTTCGTCATGTTCGTGACCACACTCTTAGCTGCGAAAAATTCGAGTTTAAAAAATCAACACACCGTCCGTTCGTCACTGCGGCACAGTCGCGACTGTCTTCATGCCGAGCGCATGCCGAGATCGAGGCGCATAGGCATAGCTCGCGCTTCTTCCGTTTGTATGAAGTTGGAATACTGTATAGATAATAATACCGTGCTTTTGGCGTTTTGCATTTATCTCACATGTATAATTTCAAAATGAATGATGTAAACAATATTTTGTAACCATTGTTGTTGATTTAAAAGTATGTTCGTGGAGTTTCTTGAACGTTCTTCTCCATAGGTACCTACTACGCTTTGAATGGGCAACTAGCTTCATCTTTCTGACTGACCGACCCTTGACAATTCAAAAGTGCCTGTAATTGGTTTATTTGAAATAAATGTTTTGAGTTTGAGTTGGTGATTTCACACTGTTGTTGACTACAATTGTATGAAATATCTAAACACGGCAAATTGACGTAGGAAGTCGAATTTGCGTAACAATTAATTTCCCTGATTGTACCTACTGACATAGAACTACACAATACAACGGCCACAATTGTAACAATTGATATCAATTGGCCAATTAATCTTAACGAAAATAATCATAAACTGCGTCATAAAATTGTACATTCTTGGAATCATATAAATTCATCAAAATGACTAATACCTACTTCATATTATCATCTGCCTAGCCTTTTCCCAACTATATTGGGGTCGGCCTCCAGTCTTACCGGATACAGCTGAATACCAGTATTTTACATGGAGCGACTGCCTATCTGACCTCCACAACCCAGTTACTGGGTAACACGATACCCCTTGGTAAGACTGGTTGTCAGACTTTCGAGCTTCTTACGACCCGTAACGTCTGTCAAAGATCTACAAATGACAGCCGGGAGCAATGGTTTAACGTGCTTTCCGAGGCACGGTGGGGTCTTGGTATGTAAAGATGGTCCCCCATCCACGGACCAACCTCGGCAAGCGTAGCTTAACCTGATCGATCGACCCGTGCGGCTGTTATTACTTAGCCACAAGCCCCTCATAATACCTACTTCATGGTATATAATAATTATACTGTGCCTACTTAAACTGATTCCCATGGTTTTTATGGTAAGACTCAATTACTACCATGAATATGAATCAGACAGAGTGTAAGGAATAGAACAACATCTATAAAGCATCAGTGTACTTAATAGACAAAAAACCAGCCAAGAGCGTGTCGGACCACGCACAATGAAGAGTTCTGTAGTTAGGATGAATTTATCTCAAAAATAAACTTAACAATGTAGTTAGAAAACATGTTCTCCCATACATCGACATTACGACACGGTCAATTACGAATAATAGGCGAAAAACTTACATTTGCAGTTGGAACTGCAAATGTAAGTTGGTTGCCTATTATTCGTTAACTTATAGAGCTTTCTTAGCTGTGACAGTTTTCTTTTTAATTTCGTTATTTATACTACTGCCATGGACTTCTTCACATATCCAAAAACAACCATTTAGCGGGCAGGGGGGGGGGGGCACCTGACTAATAAAAAAATGCACTGTAAAGCTTAAAATTTCGCAAATGGTTATACAGACCCGCAAAATTTTGAACGGGCTATCGAACGATACTCCATACCATGGGATAGGCGAGAAAAAATCATCATCCCCATTTTTCGTGTAAGAGTACCTCTCTTACACGAAAAATGGGGGAAAAATCCTAAAAAAAAAAACTTTTATTTCAAGATTTTATTTGACTACTTTGTTGACGTGATTAACATGTATAGCCATGCCGAATTACAGCTTTCTAGTACTAAGAGTCTCTGAGCTAAGCCCCGGACAGACAGACAGACGGACATGGTGAAACTATTGGGTTCCTCGTTGACTACGGTACCCTAAAAATGCTCCTGCGAGGATTGTGTAAAATAATTGCAATTTCTTTATGACCATTATAATCATAAATATTTACCATAGTTATAAAAGCTTGTGGTACAGTAGTAATTAGTTTATGATAAGGTTTATGTGAAGGAAAATTTTAAGGTAAACCATTAAAATTATAACAAAAAGTAATTAATTCAAAAACTGTGCGATCCATTAAAAAAAACTCACGTGTTCGTACAAAATAGTTATTATTAGATATCCAACTAACCAAAACAATGGCGTTTCCCAAGATGAGACAAACATTTTAACACAAGTTCTTCTACAAAACAATCATTACAGTCCGCCCAGTTTAACTTGACACGTCATGGCAGCGCTACTTCCATAGACAAACGTCAACGAAGTTTCAAATTCAGAACATTACATTATAGTTCCCCATTTTGCCGCGTGTCAAGATAAACAAGTTGTAGAAAAAAAAAAATACATCACAAATACTAACATGTCGAGATTTTCGTAAAAAAAATGTTCTCTTATCTGTTATCTTCTAATTACGCTGACATTAATTATTATATTGTGGTCAGATAAGGACATTGGGTTTTTATATTGTTTACAACGCTGTGACCCTCAAACTTAATGTTTGGAGTACCTACCATAATAATATTATTATAATAATGTTCGCTCTTTTATAAGTTACTTAAGACGCTGACAACACCTAAACCGCAGTCACTGTCAGATTGCATAGAAAATAAAGAGAAGCGCGATGACATAACGCTTGTAATTTATTGCAAAATATGAAGCAATTTTAAAATTTAATTGAGTAATCGAAAATAAAAAAAAACAACCAAGTTCTGCATTCAAATAAGAAGTTCTTGTTATTAATTAAATACATAACGTATGTTGATATTTAATACCTACAGATATTTTGGATTAAAACTCAGGGTTAGTTTAACGTTAGTTTGTATAGAGATTTTTTTCAAAACGTATTTTGGTAACAACCAAGTTCTTGGAAATATGTTCAAAATTAACATATTTTTTTTCCGCTACCACAACCTATACAGATTTGGCAATTTTTTTTTTCTTAAGGGAAGCCTCTTTTGGTCAATTGGGTTTTGTCAGTGCCTTAAGTTGAATGCCTTTATCATAATTATTAATTGACATGATTCTATATCAGCTCCATCTTTTTTTTGTCTCCAAACTACAGAGGTCAAGGAGATGGTTTTCCTGGGAATTCAGTCTGATTGTCAACTAGCTTTTCAATACATAGGTGTGATAATTAACCTTTTGTGTACAAATAGAAACCCTAAAATGATCATTCGTTTGAAAACAATGAAGAAAATGGTGGTTGATTCCATCATTTTTGTAAAAGTTTTGGACTGTACGCCTCCATAGTCAATGTTTGCCAAGGGTTGAGACTTTGGTAAGTTGTTTTAGTCACAAAAAAATATACTCATCGTTGTACGTTGGTATACAATGCCATCATTAGTGTAAGTATCTAATGTATAATATTAATATAATTTATTTCTAAGTATGGTACTTATATTCCAACTTGAAGCAGATTGGTAAGCAGTGTCATTTCGTTAAAAAATGTTCCAAATTATTGACGAAATGACAGAAGTGTCATTTTACTGAAGCTAATTAAAGTCCTAGTGTACATTAAATCTATGGTAAATGAAATTAATTTATTTGCCAGAATATACGAGTACCTACTTACATAATGACATGGTAAAATATTTTTTTCATCCCATCTATTCGAAAAGAGGCGAACGGTTATTCGATAAGTGCGAGAAAAATGGATGACTGAATGACTTTTGAATTTGGAACACTATTTAACTAAAAAGTTTGAACACAATTCGCTTCGATAAAGTCCCAGCCGGTAATAAAAAAAAAGCGCGCCTGCCGACGCGGCACAATACACGGGAACTTCTTATTCGGTTTTTCATTACTTTTTGTCAAAATATTACAGACAATTTCAATTTGATATTGATATAAATTTGTAATTTGGTTATGTAAATGTAAATATTCGTCACTATTAAAAGCATCTCTTATTTATTTTTCTCATAGAGGGGGATGAAAAGCAGAGTGTGCCACACGGTACCTAAATTATTTAACCTCGAGCGACGTACTTTGAATCCCTCGCTACGCTTTGGATTCTACTCTAGAATCCTTCACTTCACTCTGGATTCAAACAATCGCTCTCGCCCTCAATACATTATTTTGGTCCCTTATGACACAATCTACTATAGTCTCACTATATTCGACTTATCTGCCGTGCTAATATTTCTAGTACATGCTTAATAATATCATGAAATTACATCAATGTCATTAGTGGTATCATTATCGTATGGTGGTGGTGGGTCTTCTTCTTATGTTTACATTGTCTATGTCAAGTTATGGCGGGCTGTCACAGCAGATTGGTTGTCACGGCTGTCCTTTATAATAATAAATATATTTTATTTCAGATCAAATTACACGATCTATATGTTGTTATTAGCAAGAGTCTAAAGGCTCGCGCAGACAGGGGAGATATCGCGGGTGCGACTGGTACATTGTTGCCTGTCGCGCCCGCGATATCGCGCTAGTTTGCATGAGCCTTTTACCGAATGTTAGTAAAACCACACTATACAGGGTGACATTGAAAACATGCGACAAATCGAAATGGAAGATTGTACTCATCATTATGAACAACTTTTACTAAGGGACCAAAGCTACAATCCCAAAAAAAAAACTGCTGTCCCCTACATTTATGTTCGCAATACCTCATCAAAATGTAGGAAAAGCAGATTTTTTTTTTTGGAATTACAGCTTTGGTCCCTTAGTAAAAGTTGTTAATAATGATGTATACAATGTCCCATTTCAGTTTGTCGCAAGTTTTCAATTTCAACCTGTATACATAATTGAAACGACTACACATCTACGTATGCAGCCGTATTCAGTGAGCCAGCATGGGGCTCTCCCACCTATCACACTGTACACACCACGTTACTAGCTTTACATTTGTTTTACTTAATTATCACAATTAGTATTGCTATGATTTTCGTGAAAAGATTCTTTGAAATTAAATGACGTTTATTTCTGTAAGTAGATCTTCTAAGACAGTTTTAAAACTAAATTTTATGGTAAATATTTTAAAACTATATGGCGGCGGGATTTCCCAGCTGACTGATTCCTGAGAACAAATGTTGAAACAAACTCAGGGGTCGACATCTCTTTTAAACAAACTCAAAGGTCATCGTCCCTTTTAAATAAACTCAGAGGACATCGTCTCTTAAACAAACTCAGAGTTCATCGTCTCTTTTAAACTTTGTTCTCTTATCTTACTTCTCTTCTTTTTCTTTCTTCCTAGAATATGTACCTGCTTAATCAGTACTTAGTTACGAAATCAACGAAAAAACCTAGTGAATCAATATCAGTCAGTAGGTACGTGAATGCGTGACAGTATGGCGTGTGTGTGGCCACTAGTGGCAATTAGTGTTTTTTTTTTAAGTTAGCCTACCCTGTTCCACTGATGAGCGAAGGCCTCCCCCAAATCCTTTCGGGCATCCTTTTTCAGAGCCACCTCAGTCCCCCCTCCCTCCCCTCCTCCATCCTCGCTCCTTGTGATACGTGTCTCGGTCGTCTCACCGCGGTGCCATCCATCCTCAGGCACTTGTGTGGAGACTGTTGCCCAGAAGTCACGTCTTTTTTTTTTGTTGAGGGTGGGAAATCATCAAATAACTTCTCCCGCTCTGGGCGGAGCGGGAGGGTGTGTCAGACTCTTACTGACTAAAACCCACCCGTATTCCTTCCTGTTGCCTGTGTTGCGGGGGCCTCGGTGACCCATAAGTACCTTCCCGCGAGAGAAGTCACGTCTAAGATACAGCGAGTGCAGCGTGGTGTTTCGTCTTCTGTCAGTTCGTTTTACACCAAGAATGCTTCGCTCCATTACTTTCTTGTCTCTCTTAAAGTTTAGCCTTAAGTGAATATTCTAGAAAGCACTAGAACATGCGCCAATCAAGGTTTGTTATGAAATCAACGAAAAAACCTATTGAATTAATATTATTCAGTAGGTAAGTGAATGCGTGACTGGATGCCGTGTGTGTGGCCACGATAATAAGTTAATAATTACCGATTTACTCCTTCCTAATGTCGGTAAATGTGTTACTGTTACAACTTTACGGAAGACTTGGGGAAAAACTTTTTTTTTATAAATGCGGTAAAGCGTGGCAAGCATCGGTTGATGCCGTGTAAATGTCTTTGTTTGTTAGGTGAAATATATGTTGGGGACAAGCTGGGTTAGGATGTTTATTTTCTTAGTTTATTTGCAAATTAGCATGTTGGTCATCTAATGAAAGTTAGGTACTCAATTGCCGCTGTCCAGTATAATACCATGGAAGTCAACTGTGTTGTGTGCTGCTGATATTTACTTATAGATTAAGGCTCTTATTCAAAAACGTCCATCAACCTTATTTTAGTTAAAATTCTGCTAAAGTTCGTTTGTCCTTATCTGTCATTTTGGCATTTGTATTAGTTAGAAAGTGACAAAACCTATTTTAACTAAAATAGGCATGCTAAGTTTTATGAATAAGGGGATAATTATTTACCTAACTACGGCACTGTAATTTTCAGAATCGACCGATGATCGATGAAAGTATGTTCACAATTAAGTTCTATGTCATTAGGAACTGGTTGAGAATTGAAATTATCCATGACTTCAACAAACCAAGTCATATTCTTATTTGCAATGCTGGTTCACATCCGTTACCTATGTTTAATTTAAGGGCAAATTCTCTTACTCACAAAGTCAAACACGAAGTCAAAAAACCGCATTCATTACTACCATAAAATGTAAACACAAAAGCGACGTCAAAAAAAACAACAGTTAAATATCTTTGATCTTTTCGCATTTTGAATCAACCACACCCACCTTTTTAGTAGATGGTATGCACAAGAAACCAATTTAGAAAGACCTCTTTATTTCACTTGAATGTTCTGAAGAGTCCTGAAATTATGTATTAAGAGAAGGGAAGGGAAGGTCTTACTAACTAGCTAAAGGGGTCATACTCGTAATTGGCAAGTCTCGTTAACATTTTTTTTAATAAGCCAGCAAAGTTTTATGAGTATTTTATGAAAACGTTTCTTTGTTACTATAAAGCCAATCATGTTTTTAATTGTTCTGAACATTTTTTCTGACATACTCAAGTAGTTTCACAAAACCTAGGGACATCATTAAGTTTCAATGTAAAGTATTTTTTCCCATAAAATATTCGGTTTATTGGTTGCTACAATATTATAATAAACTCACACACACAGACGAGGACAAAGTTGACTAGAGTTTGAGTTGAATTTTTCCAGATTTTGTAGGTATCTGATTATGAGTGAATTAAAGTGAGCAAAAATCTGAACATTTTTATAGTATTCAGAAGCTGACAAAAACAACGCTTTAACTCTATGTGAATATCAGACACAGGCTTGCAGTTTGTTTTAATATCTAGGTAGATATCCAAAACAAACTGAGATACTACAGTAGGTGAGTGATACTTCGAACAATCCATTATAAAAACCACTATCCCATATTCACTGGCCAAAATATAACCAGCTAATTCTACCAACAATAAAAACCGGCCAAGTGCGTTTCAGACCACGCACAATGAAGGGTTCCGTAATTGGGATGAATTTATTCCAAGAACAATCTTAATATTGTAGTTGAAAAACATGTTCTGCCATACATTTCAACTGAAAAATGTAAGTTTTTACGCTCAATATTGAGTGATTTACCATGTTATTTTAACACCATAGGCTTCATAGGTTTTTCTGTAATCTAAAGTAAAGTAAAGAACTATTTTCTGTATTTTTCCAGATTTTTGGCTTAGCAGTTCCGGAGATAATGGTCAATTTTCATTTATTTTCTATATAACTTTAAAACTATTTTTTAAAGCGATTAAATATATATACATTTAAAACTATAGCAAGTCCTTTCATTTGATAAGTCACACGGTACAGTTTGCAAAACATTTTATTTTCCCCATAAGTGAACACCATATTCAAAATTCATTTATTTAAGTAACACGTTTGTATCTGGGTCACAGAAGTTCACAAGTGCCCAGTAGATTTGGAGCAAAACGGGTGTGATAGACGGACAGACAGATAGACAGACATACGAGTGAAAAGAAAGAAAGATTCCGTTTTTCCTTTTGAGGTACGGAACCCTAAAAACCGGTACATAGGTACCTAGATACCATTCAAAACCAACTGAAATAATACAGTAGGTGATACTTCGAACAATCCATTAGAAAATCTACTTTCCCATATTCACTGGCCATAATATAACCAGCTAATTCTACCAACAAAAAAGTAAACCATTTCATTATTCAACCTTTTTAAAACATCCATTTTGGTATGAAAAGCGAATGACATGAAAGGACCAATTTCGCTAAGTAGCCTGGGTGTAGGATCAAAGGGTCAATCGACCGAAGGGATATATGCTTTTCAATCAATCTATCATCTTTGATCTTCATATTTGAAAATTACAGGGCAGTTTTTCTGAATATTTGTATGTGAAACTTTATCAAAGACTTACGCTAGCATTAGAATGAAAAGCCTGCTAGATATTTCGTTATTAATGATAAAGGATATTTTCTATTATGTGTGATTTGATTGGAGATTTTAATTGCGGGCGTCGAGAATTATTGTCAAACGGAATAATAGTTCATCACGTGGATAAAGATTGGGCAGCTTGGTAGCGGAACTGACTGCCCCAAGAAACGCTGGATGATCATGGAGTTTAATTGTGATTGAGTTTTATTTTACATTTGTTTCATCAAAACCATAATATTATAAATGCGAAAGTTTGTAAGGATGGATGGATGGATGGATGGATGTTTGTTACTCTTTCACGCAAAAAGTACTGAACGGATTTGGATGAAATTTGGCACACAGATATTTTATAACTAGGAATAACACATAGAATACTTTTCATCCCGATATACCGACGGGGTCAAAACTTATGCAGGTGAAACCGCGGGGCGCATGTAGTATAAAATAGTTTTAAGTAGTAAGATGTACAAAATAAAGACTCAAATCACTAGAACTACTAAACTAGGCAGATGTCTGTATCTTAGAAATAATTCTGTCTGCCAAGAATAAACAAACAAATATGCATGCATGCGTAATTTTCCACTTACATAATTGAATACTGCGGGTTATTGTGGTTATCAATCTGCCTAGCCTTTTCCCGACTATGTTGGGGTCAGCTTCCAGTGTAACCGGATAACGCGGAATACCAGTGTTTTACATGGATCGACTACCTATCTGACCTCCACAACCCAGTTACTGGGTAATACGATACCCCTTGGTAAGACGATAATATTACACAATATCTGTTGTTATTTTGTCGTTATTTTTCTAATGAAATTAATTTAATTCAGTCTAAATGATTTGTCCATACCTATATGTTAGTTACAAATGTCTTAAAACTATGTTAGTCCATTCCTAAAATTCAAAATTCTAATAATGAAATCACTCATGTCAAAAAATCACTGTCATCTCGTCACGTGAAGCTGGATGAACCTCCCCAGCACTGCAGACTCTGGCCTCTCAGAGACCACCCTTGGGTTTCCGTAGCGCTCCCCCGAATCCGGCGCATCAGAGAAGCTGTTTTCTTACGCATAAAGGCGTAAGAGTCATCAAGTCTTGTGTCACAAAACTTCACCGACCCCGATAACCCCATTACCCTCCTCCAGGAAAGCAGTAGGGCCACGAGTACAGTACACAAAACACACAGACCGACCTTCGGACCTCGCCACCGAGGTCCCTCGCGAAGACACCGACGTAACTATCCCCCCCGACCCTTGCTCGACGAAGCGCCAGCCGCGCCGTAGCTGAGCCCATAGCCCGCTTTAAATGCCCCTGATAATAATAATTATCCAGTTCTGATCCAGCCTGTCCCACCTTGCTGTCTTCCCCCCAGCGACGCACTAAGCTGAGGTCTGTACCCCACTGGGAGTGCCCTTAGCGTGCACTCGCTTAGTAACGTAAGAAATTCGCCCCTGGCTGGAGGCTTTGATTCCGCTTAAGGCAGCCACAGGATAGTACGGTTGAGTAGTCACGACCTCTCAAGGTCAACTACGAGATGCCAATCATAAGAAAAAGTCAGAAAACAAACCCGACGCGCTGCGGAATCGGGGGAGACTCACCAGAATAAGTAAAGGCTTGTATTGTATTCTAATGCTATGATTAATGAAGTATAGATATAAAATATATCACCGCAGTATAGCGGCACATTGATTAGAGTTGCGGTGTCGCGTGTGCGCCGACACATCACTGACTGCAGGCAATTTCCGGCAGTGTCACAGTACTGACACTTGGACTTGTACTGAACGGTGTAACATAAAAATGCAGGTATTTATATGTAGTTGCCTAGTTAGATGTATAGTTATTGTTTTATTCTAGCTGTTCCAATCTTTCCTTAATTTATACATAGGTATTATAAATTAAAGTCGGTTTTCGTGTCTGTTTATATGACCGCGTTGTTCTTCTAAGCTACACAACGGATTTTAATGCGGTTTTCACCATCATTTAGAGAAAGAAAGAAAGAAAACACGTTTATTTGCGGTAAACATAACGAAAAAAGGACATAAATATGAAATAACAAGTTGAAGGAAAATATGCGTCATTTCCACAAAAAACGGCCATCGCTCAGCATAATTCTGCGACCCTATGTGAGATAGTTTCCCAGCGCTAGTTTTCAACGACAGCCGGCGTTGACGTGACGTTAATTGGTGCAGCATTTAGTAAGATAAAAGTATAAAAATAAGAAATCAAATAAATTACAATATATAGTTTAGAATTTATTCCGAAAGATTTATGCGTATAAGAGAATAATATTAAAATAAGATGTAATGAAGAAGTCTGATGTATTGTCAAGTCGTAAAAACCGTGCGAAGCAGGGATGGGTTGTGTAATAAGTATGTGGCCCGGCATCTACAACGCCACATGCGAACTACGCATCAAAGACTTGACGTCACACAAATCCTGCATCGCGCAAGCAGAGTTTACTGCGCGACTGGCATATACATCATGACTTCAACCATCGGGCAGTAGCCTAGCAGACACAACACCCTTCTGGTCGGAGGATCCTCTCTTTTCTATGGAGTATGAGTGAACTTTACACCCTGTTTTTCATACTTCTAGAAGTATAAAGTGCCAAGATGGCGCTGCTATAATTCACATAAGTTTGTCCGGTAGACTAACAGAGGCCTCCAACTCGAGGTGGACAAGTAAAAATAAACAGCAGTGTGACCTATAAGACAAAGAATCTAACTAATTAGATTAAAGGGTTTTGATTCCGGTGATATAAGAACACCTAGAGTTGAACTTTTCATTTGTTCGTTCTTTGGTTAACTCTTGCGACACTTATATCTCTAAAGTTTTAAAACATCCCTTTGGTTGCAGATCCCTTCATTCCGATATAAAACCAGATTTACCTACAAAATTCATCACAAAAAACGAACCCTATGACAAATTAAAACGTCGCTCATAAAGGCCTTTTACACCCTTTCCAATTTGAATATTCTCGTTCTAAAAAAAAAGACCGCCAAACCCTATCCCATACAAATAGCTACGATTTATAAAGGAGTGACCATAAAATATAAGAAATTACCGCCCTTAGATGGCACAGGGCCACTTGGTATTCATAAAAGAAGGATATTTATGCGATATCGTCAAAATATTTATTATTGTCCGGTAGCCCTATAGCCTTTTGTGACGGTACGGGGAAAAAGTTCGAGGGTGTGAACGAGAACAAGGGATGGGATGCTAAGACTGCGACTGCATTGTCGATGAAATAAGCTTTTATTAGCAAGTTTTTATAATATTGTGAAGTGTTGCTTGTACTAATCACCTGATCAACTTTCTTGGGTCTTAAGCCTGGGTTTTAAGACGGAAAGAAGTCCTTAAATGTTGTTGGAACTGCAGTAGTGCCTGCTGGGTGACTGTTGCGTTTAGAACGGCTCACGATGGCAACGCTGCGTAAGCTAACCATAGACAGGACGCGGAAGCAAGAACCTAAATCCTGTTACAAAAACAAAATCTTATGGATTGCGTTAACGGCATCAATCAATCTGCGGAGTCTCTTCCCTACTATGCTGGGGTCAGCTTCCAGTCTTACCGGTACCAGTATTTTACGTGGAGCGATTACGGTGCGATTACGTTTATGGCTACTATGTAAGTGCTTTTCAAATTAATCAAACCTGATAACAAGTCTGCTCATTCATCGACACCATTCCACCCCTAGACGAGCACCGTTATGAAATATGTGATTCCTTATACAAGAGAAGTCCTTTATGCATCCTCTGGGAGTAGCTGGTCAAGGAGGTTATCACAAGTGGCCAGCGGCGTATGAAAAATTTATGTCTCAATATAGTACAATGTTCGGTTAGAAGCGTGTGCTGCATTATACGAGATCTCGGGGGATAGTCCACAGAATAGACTGAAGGAATTGCTGGGAAATTGGTTTTAAAAAAAATTGAAGCTGGAAGAGACGGTTTTGTTTTGAAGTGTCTGGGTTTATATGTGATTGAAAGACTTTGTTAAAAAAATAAACAGATATCTCAGAATCTTAAGACTAGTTACTAGCAATCTGAATTGCTCTTTTATTGTATCTTTAATAGCAAAATATTCTTTACTATCGAACGGCAGGCAGCTTGTTTTTTTTTTGGGTTGGAAATCATCAAATAACTTCTCCCGCTCTGTGGGCGGAGCGGGAGGGTGTTTCAGACTCTTACTGACTTAAACCCACCCGTATTCCTTCCGTTGCCTGTGTTGCAGGCAGCTTGGAGTGGATTTCCCGACAGAAGTGAATTAGATCGAGCAGCTGATAGTCTTCCTCGCCAGTCCACACCAGAACTGCAGGACAAAAGCCGCTTTCGTGAAAAAAATAACCACAAGTATGCTTAAAGTTATCAAAACTTACTTACTTAAGACATAGATCACAAAAAAAAATATGACAAGGCAAAAGACAAAACAAATTACTCCAAAATCATTTCGCGAACGAATATCAAAGTCTTTCATTAAAACATCGTACCGATTGCTTTCAGAGATAGCATTAATATTATCATTAGGAGTAAGTGGGTAGGCGACAGAAGAATCGCAAGTCATCCCAACCATTTTACTAGACCCTCAGATCTTGCTCTCTAACACAAAATTGTACGATAAAGTTTATAGTCATGGCTTCTTAAAGGTCAATTTAGAGTGGTTTTTACAAGAATATAAGATGGTAAGGGACTCAGTTGACATGTGACGTTGATTTACTATTGTCCCTTGAGATGTGCCGACGTCATCGCAGTTGACGATATCGATATTATTACTGCTTAATTATCGATATGGAGCCGGCTGTGGTTTAATTATAGAGCTGGTATTTGATGCTGCGCACAGATGATGATCAAGCTTGTGGTCGAGATAGCTAGTAAATTTAATTATGACTCTATTCTTACCTCTATGATAAAGTCATCTCATCTCATGGAGTTTTAAGATTTACTTACCCCAGGATTTTCCTCTTTCACAAGGATTATGTGACCGGTTGTTGTCATCGTAGTCAGTTGACCCGAGTTTTGTAAAAACACCCAAAAATATCTGATTGATAAAATCAAGAAATTAGATTCACAATCCGCCATTACAGTTTTGAGCAACAAACGCAACATTTTTCATTATCCCTATGCTGTAGATGATCAAAGCTTTATAAAAAAAATCACTAAAAATATTGTAGATTTGTAAAATAGTGGAGAATTTGCGTATTTTTTTTCCTTTCGTTCTTTTCTTTTAATTATAATTTTGCACATTAATAATAATATTGTTTTATTCAAGTCTTGGATATCAACACGTGAATATTATTATAAGAGCTGACACATTTATGTGTATTTTTCATTCCTTCCCGATATAATTTTTTCTCTGTCACCTGTCACCATCTGCCGAGGCCTTTGATAACAGCTTAATATCTTTAATGAGGCCATTCAAGCCAACATTGGGTGGTCCCAGTCCAATATCAAGCATATTGGAATAACAATGACCAAACTTAACCTTACTGATAAAAAAAAAAATAAATAGACTTTAAGTTTAAGTGATAAAGTTGAATTTAGATTGAGGGTTGTAGGTATTAGCTACATGTGAAGTTGGTATAAAATTGTTGACAAAAGAATCGGTGCGTCATATTTTCATATCTTTCAATTTCCTTTTAATTTTGTCTCCATATAAAATATGAATATATATTAATATTTGAATTGTGAGGATTTTCGGTCGCTTTGCCATATTTTGATTGGAATACAAAAGCTTCAAGGAAGAGGGATGAAGCCACATAGTTTTATGCTACGATATAGAAGTTTTTTTACTTTATACGTAACTTGCTGTGCCCCACAGTTTCACCCGCATAAGTCTCGATTCCGTGGAAATATTGGGATAAAAATATCCTATGTGCTAATCCAGGACATGGTCTACTCATGTGCCAAATTTGATCCAAATCCATTCAGCCGTTTTAGCGTAAAAGCGTAACAAACAAACAGACAAATAAACAAACTCAGTTTCGCATTTACGTATATAGTTAGGATTGATAACGATTTCGTGGTACACCACGAAATCGTGCTACAGCACGTGTTATTGTAATAATACTATAAGTTTCCATTTCATAAGTCTGAAAAGTGTTCCTGACTTTAAGTATATATAGTTTGCCGTAGGAAATGCTTTTAAAATGTTAAATAAATAAATAAACAGCCAGAAAATACTATGCAAATAACAGCTCTTTAAAAAAATATCTCACTGTTCCATACATCACAGACTTAATAAATCACATTTCTCAAGTCGCAGGCGATGAAGTTAGCAAGTAGCAAGGGTTGTTGTTGATACGTAGCAGGTGCAACCATCGATCAACGTCGACTGGCCGTGACAATTTGACGTATGAGACAATCCGGGCAATGCAAAATGGCGGGGACGCGTAAACGGTTTTGTTGGTGGTTTACATGGAAACCTCCATGTAAACCTGGGTACTTGCGAGAATTATGAAGCAAATTTTATTGGAAGTATCTTAACAAGAAACAGTCTATTGGAAAACAGACTTCGATAAAGTTAATTATCAAGAAGTTAAAACCGTTGGCTATCAGAAAAAAACAAAAGAAAGTGAAAATGCGGAAGGAAGAAGCAAGCTTCAGAATAATAATGAATACGAGTAGAGAGAGAGTAATAATTTTCAGCAAGCATACTTGTTTTTATTTTTTATAAATTTTATTTTAATTATCATACCTATACCTATATATATACATTTTGTCCTAATTAATGGATAAATACAACAAGTGAGTGAGTTGCGTATAGCAATGATACAAACAAAAACTATGGTCATCCTCCACGCAATAATAACGAGCGGATTAATGTAATAACTGTCAAAAACCTAACAGCTTGTCATAGTTTTATAATAACTCGTATAACATAAATGGAAATGTTTACCTCGAATTAAATATTTATCCATATTCGGAAAGTCGTCAATGATGTCTTGTCTATTAGAGAATAATTAAGAGGTGTGTCAATTTGGTTATGAAGATAATCTTTTTGATGAGTTTAACCTTGAAAACTTAAATAACGTGAATAAAATTAGGGAAAATCCAACATAATGGACTCATGACAAATATAGGTTTCATTAGCTTATTATAGAGATAATGTTATATGTCAAATTTTGTTTTTGTTTTACTTCAAGAAATGGTTCTGGAAGTGCTCGTGCAGACTTGCGTATGCCAAGTAGCAACTTTATGATAGTCAAATACTGACGGAATCCTCATAATCAGAAAAAGTTAAAGAAGTTACGACTGTCAACGACCACTAATTTACCAATGCAAGGCCAATTGTGTCTTCTTTAGGAAAAGAAGACACAAATATAATGTTAAATTTCATAACCACATTTTATAAATTCACTACATGTAAGCCTATTACAATTTAACTTTGACAATTTACATCCCAAATAGATGCGAGGTGTCATGTCGGGGGTCGATCAAAATTTCAAATAGGCTCTCTAAGTGGATTTTTAGGGGTAACAGTACCAGTGGTGTAACCGCGGAGAAAATTGATGCTGTCAAAGAAGGCTCATTCAATTTGCGGCTTATTAATCAACTGGTGAAGGGCGTCAATTACTTGCAGGACGAGGCTTTTGTTTAGTTAATGAATTCTTAAGTGATTTAGTGAACATTTTGAGTAAATATTTCTTCGGGCTCAATGTTTTACTTGGGAGGTTTCGGATAAACATTTTCTCGGGTTTCTTTGAGTTGATGGTTAGTCTCTAATTTTACTAAGTCGAGAGTTTTTTCAAGCATGTTAAAAGGAGAGTCAATGGGAAAATAATTAATATTGTATATTGTTATCAGATTTAATATTTTTGGTACCTACTCAATCAAGTAAGAACCTGCTTGCTCATTAATTATAGATTTCAAAAGAAATGAAAAGTAATGAATCATATTTTAAAGGAAAACTAGTGCAGGCTACATTCAGATTCATTCTTAATCATTTATTTTGAAAGCAAATTATCCTGTTTATAACTTCGCGATAAGCTTTTACAAAAAAGCTCAAATAATGAGTACTTATACACCAGTAATTTTCCGCAAACAGGCTAGCTACAATCAACTTTTTGTCCCCACAAAAAGACAATGACCAAAAAATACTTATCACTAAGGATAGCATCGTCAATTGAAAAAAAAACTTATTGATCTCTATAATCGAAATGTCATCGCTGCTCGGCCGAAAGCAATTTAGCCGATTGGGGACCATTATTATGTATAATCACGTTCCCAACTCGCCATTCGTATTGTCATCGTAAGGAATTATGCAATCGTCTCGATGTCGATCGATTTGAACGAGCTTCAATTCGATTACAGGCGACAGATGTCGGTGAACGTGACGAATTTCGACTAAACGATTATTCGATTAAAACATCTTATATCCGTCAATGTTTTCACCCTAATTCCAACTTTGTCACTCTGCGTTTGAGTTGGTTTTCGATTGTAGGTGGATTGTTAGTGATTTCGTTGGGGTTTCGTATTGGTAATCAGTCGGTGACCGCAAATTGTTGTCCCTCGATCAGACGTTGCCAGGAAATTACAATTTCGATTTTTATTTCACGAGCTTATGTAGACAACTGAAAATTGTTAGATAAAAAGTGAAATATTGTTTATCTCAATATGAATAAATAGGTATTAGAAATCCATAATATTACTATCTGATTTGATTTAGCAAGGTTTTATAATTCACAAAACCAGGTGGATTTTTGGAATTGTTGCAGACTTTACAAAATATTCATAAAAGAGAAGTTGTAATTTCGGGAATAAAAGCTCAACTTACTTGAATTCGGTGTTCCGCAGTTTCATTAGGATCGTCTATTGTTTTTTAACTTCCCTATTCGAACCTTCCATATAACCATCTGCATTCCTTAATCAAAGGATTTCTATCTGATCTTGCTTCTCCATCCAACTGAAAAAAATAATACATAAACTCATGTTTTTTTCCCATGGGGGTAGGCAGATACTACAGAACACTACCTGCTACGATCCTTACATACTCCTTTTGCTTCGAATACGTACATAAACCTGGTAAATTAAATAAAATATTATTTATCTGAACCTTGCATATGCTGACAGGAGTATTGTTTTTGTGAATGTCATCGCGAGCAATGAAGGCCGGGCCGCAAACGATCGCGGTTCCCTTTGTATTTAGCCGTTCAAACGTCTGTCTAAGGTATAAGAGCAAACGATTTTATACTGAGCTTTTATCGCACCTGTTTTATTGAGGTAAAAAATATCTCGCTTGTTTTATTTCGTGACTTGGTAGGTGATGAAAATCTTGTTGATGGCTAAAATATTCATAGCGTTGTTTTTTTTAAATATTATTGTATAATAATAAATTGTGTTATATTATCATTTTTTTTTTAAGCAAAAAGTGTAAGTAAGGATCGTAGCAGGTGGAGTTCTGTAGTTTCTGCCTATCCCCGTGGGAAGAAGGCGTGAGTTTATGTATATACGTATTGTATTACTGCCAGAGTTTTTACCAAAATGTAGTATCATTCCCGTAATAATAATAATTTCCGTTTCAAAAAATTCAAACATTTTTTTTATTTGTAGTGTTTAATTATTTTTTAGTCGCTGTAAGCTTCCATTTTGCATCAACAATAATATTATTAGATCGTCAACGCGTGTGATATTGGTTTCAACGGTGCCTTCGACATTCTGTTAAAATTGTTTCTTTGTTGTTATTTCCTTGTTCTTGACACCTTTTCCAATTTCTATTTCCACACATTTATCTTATTACATCCAGAATTAGATGGCCTAATCTTACTTACCTACAACTTTATTCTGGATGGGTACGGGGCCTTTAAAAAAACGCCTATCATAACGACATACACGATGACATGCAGTAGCCAATAACTACTTAAAAAAAAAACCGAACAATGCAAGTCAAATCGTCGTCGACCCATCACTCGAACAATTGTTGCGGATGTCGCATCACTATCACATACGTCACTACCTAAAGAAGAAAAAATATTTAAAAAGTAGAAGATTTGATTTTGGAATATCATCGTTGGATATGAATCATCTTGTCATAACATTCCGGGTCAAAGGAGAGGATGGTTTGATAAATTGCAGTTGAAATTCGGTTTAATGTCTTTTTCACTATTCACCCTGTGAGAATGGAAGGATCTTATTCGGGGTCGGGTGTGTGACTGTTGAAATGGTAGCGGTGTTAAATAGATCTGTATTACTTAAGAAGGGTGATCCTGGTGAAATATTATTTTCGATGTTGTGAAATTCGTGGTCATCAGAAAAGGAGACAGTGTTTTTAGGGGTACAATTGTTGTTTGTCATTTTGTTTGAGACGTTTCGCACATCTTCTGTATTTCTTATCTCTGATTTGCTTCGCTTTTATTAAATTCTATTTTAATTACTATTTTATTTTGTATGTGCTAATTTATTTTGTCATCCGCGTTCCATTTAACCAAACTTAGTCAAATCTTCAGTTAAAATTGGCATCGGTACGATGTTGTGCATCCAGATTTCTAAGGCCTTGTTTATTCACGGCAAGTCTCATATTCAAATTACAAAAAACCTAGTCCATTGACCACCCAAATATCATTGCCTTTCATTAGACAAGTAATCTAAGTTTAATATGTGTTCGGTTCCACGTCATTAGTGACGTCATTTGTCAGAGATACCATTACTTACTCCTCCATTGAAAGATTGATGACAAATTGTACGGACTAGTTGCCATAAGCCGGGATTAGGGATGTGCGTTGCGTTTTTTACCCTTAAAAAGTGAGTGGAATTACCCGGTGTGGGTTTTTGGTACAAATGACCACCCTACAAGATCCTTAAAATATGCTGAGGTGACCAATCGTTTGATTCGAGCGTATTTCATGCAAGTATTGAAGGTTTCAATTCCAATTTTAAAAAGTACTTAAATAAAAACAAGAATTTGCATGCGCTAGCGTGTCTCCTTTATTCAAATATTTAGAATTTTTAATAAACTAGACATACTTGTAGATAGACAACTAGGTAGTACGAGTACATAAGTTTTATTTTTAGGGTATCTGAACAGAGTGCTCATCGTTAAAACACAACATATATTCGAACATAAGATCAGTTTAGATTAAAATGAACAGCAAACCTACATGATCGAAAACCTGCAACAAGAGAGCCTGTAAAATAAAGTAAAGCTGATAGATTTTAATTGCATTTAAGGAATTCTCTTTTCCACTAGTGTCAGTATCTCTATCCAAGACACCTAAGCAGTCGGCACCCTCACCCACGCAACCGTTAAACAGATCGCGGGGCTCATTACAAACTAAGGCCCATACATCATCGTCAGAGCTGAATATATGCAAGTCATGCGCAGCCGTCATTGTTACGGGTAGTGTGGAGACGGGCTTAGGACTACAGGACCTTTTAGGTACCGAATAAGTCATTTAAAACAATAAATGGTGTCTGAAATTACATGGTATAAAAAGAAAATTGAATTACATGAGGAAATATGACAACAATGCATAAATATAACATATTTAAGAATTTCGTTATAGATCTTCAACAGCATAAAGACACTTATTCAACAGGAAACTTTTTAGTCGATGTTTCAAAGAGTTTCAGTAGATAGCGCTTTTTAAATCCAAAGGCAACTTAAATAATATAAGCGATTGATATCTCGGACTGCACAATATTCAAATTAGGCTTTATCTTAACGTTAAATATCGTGTCTACGTGTGCCTTTTCTAATCTGTCGTTCTAACTCCAATATAAACTCAAAGCATTTATTTTAAATAAACCAATTACAGGCACTTTTGACTTGTCAAGGGGTCGGTAGGTCACTCAGAAAGATGAAGCTAGTTGCCCATTCCAAAGCGTAGTAGGTACCTATGGAGAAGAACGGGCAAGAAACTCCAAGGACACTCTTTTAAATCAACGTACCTATTATGGTTACAAAATATTGTTTACATCATTCGTTTTGAAATTATACCTACATGTGAGAACGATGCAAAACGTAAAAGCGCCCGTAATAAAAATATTTACAAAAAAAAAAGCAATTCAAAAATTAAAATAAGTCGTGGCAGCTAAGAAATGACCAGTCTCTACTGACGATGCCCGTTCACGAGCATGACGCATGGATTAGCACCATTCAGCTCAACCATTTTGAAGGGAGCTAAATGATCCAACACACGCGCCACCATCAGCGAGACATTAGAGTGAGCACGACATACTCCCAGCCGCCAGGGCACATTCAAGTCAATTAAAGACGTATCCAGCAAATGGCAGCTTTATAGTACATAGTACTCACATAACAATGTGCTGTGCAACTATACGTTCTTCTACTGTCTCATATTCATGTATATATTTGGCCATATTACTTAGAAGTACGAATACATAAATGCTCGGCACTGTAAGTATATTGAGATTCATAAAATGTTCACGGCACAGTAGTCCGCAAAGAGGGTCTCTTTGCGGGATACGGACTACTGTGCGAATTCCGCGTATGATAGGGATTTGTGTGAAAGGTTTGGTTTTGTAAGAGTTGTTTTTTTTATTCGGTGGTTTTATAGTGGTAGAAGACCTATGTGATTTTTGTCTTCGCATCAGTTTTGGCCAAAATAAAATACTTTTATTTTCAGTCAAAGTTCATAGGGTTAGTAACAATTTTTCTTAACATTTAGTGTTAGTACAGACACAGATTAACAATCAATCTGCCTAGCCTTTTCCAAACTATGTTGGGGTCGGCTTCCAGTCTGGGTAATACGGTATCTTATTACCCAGACTGGAAAAGGATCCACAAATTTTACCTCTTAATAATATTAGTATTGATGTCATAGTAATTTGTTTAGTTCCTGGAGGTTCTTCAAAGAGGTTATAATATGATGTTTTTTTTGTGTGTTTTTTTATGTCTGAATAAGGTATTTATCTATCAAGAGTATATAGATTTATTTATTTAAATAACATGGGAGACTTACAGCTAACAGATCTACGGCAATACAATAATCTGAAAGCCAATTACAGGTCTCCACTTAAAAAATACAGAGAAATAAATAAATTCTAAGGACATTCACACAAAGTTACTATATACTACAGCATAATTACAATGTTGCTCGCACTGCATAACAACCATCATAACAAAATTAACTACTTGAAAAAGTTACTGCTTAAGCACTTCCTGGCTGACGACACACTAGTTTGGAACGGATACAAAGCTAGTTAGATAGTCATATTTTCTCAAAATTATTGGATGTGTGAATCACAACAGGGGCGATGTTTCAAATATTTTTTTGCATTTCACTGACAAGTATCGTGTAACAACTTAAAATTAAGAGATATTAGAACCAACATTTTTGCATTTTACATTTGAAATAAAATAGAAATAGTCACTTAACACAAAGCGTTTATAATTTAAATATGAAACTACGAAGAATTTCTGTCACTTACGATTCGCTGCGCATTTCAGTTTAAATTAAGAGCCATGAACTCTTAACAAGTCTTAATATTAGATATTTTAAGTTATTTAATACATAGACAGACAGGTGTTTTGCAAAACGATCATTTAAATTAAGCATAAAAATTACTTTCTGTTTCGTGAGTGGACAAAAAATTGTTTAAAAAGTATAAGAAATTCAGTCAAGATATCAAAGAGGTATGATTGGCAGTAACAGTCCTCAGCTAAAGGGTGTCTTCAACATGACTGCTACGAATGTCCAGAAATATAAAGCACTAACTTCTGCCCTCGCCGTCATCCGCGTGAAATTTATTTTTTTAAGACACAGATATATGATTTTAATGACTTTTAAATCTGTTATTACGCTTTCGTATAATGCAATCAAGTTATGCAAAAAAATATATGTTAAAGTAAAACGCAAACACATCAATTCTAAATGTGAATAATTAAGTTTTTAGTGAAATACTTTATAAAAAAAATCTGGAAACAATGTCTACCTAAAGCATAAAAAACGATATTACTTTTAATTTTGTATGAACAGACTATTTTATTATATTTGTTTTTTTTTTTATTATTTTTATTTTCTTTACTAAAAATAAATATTCCCTATGAAAGAGAACGGTGGCGGCGGCGGCGCGGCGTGAGCGGGACGCGCATTTATATGGCCAAGATCAACGGCGATTACCCGACCCTTAACATAAAATGTATCCTACGACACTCGGTAATGCTGTAGCTTCTCATTTCTGAAAGAATAATATTCTTTCTCTAAAGATTACCCCCTTTAAACAAACTCACAAATTTGACCTCTTTATAATATTTAGTAAAAATAACTGAATAAAAATAACAATACTTACCTAAGAATATAATATGCAAGTTAATGTTATATTAATAGGAAAAATAATCAGCCGTCTCATACATTTACTTCGATTTTTTTTATTGCATCTCGTAGTCGACCTTGAGAGGCCACTTAACCGGAATATCCTGTGGCTTAAGCTAACTCAAAGCCTCCAGCCAGGGGCGAACTTCTTATATTACTAAGCGACTGCACGCTAAGGGCACCCCCTATGGGGTACGAATTTCGGCTTAGGGCATCGCCGGGGGGAGGACAGCAAGGCTGGATCAGAACTGGATAATTAGTATTATCAGAGGAATTTAAAGCTACGGGCTTAGCTACAGATCGGGCTGGCACTTCGTCAAGCAAGGGTCGGGGGGGGGGGGGGGGGGGGGCAATTAGTTCGAGTAGGCTGGTGAAGTTTGTATGGGACAGCTGATTATTTTTTCGCAATTACGATGTTGGTCCCATGGGGATAGTTGTCCAGTTTGATGGTCCGTAGCACACCCTTAAATATCACCACACTATTCTGACGCAAGCTGTATACCAAACGGCGGTGCCGAAAGCGAAACTCTTCCCTCCCCAATATCAACAACGACCAAAAAAGACCTTATCTTCCTCCTCTATCGTAAATTACCATAACTAACAGCAAGTCGCCATCATTATCGTCGAGCCGTAATTAAAAGGACAATCTCGGGATATTCGACGATATCTCAAGAAAGTCCTGCATCATCGTCTGATGGTCTCGCGGTCATGAATTATGTATTCGTTACGTTTAGAGAAAGGGAATATCATGGTTCTATGATTGTCGTTATTTTTGTTTTCTTTGATATTGATTTTGGGGGGTGAATCTCCTGGTGATTTTGACAAAACTGATCTATTTTTAAAACTTTTTATTTCTAAATGCGTGTACCGCTCGCATTTTATTGAATATGCACTAGCTCTCATTGAGAGGATCCCTTTAAAGCCGATGCATGACTTCATGACATTAAAAAAGTGCGGGCTACCCAAACCAGACAATGGTGCCGATTCCCTTGTTCACGAACTAAACTAAATTTAAGTTCAGTGCTTCTTTTTCTTTCTATTTCATTAAGAAAAGGACAGAAGATAAATGTTAGTTTAGTCCTGTCAAATTAATCAGCGCTTGACGTAAATTGACGTAATTTTAGTAGGCAAGTTTTTAATCACGTCTAAACTTGTATAGAGTAGTTACAGGCGCTGATTATTTTGACAGGACTAAACTAAAATGTATCTTCTGTCCAAAAGGACAGAAGATACATTTCAGTTTAGTCCTGTTTTAGTATAGTTCATTAAGAAAACTTAATGAAATAGAAAGAAAAAGATGCACTGAACTTAAATCAGCCATAGGATTTACAGTATTTTCGTCTTCACGATATAACAAACAAACATTATCTTGTTTGCTGTATAGTCTATATCTGCTTAGATGTATACTGCCTTGATTAGCATAAAGGTCTAATCTGACATTTTTAGATATTTTTACTTTTTTGCTTATTTGGCACCATGGCATTACTATTGAGGTGCGTACCTACCTACAAAACAAAAACGTCTTATGTGTGCATTTACTTACTCAAACTCGCCGTTTAGCACCCTGTTACAAAGGATTAAAGTCATATCTGACAATTTTCTATTGAAAGGGAATACATTAATTAACATATATTAACATATACGTAAGAAGTTGGCAGAAACATCCCAGCGCTGATATTTTGCTGGATTCGTTTTCTCCTCTACTGATCGATATTTCCCCACTACCGATCGTTATTTCTCCTGACAAAGTTTATTCTGTTTATATGTATGTATCTACGTATGTATTCTTGTATTGTAAAGTTATTTTCGTGTTATCTATCCCTTAAGTTGCACCTGCCATGTGTCTTCTCTGCATCACCCTAAGGTTGACTGGTAGAAAATGCCTCAGGCATTAAGTCCGCCTTTGTACGGTATTATTTTTTTTTATACTTGTGCATAAAGTTTTAATAAATAAATAAATAAATAAATAAATTAATTATGAGCAAAACTGAAAACATTTTTTATCTAAAACCTTTAAACACTTTCACAAGAACATAAATAGTCGGCATACAATAAAACACGTTTTTGCCTTTCCTGTACAAAATACATTTGGCAGATATGACTTATACGCTCAGCAGGGCAGTATAGATCTTCCAGCTAGTGACATAAAAGAGAACTAGGAAAATCGGGGACCTACATAATTTAGGTGCAATCTGAGTATAATTTTTAGGGTTCCCTACCTAAACAGGAAAAAACGGAACCCTTATAGGATCACTCGTGTCTGTCTGTCTATTTGTTTGTGACGCAAATACGGACGCGTAACGTAAATAAATAAATTTAGAATATGACGGTCACTTTTGGGGGCCAAATAGAAAATTCCAAAACAAGTTTTGCAAACTGTACCGTATGATATATCAAATGAAAGGGCTTAATATGAGGATCTCAAATATATTTTTGTTATACTCGTAATATTGAAAAAAATAGTACCTAGTTACTTATGAAAATTGTCAATTCTCCCCCTTATGTCCGAAACTAATGAGAAGAAAATTAAAAAAAAATACAGAAAACTGTTCTTTACTTATTACTGTAAAAAGTCTATGGTGTTAAAATAACACGGTAAATCTCTCATTATTGTGCGTACAAACTTACATTATTTTGCAGTTGGAATGTATGTAGGTATATATGAGAACATTTTTTTCAACTAAAATGTTATGTTTGTTCTTGGGATAAAAAAACATGTTAGATAACATATTCACTGCAGTCAAATCCCATGGGAACTACCAAGTAACCTTAGTCAACCTTTTACACCTCTTACCAATGTAACGTCAGCCGTCAAACGCAGTTGTGCCGCGGTCAACAGCTCCAGCTACCACCATTAAAACCTTTTGATGCTCTCGATAAATATGAATCTGATTGGCATTGATACGAACAGCTTCCATTTGGAAGTTCATTAGAGACGATGGCTGATAGGCGGACAAAAAACTGTGGAGAGGAAGAGTAGACTATATATTTTTTACGATTGGTTTATGGTTTACATTACTAGAACTCGTTAACTATTTCACTACTTATTTACTTAACCATTACAAGATGATTAATTAATATTAACTAAATTAAATTAAAACTAAGTTAAATCTAAAAAAGGCCCTCGAGGCATTGTACTGAGGATGCTGGCGGCATTTCCTCGCTCCAAGGCAATGTTAATGCGTTGCGCGAGAAAGCCGCCAAATTTTCGGTCACCGGTTACATCAACTAGACGTTTCGCGATTTCCGCAAATAACTTATGTGCTCTGGGACCCCACGGACCGAGGGTCTCGACGCCAAAGGGCACAAAGTTGTATTCTCTGCCAAGGCCTCTACATTTAATAATTTTCAGATTTTCGCCATTTTCTGCTGCTGCACCCGCTTTAGAAGTAGGCCGCTGGAGGTGGGATGTAGCCGGTGTGTCTACACAGGTAGCGTCCCACACAAGCATCCGTTCCAAACTCCACGCAACCAAAAACACACCATCAGGTCATTTGCCATCATCTCTGACAATGCCAGTCGGCTCAAGAAGAGCAAGCACACTAATGCTGGCAAGAGACCGACGGATTATGTCATTAAATGTCGCATGTCTTGAAAAGCAAACTACTTACTAAAACAAAATTACACATCATCCTTGAATTATCTGATTTCTCTGAGTGGAGTGGTTCTCTTGGTGGGTAGTAGTTATGTAATTAGTAGATGAGCTTACTGCCATTAACCAGACAGAAATCCAGACTCTGGGCTACTACCGACATTCTTAATGAACTCTCCTTAAGACCTCTTCTCTTCTCTTCTTTCTTGTGTTATCTGAACCCATTTTACTTATTCAGCTATTTGTTGCTGCTGAGTTGATTTTGTATTAGGTAACGATTTCTCTACGAAGAATAGATAGCAAATATGTATGGAATGATTGAGCTAGTTCATGCTTGGCTGATGACGACCCAGGAAAATCAGAATTAGAAAATCAAACTTACATTTATTTGTCCGAAAAATACTTAAACTAAGTCGTCTCCATGCCTCTCGCTACTATCACGGGTCCCCATTAGTAGCCAGCACCCTCGCGATTGACGATTCAGTCTTTTGTGGTCAATTTTTTCCACGCCTGTCGTTAATGGAGATTTCTTCGATATGCGCGGCGTATGTCAAACATGCGCAAGCATATTGTCAAATCACTGCGATCAAACGGTGCGCCGGAGTCGAAAAAATGCGGTTTAAAAAGAGGCGCGTCAAATAAGTTGGAGTGTCCTGTCAATACACGCACGATTATTGAAAATGTGAAGTGTAGTGGGAAAAGGTTGAAAAATTAATATGTTGCGGTTTGTTTGATTTTGGAGTTTGATTGAAAGGTCTGAAAGTTTTGAAATGATTTGGGGTACAGCGTTTTTATCTTATAAAGCGTCGCGCGCTTTACTTGTGGTTAACAAGTGTACACGCTGTGAATGTGTGTGCGTAAGTGCAGGAGCTCTCGGTACCGGCTGAGGCACCGGCGAAATCGGAAGTGTGTGTATTATGTGCTGACTCTACTCGTCTTCGCGCACACATTCACAGTGTGTTTGTACACTTGGTTACCACAAATAAAGCGCGCGTTGCTTCATGAGATAAAAATACCGTAAAACAAGTGACACATGTTGTCATGTTGTCATTATGGTTGACGTAGACTCCGGCAGACGAAATACCGTGTAATACTACTAAATAGACAATATTTGTGAACTTGATAATGTCTCTTATGGATGTCGACTGGTTGCCTTCTATTTCTCATCTACATAGATGATCTCCCAAAATTCATAGCAGAATCCGGACCATGTGTTTTGTTTGCGGACGAAATCTGCATTCTCACCCCATGTCATGACAAAATTAACCTAAACAGTACCCTTAACGATATACTTTTTTTTTTTTTGTTGGGATTTATCAAATAACCTCTCCCTCATAATACATAACCTCGAAATCAACTTCACAAAGACTAAACTTGAAAGTCATGAGTTTAGTCCCCATCAATAAAATAGAAACAGTCAACGAATTCACATTACTAGGCATAGCCATAGACAAGAATGTAAATAGGAAGTAAAACGTACAAAACTGCAAACCCCATTTTATAAACATGAATATTCTAATTCTGCCTTGTATACAAGGTGTTGTTTTGAACCTGCAAAACATTTCAGGAGGTTGTTATGAAACTCGTAAATAATCGTATAACAATACGATACCAAGTCAATAATCAATAATACTTTTTATTTTAGATTTTTAAATTTTATCTTTTCTTTTTATTTTATTTTTTTAATTTTTTTTTTCAATTTTTTTTTTATATTTTTTTTTATTTTTTTTTTGTTGATTCGGGTCGAGAATCACTAACATAATTACCTCCTAAAATGTTTTGCAGGTCCAAAACAACACCTTGTATATAAACTTGAAATATGCAAATTCGCTCATAAACACCAAGACTTTTACACTAAATGAGAAAAGACACAAACAGAAACACACCCCGGTACAAAACACGACTAAACTTACCAACATCCCGCTTAAAAAATATATTCAACAAGCCCAAGGTTATGTCAATAAATATATCTAATAATTTACCCGAATCAATAAGTAAAGAAAACAAAACTCCATCTATTCATGATTTAATTATAAAAGCTATTCATAAGTAAATGTTATTACAGTATAAAAAAATATTTAAATGATAAATCCTTAAAACTTATATAAAATACACAAAAAAGTTTTTTTATTTTAATAATTTACATAAAAGATAAACGATAAGTCCTCATAGAAATCAGGAAAGAAAGCTAGTAGGTAAAGACCTACTATCTTTCTTTTGCTGTGCCCGACAGAGTCCACGATTGTTCTAAAGCCAATGTTTACCACATAAGCATATACCTACATTGTGGAATGCAATAAAGTATTGATTATTGAATATGAGGCTGTTAGCTATTTAGATTATTTTATGTTTATTTTTTATGTGCGTCTTATTTATACAGAAGAAACATTTTTTCTTTCTTTGTTTCTAATTATTTTTGGTTGTTTTATTAATATTAGTTGAAGTTGACGTTTTATTATATTTCTATCATAGTATTGGGTCGCCAGTTTAACGCTTATGACTCGACATAATAATAAGATACAGGCGTGACGAAAAACAATGGGTATTTGCGAAAATACAAATCTAATGTACCTAAACAGATATTTCGCAAAATACCTTATTTCGCACTTCACACAAATTAAGCGCGTTATTAGGCGGAACGGTGTTACGTCCCAATGACATATGACGTGTTTTAATTCCGTAGGTACAGTCAATTGCGCGTCCATCGTAACAAACTGACTTCGCAGTGGCTTTATTTTGTAGCAGTAATGTCGCTGTCAAAATCAAACTGTTTCCATCTTTTCTTAAAGTATCTACTGAAAATAAATCAACAAATAGAACAAAAAACGTATTTGTGGATGCCAATTTAATTGAGTGCTTCAATTGATTATTTAAACAACCCTGAATTTTATATTATAAATCACCTTCTTTTTGAGTTTTTAGCAAATATCTCATAAAATAGACGTCCTAGGTCAAAAACAATGTAATTTTCATCCCCCTTTCTGTGAACGCTCCCCGGGATTCTTGATTACAGATTAATGGATGACCTCTAATTAACCTAGACCGTGACTTTCAAATTTTTTTCGAGTATTTCACCTACGGCGTGTATTGATATTGTAATTGTGTGTAATTGCGTTATTTCTAATAACGTGACTTTTAACACCTAAAAGTCAAGTGTCCTTCAGGGGCTCCGCTCCCCGAACGTAGCTCAGGTTTGTTGCTCAAGTTCCATAATTTAATATTTTAAATAAATCTTTTCAATAAATTAAAAATATGGCACGTTTATGTCACACGAGCTGATAGCTACGCTCGGGTGCTAACTTTACGCCGTGCAATAATGGACTGCTTAAGTCACACGTATCATAATGTACTATTTTATTTGACAATAATGAGGTTACTTTTATAACCTCTATTTTCTATCTTTCAATCTTCTAAATATAGATGAATGTGTTACTAATTCCCTTTAGTGAGTGATTGCGGAAGAATTTAAATATAACTAGGTTTGTTTACATTTTTATCAGATACTTTTGGAACGGACTATACGTGCGATTGACTGTACGTCCCAAGCGAAGTGGATTCGACACGCGACGGATGGATCGTTAATTCATTTGGAAAGGTGACTTGTCATTTGATGGTTTGATGGCGTCATCCTGAAGTGTGTGAAAGATGGATTGGTAATTCAAGTTTGAGTCCTGAATTAGTTAAGCATCTGGAAGTTAAATTATTTCTGATTCATCGTTTCTGCATTTTTCATAACACAGCTTCTGTATTGCTTTTTCATAACACGTCTCAAAGGCTTTCTTCAATAACGACGATCTTTAATAGGTTATATAACAAAATGAAAATAAAATGACAAAACTACAATGAATGCAATAAAACACCGGCCAAGTGCGTGTCAGAATGAAGGGTTCCGTAGTTGGGATGAATTTATCCCAAGAACATACTTACCTAAATTGTAGTTGAAAAACAAGTTCTCCGATATATTCCAATTGCAAATGTAAGTTTGTACAATATTGAGAGATTTACCATTTTAAGACCTTAAAATAGACTTCTTATAGGTTTTCTAGTAATCTACAAGTAAAGAACTAACTTCTGTAGTTTTATTTAAAATTTTAGGCTCAGTTGTTTCGGAGGTAAGGTAATGGTGAAATTTTATCTATTTAAAAAAAAAAAATACTGTTATTCTTACAATAAGTCCTTTCATTTGTTATGTCACACATTTGTCATGTTTGTAAAACTTTTTTTCTATTTTGCCCCTCAAAAGTGACTCCCATATTAAAAATTTATTCATTTACGTGTATGGGTTACAGAAATTCAAATGTGTACCAAATTTCTTAATCGGGCCAGTCAATTCGGAGCAAATCAGCTGTGACTGCCGAACAGACAGACAGACACACGAGTGATCCTATAAGGGTTCCGTTTTTCATTCGGAAGTACGGAACCCTAAAAGAAAGGCACTTTCACATGATTTTCCATGCCATGATTGTTTTTTTCTATAAACCGTTTTCCCAATGGTCTAATAATGCGAATGTGAATCTTACTCAAGAGATCGAACATATCGATATAGACATATTGTGCAAATGTATGACATCTCAACTTCAACCTTGTATCTACTAGATGTGCAGTACAAATAATAAAATTAATCATTGTAAAAGTTGTAATTGCACTGCGTCCGTCGTTGCAAAACATACGATTTTGCACCATAATAGTCCTAAGCAGTCTATTGTAATTTTTGTACTCCTATGGGAACCTGGGCTGGCGAACCTTAATACAGGTTACCATGTAACCTAGCTAGGACGCCAGATTCAATTATGTTGTTACTCTATTTACAAATGTCCCTAAATTGTTAAATCATATTTGTTGTAACAGATTGTATGTACATACCACACGTTTTTAGAAAAAAATAAATAAATAAAGAAGATTTTATGTTCTCGGGCTGCAGCAAATGATTAAAGTGGAGAAACATTTTCTGGACAAACGAATCCGAATTAATTAGTCCAACACATTATTAACTTTAATATACAAAACCAAACCTACCTACTAAAGTCTGTTCGAATCCCATGCGTACTCTGTTCCAACAAATAGACAAGGAAACGACAAGGTACTTTTGCCCTTTATTTAAATTTTGAGCTCCAAGAGATGTTTTCACAAAACATAGCTCGCAGCATCTTCATCGCACGCAATCACACGTTCTCGACAAGCTGCGCAAATGATATTTTCCCGCGCAACGAGCGCAAAAGCGCGCCATAATTATAAACGCATCAATCAGATGCGCGCGCGCTTCGCCCACGGCGCATGCGCGTAAACGGTTATTAGTCGAGTTACATGGCGACAAGTGTTTTGCGGGATGTTTTTAATGTTACGTAACCTCAGGGGATTGGTTAAGCGTATGTTCGTAAGGACTGGAACTGGAACGGTGATCATTTGGAGTGGAAAAACAAAGCTCGTTTTTAACACTTTCGCTGTCGGTTTTCGGGCTCCCGAATGTAATCAGACTTGGTATGAATAATATGAATGTGTGGAAAGAAATGATGAAAATATTGTTTTATTGCAGATTTTCGTGTCTCATGTGATCTATCATTGATAAAACAAGCATTTAAAATGCAACTCAGGCAGACGAACTTACCTATCTATTATATTAGGACAATACTCAATGTTAACTTTGAAAACAACGCTTTGTTATTGGCATTGAAACCTTGAATAGCAGGCTTAGCATGACGCTTTCTATTTCTACTCTACATTAGAATAGAAATCGCTTGTCTACCGAAAATGTTCTACTGTCTACACGGAGACGTCATTTTTGTCTACTCTTCCGTCGACAAAACGCTTCTTTACGGTTCTCGTGCTAGGCCTGCAGGAATGGACACGCCACAATTGCGGCGATAAGTCCCCTCTTTGAGGAGTGGCTAGAGAGGCGCCACGCCATCCTCACCTTCCACCTGACGCAGGTCCTCACCGGACACGGCAGTTTCGGGAGGTTCTTGTATCGGATAAGGCGGGAGGAAACGCCCGGGTGTCACCACTGTGTGGATCGCCCGGAAGACACGGTGGAGCATACGGTGGTCTGCCCGGCTCAGGCAGAGCACCGCCGTGTTCTCATGGAGGCAATCGGCGGCAGAAATCTCTCGCGTCCGGCTCTGGTTAAGGCCATGGTAAGCAGCGAGAGGGAATGGGCAGCTGTCACTTCCTTCTGCGAAGCAGTAATGCTCGCGAAGGAGGAGGCGGGATGATTGAGAGAAAGGCAAATTTCGCGCCCTCTCGCCGCCGCAGGAGACGCCCTGGGCGTCGGGAATCTCGGGCGGATTTCCAGCCACCGTAGGCGCGGGCTTGCGGACGGTGAACAATGGATAGCTCGCCGTCCGATAAGGACCAGACCCGGGTCGACGGTACGTTGTGTTCCACGCGCGCCTCAAAGATATGTCAGCACAAGTGTAGGGGTCCACTAGGGCCGATGCCTGCCGGGGTCGCGTGAAAGTCCAAAAGGGTTACCGAGGCCCCTGGAAACACAAGCAAAGGAAGGAACACGGGTGGGTTTTAGTCAGTAAGAGTCTGACAAATCCTCCCGCTCCGCCCAGAGTGGGAGAAGTTATTAGATAATTTCTCACCCAAAAAAAAAGCCTGCAGGAAAGCAATCTTGTTTATGACAAATCAGAACTTAAGAAACTAATGTCTGTTCTAGGTATCTGTGAAATCGGCTTCAGTTTAATCACCAATATACAATCTTTTAGGCAGACTTCCAACGTCAATTTTAATCCTCTCACCCCAAAATTCTAGTCTACACTAAACCCTAAAAACAACGCAGTTTTATCAAAAATAAACACGAAGGGAATACAGCTCACACCTGCGCGGTTCCACTATTCATAGGCTATGTACACATGACCGCGGGCTAGTTCGCGCTTTTCGATTATTCATAAAGCAGAGGTGTCGACGCGGCCGTGTGACCGCGCCTATCAATTTTGCTATTGGGAATATTGGTAAATGAGTTTTGGGTTTGAAGTTAAGTTAAATTGATAATTTAAGTTTTAATTGGATGCTCGATTGCTAATTAGGTAAGTATGTAAGTATAGACCAACTATTTGGTTACTTAAGGAAAGTAGACTATAGCTATTTGACAAAAGGGTAAGCTTTCCATATTATATTTATACCATCCATACTATCCATATTAAATTAATTCTCAGAGGCTAAGGCTTAATCCAGACAGGCGCTAAGCGACACCGGTAGAATAATTTCCGTGAAGTTTTCATAGAAATTGTTCCACCAGAGTCGCGTCGCGCCTGTCTGCGGGAGCTTTAATACGAAAATATTCCTGTCTGTCTGTATCTCTGTTAGCTTTCACGCCTTAAGACGCTGACAACACCTTAACCGCGATCACTGTCAGATTGCATAGAAAAGAAAGAAGCGTGATGACACAATGCTTGTAATTTATTGCAAAATATGAAGCAATTATCTATTTACTCAAAATTGAGTTAAGTAATTTAAAATAAAAAACAACCAAGTTCTGCATTCAAATAAGACGTTCTGTTATTAATTAAATACGTAACGTATGTTGATATTTAATACAGATACTTTGGATTAGAACTCAAGGTAAGAGGTTAGTTTAACGTTAGTTTGTATCGAGATTTTTTTTTCAAAACGTGTTTTGGTGACAACTAAGTTCTGGGAAATATGTTCAAAATTAACGTAATTTTTTTCCGCTACCACAAACTATACAGATTTTGCATTTTTTTTTTCTTAAGATAAGTCTATTTTGGTCATTTGGGTCTTATCAGCGCCTTCACGGTTGAATGGATTTGTATGAAATTTGGCACATGGATAAATCAAGATCTGGGTTGTGACTTACGTTACATTTTATTCTGGTAGTACGTTCCCGTGGGATAATTTCTGACCGCGTGCTTGTCACTGATAAACTGTAATAAATCAAGGTAAACCGTTACATAAGGCGATATTACCCCAAACCGTATTTTTTCACATAACACAAGTTACCTAGCAGTGTCTTTGTTCCTTTAAATTTGCATAGCGTCATTGTATCATATAATTTCATCATTCATACACAGGGTCAAATTAAATTATCTAGCGAAACTCCGCAGACGTGATGAGTATCGATATAATCTAAACACGAACTAATTAAAATTAAAAAGATTTGATGTTTTTTTTTGGGTGTACCGCTGATAGCGTTGTTACTGGAAGTATGGGTTGAGAAAATCTGTTTATTTTTATTTTATCGTGTTTAGTGATACTCATCACGTCTGTGAAGTTTACACAAAAAGAACTGAATTTTAAAACTGATATAGGTACTGGCGGTTGAAACTCAAAAAAAAACTCATCTTTATTTATTTTTGTTTGATCATATTTGGATATCGATACCCATTTAAGTCTGCGGAGTTTTGCCAGCTAATTTAGTTCGACCCTGTAGTTTGTATGTATGTATGTAAATGTAATATGATTTGTAAGGTGTATCACCGTGGCGCTATTGTGTTCTATTGTCAACATCAGATGCATATCTTGTTCTCTGAATATATTACTTAATAATACTGGCATATAATAATATGGCTCTTTGTTGGGTTGGATGTGCGAAACGTAATGCCGCTGGAAATATGAAGTAGATATTGTTCTAGAAACGATATGATGGTGAAATAGTGGAAAATGAAGACAAGTAGAATATCAAATAAACAAAGAGCTATTAACAATTATATAATTAATTAATAAAAATAACAAAATGATATACTATCTTAACTAAAACTATACACAAACAAAAAGGCGGAAGAGCTCATTGGGCATCAAAAAATTTGTCCGCATCGCTGTCAATGGGAAAAGTGCCCAAAAGGCTGGCAGCATTGCCACGTTGGATGGCAATGCTAATTCTTTGGGCTAGAAAAAGGCCAGCCCTCTGGTCACGTGAAGATTCTACCAACCTTTTGGCGATACCCCGAAATACTCGATGGGCACTCGGACCCCAAGGCACTAGTGTTTCAACCCCAAACGGCTCAAACATATAGCTCTCAATAAGGTTGTTATATTTGCGCCGTTTGAGGTTTTCTGCTCCTGCAGCAGCCGCCCCAGCACAGCCCGCCGTGCTAGGAAGATGGGAAGGCGCGAGAGTGTCGACACAGGTTGCATCCCACACCAAAGGCCTACCCAACTTCCACGGCATTATGGTCATTCCGTCTGGCCTCTTCCCATCATCACGTGCCAAGCCATTGGGTTCTAAAACAGCTGGCACCCCGGTGGTGACAAGAGCCCGACGGATGATGTTGCTAATGCTGGCGTGCCGTGCTATCCGACCAGCACTCTTACTGCAGGATAGGCCATGATGTCCGAGGCAGTCGACTCCTTCACCGCATTGACAGCGATGTGGAGCCCCGCAAGGAGCGCCCAGACGCAAACATGTAGCGAGCCGGAATGTGGTGTCACCCAGCATGGTGCCTATGTTGGGTGACGGTGCGCTTGAAGCCAAAGGCCCGACTCCCATTCACCCACAGCCAGCAGGCGGGCACGCTCAGCAGTATTGGTGGACGTATTAATGAGTTTATTCCGTACCAACCTGCAGAGCGGCTCATCCCACTGTCTCTGGGAAGATGGGTTCTCGGGCTGAACCGTATCCGGGCAAGCCATTTTCCAGGCGTTCACCGCATCGGTCAAACACGGCACTTCAGAGTCAACCTGAGAAGGAGCTAAGATTTTTGTGGTTAACTTTTCGGTGCTGTGGACCGAGGACAGGAACGCCGGTAGGCTTACACTAGAAATTTTGCGGACGCCGAGCCCACCAAAACGAATGGGTAGTGTGGCTTGCAGCCACGCGCGGTCGTCCAATGCCACATTTAAAATGGATGTAAGAGTACTTCGAATAATATGATCGATTTTGTCTAAAAGGTGTGGCTGCTTCCATAAAGTGGAAGAGCGGAGAAAATACATAAAATTTGGACCGAAATAGCAATATCTGATAAGAGTGAATGCCGAGTGTAAATTAATTTTAGAAAGTCTATCCGAAATATCGTTAAAATGTTTAGTTTTTTCCTCGACGAATGATGAAAAACTTTCTTCTAAAATTGGAGAACCTAGGAGGTGTAGTTAACTTTTATCCAAAACTTTGATACCAGGGGCTATTGAACTGAATTTTTGTATGGTCGATTGTCTGTCGGTATTGTCACAAAGGTAAATTTCGCATTTGGAGTAGTTGAGGTCAAGGCCAATGGATTGGAACTGCTGCTTTAGTAATTGAAGATCTTTCAGAACGGTGTCTACGTCACCTCCTAGTGTTCCATCATCTAAATACCACACATTAAATTTTTAATTTAGTTGTTGAGAGCTTAAATAAAGCCTTCGTTATTTGTACGTTACGTTTTTATCTCTGCTTGGAGAATAGTTTTCGGTGTTTTTATTTTTTTTTGTTGATATAGTGGTGTGCTAGCTGACATATGGCTTGTGATTTAATGTTTAGTGTTGCACGTAGTGTGAATTGTTTTGCTTACTGTTTTAAAGAATCCATTTTTTTTTTCTCTAACTGAACGTGTGCTGCTGGGGAGTTTGTTGCGCCGCTTCTTCTTCCCAGCTAAAGCACTAGGAAGTGGTGAAGGGCGGGCGTTTTGGGGGACCGTCTTATGTAATTTTGACGTTTGAAAAGTGCTTATTCTCAGCCTAGTTTGAATAAATGACTTTTGATTTTGATTTGATTTGTTAAAGAAGACTTCTTGAATTCGAGTTGACACTTAAACTCAGGTTTTTAATTTGCTAGACTAAAATGATATTTGGTGACGACATAAAAATAACCTGGTAAATAATCTAGTTAACGAGTGACTCTCACCAAGGACCACTGAATCATTTTCTGCAGGAGGACCTTTACTGTTGTCGTGTTATCTCTGTGATATTAATTCTTTAAGACTCTTACAAATAAGCGCGACACGCGACGCGACACAAAGGCACCGCTTGTAGTACTACAAGCGGTGCCTTTGTGTCGCGTCGCGTGTCGCGCTTGTTTGAAGGAGCCTTTATCTGTCTTTTTGGTCTATCAAATAAAAAATCAGAGTTTAGTTATATTCATTATTTCATTAACAAGCCTATTTAACTTCGAAGAACTAAATAACTGTACTATCCATATATTTGACTTGCTACTTACGAGTAACTATTTGCTGCTGGGGAGTTTGTTGCGCCACATCTTCTTCCCAGCACTAGGGAGTGATGAAGGGCGGGCGTTTTTGGGGGACTGTCTTATGTAATGTTGACCTTCGAAAAGTGCTGATTCTCAGCCTAGTTTGAATAAATTACTTTTGATTTTGATTTTGATGTGACTATGTAGTTTAGCTTGTAGCCGTGAGATTTCCTTTGCCTGCCATTTGTGACATCAAACTTTCGTTCTTGATTTTAAAACAAATCAAAGAGTTTCATTACACAACATTTCTCCTAATGTACGAGTATGTATGTATTAATGTACTTTTAAATTAATATCATCGTTATATAATTAATATAATATATATCATTGTAATTAACATTTTTGTAAAATTTAATTGAGTGGCTCGCCAGCCCACAGATAAAACCTGAGAGGTTTTCGTTGTGGGGCTAAAACCAAATTGTAAAAATTAAAATTGAATTGAAAAGTGTTTTAGATATAAAAAAAATAATAAATAAAAAGACTTCATACCACGAAACCTGTAGGTACCTGCAGGCACCTTCACACATTATGCTGGTACTTACGTAGGTATGTATTTAAAAGACACCATTTACATGTATACCTCGTCCAGCGAGGTAATCCATCACCAGGATTGCATAGACATTTGCAGGTTAATGATAATAATTACAAATGTTCAACATACATCTTATACTTGAGTCCTACATTATCTAGGTTCATTTACTGAGGACTTGTCACTGTCATGTCACATAGCTTCAACTTATGCATTTGCTCTAAAAATATTGTCAGGTCGTGTGGTCGCCTGGACTCCAGATTAAACAGCCTATATGACAGTCCACTGTATTCCACACGGAAAAAAAGGATCTCTTCAGCGAAGAATATCAATATTCTCAGAAAAATTGTTTCAATCCAAGTAAATATTTTCTTAACGTAAGTAAATGTACTCAGTCCAAGAAAACCTGTTTACTCAAATTAAGAATAATAAATAATTGGTTTTTATTCTTGACTTAAGCAAATATTTTTGATTCAAGACTATAATAATCTTAATTGAAGAAAATATCTAGTTTTTATCTAGTTTTAGAAATAATATTCTTAAAATAATTCTACATTTAAGTATTATACTTAAATTAAGAATTATTTTAAGAATATTATTTCTGTCGTCAGTCCATCTACATGGGTGTCCCGTACTACTTACTCATCATCTGCCTAGCCTTTTGCCAACTATTTGGGGTCAGCCTCCAGTCTGACCAGATGCAGCTAAATACCAGTATTTTACATGGAGCGGCTGCCTATCTGACCACAACCCAGTTATTAGGTAACACGATACCCCTTGGTAAAACTGGTCGTCAGACTTTCGGGCTTCTGACGAACCGTAACGACTGTCAAAGATCTACAAATGACAGCGGGGACCAACGGTTTAACGTTATTTCCAAGACCAACCGCGGCAAGCGTAGCTTAACCTGATCGATCGAACCGTGCGGCTGATATTACTTAAGCCCGGGAGGGCCTATACTACTCCACGTATGAATAACAAACTTTCTGATTTATTCCTCAGCTCTGCTAATTTTTCGAATAGTTATATACAATTGGGCATGTCAGATATGAAGAGACTTATTATAATTGCTATTGAAACAACTACTTCATTGTTCTGGTCACAGAAAACCTCATGCATTTTTTTTTTTAAATGGCATCTCGTATTTGACCTTTAGAGGTAGTGACTCCTCAACCGGACTATCCTGCTGCCTTAAGTGGACTCAAAACCTCCAGCCAGGGGCGAATTTCTTACGTTACTAAGTGACTGCACGCTAAGGGCACCCCCTGTGGGGTACGAACCTCGGCTCAGGGCGTCGCTGGGGAGAGGACGGCGAGGTGGGACAAGCAGGACTAGAACTGGAGCCTCATGCAATAAAGAGATCCTGGTTAAAATGGCGTGTCTCTTTCTTGACTGTCGGGAAAACAAATAATCGTGAGAGACTTGGACTAAATGTCCGAAATTGACAAAATGCATACTTTGAACAGTAAGAGATAGTGACAAACTATCTTCTCTGTGTTAGTCATCATCTGCCTAGCCTTTTCCCAACTAGGTTGGGGTCGGCTTCCAGTCTTACTGGATTACATGGAGCGACTGCCTATCTTACCTCCACAAACCAGTTACTGGATAACACGATACCCCTTGGTAAGACTGGTTGTCAGACTTTCGAGCTTCTGAGCTTTATTTTGCTGCGTTAGTAATTTTAGATAATTAGGGCACAATTCAAATTAATATTGAAAATTAAAATTTCGACTGCCAGTCAAAAGCAATCGCCATGGGATCTGGAGGCAAAAGTCCTCGCGCACGTATGGGAGTGGCGCGAGGAGGCGAAACGCCGGGGCGTAAGTCCGCTGCCGCGAGAAATCGCGGCACAGCGGACGGAGCTCCGGCGGGATCTCATGGCGTCATGGAAAGTACGGTTGTTGCAACCCAGTGCTGGGCACGCCACGATTGCGGCGATAAGTCCCCTCTTTGAGGAGTGGCTGGAGAGGCGCCACGGCGTCCTCACCTTCCGCGTGACGCAGGTCCTCACCGGACACGGCAGCTTCGGGAGGTTCCTGTGTCGGATAAGGCGGGAGGAAACGTCCGGGTGTCACCACTGTGTGGATCGCCTGGAGGACACGGTGGAGCATACGGTGGAGGTCTGCCCGGCTTGGGCAGAGCACCGCCGTGTCCTAGTGGAGGCGATCGGCGGCAGAGACCTCTCGCGTCCGGCCCTGGTTCAGGCCATGGTACGGAGCGAGAGGGCATGGGCAGCCGTCACCTCCTTCTGCGAAGCAGTAATGCTCGCAAAGGAGGAGGCGGGACGGTTGAGGGAAAGGCAAGTTTCGCGCCCTCTCGCCCCTAGCCGCCGCAGGAGACGCCCAGGGCGTCGGGAATCCCGGGCGGATTTCCGGCCACCGTAGGCGCGGGCTTGCGGACGGTGAGCAATGGGTAGCTCACCGTCCGGTAAGGACCAGGCCCGGGTCGAAGGCGCGTTGTATTCCACGCGCGCCTCAAAGAGATGTCGTCAGCACATAGTAGGGGTCCACTAGGGCCGATGCCTGCCGGGGTCGCGGGAAGGTACTTATGGGTCACCGAGGCCCCCGCAACACAGGCAACAAGAAGGAATACGGGTGGGTTTTAGTCAGTAAGAGTCTGACACACCCTCCCGCTCCGCCCAGAGCGGGAGAAGTTATTTGATGATTTCCCACCCTAAAAAAAAAAAAAAAAAGTCAAAAGCAATTCGCTACAATTTCGGCCATTATTAAGCTTGTGTTATTGGACTTCGATAATAAAGGTGTCTCAAGCTAATTTAGACGAATGTGTAACTGAAGTGACGGTCGATTCGTCTTGCTTGTTATTTTCTGTTTTGTAACTAGTAGGTAAGTATGTTATTAGTAGAAAGTTGGAGACGAAACTAAATTACGCACTAATTTCGTTTATCTTGTTGTGAAGTGTTGTTTGTGTTTGTTGTTTGTGATTACTTTGACCTAGATTTTTGGGCTTTTGTTAACTAAAGGCTGGACTAATAGGATCAGTGATTAAATACGTTAGTACACACACCTATGTTTCAACGCAATGATGTCCTCATCAACAGCATTGTTACATAAGTTTGAGCGAATTTAAATTTTCATGAGATTTTACTTTATATTCTTAAGTTTTTCTGAATTGGTTTTTATTTATTTAACCATTTATGTACCTACACACAGCAAACAAGAAGACGTGAACAGAAAAAAACGTACAAAGGTGATGCTTATTTCTAAAGAAATCTTTTCCATCACTCCTGCGATAGGAAAGTGAATAAAAAGAAATGTAGACAACGTTTTTTTTTTGTGACATTTCGGTTTTTATTGTCGCAAGTTTTATCTACAATTTCCTATTGAAAAATCTTCCAAAACATATTAAATTTTACCGTCTACTCAAATATTTTGTTGCTACAGTTAGCTAAGTTAAAACACAATAAAAACCCTACATACAACTCCAAGCAATGATTGCAACAAACGAACAAAATTCTAAGAATGCCTCTGTCGCACCACCCAGTCGTGACATTTTGTGTACAGTTTCAAATGTCAAAGCAATTTCGTATCGATTTGTTATCGGGTACTGCACTAGCTGAAGGCTAAGTGGACTAGCCTTGGTCCAGTAGTGTTGGGTCTAAAGTCATGTGAATCGTGACGTTATTCGGTGGAAAAACGACGGAATCAAGGCTAGATGTAGGGCTGGGATCGCGTGAATCATGAATAATTAGGTACCTACATACCTAAAGTCGAATTATTAATTAATTGGAGTAATCTGACATGTGCTAGCTGTCACTTTGTGTAAGAAAATGGTCATATTTATTGTAATGGTGATCGTTTAGTTTAATCGAGTTATATAAGTGTAAAATAAATTTATAATCATAAGTCTAAACATCTAGAAAACAATAAACATGACCATTTTATTACACAAAGTGATAGAGTAGACACACTTGCAAATGTCGTCATTACATGAAGGTTTACTGACCCACTAAAAGACGATATGAACTAAAGATATGCTTTTAATTGTAAAGACATAATCTAAATCACTACAGTGGTGGCAGTGGAAGAAGATCTCTGACAGAATGATGAAGGAAAATGGACATTGCTAGGGTGGGACGATAATATAATATAAAACTTCTGGAAAAGACTGGCGCAGAATAGGGATGAAATCTGTAACATTGCGGAGGCAGATGGGGATGAACAGTACAACGGTAAAGGAAACTAGCATCCTGAGTAAAAATTGCCAAAAGCAGCTCATAAAACACAGACTATTCTTGTAAATGTATCTATGAGACAAAGGTGTGTCTCTAACACTGACCTCACGTCTCGCAATCCACAGGAAATTACCATAAAAAAAGATTACCTAATCTCATTGTTCGTAAAAAAACAATTTATATATCTACATAGGTACTTCCACATCTACAAATGTTACATTTTGTAACAAAACAACAATACGCTCAATGACAAAACACTCTCTACTCCTCACTCCAACCAAAATCCAACCTTATCTAACCACAATACGATTGAATTTTCATAGACATAAAAAGAAAGCAAAGAAAACTGTCCCCATTTGTCGCAACGGTAGGCGTGGTGATCCACTAAGAACCGAATTTATGCAATCATAACCCGTACCGTCTACTTCAGCCTTAACCCAGAAGCTTCAAGACCTATAATCCCTTGTGTTGACTGTAGAATAAGTTGGGCATGTGTAAGAGGCAAGCGGTCAGAGCAATTTGGTTGCTCGCTATTAAAGATCTTTCGTATGTCATTATCATTAAATAGCTCAGAGTGCGTGAATATAAAATAGAGGTTGCGCAACCTAATGGTCTCTGTCTTTGTTCTTTTGTCAGTGTGTGTCATTGAAGAGATGGGTCATGGTGAAATCTTTAATTAAGCTGTCTGATATTGTAAAGGTTTTTGGAGTTTTTGTATCTGTACATGAGACGGTGTTACCGTTTACTGGGGTTTCTGTTTAAGGCGCTGTCAAGACGCAAATTACCAAACCAGGCTTGTCTTAAGAAAAAAAAAATCGAAATCTGTATAGTTTGTGGTAGCGGAAAAAATATATGTTAATTTTGAACATATTTAACTAGGTTGTTACCAAAACACGTTTTGAAAAAAAATCTCGATACAAACTAACGTTAAACTTAGTTTGTATCGAGATTTGAACGTCTTACCTTGAGTTCTAATCTAAAATATCTGTATTCAATATCAACATACGTTACGTATTTAATTAATAACAAGAACGTCTTATTTGAATGCAGAACTTGGTTGTTTTTTGTTTTCGATTACTCAACTCAATTTTGAGTAAATGGACAATTGCTTCAAATTTTGCATTAAATTACTAGCGTTGTGTCGTCGCACTTTTCTTTCTTTCCTATGCAGTCTGACAGTGACCGCGGTTTAGGTGTTGTCAGCGTCTTAACTCATGTGCATAACACTTGGTAGGTCTTTGTTTTCTGGATCAAGTGCCAGATATTCCTGAAGGACTGAAGAAAATACGTTTGGTAAAGAAAGAGAGAAAAAGTATTGATTGGGACTCACACAGGAGTTCATCAGATCACAAAATAAAACTAAAAAACACTCATAGAAACATACAAAAAAAAAACAAAAACAAAGTAAAATAAAAACAAAAGTCCTCCACGAGGCCAAAAAGCACAGCATAATGTTGCGATACTTAAAAATAAGTGTCGCAGCGATGGTAAGGTAAGGCTGTTAAATCCCGAGGGTGAAATGGGCAATCGTGATTTTTGAGGCGCAAAGAGACGTAGGTACCTAATACAAAACTGTACCGATTGCATGGATGGATTTGTATTCGGATCAATTTCTTTTGTAATCTGAAATAAGATAAGAAGCTGGCAGTTTCGGCTTAGAAACGTTGACAATATTTTCAAATGAAGGTTATTAAAAAAATAGACTAAGAACAAAATTAATACTACCCCTACCTACCCAACGTAGGTATGTAATCTACCAAAAATTCTTACATAACAAACCAAAAAAGGTAACACAAAACATCCACTGGTACGCGAGTCGTAATCATACGAATTATAATAATTGTCTAAACGGGCGCGGGGGGCGTGGCCAAATGACAATCACGCGCCGCGACCTAATGAACGGGTGCGCGCGCGCCGGACAGGTGCGATCTAGTGACGTGGGAACTAATTCAACGTTTTTTTTAAAGGTAGTTATTTCTTTTAAGAAAAAATGAAGATCATGTAGGTACATCATGAAAGTTGATAAAAATCTGTCAAACAAAAAGAAACCTTTCTTTTTATTTGAAAACGTAAACATAGATACATGCTGTTATTTGCATTTCGTGTTAAATTAGGTTATGAGACTCCATGGGTTACAAATACTAGGGGGCAGAAATTTCGTGTCGAGTGATTTTCCGCTACAATTCTAACCATTTATATATATAATTGCTATAGAAATAGCATACAGATTATTCAATTGTTGTGTGACTTACTGAACATTGTGGTAGTTACTCTATTTAATTATTCCGAAACTATCGATAAATCCACCAACTCTATCGATATCCGCACATCCCTACACAAATCTTTAACACAGGGCCAGTGTCGCTACGTGTTGAGTCATGCATTCATTACACGTGTGAGTTGTTATCCGCCCTAGCGTCACACATCTGACACTTCGAAGTACTAAACCCGCACTAGTGGACAACTGGACAGTGTTGAAACGTGAGTGGGTTAGTGACATGTAGAATACATATAGGTACAACGCTACAAGCTAGGTTATTTTGGCGCGTGGCCAGAATCGGACCGCCATCTTGTCTTGCCAATACAATTTCTGTGACATAATTTCACAAATGTTTACCAATAACCCTTTTTTTTTGTGGGAATTTATCAAATAACTTCTCCCGCTCTGGGCGGAGCCTCCCGCTCCGCCCAGAGCGGGAGAAGTTATTTGGTGTGTCAGCCTCTTACTGACTAAAACCCACCCGTGTTCCTTCCGTTACCTGTGTTGCCAGGGGCCTCGGTATCCCTTCCAGACTATCCCGCGACCCCGGCAGACATCGGCCCTGGTGGACCCCTACACTTGTGCTGACATCTCTTTGAGGCGCAAGTGGAACACAACGCGCCGTCGACCCAGGCCTGGTCCTTAGCTACCCATTGCTCACCGTCTGCAAGCCCGCGCCTACGGTGGCCGGAAATCCGCCCGGGACCAACAACCCTGTCAATGTCATTCAGCCACCATAATATCCTTTTAACGCTCTAAGGGCCCATTCATACGTACCACAATCACACCACATCGCACCGACAAAATAAAAATAATAATAAAAATAAATAAATAATATTACTACATCACTATGTGCTAGCGGCCGTTTTCGGGGGCCCATTATTGAGTGTGCAAGTCACCCCCTGCCATTCTGTCGGTGTATTTTATATAAAGCATTGGTCAGGTAGGGGCCATAGCCTTTCTATAGTCTTAGGAAACCGATCCACTATAGCCTCCCAAACCCATAGCCCAATATTTTTTGTTCCTATGTTCTGCCTTGTTATGTCTTGCATCAACCGGGGGTTGTCCTTGGGTGCACCTTCATAGAGCAAACAGGGATAATCTTCGGTTGGTGCCTCATTCCATTACAATTGTCCAAGGGGCCTCTGCGAGTTGAGACTACGCTGACTCATATCAGCTAAAAGTAGCAAGTAGTAAAGCTATATATTAGAATTTTATCCTCTTTATACAATCCAAAAACGATTCTTATCGTAACTGTTGTGCCATCTCGTAACCAAGAACTGAACATCCCAAAAATTGAATAACACAACATTTGACAATCGGACCATCAAACAAAACAAAATAACTACAATTCCTCATCTAAAACAATATTACATTCAGAGATGCTTCCAAGATACCATTGTTAAAGCCACCATTGTGTTACAAAGTCGCAATTTCCTCTAGCAAGGTGATATTAGACTCACAACCCCATACAATGATGGGAATACGCAGTAAAAATGCGCTGACAATTATTTGGTTCAATTGCCCGAAGACCGAAGCAGGTCCAACGGTAGACAAATTATATAGTGTGTATGTATATGAGGTATAGTAGGATGTTGAAAAAATGGTGGAAAAAAGTTAATTTGTATGCTGTGTCTGTCTGTCTGTTTCCTGAGTTTATTAGACGTATAAATTGGTCATAAGATGTGAGCAAAAACGGTATTCCGTTACGCGTATTAAGACGCTGACAACACGTTAACCGCGGTCACTGTCAGATTGCATAGAAAAGAAAAACAAGCGCGATGACACAATGCTTGTAATTTATTGCAAAATATGAAGCAATTATCTATTTACTCAAAATTGAGTTGAGTAATCGAAAATAAAAAACAACCAAGTTCTGCATTCAAATAAGACGTTCTTGTTATTAATTAAATATGTAACGTATGTTGATATTTAATACAGATATTTTGGATTAGAACTCAAGGTAAGAGGTTAGTTTAACGTTAGTTTGTATCGAGATTTTTTTTTCAAAACGTGTTTTGGTGACAACCAAGTTCTGAGAAATATGTTCAAAATTAACATATATTTTTTCCGCTACCACAAACTATACAGATTTGGCAATTTTTTTTCTTAAGAGACGCCTATTTTGGTTGATTGGGTCTTGTCAGCGCCTTAATACGAATCGCTAAGGTGACGCAATATTAACAAAAGGAAACTGTCAGGGTTTTTCTATGTATATTCACAGAAATGTAATATAAACATAAAATGATAAGAGTCGGATTGTTTTGGCTTATAGTCGAAATACTACAGAATTGAGAAATTTACGAAGTGAAGAAGTAAAACTCTTATCCCAGGACAGTCATTTCTGTGAATCCTAACTAATATTCTCATTTGTTTGTTACGCTTTCACGCGAAAACGGTTGAACGAATTTGGATGAAATTTAGCACCCGGACCAAACCATGACCTGGATGAGGACATAGAATACTTTTATCCCGATATTCCTACGGCATCGAAACTTCCCACTCCCCAGCGTGGATGGGGATTGCTACAAGCGCCATGCGGCACAATACTCATGGAAGCTCCATTAATCCAAGTACGACAATTCTTCTATACCATACATAATCAGCCGCACTGGGTCCGCGTGGTGGATTACGGCCCACTCCCTCTCACAGAGAGGAGGCGTGTGTCCCAGCAGTGGGAACATTATAGGCTGATTATGTTTCTATACCATACTTTTAATATAATCTCCAATACTATCCCAAATTGTCAACTCCAAACAAAATGACTCCTAATTAGTAGAATCCTTACTTTAACAACCAAATCCAACAGTCAACTGCTATAACTCATGTTTCTACGTATGTTTAGTGCGGTGGCAATTATCGAGTGGGATCGAACCCTCGGTTACGACCTATAATTGGCAACCAACAGTGTATAAATATAGAGTGCGGCCCATAATATTGTTTTATGAGGATTTTAAAATAATTATTGTCATACCGAAGAGGACGTCGACGCGTGGCTATGGGAAGTGGTGACTGTTATTAGTCATTGTACGTGTTTTTTTAAGTGAAGGTGTTTGTTTTATGTACTTTTGAGTTACTATTTTAATTTAGGAAAAAAAACAAAGGTTAAAAACTGCACGGTCGTTAATATCTGGAGGATAGTTTCAGTTAGTCATTTTGCAATCCTGTATCCTTCAATTTTCCTGGCCTATCCAGCAGAGGACTGCGATAGGCTGAGTAGATTTATTGAATACGGGACCAAGACTTGTGACAAGTAACACCTAGATAAAACTATTCAATTAAGACCTCTCACTAAAAATAAATTAAAAAGGTTAATAATAATGTTCTTAGCAATCTTTGAACAGCTAGTTTTGATTCACAAGACCCCAATATAAACTACGGTGCATTAGTTTCTACAGTTAGCCTGCTCCGTTGGTTTCGTGGTCATGACTGTTGTGGTCCTGGGTTCGATTCCCAAATCGGGCAAAGTGTTACTGTTTTTTACCATTAGGATTTTTTTAGTGTCAGCCCGGAGATTGGAAGTTGGCGGTGTGATACCCTCGTGCCTCGGAAAGCACGTTAAGCGGTTGGCCCTGCGACTGATCTCCCTCCAGTCATGTCGGATGCAGGTCTTCACCGGACACGGCAGCTTCGGGAGGTTCCTGTGTCGGATAAGGCGGAAGGAAACGCCCGGGTGTCACCACTGAGTGGATCGCCCGGATGACACGGTGGAGCATAAGGTGGAGGTCTGCCCGGCTTGGGCAGAGCATCGCCGTGTCCTCCTCGAGGCGATCGGCGGCAGAGATCTCTCGCGTCCGGCCCTGTTTCAGGCCATGGTACGGAGCGAGAGGACATGGGCAGCCGTCACCTCCTTCTGCGAAGCAGTAATGCTTGCAAAGGAGAAGGCGGGACGGTTGAGGGAAAGAAAAATTTCGCGCCCTCTCGCCCCTAGCCGCCGCAGTTGGCGCCCTGGGCGTCGGAAATCCCGGGCGGTTTTCCGGCCACCGTAGGCGCGGGCTTGCGGAAGGTGAGCAATGGGTAGCTCACCGTCCGGTAAGGACCAGGCCCGTGTCGACGGCGCGTTGCAGGGTCGCGGGAAGGTACTACAGGGTCACCGAGGCCCCTGGCAACACAGGCAACAGGAAGGAATACGGGTGAGTTTTAGTCAGCAAGAGTCTGACACACCCTCCCGCTTCGCCCAAAGCGGGAGAAGTTATTTGATGATTACCCATCCAAAAAAAAAAAGTCATGTCGTATTGCCATCCCATCGGACTATGAAAGTGAGGGAAGAGAGTGCATCTGTGTCTGCGCACACACTTGTGCACTATGATATCTCCTGCGCCGAATGCTGGTCTCCGCTGAGATTCGGTCTGGAGGACCGAATTAGATTGATTAATTTTAAAATCTTCTGTCTTTTTATAATAATCTACAGAGGTGGTCAGATGTGTCAGATATTTATAACTTTCTTCTCAATAGTCATGAAAACAAATTTTAATCTACTTTTCTCATAGTGGCATAAGCGACACAGGCTCAACTCGTCTCCCAAGGTTAGTAGCTGACTGCCTAATGTGAAATGAAGATTGTTCGAGTGGATTTGTAGTAGCTGATTTGGGCTGGCCGCACGACATTATAAAAATCCTTCTACATCACTTTGTATATTTTGTATGGACCGTCGCACACTACAGGTGGGCCACACTGCGCTTTTTTGTGTTGACTTGCGATGCGATGTGGCCTGATGCGGATGTAATGTGCGGTTTACTTAATACACCCAGATGAAAAGTCAATGTCGAATCATTTATTAAATATCAAATAGTCACATAAAAGGCCGTTTCGAACGTCAATAAATTACAGAAAAATAGAAGTGATTCTAGTTGCCCCTTCCAAAACATAGTTTCATATGGAGAAGAATGAGCAAGAAACTCCACCGTTACTCCTTTAAAATGTTTTACAATACTTTGTTTACATTAATTATATAATTAAGACGATGCACCTAGAATAAAATTACTAATCACATTAGATAAAAATAATTAAAAAAGAAGCAATGACAGATAAATTAATTACGTGTTAGATTCATGGTGCTCACATATTTACAAACATTGTAAAAATAGACGATTTTCATAAAATTTTAACAAGAATCAAGTCAGTGAGTGTGTGCGGTGAAGATGATGAGAGCTTAACCTAATAAGAACACAACTATTTAAAAAAGAATCCAACCCATTTCAACACACAAATACCACATTTTAATGTCCTCAACTTAACAAATAACCGACATAACAGCCAATTATACACAGAGGAACAAAATAATTAGAGTATCGAACGTACTGCACCCAATTATTCCATAATAACCCCCACGAATTACGTGTAATATACTGTGCCGCGGTAATCGTCGCGTGGCTTTAAATGTAATCGCTTTGACATTTCGGAGGACACACGTGAGCTTGCGAATTCACCTGTTGAGATCTGTTTGTAGTTATGTTAGGTTAATACAATTGAATTTAAGTCTTGTCTGAAACCACAAGGATATACATGTTACGTAACAGATTTTTGGAGTTGTAGAGCTCTTTCTAAATGAGTTTGTCCGGGGGCTGCAGTCTCGACATAGATCCAAATTCGATCGCAAAGTCCTAATGGGGTCTTTAGAATTGTGATGTTTTCGTGTTTGTCAAGCAATTTTGACTGTCTAGGGACATTAGGACTTTGCGACTGATTTCGGTCGTAAAGCTATCGCTATATAGGTATGTCGAGGCTGCAGCCCAAGGGAAGAACTAGCGTTATACGTCTTTGCCGATTGCCAACTGCGATGCAACTAGTCTCACATGGTGCAACTCAAGTTGTATCAATTTTAACGACATAACACACAATAACGCGCCAATTATAGGAAAAATTGCGTTGGCAACGACCGAGCGACTTGCGCTGCCAGTCGCGTGTGATCGGTTTCATCGCCGTTGAAAACTAGTTTTCGACAAGTTGCGTCGTGTGAGAACCGCCATAGAAATGTATGTACTGACGCTAAATTTGGTTGCGTCGACGTTGAAAACTGATTTTATTTTGGTCACCTCGTGTGAGAATGACCTTTCAGCTGCAGAGTTGTATTGAAGAGCAAAAGCATAGACAAGCTTTGTCTCTTTTATAGAATGACAATGTCTCCCTCTCTGTTAACAGAATACACACAACATATGTAATTAAGCCGATAGTTATGCAGCCATCTAAATTTAGTCTACACAAATAAATAAAATTGATGTGTCTGTTTGTAAGGTCAAAATAACAGCTTTTTACTTTCAGCATGAAAGTAAACAAATTAAAAAAAATGTATTTTTGTCTGTCTGTCTGCTATGTGTCTGTTTGTTCCGGCTAATCTCCGAACAGCTAGACCGATTTTGACGGAACTTTCACTGGCAGATAGCTGGTGTTATAAGGAGCAACTTTTATGTTACAGTAAGCCACGCAGGTGAAGCCGCGAGCAACAGCTAGTATAATAATTAAAGTTATTGCAGGCATTATTTAGACATATTAGATTTCCTTCAACCAATAGTGGCTTTCAATTTTATTCCGTTATCCAGCCCCAAGCTTCCTTTTAAACTTACAGATTATAAATTAGCTGCGCCCCGCGGTATCACCCGCATAAGTCTCGATACCGTGGTAATATCCGGATAAAAAGTATCCTATGTCCTAATCCAGGTCATGGTCTACCCATGTGCCAAATTTCATAAAAATTCGTTGAGCCGTTTTAGCGTGAAAGCGTAACAAATAAACAAACAAACAAACTCGCATTTAAAATGTTAGTTAGGATAATTAATCCTACTAATATTGTATGTAAATGCGAAAGTTTGTAAGGATGGATGGATGGATGTTTGTTACTCTTTCACGCAAAAAGTACTGAACGGATTTGGATGAAATTATTATGATACTTTTTATCCAGATATACCTACGGGGTCAAAACTTATGCGGGTGAACCGCGGGGCGCATCTAGTATAAGTATATAAATAAGTAAGGGTTATATGGTGTGCAGTCATTTTGTCTTATAAATGTAGATACCAAAGAAGCAGTTTACCCACTTTCCCATTTATAAGGAGACACACTTTAACTTCCCTACCCTAAAGCATTTTAACTACAATAAAACCATCAGATATGGAAGTCTGAAGCTCTATTGCTATGATTATCTCTATGACTACACTCAGACTATCGACGAACACCTGACGAACTCGTCAAACTTTTGTAATTGAATCGACGGAACTTGCAGGGACAGAACTCTTAACGTTATTGTAGGCTGATAAAGGAATAGACACAATTTTTTTCGTCACTTTGTAGTCTTTTATTCCTTTGTGAAATTCCTGTCCCCAAATTACTAACCAATCAAAATCAAAATCAAAATCAAAATATTTTTATTTCACATAAACCTACATGGGCACTTATGAAACGTCAGAAGCTAGGTGCACGGTTCCAATTGGTTGTTTCCTATGGAGAAGAGCCGGCAAGAAACTCCACGGTTACTCTTTTAAAAATAATTGGCTTTTACAATGTTTTCAAATTACACAAATTAAGTATGGGAGAACAGTGTAGGCCTGTCGAAAAGTACTTAACAAAAAAAAAAGAGAAAAGGAAACGGTCTAAAGAAAAAAAGATCTAGTCTATTAAGCCTACAACGTTCTCACATTCACAACGTACACAAGAATCCATGTAAAATAATATTAATAATATTAAGTCTGAAATATAAATTGTAGGTATATAATGTCAAATAGTGAAAATATAATGTCAAAAATGTATGTCTAAAAAATAATAATAATAAACATCGTAATTTGGGAGCAGTTAATAGATATTTCCATAGTTATGCCGTTTCTGGTGTACCAGGGAAGCCACATGTGCAGAAGGAATTATTGCCAAACTTCCTTGTCTTCAACGTAGTCTTTAATCTTGTAATATGCGTTTTTGATAAGGACACGTTTGATGTGGGTTTTGAACTTACCATCGCTAAGTTCTGTAACTGACTTTGGCAACTTGTTATAAAAGCGGATACTGTTAATAACAAATGATTTGCTTGTTTTTGTTAATCTAAATTTGGGTATCACAATTTCATGTTTACTACGTGTATTTATATTATGGAAATCACTTCTTGTTTTGAAAAGACATAAGTTCTTGCGAACATACAAAATACTTTCTAAGATATAAAGAGAAGGCAGAGTAAGTACATTAATTTCTTTGAATTTGTTGCTAAGGGACTCACGAGGACCCATTCTATATACTGCGCGGATTGCCCTCTTTTGTAAGATAAAAATTGAATCTACATCAGCTGCCGATCCCCACAGCAGAACGCCATAAGACATAATACTGTGGAAATAAGCAAAGTATACTAACCTAGCTGTGGCTATATCAGTCAACTGTCTAATTTTTCTTACTGCATATGCAGCTGAACTTAATCTACCTGAAAGAGCTCTAATGTGGGCTCCCCATTGTAATTTTGAATCTAGAGTAATTCCTAGAAATATAGTTTCTGTAATAGCATCTAGTCTCTTGCCATCAAGTTTTAAATTTAGATCCACTTGGGGTACATTTGGTAGTGAGAACTTTATACATTTTGTTTTGTTCGCATTAAGTAAGAGATTATTAGCTGCGAACCATTTCGAAAGAATATCCAGACTATCATTGACGTGTAAGACATCCGGATTTTTTCTATCTATTTTAAAAATAAGAGAAGTATCGTCAGCGAATAGAATTATATCCGATAAGTTTGCCATCATGTAAGGAAGATCATTAATATAAACTAGAAAAAGGAAAGGGCCAAGAATTGAACCTTGGGGCACGCCCATCTTTACTAGAGACCCCGAGGACGTCGCCCCGTTAACGTTTACTTTTTGCTGCCTGTTTGATAGATAGGACAGAACAAGATCAGCAGCTTGTCCACGAATTCCGTAGTGGTGTAATTTACAGGTCAGTGTATTGTGGTCAACGCAGTCAAACGCTTTTGAGAGGTCACAGAAAATGCCAATGGCATCCTGGGATTTCTCCCAGGATTCCAAAATGTGACTGATGAGTTTTACTCCTGCGTCAGTCGTCGACCTACCTTTCGTGAAACCAAACTGGCGACTATGTAAAATCCCATTAGAATTGAAATGTGACAGCATCTGGTCTAGCATGATTTTTTCATATATTTTACTCAATGCTGGTAGCACAGATATAGGTCTATAATTAGAGGGATCACTCTTACTACCCGATTTGAAAATTGGTACTACTTTACTATGTTTCATTAAATCAGGAAACGTACCGCTGTCTAAACATTGATTAAATATGCCTGTTAGGACAGGGGCTATTGTGTCAATGATATCTCCAAGAACCTTAACGGAAATCCCCCATAAGTCTTCAGTTTTCTTTATGTTAAGACTTTTAAATGCCCTCTTAATAGTGACAATAGAAATGGGCTTGAATTCAAAACTTGGAATGTCCTTAGAGAAGTGTTGTTTGAGAAGAGATTCAGCTAAAATAGGTGATGAGGGAAGAGATTTCGTAACCTCTATTGGGATTTCGGTAAAGAAATTTTCTAGTGTCTCAGCAACTTTTAACTTATCTGTAATGGTTTCATTATTAATTTTTAAAGACAATTCATTTTGATCTCGCTGTTTTGTGTTTCCAGTTTCTTTGTTGATTACCTGCCACACAGCTTTTATTTTATTGTTAGACATACTAATTTTGTTACTTATTAATTTAGATTTAGCTTGAGCGCAGACTCTTTTGAATATCTTAGAATAATTTCTGACATAATTATGAAGGGCTTGATCAGAAGTCAATGATTTCTCGTAGTACAAATTATATAAAATATCTCTGCTTTTTCTAATGCCAGCAGTGGCCCATTCATTAAATTTTGGTTTAGTATTGATTGCGACTTTTTTCACAGGACAGGCTTTATTGAATTCTTGGCAAACTGAAGAAAATAATGTACGATAGTTTATATTGGGGTCTTGTGAATCAAAACTAGCTGTTGAAAGATTACTAAGAACATTATTATTAAACATTTTCAATTTATTTTTAGTGAGGTGTCTTAACTGAATGGTTTTATCTATGTGTAACTTTTTATCTAGGTCAAATGATACAAGTTGACCAGTATGGTCAGACCTGACGCCACTAACTATGGAAGAATCTTTTATTTTACAATTAGTATATACATTGTCTATGCACGAAGCTGAGGTTGCTGTTATTCTAGTTGCTTCTTTAAATATACACTTTAAATTGAATGATTTAAACAATGATATAAGCTTACTTTTATCCACCGAATTAACTAATAGATCAATATTTAGGTCACCACAAACAAAAACGAACTTATTATCTTTAAAAAGTTTGCCTAGTATTTCTTCCATAATTATTAAAAATGATGACAAGTTTGATGCCGGTGGTCTATAAACACATAAGAAAGTATGGCCTTCAACCTCTGCACATGCTACCTCACATAAGCGATCAACAGAGCAAGCAGTGATATCCTTCCTTTCCTTATGTCTGAAAATACTTTTACATAATATCAAGGTACCACCCCCTATTGAGGACCTGTTGTACGCACTGGCAACTGAAAAATTATTTACATTAAACAACATCCTATCCGGTCTTAACCAGGTTTCACAAAAACATAAGATATCCATATGATATTTATCTATTAACAATTCCACGTCTAGGATTTTGCCAGAGAAACGATTTATATTTTGGTGATACAGTAAAATATTCTTGTTATGCTTCTCTTTTGTCGAGTCTAAAAGTTTAAAGAATCTATCACAGTATCATTAGAAGTACTAGATAATACTGTTTCGTCACTTAACCTAGTCTCAGTTAAATTATTAATAACTGCGTGTATACAGTAAGCTAACAAAGTAGCCAATACATGTTGACTTTTCTTGGGAAGAAACATATGTTCCCGAGTTAAAACAAAATCTCTAACAAAATTGTTAGTATCAAAATACAATAAACGGTCACTATGACGACATGTCAAAATATGCATTAAGTTGTTTAAACTATAAATGTAATTGTTTTCTTCATCATGCAAATTATCTGAATACGGCAATGCACATAGTATTAATTTACCTAATTTTAATTTAAGTAGGGTATCGACACCATTAACTATGTCCCTTTTATTTAAACTCAGACTATTTCCAATTAGAAGAACGACAGTAGTCTGCTCATTCATTTGTGTGTGTTTTATTTTATAAACAAGCTCATTAAAATGCAGGTTATGGTAACAACAGTTAACTATAGTATGTTTAGAGCGATTATTTAACAATGATCCAAAACCTGAACCTATTCTATCTGAATAGACCAAAACATTACTTTGAGTGGGGTTGACGGTTTCTAATGTATGAGTTAAGATGGGTAAAGCTGTAGGTGACAAGAGAGATGGCAGAGTGGGAGCACAATTACAGGTGAGATTATTAGTCAGTGACTCACACATCACTGCATTGTGATTCACCAGGTCCACCAACTCACATGCCCCTTGTAAGCGCTCACTTAACATTTGTTGACTAGACTCATACTTACAAAAGATTTCCTTTAATGAATTTTCCCTGCTCAATAATTCCTTCTGAAGGTTCTGTATGTCCACATCATACATTTGTCTGCAACTTTCCAACATAACATCGTTCATACTCGTAATACCAGTCTTTAGTTTCGAAACCCTAACTGTGGATCCGTTTCTTAGTGAAAATGCTTAGGTTCATCAACAAAGTATTTGTCAAAGCCAGTAAATGAGGGGTATAGTATCAAAACCCACCAAAACGTATTTTTCAAAAATATCACAGGATACAAATTAAATTCGTTAAAAAACCACACACAAGTTTTCGCCGGCACTCAACAATCGCCATACTGTTTTGTTGATCACGTGACGTAAATGCGGTGCTGTTATTGGTCGATTCAATTATGGAGGATTTTGTTACTGGTATGCACTGTTATAGGGGCTTTTGATTTTGAATCTATTTTTGGTGGGCAGATTTCTGTATGTTTTAGCGGGTTCTGGTACGAAACTAGCCAAGCATTTTAAAGCAATTTTTACGAGGTTTCCAACGGTGCTACTAACTCAAATTTGGTCCATAAGCATTATAGCGGATTTTGATTTTATACCCCTCAAATATTCCTTTTGTTATGTCGAATGTTTTTGGTTTACTCACACGGCTTATTTCGGTTTTGTCTCCAAAGTTGAAAACGCATGTTATTTTTTTCTTTTAACAGTGGCCTGTTTGCCAATTTATGTAATATTTTTATGATAGCTTTTAGTTTGGAGGAGAACTTTATATTTACATTAGTATTTCATATATAAGACAAGGTAAGATATATTTATTTTGTAAAACATGAGTACAGTATACAGGTCTTATAATTAATATGAGGTAGCTACATGTTCATCGTACCATGTATGGCGTACAAAATTAGTCGCACTAGGCAACAATAAAAAACATAACCAAACAATAAAAAAAACAAAGAAAGAAATTACAGTGTCAAAATTAAAATTATAATTACAATGTCGCAACGTCATCCAACAGCTTTGTCCACAACTATCAGCCTTTTATGTTTTATGTGTTTCTTTGTGTCCTGTCTACATTACCAAAGCTCTGTTCCCAAGCTCAGTATAGGACAAAGTTGTTTAATCGTCAGTTGATAGTCTGTGCCGTGTCATGGGGTGCCTGGCTCCCCCCTCCCCACTTCTATTCACATTAATTGACGCTGTTGATTAGCAGTGACTTAGGAATTAGATATCACAGGTTGAAGATCAAAATTAAAAGATTTTATGTTGATTTTATGGTCATGTCTGATTGCTTGGAATATGAGTTTCTGTACCTGTAATCTTGCAAGTAATGAGTTATAAGTAGGTACAAGCGATTTTATATCGTTTTTCCGATATGGTCAGAACATAATGTTGGGTCTTGAGCAATACAACACAGTTGGGGCCCACTTCAGAGGACAAAATTAAGACTTTTTAATAAAAGCCATCCCAAGACCTTTTTCTTTGAATGAATGAAATAATGAATGAAAAGTATCGACCCCAGCGTGGTTTGACCAGAGTCGATTACTAGAATGAACCCAAAGATTCACAATCGCCCCTGGAGCCTCATGTTTCATTGGACTACAGAGACCATTGTATATCAAAGACTAGACCGGATGGCGCGATACCAAGGCCTGTTCCTTTATGAAAAATAATCGTATGGCTGCTAGTTGTAGCCCCAATTATTACCCTAGATTGACGATGGAAAAGATGTAATTAGAACACAAGATAAACACGTCTTTTGATTGAATCTTCATCCAAATTCACCTGAAAAGCCTCCTTGAAAAACCTTAACTCCCGCCCAAAAATTTACAACGTGTCCTTATATTTTACAACTTCGGGACATAAATATCGAAAGTATCTAATTGGCGTTTCCCTTTTTGTTTTAAAACACGAATTATTTCCCCGGGGAAGGCAAAAGTCGCGGATTTCATAACTCAATAATAACCCGCTGTTTACCCGTCGCAGGAGGTAATTATATAGAGACGTGATTTCGTACGGGAAGCTCGAATTAATATCAATGTTCTTGGGCCTAGGTTTTAGGGATGTGCTGGTTGTCGATACTTTTGTCTATACTTTATTAAATAAATTAATGTATAGTTTTTGTATTCCGAATGTAATATTTCATACAGAACCTTTTGTAATATAACTTAAATGAAAATAAATAAAGGCATGCATTTAATGGAACCTCTAATAATTCCCATTTTGTGCTCCTACAACTATTATTGAACACTTTATTATAATGTTTGTGCCCCTTTTTATGAACCTCAATTAATTCTATTTTTATGTATTATATTATTCTATTTTGAGAATATAAAAATACTAAATTTCCAAGTAACTGCGACCAACTTGGATGTAACGCTCGCCGGTCACTGCCGTGGCACTGCTCGCTCCGCTCGCATGCGGTTGGTTACGGTTCTAGCCGTATCGAACCCGACCAAATGTCGAGGTGCCGTATCTTGGTTACTAAAATCAAATGTGAGAAAAGACCAGAAAGTTGAAAAGAGACTCAATTATTTGAAAAAGTGTGCAATAATAGATGCTCAAAAATTTTTTACAGGTCCATTAATTTAAAAAGGGTCCATTACTGGACGTTCGATATGTATTAACAGGTTCAGTTAAATATTTCCCATACATAAATTACTAGTAGTTTAAGCAATCTTTCCTTGTTTCAGTCATGATACTTGGTAATCGCCCTATATTTACATCCTCCCTACTTTCCATACTGAATAATTCGTTTAGTGAGTATTTTACTGTTCTTTAAATTCGAAAATAAAACTTCCAAGACACAACTTCCATTCGACTTTTAAATTCGACAAATCCAAAACCATCGACATAAAAGTCATTCAACATATAAAACATCTAACCCATCACTACCCTTAAGAAAATGAAGACAAATGCTAACGCCAGCGGAGGGGTCCGGGTTCGATCTCAGACGGGGCATGACAAACTGTCTATGACATACATAATTTTGTAACGGCTTCATTATTTAGTCATGAAACAGGGGGAACCCTGTCTAGGAACGATATAAAGTTACCTTTAATGTATTTGTTTTGATAGGAGGTTGTTTATTTTTATTTTTACGATATTATCGTGGACGTCCACGTCCACGTCCATAAAATGTATGGAAATACGAGCACGTTATAACGTTATCGTGGACGGAAATTTAAAAGCGTCTCCATTCTTTTCCATACATTTACTTCCCTATGTTATCGTGATGCCGTGACATGGACGTGGACGTGCACGATAAAATCGTCACGTAATATTATGAAAGCGAACAAGTCGTGTAATTATTTTAATAATTGATAGTGAGTGATGATGAAGATGATGACAAATGCGTGCACTGACGGGACAGGTCCACTCAAAGTGGTTCTTTCATCAAAATACCATTTTAGACACCAGATGGTCTGGACTTTAAAGGAGACTGAGTTTGTTTCAACCTTTTTCTCAGAGTAGTGAGATAGGAAACGCCGACCTCATCTAGTTTAATAAAATATGATTGACGTGTAAAAGTGTTTGTACAAACCTGCTTACAGAAATAAAATCATTTATCATTAAGTACTTGTACTAAATGTTTGCATGCCTATATTTTAGGTAGAATGTATAAGGATCTCTAATCATAAAAATCAGCATTTTGTACCTACTTTCTATGCAAATCAATAATATTATCCTATTCTATTTTGTGGTGCTGATTAAATAGTACCTATTAGTTAATATTCACAACAAAAAAAACAATTTCATAAAGCATACGTGATTTGGAGATCACCTTTTAAGCAAGAAAATACTTGTGTTAGGTGACTCCACAAAAACAATGAGTCAAACACACACAGCCAGAGATGAATTCTATAAAAAGCTTACCGTGAAAGGGGGCTTGTGGCTAAGTAATAACAGCCGCACGGGTCGATCGATCAGGTTAAGCTACGCTTGCCGCGGTTGGTCCGTAGATGGGTGACCATCTTTACATACCAAGACCCCTTTGTGCCTCGGAAAGCACGTTAAGCCGTTGGTCCCGGCTGTCATTTGTAGATCTTTGACAGTCGTAACTGGTCGTCAGAAGCCCGAAAGTCTGACAACCAGTCTTACCAAGGGGTATCGTGTTGCCCAGTAACTGGGTTGTGGAGGTAAGATAGGCAGTCGCTCCATGTAAAATACTGGTATTCAGCTGCATCCGGTTATATTGGAAGCCGACCCCAACATAGTTGGTAAAGGCTAGGCAGATGATGTCCGTGAAAACTTGGGTGAAGTGAGCTTGAAAAGAACTGTCATTCCACCTGATGACAATATTGACAGTTCACTTCAACCTCACTTCACGTTAGTTTTCACGGTCAGCAGTGCTATTCTGTAAACTTCTCACCGTGAAAACTTAAGTGTTGTGAGCGTGGAGTGAACTGTCAGTGTCATCCCACCTGATACTAGGGATGGACCAAGGATTACATTTACAATCATAATTGAGATTTTAATAATATTAATACAAAACATTTTGGAATAAAAAAAAAACAAAATTGAGTTTCTGACTGAATTTCTGTTTTGCTATTTTATTTAAACAATTTAAATTCTAGTTCTGATCAATCCCTAGCGTCAGTGGGATGACACTGACAGCTCACTCCACGCGAGTTTTCACGGAGAGATTTTTACAGAATCGACATGCTGATTTTTACAGAATCTATCGGCAGAAGTATCTCTGAAAATAGCGGTTTCAATCAAAAATTATCAAAATGCAAACTGAGAAAAACATTAAAATTAATAAAATCACATGGCTACCACATACCTAATTACAAATAAAAAGCTTCACAATAAAATATTAGTCAGCAAAACATGTTGGTAATAAAAATGTTAAACCCTTAACATTGTAACTCGATGTAAAAGATAGGTTACAAAGTTGTTCACTAATTAGCAAAACGCAGTCTAACAAGTCTGTGAAATTGCTACGCTCTCATGTACTACCTACTTCATGAGAAATAAAAAATGCGAATTTATATAATTTATATAATATTAATTAATTTTTACTTCAATAATGTATGTCAACAATGGTTTAGAATGAATAAATACTTAGGAACAAAAAAAACTATGTAACGTGAACATGAATAAATCCACACTAAATGTTTACCCGACATGAAACAAACGCATAAGAAATATAATGTTTTTTTACCATTGTATCAAAGTAGATAATTATTATAATAACACTGTGATCTTTCTTTTATTTTCATTCTGCAAGCCTCTAACAAGGAAAAAAACCTAAGTGTCAGCACTCATTCTCAATTACCAAAATATTAGCAGCCATAAATTACAAATGTAAATTTATAAACCTTGTCGCTTAAAATAATCACCGTATACGCCTTTGGAAATTCTTTTCAAATAGCCTAAACACTTAAAGACAGTAATTTGTACCAAAACATCGAAACAATTCGTAACGACCATTTTCTAAGACCCCTGAATTCACAAACTTTGATTCAAAAGAGGAGTCAAGCATTGTTGGACCGTTGTCTTGGTAGTCATAAAATTATAAATTCTACTAAATATGTCATAGCCGCAGGAAAGCCATTTTTTAGATTTGAATATTTAACAGGTCGTTAAAATATTAAAATTCAAGGCCTTTGAAGGTCCCACATTGTTAAATATTATGAAAAATAAAAGCCTTTTGTAAGTTATTCAGATTGTTGAGTTAGAAACATCTCGTTAGATATTCTAATTTTATAGAAATACTTTACTTTTTACTTTAGAGAACTCTTATAATATAACCAAGCAATCTAGACTTTCCCAACTATGTTGAGGTCGGCCTAACCGGATGCTGCTGAATACCAACCAGTATTTTACATGGAGCGACTGCCTATCTGACCTCCACAACCCAGTATACGATACGATACTTAGCAAACATAGCTTAACCTGATGGATCGACCCAAGCAGTTGTTATTAATTAGCCATGAGCTCCTCCAGAGAACTCTCATAACTATATTCAAATAATATTAATATTGTTATATCTATTTCTACCACAAAGCAGCGTTACTGCGCTTCTTTTTGGTACATGAGTCAAGTTTGTCTTCGGGATGGCAGCACGCTTCCATCCTCTGGCTAGTATTGCAACTTTCCTTATGTAGCGACGACCGCTTACCAGCAGATGGGTTGGTGAATGATGACTGCTAACTACAATAACAAAAACAAATATATACTCCCAGCCTTAGCTTCTGTTGGCAGCGCCATTCTAGTAATGCAGACAGAAAGATGATGGTAATGATCTTAATATTATTAAACAAAACCTATATTCAGAACAGAACAACAAAAGAGGTTACAATAATAATCTACAGCCAAATGACGTAACTTTGAACCTATTTGGATCACAACCATTGTCCAAAGCCGAGGATCAAACGTGTGATCAAATTGTGATTTACTTCTACAAACATAATTTATGCGTCTGCTTGTCTAGTCACATAAAGCTAGTTGATTGTTACACAGTTGAATAGAAATAACAATTTTGTGGGTTTTGGAACAAACTAATATTATAGAACAAGAAGAAAATCATTACAGGAAAGATAGAGAATAGAAGAGGAGTCCAATCTTCACATGTTTTAGGAAAGAATGATTCAATTAAGAAGGAGATAATAATCAGGAACGATGATTAAAACTAGGAACTGAAGTTATAAACAACATAAACTGCAACGTGCCGCTTAACACCTAATTTCTAAACTTGCTAGGTTTTTGTCAGCGTCAGCGCAGTTATGAATAAATATTCCTCCAGACTGAATTCCGGCCATGGCCACCAATCTCTGCGGAGACCAGCCTTCGGGGCGGGAGATATTATAGTATACAAGTGTGTGCGCAGACACAGGAGCACTCTCTTACTTCACTCTTATAGTCCGATGAGATGGCAATCCGACACGACGGGAGAGAGATCAGGCGCAGGGCCGACGGCTTAAGGGGACTACAGGAGCTAAACGCAAGTTTTATAATGCCTAAAAATATATCCACTGCAGTAAACCAAATAAAAAAAATATATGTTATTCTTCAGGATATGTTCTAGTTAGATAGTGTGTTGAAAACCTAACACAACTTATTTGATACGATAGAAAAACATCACGAAGATAACTCTAACAAATTATTTTAACGATTAAAAACCTTATTGATATAATATACATGCAATCATTCGGTTTTTTTTTCAGATTATTCTACAAGCAACATATTAACGTAATAGTATTTTATTTTTTTAGTACAGTCAATAGATTTTTTGTAAATAGATAAATGATTCATATTTTGCAATAAATTACCAGCGTTGTGTCATCGCGCTTCTCTTTGTTTTCTATGCAGTCCGACAGTGACCACGCTTTAGCTATTTTCAGCCTCTGAACGTGCTTTCCGAGGCACGGGGTATAACACCGCCAACTTCCGAACTCGGGGCTGTTATTAAGAAACGAAGAAGATAAGAAACCCAATAACACTTACGAATAATTAGGACAGTGAATATAATGTTTCTAACGTCCGTCTTAAAGTAACCACTTGGTCGCTTTTTTAATTATCTGCAAAACGAATAACTATATATAACTTCAACATCATCATCAGCTTAACAGCATACAACTGCTGTATCTAGGCCTCTCCCATAGCACGCCATTCAACTCGAGATATAACTTATTCTTTTTCCATACTGACACAGCTGGTTCTAGTGTCAGTTTCAATATAACATTTCAAACCAAATTGATTCCAATGAACATGGAATTGAAAGGACTGCTGCACACGAATCCCATTAACATTCGGAAGCCGACCACGACCTAACACAACACACGATAACCGACACACAGTTCCCAGTTATCCGTAATAAACCGTTTGGGGACCAATCAAGCAACATCAAAGGGTGCAATAACCATTGGGCCCAATCGACGGAGGACCAATTACAATGTTAAAAGCGCTTGCGCCGCGGGGCACACATGGGAATGAGAACAGAATTTGAATTTGAAATTTCGGGACCAATTTACCTTGAGGTGTAAGGCGACAGATACCAAAACGTAGTGCCGGGAAAGGAGTGATCAAAACGTAGTATATGTAAGGGTGGTTCGATGCGATTAAAATTATGTTATTGAAAACACATGCTTAGATGGTTTGGTCATGTTGAGAGGATGAATGAAAGGCGACTAACAAAAGGTATTTGCAAAGCAGAGGTGAGTGGAAACACCGAGAGGGACGCCCTTGGAGGACATATAGTGACCTAACTGGTGAAGTTCTTCAGAAAAATCAGGTGCGTAGTACTCGCTACCGGCGTGCGTGTATGACTAGGTGTATGAACATAAACAACGCAAAAAGAGTATGTAAGGAGCGTAGCAGGTGGCGTTCTATAGTTTCTGCTTACCCCCATGGGAAGTAGGCGTGAGTTTATGTATGTATTGAAACAATTTTCCTCTCTACAGCGTCTAAACTGATCTTCATTTTTGCTGTTGAATATCAATAAGCCGAAATCGTAATATTTTCTTTTAAACTTTCTGAAGAAAAGGGTTATTGATACTGCAAGTCAATCACAATGCTGAATCGCTTGAACGCTTTTTCCTAAATCTTAAACAGTACTAGCTACACTTTATTACAACATAAAATCAAAATGATGGTTTGCAAATGTTTTGTTGATAAATTTTTTTATAAAAATCTAGTTTTTTTTTTACAAAAAATACACCAACTATTGTTCTGTTTTCCTAAGATATACTACGTTGGAGTCACAATATTAATACCGGGTCGCGTCGCGCATCTCCCGAGGGGTTTCTAAATCATCCGTCCCTGTCGCTCCCTTGCGCCCGGCGCTAACTTGCACAACATAGTGTGGATAAGACCTAGGAATATTTTTTTGTTATGACTCATAGTACAAAAAATGCGGCAATTTTTATATTCGGAAAAGAGTTTTCAGGTTTGGGTAAATAAATAAGAATATTTTAACTTGCTAGCAACCAGTTTATCAGCACGTTAATGAGTGGCAAATAAACAGAGGCCCAACAGAATGTATGTTGTAACTGCCACCTTTGCGCATCTCCCATATTGCCTCTAAAATTTCCATAAGTGGTCCCTAGGGTGAAAACGCATCTGGGATCCATATCGTAGGCACTTTGTCATCCAAAACACAAAACTGAAATATTTAATGGCGCGATTCCACCAAAATTTTGTGCAGAACTCCAACAGTGGACGTACTGAGCTGCAGATCCGTTTCCACCGGCGAAGCTGTACGAAATTTTTGTAACCGTACAGTGCAGCACACTTGTAAATGTTTACTTGAGTGAGTCCACCGAAAGAAATATTTGTGCCGTACACTGTGCAGCACAGTGTAGCACAGTGCCACACAATGGTGGAATAGTGCCTTTACGTTCTGTAAATTACACCACTCAGGCATTGTGTTGTAGGTATTCGTTGTAGGCTACCGTAAAAGGTTTTAAGCCTCTCTGGTACCTACTCAAAATTTCAGCTGCTTGTAGCAGTGTTAGTTGATGGTGTTTCATCTGTCATATTCGATAGCTAAAACTGATAGGTAAGTAGTTCGGTGTTTATACCTATAAGTTTTCCTAAAATTAGAAAAAAAAAAATAAAAACGGGCGAGCCTTACAGTAGTCGCATATGATGTGTGACATCTGACATCTCACCTTGGTAATAATCAACGGAGCAGCGACAGAAATTAACCTCAAAATTTAAAAAGCTAAATACTAAAATATTTTTTCGAATAATTATTCATGACCAGTGGTCGCAATTTAACCCCGTCTACTTACAATCTATATAGCACTTACTAATTCCATGCTATTAAAAAGTACTTACTTGTTCCATGCTCAAGCTGTCACTTCCTGTCTACACACTTTCGTCCCTTTTCACGAAATCATTCCCACTGAGAGCGAGAGGGAAGATGTTACACATCAAAAGATAGAGCATGCTTGCTAAATTTATGCTTGTTAGATGGCGTATCCACACAACCCTAGCGAAGCCGTAGCGTCCCCGGTAACATTCGCTTTACGGTGTAATTTTTCTTATGTTATTTATTTATTTATTACGTTGTGAGTGATCTATATCACGTCATATCTTACACTCTTGTAAATGGGCCAGCATTTATTCAGAGCCGCGCCGCAGTGTTCGTGTGGTAAGTCTTTTGCTTTCGTCTGTGCTGATAATTGTTACGGGGTTGTGTTTTTTGGTTGCGGTTCAAAGAAGATGGATGTAAGATCCATATCCGTAAACTCTTATAATACCTAAATGAGTGTTCAGCACTCGATATGTGAACAGAGCCCAGTAAAATTAGGTAAGTAATTAAGGCTTGAAGTAAATGTCATATTTAAAAGTTTTTATACCACGTGGTAAAGAGATACATATTGTTACAATATTAGTGGTAAGTAGATATAAAATGCAAGACTCGTAGAATGACCACCAGAGAAATGAAAAACAAACTGAAAGATTTTTCAAGATTTCTACGGCGCGATGTCAAAATTGAAATGTCACTTTGTCTGCTAAACGTGCTTTACGAGTATGTCCCTATTAACTTAACTAATGTTAGCTACAAACTCACTACCGATACCACACCAGCAAATGTCTCAGACTTTATCGGACAACCCAACCAAAGAAATATATTTAGACCTAAAAATAATACACAATTACACTAAAACTATAAATTTTACGATCCCATAACAGAATCCATAATGGAAATAATGACAAAACCTCTGTCCCTTTGCAATTTACCTCCTACCACCCGCTAGAAAACATTTGAAAAATAACTTTAAACTCGTAAAATGGAAGATGGGACTCTCAGGCTTTAGGCTTTTTAATAAATATGGTAGTAGAATAATGGGCCGTCCTTAAAACATAGTTTTAAAGCTCTAGTGACATTTATGTTGTGGGTGATTTAACTGTGTTTAAGTTAGCCATAGTTAATTAATGGTAAGAGAGAATGAGGGACCATAATTAGACGCGGTAGGCAATTTGTTATTTTTGTTAAAATTCCTGAGGTCCAATGTTTTTCAATAGGATCGAAGTCTAAGATATGGTGGAGGCACCTTGTTAAGTTAAGTGAAGCCAATAAGGGACCAGATGGCTGGCTCAAACTGAATGCGGAAGGCGGAGGACAGGGTGTTGTGGCGCAGCCTGGGAAAGACCTATGTCCAGCAGTGGAATGCGATAGATTGAGTTGATTGGTTGAATAAGGGGCCAAGAATTGTGACAACTTACACATAATTATGTAGATAAAACCATTCAATTAAGACCTCTCACTAAAAATGAATTAAAAAGGTTTAATAATAATGTTTTTACGGTACATTATTTTCCACAGTTTCCCAAGAATTCAATAAAGTATGTCCTGTCAAACTAGTTACAATCAATCTTCTAAATCAAAATTTTATGAATGGGCCACTGCTGGCATTAGAAAAAGCAGAGATATTTTATATATTTTTTACTACGATAAATCATTGACTTCTGATCAAGTCCTTCGTAATTATGTCAGAAACTATTCTAAGATATTCGAGTCTGCGCTCGAGCTAAATCTAAATTAATAAGTAACAAAATTAGTATTTCTAACAATAGAACAAAAGCTGTGTGGCAGGTAATTAACAAAGAAAATGGAAACACAAAACAGCGAATAAGAATTAATTGTCTTTAAAAATTAATAATGAAACCATTACAGATAAGTTAAAAGTAGCTGAGCCACTAGAAAATGTCTTTACCAACATCCCAATAGAGGTTACGAAATCTCTCCCCCCATCACCTATATTAGCTAAATCACTTCTCAAAAAACCTCGACCTCATATCTTATGACTGCCTATGGAGGAAACTGTCAAATGTCCTCCCAAACGATATCATTAGGATGCTAAAGTATTGGTATAAAAACCAATAAAATTATGTTAAGTGGGCGGGTGTCCTGTCGGATGCATACGGGTTGGAGTGCGGTGTGAGGCAGGTGGGAATCAGCTCACCCAAGCTATTCAACCTGTATGTAAACGAGCTGATCTATGAGCTCAGCAATACCAATATCGGGTGCTCCATTGACGGGCACTGCGTCAATAACATCAGCTACGCGGATGATATGGTATTGCTGAGCCCATCGATCAGTGCACTTAGGAGGCTTCTTCGCATCTGTGAGGACTATGCGGTGGCTCACGGCCTTAGGTACAATGCGACCAAGAGCGAGCTACTGGTTTTCAAAGCGGGTAACAAATTTTATGATATTGTCCCACTAGTTACCTTGGGGGACGCTCATCTTTCCAGGGTCACGAAGTTCAAGTACCTGGGGCATTGGGTCACTGATAGTCTGTCCGATGATGTGGACGTGGAGAGGGAATGCAGAGCATTGGCAGTTCGATGTAACATTCTGGCTCGTAGGTTTGCACGTTGTACTAGGGATGTGAAAATTACACTCTTGAGAGCGTATTGCCAATTTATGTACACGTGTGCCCTATGAGTCAGCTATACAAAAAGCTCGTACAATGCTCTGCGAGTCCAATACAATAACGCCTTCAAAGTTATGTTGGGGCTGCCGCGCTTTTGCAGTGCATCGGGGATGTTCGCGGAGAATGACGTGCCAGATTTTTACGCACTGATGCGGACACGGATACTGATGCGGTGAGTGCGTGACAGCTCCAACAGCTTGGTGGCTATAGTAGCCGACAGGATGGATAGTCCAATGATGTGGCAATGGATGAACAGTCATCGTGCGTCATTCCAATATTTAAAATAAGTTGTTTAGTGTATTTTTTAGTGTAGTATGTGTTTTCACGTATGTATGTATGTTTTGTGTATAAAATTGTAATATGTGTTTGTTTATGGACTTATGGTCTGAAATAAATTTATTATTATTATTAAAACACTTTTCTAAGGAGAGCATTGAGTAAAATATATGACAAAATCATGCTAGACCAGATGCTGTCACATTTTAATTCTAATGGGATTTGTGATAGTCGCCAGTTTGATTTCACGAAAGGTAGGTCGACGACTGACGCAGGTGTAAAACTCATCAGTCACATTTCGGAATCCTAGGAGATATCCCACGATGCCATTGGCATTTTCTGTGACCTTTCAAAAGTGTTTGACTGCGTTGACCACAATACACTGACCTGTTAATTAAACCACTACGGAATTTGTGGACAAGCTGCTGATCTTGTTCTGTCCTATCTATCAAACAGGCAGCAAAAAGTAAACGTTAACGGGGCTACGTCCGGGGTCTCTAGTAACGATGGGCGTGCCCCAAGGTTCAATTCTTGGGCTTTTCCTATTTCCAGTTTATATTAATGATCCGATAAGTTAGCCATCGTGTAAGGAGGCTTACACGATGGCTAACTTGTCGGATATAATTATATTCGCTGACGACACTTCTCTTATTTTTAAAATAGATAGAAAAGATACGGATGTCATACACGTCAACGATAGTGTGGTTGTTCTTTCGAAATGGTTCACAGTTAATAATCTCTTACTTAATGCGAACAAAACAAATTGTCTTAAGTTCTCATTACCAAATGTACCCCAAGTGGCTCTAAATTTAAAACTTGACGGCAAGAAACTAGATGCTATTACGGAAACTGTATTTATAGGAATTACTCTAGATTCGAAATTGCATTGGGGAGCCCACATTAGAGCTCTTTCAGGTAGATTAAGTTCAGCTGCATATGTAGTAAGAAAATTTAGACAGTTGACTGATATTGCTACAGCTAGGTTAGTAGACTTTGCTTATTTCCACAGTATTATGTCGTATGGCGTATCTGCTGTGGGGAGATCGGCAGCTGATGTAGATTCAATTTTTATTTTACAAAAGAGGGCAAAATTCAAAGAAATGAATGTACTAACTCTGCATTCTCTTTATATCTTAGAAAGTATTTTGTATGTTCGCAAAATCTTACGTCTTTTCAAAACAAGAAGTGATTTCCATTGATACCCAAATTTATTGGCAATAATTCCTTCTGCACATGTGGCTTCCCTGGTATCTTATAAACGGCAAAACTATGTAAATGTCTATTAACTTGTCTTTAAAACTATTTATTTTAAAATTATAAAAAAATATACTTAAGACCCTCCGAAGACTCTCCGTAAGCCCTTTCATTTCATTTTCATCATTCAAAATTAATTTATTTACGTAACACATCCGTGTTTGGGTCACAGAAATTGATGTGTACCAATTTTCAAGTTAATCGGTTCAGTAGATTCGGAGCAAATCGCCTGTGACAGACGGACAGACAAACACACGAGTGATCCTATAAGGGTTCCGGTTTTTCCTTTTGAGGTACGAAACCCTAAAAATCACATTTCATATCAAAAGTGATACTGCTGATTTTTTTTTAAGTTTAACATTACCCCAACACCTTTGCTAATAACATCAAAGAAACAACGCCCGATCAATAAATAAAACTAACCAGATGTTAACTAAAGCGTGGATCGTACATCTGCAAGTTCATACAAAAACAATAGACTATTGTTGTTTTTTTTTAGTTCATCAGTGACTTACTGTTACAAGCGCGGCGTGGAAATGAATTATCTGCCGAGTGTACTCCAAATCGAAGCTGCATCTGTCCTAGTGTGGGAAAGTTATCGATAAAAGGAAACGATCAAGAGAAAAGTAAATTATTAGTCGGAGTGAAAAAATCTGCGCAGTTTTTCTGCTAGAGCGTGCTTGTGCATATTTACAGAAGTTAGTTTATAATTGCCTCAACCATTTTGTAATTAGATAAAACCGATTAGACTCCGTATTTTTTTTTTTTTTTGATAAAGAATGATCTAGATTCTGGACTCCAATACCTACCTACCTACTTACATTTATATTTGCGCTTGATTTATTATTTCCAATGAAAGTTTTTTACCGGTAACAAGGCCATAATTTTATAACACAACACAAACATTTATATTCAGTGAGCAAGTAGAAAACTGCTACTTGCTCACATCAGATGTCGCTACTATCTCGTGTCCAAGAATTTGACGGCTAGCTGTCACTATTCATATTGTTTTGTAGCAAAATACGGAGACCCATGTGTTTGCCAAAAATATTAAAAGGCGAAAAATGTGGGAGAAAGCTCTCCCAAAAAAAAAAAAACATTTTAAAACCTGAAGACTTTTATGGGTGAAATTCGTATGCAGGTGATGCTCCCAAGAGAACTAAGTCTGTTTTCATTACCTACAGGCACTTATGATGTGATATTATATAAATTATAGTAAAGGTGTGTGTGTTTATATTATCATATTAGATCAGTACTAGAATTAACATCTCGTACCTTTTTCAGTCAGAAAGATTATCCTTGAGTTGGTTTTCGGACTCCGATCAGATCCTACAGTTTTCAACAAAAAAAAAAAGTTAAAGACAACACACACAAAATAACCCAGAAATTATATAATTATGTTCATATTTGAATTACTTTTCCACTTTAGCTGTATTGTTACCAGGTGGTAGACGCTTCCCTTTTCCTTAGCTCGTCTTTTAATAGTGCTACACTTCAGGTAGCATACATATTTATCTAGTTTTTGTTGAATTTGTGACACAAAAGTAAAGATAAACATAACAATGTTGTTTTGTGGACGGGAAACAGTGCTGCCACCTATGACGAGGTTTCAGTTTTTTAACCTCATTGCAAAATCATATAACAGACAGAAATAATTTTTAATCTACCGATATGTCCACTATCGACACATCCACATCCCAAATCAATCGCAATCGTAGCCCGAGTTTTTTATAGTTTGTTAGTAGTGTAGTGGTTAGAACGATTAGTTTCTTAATTATATCTCTTAAAAGCTAATTGTAAACACTACACACAACACATTACATAACCTAACATAATTCCTCGTTCGACATGTCAGCTGTTATATTTACGTTTTGTTCGTCATAGACAACAAACGAGGAATTATTGTCTATACCATGGTTAGCACATTATATATTATTCACAACAATTACTTATTTACTATATTTATAACACACAAAATATCTATGGACATATTTCTATATATATTACAATTATTATTACACACAGTTATTTACACTCCACAACTTTATATATGTAAAACGAATGCACGTCCAGATTGGGGAACGAAACACACATTCGGGCACGGTCGGAAATCTTCGGAACCGATCGTGGCCGGACCGTGATGTGCATTATTTTGAACCCACTGGGAGAGGTCAACGACCCCAGTGTTCGACCTTGCCTCAAAGGCGAATGCGCGCTCGGTATAGCGACACACATAGCTTCCAGAACTTTTGAGAACGCTAGTCTCGCCCAGTCAGCTCCAACTATTTTATATTTTCTGTTTTACTTGTGCAAATTGTCCATAGTCCTTATTGTTGTTTTTGTACCTGTAATTGTTTTAAAGAAGTGCCGTGGTAGGCAGTAATACAAGTCGTTTTACTAAATAATAGTTTATTATTTAATCTACCCCGTAACACTTCATTGGTGACCCCGAGAAGAACACAGAAGCCTGACGATACATCATGTCAACCGGAGCAGCAGAAGCGACGACTGGAGGAGCGTCGGCAGAGAAACAGGACGTCTGCAGAGTGAGCGTCAGATTGCCGCCATTCTGGCCAGAGGAGCCAGCACTTTGGTTCGCCCAGGTTGAAGGTCAGTTCACGATCGCCGGTATTACCGCCGACAGCACCAAATTTTATACCGTCGTGGGCCAGCTTGATCACCGATATATGGTCGAGGCGAGGGACATTATCGAAAACCCGCCAGCCCAAGACAAGTACGTAAAGCTGAAGGCCGAGCTAATACGTAGGCTCTCTGACTCACGGGAAAAAAGGGTGCAACAGATCCTCACCCACGAGGAGCTAGGCGACCGTAAACCCTCTCATTTTTTACGGCACCTTCAAACCCTGGCTGGACCAAATGTGCCAGAGGCGTTTCTGTCCACGTTGTGGGCGAGTAGGCTGCCAACCAACATCCAGACGGTTATCGCGTCACAGCCTAATCTTGCCCTCCAGTCTGTCGCAGATTTAGCCGACCGCGTGCACGAGATCGCGCCTGCGCCCGCCCCGGCGCTCACATCACCTCCCGCCGTGGCAAGCACGAACACCTGCAGCGAGATCAGCGAGCTGAAACAATGCATAGCTGGGTTAACAAAACAGGTAGCGGCGCTTCAAACACGTGGTCAGGTACATCACCACTCGCGATCCTCTGATAGGTTCAGGCGTGGTGGCAGACAACGGACCCCTAGTCGGCGCGGCCGCTCGCGCTCTAGAGGCCCGTGGAACGACGATCACTGCTGGTACCACAATAGTTTTAGAGACAAGGCCACGCGGTGCACAACGCCGTGTACGTTCGCGGGAAATGCCACCGGCAGCCGGAAGTAGCGGCAAATGGCTGCCCCAACAAACCACGCCGCCTATTTGTCACAGATCGGTCCACTAAAACCACATTTCTAGTGGACACAGGGTCCGATCTTTGTGTGTACCCACGTACAGCACTACAGCAGCGGCGCAGCAAGACGACGTACCAACTTTACGCGGCCAACGGAACCGCCATCAACACATACGGTTGGGTCGAGCTCCATTTAAACTTAGGGCTCCGCCGTGTGTACTCATGGAAGTTCGTGGTCGCTGACGTCACAAAACCCATCATAGGCGCCGATTTTCTGGCGCATTATAACATATTGGTCGATTTAAATCATTACCGCCTCATCGACGGGCTAACCCAGCTGTCCTCCACGGCGTCTCTAGCAACCGGTTCGGCAGCTGACATTGCCTCAGTGAAGTCGGTTGGTGGCAACACGAAGTACCATGAGCTTCTTCGGCAGTACCCGGAGATCACACGGCCTGCGGGAAAACAAAGGCAGGTTAGTCACGGTACTGTGCACCACATCCGCACCACACCAGGGCCGCCCATTTTCAGTCGCCCTCGCCGTCTCGCACCAGACAAGCTCAAGGTCGCTCAGAAGGAGTTCGAGGCGATGCTAGCGAGCGGCACGGCACGACCGTCTGAGAGTTCATGGTCCTCACCACTTCACCTCGCTCCCAAGAAGGACAACAGCTGGCGGCCTTGTGGAGACTACAGAGCACTGAATGCCCGCACTGTCCCGGACAGGTACCCCATCCCGCACATACAGGACTTCTCACATCAGCTGGCTGGCAGCAGAATATACAGTAAAATTGACCTAATTAAAGCGTACAACCAAATACCTGTCCAGTCAGCTGATATCCACAAGACAGCAATCACCACACCGTTCGGGCTGTATGAGTTCCCGTATATGACGTTTGGTCTCAGGAACGCAGCGCAGACATTCCAGCGTTTCATGGACGAGGTGCTCCGTGGACTGCCGTTCTGCTACTGTTATTTAGATGACATTCTCCTGTTCTCAGAGACGGCAGCCCAGCACACCGAGCATCTGCACCAGCTCCTGAAGCGGTTATCTGACTACGGCATCCTGGTTAACTCTGCTAAGTGTGAGTTTGGCCAGACCTCCATCACCTTTCTAGGGCATGAGTTGTCCGCAGAAGGTGTTCGTCCCTTGCCGGAGAAGGTGCAGGCGATCCAGGACTATCCAGCTCCCAAGACCGTCAAGGAGATGCGTCGCTTCCTGGGTATGTTCAATTTTTATCGCCGCTTTGTACCAGAAGCCGCTCGCTTGCAGTCGCCGCTAAACATTGTCCTCTCAGGGCCTAAAACCAAAGGAAATCAGCCAATTAGCTTGTCGGAAGAAATGCTACATGCTTTTAATGCTTGCAAACATGGTTTGTCCCAGGCTGCCTTGCTAGCACACCCAGACCCCAATGCTGAGCTTGCTATATTTACAGACGCATCAGATACCTCAATAGGCGCAGTACTGCAGCAGAAGGCAGGTCATTCATGGCGACCGCTGGCATTTTTCTCCAGGCGTTTATCAGCATCACAGAAAAAGTACAGCCCGTATGACAGGGAGCTCTTAGCCATCTACGACGCAGTCCGATACTTCCGGCACATGGTTGAAGGTAGACACTTCACCATTTACACGGATCACAAACCCCTGTCATACGCGTACGCGCATAGTAGGGAGAATTGCTCACCAAGGCAATTTCGTTACCTGGATTACATAGCCCAATTCACCACAGACATCCAGTTTGTTGCAGGCAAGGACAATGTTGTGGCGGATGCACTGTCACGAGTAGAGGCGATAACACTTCCAACACTTGATTACACGGCTCTGGCACATTCCCAGGAAAGCGATCCTGAGCTTCAAGGCCTCCTGGCAAGCAACAGCACATCGCTCAAGATGGAAAGAGTGCGCTTCCCCGACTCAGGGGCGGAGCTGCACTGCGATGTCTCCACCAGTAACACCCGCCCTTATGTTACAGAACCCTTCAGAAGGCAGGTGTTCCAGAAGCTTCATCAGCTGAGCCACCCTGGCAGGCAGGCCACGGTCAAATTGATTTCCGCACGCTTCGTTTGGCCTGGCCTGAAGAAGGACTGCAGGGCCTGGACCAGAGAGTGTATAGAGTGCCAGAGAAACAAGATCACGCGGCACATATCCTCTCCCACCTCTCCTTTCCCTGTTCCTTCCCAACGTTTTTCCCATGTCCACATGGACATAGTAGGGCCACTAACAGTATCTAATAATTTCAGGTATTGCCTCACCGTCATCGACCGCTTTACTCGCTGGCCTGAGGCATATCCTATCACCGACATCACGGCTGAGACATGCGCCCGCACCTTCATCGCTGGCTGGGTGTCTCGCTTCGGCTGCCCACATCGCATCACTACCGACAGGGGCAAGCAGTTTGAGAGCAAGCTGTTCAGCTCCATCGCAGCACTCCTCGGTAGCCAGCATCGGCCAACCACGGCGTACCACCCAGCCTGCAATGGCATGGTCGAACGCCTACACCGCCAGATGAAGGCGGCAATCCGATGCCATACGGACACCAACTGGTCCGAGGCTCTTCCTCTGGTGCTGCTGGGCATCCGCAGCGCCTGGAAGGAGGACATAAAGGGGTCAGCAGCCGAGTTAGTTTACGGGGAGCCCCTCAGACTCCCAGGGGAGTTCATAAGCCCTTCACTCACCGGCACCGTAGACTACACCGACTTCGCGGCGCGACTCCGACTTCTGATGGCGAAGCTGTCACCAGAACCGGCGAGTCGACACGGCGAGAAGCCATTCTACGTGCCCAGCAGTCTAGCTGCGGCATCCCACGTCTTCCTTCGTCATGACGCCGTGCGCCGACCACTCGACCCACCTTACACCGGGCCATTCAAGGTGCTAAAAAGGGGCGACAAAACGTTTAAAATTGAGTTTAAGGGGAGAGAGACAACAGTCACTATAGATAGGTTGAAGCCCGCTTACCTCAACAACGACATCGACAACACTCCCAGCTCGACGACAACATCAACGGGGGCAAACACGCCTCCGCCGCCAAACAACATCGTCGAGAGAAAAACCCGCACCGGTCGCACTGTACGATTTCCTGATTACTATCGCCCGTAATTAGTAACCACGGTCTCAGGGGGGGAGTAGTGTAGTGGTTAGAACGATTAGTTTCTTAATTATATCTCTTAAAAGCTAATTGTAAACACTACACACAACACATTACATAACCTAACATAATTCCTCGTTCGACATGTCAGCTGTTATATTTACGTTTTGTTCGTCATAGACAACAAACGAGGAATTATTGTCTATACCATGGTTAGCACATTATATATTATTCACAACAATTACTTATTTACTATATTTATAACACACAAAATATCTATGGACATATTTCTATATATATTACAATTATTATTACACACAGTTATTTACACTCCACAACTTTATATATGTAAAACGAATGCACGTCCAGATTGGGGAACGAAACACACATTCGGGCACGGTCGGAAATCTTCGGAACCGATCGTGGCCGGACCGTGATGTGCATTATTTTGAACCCACTGGGAGAGGTCAACGACCCCAGTGTTCGACCTTGCCTCAAAGGCGAATGCGCGCTCGGTATAGCGACACACATAGCTTCCAGAACTTTTGAGAACGCTAGTCTCGCCCAGTCAGCTCCAACTATTTTATATTTTCTGTTTTACTTGTGCAAATTGTCCATAGTCCTTATTGTTGTTTTTGTACCTGTAATTGTTTTAAAGAAGTGCCGTGGTAGGCAGTAATACAAGTCGTTTTACTAAATAATAGTTTATTATTTAATCTACCCCGTAACACTTCAGTAGTTTTGATATTTTTTATCCTTTTGACCCTTTCGAGGATTCATTTTGGACAATAAAATGACCGCAGATGTAACCGGCAGGTGTTGCCACGCCAATAATGAAGGAATCGCACTCAATCGGGGTTGCTATTATATTTTTATGGGTATAAAAGTTTATGCATGGTCATTTTATATGGTGGTTAATAATTTTCGTGGTTTGTTATACTAATTATTTACTTTAACAGATGCTTGAGTATTGTTTTATTTCGGAGGTAAGTAGTTATTATTTTGCAGTCTGTAATCTGGTTGCAGTGTAGTCTCAGTCAGACATAATTACTTATTTATTTGTTACTTCAGTACTTCATAATTTTTTCAGTTGATTAGTCTTCGAGCTTCTGTGAAAATTATGGCCTTCATCACTTTTCATAAGTTGATTCAAAATAGCATTACTTACCTGGAAAATAAATCATAACCCTATAATATCATAATCAGCCTATAATGCTCCCACTACTGGGACACAGGCCTTCTCTCTTCGAGAGGGAGTGGTCTGAAATCAACCACGCATGGCCCGGTGCGGATTGGTAGATGTCACATGTCTTCGAATTTTTGGTTCTAGGACACGCCGCACAGTGGGCTGAAACGGGCCGGTAAAGGACTTTGCATTTAAAAAAAAAAAGTTTCTTTTTCTGAAATTTTAAATATTGTGTTGGATTTATCTATCGATTATAAGTAATTATTTCTATGAGGGTCGTTCAGATAACTTAGTATTTTCGGAGTTATAAATATCCAAAGTAATTTTTGTATGAAGCAAAAGAAAAAAATGTGAAAATCTCGAAATTCTCAAATTTTCTCAAAGAATTGACTCTACGTATGCATAGTACGTATATTTGTCCTATCTTAGCGCCTATTCTCGGGTTGCGATTTTCTGCGATTTGGACGCAATTTCAAATTTTGTTCTCTATTCCACACCACCATAGAGGTTAAGAACTAGGCGCGTTTTTATTTATGTAGTGGTCTCCCCTTTAGGCCTAATCCACTAAGGACTAATAAAATAAATAAATAAATAAGTAAAAATCACAATCACTACTGGCCACTGCACTGTTTTAATTTAATCACTGTCAAGGGTATCCACATTAACGAATGCAAAATTTTCGTATTCGTCATCATCAAATGTTTCCGCTTGTTCAATTACTAATAAACTTTGTGCTTCTACTGACAAAGTTTTATGTTTTCTGCGAAGTTTGTGACGTTTCGCTGAGATGAGTGGATCAGAGCTGGTCAATAAATTATTTAAAATGTCTTCATTTGTAGTTTTTCTACTGCATTTCCTGGAATGGTGTTGGCGGTACCTACGAAAGTCTTTATTTTTAGCTTCAGCAGCTTCTTCAGATAGCTGTGAGGCAGCGAGCCTCCTTGCCGGATTGCCGCCATGGGATCTGGAGGCAAAAGTCCTCGCGCACGTATGGGAGTGGCGCGAGGAGGCGAAATGCCGGGGCGTAAGTCCGCTGCCGCGAGAAATCGCGGCACAGCGGACGGAGCTCCGGCGGGATCTCATGGCGTCATGGAGAGTACGGTTGTCGCAACCCAGTGCTGGGCACGCCACGATTTCGGCGATAAGTCCCCTCTTTGAGGAGTGGCTGGAGAGGCGCCACGGCGTCCTCACCTTCCGCCTGACGCAGGTCCTCACCGGACACGGCAGCTTCGGGAGGTTCCTGTGTCAGATAAGGCGGGAGGAAACGTCCGGGTGTCACCACTGTGTGGATCGCCCGGAGGACACGGTGGAGCATACGGTGGAGGTCTGCCCGGCTTGGGCAGAGCACTGCCGTGTCCTCGTGGAGGCGATCGGCGGCAGAGACCTCTCGCGTCCGGCCCTGGTTCAGGCCATGGTACGGAGCGAGAGGGCATGGGCAGCCGTCACCTCCTTCTGCGAAGCAGTAATGCTCGCGAAGGAGGAGGCGGGACGGTTGAGGGAAAGGCAAGTTTCGCGCCCTCTCGCCCCTAGCCGCCGCAGGAGACGCCCAGGGCGTCGGGAATCCCGGGCGGATTTCCGGCCACCGTAGGCGCGGGCTTGCGGACGGTGAGCAATGGGTAGCTCACCGTCCGGTAAGGACCAGGCCCGGGTCGACGGCGCGTCGTATTCCACGCGTGCCTCAAAGAGATGTCGTCAGCACAAAGTAGGGGTCCACTAGGGCCGATGCCTGCCGGGGTCGCGGGAAGGTACTTATGGGTCACCGAGACCCCCGCAACACAGGCAACAGGAAGGAATACGGGTGGGTTTTAGTCAGTAAGAGTCTGACACACCCTCCCGCTCCGCCCAGAGCGGGAGAAGTTATTTGATGATTTCCCACCCTCAAAAAAAAAAAAAAAAAGGGTATCCACATTAACGAATGCAAAATTTTCGTATTCGTCATCATCAAATGTTTCCGCTTGTTCAATTACTAATAAACTTTGTGCTTCTACTGACAAAGTTTTATGTTTTCTGCGAAGTTTGTGACGTTTCGCTGAGATGAGTGGATCAGAGCTGGTCAATAAATTATTTAAAATGTCTTCATTTGTAGTTTTTCTACTGCATTTCCTGGAATGGTGTTGGCGGTACCTACGAAAGTCTTTATTTCTAGCTTCAGCAGCTTCTTCAGATAGCTGTCCAATTGGTATTAGAATAAAACTTTCAATAATAGCTGCACCATGCATAAGAACTTTATGAACACTTGAAGGCATATAATACCAGCTATATAATTCCAAATACAGTTGCATGGTCACTTGAGCATATTCGTGAAATTTCGCTGTGTCAATGTGGTAACCTGATGAAATTGCCTCTAACATTATTGCAAATCGCCTTATTACTTATTTATTTATTTATATATACTTTATTGTACACCACAAAAAATACATGACAAAAAATAAATCAAACACTACAAAATATACAATGGGCGGCCTTATCGCTTTCTGCGATCTCTTCCAGGCAACCATAGGATGGACAGTGATTTGCCTGGACATAAAGTGGGACAGTCATGTTTGGATTTGCAAAAAATCTTCTAGCAGTATTTCCGTCATTCGTGGAGCCGTGCCCTTGTTTAACAACATCAATCAGAAGTCCCATTCTATTTTTAAAAGCGTCTTGTATGTCTTTCTTTCTTCTTTCCATGATGCACTTGTTGTCTCCCTTTACTGTCCATGTCTGTATCGTTAATCTGTAGGCTATATGCAGAATGCATTCCATCATTCGTATCCAGGTATGCAATGATGACAATCCGTATTTACAGAGATCTGGACCAGTCGGTTTTGATGCCATTAAGGGCAAATTATTCATCTCTGTTGGAGTGGCTTTACAAATGTCGCATCTCTGAGATGAAGTATCACATAAAACTGATGTTGCTTTTCCGTCTATCATAGTCATTAATAAAGAGTGTGAAATTTTTATTTCTCCAACTTCTGTTTTCACTAAATTTACAATCTCTTCCTCAATAGCACTTTTTTCCCGCAATATCGTTATTTTATTTTCTTTCACAAATTCGAAAAAGATTAGACGACACCAGTAAGATGAATTTGGTGAATCGTTTTGCCAGATAACTTGTTCGCCGCACACTAATTTTATTGGCACTAAACTACCCATAAATATGCTTGAATCGTCAAGTTGACTTTCTTGTTCATCGTCTGTTTGCATTTTTTGTTTGTAATTGGCTTGATTAGAAGCACCGTCAAATCCCCACTTACTGATTAGTGTAAATTCTTTACAACCACTATCTATGACGAGTACCGTCATTATTCTTGTTGTCGTTATATCTAATAGAGCTTGTAACTTTATTTTAGCTGAGGTTTCTGTCACTGTAATAGCATCTTTTGGTGGATAGCATTTCTGTTTCGCATGTTGCACTTGATAATAAGATGGAAATATATTACTGTCTTTTTCGTTAACACTTTTTCTTAAAGTATTGTATTGCCACTCAGCTTCAGCTCTTTCAGGTCAGCTTAAGTGATAAAAATAAGTATTGAGGTTTTCAGGCCGTTTAGTATACATTATTTTAAATTTCAATTTAATTGGAATAAATTGCTTAACTAAAATAACTTGACTCTTCATACAAATTTGATATGGCTATATCTCCGAAAGTACTCGTTAAATTAAAAAAAAGTCAAAGAATAAAAACGTTTTAAATTTATGCCTAGATACCAGAAAAATACATTTGATCTCTTAAGACCCAACCTTGTAATAACAGCCCACTGTGCGCCGGTTTCCTCACGATGTTTTCCTTCACCGTTTTGAGATCAGTGGTGATGAAATTATTTACACAAGTAAAGAGCATGCTTGGGTTCGAACCCACGACCTACAACTTGTAAGTCGGGGCCATTACCACTGGGCCACCGCTGCTCATTAATTAAAAGATGGAAAACACATGCATTATAAAAATGATCAAAAGTCCAAAGAATGTCCACTTGTTATTATAATATCAAAACAAAATAGGAAACATAACAAAGTAACGGAAAGAATCTACTGACCATTATTTAGATGCAAGTGCTACAGATTCAATTCCACAATTAAACGACACTAACAGTTCCCATATGATAATGTAGTATCCATTACATTTTATCTAAATAAAAACACGTAATTAAATGCAAATAAGGACGAGCTGACAGCATGTCGATATAATTCAAGACGTTTTATCGACTATCGACAGTTTGCGTGTGGACTTATCAAGTTTATGGTTGTTCGTGTAAACGTTCTATCGGTGGAAGTAAGTCAACGTCGCGCTAATTGTGTCGCTGTGGCGACTTGTGACGATATATCGATAGTTTCTGACAGTATACTGACGCATCTTGATACTTGTAAATTATTACTCAGTTTTAGTGTATTTCTTTTTGCGTGTTATTTGTTGATACGTTACTTACATAATTATGTAATTAAGTTAAGTCTGTTTTTCTTTATTTGTTATCTGCTCGTCTTGTTTAAACCAAAACAAGACGCCTAAGTAGGTTTTAACAGACACACTCACTCTTTTCGATACGTTCCTCATTTCAGTCATTTCATAACAATTAATGAAGCCATTCTCACTAGAGGTGTTAAAAATACCACTCAGATAATTATCAAAATATTTATTCCAAATTTCATAGTAATTAATAATAATAATGATTTATTTTCTCACCACAATATAGGTACATTAAAGAGGTATCAATACAAAATACGTAACGGCAATAATTATACTGTGGGATACTGGTGCCTAAACTAGACGTGAGGTCTGTATTTCAGGACACCAGGTCTCCTCCGCTTGGGTAATGCTTACATTTTAATGTTAGATACAATAATTGGTGCGGTAATAATAAAAAGGAAGGTAGCTTCAATATTGGTGCTTCGTGTCAGTATGTTTAGTAGGTATTTGTATGATTGTGTATCTGTGAGTGGGTAAGGTGTACGTGTGGGTGTAGTGTGTGTTGGAAATAAAATGTGTTAAATTGGTTATTTTAAGACAGCAAATAGTTTTTCTGTTTCTTCATAATTTAACTCCCGTAGCCAACTGCTTAGTTTAATTTTGCATTTGGTTTTGGGGAGGTTATAAATTGGGAGTTTCCTATTTATTTTATTATAAAGAAAGCAACCAAGGTAACAAAAGAATCGATGGGAGGAAGTAGTCGAGAGCCGGATGTGATAGCGGACTGTGGGATCGAATCGTCTATTTCTGTGGGAGAGTGAGAAGTATCAAGAATGTTCCGACAAGACTTACTTTGGACTGAAGTGTTATAAAATCATCATCTGCCTAGCCTTTTCACAACTATGTTGGGGTTGGCTTCCAGTCTAACCGGATGCAGCTGAATACCAGTGTTTTACATGGAGCGAATGCCTATCTGACCTTACAACCTAGTGACTGAGTTACACGATACCCCTTAGTAATACTGGTTGTACCTACCACATCCGACGAATAAATGTCTTTGTCAGACTTTGGGGCTTCTGACGACCCCTAACAACGGTTAAAGATCTACAAATAACAGCCGAGACCAAACGGCTTAACGTATTTTCCGAGGTACGGAGGGTCTTGGTATGTAAAGATGGTCACCCATTCCGGAACAACCGCGGCAAGCGTAGCTTAACCTGATCGATCAACCCGTGCGGCTGTTATTTATTACTTGACTAAGTAATAAATACAAGCTACAATTTTTTTTTATTAAATTCATAACTGCATCAGGAGGCGTAGCACGATAACCGTAGAGAAGCGTTTTGTCGACGGCAGAGTAGACAAAAATGACGTTTCCGTGTCGATGGACACAGACACAGTTGACAGTGTATAGAAATAGCAAGCGTCATGCTGAGCCTGGTGAACTTTTCCATTTATTGAACCCAAGTATTATAATGAAATTGCATAGCTAGAAGCTCTATCGAAGAAATCCATTACGTATAGACTTGTTTAGGTGAACAGTACCGTAAATTAATGGAGTTTCCTATCAAACATTATAACTATTAACGCTTAACCTACTTTCGAAATGTGAGCGAATTTATTATTATTTGCGGAATTAATATGCGGCACTTATCAAATACAGTAAGGTGTGAGAATGTCGCCTGCTATAGTGCAAAGCAACTGAAAATTACGAAACCTCGTGACAATTTAAATAGAACCTTATGACATCGGAGTAAGGACCATAATAATTTAGCTGGCATGAATGTCATAAGTTTGCAGAATGTTATCAGTCACCAAAGTAGAAACCGATCTACAAATCCCTAACAAAATTCTTCACAAGAATCAACCTTACCACATCCATATAAGGGTCACAAAAACGTTATCAATTCAAAAGTACAGTTGGCAACATAATTATCGAGTCACGTGACAAGATTGATGCATGTCAGCCCGTCACGTCTGTCCATATCTTCACGCTAAGTGCTTGAGATGCCGACCAGAATGCAAATGAAGTCGTCCCAGTATAAATATAAGAGCACTTTACACATGTTTATGATATTGTTGTTATCTGTACATGAAAGTGTATCTGTCAAAAACATTTATTTATGCACCGTTTGGGAATCGTGACTGAAGTGGTACAGTCGAGGTAGGAAGTAGGTGACCTAGTTTTACAATTGAACAGATGGACGATGGATGGTGGACGATGGTCCTGAGGCGAAGTGCGTGCAAGGTGCAGTATTAGCAGAGATTAAATTGGATTGATTGGAGAGTAGTGGTGGCTTAATGGTACCGGCCGCGAATTACGAGTGTACTATGTGTAAATTATTTCATCACCACTGCTCTCAAAACGGTGAAGGAAAACATCGTGAGGAAACTGGCATGTCCTAGAACCACACACACATTTGACATCTATGAACCCGCAATGGGCCCGCGTGTTGGATTACGGCCCAGTCCCTCTCACAGAGCGGGGGCCTGTGTCCCAGCAATGGGAACATATAGGCTGATTATGCAAATTGCATTGGATATTGAAGAAAATGAAATAGCGGTTACCATAACATGACTATTGGGCTTAATATCGATGACGGTGTTACTAATCGTGTTTTAAAGGGAAAAATTGGCTGAAGAAATTCCTAAAATAGCAGGTCAGACATGGATCCGAGTGGCTCAGGAATTAAAAGATATGTCACAATTCATGAAGGGCCTTATCCCAGAATTTTATATTTAATACGTAATAAGGTCTGTCCGTGATGATTATAAGAATATCCTTAACCTACTTAATGATGTCCCTAAGACCTTGCAAGCAGAATTTGATGCATGCTGCCTGTTCAATTCAATACAATGTGAACATATATTTTGATATTCTGAAATATTATTAACTAATGTAATATATAATTATTAATTGCATCGATTTATAATAATTTAGAATCAAATTTAATATTTTTATTTTTTTTCTTGTTTTTTATGTGTGCAACATTAAAGTGCCTTAAAAATATTTATGAAGTTGGGCAACACACTCGTTTCTTTTTCGCTTCTGTAAACTCGTTGAGTGTAACTTACCATTGTTTTTTTTATTCAAATATAAGTGAAATCCATATTTTACTTTCTCTCTTTGTTTTATTTCAAACACTGCTTAAGTGTCAGTGAAAATAATGCATTTGCAAAAGAATGAGTTTGTTGCGCCACTTCTTCGTTCCAGCTAAACCACTATGAAGTGGTGAAGGACGGGCGTTTTTGGGGAACTGTCTTATGTAATTTTGACGTTCGAAAAGTGCTGATTCTCAGACTAGTTTGAATAAATGACTTGGTTTTGATTTTGATTCATAAAAGACACTCCCAACCTTAAATCTGATCTATATTGGGCATATCTCTATATACGAATCGTTCTATCTAATCGTTCTATGGCAAATAAATTGATTTGATTTGATTTGATATCTGATTTCCCCTAAACGCACTTATGGTATCAATAACACTCGGCTGCACTGCTGGAGAGGTGGATGCACCTGCATGCCAGTTCCTCACCATTTATTAAGTGATCCATTTAAATTTAATTTTAATTAATTATCGATACAATGATTGTATGTATATTCTAATTTGTAATTTGTAATTGATTTAATTATTTTAAATTTCTAATTGACTCATTTTTGTATTTTCTAATTTATAAATTTTGAAATATTAGTTGAATTTAATTTTAATTTCAATTGATTTCGATGCAATGATTTTATATTTACATAAAATCATTGCATCGAAATCAATTAAAATTAAAATTAAATTCAACTATAAAAAAATACATTCAATATTGTAATTTGTAATGCTTATCTGACATCTTTTGTATTCATTATGTGTTTTGTGTTTAGTTTCTATGGGTGTAATTTACCTGAAATAACAAGATTTATTAAATTGTTATTAATAACCCCTTCTCACCTTCACAAACTACATTTTACTCTGTAAAAGAAGCATATATACTTGCCTGATATAGTCAGTATTCGTATATATAGGTATGTCTGTCTCACACAAACCCAGTCAGCTTATAAAACTTTATAGCAAATTTTATGTGGTTGGAAAGGGACACACAGCCCTTACGCGTTAATTAGTTCCTCGGAATTCTCTCAGAGAAGAAACGGCACGGTCAGAAAGAAGCCTATAATTATCTAAAGCGAAACAGTTTTCGGAGAGAAACGATGATTTAGTTAAAGGTTTTTTTAAGATCTTGTTTTGATTTGTTACTCAAACATTAGTTGGACATGCTGCTTGATCGATCGGCCAACGATCGGTATGCTGGCAATGAAATATTGGCGATAATTAGTTACGGTCATGTTGGCTTACAAATAAAATGAGTTCAAGATTTTGAAGACTAGTTATTTGGATATAAATGACTTTTTTATAGCTGTGGACTGATATTTTTTTGTTAGTTTTATGCTGGATGCTGTCAAAGGTTTTGTTTTGATATTTTTTGGGTGGCGTTGTATCGGCTTTTATAGCAGGCAAAACTTTCTAAGCTTTCTTAAATATAACTGGCGAAACAAACGGAAGTGATGGTGCAGTTACCAACATCCGGACTGGGTTGGTCGAAACAAGGAAAACCTGTTCAGGTGGAGATTCATAGATGACTCCGCCTTGGAGTGTAAATGTGGCACTGTTCCACAAACAATGGGACACTTAATATCGTATCCTGCATAGCCTGTCGTCTATAACGTTACAGGAACTGATTATTGCGCGAAACAAGTAGTTGACTTCTGGGCCGAGTTCATCTAGATTGCCATTGACAGGCTAAGAAGAGAAGAATGGCGAAATGCGAGCGCAGTAGGTACCATCGCGAACACTGGCGGTGAATTACTTTTCAACCTTATTACTAAGGGTACCTATAAAGTTGAGAAGTGGTTCACCGCCAGTATCCGCGATGGTACCTACTAAAGGTAGGTATACCTCTATCTCGTTTTCCCCAATGTGTTATCATTGGGGAAAACTGTCATGATGTTATGTGTTTGTCATGTTTTACATATAGACTTTTTTATTTTAAAAAAAGCTAACATCAATAGCAAGCGTTTAATATTGTAGTCATTATCTTCCGTTCGTAATCCTATCCGACCGTGTGTATAAAATGTGAGGTTGTACCAAAATGGCCGGTTCTCTTGTCATGTTACAATGGGGACTAATTAAGAGCCCTCAGAGTTAATTAGCTCCGGGTTTTTGGTAATGCCATGGAAGTTAAAATTTTGCTTTGTCTTTAGTTATGAATCGAGAGAAGCAATTTGTTTGGTGCATTGCGAAAAGTTTTGTATTTGTGAAATTTGTTTTTCTGAGCGATATGGCGTTGTTGTTTGTGATTTTCAGATGTTTCAATAATATTAACTGGTCGTGGTTCGTTGATCTAGTGGTGGCAAGCGCTGCTACTGAGCATAAGGTCCTGGGTTCAATTCCCGGGTCGGGCAAAAGTGTTATTGGATTTTTCCATCTGGAATTTCTCAGTAGCAGCCCTGAGTCTGGATTTGTGCCCGGTTGATGACGATTGGCTCTATTACATGGTACTTAAAAAACATAACTGACGAATTGTGGGTGTGCTACTACACACACACCCCAGGTACACCGCTGCCCAAACCTTCCGGGTAGGCGTGATGTAATTTTATGTTATGTACCTATGAGTGTTTAAATATTGGTACATCATGTTGTTCGGATAGGGTTTTCAAAATACTGTTGCTGCTAGCCCTCATTCTGCTTATTAAGGATGCGGTCTTTTTCCTCATAATGGCATAAAAGTCATCAGTTCGTGCTACAGCAAACATGCTAGACGCGCTGCAGAAACGGGGAAACCTCAACAGCACCCTGGAGCCATTATTATATTGCACACGAATCTAGAGCCCTCCGCGCACATTTGACCCACAAACTGCCTGTGTAGAACGCTTGACAATAAGACGGGACGAGATTATTTATAAAAAAAAAAATACAGTAAAATAAAACCGGTAGAAGATAAAGTGGACAATGGTGCCGATTCCCTTGTTCACAAACTAAACTAAATTTAAGTTCAGTGCATCTTTTTCTTTCTATTTCAATAAGAAAAGGACAGAAGATACATTTTAGTTTAGTCCTGTCAAATTAATCAGCGGTTGACGTAAATCGACGTAATTTTAGTAGGCAAGTTTTTAATCACGTCTAAACTTGTATGGAGTAGTGACAGGCGCTGATTAATCTGACAGGACTAAATTAAAATGCATCTTCTGTCCTTTTCTTATTGAAATAGAAAGAAAAAGATGCACTGAACTTAAATTTAGTTCAGTTTGTGAACAAGGGAATCGGCGCCACTATGCAACTTAGTCATACAATTTTACAACCACATTCATATAGCAGTCTACTTACCACAACTAGACATTAAATACCTCATGACGTCACAAAACCGTCAACATAAATATTATATGAATTAATGGAAGACGGAACTCAAAGCCACCGACTTAGATCAGGTGGCTGATAAGGTAGAAACAATGGCCGATCTCATATAACAATTTGTATACAAACTGCGGGAATGAAATCTCTTAATTTGTTGCTTGTTGCTGCTTGTCTCTGTGATTCGACGTTTGGTAAGAGGAGTGATGATTTGGGGAATGGATGTGGTATGGTAAGTAGAAGGATATTAAGCACACTTATAAAGCACGTCTGTCTACATCGTTATCTCAATACGTACCTTTACCTAATTTCAACATGGATGTAACAAATATTTTTTAACTACCTAAAAGAGTATCAATGGAGTTTCTTGTCCGTCTTCTCCATAGGAACCTTGGTACGCGTTGGAATGGGCAGATAAATTCATGTTTCTGACTGATGGACTCCTTGACAATTTAAAAGTACCTGTGAATGGCTTAATTAAAATAAATTCTTTGAGTTGAAGTAAGTTGCTTCTTATTATGGTTTCGTCCGATGGTGGGTGGGTTGTAGCTTGTAAGCCGCCTGCTAACTTTAGTGACTGGTCAATCATTTTGTAATGTTATGAGCTGTTCTTCTAAAGCTTGTTCTCAATATTCGGAAAAAGAATCTATTGAAAATATATACATTGCATAATCAGCCTATAATGTTCTCACTGCTGGGACACCGGCCTTCTCTCTTCGAGAACCCTAACCTACTTACCACGCTGGCCCGGTGCGGGTTGGTAGATGTCACATATCTTCGAATTTTTGGTTCTAGAATATGCCAGTTTCCTCACGATGTTTTCTTTCAACGTTTTGAGAGCAGTGGTGATGAAATTATTTACATAAAGTAAAGCGCCCGCCTTTTTTTGGGTGGGAAATTATCAAATAACTTCGCCCGCTCTGGGCGGAGCGGGAGGGTGTGTCAGACTCTTACTGACTAAAACCCACCCGTATTCCTTCCGTTGCCTGTGTTGCCAGGGGCCTCGGTAACCCTTTCGAACTTCCACGCGACCCCGGCAGACATCGGCCCTAGTGGACCTCTACACTTGTGCTGACATCTCTTTGAGGCGCGCGTGGAATACAACGCCTCGTCAACCTGGGCCTGGTCCTTATCGGACGCCGAGCTACTCATTGCTCACCGACCGCAAGCCCGCGCCTACGGTGGCCGGAAATCCGCCCGGGATTCCCGAAGCCCGGGGCGTCTCCTGCGGCCGCCTGTCCCGCCTCCTCTTTCGCGAGCATTACTGCTTCGCAGAAGGAGGTGATGGCGCCTGCCTGGTTTCGAACCCATGACTTACATCTCGTAAGGCGGGGCCGTTACTAATTGGCCACCCTGCTCCAATAACAAAAAATAATTAAAAAATGCTATTTAGCATAATCACTGATAGTAAAAACTGAACTCCAACGAAACGGCAACATTGATGGAATGATTGAGAACAATAAAATGATCATGACATTCATCAATTAAAGTATCGCAGAGATCTGATTATTGGACCATTGACACTTTTTTTGCTGTCCAACTGATCCATCCTCCTGTTATTACTTCGCTTGCAATTAAATAACCTCCACGAGTATGGTTTCTTAAATTACTGCGTCAGGCCTGGGCAGTGGGCGGATTTCTGGATTTGCGGACGGTGAGCAATGGATCGCTCGCGGTAAGGACCAGGCCCGGGTCGACGGCGAGTTGTATTCCACGCACGCCTCATAGAGATGCCTGCCGGGGTCGCGGGAACGTACTTAAGGGGCACCGAGGCCCCTGGCATTACAAGCAACAGGAAGGAATACAGGTGGGTGTTAGTCAGTAAGAGTCTGACACACCCTCCCGCTCCGCCCAGAGCGGGAGAAATTTTTTGATGACTTCCCATAAAAAAAGGCCTGGGCAGTGGGCAGTGAGACACGCTTCCACTTTGCTGACTAGCTCAGATGCTGTCACATCATGATTCTTAAGATAATCGTCCTCCAGACCAAAATTCGGCCATGGCGGCTAATCTCCGAAGAAACTAGCCTTCTGCGCGGGAGATGTAATAGAGCACAAGTGTGTGCGCAGACGCAGGTGCACCACCTTGCCTCACTCTCATACTCTGACGAGACGGCAATTTGACATAACCGGAGAGAGATCAGGCACAGGTGCTGCTGCACCTGGGATCGATGTTCAGGTCAGGCAAAGTGTTATTGGGTTTTTCCCACTAGCAATTGCTTAGTAACTGCCCGGAGTTTGGAATTAGGCCGTTTGATGCCCCCGTGTCTCGGATAATTCTTATAACATGTACAAAGTTCAGGCAAACGAGGTCGACCTTGTATTAAAGTATGTAATTAAATACTTCTAATGCCACCTTCTCCATGATTAAATCCCTGCTTTCTGTCAAACAATAGTGTGAGATTTGTGGAGACACTGTCGATTAGTATCACTGGCTTGAGAATGAAAAGACTCTACATAGTATATAACATACATAAACCCACGCCTTCTCCCCATGGGGGTAGGCAGAAACTACAGAACGCCACCTGCTATGATCCTTACATAAGCCTTTTGTCTAGTTTACGTTCATACATCTGGTCAAAATCAAAATCAATCAAAATCAAAATATTTTGTTTCACATAAACCTGCATGGGCACTTATGAAACGTCAGAAGCTAGGTGCACCAGTAGGTCGTTTCCTATTGAGAAGAGCCGCCAAGAAACTCCACGGTTATTCTATTAAAAATATTTGGCTTTTACCTACAATGTTTTCAAATTACAGTGTTTAATAGGTATGGTATGATGGATAGTGTAGGCCTGTCAATAAGTACTTAACAAAAAAATAAATGGTCTAAATATCTACATTCACAACGTTCTCACATTCACAAAAGGCTAATTATTTTCCAGGCGACTAACAACATAAAGGACAACTAACTATTTGCTACTAAAAAAATAAAATGGGTAGCAAAAATAATAGGTTGGGAGCTACAGTGAAGTAGCATTTTAAGTAAAAAAAATTTGGTTTAGGTTAGGTTAAAACAGTGACCACTAACGCGCGAAGGCGAGCGAGCGAAGCGAGCGTGCCGCGGTAGCGGCCGCCGAGCGTCAGATCCCCTCGGTTGTTGGTGACTCTCATTTACCATAACAAAAACTCGATGCTAATTTAAATTAAAACAAAGCTAACAATTGATTATTAAGCTGCTACTTTATACTTAAAATGCTACTTCACTGTAGCTGCCAACCTATTATTTTTGCTACCCATTTTAATTATTTTTAAAACCCTAAATCATAATATTTTGTCGCCGCGTTAAATACATGCCTTCACAAAATATAAAAGAATCTATGTTAAGTATTAATAAAATAACACAAATAAAAACCTATTTAAACCAAATAACATAATTGCCATTATAACTGTAACTAGTCTGAATTAATATCCTGTCCACAAAATCTGCTAATAGTAGTAGGTAGTTTGTAACGTTATACGTTGATTATATCTATAATTATTAACTATTTGCAAACCTACTTAATGAATAGTTTACGCTTGCAACTGATATATAAATAACTAAACATTCCAATCAGTTTTATAAAATATTGTGGCGAGCTTCGCGCACGAAACTGGTTTGTTGGTAGGCGTCTCCCCTCTCCATGCGCGTCGTTAAAGTTCGCGCACTTCCAGCGGTCCGTGGAACAATCTCGACCGGCGGCTTGACCTGACACTACGGAGCAGAGTGACCGTGTCTAGCGATCTATTAATTGTACCTGCCACTACCATCTTTACGCAACGAACAACATTTTGAAAAGTTACAAAGTTCAAACGTGTGTGCTACATCTATTAAAATTAAATAATATTTAATTCAGTGTAACCCCAAATCGGGTGAGTGTTGCAAAACTTATAATAACTAGTTTTAAGTATTCGCTGCATGACTTGCTAAAAATATACGCTGTTTGCTATAATCAGCTTCATGTCATTCGAATTGCCGATGTGTTTTTTACGTTAGTGTATTGGTTGTGATCGTCATTTTAAACACTACCTTAACTTTGTGATTTTACCGAGTGACCGTAACATAGGTGTAACGGATCATAACAGTTACTTTTTAAATAATTATCTTCTTCCTTTAAATGTATTCTTTGTTTTGATTAGTAGGAGGTGGTTATGTATCCGTAAATTCTGATATAAAATTTTGTTATATTTTTTCTCACCTACCCTACATCACTAGTTATCATTTTTCTGCTAGTCATTCATCATGCTTTTAAAATTGTACCACGCTGATTAGACTGCTTCATCTGGATAGCTAATTGATGCTAGAACGCCGCTTTCCACCGTAGATTCCACGTTCAACGGTTGTCAGGATGTTGCAGTCAGTAGCATGAATTCGGTCATTTTCTAAAATGTCCAATTCCGGAAATTCCAGGGTTCTTCCGTACCGGAGTTTTTTGGTAACGTCGCTGCGAGGGCTGAGGCTGGTCGACCCTACAAGCTGCCTTAACCGCCGTTGGAAGACCAACCTACCTACTTGGCTGCCACCAGTCACCTACGTTCTGGGAACTACCAGGATAGTGGTTTTTCTTTAGGCGGGCTAGAACTTCACACGCGCTCGATATCGGGAACTCACGTTAACATATTTAAATATTAAATATTTTGTAATCATATTTATATACTTTTAATTAAACAGATGTACCTTGCTTCCAACAATATGTTGTTTTTTTTCTACCTGCAAGGCAACAACGTTACAGTGGCGCCCATACTAGTGGTAGATATCGAGCCGTGTTTAGTTCTCTTCTGCTAGGCATTTTTTTAGTTTCTTGGTGTTGGCTTTCTATGTCAGTAGTGTTAGTGTTTATAACTTGATTACAGGCTGTCAAAGGTGAAATTTTTCTATTCTATCGTATCAAATCTTGAAATATTTAAAATTTAAAAACTGTTAAAAAATAAAATACTACCCACATTTTTTTATTATATTCACGTTTGTTAGCCTGAGTACCTGATTTTGTTATGTTACTGTGTTAACATTTATTTTATTTTTTTTTTGTTTTGTGAATTTAGCAACACACACCTCTCGGGTAACTTGTCGTATATTTTCTTAAATTTACAAAAATGTCCTATCCCATAAAATTTTTATCATTACAAAAGGCAGAATTGGAATATGAAGTAGCAGTTCGTGGTGGTGTATGTGCCGATTCTGTAAACGAGCTGCGGAAACAAATTGTTAAATTGATTCCTATCCTACCCTCTGAGGATATTTTAGAATCACATTTAGATCCTAAAGATGACTTAAAAGCGGTCAAAGAGTCCCTGTTAAAGTCTCATAATAACATAATTACCCTTAAATCTAAATTTGAAAAGAATTTGTTCACACGCACCGAAATCTTATTGCACCACGTATATCATAGACTTAATCGAATTAATTACTCAACCAGTGACGTAGCGGAGGTCTATAAAATTTGCTTGTCCAATTTCAATACTCAATACAAAGATATGACCTTACTTAGGCCACAAACTGCTTTGTCTACTCAGGCTCAGGTATCTACTCAAACGGAACCGGTTCCTGAAACAAACCTAGTGAATGTCCCTGTCAGTTGCGAGCGTAGGCTGTTTTCAGAAATAAGCAAACTTAAATACTCCGGAAAAACTTGCGTCCGTGCATTTATTCAGAAGGTGGAAGAGTTTATTTTGAGCAGAGCTATACCTCGTGAACAAATGTTCTCTTTGGCTTTCGAGATATTCACGGACGATGCTCTTCATTGGTTCAGATGTGTTAAAGATCAGGCTAGTACCTGGGATGACATTGTTTCTTTACTTAGGCAAGATTTTAGCCAAAGTGACTTCGACTACAAATTTTTATCGGAAATAAGATCACGCACTCAGGGTGAACTAGAAAATATAACTATTTACATTTCTATTATGCGTGGCATGTTTTCCCGTTTGGATAGAAAGTTGCCAGAAGAAGATCAATTAGATATATTGTTGCACAACATTCGACCTTGCTATGCAAGTACGCTCGCATCATCTGCGGATATAACCGATATAAGTAGTTTACAAAAATTATGTAGGAACTACGAAAACATACAAACTAAACTTAAACAGTATCGCGAACCGCCTAAAGATAGTGCAGAAACCTTGGCTCCAGAATTCGCATATAAAAACCAGCCTAGCAATAGTAATTCTAGTAATTATAAAAATACTAATTCTAATTATAAATCTAACTACTCTAAAAATACTTTTGAAAATAATAACTACAAAACTAAAAATACTAGTGATACTAATTCAAATTTACACGTCAATGAAATGGCTCATGTATCTCAGGAAAAGAACAAAAATGTATACTGTCCTAGATGTAGATCTAAATCACATTCACTGGGTTCATGTAAACAACCACACTTTCTTATTTGCTTTAAATGCGGAAAGAAAGATGTCAAGTTTCCAGAATGTCCTAATTGTCACTCTAACGCAACAAAAAACTAAGCGGTGAGGGTTGCGGAAACAGTAATAGCACCAATTTCGATAAGAATGACTGGGATAATTGGCTCAAAACTGTCTCAAAATTTTGCTCTTGCTATACTGTTTCTTCAATCCGTAATAATAGTATGGACTACACACGGCCTTATGTTCCAATAAGTATTGGCAGTAAACCTGTTATTGGGTTACTAGACACAGGTTCTGCAGTGACTATAATGGGAAATGACTTCCATAAGAGTTTTATTCCATCTAATTACCAATGGAACATATGTCAATCTACGACATTTGTTGCAGCGGGTGGGCAGAAACTTTCATCTTTAGGATTTATTTCATTACCATTCACTTTAGAAAATCAAACACATAATTTAAATGTCCACATTATTCCGGAAATAAAAAATTCATTAATCTTAGGCATGGACTTTTGGCGTAAATTCGGTTTGTTCCCTAGTCACTTAAACACTGTTCTCTTTTTAAATCCATCAGACGCTCAGTTAGCTGAACTGAAGTCTGATTGCTCAGAACACCTACAGTCGTATGATCATTTATCACAAGACCAGAGGATTACAGCAGATAATATCATATCGCAGTTCCGTGAAATATCATACGAAGTACAAGGTCTTGGTCGTACTTCTCTAATAACGCATACCATTGACACTGGAGAAGCTGCCCCCATTCGTCAAAGGTATTATAGAATGTCTCCAGAGAAGCAACGCATATTAGTGGAGCAACTAGATGAGATGCTGGGAGATGATGTAGTTGAACCTGCTGAGAGCCCATGGTCATCACCAGTACTACTCACACCTAAAAAAACTGGTGAGCTTAGATTTTGCTTAGACAGTAGAAAATTAAACGCCGTCACAAAAAAAGATGCGTATAATTTGCCTTACATCTCTGAGATCCTTGATAATTTACGCGACGCTAAATATTTAACCAGTTTAGATCTATCTAAAAGCTTTTGGCAAATATTGATCAGTGAGCAGGACAGATGCAAGACCGCGTTTTACATACCAACCCGTGGCACTTACCAGTTCAAATCTATGCCATTTGGTCTTACTAATGCACCAGCCACACAACAACGTTTAGTTGACATTTTGTTCTATGGACCAGAATTTGAACATCGCGTTTTTGTATTTGTCGACGATATTATAATAGTGTCTTCTACTTTTGAGCAGCATATTTCTCTACTGCTTCTTGTTTTAAAAAGACTAAAATCTGCTAACTTAACTATAAATTATAAAAAGAGTCAATTTTTCCGAGACAAACTAAAATATTTGGGTTATGTAGTCGATGCTAACGGTTTACATGCTGACCCAGAAAAAATTGATGCAATTAAAAATTATCCTACCCCCGCTAATAGAAAAGAAGTTCGTCGATTCTTGGGCGCAGCTTCTTGGTATCGAAGGTTTATACCAAATTTTAGTTCTTTGGCTTCACCATTGAACAAACTAACCTCACAAAGCAAAAAAGCACCATCGTTTGTATGGTCTAAGGAAGTTGACATAGCTTTTAATAAATTGAAAGAATGCTTAGTTTCTGCTTCGGTACTCTCGTGTCCCGATTATTCAAAACCATTCGAAATTCACACCGATGCGAGTGACTACGGTATTGGTGGTGTGTTGACCCAAAATATTAATGGTGAGGAGAGAGTCATAGCCTACATGAGCAAGTCATTGTCCAATCAAGAACGCAACTATAGTGCTACCGAGCGTGAAGCTCTTGCTGTTCTAATAGCGGTTGAGCATTGGCGCTGTTATGTGGAAAATGGCCAAAAATTTGTTGTCTACACGGACCATTCTGCCCTTAAATGGTTTTTAAAACTAAATAACCCTACAGGTCGATTAGCTCGATGGGGTGTACGACTATCTGCGTATAATTTTGAAATAAGACACCGCCGTGGATCTGAAAACGTAGTTCCAGATTTTCTATCACGTTCTGTACCTATTACCGCTGTTGATAGTCTTCCTATTAATACGCAAACTACTGACGCGTGGTATCTCAACATTTATAATGGTTGCCAGTCTTCTCCTACCTCGTTTCCTAACTATTTAATAAAAAACGGAAAACTGTATAAGTATATGAAAACTATGTGTCCGTTGCGTAGAGAATTTGAATGGAAGGAGGTAGTACCTGCGGAATACCGTAGTACTGCATTGGAAAAGCACCATTCCGAACCTTCTGCAGGGCACTTGGGTGTCTTTAAGACGTATAGACGGCTCGCTTTATGTTATTACTGGCCAGGCATGCACGCGGATGTTCAGAAATTTATTTCAGCTTGCGATGCGTGCATAGCTCATAAGCATCAAAACCATGCCCCTTTAGGCAAAATGGGTGAGCCTAAAGTATGTTCTAGGCCATTCCAAACTATTAGTGTAGATCTAGTCGGACCTTTGCCTCCATCAAGAAAACAAAATTGCTACATATTCGTGATTACGTGCTGTTTTAGTAAATATTGCCTTTTATTTCCAATTAAGCGGGCAACCGCGGAAATTATTACTAGAATCCTTGAGGAGAACGTAATTCTCGTACATGGGATACCCTCTACTATTATACTTGATAACGGAAAACAGTTTGTTAGCGCTACTCTCAAAAGACTGATTACCAAATACAAAATTCCCAATTTACATTTTACTCCAAAATACTCACCTCACATCAACACAGTTGAACGTTATAACAAAACTATTATGACTGCCATTTCTACATTTATTGTAGACGATCAACGTGTCTGGGATCTACTAGTACCAAAGATTCAGTTTGCAGTAAATAGTTCTGTAAACGAAGCAACGGGCTATACTCCGTCATTTCTTGTATACGGACGTGAACTGGTTACTTGTGGTTCACAGCATGTCGACTCGGAAAACGATGAAGACATTGTTTTTGTACCTCGCGATTCGTATGCAGAAAACCTAGGCTATTTATCTTCTATCTTTAACAAGGTGCAAGCAGCGCTTCTCCAGGCACATGCTAGAAACTGCCAGTCTTACAATTTACGTAGGAAAACTGCAGAGTTTAATATAGGTGATGTTGTATGGAAGAGAACTTTCTATCAAAGTGACAAAGATAAATATTTCAATAAGAAGTTGGCTCCTAAATTTATTAAGTGTCAAGTTATTGGAAAAAAATCTCCATTAGTATACGAATTGGCGGATACGTCTGGAAAACCTATCGGGAAATGGCATATTAAAGATATCAAGTTAACTAATTACAAAGACTAAAGCGAAAACTAAATACTTAACTAAACGAGGAAAGTTAATACAAATCGATGATTGCAACTATCTAGCTAACTATGTACATTCATACTGTTGTTAAAACAAATTTAATATATTGTAATCAATTACCAACCCTAACGTACGTATTGCTAAAACCATCTACCAACACATAACCAAATACTAACTGCTATATTATTATTTATTTAAATTCTAGGTATATTCTTACCATATACAAAGACTATTTATAGAATGACGGTCTATCACATCATTAAATTCTGTAGTACTAATTATACTATCGGTCCTACAACCATAGTAAGAAAGCGATCATGGTTCAACCCCATGAATTTCTTTTCCCTATACCAATGGCTCTACACCATAGGTATTCTACAAAGTTTTGTATAGAATATTATCAGTATGGGATTGGTTATGTGTGGACTGCTCTGTACTTACAATGTTACTGCAAAAATTGCATTTGATTCTCGGGAGTGTTTTGTGCAGTATTTAAACCAAGACCCTCTGAATGATAGCATGCGGTAACACATGAGCTAAAGTGTTGCTGCCGATCAAACGATGAAAGAAAAAAAAAGAATGATGAATGTTAGGGATAGGAATGAATGAGTAACGTTAATCAGATGACTTCAGAAGCAGTAGCAGTGGATTTTACTTAGGAAAAATCCTACGCTAAAAAGGGGGATACTGTAACGTTATACGTTGATTATATCTATAATTATTAACTATTTGCAAACCTACTTAATGAATAGTTTACGCTTGCAACTGATATATAAATAACTAAACATTCCAATCAGTTTTATAAAATATTGTGGCGAGCTTCGCGCACGAAACTGGTTTGTTGGTAGGCGTCTCCCCTCTCCATGCGCGTCGTTAAAGTTCGCGCACTTCCAGCGGTCCGTGGAACAATCTCGACCGGCGGCTTGACCTGACACTACGGAGCAGAGTGACCGTGTCTAGCGATCTATTAATTGTACCTGCCACTACCATCTTTACGCAACGAACAACATTTTGAAAAGTTACAAAGTTCAAACGTGTGTGCTACATCTATTAAAATTAAATAATATTTAATTCAGTGTAACCCCAAATCGGGTGAGTGTTGCAAAACTTATAATAACTAGTTTTAAGTATTCGCTGCATGACTTGCTAAAAATATACGCTGTTTGCTATAATCAGCTTCATGTCATTCGAATTGCCGATGTGTTTTTTACGTTAGTGTATTGGTTGTGATCGTCATTTTAAACACTACCTTAACTTTGTGATTTTACCGAGTGACCGTAACATAGGTGTAACGGATCATAACAGTTACTTTTTAAATAATTATCTTCTTCCTTTAAATGTATTCTTTGTTTTGATTAGTAGGAGGTGGTTATGTATCCGTAAATTCTGATATAAAATTTTGTTATATTTTTTCTCACCTACCCTACATCACTAGTTATCATTTTTCTGCTAGTCATTCATCATGCTTTTAAAATTGTACCACGCTGATTAGACTGCTTCATCTGGATAGCTAATTGATGCTAGAACGCCGCTTTCCACCGTAGATTCCACGTTCAACGGTTGTCAGGATGTTGCAGTCAGTAGCATGAATTCGGTCATTTTCTAAAATGTCCAATTCCGGAAATTCCAGGGTTCTTCCGTACCGGAGTTTTTTGGTACCGTCGCTGCGAGGGCTGAGGCTGGTCGACCCTACAAGCTGCCTTAACCGCCGTTGGAAGACCAACCTACCTACTTGGCTGCCACCAGTCACCTACGTTCTGGGAACTACCAGGATAGTGGTTTTTCTTTAGGCGGGCTAGAACTTCACACGCGCTCGATATCGGGAACTCACGTTAACATATTTAAATATTAAATATTTTGTAATCATATTTATATACTTTTAATTAAACAGATGTACCTTGCTTCCAACAATATGTTGTTTTTTTTCTACCTGCAAGGCAACAACGTTACAAGTTGAAATTAAAATGTAGATGTAGGTCATACACAGACACGCCGGTTGCGAGGACTATGCACCTGACTTTTCTGAAGAACATCAACTAGGCTCTTACTACGTCACCTGAAAAACGTTAGCTAAAAAGAAAAGGCAGTTTCAGTTTCAGTTGGTACGAAATTCCATGATTGCGAACCCTGAAATCGCGTAAGGCATGAGCGTTTTTATCCTTTCGCTGGTATGAGCTGTGCAACGGATCTGTCAAAATTAGCGTTGTCACAACTGTTGACAGTCAACGCTAATTTTGACAGATCCATTTGTATAACAGCAACTCTACCGTGGTCCCAACCGCAGTTGGCCTTTAAGGGACCTTCAATCCTTATACGAAATTGCATCGAATGACATCATAAAATTCAAACGAGAATTGACGTTTTTCTAGCTGACTCTACCATTTTCAAAATCCGTTAACCTATTGACCGCCACGTCAAAAAAGCAAAAACGTGCCCTCGGCTGCAAACTACGAATTATTCCTTAAAATCTGCCATGTAGTTGTGACCGTGGAGGCGTGCTGGGCATATTTTAGTCTGTCATCTATACATGACTGTGGCTCTCAAAAGGTTAATGCAGTTAAAAATAACCTACTTAAAAGTTAATGAAAGTCTCTAACAACATTTCCCTGTAGCTATAACGGTTATAGCAGGTACATACCTGCCCTTACTACCCCGTGTCTAAATACACCCTCCATTTTATGTGAAAATAGTTGACTCAATTCGATGGATCGGTTGCAGTTTTCCACGACCCCTCGACGCTCGCTACTACAATTTTTTTTCACCCAGCATTTTATTCACGTAATAATAAAATCATCGCTATTAATTTACTAAGTGATCAATTAACACATTAAAGGCCATGAAAACGCGCGCTCATTATAATAATTACGGCTTATTGGCAAACATTGATTTGTAATTTGCATACAATCTGCACTTTAAACTGCCAAATAAAAAACCACTGTGTTCTTTTAAGATTAAGGTTGGAAGTTGAATTGAGATGGGTGGAGTTATATGTAAATGTCGCAGTGTACTTGATAACAACCATGAAATCGGTTTGTAATGGTTTGTCTGTCATTTTCGCTATCGGAATTGGTCACGGAATGTCTCAAGTTTTGGTATTTTATGGATTTTGCAGACTTAAGTTTGTTAGATATGCATGTTTCTAGGTAATCTTCTTTTTCATCCTATTTCCTTGACATCATTGGCACTTGTGGTCTATGAGAGTTTTCTTGAAAGTTCACGCCACCAGTTGGCGACACTTTGACAAGAGGACATCCATTTTGACAATCAATAAAAAATATATGATGACGTTCATCATTCGTTTCATTCGTTCTTTCATCATTCAGTCACGACTAAAAAAATGTAGGCACTTTGACGCTTTTGACAGGTACCCGGACCTGACGTCTCAGTGCTGCCACCTAGTGAACGTCTTTTCAGAAAACCCTCATTAGGAAGATACTAGGTAATTTATTTTCAAGTAAGTACCTATCTATATGTATATATTCTTTAAAAATATTTTTGTATCTCAATTTCTATTTGAGCTTCACGTGTCTTATCTGCCTTTGTATCAAGGAAAAACTTTTCCCATACAGCTTTTCCTCCTTTCATACATACGTAAGTAATCTGTGACACGTACATTTGATGTAAAAAAACATTTTATAGTGTATGCTCACTCATGTATAAGCATATTGTTTCGGTGATTTTTACCTGATTGAACTTCTCGTGGTTTGGAGTTAACTTCAGATTCTTCAAGTAGTGTCAATGACTGCTTGTTAATTATGAGTTCTTCTTTTCCCGTGGTAATATTTGGTAACAATAGTTTGATTTAATAGAGTTTCTGTGGTGTTTCTTGCCCGTTCTTCTATATAGGAACCTACTACGCTTTGGAATGGGCAACTAGCTTCAACTTTCTGGTTGACCGACTCCTTGACATTTCAAAAGTTTGCTAAACTAAAATTACATTTTTGTTGTCGACATAAAAATAACCCAGTAAATAATCTAAGTTACAGAGTGACTCTCACTAAGGATCACTAAATCATTGCCTGCAGGAAGAACTTCGCTGTTGTCATGTTGTCTCTGTAGACATTAATTATTTATCGTGTTATTTAAAAAAAATGTCGATCGCAACTGTCATTTTGGTCTAACAATTAAAAAATCAGAATCTAATTGATTGAATTGTAATACATTCTTTGTATTTAAGTTTTTGAGTATGAGTATGAGCTACATGAAAGAAGAAACTATCAAGTTTGGTTACTTCAGCAGATTGTTCAAGATGCAATTTTAACTGTCAATTCACCATTATAATATAATATTTCTGATTAACATAGTGTTTACAAGCATCAACATGGCAACACAACTTTATTCCCATCTTCAGCTATTAAGTAATAAACCGTAACATTAATTACAGCATGATTGCGCGCCTTATTTGCATATAATGAAGACAGATGTCACTAGCAACAATTCAACTTAATTATTACCACGGGGACTCTGGTACCATCATTTTTCTTCCGAACGGTTCGGGCAAACCCATTGTTTCTTCTTGACCTTTGAGATCGACCTCAGATAGCAGAGTTTTATGAATTATTTCGAGTTTTGTTGCGAAATATTATGTTGGTAGATATGTATCTATTTTGACAAACGTTGGAAGTGTGATTGAGTGTCTCAGAATTCTCACATTTTGAATGGCTTTTGTTTTGTCAAATCCCATTCATAATATTATAGGTGTATACTTTGTCTTTGTTAAATTATTGTTGTAGCATTTTCCGTTTTTTTTTTGAAGATCTTTCGAAAGAGATTGGTGTCTGGTCCTAGATAGATATAATAAATTTTAATATCCATGGAATGTGTCTACTTTATAATGAAACAAAAGACAAATAAAACTGTATTGACATCTTCGATTCTCGTGCCGCTGCTATCAAAAGACATGTAAGTATCTAAGTAGGCTCTTTACTTTTAATTTTGTAACGCTTTAAATAGGTACTGTTTTCTTTAAATAATATAACTTTGTATCAATTACCGTAAAACGGGGTGAATAGGGGTGCAGGGGTGAATCGGGACGAACATTTAAAATGGATTTTAACGTTAAAATAATACAGTTTGCTGCCAACAAAGAAAGTTAGTCGTTAATTATTATACAGTAAACACATTAGTACTTTTTGATAGCAAACTATATTATTTCAACGTTAAAATCCATTTTAAAGTTTCGTCCCGATTCACCCCGTTTTACGGTATATATTTAACGAGTTTGGTCTCCTACACATTCCCTGCCTACATGAGCTGGTAGTGCGTCGAAGGGCAGGCGCACAGACTTTGTAGCTGTAATTATTAACTAAGGTTTTTACTCCAGTTATCGTAATTATTATTGTTGTTGCCAGTCATATTGTGCGATTAAACTTTGGGTGATGATCTGGTCAAAACCTATAATGTGAACCTACTAATATACATAGGTACTGTCATTGTTACCTGTTCTAGATGCCTTGTGAATAAATAAATCAATAAATTCCCAATACTGGGACTGTGCACTGACAGGCTAAGTGCCAATTTCACCAATGAAATTGACCGCAATCAGCTTATCTAAACTGCATTCAACAGCTGTCAGTGTCAATATTCCACAACAATGATGACAGTGACAGCTTTTGAACGCGGCTTAACACGTTCGGACTGGGACCACATGAACTGTTATGTGCTATCCTATGGGGCAAATCTTCACATGGCCACCGAAGGTGCATCACCGCCCCATAAAGCAAAAGTCCTACCTAACAATGACCAACTCCTGAGCTAGACTATGAATATTTGTCAGGGTGAAAACGTTCACTACAACACATTCTCTCAAGGCGGCGCGAATTTCTTAGAACATTAAGTCTAGTGTGATGCGGCCACCGGTGGTACACCCCAGCCTGGGGGGCAACCATCACTTCTTATAGCAGTATTATTTCAATATTACTTTAGCGTGAGAAAGAGATGGAGCTATAAATCCTGTATAGCTCCATCACTTTCCCACTGTGAAGTAATATTATAATATTACTGCTATAAGAGGTGATGGTTGGCCACCTGAACGTGCGTTCAGTCTCCTTGGTGAAGACCGCCCTAAAATATGAGCTCTAATCATCACAATGAGTCAACATAGACGTGTCTTGATATTAACCAGAACTAACAGTCTACAAAATACAAGGAATGCCCATGACACATCACAAAGAAAACCATCAGGAAAAATAGAATAAATCTATTTGCGCCACAAAAACTTTAGTTCCCAGAACTCCACTCCACAGATAAACAATAACAATTTCAAACAATGTTTACCTACATTACATATTTTGCGCTGGCAACCGCATCCGTTCTCGCGTAGGATATCTATTTTGAGTGCTGGCAACATTGTCCCACCCGTGCGACAGAACGCGCGTGCCCACATTATAAACACCGATACTTGGACGTTCGAATTTCAAAAACATTGTGTACCGACGTGACGTTGTATCCGGTGACGTTCAGTTGCGGAATAGAAGCTGGAAGCGTAAGAATAACAGTTTAGGTTGAAAGGACGCCAAGGCAGAAAGGGCTGTCGCAATCGGTAATGGAAGTGATGAATTTTTCAGTGTACAAACATTAAAAGGGTTCAGCGGATGCAAATTATTCGGAAATAAGCAACCTTTTAGTGATGAAATAGATTTTGAGGAAGCAGACGGAAATATCCCTTCCGAAGAATTGACAAAACAAATGACTGCACGCACAAACTGCCAGAAACCCAACTCCTATTGACCAATATGCAGTCTTAGGATTTATCACCATGATTCTGGTTGATTCAGACTTAGATGCTGTAGCTAGGTGACAGAAAAGATTTCTCGAGATCATGAGGTCTACATTAAAATATGGTAATGCCGTGGAACCATGGGATAAAATATTCGAAACGGTGTTACAAAGAATTCAAGTGTCTAAAACAGAAACAGACTATATAATAAAGATATCCCGACCGATTACGGTCACGGTGGCCAATCTTATTGGAGATTAGCCAGAGGATGAGATATTGTAATACACAAGTGTGTACGCAAACACAGGTGCATAGAAAAACCCAATAACACTTAGCCCAACTTGGGAATCGAATCCAGGACCCCACGCTCAGCAGTTGTGCTTACGCCCGCGAGACCAACGGGGCAGCAACACAAAACCAGACTACAACAAGAACAAAACAGACAAGACAAAATTAACTGGCCACAAACGGTCACAAAATTAAAATTAGAACAAAAGACAAAATCGTTCCGTCGCGACAGAACATAGCCAATGGCAAACTTTATAATAGGACCCGCAGTCCCGAAAGTTAATAATTTACTGACCTTATAGAATTCCCTGGAACCCTCAGAGGCGGGGACACGTTATGAGTTCGGTCCCGTATCGTCCTTTTATGTCTGCAAAGCTAAATTAAATTGACTTTAGGCTGAAATATTATGGGTTAGCCTTGGGTGACAGTCGTGTAGGTGGAGATAGGTGTGGAGTTTTTCTGGGTGAGATTGAATGTGAGAAGGATTTTAATTGGTAGGACTGCTCGTTGGGACAGTTAAATTGCCTGGGCTCTATGCATTGGTATTTCGAAGACTTGCAATAATGAAAGCATAATCAGCCTATTATAATGCTCCCACTGCAGGGATACAGGCCTCGTTTTGGTGAAAGGGAGTGGGCCGTAATCCACCACGCGGGCCCAGTGCGGGTTGGTAGATGTCAATGTCTTCGAATTTTTGGTTCTAGGACATTGTTTCCTCGGGATGTTTTCCGGGTTGTTTCCTCAGGATGTTTTCCTTCACCGTTTTGAGAGCAGTGGTGATGAAATAATTTACTCAAAGTAAAGTGCCTCAGGGTTCGAACCTACGACCTACAACTCGTAAGTCACGGTCGTTACCACTAGGCCACCACTGCTCTGCTCTGTAAAGAATTTAAATGAAAGAATTTTGGCAAATTCTCCGTCCGTCACTCTATTTCATTCTAAGGCCGCGATCATGTTTTCGCTCGACCGATCGCTATGGTTAAGACACCGGGTATGCCTATTTTAATGATAGGTTTTCACATAACTCTATCAGTTCTTAAATTGGAAGATTTTCCTGAAAAGTGGAGTAAATGAGAGTGCGTTCTAAATGAAAACGCTGTTGGTCTTGGCCATACAAAAGCCCGTCGCGCGTAGGGAATACTCCACACCATCTCTTACACACATAACACACACAACCCAGTGCGCCTTTGTAAAAAGGCATATTGCCTTTCATAAAAATACTGTTTTCCATTTCATTCTTTATTAAGGCTCCTACATACTGGCGCGACTTGTCGCGCGACGCGTCGCGACACAAAGGCACCGCTTGTAGCGCTACACGCGGTGTCTTTGTGTCGCGTCGCGCCAGTATGTAGGAGCCTTTAGTACATATCTTACATATCTTGAACAAGCTCAATAACTTAATAACAATTACATAACTTGGGGAAGAGCGGATCATAATAACACAAATAAACTATACGCTTAAAAGGATTCTCCCCATTGTAACTAGAATAAGTAATTTAAGTTGATGCAATGAACATTTTATTTTTTTTATTTTTGTATAGTAACGAAAATAAAAATATTAAAAAAAAAACAAAACACCGATAGAATTATAGATGATAAAATTGTCTGTTCATACAAAAAGTAATACCGCTTTTTGCTTTGGATAGACATTTCTTCCTGAATTTATTTCATAAAATATTTTATTGCAATACTTAAATATTCACATATAGAATTGATGTGTATACGTTCTAGTTTAACATACATTTTTTGCATAACTTACTTGCATTATATGAAGGCGTAATAACAGATTTAAAAGTCACTAAAATCATATATCTGCGCCTTAAAGAAGTTCATAAAAAGTTTACATAATCAGCCTATAATGTGCCTACTGCTGGGACACAGGCCTCCTCTCTGTGAGAGGGAGTGGGCCGTAATCCACCACGCGGGCCCAGTGCGGGTTGGTAGATGTCACATGTCTTAGAATTTTTGGTTCTAGGACATGCTGGTTTCCTCACGATGTTTTCCTTCACCGTTTTGAAAGCAGTGGTAATGAAATAATTTACACAAAGTAAAGCGCCTGTCTGGGTTCGAACCTACGACCTACAACTCGTAAGTCGCGGCCGTTACTACTAGGCCACCACTGCTCTTCGTAAAAAGTTTGGTCACCCATAATTATTACCATCAACTGTTTTTACACATAATAATGGGTCTGTAAACAGCCAAAAACCTTTGCTATAAAAAAAAAAAAGTCCCGTGAATTAGATTGTCTCACCAATAAAATTAATAACAACTTTCTAGTGTGACAGTAAACTTAACCAAAAGCCTTAATTTTGTTTCGTCTACCGTCAAACGGGGCGTGTTTTATAAAAAACTGCTTCTCTGAACACAACCTTATTTTTATAAATTCTACCATTCAAATTTGAACCTTAAGTAGTTGTGTTAAGGGTTGCTATACGTTTTGAGAGTGACAAAATATTTTTGTAAAGTTATTTCTCCGCGTCAGTCATACCTATGCCTCGATGGGCGGACATTAGGACATTGAAATATTAATAATAATTCATTTTTAATGTTTTGAGGTAAAACTGTTTGAATTTTAATCAAGTTCCGACAAATGTGAATTTAGTGAAGTGTCTGTAATTAATATCATTAAAATGGATGTTTGTTTCGATAATTTTTATGTAAATATAGTTTTGATTATAGTATTTGTCTGTTTGGGCAGCTATTTGCCTATAACTGTAGCTGTAATAAAAATTAAAAAGATAATAGCAAACTTTCCATTCATAGATTGCGTAAAAGTATAATCTGTATACTCTGTTTATGTACAATCTATATCCAATATCTGTATGTAACAGAAAAAATAAGAAGCAGGTTAAAAAGCCTTCTCCTTAGAGAAAGCACCTACAGCTCTGCCGAATTTCTGATATGATAAATTAACCTGACTTGTGTGAAAATATTGATTTCATTCCTAATTACCTTGACTTTTAACTTCTTAATTGTATTTATTATACATGAGTAAATGACACTTTTCTGTGGTACAAATGTTATAATTTGATTAATTCAGTTTTAGTTTGATATGTTAATTGCTTTGAATTATGGACACATTTATAATTATTTGATATTTATATCGTACTAATAAAAATATCCTTCTTATTTATATTTTTACGCCGATAAGGCAAAACAAGACTATATGATCAGCCTATAATGTTCCTTCTCTCTGTGAGAGGGAGTGGGCCGTAATCCACCACGCAGGCCCAGTGCGGGTTGGTTGATGTCACATGTCTTCGAATTTTTGGGTTCTAGGATATGCCGGTTTCCTCACGATGTTTTCCTTCACCATTTTGAGAGCAGTGGTAATTAAATAATTTACTGATAAACTCAAAACATAACATAGGTATAATTTAATGTAATATCTTGCATACCATGTGTGTGTATGTACTTATATTTTGGACAAATAAATAATCTTATCTTATCTTAATTACGTTGAGGTTCATATGCCCATGACTGCCAATTATGGATATGTTTTCAATTTACGTGATCCATCACAACAAAAATTGCAAACCACTCAAGTTGTGCCAAATAAGGTTATTATAACACACTACACTACCAAATTCATTACAGGTGCTGAAAATGTTGTCATTAAAAATAAAACGAGCGAGCCTAAAGGCTCCTACATACTGGCGCGACTTGTCGCGCGACGCGACGCGACACAAAGACACCGCGTGTAGCGCTACAAACGGTGCCTTTGTGTCGCGACGCGTCGCGTGACAAGTCGCGCCAGTATGTAGGAGCCTTTACAGTAGTCGCATATGATGTGTAATATCTGACATCTGACCTTGGTAATAAGCAACTGAGTAGCGACAGAAATTAACCTCAGAATTTAAAAACGGCTAAATTCTGAATAATTATTCATTACTAGTGGTCGCTCACTGGTCGGAATTCAACCCCCTCTACTTACAATCTATATATAGTACTTACTAATTCCATGAGTACCTATACCAATTCCATGCTATTAAAAAGTACTTACTTATTCCATGCTCAAGCTGTCACTTCCTGACCCTTCCGTCCCTTTTCACGAAATGACTCCCACAGAAAGCGGGAGGAAAGATGTTAAACATCAAAAAATTAATAAATAGACCTGCCCATGACACATAGTTACCTACTTATTTCTCTAACATGAACGTTTCAGACAATAATAATTATCGACGCTTGAAAGGCAAAATTTACTTAGCGCGCCACAGGGCAAATTTGACTACATTATTAAAGTAATTTTTTCAGAAAAAAATCATATAAATTCTGATTCAGGTGATTAGATAAATAAGATTTCCAAAACAGTAAGATTTACGCCTGTAGGATGATTTTTTTTCTGCAAAATTGACTTTAATAATGTAAAGTCAAATTTGCCCTATGTCGCTTAGTAAATTTTGCCATTCAAGCGTCGTTATGAGTTTTTATGATAATTATTTTGGCGACATGTAAGCAGGCACGCCTTTTATGCCTGAATGCTTTTATTAAGTTCTGTTTACGTTTTTATGTTTTAATTTGCTTGAGTACAGTTTTCATTGTTTTGTTGGTATATTGGCGTGTGCTAGCTAACATATGGCAAGTAGTTTAATTTAATGTTTTGTGTTTCGTAGTGTTCATTAATTTGCATACGATTTGTATAGAATCAAGTTTATATAACTAAACAGCGGTGCTGCTGGGGAGTTTATTGCGCCACTTCTTCTTCCCAGCTAAAGCACTAGGAAGTGGTGAAGGGCACTCTTCTTGGGGTACTGTCTTATGTAATTTTGACGTTCGAAAAGTGCTGATTCTCAGCCTAGTTTGAATGATTTTTGATTTTGATTTGTGAGTTATTTATGCAACTGTTGTATAATAAGGGGTATTAAAACACGAATGTGGGTAATAGTATCATATGGGTGTTTTAATACCTAATTATGTACAGTTGCATACAAGACTTTATGACACATGATATGAATCCTCTATGAAAGGTTCTGAAACCATAGGGTATTGTACAGTGTTGTAAGAACTATGTAAATTCATGGAAAGTTTCTGCTAATAATTGGTGAGAAATGTCCATTGCTGCATTAGAAATATCTGGTGGTGTGTTATCAAAGCTTGTATCACTCATTTTTGTAAACAACAAAGTAATAAATTTTTGTAATACTAGTATCGGACAAAAATGGCGGGATACGACGTGAATTTGAATAACCTATTTTTTTTTTTATAACGTCGCTATGGTAGTGAAACGCGCGTGCATGTAAATGTTCTTTTTTTGAAAAAGTTGGAGTTGCATTATCAAATTTACAACATTATAACACTTGTTTGGATGATATTATGGTGACTATGACACTGGTTGTTTTAATGTTGGCAATAAGCTAACTGTTTCAGAAACGTTTATAGACTATTTATGGTATGGGTGTAGATAAAATTGTGTAATGCATTACAGAGACGTTTGGCTGTATCTTTATACTTTTCCTTATGTTATTTACTGTGGGCTGAATTGTGTTTTGCTGGCTGTACCTACATTTATTTCATTATAATTTCATTTCATAATCATTTTCTATTGCTGGGTTTAAGGCTCTTTCCTTGCATGCCAACTATCTTTATCCCGTCATCTTTGTCCTTAGAAATAAATTACAGTAATTTCTATTTGACATAATTTGCATACTTAACGACAATTGTTTTGATTCCATAGTAAATGCAATGACAATAAAATTTCAGTCATTAACAAGAGGCGAAGAGGCCATGGCTATACCAACTTCACCATAACACTCTATTTTCAACCTTAATAAGACCCCATTAAGAGCTTTAATACATTTTGCAAAGAATTATGAAAATGATTGTCACGTTCTTCAGCTAAATTAAATTTGCAGTTGGAAAAACCGATTTTCATCCTTACGTTCTTTCTAATATGAGCTACCAGTCCTTTGTGATGATATTCAAAGTTTGTCAACAGTAGACAAAGATTTGCATAATTTGAGCAATTAAGTTAGCATGCAAATGAAGTCTAACAATAGTGTTGTGACAATTAGTGACAAGTTGTTATTGAGAATGAGAGGATGAGTCAGAAAACGTCATGTTTGAAGGCACTAAGTTAAGGCTCGTGCAGACTGGGGCGATATCGTGGGCGCAACAGGCATATTGCCGCGATGTCACGCTAGTCTGCACGAGCCTTAAGGTGGATTCTCACGAACGTTTTCTAAGCATGTTTTTTTTGTGTATTTATTGAAGGTGTAGTTTAAATAACGCAAACTCTTAAGGGTCATTGAACTTATCATTATAAACAACTTTTACTATGGGATCAAACCAGAAATGGCGAAACAAAAATAAGCTGTTCCCTACATTTATGTTCTCATAACTCGTCAAAATATAGGGAACAGCTGGTTTTTTTTTTTCGCCATTTCTGGTTTGGTCCCATAGTAAAAGTTACTTGCAAGTGTATTTCCAAAAGTGCCATTCTCAAGATAGTATAGGTACGTAAAATAATAATAATAAATCTTTATTTTCAGACCCTCTGGTCTGATGACCCTCTGGTATTATGGATCTCTATCCATAATACACGAAAAATTTGGCACTGGCGCCGATTCCCTTGTTCACAAACTAAATTAAATTTAAGTTCAGTGCATCTTTTCTTTCTATTTCATTAAGAAGAGGACAGAAGATACATTTTAGTTTAGTCCTGTCAAATTAATCAGCGCCTGTCACTACTCCATACAAGTTTAGACGTGATTAAAAACTTGCCTACTAAAATTACGTCAATTTACGTCAAGCGCTGATTAATTTGACAGGACTAAACTAAAATTGATCTTCTGTCCTTTTCTTAATGAAATATAAAGAAAAGGATGCACTGAACTTAAATTTAGTTTAGTTTGTGAACAAACCACCGCTCTCAAAACGGTGAAGGAAAACATCGTGAGGAAACCGGCATGTCCTAGAACCAAAAATTCGAAGACATGTGACATCTACCAACCCGCACTGGACCCGCGTGGTGGATTACAGCCCACTCCCTGTCACAGAGAGGAGGCCTGTGTCCCAGCAGTGGGAACATTATAGGCTGATTATGTTGTGAACAAGGGAATCGGCACCAATTACTAACTTAACTAAACTAAAACACACTTAAATAAAACTTATTACTTTACAGACTTAAATAACGGTCTGTGAGCCGCCATCCAGTGACTTATTATCAGGCCATCCACCCTGCCGGCTTCAGTAGCCACGAGGCTGCGCACCCTACGCATCAGTGATACGATTCGCAGACGCAGCCGCGAACATCCCCGACGCGCTACAGAAGCGCGGCAACCTCAGAGCATTACCCGGAACGCAATTATACCTATCGGACTCGTAGCACATTGTACGAGCCCGGTATACATATAACTGACCCACAGGGCGCACGAAAAGACAGATCTGAAAATTTTCATTAAACATTTTCCGAGTATACCTACGACAAGATAATGCTAGCTTTTCATAATTAATTTTATCATTCACCTTATCCACTTTAATGTTTTAAATTAATTAATAAGCTACTTATAAAATTATATTCCAAACAACTTAACCTTTTAACCCTAAAATGCCATGCCAAGACGAAGTTCATGTCCCGTTTAACAAAGACAAAATCGACGATTATTCATCGTTGCTCCTCAATACCTCGACGAGCTCAGTTGCTCATTGCAATACTCTCTCACCTAACAAGTGGCAACACAACCTGTCACTACTCACATAAATAACCTTTTAATTGAACAATTCCTTTCCAGCTGACGCATCAAGCTACCTTGTAAGTCCGCTAAGCAAAACAACTGCGGTCATAAACCACTCTATAAGTTCACCATCTAGCCGAATTAACTGGCAGTAAATCTATCGAACGATCGCTTTCAGACCGAATTTATTTTATACACGGAAGTGTGACCTACATGATCGGCCGATCGGTCGATCAGGAATACACTTAGCAATTTAGTGTTATGTTTTGAGCGGGTTTTGACTTATTTTTTTGTGAGATATAGAACGTTAATGGGTGTTTACAGGATTCAGTTGGATTTTGTGAAGGATATTAATTATTTTTTAATTGAGGCTTTATGAAGGTACCTACTCGGAAGTGCGCAGTAATTTGTATCTAATCCCAGCAGTTCGTGTAATAATTTAGTTATTTTTGGCTATTATAAACTAACATTGGTATACTTAAGTGTAGCAAAAACGCTTGATAATCTTGAAATCACTGTTAGTAACGACTTTTGTTTTTTTTTTGGGTTGGGAATTATCAAACTTCTCCCGCTCTAGGCGGAGTGTTTGTCAGACTCTTACTGAATAAAACCCACCCGTATTCCTTCCGTTGCCTGTGTCGCCAGGGGTCTCGGTAACCCTTTCGTACTTTGCCGCGACCCCGGCAGGTTAGTAACTACTAAGCCAAAATTTGGGTGTATCAGTAGGTACCTACTGGGAAAATTCGACACATTCAACACATATTTCTGCATGTAACAAGTAAAACTTTATAAATAAACAACAGAACAACTACATTCCCATCAATGAACGAACCACTGCCAGTTCCAAGAACAGTTTCCAAACTGTTACTCAAACGCTTAACTCTCTCGCGGCGCCTGTATTTTTTCAACGAAAACGCCACAAACGCCAACTTGTAACAATTTCAGCGACTACATTAAGACATAAACCACGCTTCAGATTCCACTGAAATTGCTCACGGCATTCTATAAATCGGACGCACTCGACGACCGTTCGGTCTATTTCGGTAAAAATAAATAAATATGTGCGCGAGCGGCCGCACTCGTGGCTTAACCCGAGATGTGAATTTAATGCTGGATGTGCTTTGCTGTGGGGGAATTGCTGGGTTTTTGTATGGAGAGGTAAAGTTGACCTGTTACAAGAAACTGAAGAGAAAAACTCGTACCTATCTTCAGATCTAGCTGCTTTAATTTGACTTGAATTACTAAGTGATGAGTAATTCAGTAATTCAGGTCAAATTCAGTCAATCAGTTACTAAATATTAAGGTATTCGGTAATCCGAATACTTTAATATTTAGTCACTGATTGATTTCATGATCTGACAAATCAGAAGATTGGTTTTGGGTCGCACCACATTGTAATCATCTCATAATATTTGCGAAATTTGGGTTTGATAACCTATCAATAACTAGGTATGTCTAGAGAAATTATGAAGTTATTATGTATCATTGCCTATTTATGTAATATAAACTGAAATGGTTCTGTTTCACGCTGATATCAGCCATATCCGTTGTCCCTACATCATTGCTCAGCGCACGACAAGTCGTCCAAATATAGCGGCACTTGATAACGACGTATTAGACGAATAAATGTTTTACGTCCGCCGGGTAAGTGTTCCATATTTATAATTTTGGTTTTCGAACGATGATGGAACATCGATCGGTTAAACTTCCTGTGTCTTTGAGGAGTCGCGGCGGGAGGGTTGAGTACCTACCTACTTGACAGTTTTTAATTTTAAATATCGTTAAAATTGTATAATATCTACTAGCTTGGATATTTTAATGGTATCATTGAATTTTATCGCAGGAACTTTAGTGGTATTCCTGAAAACAAAAAATGGTTTTCCGTCTTTTCCCAATGATATCCCAAAACACATCACGCCATAAGTAAACAGGACAGGCAGTTTTAGCTTTACATGCGTTACCTAATACCTATCACTAGAAATATTTAAAAAACGTAAATATCATGAGCTTTCATACTTAGTACTTTAACCTGTAAAGCCCGTGACTCCGATTCGGTGTCAAACAATAGAAAATCAATTGTATTTCATTAGCTGTCCTTGACCAATTAAGGAAGCAAGTTTTGATTATGTATAACTATGTCTAGATAGAGTATCGCGCTGCAAAAGAACTACAACAAACAGGCCATTTTTGTTATGCTCGTGTGCGTGACAACTACGTCTTACAGTCGCGCCACATCATTGTGCTGTCATTGTGTTATTCTAGTGTGCGTGCATTTTGCAGCCATCTGTTGGACGCAATTTTTTTCGATGAGTTCACAGTCTTGACTGTCTGACTGTCTCTCTATACATATTTATATCTTTGGTTTTTATATTTTAAAAGCACCTGTACAGCCACTTGTCTCCAATCGTTTGAGAAACCTAATTTTCTCTTATGAGACGGAGGTAACTGAATCCTCGAACAAAAATTCAGCCACTTCAGCGAACAGGTATTCATCTTCAGGAATCAAGACATCAATCAAATGATGCATCCATTTACCAGATTTCAAAACTGCTGCGTGAAAATCACCAACATTCTAAATTATACATATCATACATACTCCACACTAATCAGTAAAATGCGGACAGTCCTGCTAATGTCAAAGCGGCCGTTAAATTACAACAAGCGGCGCATGAGACTTAATAATCGCTGGAGCAGCTTGTGTGACGCCCATCGCGTTATACAGACGCCCTGCTAGGGTCACCAGTTGTGAGGCTTTTTGAAGAATAAAGTCTTGTTGAGATTTGTTTGAAATTGGGTATTATTTGGAACTAGGATTTGGAAGGACTATAGTTAGTTTAGTGTTAAGTATTCTTTTAGAAAAAACCCAAGGGAGGATGCATGAAACCATAAAAACTAAAATAAATAAAAGTACAGTACCGATACCAGTAGCCCGCTGGGTAATTGCGCTGATATTTTACTGGATTCGTTTTCTCCTCTACTGATCGTTATTTCTTCACTACCGATCGTTATTTCTCCTGACAAAGTTTATTTATTTATTTATTTATTTATTCATTTATTTATTTATTTATTTATTTATTTATTTGTTTATTTATTTATTTATTTATTTATTTATTTATTTATTTATTTATTTATTTATTTATTTATTTATTTATTTATTTATTTATTTATTTTTATTTATTTATTTATTTATTTATTTATTCGTTTATTCGTTTATATGTATACAGTATCTTCGTATCTATTCTTATATTTTATAGTTATTTTCGTGTTATCTATCCCTTAAGTTGCACCTGCCATGTGTCTTCGCTGCATCACCCTAAGGTCGACTGGTAGAAAATGCCTCAGGCATTAAGTCCGCCTTTGTACGGTATTATTTTTTTACTTGTGCATAAAGTTTTAATAAATAATAAATAAATAAATAATTGCGTAACACATTATCAGTAGCAATGGCTTTCATTTTGACAGTTCAACAACATTCATTGCGTTATTTACGGTGTTGAGCAGACAAAATTTTCAAACATATGAAGCAATGGATTAGCAATCTGAAAAAATGTTTACAAAATTTTTACTCGCTAGCAGCAGTTTAAGCGATCCCCCCGCTACTTGTGCCCTAGTGCGTACATAGGGTCTTAACTCTTACAACTATCTTATTCTCTGATCAGATCCAGCCTGTCCCACCTTGCTGTCCTCCCCCCAGCGACGCCCTAAGCCGAGGTCCGTACCCCACAGGGGGTGCCCTTAGCGTGCAGTCGCTTAGTATTATAAGAAATTCGCCCCTGGCTGGAGGCTTTGAGTTCGCTTAACCGCTCAGGCCCGTGGCTCAATAACGTCATCTCTCAATCTCAAAAAAAACATTTTTATTCGATAACTACTTTCAAATCGCGCGCCGCGAGGGCTCCTATTCGGAGCCATTGGGGCTTTATCGGTTAAGGCAGCCACAGGAAAGTCCGGTTAAGTAGTCACGACCTCTCAAGGTCAACTAAGAGATGCCATACACAAAAAAAAAAACTATCTTATCCTATTTTTCACTGTTTACACTTATTTAGAACGTCACAAACACAAAACAGTCTTTTCACTTTGTATGCTCAGCGTTCGTTACAAGCAATATGCTTCAAAATCATTCATATTGTGAAAAAAGTGTTTCACAATGCTAGGCATTAATGGTACCTACATCAAACTTTAGTACAGAACGGGACTGTCACACAAGCAGCATGAATAGCAGAGTCGATCCTCTATAACCGAACTCTTTCTAAACTCACGACATAATATCCGCCGCCTATTGCAAATACAAATGCAAGTGTCATTTGAAGGATAGAGGGCTCGTGGCTGAATGATAACAGACGCACGGGTCGATCGAAGGTTCCAAGATCCATATATCGAGACCCCTCCATGCCTCTGAAAGTACGTTAAACCGTTAGTCCCGGCTGTCTTTCACAGATTTTTGACAGTCGTTACGGGTAGTCAGAAGTCCCAAAACTCTGACAAACAGTCTTGCCAAGGGGTATCGTGTTACCCAGTAACTTGGTTGTATAGGTCAGATAGGCAGTCGTTCCACGTAAAATACTGGTGTTCAGCTGCATTTGTTTAGACTGGAAGCCGACCCCTTAATTTATTATATATTTTTTTAATAAATTAATTTAAACCTCTTACTTTTACGCACTGTCAATATCGACGGAATAGTAACAGGTAACGCCATCTATCCAAATTAGCCGAAACTATCTTTACAGTAGTCGAATCGATTGCAGTAACTCCATCCAATGTCTTAATCGACTCCTTATTCCTCTTAAATATCTTCCACCGCATTTCTTCAAGTAGTGTCCCATAATCTCATCAAGTCTGCTCGCTCTACTTAAACGTGGGAACAGTATGCGTACGCGCAGCCGAGGCGGCGCGGGCGTGGTCAGCCAGCGCTTTGTTTTTCAAATAATTTCCGGACGCCCGTTTTTGGGAATACGATTTTTCGGCGGCCTGATGATTTATGTGTATCGGAGTAACAACTAATTATCTTCGGGAGTTCAAGCCAGTGTCCTTATGGGCGGGAGCTATTCGGCCTCTGTTTAAGAAAAAACTTTTTCTGATGTGCTTACATCATACTCAAAGGGGCCGTTAAAGGTTTCTATGGGAAACAGGATCCTGCAAGGAAATATTCTTTTAAGAAATAGCCACAGTCGCCTGCACATTAAATTACCACAAACCGTCAAATTTTCTCATTCGATTTTGAACTTAACCATCAATATTTTAAGGTTTAAAATCATTTGGAGAAATTTGACAGTTTGTTTTAAGTTAATATGCTGTACATGTGGGATTCGTAGACAAAACAATAGTTGTAATATATGAAAGTAAACGTCATTATCATCATCATCTGCCTAGCCTTTTCCCAACTATGTTGGGGTCAGCTACCAGTCTAACCGGATGCAGCTGAATACCAGTATTTTACATGGAGCGACTGCCTATCTGACCTCCACAACCCAGTTACTGGGTAACACGATACCCCTTGGTAAGACTGGTTGTCAGACTTTCGGGCTTCTGACTTCCCGTAACGACTGTAAGGATCTACAAATAACTGCAGGGACCAACGGCTTAACGTGCTTTCTGAGGCACGGAGGGGTCTTGGTATGTAAAGACGGTCACCCATCCACGGACCAACCGCGGCAAGCGTAGCTTAACCTGATCGATCGACCCGTGTCGGCTGTTATTACTTAGCCACAAACCCCTCAGTAAACTTCATTATCCAGCACAATAAATACAATTTCATATTTTTAGCGAGCAAGGTTTTTTCATTTTTCCCGTTCGAACATCCTCAATTGTTTTTCTCCTTTCATTCCTGTATTGCCACATTCTATAAGTGCGGATACATTCATATAATTATCTTACAATTGTTCAACGATCAGATATCAGTGATATCACAGACCCAATCGCACGTAGGTACTTAAAAGTAAATCAAAATGTAAGAAAGGTTAGGTTGCTTGACGTAAACTTACCCATTTGTACTACTGCAATTGTAAAATCTCCTAAATTAACATTGCAAAGCGTTTTAGCGACTCCAAAAAAGTAAAAACATCAATGTCCTAAATGAAATCACTTAAAATACCTCACAGAAGGACACACCATTTTTACTTTCATAATTGCATTTAAAAAAAGAACACAAAGGCACCGGCCGTTTACAAAAAGGTAATCGATTAGGATCGGAACGATTATAAGTTGAATCGATTATCCAATACATTCGAATCCCGTGTCACCCATAACTAATCGGTGTGGACCACAAACAATGGTATTTCTTCATCACGAACAAAAACGGTGTGAGGCAGAATATGGGATTATGAAGTATTGATACCTAGAGCTGTGTATAGGGTGTTTGAAAACAATACACGATTAATCAGTTGAATTTTATAAAAAGTTTTTGTTGTTCGTCTGAAATATCAGTTTGGGTTTGGTTAAGGTAAACTGATGTAAATGAATAAGTTTGTACCTACATATAGCCTGTATTGACCAATTTTTGGTCTGCCTGAGCGTAGATACAGTTACTTAATAATCATTGCATTAATAAGTGAAGCGAACATTTTGTAGGTACCCCTTTTTACGAAAATTACGCGAAAAATGAGTATGAAATATGGCTCAGTTAAATTTTATGAGGAGGTGCAGAAAGCAGCTTTAAAAAATAAATTAAATTAATAAAAAAAATATTACACACACTACCATGCGTTAGACACACACCCATAGTAGGTACCATGGCCTCATGACTTGAAGATAGATAGGTGACAGAAGTGACATCTTGAGCATGGATTATGTACCTAAGTACTTTTTAATAGCATGGAATTAGTATACTCTTAGAATTAGTAAGTACTCTAAAGATTGTAAGTATAGGGGATTTCGACCAGTGGGCGACCACTAGTACATTTAGATCATGTCAACAACTCATCCGAAAAAATCACGACGTGACGTCAGCTGGTTATCATTTCAGTCTACTCTGAATAACTTTTGGGTTGGCTTAAAGTAATTACAATTTAGAACTCCATCAAATCTCGAAGACCAAAGAGATTACATCCATGTTCAACCAAACTGCCACTGACTACTCACACGAACGTATTAACAAAAGATAACCATCTCTAGGCGCTACAAAGAATCTCGTGAGCCACTTAAATAACAACCGGCTTTAAAAAATAAAGGAGAGAAAAGATTGACACGCTCTACACGCTGTATATAGCGTGCTTGTCAGCGGGGGAGGGCGCTTAGTTCATCGGATCAGCAGGACGCGGCGCCGGCGCAACCTTTGTACCCGAGAACAGCCGAAGTTAGCCGAATGGTTAAGGTTAGGCTTAAGATGGACAATAGACATAAGACTTGAGGAGAATGTTTTAAAAAAAGAAGATTGAAAGGTGTTTCGAAACGAAAAATATATAAAAATAACGCTTTCACAACCGCAATCGAAGAAGTCGCCAAATATGAGAGAAAAAAAAAAATAATTGAATACGACACAGGGCCGGTCACCCAACACCGGGTGAAAGTCCCGGTTAATGCTTTTAAACGTGACAGAGTGACAAGCTGACACCGACGTCCGCGCGTCCGAAACGGTTAATTTAGAACGAACGTGGGTGGCATTTAAACGGCGATTTGTGATTTGGTGCAATCAACTCCGGTTCTTATTTTGTATTGATTAATTCGAATTTGTGTAACGGTCCTTCGGATGACTCGTACCTACTGGCTTTAATCAAGTACATGGGTTCTTTAGGATGTTACCTGCAGAGGATTATACCTGGAAGTCTTTAATTATTGCAATTTAGCTGTCGTGTAGCTTTTTGAGGACAGTCCCCTGACAGTCCTCAAAAAGCTTAGGAAAAGTGGACTTCTAAGAGCTCTACTCAATCATCTGTCTACTTCTACTTCAGCATTTTACACGGATTGATTGCATATTATTTTATGACCTATACAACCCAGTGGAAAATAACAATCCAATAAAGTGTTACCCAGTTAATAAGCAGACATAATTTATCTGGTAAGCAAATCTTTTTAATTCAGAGAACTTACAGAAACGAGTAGATCCCTCCACAGATAATAACAATTATAATTTACACTGTGTCAAAAATCCCTTAACAACCACCACATACCATATTTGATCCACCAACTTCAAAGTTCTCACCGAATCAATCCTCTAAAAAACCGACTCATCATCCCTTTGATACCAATCCCGCCTCGCACCTTCCATCATTACCAGTTCTTAATTGCTACAAAATGTCCATCTAGTGTCGTCTGGTGTCACAAAAAGTATCATTTTTGTAACATCATGATATTTGATGAGACTTGCCTTTGTTTGCGGTGGTCTTTGATACTTTTTATCATGTGGAATGGTAATGACATGTGATAGAATAGATGTGAGCGTGTTTTGTTTGGGTAATGACAATGTTGGTTTATGCTCTGTTTTTATTGAAATTATATACGAGTATAAAGGACTTGCTTTTGCCAGCCGCTTCGCCCGTGTGGGGTTCGGAAAAAACCCAATAAAAATCTTCTCTATAAAAAAATACACATTTATATGTGTATTTTTTATGAAGAAGGTTTTAAGTACCTATCTATGTGGCAACTTTTTTTTTGATGATCGGTCAAACCATGTTGGACTTTATCAAACATAATAGCTACAACGCTAATTAATTACTAACTCTACACTCTCTACCTAGTTAAGAAAGTTACCAAATGATGTTAGAATTATGGTTTTAATTATATATCAATCAAATTTGTTACTAAAGTTAAGCATCTTATTAATTACCTTATTTTATATCGATTAAAATAAGGCATATGCTTATGTAATAATCAAACACAAATCAAATTGTCTATTTACGTTTTAAATCAATTAATTAAATAAATCAATTTTCTAATTCCACTTTGAGACTATTAATAAAACGACCCGACAACTGGCCATCTTACCTCTAATTAATTTTGAAACTATTTTTTTTTTTCGAATCAATTCCAAAAGTCATTTTAAAAAGAAACATTTAATTCTCACATATACGTGACATATGTAGGAAAAAAAATCCTTTTGTATTCTGCTCCAATTTCCTTCAGGATCTCCGAAGCGATGACATTGCTGATTTTTGACACCTTTACCTTACCGACTGCACTTGTCACTTAATTTTCAAGTTTATTCTTTGTTAAACAAGATTCAAAGTCAAATGGCTACTTGTGGATACAGCAGACTTCATCTAAATTTTACGTAGCAGCACTTACCCTTACTAAAATAAAGTTCAATTTCGTTTACCAATCGTTTTTCCGATTTAAAACAAAAGTTGGCTGCACAAAAGCTATCAAGGACCGTTATTAAAAAAATAAATAAAGGCATGTCCTCACACTTGTGATGACAAAAAATAAGGATGGCACGTTAATTTTGCATGAAATGACTTTGACGATACCAGGGAAGGCTGTGAAGTGGCTATTGTTGTAAGAATGATTCTGCGCATATGGTAAAATAACAGGACCCGCTGGAGGATGCCACCATAAGGCTACTTTCAAAACATACATTAAGACGCTGGCAACACCTAAACCGCGGCCACTGTCAGATTGCATATTGCAAAATATGAAGCAATTATCTATTAACTCAAAATTGAGTTGAGTAATCGAAAATAAAAAACAACCAAGTTCTGCATTCAAATAAGATGTTCTTGTTATTAATTAAATACGTAACATATGTTGATATTTGATACGTAAGAAGGTTAATTTAACGTTAGTTTGTAACGAGATTTTTTTTAAACGTGTTTTGGTAACAACCAAGTTATGCGAAATATGTTCAAAATTAACATATATTTTTCCGCTACCACAAACTACACAGATTTGGCATTTTTTCTCTTAAGAGAAGCCTATTTTGGTCGATTGGGCCTAGTCAGCGCCTTAAACAGAAATAAATGTAAATGTTATAACATTGATATCGCTTACAATACTTACCTAGCTACCAGCAGGCTTCAAAATAATAATCATTTAATTCAAGTAACATGACTCATGGTTTTAGTAACAACATACTTACAAACTATGTAAGCAAAACATTAAAACAAACAATAGAATAGAATAATATTTATTTGCTTATTAAAAACATGGTATAAAAAGATGGTAAAATACAAAAATAACAAGAGCAAACATGTTTTTGCTTAACAGTTACAAGCGTACAAATTTTCTCAAGCATATTTAGCATTTATTGTCAAAGAAGTCTTTGACACTATAAAAACTATGACCACTAATATTTGCTGCAAGGCGACAGGCCTAACAGATACCCTGCAGCAGTGCTTCACAACCGAACGATCTAGCCTGCTTGCTACCATAGACAAGATGCTGATGGTGCTGGCCCGCACCCTACTAACTAGGGATGCGCACCGCTTCTTCATCACAGTGTAGAAGCAGTCAACGCAAGTTTTAGCAAACATCCCTGACGCGTTGCAGTATTGGGGCAACCCCATCAGCACCCTGAATGCGTTATTATATTGAAAGCGAAAGGCGCTGTATGATTATTTCTGAGTATAATGAGCCCACAGACAGGAATAGTAAAAAGACGTACAGTAAGCACTAAATATAGTACGCTTGACCTGTTAGCATGACGCTTTCTACGCTACTGTAGAATATAAATCGCTTGTCTACATTTCTCGGTAGAAATCTGTCAACTGTCTACACGGAAATGTCACTTTTTTCTACTCTTCCGTTGACAAAACGCTTCTCTACGGTTCTCGTGCTAAGCTTGCTGCTGCTCTTTGTTGGATAACATGCTTCCAATTCGAAGTTCGAATGGCTCTGTTCAATAATATGTGCTTACATAATATTAGTATGTAGCTAGGTATCTACACCTACCAGCAGGCTTAGCACAAGAACCGTAGAGAACCGTTTCGTCGACGGAAGAGAAGACAAAAATGACGTTTCCGTGTAGACAGTTGACAGATTTCTACCGAGAAATGTAGACAAGCGATTTCTATTCTAAAGTAGAGTAGAAATAGAAAGCATCACACTGATCCTGTAGCCCATATCAGAAAGGCTCTTACCTACTAAATCTTGAGGACTGTATAACACAGTAAGTATCGTAAAGTCCTTTCTTGAACTATGACATTCATCTTGGTTCTGTACCAATTGAATCCAGTATTGAACTGCAATTTTCGTTACGAGGGAGCCCCCCCCCCTCCCTCGTGGCTAAGTAATAATAGCCAAATGGGTCGATCGATCCAGTTAAGCTACGCTTGCCGCGGTTAGTCTGTGGATGGGTGACCATCTTTACATACCAAGACCCTTCCGTGCCTCAGAAAGCACGTTAAGCCATTGGTCCCGGCAGTCATTCGTTTATCTTTGACAGTGGTAACGGGTCGTCAGAAGCCTGCTGGCAGCCGGTCTTACCAAGGGTATCGTATTACCCAGTTACTGGGCTGTGGAGGTCAGATAGGCTGTCGCTCTATGTAAAATACTGGCTGTATCCGGTAAGACTGGAAGATGATGATGATCAAACTGCAATTTTAGCAATATTTCAATACTAATATGCGGTCAAGTTGGAATTTATTGGGTATCGTGATTCCAACAGGATCAAATTTCTACTAAGATTTTAGGTATCCATTATTAGTTAATCCTTACAAATAAAATTAATAAAAAATCCCATCTAACGAAATCTTTCACTTTACGTGGAAAATAGGTCTTGCCTGGTTTCTGTCGCGGGAAGGTACCTACTTATGGGTCACCGAGGCCCCCGCAACACAGGCAATAGGAAGGAATACGGGTGGGTTTTAGTCAGTAAGAGTCTGACACACCCTCCCGCTCCGCCCATAGCGGGAGAAGTTATTTGATGATTTCCCACCCTCAATAAAAAAAAAGCCTGGTTTCTAAAAGTTGCTGATAAAATATAAATAGGAGCAATGACCGCTATTCCCATGCTAAAACGTGACAAGTATTTTAGAGGTATGATAACTAGAGGACATTTATTCAAGTTTATCTTTTTGAAAACCTTATAATTATCTCCGTTTATCTTTATAATTATAACACTTGCGTTGCTTAATTATAACACACAGCTTTGACAATACCTCAAACCCAAAACCTTCAAAAACACCACGAAATTCTAAGAAATCTATTCCCTGAACAATCACCAGTTTACCTTGACCCTTCAAATTCTCCTCTTTAACCCTTTTACGAAACATTTGAACCCCTACCAAGGGAGGGTCGGGAGGGTTTCCTACACTGGTTAAAGGTGGTAGGTTTTATGGTGTATAGAAATCTATGATTCTCGCGGCATCTTCTAATTAAGACGTGGGGACATAAAGTAGAAAAAGATATGAAAAAAAAAACAATATAATTACCATGACAACACGTTTATGGTCCATCGGGTTGTATGGTGTTTCTTGATAGTGTTTATTTTTTTTATTGAAGGTAATCATGGGTTGATTTTTATACATAAGTGGTTGATTTTTGTGGGGTGTGAGTTCTAGGTGAGCAGTGGTGGCCCAGTGGTAACGGCCGCAACTTACGAGTTGTAGGTCGTAGGTTCGAACCCAGACAGGCGCTTCACTTTGTGTAATTTATTTCGTCACCATTCACAGCAAAACTGTGAAGGAAAACCGGCTTGTCCTAGAACCAAAAATTCGAAGACATGTGACATCTACCAACCCGCACTGGGCCCGCGTGGTGGATTACGGCCCACTCTCTTTCACAGAGAGTAGGCCTGTGTCCCAGCAGTGGGAACATTATAGGCTGATTATGAAGCGTCTGCCTGGGTTCGAACTTACAACTGAATGAGAACTTATGGAACAACAACAGATTTATACGATGCTTTTTGATATCATTTACGCAAAGTAAAGCGCCTGTCAGGGTTCGAACCTACGATCTACAACTTGTAAGTCGCGGCCGGTACCACTGGGCGGTGGGCCACCACTGTTCACATGTTACCTGGTTTGGCCAAATAGGTAGGTACATGCTATTGACCAAATATTTTACCACAAACTATTTGCAATATTTTTAGTTGTATTCCCCCTTCAGAGGGGATGAGGTGGCATATCGCTTCCGTTTAGTATCGCGCCTCCGGCTGTTGCCACTTCCGGTTCGGATCTGAGTGTTTTGTGTGTTTGTTTATTATAAATATAGGTATTAACCTATGTTTTTATCATTGTGTGAATATACCTAGTTTTGGTGTCCCGAATAGCTTAATATAAATTTTAGTAGGTAGGTATATCATCTTGAATTCTTTTGTTTTTACCTATTGTGGTCTAGTAATTTTATTCTAGGTGCATCGTCTTCACATATACCTACGCTGCTTTGCCCCCGTGGCTTTTTCTAAAATAAAAGTACTACCTAAGTTACTCCTACAATATCAGTTCTACCTATGCCAGTGAAAGTCTTGTCAAAATCGGTTCAGCCGTTTCAAAAATTTTAAATATTGTTTTTTTTTTGTAATAAGTACCTACCGTAGGTATATGCATCTAGTAAAGAGCTGTTATTTTGACATTACAAACAGACACTTCTATTATATTTATTTGTAGGTATATATAGATGTCCTTATACAAAATATTGTAGGTATAACATTTTAAAAGAGTAACGGTGGAGTTTCTTGCCCATTCTTCTCCATACGAAACTACCTTTTGGAAGGGGCGACTGGAATCAATTCTATTTGTTTGTAAATTTTGACGTTCAAAAGTGCCTTTTATGTCTAATTAGATGGGCTTATGGCTAAGTAGTAACAGCCGCACGGGTCAATCGATCAGGTTAAGCTACGCTTGCCGCGGTTGGTCGGTGGATGGGTGACCATCTTTACATACCAAGACCCCTCCGTGCCTCGGAAAGCACGTTAAGCCTTTGGTCCCGGCTGTCATTCGTAGATCTTTGACAGTCGTTACGGGTCGTCAGAAACTCGAAAGTCTGACAACCAGTCTTACCAGGAGGTATCGTGTTACCCAGTAACTGGGTTGTGGAGGTCAGATAGGCAGTCGCTCCATGTAAAATACCAGTATTTTCCGTTAAGCCGATACAGCTGAATACCAGTATTCAGCTGTATCCAGTAAGACTGGAAGCCGGCCCCAACGTAGTTGAAAAAGAAAAAGATATCGTACCAATTTGTTGTAGGTATCTATAGTTCAAACATTTTTCAACAGATGGCGCTGTCTATTCATATTTTTATTGAATTAATCAATAAGCTAGGGTTATGTAGGTATTAGCTTTTCTTTTGATTAACACCGTTGTATAAGTACGTTGGAATTTACAGTAATTGGTAGGTCTGGATATATATGATCACATAATCAGCCTATAATGTTCCCACTGCTGGAACACAGGCCACCTCTCTTTGAGAGGGAGTGGTAATCCGCCACACGGGCCCAGTGCGGGTTGGTAGATGACTTCGAATTTGTGATTCTAGGACATACGGGTTTCCTCACGATGTTTCCTTCACCGTTTTGAGAGCAGTGGTGATGAAATAAATTACACAAAGTAAACCGCCTGTCTGGGTTCGAACCTACGACTCGTAAGTCGCGGCCGATACCACTGGGCCACCACTGATATATTGATCGAGAGACTTTAATTTTGAATAATTGGACACTGGCGCCGATTCCCTTGTTCACAAACTAAACTAAATTTAAGTTCAGTGCATCTTTTTCTTTCTATTTCATTAAGAAAAGGACAGAAGACAAATTCTAGTTTAGTCCTGTCAAATTAATCTAATATACTTGTTAAACCTAAGTAGAAAAAAAACAAAACATTCCAAATTAGATTTAAAGGATATGGATGGATATGGATAGTTTTGTTTGAAAGACCAAAGACCTTATTCGTTTTTTTAGCAAACAGTTTTTAACCCGTCAATTAGGTACCTATAGAATAGAATAGATTATATTTATTGTAAAACATATAGGTAGGTAGGTAAGTACCTATATAGGTGCCTACATCAAATAATATGTGCAAGGTCTTAAAATAACAGGTAGATCTGCATGTTTTGCCATTGATCGCGTACCTACAAAATAACATATTTTTGATTTAGAATAAACCATAAAAAAATTGAGTCTACACAACAAACTATGAAATTAATAATTTAATCCTAATGTTAATGTTTTTACAGATTTGAGGAAAATTGTGAAAATGTCGTTTTTATATGCAACGTTAACTACAACTCCGCTACGTCCTACGTCCGGAGCCACTTCGTAGGCGCTACACGACGCTACGACAAAAATCCCGAATGTAACCGAACCACGTGACAGAGGCGTAGACGATCTTTCCCGATGTCACCACGATGTCATTGGGTGCGCGCGACGTTTCCCATTGGTCGACAGTGTCGCGAAGGCCGTGCGACATCGCCTATTGGTCGCATATGTCACAGCGTAGGCGGAGCTTATGTGTTCCAATTTTAAAATAAATAGTAGCCCACGTGGTTTGAGTTTGTTATGTTTTCTTTTGACAGTTTTCTTTCATTTGAGATTTGTAGAGATGTGCTGAATGACTTTATATTTTACGAGATAGGTAGATATTATTACTAATATTAATGTAGTTCATATTAGAAACGTTAATATTCGGCTACACGTAAACTTTAGCTCAATTGAGGAGATTAAAAATCAAAATCAAAAGTCGTTTATTCAAATTAAGCTAAGAATCAGCACTTTTCGAACGTCAAATTTATAAGACAGTCCCCCAAAAACGCCAGCCCTTCACCACTTCCTAGTGCTTTAGCTGGGAAGAAGAAATGGCGTAACAAACTTCCCAGCAGCACAGCTTTCTGTTTAGTAAAAAAAAAATGACTCTAGGTACCTACACATCATATGCAAAGTAATTAACATTAGGTTCGAAACACAAAACATTAAATTAAGTTACTTGCTTAGGTACTTTACTTTATTAGGTAGATAGGTAGGTAGGTATATAGATAGATAGATAGGTACCTACCTACCTACTATTTTCTTAGATGGTTTGGTCATGTTGAGAGGATGAATGAAAGGCGACTAACAAAAGGTATTTACAAGGCAGATGTGAGTGGAAACACCCTGAGGGGACGCCCCAGGAAGACATATAGTGACCTCATTGGTGATGTTCAAAAAGGTCAGGTGCGTAGTATACTCGCAAACAGCGTGCGTGTATGACCAGATGTATGAACGTAAACGAAGCAAAAGGAGTATGTAAGGAGCGTAGCAAGTGGCGTTCTATAGTTTCTGCCTACCCCCATGGGAAGAAGGCATAAGTTTATGTATATGTATATATGTAGGTTATCTATCTATCTGGGTTTCTAATGATAAGAGCCTCACACTCACCAATCTTAGCAGTACCTACTTACCTACATAAAAAAAAAGAAGTTTTTATTGTTTCTCTTACAATTGCTATACCTACTTATACCTACAGTTCAAAATTGAGGAAGCCCGATAAGTTATAAGGATACTTGTGATGGGGCTACCTCGTAACTTCCCCTGGTTTAGGCACTAGCTACAAATTTGAGACATAATTTAAGGAAAATCAAACTTCACACTTAAGTAGGACCCTGCGTTTCTCCCAGCTTATAAGATGAGGACATCCACGAGTTTTGTGTTTGTAAATCATTGAGAGTATTTGCAGCAAGTAAAATAGGACGTAAGTACTCATAATACTGTAAGTAGGTACCTATCTAGGCACTGTATCGACGATTAAGTGACAATAACTCCTGTGAACTGACATTTTGGCCATTTAATTTTTTTTACGTACCTAGATATTGCGTGAGCTGGCAAAAGCAGCTAACTTTAAATCTTATTTTTTAACGAGTTACTGATACCTAACTGACAATAACTAAATAAATTAAGCAACTGTATACTGTAAAATAAAACGTTTTGTTTCGTTTCCTGTATAATTATGTTTTGGTAGATAAAGGTTCTTGTCACTTCATTGTCTATATGATTGTAGGTAAGTACTTATCGAGGAAGGTAACGTGTTACACTAAAATAATATTCCTTTTTGTTAACTGTTTATATATTTATCTTTTATAATACCATACACGTGTTTGTGAGTTCATTCAAGACTGTCACTGTGACAATTCATCGTTTTTCATCTATCTTCCGATTTTAAATACCTACATATTTTTATTAAGTTGCCAGTGTCAACAAGCGGCTAGGATGATGCATTATCATAGAACCTCTACAGTACCTACCTTCTTTGATATAAGTTTGGGACGGGCTTAGACTGTAGCCATAACCAATCAAGTTTTTGGTCTAAGCTAACAAAATCTCCTACACTTTTTAATAGGTCAAGGACAGCTAATAAGACATAATTGATTTTCCATTGTTTGGCTCCGAATAGGATAGATACGTGCCGGGCTTCACAAGTTAATATATCGAAATGACCAAACCATATAGGTAAACCAATCACCATTAAATAAAAAATCGCCGTAAGTATACCTAAAGTGCCATTTTTCTGAACACGCTAGGCGAGGACGGGGTGTCGCCGCGGGCTGCGGGGGGGTACCGTATTGATCGCGCACCGTCCCGACACCCCAGTCCGCCAAAAATTGTTGGCCGACCAGCGCACACATAAAAATGAGAGTTTGTCTAATGGCACCTACGCCTAACGGTTTGATGTCCATCGCGGCCATTTTTAATGGTTTATGGTACAAGTTTAATTTGCTGTCTTTGTCTGGTTCCCACGGTATTTTGAGAGAAAAAAAGATTCTTATATGTTTCCGGGCAATTTGCTAGCTGACTTCAACAAGGGCCTACCTTACCTCTCCTGTTTTGTTGCGTAAGCAGTGAAGATGGTATGTAAGTTCGGGCCTTTTTTGACATAGGCAGGTATATTGAATAGGTAGGTTTTCTCACAAAAAGGTTTTCATCAGCCAGCAGGCTTAGCATGACGCTTTCTATTTCTTCGAAGAATAGACACGGCTCTTTCTATACAAAGTGACATTTCATTTCTCCATTTTTGACATCTCACCGTAGAAATCCTTCTACAAACTGTCATTTTGTCTTTCGTTTCTAACGATCTTTGTCTAGGTCCTTTTTTATGTAGAAGGATTTCTACGGTGGGATGTCAACAAAGGAGAAATGAAATGTCACTTTGTATAGAAAGAGCCGTGTCTTTTCTTCGAAGAAATAGAAAGCGTCATGCTAGGCCTGCTGCAGGATTAGCACGAGAACCGTAGAGAAGCGTGTTGTTGACAGAAGAGTAGACGTTTCCGAGAAATGTAGACAAGCGATTTCTACTCTACAGGAGAGTTAAATAGAAAAATCTTAAAAAGTAGGTACTTAAGTATGTGGTAGTCAGAGCAGGTCACATTAAGACATAGGTACATATTTTAATTTAGGTATTAAGAAATACTTAGATATCTATCTCTGGGTATAATCGGCCTAAGCATAGGCGAAATAAACACGCAATAATCAGCAAGCACGTTAAGCCGTTGGTCCCGGCTGTCATTCGTGGATCTTCGACAGTCGTTACGGGACGTCAGAAGCCCGAAAGTCTGACAACCAGTCTTACCAAGGGGTATCGTTGTACCCAGTAACTGGGTTGTGGAGGTTAGATAGCCAGTCACTCCATGTAAAATACTGGTATTCAGCTGCATCCGGTTAGACTCCTGCCGGGGTCGCGGGAAGGTACTAAAGGGTCACCGAGGCTCCTGGCAACACAGGCAACAGGAAGGAATAGGGTGGGTTTTAGTCAGTAAGAGTCTGACACACCCTCCCCGTCCGCCCAGAGCGGGAGAAGTTATTTGATGATCTCCCATCCAAAAAAAAAATAAAATCCGCGTAGACTGTAAGCCGACCCCAAAGTAGTTGGGAATAGGCTAGGCAGATGATGATCTATAATCAGTCTATAAGTAATGTGCCCACTGCTGGGACACAGGCCTCCTCTCTTCGAGAGGGAGTGGGCCGTAATATACCACGCGGGCCCAGTGCGGGTTGGTAGGTGTCACATGTCTTCGAATTATTGGTTCTAGGACATGCAGGTTTCCTCACAATGTTTTCCTTCACCGTTTTGAGAGCAAAGGTGATAAAATGATTTACACAAAGTAAAGCGCCTGCCTGAGTTCGAACCCACGACCTACAACTTATAAGTCGGGCCGTCACCACTGGGCCACCATTGCTCTTCTCCTAGTCATTCATCTTCCTACTGGCCTTAAATGGTAGGTATTATGAAGCATCAGTTAAGTGCAGCTCGATTCAAACTTGGTGGCGGCTCTGAAGAGACAAATTCATGTGTCATCGGTGACACATGAATTTGTTACTGCGCAGCGACTCGCCTCATGTTTCGAGGCAGTTCGATACCACTACCTACTGTATCAATTATTACAGACATCAAACTAAACTATTGCGAATTTCATGTCATCGCTTCAGCTAATTAAGTAGCTACCTACCTATAATTTTCTTCAGAAAGGACATGATTTTTTTCTTGTAGGTACCTAATTTGTACTTTAATAACGTAAGATAAGGTTCGATTTTGTGGCGACGAGACTTATTTGGTGTCTGGTCCGGGATGTTTATCACACCGTGGTGTAATTTTTTATGTTGTTTCAGGTTTTCTTTTTTGTTCGTCAAGAAGAATGATAGTGATTGAAATTGTTAGGTACCAGTTTTCCTACGTTTCTCTCTGGTGGACTACGTGGAAAATGTATCGTAGATACTTACCATCTTTCAGCAAGTTACTCCGGCAATGCAAAAGGCACTAAGGGGTCCCCGAAACGATCAATTGTAATTGTTCAATTGCCATCATTTAGTCCACCAGAGAGAAACGTAGGAAAACTGGTACCTACCAATTTCATTTTCTCAAATGTACAAATATAAATAGAACACCACCAAAATGTTTTATTCTGAAAGCCCTCAACATAATCAGCCTATATTGTTCCCACTGCTGGGACGCAGACCGCCTCTCTGTGAGGAGTGGGCCGTAATCCACCACGCGGGCCCAGATGCGGGTTGGTAGATGTCACGTGTCTTCGAATTTTTGGTTCTAGGACATGCCGGTTTCCTCACGATGTTTTTTCTTCACCGTTTTGAGAGCAGATCTGGCAACTCTAATTTATATTATTCGTTCAAATTATTACACTACAGTGTCTGACTCAGTGAACGTGCGATTTGAACCATAAAACAGTTCATTAAAGGCGATTGGTTCTAGTCTAGGTGGACGGTGGCGACCTGCGGTCGAATGTGGAACTAACCGCATTAGACATCCGTCACCGAGCATTCATTTAATTACTTTTAAAGCTATATCATAATGTATTGGCGTTTTATACTAGTTTTGTTTCCCCTTTAGCCCTTGTACCCACGGGCGATTTTTTTCTCGCACTGGATTTGCAACGCTCTGCTTAGCGCCGAGAGTTGAAAATCCAACAGTGTGTTTATTTTACCGCGCTGAGATCTACTCTGTTGGATTCTCAATGCTCGGCTCAACAGCGAGAGTTGAAATTCCAGTGCGCCAAAAAAAACGGTTGCGAAAAATCGCCCATGCGGACCTGCGAATGTGGTCAAAACCGATTAAATCGACTTTATCATTAAATGTCTTAGGTAGGTACAATACGAGTAATCTGGGTGCGTTGAGTGCGGTACGAGACAAGCATACATTTTAGTACCCTTACAAAAATCTGATACTTTCGGGAATAAGTTAGGTTAGTTACAAAATAGTTGGGAAAAGGCTAGGCAGATGCTGATCTATAATCAGCCTATAATGTGGCCACTGCTGGGACACAGGCCTCCTCTCTGTGAGAGGGAGTGGACCATAATCCACCACGCGGGCCCAGTGCGGGTTGGTAGATACCACATGTCTTCGAATTTTTGGTTCTAGGACATGTTCCTCACGATGTTTTCCTTCACCGTTTTGAGAGAAGTGGTGATGAAATAATTTACACAAAGTAAAGCGCTTGTCAGGGTTCGAACCTACGACCTACAACTCGTAAGTCGCGGCCGTTACCACTGGGCCACCATTGCTCAGGGCCTCAAGTCTGCTATTACAATAGTGTCAGAATGGTCTGTTCCGATGCTCATTAATGACACCATTATATTAGTAGATTACCAAACTTGTCAAAATCAACAATTATAAAATCAATTATAGACCATTCTGACACTATTGTAATAGCAGACTTGAGGCCGTGTTGTGTGTTTGAATATATAATCGATTTGGAGAATTATAACAGTTGAAGGGATATTCGAACGAAATAGGTACTGTAAAGCCCGCATGAGGAAACAAAATGGCGTGACAGTTATTAATATCCTGCCGTGACCATCCTACTAATACGAGTATTATAAATGCGAAAGTTTGTACCTAAGGATGGATGGATGCATGTTTGTTACTCTTTCACGCAAAAAGTACTGAACGGATTTGGATGAAATTTGGCACACAGATAGTTTATAACCAGGAATAACACATAGGATACTTTTTATCCCGATATACCCACGGGATCAAAACTTATGCGGGTGAAACCGCGGGGTGCATCTAGTCCTAAATAATATTTTAAATGCGAAACTGAGTTTGATTTTGGTTTGGTTCGTGTGTGACCAGATGTATGAACGTAAACGAAGCAAAAGGAGTATTTAAGGAGCGTAGCAGGTGGCGTTCTATAGTTTCTGCCTGAAGAAGGCGTGAGTTTATGTAAAACGGCTAAACTGATTTGGATGAAATTTGGCACATAGGTGGCTCATGACCTGGGTTAGGACATAGGATTCTTTTTATCCCGGTAGTAGTTACCTACCCACTGGATAATTACCGACCTCCGCCCGGGCGAAGCCGCGGGGAAAAGCTAGCAGTCTAATAAAGAAACCGCCGGTGACAAAAATAAGTTTTCATATAGTATTTTATAAGTAGCCTTTAGGAACGACACTTTGTGAGGTCACTAACTACAATCGCGTTCGAAGGGTTAAGTATATTATTTCTATAGAAAAACTTTTACTTATGGCACTGAACCACGGTAAAGGCTCCCATAGAAAGCCGCGACGCGACTCTGGTAGAACAATTTCCATGAAGTTTTCACAGATATTGATATATGTACTAAAGTCTGTTTTTTAATCTCGGAGACTAATTTGACAGATGCAAATGTCAAACAACATATTGAAAAACCAAACAACAATCATTTGAAATGTCAAATTAGTCTCTGGGATTAAAAAACAAACTTTAGAGTCGCGGCGCGCCTGTTTGCTTTGCCTGGTAACTTTAGCGTGGTTTAGATCAGTTTGAAGATTACCTACACCTAAAGGTATGGATGTACCTAATGGATGAAAATCCAAATACGAAGGCACCACTGAAAATTTCGGGAATCAAGGAAGTGACACAACATTACTATTTAAAAATGTATTTATTGCTTTTCGAAGTATTCTCCGCGAAATTTGACACATTTTTCCATACCATGGAACAAGTCATTGAAGCAACCATTCCATTCGGAAGTTGGGGTCTCCAAAATGGCCGTTTTGTAGGTATCCACAGCTTCTTCAGGTGATGAAAATCTCTGTCCACGCAATTTATTCTTTATTTTAGAGAAAGTATAGAAATCATTAGGGCTTAAGTCGGGGCTGGTCTAATAATTCCGTTCCGTTAGTTACGGCGGATGGTCTAATAATTCTATGTTTTCTTGCTCTAAAAACTCTTTTGTTCTGTGCGCAGTGTGAGAACTCGCATTGTCGTGATGGAGGATGATGCGGCGGTTGCAGTTCTCTTTACGGAGTTCAGAAACGACCTGTGGCAAACAAATGCTAGCATACCATTCTGCATTAACCGTTCTTTGTCCCTCAAGAGGAATAGTCGTAACATGGCCGGTTTTGGAGACGAACGTGGCCACCATTTTTTTTGCAACACTCCGTGAACGAACAATTTTTGTTGGCTTTAACTCATTTTCGAACACCCAAACTCGTGACTGGTTTTTTGTTTCGAGTTCGTACGCGTATATCCAGGATTCGTCACCTGATACGATGTTGTATACAGCATTTGAGGATCCTGCGTGGAATCGTTCGAGAGTTCTGACGCACCAAGTAACGCGAGCCGCTTTTTGCTCTTCACAGAGCGAATGCGGTATCCATCGGGAAAACAACTTTTTTACACCTAATTGTTCATGCAAGATTATTTGTATTTGACTCATGCCAATGTCTAAAGTTGCCTGAATTTCGCGGTATGTCACATGTCGATCTTCCTCAATCAGCTTACGCACAGCATCAACGTTTTCTTGGGTGACTGCAGTTTTTGGACGACCTTGACGGGGATCATCACTAAGCTTGACACGTCCACGTTGAAATTCAGCAAACCAGCGATAAATTGTGGTTTTGGATGGGGCTTCATCACCAAATGCAGAAATCATCCGGTCAACACACCACTGTTTTTGTGTTAAACCACTTCGAAAGTCTTAGTAAATCATCGCTCTTGAATTTTCTCGAGTCAATTCCATTTTCTCAACGACTAAACAAGTTTGACAAAACCTTGTGACAAGACCTAGAATCTTTTTTTAAATAAATAAATGGTATTCGATTTTTAAAACCAAGGAGTTTTCAATTAAAAAGATTTTAATATGACAGGAACAGTGGAAATATTCCATTCCCGATACTTTTGTGCAGCCCTCGTATATTTTAAGTAGAAAAAAAATTAAATTACAAGAAAGCTTTTTCCTTAGTAGGTAGGTGTAAAGTATTTTATTGCTAGCTTCAGTAAGTTTTTTCTTACCTAAAACAGAAAAACAGAAAACTTAAGTGCGTCAGCACTTAAGTTTTCTGTTTTTACCTATTAAGTTTTACCTTAAGTTTTTACCTATTTTATATTTCGTTTTCTGTAAAAGCTGTTGATTCATTTCCCTTCTTTGTACGGTGTCCTTGGGTTTGTGTCGTTTTATTGAAATAAAATAGTAATTTATTTTATCCTTTGATTTATTTTTGTACTCGTTTTTTAATAATTCAAGTAAATAGGGAAAAAAACAAAATAATTGCTGCGTAAGAGAGATAAGAAGTACCTACAATTGAAATTGTCTTTAAAATGGTATCAGGCCTCCGTAGGTACCTAATTAAAAATAAAATAAACCACTAAGTATTTCCTTATTCAACCCTAAAAAATAGCCGTTGCTATGCTATAACGCCTAAAGACATGAATCCTAGCACCCACCACAGGCAACACAAACAATGGGTTATTAACAGGGGCAGATGCGCGCGGCACCTGAACGGAACACTCGTGATCACAAATCATAATGTTTGGTAACGACACGATAAAACACCCAGCGGTGCTGGCTGGTTGCGATGTGACCTCTGCACAAAAAAGTAAAAAATATGAATTATGCATGGAGTTAGTATGTACCTACTATGCATTTGGAATTATGTAATCCAACTTAAACCTAATTTATAATCAGCCAATTTGCCCAACTTTTGACAAATGTTGGAGATTTTGTGTTCCTGTTGATCCAAGAAGGCTGGAAGGTAGTCTTACTATTAATAGATTAACATAATTACATACATAATCAGGCATCAGCATCCTCACTGTGAGAGGGAGTGGGCCGTCATCCAGCCCGCGGGCCCAGTGCGGGTTGGTAGATGTCACATGTCTTCGAATTTTTGGTTCTAGGACATGCTGGTTTCCTCACGATGTTTTCCTTCAGTGTCCTTCTGCAGTGGTGATGATATTATTGACACAAAGTAAAGCGCCTGCCAGGGTTCGAACCCACAACTCGTCACAAGTCACGGCCGTTACCACTGGGCCACGACTGCTCTCATACATAAACCCATTATTGCCATGATTAATGTGACTGAAAACCCCTTATATTTTTACAGAAATGTATGGATATACTTCTGCTTAGAAGTTGTTGCTCCACCATTTTAGTGCATAAGCACTTATACAACAGCATAAACTAAAACCTGAAAAAAAGGCAGAAAACGAAGAGGCTCTTACAATTTTAGTGCACAATAAACTAATCTGATTCCCGTTAACGCCTACTCAATGTGATTCCGTTAGGTCTTTCAACTTCTAGGTTCTCACGACCTGTCAATGTCCTCTTCGCTATTTGAAAAGTACTCATAGAAGCAATTGATTTCATTGAAGACAAATAACAGAAATGGGACACGAATGTTGGTAACAAATACAAAATGCAAATGAGATTGAATTTCTTGAAGCGGAGATTTTAAGCGAACAATTACCTGAATCTATTCAGTTTAATAGCCATTTACAAATCCGCTTAGTTTATCAATAGAAAACACCTTATTAGATTCTACCAATTTGAAGGACAAAGAAAAAATCTTTCACAATCAGAACTCCCGGAAACTTAAAAACTAACGCAAAAAATTGATTTAAAAAACATTTCTCCATGAACTATTTATCCTTTTTGCTCCAATATCATTAACCTATTCATTTCAATGAGCGATGACGTGAATGATAGTTACATCCCCTAGCGACACAAAAGAGGTCCGTTAGACGCATTTTATTACACCAAACAACACTATTCTATTTCCATGTTTTTTGTGCGCTGACAACACCAAAAATTTCGAATGTCACGCCTCGTTCATCGACAGCGCGGGAAAATAAACGAAATCAGTTCTTTTTTTAAAACGGGCGCCAGAAAAAAGTTTATTTAAGTTTAGAACATGTTTGGATTGATACCGTAATATCTTTGCCAGAGTCGTTGTATGTTTATTTGTAGAATGGTAGTTCTAATTAGTTCGAAGCTTGAATTTATGGTATACCTACTCGTATACCGTATACCGATTAACACTAAAGGAAGTTGGTTGTAAATAGTAGTAATTAAATGCAGAAGACGTAACCATTATGTGTGATAACTTAATCCAAAATTAAATAAATTCAGCAAACACTACATGATCTAGGTATACAATACTAACTTGCATGACAGGCAAAACCGGGGGCTTCACTAGTTCAATCTCACGATGAGTAGCTACTACGTACGTACTGCTTCATTTTTTCATTATCCTTATAGCACCGGACATAATCGAGTTTTTGTCAAACAATACGCGATGAAATTGGTTCCTTTATTGGTATCCTTTTAAACAGACTGAATTGTGTTGCGTGTATGTTGTTTCTGATTTTAGATTGGTTATGGCCGTTTGTGGGTGCACAAAGGTGTGTTAAAGATACGTAGAAGATGTTTCGGAAATTGTAATTTGCTTGAAAGTTTTTGAGGCTTGTTTTCTGTGACTTGTCTCATGCAAGGCTTTTTATTCTTTTCCAATGCAGACTGGATCTTAAACTAGATTCAATATAGATTTTTCTATGAGTAACGTTAGGTTCTCATTTGTTGCTAATTATAATTCCTTAATAAGTCTATTTTCTTTTTTCTGTGCCAAACAAATGCTATTTGGTTGCTAATCCAATTTCGAAATCTATAAAAATGCAACGGAGTTCTTATTCAAAATCTCTTGAGCTTGAAAGAGCAAATGGATCGCAAAAACTGATAATCCAAGGATTACCTATGTACAAAATTACATGAATAGGTATTTACTTTGAAAAGTATTCTATTACTTTAATTATTGTGAATGTGAGCACTACGTGGGTTATTTTTTTCTTTCTTAGTTAGTTTTAATGAAGGTCTGGCTTTATGCGGCCTATACCCAAATGTCCTTTCCTTGGTATTCTTCGTCGAGTCGTTGAGCTCCTTAAATCCTGAGTTGAGCTACACGATTACTGACAAATGCTTGCACTGAAAATTTGTGTGGTTCTTTCCTCAAAAGACCATTTCAGACTTGGATCTACATGGTCCTCACATGATCTGACCAAGATTACGTCTGGTCTTTAAAAGGGACTTTGACCCTTGAGTTTGTTTCGCCATTTCTTCTCAGGGGTATGCAGATAGGAAATGTCGAGCCCATCTAGCTCATTTTTAAATATTTGTTTTAATATGACTTCTAATAGTGATTCCGATATCCTTTTTACAGAATAAACAATTTAATTTAAGAAAAAAGAAAGAAAGAAAATACGTTTATTTGCGGTAAACATGACACAAAGAAGGAACACAAATACAAAAAGAAACAATTAGGGGGAGAATATGCGTCACATCAACGCAAAACGGCCAACGCTCAGCATAATGCTGCGACTCTATGCGAGACAGAGCCCCAGCGCTGGTTTTCAGCGATAGTCGGCGTTGACGTGATAACGTCAACGCAACAAAAATACAAATATTTAAAAAAAAAAACAAAAATACAAATATTTAAAATGGCAACATTCCGTAGGTACTGACGGGAACGACGTACGCGCCGCCGGCCTAAAGTAATCTGTGCGCGCAGCTGTCAGAAAACTATTTGTTTGGCGTTTTACATAATCAGCCTATAATGTTCCCACTGCTGGGACACAGGCCTCCTCTCTGTTTGTTTGGCGTTTTGCATGCATTTAATTTCACGGACTTTTGGCAAGATTCTTTACCAATACAAAAACTGCTAACTTATTTTAAATTACCAGACAGAATAAAAGCATACTCCTCCAATCAACAATCACATACAGAAGTGTCCTGTTCCCATCGATGGTAACCGCCCGTGGCCGAAACAAGGCTGTAATTACACCGATCACATTTACGAATGTAAATGCACTGGTGTGTCCCGTCATAAATCATGTTGCGGTCATCTGCCGCCCGCGGCGACACTAGCCAGTGACCAGTGGAGTCTGAGCTGAGATGTGTGGAGGCCAGATTTATAGTATGGCGAAGTTTAGTTGGAACTAGGTTTAGCTTTACGATGTTGTGTATTATACTACAAGGTGGTTTATGTAAAAAATTGGAAATTGAAATATTAAGATGCTATTTAGTAGCAACGCTCTAGAATCCGGAGCAACATTATCATCTGCCTAGCCTTTTCCCAACTACGTCGGGGTCGGCTACCAGTCTAACCAGATGGAGCGACTTTTACATGGAGTGACTGCCTATCTGACCTCCACAACTCAGTTACTGGGTAATACGATACCCCTTGATAAGCCGGGTTGTCAGACTTTCGGGCTTCTGGCGACCCGTAACGACTGTCAAAGATCCACGAATGACAGCCGGGACCAACGGCTTAACGTGCTTTCCGAGGCACAGAAGGGTCTTGTTATGTAAAGATGGTTACCCATCTACGGACCAACCGCGGCAAGCGTAGCGTACCCTGATCGATTGACCCGTGCGGCTGTTACTACTTAGCCACAAGCCCCTCACAGAACATTAAAAAACATATTCCAAAAGTTTATTTCCTAGTAGGAAATGGTCTTCTCTATTTTTGGCAGAACTGAAATCCTAGGACTATTCATTATTATACAGACCTAGTGTTTTAAAATCAGGTAGTTACAGAAGCTAGACTACGTTTGACTTACAACACAAATCACTTTAGCATTTAGTGTTGAACAGAAAAAAAAAACAAACATATATTTCTGTCAATCGTTTGAAGATGACAAAGACAGAATGATACGCATATTTTATTTTACATAAATGTAGCGATTTGTGAAGCAAGTTGACCTTAGGAGTATTCTGTAACCACACTATCGTTTACTATACTTATAGAAAACCATGTTAAAAAACGTACTACATCGCACAGTCCAATTTACACTGGCTGGCTTTTAAATGTGTATCAACGCATCATGCGTTCGTTTTTTGAATCAGCGGGCGCCTGACAGATGCAAGTAATGCCATGTGCACCATTTGATATTGAATTATTGTGCTGGCAACATTTCGATAATATGGGGTCGATGTATTGAAGTGGGGATTAGTAGTGGGTATATAGGGATTATAGATAACGTACTCGTATTAAGATATATATATATTACGCTACTGTTAGACGGGTCTGATAAACTTGTCATACTTTTTAAATGTTACTAGTGAGCTCCATGTAAAATTATTATGGATTTAAGGAATTCGCTGAGAAAAGGGTCATAAAAATGAGAAATGAAATTTCAAAACCTTCTGAAACCATACATGATTCAGTGCAGTTAATAAATAAACTAAAATGCGCCATTTGGGTTATTAACCCTTCAAAGCCAGCTCTCTCTTCCTACCTACGTACTGCAAAGAGCTCATTCCAAAAACAAATTTCAATTCCTAAAGCAGTAATCTTCCGTAAATTAAAATCACATGTAGCTACAGAGATGTACCGATAATCGTTCCGCGAACCCCGTCGTTACGTCACGTCCGTGTCCGCCCGATGACAGTTGCGCGAATGGATGCCGTTTGAACATCGAACGTTGATTGAAAATCGCAATATGGCCGACGTTCAACCGTTGGAATTTAAATGATAACATTTTTGGATTCGAGCCTTTTATTATTTTTGGGGTTGAGATTTTAAGGAAGTTCATTAAAGGCCCGTAAAAGAATATTATTTTAATGTAAAAGGATTGCATAGGTACCTTTTTGGTTAATGAAACTACGACGTGCGTCTTCTTCTCTAATGCCTATCATCACGACAAAATGCACATCAGCCGGTAGCGGGTCTGCCTTCCCATTGTGTGCCATCCGTGAAGGCTATTTCCTATGCATTTGCTGAAACACAGAAATAAGAGAAATGTGAGCAATGGGAGCCAATCTGCACTTTGTTCCTCAGGTTAATATCTAAGTCAAATCACAGACGAGACTATAATATAATAGAACACTCTTTATTATGTACACCATAAAAATCACAGATATAAAAGAACAAATAGGTATTAAGATTATTAAGAGAATTACAGACAGAATATTCATAATTATCGACCACGACAATTTTATCGAGGCCGATGCAATAAACGGTTAACTAAATGAAAAGTATATGGAAGTCATGTTCAATGACAAGACAAATACTTATTATAGGTAGGCAGACACATGTTTTACCAAAGCAATCCATAATCGAAAAAGTTTTTCATTAAGCAACGTTGTCATGTCAGTTGTTCAAAACATAACGATCAGATAACTAACCCTGAACAGACCCTGATAATTGAATTCAATAACTGACTAATTTATTACGTCCTCGTGGACGATAGTATCTTTCATTTCGACGTTTTCTAAACACACACTGTTGAAGGAAAATAAACCTAATAGAGAAGTGTTGAAGTTGATTTCAGGTTGATCCTGTTTTGAGGTTGTGACGTTTTATTTTTTTTATGAAAAGGGTTTTGTATGAAGGATTGTTAGTTAGGTTTTGACAATGGGATCGTGATGGGCGATTTTAATGACATTTCGGGTAGCTACTACTGAATCCAATTACGATTTTCCTGAACTACCTTGTTGTAGTTTGGTTTTCATTAAATTAATCAAAAGCTGTTTATGTCAAATCTACAATCGCACTTGTCAGGTCACATACCAACCAGGCAGATCTAGGCAACACCTAAACCGCAGTCACTGTCAGATTGCATAGAAAAGAAATAGAAGCGCAATGACACAACGCTTGTAATTTATTGCACAATATGAAGCAATTATCTATTTACCCAAAATTGAGTTGAGTAATCGAAAATAAAAAACAACCAAGTTCTGCATTCAAATAAGACGGTTTTGTTATTAATTAAAGTATGTTGATAATTAATGCAGATATTTCGGATTAGAACTGAAGGTAAGAGGTTAGTTTCACGTTAGTTTGTATCGAGATTTTTTTTCAAAACGTGTTTTGGTAACAATTAAGTTCTGGGAAATATGTTCAAAATTAACATACCTATATTTTTTCCGCTACGTGCTACCCCAGTCTATACAGATTTGGCAATTTTTTTTCTTAAGAGAAGCCTATTTTGGTCATTTGGGTCTTGTCAGCACCTTAAATATTTACTCATATTAGGGATTGTACACACGTTGAACTTTTCAAGTATTCTGACCCTTTCATTTAAGCAGATAGACATATAGCTCCTGGATATGACTCTAATTAAATGCAAATTCTACCACGCCAGATTTCCTTTATCTCAGTCTATTTCCACTTTCATTGCTACTGTCTGCCCTCTGCATGCAAAGTTTATCTGAAAAACAAAGGCTTGGCAGTGCTTAAGACGCTGACAACACCTAAACCGCGGTCACTGGCAGATTGCATAGAAAAGAAAGAGAAGCGCGATGACACAACGCTTATAATTTATTGCAAAATATGAAGTAATTATCTATTTACTCAAAATTGAGTTGAGTAATCGAAAATAAAAAAACAACCAAGTTCTGCATTCAAATAAGACGTTCTTGTTAGTAATAATAATAATTTTTATTTTTCAAAAACTTGAGTACAGGTTAACTTAAATACTACATCACGAGTGACAGAGAAGAAAGTTTTAATGGATAGCAGAGCAAAACCCAGGTAAAGAATTAACCTGTGTTACGGACACTAGGGCCGCTCCATCATCTCACTAAAAACATTAACACAAACGTCCGCAGTAAGAAAATTATTGAGTTACTGGATTCCCAATTTAGGCATGCCTGTATATAAGGAATCCATATAAAATTAGTCATTAAATACGTAACGTATGTTGATATTTAATGCAGATATTTTGGATTGGAACTCAAGGTTAGTTTAACGTTAGTTTGTATCGATTTTTTTTTCAAAACGTGTTTTGGTAACAACCAAGTTCTAGGAAATATGTTCAAAATTAACATATATTTTTTCCGCTACCACAAACTATACAGATTTGGCAATTTTTTTTCTTAAGAGAAACGTATTTTGGTCCACTGGGTCTTGTCAGCGCCTTAACTAATTAAGAACTATATGGATGATAGTGTTGTAGAGCCCAGAGAAAAACCTCTATGAAATTCAGTGTTGCACACTTTTAGGCCATAAATATGTCCTGCAAAACACGTTTAAGTATTCAAGGTTTCAAAATTTACCATACATAATATCACGCCTGTAATTCACGAAAGGTTAGGCAGTGGTATACCTTTATTACTCCCACGTTTCACCGGTTATGTTTAGGTAAGTGCCATGTGAGCAAGCCTATTGCCATCAACCAGACACAATTCCAGACTAAGGGCTGCTACAGAGAAATTCCTGATGGAAAAACCAAATAACTCTTCCTTTTTGGGGGGGGAGTTATCAAATAACTTCTTCCGCTCTGGGCGGAGCAAGAGGGTTTGTCAGACTCTTGCTGACTAAAACCCACCCGTGTTCCTTCCGTTGCCTGTGTGCTGCCAGAGGCCAGGATATCCCTTTCGGACTTACTCGCGACCCCGGCAGGCATCGGCCCTAGCGGACCCCTACACTTTTGCTGACATCTCTTTGAGGCGCGCGTGAAACACAACGCGCTGTCGACACGGGGCCGGGTCCTTAGCTTCCCATTGCTCACCAAACTATGATGATAACTGATGTCACTTCTAGACAACTTCACATTAACTCTTCCTAGTTAATAAAGCTTCACGTGCCTTCTTTTTATTTGCGTCGATCAAATTCTCAGAGGGTGCAGTGTTCGGCCGTGCGATCACGCGGCAGAGACAAAATGGCGGACCCTTGATTACAGTAGGGACTTTTAATTGATCGGCGAATTTTTTTGAGATCAGGAGGGAGTGTTTCTGGGTAGGTAGGTATGTATCTATGTATTTAGTAAAATTATTTATTTGTATAGGTACTGCCATAAACATAAAGGTAGGTACCTAGATAGCTCCAGTATCTCGCCATGAACAAATAAGGCCTAAACTGATCTATGATCTTTGTAGATTAGGTAGACGATAAAAAAATAAAAAACGGGTTTTTTGACTTTCAAATAACTTTTTTATGTTTTAATAATTTTTAATAATTATTTTTCACATTAATAAGACCTATTTTACGATTATATAAGAACTTTATGACAGCTTTGTTATAATTTTTAAAATTTAAGTAATTTAAGTAAGAATGGTTGTTAAACCGTTATAGATCCTAAATAGTCATTCAAGATTAAAAATGATTTTCAAATACCTATTCAATGATACCCCACTTGACATAGTTCGCCGACTTTCATTTCTTTCTTTTTCACAATATGGCGTCTGGTTATCGCCATATTGAATTTTGATTACTGTCATATCTCTAACAAGATTTAAGAGAAATCGTTTGACGTAAGAATCAACAAAATTGACTTACGCATTTGGTCTCCAGAGTGCCACAAAGAAACAAGCATAGGTACATATACATACATAGGCTGATAAACACATTACCCTCTTTTGCGTCGCGCGGTCTGGTAAAAAAGAGGTTGACACATAATATGAGTATGTATTTAAGCATGCAGAGTGTTACCTCGTACAATCTTTGCTGTCTGGTAGGCAAAAGCTTTACTAAATTCTTCTATAGTAAAGTCAGGGAAATTTTTAGGCAAATGGATGATGAATATTGTCCGTATATCCAAATCACAACGATTTGGATATACGGACAATATTCTTTTTTCTTATTCTTTTTTGTATAAAATGGCTCAAACACGGCCATTTGACGTATGACGAATTTCTGGTATCAATTTTCTTAGTAATTAATTTTTCTGAATGAGTACATAACAAGGATAGCTGCTGCTGAAAACAAGTGCCTTTCAGTAGATATACTTTCTCTATCCAAAATCATTATAATTTTAGATGGACTATGTTTAACTGTTCATCTCTTAGCCGCCACGGCTTATTTTTGAATTCTATTTTTTAAATGTTTTTATTACAGAAGATTTTAACGTGCACGTCTTTTTACATTGTTCTCACATGTATAATTTCAACATGAATGGTGTAGCCAATAGTTTGTAACAATATTTTTATTTAAAAGAGTGTACGTGGAGTTTCTTGCCCATTCTTCTACTAAGCTTTGGAATGGGCAACTAGCTTTATCTTTCTAACTGACCGACCCTTGACAATTGAAAAGTGCCTGTCATTGGTTTATTTGAAATAAATGTTTTGAGTTTGAGTTTGATACCAGTCTGCAAAAATTTGACTTGACTTATTCTTTAATTTTGGCACGAGCAATACAAAACTACCTTCTTAGCTCTTGCCTTAGAGAAAAGATTAGCCATTGAGGAAGTTGTAGGTACTACTTGAACATAAGTTTTTGCTTATTATAGGTACATTTATAATATTATTACAATATTTTGGAATCTATCTATTGTAAAGAGCCTCCGAATTATAACGTTGCTAAATTGAAAAGTACAACTGACGTAGCATGATAACTGAAGTGACAGGTATTACGTTTAGCCGGTTAACCAGACGCCTTTAACAGTTCTATCGTTACGTGTTTTTATTTGCTTACCTCAAGTTAACTACTAACTAAACCAACAGAGTATAGAAAAAATACATATGAAAGCCCAAAGATAGACTGCAAAAGCTATTTATAAAAAGTCTTAGTAAAATTCTAATTACCTATCCTTGTTACACGCGACAGATGTGTATTATTATGTCCCATAGAAAATATTTATAGTTAAGACGCTGACAACACCTAAACTGCGGTCACTGTCTGATTGCATACAAAAGAAAGAGAAGCGCGACGACAAAACGCTTGTAATTTATTGCAAAATATGAAGTAATTATCTATTTACTCAGAATTGAGTTGACTAATCGAAAATAAAAAACAACCAAATTCTGCATTAGAATAAGACGTACTTGTTATTAATTAAATACGTAATTTATGTTGATATTTAATACAGATATTTTGGATTAGAACTCAAGGTAAGAGATTAGTTTAACATTAGTTTGTATCGAGATTTTTTTTTCAAAACGTGTTTTGTAAATATGTTCAAAATTAACATATATTTTTTCCGCTACCACAAACTATACAGATTTGGCAATTTTCTTTCTTAAGAGAAGCCTATTTTGGTCAATTGGGTCTTGTCAGCGCCTTAAATTTAGGAGTAAATTAGAAGGCGGGTTGGCTAATGATAAAGTCACCGTATCTACTATTACCACTCATTATGGAACATGTAACAGCAGTACTTATTACACTGTACAGGTGACTTGGAATTTGTTTCTAAGAAATCTTTTAATTTAAGTCTGCTCATGTCGTGTATGAAAAAACTTCTGTTTAATAATAAGTCAACTTAAGACGCTGACAACACCTAAACCGCGGTCACTGTCAGATTGCATAGAAAAGAAAGAGAAATGCGATGACACAACGCTTGTAATTTATTGCAAAATATGAAGCAATTATTATTAATTATCTATTTTAGAACCCAAGGTAAGAGGTTAGTTTAACGTTAGTTTGTATGGAGATTTTTTTTTTCAAAACGTGTTTTGGTAACAACCAAGTTCTAGGAAATATGTTCAAAATTAACATATTCTTTCCGCTACCACAAACTATATGATATAGATTTGGCAATTTATTCCTTAAGAGAAGTCTATTTTGGTCAATTGGGTCTTGTCAGCGCCTTAATAGCTTAGTTAGCTTATACAGGGTCAAATAAAATTAGCTAGCGAAACTCCGCAGACGTGATGGGCATATTGAAACATGACCAAACAAACAAAAAATTGTAGTTTTTTTTTTGAAGTTGTCAACCGCAGGTAGTTTAGTCACTTGAAATGTCGGTTTTCTTCGTGTAAACTTCACATACGCGATGGGTATCGATATTTTAACACGATAAAACAAAACAAACAAATATCATCAACTCATACTTCAAGTAATAAAACCACCATGCCACCATGGGATCTGGAGGCAAAAGTCCTCGCGCACGTATGGGAGTGGCGCGAGGAGGCGAAACGCCGGGGCGCAACTCTGCTGCCGCGAGAAATCGCGGCACAGCGGACGGAGCTCCGGCGGGATCTCATGGCGACATGGAGAGTACGGTGGCCGCAACCCAGTGCTGGGCACGCCACAATTGCGGCGATAAGTCCCCTCTTTGAGGAGTGGCTAGAGAGGCGCCACGGTGTCCTCACCTTCCGCCTGACGCAGGTCCTCACCGGACATGGCAGCTTCGAGAGGTTCCTGTGTCGGATACAGCGGGAGGAAACGCCCGGGCCTCAAAGAAGACACAGAGCTGGGTCCCAGTTCTGTGGATTGTCGCACAGATCAGAAAACAACTCAATAAGTTTACTTTTTTGTCCAAAAACCGTGTTTACAACTCGCGACATGTATGTCCAACGAGTTGCGGGAGCATTAGGCAATTTTTTGCTGCAATGAGTATCGTAAAAAGCAACTCGTTTTGTACTATTACTAAAAAAATTACACAAAGCCTGAAGGGCTGAAAAAAATAAACTAACCTCCTGAATTCTATTGCATGATTTAGACAACACTAAGGCCAAAATATGCGCATTAAGTACACCAAATGTAAATTGCTTGTGGACAAACATCTTTAACTTTTTGTTGCACTCCATTTCTTACACCGGACATAGCACCGTCATAGCTTTGCGCTACTAATTTTGCGTTGCAATCATGTCTATTCAATAATTCTAAAATAATATTAGAGAGTGAGTCTGCTGTGCGACTTTCCGACACATTAAGAAAGCCCAAAAAACGGTCATGAATTTCATTTTTATAATAATATCTGAGAATCAAGCACAGTTGTTCTCTATGACTAACATCGGGGGTTTCGTCAATAATAATTGAAACAAATTTTGTTTGTCTAACTTCGTAATCGATGCAAGTTTGCATCACATCGGCTACGGAATTAATAATATCGTTTTGAATTTTGTTAGATAAATAACTCGGCCCCGGTTTGTCACTTTCCTGATGCTGCATATGTTTTTCTAAAACGACATCGTATTTTGAAATTAACGAGACCAGTTCTAAAAAATTGCCTTTATTTAATGAAGTTTTGGACTCATCATGTCCTCTTAAAGGAAGTTCCTGTTGTGCTAAATGACAAACAATATCGACTAATCTTTGAAAAACACTACGGTTGTTTTAAACGCGCGTGTTATATTTTGAAATTTTCTCAGATAACTGGCGTGATATAGATGTCTCAATTCGTTGTTTACCAAAATTACCGAAAGAAACCATTGCACACAGGTTTATGGGAATTTGCGTGCCTTTTAATGGCGCCAGATATGTTATTTAAATCATTATAACCAGATGTATTCCAAACGGAATCTTCATTCGAAAAAAATATGCAGCACCAGCAATACAACTTATTAGTATGCGAACAGCCAACAATCCAACTAGTTTTATAAACTGATCTATTAAATTTTCGTTTATGCGATTTACTAGTCTGAGAAATACACAGATTAGGCGTCGGTTTTAATGAAGAAATTAACTGTTTTTTCTGAGCAAAGTTTAAAGATTTTACCTTATCTTCGCCAATCAAAACTTGAACGCATTTTAAATCCTCATAAGGTACAATTACCTCCATTGTTGTTGGTAAGTCACGAAAACAATTGTATCACTGAGGAAATCTAAGAAAACACACAAAAAACTTTAACAACAAAACCTTTTTCCACTCAAGCAAATGAAACTGAAGTTAGTTGCACTCTCGGATTTCGGGAACTACTCAGTGTTGTCATTTAGGCAAAAAAAGTCGCCAGGTATATGAAAAATCTAGCTAGATGTCGCAATTTTTTATTTTTAAGATATTGCTTGAATATTTAATTTCGTTATTTTAAAAAGTCGCTAGTTTTTATTGTTGCTAAATGTTAAAAAAGTTTCCAAACTCGTTAAAAATCTCCAAGATCTCACAACGTGGCTAAAACGGCAACACTGCAGAGTTGGCAAGCTGACAAGGTCACGCATACGCGTGCAACTTCATACCGAAAGCCCGGCTTAAATCTGCCATAGTGATCGATTTGTTCTATGCACAAGTTCTAACTCGTTATACGGCACATCGCTATAAGTGCGAAAGTGACAGATATAGTATTTGAAAGCCCGGTAAAAGCCGGTGCGTGTAAGTGAGATAGCTATATGTAGATGCTACAAATGCGAAACTCTGCGCGCGAACAATCGCGATGTGTAGTAGTGTAGCATAGGTAGATACTTTGTGTTATTTTGATAAGAATTAAGCGCGCGAACTTTTAAATAGTTCGGGTTTGATATTGATTCTCTATCGAGCATTTTAGTAAGGCATGCCGGGGTTTTGGGCTTATATGAAGGTACCGCCACTGAGTGTAGGGGTCCACTAGAGCCGATGCCTGCCGGGGTCGTGGGAAAGTACTGAAGGGTTACCGAGGCCCCTGGCAACACAGGCAACACGGAAGGAATATGGGTGGGTTTTAGTCAGTAAGAGTCTGACGGAGCGGGAGAAGTTATTTGATGATTTCCCATCCAAAAAAAAAAGTAACAAAACCACCAGCGGCCGTTGACCCCAAAAAAATCATCATTTTTTTTATTTTTTATTTTGTCGTGTTACATATCGATACCCATCCCTTTTGCGGAGTTTGGCTAGCTAAATTTAATGTCACCCTGTATATTATGTAAATATTATTTTGTTTCAAAATCAAAAGTAATTTATTCAAACTAGGCTGAAAATCAGCACTTTTCGAACGTCAAAATTACATAAGACAGTCCCTCAAAATACCCCAAACGTTTGAACATACCATAAAATTAATCCGCGTATTTACTTAATTCTTGAGCTCAGTAAAATACAAAAATCGGTAAGTACAAATGATTGTTATTTTACATTCTTAAGTTCTGCAGGTTCTATTACAAAATTTCTGATCTCATTTCAATGTCATCTGTAGGTGAATCGTAATGGCAAATATGCTGCAATCTAACTGCGTAACAGTTCCAATCACAATCCAAGAGCTTTGAAGGATTGCTAATCCATTGCTTCATAGGTTTGAAAAATTCGTCTGCTCAACAATGTAACTAACGCAATGGACATAGGCGAACTGTCAAAATGAAACCCGTTGCAATCAATTGTTATTTTATGTGTGTTACTGGAGTTACCGACATAGCCTGCAGAGTAAGCAAGCTGAGTGGCAGTGGGCTGGCCATGTTTGTCGAAGGACCGATGGCCGGTGGAGCAGACGAGTCCTGGAGTGGAGACCGCGTATCGGCAAGCGTAGTGTGGGACACCCCCAGCTAGATGGACCGACAACCTTAAAAAGGTGTCTGGGACAGATTGGATACGGAAGGCGAAGGACAGGGTGTTGTGGCGCAGCCTGGGGGAGGCCTATGTCCAGCAGTGGACTGTTATAGGCTGAGTTGATTGACGCAATTACCCCGCACGAACTGTTACATCGGCAATACTTACTGTGTTTTGCAACATAAAAATGCATTTTACTTATTGGGATTTCTAGATATTCTTTCCGGCCAATTTTACTTTGATGTTCTTACCAGATTTTATATTCACTAAGTAATCATAAAAATCAATCTAAAAACTTAATCCAAACACAATCAACACTTCGTATCCAACGACATAAAGCCACAAACAAACTTTCCCCACACAAACGAAGTCCAATAAACGAACAATAATCTACCGGAACATCAGCCGGTCTCAACCAATTTGGGCGACAATAAAGCAATTTGACGAGAAACGCGTGACACTTTGATTAATTGCCGGCGCCAATGTCGCGATGTCGCGCCGCCGGTGCCAGTCGCGTCGTGTGAACGAGGCCTTATGGCGTATATTTGTAATTTACATATTGATTACTGTCTTTTGATGGGTTGTTTTTTTTGGCGTGACGTAAGAGGGTAATTGTATTTTTTTATTTGTGTAACTTAAATTTTCTTCCCAGTTTCTGTGGGAATGCTTTCGTGAAAAGGGACGGAAGTGTGTAGAGAGGAAATGACAGCTTGAGCATGGAATTAGTAAGTACGATATAGATTATAAATAAGAGGGGCTTCTGAAGTAACAGCCGCACGGGTCAATCGATCAGGTTAAGCTAAGCTTGCCGCGGTTGGACCGTGGATGGGTGACCATCTTTACATATTAAGACCCCTCCGTGCCTCGGAAAGCACGTTAAGCCGTTGGTCCCGGTTGTCATTCGTGGATCTTTGACAGTCGTTACGGGACGACAGAAGCCCGGAAGTCTGACAACTAGTCTTACCAAGGGGTATCGTATTACCCAGTAACTGGGTTGTGGAGGTCAGATAGGCAGTCGCTCCATGTAAAATACTGGTATTCAGCTGTATCTGGTTAGACTGGCCGAACCCCAAACTTTGTTGGGAAAAGGCTAAGCAGATGATGATGATATATATTATAAATAGAGGGTCGAATTTTGACCGGTGGGGGACCAGTACCTAATGAATAATTATTCGACTAAATATTTTAGTATTTAGCTTTTTTAAAGTCTGAGGTTAATTTCTGTAGCTGCACAATTGCTCATTACCAAGGTCAGATGTCAGATGTTACACATCATAATATGCGACTACTGTAAGGCTCGCTCGTTTTTTTTTTTAATGGAAGGTGATGTCGAACATCACCTTCCATTAAAAAGCATTAAAAAGCGAGTGATTTGTAAAATATGCTATAATGTCACAATTTTACAATATTCACCTGAATGTTACTAAATCTAAAGCAATGAAATTATTATACCTTAGCATGAAGTTAATCAGCTGTTTCAGCATTCAGCATAGTGACATCATTACCTGTCACTTTATTTCCCAAATACCGAAGCAGTTAAATAACAAACTTACACAGCTGCTCATAATCTCAGTGTTGTACACATTAGGATAAACTTAATGCACATAATATATTAAAGACCTGAATTAATTGCATTTTAAAACTAAAGAAAGCTCCATTTACACGGTGCAAGTTTATTGCCTGTGGTATACCATATAATTGAAGGGCAAGGAACTGGCACCGTCTAAACAACAAGTACAATATTGTTGCACGACACAGTTTTGAACGGCAACTAACTTAGTTGCCGTTCAAAACTGGTAAACAGCACGTACAATATAATTGTACGTACAATAAAATGGCACGTGCAATAAAATCGCATTCAACTGTACAAGTACGAACGAATGAGAACGAGAATGCGATCAATAAAATTTTAATGGAATATTTGGCATCAATCAATTGTATAAGGACGTGCAGTTCTATATTAGAACGAGGCAAAACTGGCATGCAATAATCGCCTTGCAATAAAATTGCCTCTGTGTAAGCCGCATGCAATTTTATTGAACAGCAAAGCTTGCATTCAATTATTGTGTGTAATTTTATGGAAATCTCACGCGTGCAACACTTGCATGCAATTCTTTAATTGCTTCGCGGCATACGATTATTGCTCTTGAACATTCCAGAAACTTGCACCGTGTAAATGGAGCTTAAATGATTAACGAATTTATTACACACATGCATTTCATAACAGCTTGCATAAAACATACAAGAGAAACCTATTAGTAATGATCTTCACACACCCACATCTGCATATTCCCAACATAAATTGATTTATTCCTCCATTAATTGAGCATGTAAACACTGCAAAAAGTACATTGTAATTGTCACAGGGCCGGTTCACGTTGACGCGACATCGCCCGCAGCTACGAATGTTATCGCTGCAATTATGCAAATTCAACGTTAAATTACCGCGCGGGCGTGTAATTGTTTCGGCGAGTCGCGACACGACGCGCTGGCTGTTAATTTTCTCGTTACAACCGTCACTTAAGTGTGGACGCGGCATAATAACGCGGTTCGAGACACTTCATACAGTTATTATTAAGGTGATCGAGTGCTATTAAATGGGATACGTTTAATGACGTTTTAATATTATTTATTTTGTTTTTCTTTTCGAGTTTTAAGTTGAATTATAATTATGTGTAAATTATAATGGTAGTGACGGATTATAAATTAATAGATTTAATTATTTCAGATAAATAACACCCGTTGCCAAACATAAAATAGGTAATAGAAATCATTACATTAAACCAAATAAGATCAAATTAAATAAAAACCGGTGGTTCCGTACAATGAATATGCTATCTACCATGTTTTTTATTCCAAGATAATTTTATTTATCCCAAGAACAAACTTAACATTGTAGTTGAAAAACATGTTCTCCCATACATTCCAACTGCAAATGTAAGTTTGTACGCACAATATTGAGAGATGTACCATGGTAAAACCTTTAAGAAGTCTATGGTGTTAAAATATGTCTTATAGGTTTTCCTGAAATTTATAAGTAACTAGCTGACCCGGCAAACGTTGTTTTGCCATATAAATAATTTATGAAAAATAGATGTTAGCCGATTCTCAGACCTACTCAATATGCTCACAAAATTTCATGAGAATCGGTCAAGCCGTTTCGGAGGAGTACGGGAACGAACATTGTGACACGAGAATTTTATATATAAGAAGAACTATTTTCTGATTTTTTTTTTCAAAATTTTGTAGGTAAATTTCATCTATTTTCTTAAATAACTGTAAAACAATTTATTTTAAAATTATTTAAAAAAACATATTTAAGACCCTCACAACAAGCCCTTTCATTATGAAATGAAAGGTCTTGTCGTGTCACACGGTACAGTTCGCAAAATGTTTGCAAAACGCACACTATGTAGCCAAGCATATTATAAATTGGGGGATTACATTGCTGATAAAAATGCTTGGCTCAACGCTGATCCTGCTCCACAAGGGCGCAAAAACTAATTGATCAGGTATTGAAAATAGTGTTGGAGCTGCTGAAGATTTTAAAAACTCTCTTTGCATTGTATAAATTCAATCTCTTAGTATTGTATAGCTGCACAGCACATTGTTATGTGAGTACTATGTACTATAAAGCTGCCATTTACTGGATACGTCTTTCATTGACTTGAATGTGCCCTGGTGGCTGGGAGTATGTCGTGCTCACTCTAATGTCTCGCTGATGGTGGCGCGTGTGTTGGATCATTTAGCTCCCTTCAAAATGGTTGAGCTGAATGGTGCTGATCCACGCGGCATGTTCGTGAACGGGCGCCGTCAGTAGAGACTGGTCATCTCTTAGCTGCCACGGCTTATTTTAACTTTAATTTTTGAATTGCTTTTGTTTTTGTTGTAATCTTTTTATTACGGACGCTTTTACGTTTTGCATCGTTCTCACATGTATAATTTCAAAATGAATGATGTAAACAATATTTTGTAACCATAATACCTACGTTGATTTAAAAGAGTGCCCTTGGAGTTTCTTGCCCGTTCTTCTCCATAGGTACCTACTACGCTTTGGAATGGACAACTAGCTTCATCTTTCTGACTGACTGACCGAACCCTTGACAATTCAAAAGTGCCTGTAATTGGTTTATTTGAAATAAATGCTTTGAGTTTGAGTTTGAGTTTGTTTATTTTTTAATTTTCTATTTTGCCCTCAAAAGTGACCTTCATATTCAAAATACTTTTATTTGCGTTACACGTACGTGTTTGGGTCACAGAAATTTACATGTGTACCAAATTTCAGCTTAATCGATTCAGTAGATTTGGAGCAAATCGGCTGCGACAGATGGACTCACAGACAGACACACGAGTGATCCTATGAGGGTTCCATTTTTCCTTTTGAGGTATGGAACCCTAAAATACAAATAAAAAAAGATAAAATCATATTAAATGAAATCAAAATAAATACATCATCAAAACAATAAAATTAATACCTTCTCTCCAACATTGTCTGCTGGAGCAATGCCGGATGAAGGGACAGATCAGCCTTCCCGCAATCATTGCTAGAACGATGCTAGGGCTAACCCGTACCCTGCGCACCAAGGACGCTGCGACCTTGCGCATGGTCACTTGAAAGCATTCGGTGTGCGCCTTTGTGAACATACCTGAGGTGCTGCAGTATCGAGGTAGCCCCATCACCGCCCTAAACGCGTTATTGTACTGGAAGTTTTTTTTTATGTTTGGCATCTCGTAATTGACTTTTAGAGGTCGTGACTACTCAACCGGACTATCCTGTGGCTGCCTTAAGCGGACTCAAAGCCTCCAGCAGGGGCGAATTTCTTAAGTTACTAAGAGACTGCACGCTAAGGGCACCCCCTGTGGGGTACGAACCTTGGCTTAGGGCGTCGCTGGGGGGAGGACAGCAAGGTTCCCACCTTGTTGTCCTCCCCCCAGTGAAGCAGGCTGGTTCAGAACTGAATTATTACTAATCGGGGAATTTAAAGCTACGGGCTCAGCTGCGGCGCGGGCTGGCACTTCGTCGGGTCCGGTCCACAGACTGCATGAGTACAGTGATCTACAGTGCTCTAAAGAGTATAGCCTCATCATTATAATTATCTCGTATCTGTTTCTATTTTACTGTGTGTAGGTACATAAATAATAAAATAAATATAATTAATGAGTCTTTTATGAAACTGGTAAAAGGTGCTCAGTGAAAATGATCTAAATTCTTAATGTACTCGTATTCATAAAATCATTTCATTATAGACCATTTTGGATAGTGTAGGAAATGAAATGAAATGAAATTGTTTATTCTGTAAATAAGATATTAGAATCACTTTTACACGTCATATTAAAAAAAAATAAGCTAGATGGAGTCGACATTTCCTATCTGACTACCCCTGAGAAGAAATGGCGAAACAAACTCAAGGGTCAAAGTCTCTTTTAAAGTCCAGACACAATCTTGGTCAGATCATGTGAGGACCATGTAGATCCATGTGTGAAATGGTCTTTTGAGGAAATAACCACACAAATTTGAGTGGACCTGTCCAGTCAGTGCAAGCATTTGTCAGTAATCGTGTAGCTCAACTCAGAACTTAAGGAGCTCAACGACTCGACGAACAATACCAAGGAAAGGACATTTGGGTAGGCCACATAAAGTACTCAAACTGCCAGACCATCATTAAAACTAACTTAGAAAACAAAAACAAAAAGAAATAAATAAAAATGACCCACATAGTGCTCACATTCACAATAATTAAAGTAATATAATACTTTTCAAGGTACATAAATACTCACGTAATTTTGTTTACAATATTCATTAATGTCAATATGTATATATAATTGTATATAATGATGATTTTGCATAGGTAATAATATAGATAGGTACCTATTGCTCAGAGATTTAATTCAAACGAAACGAAATTCATGAAAAACCTGCCTGTTTTTCTTTTGCAATAGCAATTTTAAAGTTACCGACAAGAATAAGCCCTACATCTGTCAAACCACAAATGAATGATAATTACACAAAATTTTTCATAAACGTACCCAAAAGGTCACAATAAAACCTAATAACGATATATTAAATTGATTAAAAAATAAGTCTTTCTCCGCACGCGACAATCGTATGTCGCCATCAACCGCAGATTACAATAACGAACAGATGACGACATTTCACGTCATATGCGCGAGCGCCGACCAAAACGACGGCCAATTGTAAAACGCAAACCACAAATTATGTCGAATTTACGACAATAATTCACTTATTGTCGATAATGTCGACTGTCGACGATGTTCATTTATATCCACAGTAACTACAGATAAACTTCACTGTACTTGCAGCTGTTGTGATTGGAACATATTGCGAAATAAAAATAATATAATTATGTTCGCTATTGATCATAAGGTGTTGTTTTTACTATACATAATCAGCCTATAATGTTCCCACTGCTGGGTCACAAACTGAAGTGGCAGTGGGCTGGCCATGTTTGTCGAAGGACCGATGGCCGATGGAGCAGTCGAGTTCTGGAACGGAGTGTGGAACACCCCCCAGCTACATGTACGACCTTAAGAATTTTGCTGGGTCAGACTGGATGTGAAAGGCGGAGGACAGGGTGTTGTGGCACAACCTGGGAGAGGCCTATGTCCAGCAGTGGATCGTTATTGGCTGAGTTGATTGAATATTTAGTCGATTTTAGGTTAAATGGAAGAAACGCTATTTGCTATTTCCAACCGAGCGATTTTGTTCGGAGGGAGGGAGCCTGCAAAGTTTGTAGTTGGAATTGAACAAGTCCGATACTTGCTTGTTTGATATTAACAAAGCTGTATAGGACGATATAAATAAGACTTGGTTATTTGTAGCCGTATAAATTTTGCCAAGCCAAATCGGTACCTTGCTAAAACTTGATTTTTTCCGTGTAGAATTTTTCAGCTCCGTAAACTCTTATTTTATTTACCTACCTACTGAAAAAAGGTAGGAAAGCATAAAAATTGACAGCCTCTTTTAAATAAATAAGAATTAAATGTTATTGTCATCACACCTAACCATTTGACATACCCGCAATAAAATTTAATGGCGTACCCCATGGAAAGAATTATCTAGAACAAATAATTATTTATTTATTTATCAAAATCTCCCTCACAACTATCATTACAGGTGCGTACCTAATGCGATAGCGCGGTCTTAAAATTAAATTACTTACTTACAATTTAGAAGTATGAAAAACGTAAAAAAAAAACTAGTAGTAGGTAATACGAGTATGTAGGTTATAATAACTACTACAAAAATAATGACTACTTTACTGAGTTCCCTAAATATAAAAAATACAATATTTACATTATAAAACAGCGTAAAGCCTACTCTAATCTACACTATTAAATAAAATAAAAACATTATTTTTGCAAAATCACTCATCAATGATATGTAGTGAATACATCTTCACGTGAATACTGTTAAGGGGACTACAGGATTGCCGGGGTCGCGGGAAGGTACTAAAGGGTTACCGAGGCCCCTGGCAACACAGGCAACGGAAGGAATACGGGTGGGTATTAGTCAGTAAGAGTCTGAGACACCCTCCCGCTCCGTCCAGAGCGGGAGAAGTTATTTGATGATTTCCCACCCAAAAGAAAAGGGGGACTACAGGAGCTAAATGAAAGTTTTATAATGCTTAAAAGTATGTGATCCATTGCAGTAAACAAGATCAGAAAAAATATATGATATTCTTCAGGATATATGCTAGGTAGATAGTGTGTTGTAAACATAATACAACTCATTTGATACGATAACAAAAAATCACGAATATACCTCTAAAAATGTGTTTTAAAGACAAAAACCATACTGTTGTACCATACATGCAATCATTCTGATTTTTATCAGATTATTCTACAAGTAACGTAATTAGCATAATAGTTTTTTTTATTTTTTTTTTATCCATTCAATATATTTTTTGTAAATAATTGCTTCATATTTTGCAATAAATTACCAGTGATGGGTCATTGCGCTTCTCTTTCTTTTCTATGCAATCTGACAGTGACCGCGCTCTTAATAACCCGAATTGCGCGGGTCAACGAGAAGGTTGCTCCTGGCAACCGGCACAGCCAGCAGCGGCGACACATAGCGGTCTGGTACACATACACTCAGGCGCTGCAGTACTCCTGGGTTATGCTCAATGCCACAAAGTAACCTAACCAGATACGCGACAAGCGTGAATTCGCGTCGTACCCTCAGTTGGCTGTACCCGACCATACCGAGCACAAACAGAATGGGCGACATCAACGGGTAAAACGTATATACCCCATATAGTTTCTTGTACAAGTGGTGCGTTAACTTGTTCTGTACGCGTTCCAGAATTACCGAGTACTTGGCCTCATGCGGAGTCCAAATGGCAGCAGTATATTCCAGATGACTCCTGACAAGTGCGTCATACAGTACCCTGACTGTTGCGATGTTAGTGAAGTGCCTTGTCTGCCTCAGGACAGATCCTAAGTTTCTAAACGCCCTTTTACAGATCCCCGTAATATGATCGCGAAACGACAGTTCAGGAGTGACAGCAACCCCCAAATCCCACAAAATAACAGCTTTTTACTAAATGCATAAGTAAGAAATTATATACGGTACTTATAACAAAAAATATTTTTTTTTTTTTTTTGTCTGACTGACCGACTTTCTGTCTGTCTGACTGTCTGTCTGTTCCGGCTAATCTCCGAAACGGGTGGATCGATTTTGATGGGTTTTTCACTGGCAAATAGCTGACTATCGGCCAGTGAAAGTCCCGTCAAAATCGGTCCAACCGTTTAGCCCGCGTCTCAACATCAGTGTTATAAGGAGTAACTTAGGCTCCTTTTATTTTAGCCACGCAGGCGGAGCCCCGGGGGGCACGCCACGACTGCGGCGATAAGTCCCCTATTTGAGGAATGGCTAGAGAGGTGCCACGGCGTCCTCACCGGACACGGCAGCTTCGGGAGGTTCCTGTGTCGGATAAGGCGTGAGGAAACGCTCGGGTGTCACCACTGCATGGATCGCCGGAGGATACGGTGGAGCATACGGTGGAGGTCTGCCCGGCTTGGGCAGAGCACCGCCGTGTCCTCGTGGAGGCGATCGGCGGCAGAGAACTCTCGCGTCCGGCCCTGGTTCAGGACATGGTACGGAGTGAGAGGGCATGGACAGCCGTTACCCCCTTCTGCGAAGCAGTAATGCTCGCGAAGGAGGACGCGGGACGGTTGAGGGAAACGCAAACTTCGCGCCTTCTCGCCCCTAGCCGCCGCAGGAGACGCCCTGGGCATCCGGAATCCCGGGCGGATTTCCGGCCACCGTAGGCGCGGGCTTGCGGACGTTGAGCAATGGGTAGCTCACCGTCCGGTAAGGACCAGGTCCGGGTCGACGGCGCGTTGTATTCCACGCGCGCCTCAAAGAGATGTCGTCAGTAAGAGTCTGACACACCCCCCCGCTCCGCCCAGAGCGGGAGAAGTTATATGATGATTTCCCACCCAAAAAAAAAAAAGGCGGAGCCCCGGGCAGCAACTAGTTAATAATATACCTACTAGGCAATACTTTTCACTTATAAACAGGTTCTAATCGTCAACCGTGAGTAATAAAGTTCATATAGTTAATTAGTTCATTTTAGTGGTATTTTTATTGTTACATGTTGGTAATTTAATGTTTTTTGCGATTAAATTTTACAGAAAACTAAAACTTTTTCTGCGACTACGTCCGCGTAGTCTTCGGATTTTTCCATACAAAATTCAAGCATCAAGCGCCAAGTCCACCAAAATAGTTAACCACTAGCTTCAACCCGTGACTTCGTTCGCCTGGAAGTTAAGACTTCTTTTACAGGGAAGTTCTTTATAAATGTAGTATATGTAGTCACGTTTGCAGTTTTGGTCTGAGCAGTCAAAATATACAGAGTGTCAGTCAGGACTGGTGACTTTTCCCGTACATTTCGTAGCAAATGCAGTCCTTTGCTACGAAATGTGTAAAAAGTAAGCTGGAGTCAGTACTCCAGCTTACTTTTTTATTAGGGTTCCGTAGTAAACAAGGAACCCTTATAGTTTCGCCATACCCGTCTGTCTGTCTGTCTGTCTGATCTCACTGTAGCTCAGAGACGCTTGGTACTAGAAAGCTGTAATTTGGCATGAACAAAATGTTTTGCAAGATTTTATTTTGTCGGCGTGATTAATATACCTACCTATATTAATCACGCCGACAAAGTGCTAAAATAAAATCTTAAAAAAACATTTTTTTAGCGTACCGCCCTTGCACGTAATGTGGGGATGATATTTTATTTTTCTCGTCTTCCCCATGGTGTGGGGTATCGTTGGATAGGCCGTTCAAATATTGCAGGTCTGTGAACACAACTTTTCGATTCAACGATCCACTTGCGTAATATTAAGCATTAAAGTGCTAATTTTTATTAATCAAGTGTCCCTCCCCCTACCAGCTAAATGGTTATTTATGGAGATGTAAAAAAAATCATGGCAGTAGTACATATAATGAAATTAAAAGGAAAACTATCACGGCTAAGTAGGCTTTACAAGTTAACGAGTTTTAGTCGACCAACTTAAATTTGCAGTTGGAGAGTTGACCGTGGCATATATCATCGGTATGGTACAGGTATTTCAAATACAATGTTAAGTTTGTTTTTGGAATAAATTCGTCCCAATTAATCCAAACTACGGCACCCTTCATTGTGTGTAGTTGTTTTTTTTTATGGATAGTAGTGGTATCAGTTTCGTGACATCAGGTAGTATATGCAGGAACGCAGGCGTTCATTAATTCGCTAAAACGAAAATCATCGCAAGCAATGGGAAATTCGTGTAAAAATTATGTGTCATTTCTGTGTTTATATACCTAGTTTTTTTTATTGTTTAATATTGTTTTGCATGCTGTGTCTATCGCCTAATATTGTGCACTTGGCTTATATTTTGGCTTGTGTTAATTGGTTTAACAATGTAACGATTGTTGATTGTAGATCAATAAATAAATAAAACACACAATAATACACCCCTTTATTGATTTATTTTCCTGATAGACTGAATGTCTATGTCCGTCCTCAACATCTCCCATTCAAACTCAAACTCAAAGCATTTATTTCAATTAAACCATTTACAGGCACTTTTCAATTGTCAAGGAGTCAGTCAGAAATATGAAACTAGTTGCCCATTCCAAAGCGTAGCAGGTACCTATGGAGAAGAACGGGCAAGAAACTCCATGGACATTCTTTTAAATTATATTGTTACATAAAGATTAGTATAAAATAATGTTTAATTTATACCTAATTCAATGTGAGGACGATGTAAAAACGCGTCCATATTAGCAGAATAAAAACAAAACAATTTCAAAATAAAATAATTAAAAAATAAGCCGAGGCAGCTAAGAGGTGACCAGTCCCAACTGACGGCGCCTGTTCACGAACATGACGCATGGATCAACACCATTCAGCTCAACCATTTTGAGATTCCATTCCATTCAAAACTTCTCTCTACAAAATTTAATTAAATCCATTAATCGAGTTTAGCCGCTAAAACGCAACAGACAGACATAGCCACTTTTAACATATTTTATATTATTAGAATGAATTAAACGATTATTGGCACTTGAATGCAATAATACTATTATTAAGGAGTGTAAGATTTCAAAGTTATAAATGGCCTTATCAATTTAATCAATTTAAACTAAGCACATGCCAATTTAATCGCTATCAATTTTATTCAATTAGGTACCTAGTCCTAATAATTTAAACATAATAAATGGAATTAAATTTGTAAGTGCTCCTAAAAGATTTAGACCTAGGTAATTCATTACCTACCAAAAAGAATCATTAATAGGTTAAAAAAAAATGTCCTCCACACCGAATTTCAGTCATGGCGACCAATCTCAGCGTAGACCAGACTTCGGCGCGGAAGATATTATAGTGCACAGGTGTGTGCGCAGACACAGGAGCACTCTCTTCCCTCACTCTCATAGTCCGATGGGACGGCAATCCGACACGACCGGAGAGAGATCAGGCGCAGGGCCAACGGCATAACGTGCTTTACGAGGCACGAGGGTATCACACCGCCAACTTCCAAACTCTGGGCTGTTACTAAGAAATTCCTAATAGAAAAACCTAATAACACTTTACCTGACCCGGGAATCGAATCCAGGACCCGACAATCAGCATGCAACGGCAGACCATCATTTCAGCCAAAAGACGTCCACTGCTGGACATAGGCCGCCCCCAAGCACTGCCACTTCAACCGTTTTTGTGCTTTCCGCATCCAGTGGATTCCTACGGCCTTCACAAGGTCATCGGTCCACCTTGTTCCTACAAACTCCTTGACCGACAACCTCCTTGGGCGACGCTACGTTTTCCGGTACGCAGTCGCCACTCCAGAACCTTGCGGTCCCATCGGCCATCTGTGCTGCGAGCAATGTGCCCTGACCACTGCCACTTAAGTTTGGCAATTCTTCGGGCTATGTCGGTAACCTTGGTTCGCCTGCGGATCTCTTCATTTCTGATTTGATCACGTAGGGAAACTCCAAGCATAGCCCTCTCCATTGCTCTTAGAGTGACTTTTAGCCTTTTAATAATAATAATAATGGCAGACCAACGGGGCATCCTAGATTGGGCAGGAGCCGCCGTGTCCTCGTGGAGGCGATCGGCGGCAGAGACCTCTCGCGTCCGGCCCTGGTTCAGGCCATGATACGGAGCGAGAGGGCATGGGCAGCCGTCACCTCCTTCTGCGAAGCAGTAATGCTCGCGAAGGAGGAGGCGGGACGGTTGAGGGAAAGGCAAGTTTCGCGCCCTCTCGCCCCTAGCCGCCGCAGGAGACGCCCAGGGCGTCGGGAATCCCGGGCGGATTTCCGGCCACCGTAGGCGCGGGCTTGCGGACGGTGAGCAATGGGTAGCTCACTGCCCGGTAAGGACCAGGCCCGGGTCGACGGCGCGTTGTATTCCACGCGCGCCTCAAAGAGATGTCGTCAGCACATATAGTAGGGGTCCACTAGGGCCGATGCCTGCCGGGGTCGCGGGAAGGTACTTATGGGTCACCGAGGCCCCCGCAACACAGGCAACAGGAAGGAATACGGGTGGGTTTTAGTCAGTAAGAGTCTGACACACCCTCCCGCTCCGCCCAGAGCGGGAGAAGTTATTTGATGATTTCCCACCCTCAAAAAAAAAAAAAGACCAACGGGGCATAAATAGGTAGGTACGTATAGGTTCCAATTAATTAAATTGTTACTTAGCGACAATTTCACGAAACTATAACAAGCCTGTATTCTCCGAAGGGCTAAGCAGAGGTAAAACTATAAATCAAACAATAAAAACTTTAAGTATATAAATGTAAACCCACACACATACAAAACAGCACGACAGAAAAAAAAAACTCGAAACTGCCGCCATATTTGAAACGAACATGCAATTAACCCTTCGAAAGCGCCCGTTCACAGCCCTTTGTTAACCCTTTAATACTACCCATTGTGTCAACTGTCACTCAGGGTTTGAATTAAAAGTGGGCGGATTAATTTTTGTTCTACCCTCCGTAAAAATAGTTGGAACTGGGGTCATGAGTGGGTAATAATAATGTACGTGAAGTGACAGGCATTTAGCCATCTTTTGAGTTGTTTCGTAAAAACTGTATGGTAAGTGCTTATTTGCTGAAAAGGGTTTTTTGTATGGTGATTCTAGTTTGCATGTAAGATTGTTTGGTTTGTTGTTTAAAGGGTTAATTAGGATTTTGAGGACTGACATGAAAGAATGATGTCAGGTCAGACAAGCCAATTTGGGGTTTTATAGTTTCTAACGTAACGATATTATCGTGGACATCCACGTCCACATCCATGAAATGTACCTATGGAAATATGTTAAAAGCGTTTTCATTTATTTCCATAAAATAGCAAGAAAATAATTAAAGAGCAACTGTTTTTATGAATTATTTTAAGATAACACTTTTTGGAACTTTTAGACTCACCTGGGGATATCACCTTTCAAACTTTCTTATGGAGATTTGAATAGGCTTTTGCTCAGCCAGTATTTTACATCTAGAATAATATAATAATATTTTTTTTATTAAATAACACGTTTACAAAAAGTGTTTAGTCAACAGCAGTAAGATTTCCCATACAAATAAAGTTTCTAAAAATAAACTGGAATATTTTTATTATAGGTGAAGTTAGGTGTTAAGTTCGATGGTTCGGAATTACAATGTTAGGTAGCGACCCGCCCGATCTAGGTTAATTCAAACCGTGTTTCAGGCCATTATTTTACATACAATAGAAACTTCGGTAATACTAAGTCGTTGTAATGCAGAGACAGAAAAACCGCGAGACGCCTGCAAAAAGTTACATAAGAACTAATGAAATTCAGTCTTGAAATACTGGCATATATTCCTATAAATTTTGGGACATATAGCGCCACAAGGTTATTTTGGCACGTGGCTAAATTTGGAACTAAATCCGCCACCTTGTTTTTTTATGTGTAATAGCTTTTCTCTCTCTTTCTGTGGAAGTGATTTCGTGAAAAGAGACGGAAATTTGTAGACCGGAAGTGACAACTTGAGCATGGAATAAGTAGATAAGTATTTTATAATAGCATGGAATTAGTAAGTTCTATATAGATTGTAACTAGGCCGAAATTCGACCAGCGGGCGACCATTCATAATCAGCCTATAATGTTCCCACTACTGGGACACAGGCCTCCTCTCTTTCAGAGGGAGTGGGCCGTAATCCACCACGCGGGCCCAGTGCGGGTTGGTAGATGTCACATGTCTTCGAATTATTATTCTAGGACATGTCGGTTTCCTCATGATGTTTTCCTTCACCGTTTTTGAGAGCAGTGGTGATGAAATAATTTACACAAAGTAAAGCGCCTGCCTGGGTTCGAACCTGCGATCTACAACTCGTAAGTCGCGGCTGTTACCACTGGGACACCACTGCTCTTTACCCGTTACCACTGGGCGACCATTAGTAATGAATAATTATTCAAATACATGTTCCAGAATTTAGTTTTTTTTTCAATTCTGAGGTTAATTGTTATTGGTTGTTAGTTGGCGGGCCGAACGCGTACCGACAACGGGCTGCATGCGGCCTGCGGGCCTCGGTCTGTGCATCGCTGATCTACGTAATTAATTCTAAATAGTATCCATAGTAAGTATACGGACAGTGTTCAAAGTGCACACTATTCGAACAACGTCGTGCAGTGAGCTGAGTTCAACATAATGACAGACAGCCGCGATCACGCGACGCGCGTGATGTGCACCGCGTGTGTACACGCCTTAAATATTGTACGTAGGTATAGCGTTAGCAAGAAAGTCAGTTACCAAAAATTATTTAAAAAAATGATTATTGGCTGATCTATTTCAGGTTCTGGCTGATACAATAAAAAATAGAATTTGCCAACAAGGTATTTTTGAGAGCGACAAAAAAAACAAAACAAAAAAGAACAAATAGGTAGTGTAAAAGAGTTATCGCAGTAGGCACCAGCCAGCAGAATTGCAGTTCCAAATACGATTTAAATTTCCGTTATCAGACAATCTTGCGTAGACGCACAGATAACTTCGCAATTTTATAGTTAGTTATATCTACTATATCCCTTTAGAGGGCCTAGACAAAGTGACATTATATCATAGATAACGATGATCCAAAATTCAAACATTTGTTTGATTGACATATGTATGCTACCGAAAACCATAATTATATCAATATTGTTGAAAGACATAAAAAAACACGAAACGCTTTGAAAGCCATTGCCACTTTCCTAGGCCCTCTGGATTCAAGAAATAGCTGTCATTCAGCAACCGGGAACTTTCAATGAACGATAGTTTACCTCAGAGTAGTTGTTAGAATGCTTCAATTTATCGTTTTTACATCCTTAAGCCTTTCAACGTCTTCCTAGTTTTAGCTCGCTGTCAGACTTCTAAGTCGTCAAAACTTCCTTCATTCTGAAGCAAAGTTCTTAAGAAAATAAAACGAACTTTGTTTGCAAACTGTACAAAGAGCTTGAGAGGTTATCTCAGCTCCCATTGACAGTACATAATTGAAATTATTATTTACTGTGATTAAATAACAGTTTGCCGTTACTGTATGACTGACGTACATTCGCTATACACGTAACTTTGGAGAAGTATTTTATAGAATTTTGCTTCCCTGTTGTGTAACCTAAGTCTGTTTTTGAGAGTAAGGCATAGACTTGATGGTATAATAGATTTCATAGGCATACCTAGGTGGGTTTAGGTAAAATACCGGCTGTATTTTGCGGTTACGTCATAATTAAATCTTTATTGTCTAATTTGGAATTGTCGATATTGTTTGAAACGAAATAAGACAAGTTGTTAAATTACTAAAATTGAGCAGTGGTGGCCCAGTGGTAAAGCCCGCGACTTAAGAGTTGTACGTCGTAGGTTCGAACCCTGACAGGCGCTTTACTTTGTGTAAATTATTTCACCACCACTGCTCTCAAAACGGTGAAGGAAAACATCCTGAGGAAACAATGTCCTAGAACCAAAAATTCGAAGAAATGTGACATCTACCAACCCGCACTGGGCCCGCGTGGTGGATAACGGCCCACTCCCTCTCACAGAGAGGAGGCCTGTGTCCCAGCAGTGGGAACATTATAGGCAGATTAAGTTAAATTATTAAAATTAATTTTGACCATCTTCTATACTCGATACATAGACACTCGTATTATAAATTATTATAAATAAAACACTTGTCGTGTCTGTCTGTGTGACAGCGTTTTTCTTCTAAACTTCGCAACGGATTTTCAAGCAGTTTTCACTCTCATTTAGAGAATTTATTCCGGAAGGTATTTGTCTAAAACACATTCATGTTAAAGTTACTTAAGACGCTAACAACACCTAAACCGCGGTCACTGTCAGATTGCATAGAAAAGAAAGAGAAGCGCGATGACACAACGCTTGTAATTTATTGCAAAATATGAAGCAATTATCTATTTACTCAAAATTGAGTTGAGTAATCGAAAATAAAAAAACAACCAAGTTCTGCATTCAAATAAGACGTTGTTGTTATTGATTAAATACGTGACGTATGTTGATATTTAATACAGGTATTTTAGATTAAAACTCAAGGTAAGAGGTTAGTTTAACGTTAGGTTGTATCGAGATTTTTTTAAAACGTGTTTTGGTAAATTCTTAACATATATTTTTTTTCCGCTACCACAAACTGTACAGATTTGGCAATTTTTTTCTTAAGAGAAGCCTATTTTGGTCAATTGGGTCTTGTTAGCGTCTTAATAAAGAAATGTCGATGTTTTGTCGAGCTGTAAAAACCGTGCAATGCAGCTGGGGTTGGTTGCAAGTTCATCATATTTTAATCTTTCTCATACATAACCATCCATATACCATCATTTTAATCACACACCCCCAAAGAATGACGTCGACATTCAAAATGGCGAATCTCTGCATAATTACGGTTGACTAAATATGAATCGTTGTTCAAATAATAAGGGTTGAGGGGGGCAACCCTAGGACTTTGAGCAAACATCTCAATTACTGTAGTTATTAATTCAGGGGTGATTATTAATCGACGTCTTTTGTCTCGGAGGCTGTGAGTCTTGGATAAAGTGTTTGTTTACTTTATATGGCTTCTGTCGAGGGAATTGGGAATGTTTTTTCCTAATAAGGTTTCCTATGGGTACCAGTATTATTTAAGGATAAGTTTCCTACAGTCACACAAAAAGTTCTTGATCCTGGAATTCAGCAAATTAACATTTTGGTTTAGATTCCAACTATGACTATTAACTTTACTGAATTTGTTTCTAACTTCCTCAGTTCTTCCTCAAGGTGTACTAACTAGATTTCGTTATCATTCCTTACAAATGCAAGCACAACAGGGAAGCTCGTAGCAAAGCAAGAGGCACCGGCCTGCACATGATCCGTTTCCTAAAAAGACCATTTCAGACATGGATCTACATGGTCCTCACATGATCTGACCAAGATTATCTCTGGACTTTAAAAGAGACTGACCCTTGAGTTTATTTTGCCAATTCTTCTCAGGGGAAATATCGACTCCATCTAGCTTATTTTTTAAATAGTTTTTGATATATATGGTAAGAGTACGTATAAGAGTGATTCTGATATCCTATTTACAGAATAAACAATTTCATTTCATTTCGATAGGCGGCCGCTCCATGTAAAATACTGGTATTCAGCCGTCAGTACTGGTAGTCAGTTAGACTGGAAGCCGATCCCAACATAGTTGGGAGAAGGCTAGGCAGATTGATTCAACTATGTCACCAGAGTCCAATAAAAAAAAAACTGACCGTCCAGGGGGGTAACCATCACCTCTTATAGTAGTATTATTTCAATATTACTTTACAGTGAGAAAGTGATGGAGCTATAAATCCTGTATAGCTCCATCACTTTCTCACTGTAAAGTAATATTATAATAATACTGCTATAAGAGGTGATGGTTACCCCCCAGTACACATAAGGCCTCTGTATTCTCCATAAACAACTTCATCATCATCCTCAGCATATAACAATCGCCTGTATGACAAAAGCCTGTTGTACTGCACGATACTGATCTTCAATTATCGACCATCTTACCTACTATAACGCGATACAATGGTGCCGATTCCCTTGTTCACAAACTAAACTAAATTTAAGTTCAGTGCATCTTTTTCTTTCTATTTCATTAAGAAAAGGACAGAAGATAAATTTTAGTTTAGTCCTGTTAAATTAATCAGCGCCTGACACTACTCCATACAAGTTTAGACGTGATTAAAATCTTGGCTACCAAAATGACGTCAATTTACGTCAAGCGCTGATTAATTTGACAGGACTAAACTAAAATTTATCTTTTGTCCTTTTCTTAATTAAATAGAAAGAAAAAGATGCACTGAACTTAAATTTAGTTTAGTTTGTGAACAAGGGAATCGGCACCAATATCAGCCAGTCTATTCTGTAAAAAGACGGAGTCGCACTACGACCGCTACACGTAGCGTCTGTTTATGGCCCTATTGTATTCTTGAAGGAGCATTTTTTCTCTGATCAGTCGCGTTACAGCCGTTCTACCTAAGCACACTCAACGTTAGATGTGCCTGTGATCAGAAAAGTATCACACATCAAATTAACATTTTGTGAAGCATGGTACAGTCAGCGTCATAAATATCGGGATGAACCAACTGTTCAAAATGATCTCAACAACTAAGAAAATTAAACTTTATCTCGATTTGATAAAATTCTTGCCAGAATGACAGTTGCCTTGTACTTTCTTCGTTTTGAAACAGTTCTTGTGTCATTGAGTTAATATTTAGTTTTTATAGTTGTCTAGATCATTTTGAACAGTCTGTTCGTCCCAATATTATTGACGCTGACTGTACTAGATGAGCAGACTTATCAGGAGATATTTTTGTCGCCCACACATACGCAATAAGTTTGACAATATTGTATGTATTGGCAATATTATTGCGAATATAGTTGCAGCTTTAGTCAGACTGTTCGCCGTAATTATATTATTCATATGTAATATTATTTTCAAATAATACTTTGCGTTTTGACTGTACGGGACTGACGGACGTAGAGCGACTAATTGTAAAATATGAAAGTCAACGGCCGTATTGCGATCGATCTTAATAAAATACTTCTTCCAAAAACAATATGGCCATAAACGGACGTTTCGCGTAGTGCGACTCCGTCTGTAACTAAACTTCGCCGTGAAAACTTAGGAGAAGCGATATTCAGTGAGCTATCATTCCACCTGATGCTATAGATTGACACTTTTTTTTTTTTTTGAGGGTGGTAAATCATCAAATAACTTCTCCCGCTCTGGGCGGAGCGGCAGGGCGAGTCAGACTGTTACTGACTAAAACCCACCCGTATTCCTTCCTGTTGCTTGTGTTGCCAGGGGCCTCGGTGACCCATAAGTACCTTCCCGCGACCCCGGCAGGCATCGGCCCTAGTGGACCCCTACATTTGTGCTGACATCTCTTTGAGGCGCGCGTGGAATACGACGCGCCGTCGACCCGGGCCTGGTCCTTACCGGACGGTGAGCTACCCATTGCTCACCGTCCGCATAGATTGACACTTAACAACTCACTCCAAACTCACTTCTCCTACGTTTTCGCGTTGAGATTTATCCATAATAGTCCAGCAGTTCACCTAACCAACCCACAAACTTCACCTACACTAATATTTCGGCTCGTAAAGACATTAGCCAAAGGAAATTTGTTATCAAATCCGGCATGTGGCGTTTCGCACGGCACGACCATTACGTTAGCACATTTATTATCTACACAGGTATCACACGACAACCGACATTTGCTGTATGGGTTACTATCAAAACAATCAGCGTTGAAAGGAATTACCTTACTAGTGATAATAAATACCAACACCACTCCACACACACACACACACACACACACACACATTTGTTTGATTGATACATTTTTTTCATTTGTTTGATTTGATTTATACACACACTTCCATACACAAACAACCTATTTAATAATAACGTATTATAAACCTCGCATCAGCATTGCAATTCAGCGAGGAAATGCCGCCAGCATCCTCGGTACAATGCCCCGAGGGCCTTTTTTAGGGTTAACTTAGTTTTAATTTAATTTAGTTAATTTTAACAAAAGTTAAGTTTAGTAAAGTATAAAATTTCCACTCGAGCCACCAATCTTTTTATAATGTTGTTTTCTTTTAGGTTGTCAGTGTACAAGTACATAAAAAAATAAAATGTATAATTTTGTAAAAGGGCGGAGACCTGGTAATCTGAAATACAGGCCTAGAGCTTAGTGTAGCCACCAGTCTCCCACAATATTAAAATTTTGTCTGTCTCTGATACCATGTAATATGTATTTTGTAATATTGTGGTGAAAAAAAATAAAACATTATTATTATTATTACAGTGATAATAAATAAGATAATCCTAAAACACCATATCGTTAGGATAGTAATATTTCTAGACTGTAACTGACACAGAATTTACTTAGAATAAGAGTAGTATTAAATTTTAATGTCCTTTTCAATACTCAGCTACATATTTTCTTAGATTCAATTTGGATGTTATCTACTCTACTTACAGCAGGATAAGCAGCATCATACAAAATGTTTCCAAATATATTTTTTACTAAAATTATGCGCTGTAGCATTGCTGTCAACGACACATTTTCTTATATTTTTACACACCTGAAAAGTAAAACTTATCGAATGTTTTATTACTAATTTCGTAGCAGTCCTGATTTATGTGAAGTGCAAAATAGCACAGTGTAGTTACAATATATGTATAATATATCTACCTAAACTCTAATTGTTAATTCATCATCAGTAATCTGACATTTGCTAGATGTCACTTTGTGTAATAAAATGGTCATATTTATTGTATTCTAGACTGTTACACTTATTATTATATATAAATTTATTTTACACATAAATAAATCGATTTAACTAAACGATCACCAATGCAGTAAATATGACCATTTTATTACACAAAATGACAGCTAGCACATGTCAGATTAATCGTCGACTCTACTTGCTGATCGACTTTACTTGCTGATTTGTGTGACAATGATATATTTAAATGATATAACATTGAATGATGTAATAACTTAAGGCGCTGACAAGACCCAATTGACCAAAATAGGCTTCGCTTAAGAAAAAAAAATGCCAAATCTGTATAGTTTGTGGTAGCGGAAAAAATATATATTAATTTTGAACATATTTCCCAGAACTTGGTTGTTACCAAAACACGTTTTGAAAACAAAATCTCGATACAAACTAACGTTAAACTAACCTCTTACTTTGAGTTCTAATCCAAAATATCTGTATCAAATATCAACATACGTTACGCATTTAATTAATAACAAGAACGTCTTATTTGAATGCAGAACTTGGTTGTTTTTTATTTTCGATTACTCAACTCAATTTTGAGTAAATAGATAATTACTTCATATTTTGCAATAAATTACAAGCTTTGTGTCATCGCGCTTCTCTTTCTTTTCTATGGAATTTGACAGTGACCGCGGTTAAGGTGTTGTCAGCGTCTTAATCAATCCGTCTACCAATTCCTACGGAACACTATCCCACTTAACAATCACAGCATTAACATGGACACACACGTTATGTATTACTAATAGGTAACAGGATCAGTTCGCAATTTGCATCCTTCGTTAATGAGGCCTCGTTAGTCGTGGGAAGGGATAGACCATGATGGAAACTGCGATGCTACATAGATGGTGTATGGAAAGATTAAAAGGATCATGGAGGATGTGGATGTAAAAGAAGTGAATGCTAAGACGGTTGTGAAAGAAGATGGATGAAGGAAAAAATAATATGGTGTAGTAAGAGTTAAGGCAAGGGATGACGATGATCATGATGTAAGTAGTTGATTTCTTCCAAGGGTATCTTTTTATGTTGCACACCTACTGATGCAAGACAATACGACTATTCATCATGATACATTAAATGCAAGCTAAGAACAAAGTATAGGTACGAGAGATTGCTTTGATTTGCATGAATAATGTTATAAAAATTCAAGTAATGAAGGTTTTCTGGTAGCACTTAGACGTCAAGTCAGGACCTGTCAAAGAGTCAAAGCGCCTATATTTTCTTTAGTCGTGACTGCATGATGAACAAATGAATGAATGATGAGCGTCGTCATATATTTTATATTCATCGTCTAAATGGAATATCTTTTGTTAAAGTGGCACCAACTGGTGACGTGAATTTTTTATGAAACTGACTACTACGTGACTTTGTAAGTCATTGTTTTAATCTGTATTTTACTTAAATTGAATTTAAATTGTTGACATTTTAATTTAATCCTATGTTTTTTTTTTCTTTGTAAGCTATTGTTTTAATTTATTATTAACCATTTTATAATTACCATTTGTAATAGTTGTCTTAGTGCGACTAATTTTGTACGTCATGATTGGCAAAACATGTAGCTACCTCTTATTATTTTTAAGACCTGTTTAATTCTGCACTCATGTTTTACAAAATAAATATCTTGTATCTTGTATCTTGAAAACCCTCATTGGATTGGGATTTTGATTTGGAATAGGAAAGGATCTAGGATCCATCTAGCAGGTGGCTGAGATATCAGGGATATTTTTTATCCGGTTGAATACCGAACGTCACCCCCAGGTATAGTAAAACACTGCGTAATTGAGCAAGACATAAATTTTCTTCCAAGTGAAATTTAACTTGTGATTCTCAACCGCAGTTTAGGCAACTGGGTGTAAAATCAATTCGGTCCCTATCACCGGTAACCCGATACTACGGAGCACCCCTAAGTCGCGTCACCCTCAATTTGCAAAACAAATTAGCACTCCTTGACGACCGACGACAGAATCTATAGAGTATATAGAGCTAGGTATGCATATTCAAGTATAGGGACAGCCATTTTGGATTTATGGGGACAAAGGGGATTGATTTTGTGAAATTAGGAAATTTCTTCAAAAACAAACGTTATAATGTAGATAATGACGACTTCAATTAAATTAATGCCACATTCTTTTCCTATTTCATATCCACTAGAAATAATATGTCGGTTCGGATTTTCATTGTTGAACTCAGTTACGCAATCTATAACTTTAGACGTATGTAGCTAGCCTCTGGAATCAAATGAATTGATGACGAAACCAACAGATTTAATAAATAATTTTATTAAATCTGTTGGTTTCGTCATCAATTCATTTGATTCTAGAGGATAGCTACATACGTCTAATGTTTTCTGAAATATACAACTTTTAGATGAGTATAATTTAGTAAAACACCATCAGCAATGTGAATTGCTTTGGGATAAAGTTTAGTCTACAAAACTTCTATAATATGTAACGCGTGATTTTTTTCAAATCTTTAAGAAACACTAGTAATCAACGTTAAAGAAATACGCAGACAGACACTCCTCTCAATTTACGACTATTATACCACTCAACAAAAGACCACGAAACATTAAGTTTTGAGACATCATAACACAACATAATTCTCAGATTGCGTGTCAAAGACTGATACAAAAGTTTCATTATAGCCATCAATTCAGCTTGACCTGCCTCCCTCCTCCTTCCTCTCCCGAATGGTACGTGAAAGGGGGGAAATAGTTCAAGGTGCCAGGTCTAGGGAGACTGGTTAGGGAAATGCAGTAATAGAATGAGTTCAAGTGATGGTGTTTTTAAGGCGTGTTTATGGCTTTGATTTTGTTTTGTCATTCACGCGAATGGTTGGAATATTTTCTTTGTGTAGACTCTGAAAGTTTGAATGAAATAAATGCCTGTTCGTATGTTGGTCTCACCCTGAATCTAGAAAGTCTAAGCTCCTGCTTTGTGCTTTAGAACCGTCTAAAATGTGGTGTACGTTGCTAAAATCTTCATAACAATATATATTTATATGATTCACAACCTCTGCCCTATCTGCTATAAATATTCTAACTTCTTTTCCTTGCTCAAATAGGTATTGCAATTCAAAATTAATGTTTGTTATTTTTCTATGTTTAATATATATATTTATTTACATAACCAAATTACAAGATGATTATTAACATTAACTAAATTAAATTTAAACTAAGATTATTTTATATATAATTCCTAAAATCTATGTTTTAGATTTTAGGAATTTCTTTTAGTTGCAAATGCAACTCCTCGAACTAGGTATTTCGAACTACGGAGATGTTAACAGGGACTGCCAGATCAAGGGCATTGATGAATCAAAACTAAGTTGGAATTCCACCAAGAAAAGTGATAGTTATCCCAAAATCTATGACCACCATAGATCATCACCTGACCGAAATATCATATACAAACACGTCGTGACAGCTCAATTTAACCCTAAAAAAGCTAAACACAATAAACAGAGGACATACGACAATGACATACCATTGATAATTCTATCCTATAGTTATTTTTCCCATTACAACCACACGAAAAAGACTATGCTAATTTCCATGTCAATTTTTTCAACATAACTCTTGGACTTCTGCCAATCAAAATTGAACTATAAGTTATTGCTTCAAGATTGGATTTAGAGTGTTGGGGTATAAATAAAGTTGTTTTGAAAAATACAAAGTATTGTTACCAATTGTCATAGATGTGATTTGTCACTTAGCTGTAGTGTTAAGTGATATAAATGGTAGAGATAATATATTTGAATGTGCAATAGATCATTGTTCGATTATTGTGCTTGTGAATATATATGTATGAAGAATGGATATTGTAACGTGTTTTCGTAAGAGTTATCTTATCAGTCAACACTAAATGGTAGCGCGTCCTTTATATTTTTGTGTAGGTACATAATTTTCAACAGGTTTTATTTAGACATGTAGATTTTTTGTACACTGTATGGTTCTTTCCTCAAAAGGACCATTTCAGACACCAATCTACATGGACTTCACATGATCTGACCAAGATTATGTCTGGACTTTAAAAGAGACTGTGACCTATGAGTTTGTTTCAGCCTTTCTTCTCAGAGTAATCAGATAGGAAACGCCGAGCTCATCTAGCTTTATTTAAAAAATATGATTGACGTGTAAAAGTGTTTGTATAAACCTACTTACAAAAATAAAAATCATTTATCATTTTAAGTTTCTGAAACTGATGTGAAATACCTACGTAGGTATTTGTCAAATTTTGTTAGTGGGAATTGTCAAAAATGTATGTGAATATACGTATATTCACATACATTTTTGACAATTCCCACTAGACGTATATTTGTAGCATACATATTCATTCAGTATTTTTACATTTACAAAGAAACAGGAGTTTGAGCACCTTAATAAAACGTAGGTAGGTATATAATAAAGTGACGTATTCATCGAAACTGAATATACTTAATATTTATTTATTTATTTATAATAAGCACACCAACAGCACTGTCACTTACATTTCAAACAAACTAACATCTAAAATCGGCATTTCAGTAACCGTGCAAACAACAGGTATGCATGAATTGACATACTGAAAAATTAGAGACAGGAAGAAAAACTAAAAAGTGAGTCCAGTAAACTTGAATCCAGAACACTACAAAAAACTAAACACACTGCACTGCTAAAAGAAAGAAAAAATACATTGCATTGTTGCAAATAAAACCTAAATGGTTGGACAAATTACAACAAATAATAAAATGTAAATAAATAAAATAGTGACTATCAAAACGAACTTTAAACCGAAACGGACTCATACCAACCAAGAATTAAAAAAAACGAAAACCAAGTCTAAACGACTCTCCTTAATGTCATTAACAGCTTATACCATAAAGTCTAAACTAAACCTAATCAAAAATTCAATAATCACATAAATGACGGCAACATCAGTGGTGACCCGCCATCCGCTCCGTGCCGGTCTCTTCGGCCCCCGGATAAAAACTGTTTTAACCCTTTAAGGTGCAGCTTAAGTGTCCAATTAGCGATGCAGTGTTAAAACGACCGCGGCGACACTTAGGGCCCGAATTTACACTCCTCGTGTACAAAGAAGTATTGATGCGTTTTCATAGGGCTAACTAACGTTAGAGAAGACGGGAAGTGTGACTTGAAATTGTTTTAATTTGTTCAAACCCTATCGGAACAATCAAAACAGAAGGAAATGAACCAAACATCTGATGAACCTGCGCATTTTATCACCCGTAAAATTATGAATCATGTGTAGGTCTCGGCGGCAGCGGAATTGGTTGCATTAACTAAGCCAGGGCACCCCGACCAAATGGATTAAGTTAGATTAGAACAGTGTCTAACCGCGCGCGAGCCGAGCGAGCGAAGCGATCGGTGCAGCAGCAGTTACTTGGCTATTTATTGGTATTAGCGCAAGGTGCATTCGTCACATGCAGGTTTGATACCAGTTCACAATTTGTTTACCATGGATAGATTATAATGTATTGAAAACTAAAGCGTAAAATTGTAAATGGTTTGTTGCAGTGCATACATTTTCGATAGTTTATAATCTCGCTAGATAGATTATAATCTAACGATGTTCATAATCATACCGTGACATATATTATAATTTTTCCTAAATTCTTCTCACGCACGTTACTTTACTAACTTAACCTTTAAGGCTCGTGCAGACTAGCACGATATCGCGGGCGCGACAGGCAGCAATATTCCTGTCGCGCCTGCGAAATCACCTTAGTCTGCACGAGCCTTTAAGTTTCACTCGTACTAAGTTTTTCCCGAATTAAATAAATAATAAGTACATACTCTGTTGTTACCTACTGTACAATGTGTTTTCTATTACTAAGTGTAATTTTAGATACCTATTTTATTGATATTTGCACGCCGTCAACGGCAAAACATAGTGATATTTATGCATATTCTATTTACAACACCTGTTTATACTCCACCTTATGTTTTACAAATAAATATTTTGATTTTGACTTTGTATATTTTCTGGCTTGTCTACGAGCTTCTTAGCTCCCCAAAGCGGCACCACAAGGAAGACTGTCACAGCACAATGCAAAATGGCTTCTTTGTCTGTTGTTGTCCTTTTTAATTCGTGACTTATATGCGTCAAAGTGAATCACCCGGATTTTTACCGCTCAAAACAAACTTACGATTCACTACCTTTTCCTTTTATCTCGAACATTTTATACGTGTTTGTTTGTTTAACAACTGCAGTAGTAAGTTTGTTCACATGTCGTAAAGTGACCGCTTTTATTTGGACGAACAAAAACTGCAGACGAGGGGTTTGGACATGCGACTTTTGGAAATCGTCACGGGTAGGTATGATGTTTTGGGTTTCCTGTGATGATTCAATGGCTATAGTTATTGCTCTGCCTAATTGCCCAAATTGTAGTTTTAAATAGATCTGTGTTTTGTCTAAACGTTTATTTTGTCCTATCTATACAAGGTGTCGTTTTGCATCCTCGTCAAATTTCAGGAGGCTGCTATAAAAGTAATATATAATCGATACCTGCTCAATAATTAATACATACTTGTTTTTTTAGTTATTTAAATTTGACAGTGTTTTAGAATACACCTCTTTCACAGAACAGAATTTTGCTGTTTGCTGCGTTGCCTGTGCGGTAGTGTGGGTGTAAAAGGGAAGTTATAGTGCGGTATCACACGGGCCGGGTTTTAACATGGGTTTCCGCCACAAGCCGATTTCCGAAAATTACAAAAAAAAGACCTACTTATTTTATTATTGATTCGTGTCGAGAATCATTAGCATAGTTACCTCCTTGAAACGACACCTTGTGTACTTAATTTTCGTCGACGTAGTGCCTACCTAATACAGATTGTTATATAATATAATAATAAATTAAACTCCAGAGTTCACAACATTAATGTCTGGTTTAACAATAAAAATAAGCGTATTTAAAATGATTTATTTAAACCTCTGACATTTAATCAAAATTTCAACAAGACTCATTTCCGTAAACACACGAAGACATGAGAACACTAAAACAATATGTAGTTATGACCAAATATCATTTTTATCACCACAATACTTTAAAGGGACTGCATAGTAAATAGGATTTTCAACTTTAAAACTAAAACCAAAAGGAACATTTTACATATTCATCAGAAGCAATCACGGTGTTATAAAAAATTATAGTCACAAAGTTATTTTTCAATTTATAAAATATTTTTCCATCGTAACGACATGTAAATAGGGTTCATTGCAGAAGGTTGCAACTGCAGATACGACCTTATTCTTTGGACATAGTATCAACGACGTTATAGTCATGGGAATGACGAACTATGTTAGAACTTAATGGTGTGCTAACACCACAGAATAGGCGATAAATCTACTAAAGTGCCTCTGATACTATAATTTCCTTAAACTTGGCATCTAATTTTATGTTATTATTTATTTTTCCATTCATAGTCGTTGTTTGTAGTTCTTACTAAGCTTGGGCTTGAGTTATTTTTGTTACTTTAGTTAAATTACTAATAGGTACCTAGTTTTAAACATTGAGTAGATCATTAGTTTCCATTTTAAGGACATTTTATTTCTATTATGACTTCATGAATTTTTTCAGGTAAAATATCATGGGCCCAACCATCACCTCTTAAAGCAGTATTATTTCAATATTACTTCAGCGTGAGAAAGAGATGGAGCTATAAGTCCTGTACAGCTCCATCACTTTCCCACTGTGAAGTAATATTATAATAGTACTGCTATAAGAGGTGATGGTTGCCCCCCAGATGTCATATTTATGAAGCAAGTAAGTAATTAAGATATAAAAAAATAAGAAAAAAAAAAAAAGTAGGTACATTATGTAGTCACGCAAATTTTGCATTAAAATTTCATCAATGATAGCTCACAGAGCCCAAATAGTGTCAGAAAGACTTCACAGATTTCACCAAATGGTTTCCAAAAATCACAAAATAACGAAACCTACACATTAGCATGTCAAACGCAGCGGCATGTTTTAAAGTTTCCACTATCCTTTTAAAAAGACGCGTATATTTTTTTCCGCGTTCCAGATTTGAAAAAATCGTCGAAGGGTTTGCGGTGGCACTATCGAGACATCTATTAGCATTAGCGTGGTAGAGGCAAACTGTTTAAAAGCTACCGGACTTGGCTATGTCAATGTTTGTCCTCTGCAAAGGGACTTAAGAATCCGTCGGGGTGGGAAAATTTTGTTTTATTTCTGCAAATTATTTAAGTTTGTACTTAGTTTAGATTAGTGAGAGAAGTATTAGTTGTTTTCCTTTTACAATTTTATATATTTTTTTTTTTTTTTAATAGATATATACACAAACTGTTCTTTGGTGAAAGTTACAACTATCAATTTACAAAATTCATTCATAATGACATTGATAAAACTGATAAAATCAGCCACTACCTAAATATTAAAATAAAATCGTGTGAAGAGATGCAAAATACATCATTGTTTCATTACTTTGTTTAAAAGTGTTAATGCATCATGATTTTAACGCATGCGTTTATTTCACATAAATTAAAATTGACGGGAGGTTAATTGATACGCACAGATTAACTACATTCATAAAGTTGCATTATGCTTCACATAAATTACATCTATGCAGTGATTTTTTATTGGGAATATTCTTCGATTCACATAAGAATCTTCAAATATTAACTTTTTAGATTGAATGTAAGTAAGACGACGAATACTAGTCCAAGAAGCTTGTCTAACAAAAGTAATCTAAAAGCCAACATTGTATGTCATAGCGCCACACAGCGGAGGTCCCAACCGCGTTCTAATCAGTTCTACACACAAAACCACGCTTTGCCGCACCGCCGATGTGTACACTCCTTTAAAACTTCCTCTCACCCAAAACCATAACGTCGTATCTCCATACTAATGTATAAACACTTACGACCTTTTATTTCTCAGGGTGTAAGTACAGGACTAATGTTGTTTAGAGACTGCAGTGGTCAGTCAAGACCACCGTGATGTGTTTACAACCTAAGCTTTTACAGATTAGTGGCTCACTAGCTAGGTTTTAAAATAACAATAACGTTATAACGTATGTAAAAGAGTTATGATAGTTTACGTACCGCGGGTTTGAAGATGTTTGAAAAATTGTTTGATGCTATTATGTAGTGGACCACCTACGGGTAAAGATTGTATTTTATTATTATTATTATTATTATTATTGAAAGCCAGCTTTTATAAGTGTCTCCCTGAACATTGAATTTCTTAGCTCCCTGCGTTATCTTGCTCGGTGGGTATTACCTACCTAGTTCGTTTTGATTTTGTTTTAACTTTGTTTAATTTATTTATTAAGTTCTATTCAGTGCAACTTTATAATATACAGGGTGACATTGAAAACATGCGACAAATCGAAATGGAAGATTGTACTCATCATTATGAACAACTTTTACTAAGGGACCAAAGCTACAATCCCAAAAAAAAAAAACTGCTGTCCCCTACATTTATGTTCGCAATACCTCATCAAAATGTAGGAAAAGCAGATTTTTTTTTTGGGATTACAGCTTTGGTCCCTTAGTAAAAGTTGTTAATAATGATGTATACAATGTCCCATTTCAGTTTGTCGCAAGTTTTCAATTTCAACCTGTAGTCTTTTACTTCTATTTTTTTTTTGTAAGTTACCACAACGTATGCAAAGTTTATCTATAAGTTATTGTTGCACTTTATTCTGATTTGTTGCTTCTGTTTCATTTGCATTTATACCAGTGTATACAACTGTTGGTGAATCAAATAAATCAATTATTATCGAGTCAAATCGAGTGTTCTAATGAATTTCATGACTACGCTTAATTTTGTACGACTAGGGTTGAATTTATTTATTAATACTTTATGCACAAGTAAAAAAAAAATACCGAACAAAGGCGGCCTTTAATTATTATCAAGGAATTGAGTCTGTTTTACCCATTGTCATCTTATCTTCTACTATTAAAATTGCAAAAGTGTTTGTTTGTTTGTTTGTTTGTTTATTACACTTTCACGCTCAACCGGCTCAACGGATTTGGATGAAATTTGGCACATGGGTAGACCACGACCTGCATTAGGACATAGGATACATTTTATGCCAATGTTCTTACGGTATCGAGACTTATGCGAGTGAAACCGCGGGGCGCAGCTAGATAAACTAAGAAAACACATTCAGTGTGACCTAAAACCACTCAATTCTCACACTCTTTTGGATACCTAGAGGTACCTCTGACTATAGATTTTATTAATAATATTTTCGTTATCAACATATTACAATCACAACTACTCGCTTCACTCTCAAAAATACATAACCGTCCACACATAAAATCGACCTCGCTATCAGCCGTGTAGCATCGAAAAAATTGGTCCCACCCTTTTAATCAGAACAACCCCAGTAATGAAATCTGGGACGCCATTAAGGGATTAAAAATAATAACTACCCCATAAGCGGGGGTTGTGATTGGACATGAGGGTCCAGACGGCCTCTTAATGAGCTATTGACAGAATTTTGAGGGTTAAAATGGAAGCAATATATTCGAGAGGACATCGTTTTTAAACATGTAGAATTGTATGTGTTTGCCTGTTGTATGCTTCTTAAGAACAACAATGTATATAGGCATAATTCATGGCATATGGACAAATGCAAGACTCAGTTCTGACCATTGCCTAAGTCCATTTTGTAGCTGGGTCTTGTCATACTGAAGGTCCGGTAAGTTATAATAGTGACAAGGACTTATGGGCTTGCATAACCATAATCAGCCTATAATAAGGTTCCCACTGCTGGGACACAGGCCTTCTCTCTGTGAGAGGGATTGGGCTGTAATCCACCACGCGGGTCCAGTGCGGATTGGTACCTAGAAGTCACATGTTTTCAAATTTTTGGTTCTAAGACAATGCCGGTTTCCTCAACATATTTTCCTTTACCGTTTCTGGGTGACGTATTTTATCACCACTGCTCTTAGTAGTTATGAAATAAATTACGCAAAGTAAAGCGTCTGCCTGAGTTTGAACTGACGAACTAATGAGAAGGATTTATGGGACAACAAAAGATTTATACGATGCTTTTTGAAGCTACTTAATAAGGTCTGTAATACAACAAACAAAGCTGATACGACAAATCTTTTGTTACTTAGCCAGTATTTATTTAAAAATTCCACGCTGCAAATCAGATTTTTATCATAAATCCTACACCGCAACAGCCTGTACAAAACCTATAGCTACGTTATAACACCCTGTTTGTCCATCGTATTGAATAAAACGAGACACAGGAGCCATGAAATCAGAGCCATGGCGTCCCCTGTTTACCAATTAAGAGTTTTTGTTTGCGCCAAACTCGTCGGGTCAGCGTTTTTAATTCAAAATGTCGAAGGGAAGGTTTTCGATGACGCTTTTGCGATGAAAAATAAAAATGAAAGTGTGGGTTGAAAGGTTCGAAGTCTCGTTCGATATTAGGATTGATGCGTGGCGAATTTTGAGCTGAGGTATTCTAAAAATTAAAACAAAAATGTTTTCAATTCGTATTTTGCCGCATAGCCTTGTCATATCTGTACCTATACCTGTGGGTGTTTTGAAAAACCGTCCCATTATTCCTGTGCAAATTATTATAAAGTGATCCTAACTATGTGAAAGTGAGTTCGTTTGTTTTCACGCTAAAACGGCTGAACGAATTTGGATGAAATTTGGCACATGGGTAGACCATGACCTGGATTAGGACAAAGGATACTTTCTATCTCGATATTCCTACGAAATCGAGACTTTTGCCGGTGAAACCTGCAAGCCTGGGTGCAGCTAGTCTTTATAATATTCTTCTCTCAAGAGTGATGAGATCTCCTCGCGCACGTATGGGAGTGGCGCGAGGAAGCAAAACGCCGGGGCGTAAGTCCGTTGCCGCGAGAAATCGTGGCACAGCGGACGGAGCTCCGGCGAGATCTCATGGCGTCATGGAAAGTACGGTTGTCGCAACCCAGTGCTGGGCACGCCACGATTGCGGCGATAAGTCCCCTCTTTGAGGAGTGGCTGGAGAGGCGCCACGGCGTCCTAACCTTCCGCCTGACGCAGGTCCTCACCGGACACGGCAGCTTCGGGAGGTTCCTGTGTCGGATAAGGCGGGAGGAAACGTCCGGGTGTCACCACTGTGTGGATCGCCCAGAGGACACGGTGGAGCATACGGTGGTGGTCTGCCCGGCTTGGGCAGAGCACCGCCGTGTCCTCGTGGAGGCGATCGGCGGCAGAGACCTCTCGCGTCCGGCCCTGGTTCAGGCCATGGTACGGAGCGAGAGGGCATGGGCAGCCGTCACCTCCTTCTGCGAAGCAGTAATGCTCGCGAAGGAGGAGGCGGGACGGTTGAGGGAAAGGCAAGTTTCGCGCCCTCTCGCCCCTAGCCGCCGCAGGAGACGCCCAGGGCGTCGGGAATCCCGGGCGGATTTCCGGCCACCGTAGGCGCGGGCTTGCGGACGGTGAGCAATGGGTAGCTCACCGTCCGGTAAGGACCAGGCCCGGGTCGACGGCGCGTCGTATTCCACGCGCGCCTCTAAGAGATGTCGTCAGCACAAAGTAGGGGTCCACTAGGGCCGATGCCTGCCGGGGTCGCGGGAAGGTACTTATGGGTCACCGAGGCCCCCGCAACACAGGCAACAGGAAGGAATACGGGTGGGTTTTAGTCAGTAAGAGTCTGACACACCCTCCCGCTCCGCCCAGAGCGGGAGAAGTTATATGATGATTTCCCACCCAAAAAAAAAAAAAAGAGTGATGAGATGAGAATTATTGCCTAGCGACAGATCATTGTCACAATCTGTAAGACCATAATTAGCTTCTTCTTCTGTATTACGTTGAATGCTTATTAAAATCGATCAGCCTTGCCTTCCCTAGAAGCTAGGCCCAAATTTTTAAAACATGTTGCCCAAAGTTGAAACCAATTGTAATTGATAGATCTTATCGTCAATAGTATTTTTAATAGAGCACCAAAAATCTATTACGGTAAAAAGAACATAAGACCATAAGAGGAAAATAAATTATTGGATAAAAAGGAAATCGGTTAAAATTGGTTTTTGATTATGCGACATTGATTCAAAGTAAACTTATTACTATCGCCTGCTTATTTTATAAGGTATGATTAAAAGGTAGTCATTAAAAAATAAAATAAGGTATTTTTTGCAGTGAACATTCATATACTGATACTTGGCAATCATTATTAAATGGTCCAAATATGCGTTATGCATTTAATCCACATTATAATAATATGTTACAAAATTGCTAGGGGCTTGTGGCTAAATAATAACAGCCGCACGGGTCAATCGATCAGGTTAAGCTACGCTTACCGCGGTTGGTCCGTAGATGGGTAACCATCTTTACATACCAACACCCCTCCGTGCCTTGGAAAGCACGTTAAGCCGTTGGTCCCGGCTGTCATTTGTAGATCTTTGACAGTCGTTACTGGTCGTCAGAAGCCCGAAAGTCTGACAACCAGTCTTACCAAGGGGTATCGTGTTGCCCAGTAACTGGGTTGTGGAGGTCAGTTAGGCAGTCGCTCCATGTAAAATACTGGTATTCAAATCAAATCAAATCAAATCAAAAGTCATTTATTCAAACTAGGCTGAAAATCAGCACTTTTCGAACGTCAAAGTTACATAAGACAGTCCCCCAAAAATGCCCGCCCTTCACCACTTCCTAGTGCTTTAGCTGGGAAGAAGAAGTGGTGGAACAAACTCCCCAGCAGCACGTCTGTCTGTTTAGTTATATAAACTAGATTCTATACAAATCGTATGCAAAGTAATTAACATTACGAAACACAAAACATTGGATTAAATTACACACTTTCCATACGTTAGCTAGCACGCGCCAGTATTCCAACAAAACAATGAACAAACTGTACTCAAGCAGATAAAAATTACAACATAAAAAAACGTAAATAGAACTTAATACCTAAATAAAAGCCTCCAGGCATAAAGGGCGTGCCCGCCCACATAAGGCTCTCACTCGAGCACATTTCTCACTTCGAGCTACAGCAATTTGTAGCTCGAAGTGAGAAATGATAAACTAGCCCCATCAAAGTAAAATAAGTAAACAATTACTAATAACAATTAAAACCATGATCAGCAAGACGACCAGTCACCACAAGCAGCACCCGTTCACGAGCATAACGCAAAGATCAGCCATCACCCCCCTCGCCATATTGGAGGGAAGGAGGCAACCCGACCCCCGACGCTACCACAGGCAGTGACATCTAAGGGAACATGACGAGCTTGCTGCCGGTTGCTCAGGCAAGAATAGTATAATCAATAGTCGAGGACGCTAGCTAACCACTTATTGCAATACAACTCAAAACACACATTGTAATGAGTAGATTATGTCCCTAATAAATTATAATTTAACTAAATTAAATTACATTGACTTATACAGTCAAATAAAAAAATAATCAATTATATGAACTCATATAACCTGTCAGTAGGTAAGCTAATTCTGGAGAAAGAACATAAACATTGTCTTGAGTTAATCACAGCGACCAACTATTCTTATCGTTTAAGTAGTCATTGATACAATAGTATGGCTTTGAACAAAGGGTGGATTTTACTTTAGTTTTAAACGCATTAAAAGGCAAATCTAGCAAAGAAGAGGGCAGCATGTTAAAAAAAGTTATACCAAGCCCAACAAATGAGTTATGTACCTTATGAAGCCGGTGAAATGGAGCTCGTAATTTGTCCTTATTTCTGGTGTTAATATTGTGAATATCACTATTTTTAGTGTATAAGTGTATATTCAGCTGCAACCGGTCAGACTGGAAGCCGACCTCAACGTAGTAGGGAAAAGGCTCTGCAGATGATGATATATTACATAATTATAATTCAGTTAAACGCTATTCCCGTTGAACGTCAGAATCCGGATTCCTAAGTTCTTATGCACCAATGGTGTATCACGCGACATTTAAAAGATAGGATATTAGGATAAACCGCTTACTGGATTGTGAAAAAATGGAAGATTTCGACGTTGCCGAACTCCATTATGGGACAGGACGTTCGCGTGACGATTTTCTAAGAATATTCGAACAGACACCATCTTTGTTTCATAAAACTTGAAAACCAAGAACAGTTTTAAGTGATACTTTTTTTCTAGCTTCGATTATTCACATGACATTTTTTTTTCACCAGAATTGAAAACGGTCGTTTTATAACAAGTTACAGAATAATTAGGCAAATCTATTTTAATAAATCAATGGCACACATGTTTGACGCATGAGTTTAGGATTGACTGGCTTTTAGTGCGGTCTAATAGCCCTTTTTCCCATTCGACCTCTTGCACCAACTTTAAGAAAATCATCCTCATGTTAATCCTTATTTTCGCCTCGCCGCGTCACATACGCAAGCACGTAAGTACAACTCACAAAGCAGTCTTTATACCTCCTGACGTAACGTATCGGCTGGCGCCGTGTCTGTTAAATATAACCGCGGTTAAGTCACAGGGGGATGAGCAGACGTCACCCGCTAAGCTTGTTGGCAAGAGTGCGTCACTGAGACTTGAGGAGTATGCATATAGAGTTGATGATTATTTTGAGAACGAGTTAGGAGGTTTTTTATTATGTACTTAAGTAATATTATTTCATCCTGTGATATCTTTCCTGGCGACAGAATCTGGCACATGTATCAAAGTAATGCATGTTTTTTTTTAGGCTTGGCTTACCTTTCGTTTTTGATGAATAAGTCACTCAATCTTTCCTTGGGTGTCGCAATTAAAGGCACAAACGGATTAGCGACCTTCAAATTGGGGCAGCTGAATTTTCTTTAAAAATAAATTCAAAGAAATCACTTTTGATTTTCAATGTGGATGATTACTTAAATGGATTACTTTTCATAATAGCTAAATGTGGAAAAATACAATTTGTCACAATAATTTCACCCAATCACACTCCAACGCTAACTCAGTACAATTCCACTTCAGAAACGTATTCAAACCTTACGATCTTGTCTCAAATGATCCTGGATTACCGTTTACATGCCTATCGATACACTACACTCCAAACCCAACCTTCCATTTTCAAGATAGAGGAGGAATTCCATTGAAAAGTTTACTGAAGTCATTTTAACATCTCTATTGACACATGTGATGATTTTATGCCTGTAAGTTTATCCTCTAGTTATGTTAAGGCCATTTGTCCACCACCATCTTCAACGAGACGTCAACGAGAAACGAGATTATAAGAATCGAACGTGACGTCCCGGTGACGGCGATATTTTCTACCTACACAACGACTGACCACGATCGAACTCGGCAGTTCAGTAATATGATAGACAAAACAAAAGGCGAACGGCGCTGGTGACATGCCAGTGTCTGGACAAGATCAAACGTGTTTTATATTGCATACATCGGCCCATCACAATCTCAAGCCGAGTTCTAGCGATCGCGCCGAACTACTCAAAAATTCGGGGGCCGGAAACCCCGGCGCTCGGGTGACGGACGTGCGGTGGACACGCGACCATAGTAAATGTATATGTATCGCTACTTCGGCGCCCTCATCTTGTTCTCGTTGACGTCCCGTTGACGGTGACGGTGGACAAACGGCCAAAGAATATCTTTTGCTCGTGTCGTAATATGTTTTAGTGTAACAGTTTCAGTGAGTCTTATTTACTGAGATAATACTAGATCCTTCCTGTTGTATCTTGGCACGATTTTAGAACGTCATAAACTGCAAGAGTACATACTGGTCTATTGCTTACGATTCTCAAAAGATAAAGCTGGAATTGCTTCTTGTAATTGGCACTAAAGTGTGAGAGGTAGGTACATTAATTATGTCTTCAATGGTTATGTGAAAACCAGTCAATCTCATGTTTCGATCAGCGATATCCGGGAAAATTCAGGAATTTTTTGCGTACCGATGGAAGAACGAGTTTAATTTTATAAATGGTTTAACGCTTTTTTTAATATTTTCAATGACAATTATAACTTTATTTATTTTCATAACCAAACTACAAGATGATTATTAACATTAACTAAATTAATTAAGCCTAAAAGAGGCCCTCGGGGCATTGTACCGAGGATGCTGGCAGCATTTCCTCGCTGAATTGCAATGCTGATGCGTTGCACGAGAAAGCCGCCAACTTTTCGGTCACCAGTTACATCAACTAGACGTTTCGCGATTTCCGCAAATAACTTAAGCGCACTGGGACCCCACGGACCAAGGGTCTCGACGCCAAAGGGCACAAAGTTGTACTCTCTGCCAAGGCCTTAGGTATATTATTATTATTACGGACCGAAAACACAATAGCTGACGAAGGCTAGATAGATCTTCTGTACTTCTTGAGAAAGAGTAGCAGCATTCTTCTGTCTGCAAAATGCAACTACCAGTGATGAAATACATCTTCTTAACATTTTGATTATCGCAACTTTCTCCAAAACATGGTATACTAAAGGCTTCTACATACTGGCGCGACTTGTCGCGCGACTCGCGACACAAAGACACCGCGTGTCAGTGTTGCCATCCATACGAGGTTTCTCGTACATGTACGAGATTTAGTGGTCCTGGTACGATGTACGAGCTTACATCCATCCTCGTACGATTTTGTACGAGATTCGTTGATACAAGTCATATTTTGGAACGCGCCTCTGACTATACGAAATGAATGAATGGTGTGTACGTACGAAAGGTTTAATTTAATTCATTTTACGTAGAAAATATGTCTATGTTAATTCCACTCTACTCCACGTCCACTATAGTAGGTACAGTTCGGATACTACATACAGTATCCAATGCAAAATTACGGTTGTACGACCTGCCACCTGCGACCACCTGGACACTTTTTGACGAAACTGCTTTGTAGAGTGCTTGGATACGAGATAGTTGATAAGAAAATCAATAGATTTTAAGCAATTTATTAAATAAATGGTATGTACGAGGTTGTGTTGACAAAATACGAGATTTCAGACCATATCTGTACGAGGACACGCCTTCGGCGTCTGGCAACACTGCCGCGTGTAGCGCTACAAGCGGTGCCTTTGTGTCGCGACGCGTCGCGCGACAAGTCGTGCCAGTATGTAGGAGCCTTAATAGTCTTCGGGATGCCCATAATCAACTGTAGACCCATCTTATCCAGTATGCAGAGAAACTGCGGAGTTTCTCTAGCTAATTTAACGTCTGTGGAGACGTGATGGGCATCGATATGATAAAAAAAAAACAAAAAAAATTGATGATAATTTATTTTGAGGTCAACGATCGTATGTAGCGTATTTGCTTGACATATCAGTTCAAGATCTGTGATTGTTTCTGTAAACGTCATCATAATATCTGAAATACATCTTCATAACATTGTGATTATTGCAACTTCCTATACATCTGTATGTATAGATAGATATTATTATATCAATTATTTTTTTTTTGTCAAATAAAATTAGCTAAAAAATCTCCGCAGACGTGATGGGAACCGACATGATAAAACAAAAAAAAAACAAAAATTGATGATAATTTATTTTGAGGTCAACGACCGTGTGTAGTGTTTTTGCTTGAAATATTAGTTCTAGATCAGTTTTTCTGAGTCTTTAAACGCCACAGATGTGATCGGTATCATTAACTAAACACAAAAAACTGATTTTCTCAACTCATATTTTAAGTAACAACACTACATTCGTTCACTAGGTACATGACATGCGGTTCATAACTCCAAAATAAATTAGTGTAGGTACTCATGGAATTAGTATTTACTATATAGATTGTAAATAGAGGGGGTCTAATTTCGGCCAGTGTGCGACCTCTAGTAATGAATAATAATTATTCGAATAAATATTTCAGTATTTAGCTTTTCAATTTCTGAGGTTAATTTCTGTCGCTGCTCAGTTGCTTATTACCAAGGTGAGATGTCAGATATTACATACACTTCATATGCGACTACTGTAAGGCTCGCTTGTTTTATTTTTTGTTGTATAGACTGCTCAGTGTAGTTCGGTTCGGAACCATAATTTTGCATGCCCGACGTCCCTGGCCGGTTTTTTTTCTCTCAAAATCCTTTTTATGGTTATTTTTTTTGTGTATGTGTCTACGTTAAAACAATGACGACGAACAAATCCTGGCATGGAAGTCGCAAGCAATTTTTTTTTCTTTCCCCGGGTCGACGGCTCGTTGTATTCCACGCGCGCCTCAAAGAGATGTCGTCAGCACATAGGTAGGGGTCCACTAGGGCCGATGCCTGCCGGGGTCGAGGGAAGGTACTTATGGGTCACCGAGGCCCCCACAACACAGGCAACAGGAAGGAATACGGGTGGGTTTTAGTCAGTAAGAGTCTGACACACCCTCCCGCTCCGCCCAGAGCGGGAGAATTTATTTGACGATTTCAAAAAAAAAAAAAATTGTACTCATATTTTGGTGTCTTATGATTGCATACAGCTGAGATGAGAAAGCTAATGGGGATGTGTGGTGTTACGCGAATGGATAGAAAAAGAAATGAGTACCTACCTATATAGGAGGAAGTCTGAAAGTGGCACCGGTGACTGAAAAGTTGTGTGGAAATGGGTTGTCATAGCATGTGTATATTTTGAATATGAATGTGGATGGCTATACGAGACGGGGAAGTTCTAAGAAACGATGGATAGACTTTGTGAAAGATGATATGATTATAAAGTGAGTGCCTACCGAGATGACGACTAATAGAGAAGAATGGAAGAAAGGGGCATGTTGCGCCGACCACAAATAAATCGGGATAAGGGCAGGAGAATGATAACGATCATGATAACATGATATCTTACAACATCCACTTGAACGAAATCGCGGGCAGAACCTAGTTGATGAAATAAAATTCTATTCATCCAAGCGTGCCATCAAAATTGCAAATCCAAAAACGCGATTGCAGCCAGTTCGCACATTGCGCCCTATGTGCTCACCCCCTGCTAGTACATGTGTACTAAAGGGATAGTACAAACACTATGGGGGTGTAATTCCATCATTCCCATGACAGCACCCCGAATTAAATTGAATTCATGGCCATCACGTGTCATCGCGGACGGTGTTATGCGATATACAGATAGTAAAAGTATGGTGTAAGTAGCTAATGTGTAAAATTTTATATACCTGACAAGGACCAAAATATTTATAATGCAGAAAACAAGTTGCTTTTCAATATGGGTAATACATAAGTTAATACATGCAGGTGTCCCGTAAATAACATTGAAATAGCATATAACCGTTCTAAAAAACCATAGAGCCAAAGACCATAGAGCCGTTCTAAAAAATACAAATATATATTTTCAAGTAGTACAGTCAGTCGCGGAAAGGTACTTATGGGTCACCGAGGCCCCCGCAACACAGGCAACGGAAGGAATACGGGTGGGTTTTAGTCAGTAAGAGTCTGATACACCCTCCCGCTCCGCCCAGAGCGGGAGAAGTTATTTGATGATTTCCCACCCAAAAAAAAAAATAGTACAGTCAGCGTCAAAAATATCGGACGAACCGACTGTTCAAAATGATCTCAACCACAAAGAAAATTAAACTTTATCTCAATTTGATAAAATTCTTGTCAGAATGACAGTTGTCGTGTACTTTCTTCATTTTGAAACAGTTCTTGTGTCATTGAGTTAATATTTAATTTTCATAGTTGTTTAGATCATTTTGATCATTTTTTTTTGAACATTTTGTTTTTTTGTCTGTTCTTCCCGATAATATTGACGCTGACTGTACCTTAGATACCTACAATTCTTTTTTTAATGTTTTGCAATTCCTAGTCAAATTATTTACGCGTCGATCTGCCTCTCTGTCGGCATAGTCAACGCATAATAATACAACAAATAACCGATTGAATATTAATTTACGGTCGTGGTGAAGAAGAATGTAAAATAAGGTAAACAAAGTTAGTTAAACATTTTAGGAACTACTTGGGATATATATTTTTATGTGTTTTTTTTAGAACGGCCATAAGATTTATATGCAATGTCAAGGTTATCCATTATTTACGGGACATAAGTATAACAGAAGTCCTATAGTGGTGGTGTATTTTTTGCCTCGTCGGTCTAGTGTTCGCAAGCGCTACTGCTGAGCATGAGGTCCTGGGTACGATTCCCGGGTCGGGGAAAGTGTTATTGGGTTTTTCTATCTGGAATTTCTCAGTAGCAGCCCGGATTTGTGCCCAGTTGATGGCAACTTTTAACATAACTGGCGAAATGTGGGTGTACTACAGGTACACCTCTGCCCAACCCTTCGGGGAAACAAGGCGTGATGTTATATTGTGTGTGTATTTATTTTTTTTGGGGTTTGTAACATGTGCTCTAATTGACCACAGTTCTTGTATCTATTTGCCAAAAGGTCTTGATTTTCATAACCAGAAGTTGCATTAGAAGATCAAAAAGAAATAGTATCTAGTTCAGACCCAGTCCTTACTTGAAAACCGTTTGCGAAAGAGTTTTGGAATACTCAAAAATGAAGAAAGAATTAGGAAGAGAATCAAAATCAGAAACAAACAAAAAACCAAAAATATCCCATAAACATTACTCTGTATAATAAAAAAAAACAATTAACTAATACACAAAAAGTACACTGGTTCTCAAACACTTGCCGAAATTTTCATGTAAAATTAAAATTATTGTATCATACATAAAACCATTCACAAAAATATGACACACTACGTATAGCCTTCAGTAATCCTAGTGCTAAGTGCACTTGTCAATACCGACCATGGGGCACACATCCATTCAGCAATATATTCAAATATTGCTCACAAACTTTAAAATACTGTCCAAAACAAGGCACACTAAACTTTATCCTACAGCCGTAACGTAGAAAGTCGGTGAAGCATTTTTTGGACGAAGGTAGTTTAAAATTGTTCTGATAGTTTGCCCGGGAATGGACTGCCATTTTGTAATCCTGACGCTAAAGTGCACTTTGACAATACTGAGGGGTAATTATTACTGTTGTACAATGTATACATAGAGGAGTATGTAATAGTCCGACGATGGGAAGATTTTTAATGACAGTCCTTTTTGTCCATTGTTATTTTGTATTAAAGTCAATAGACATTTTTGATGGTAGATACTTAATCAAATAAGTCTAAACTTTCATTCAAATGGAACTTTTATTGAAATAAACGTCTGTGAGAAAATCAGTGTAGACACTAATTCTAACGATGGAATGCCGAAATCAACATCTCGACCTTCAGAATGCTTCTCATATCAAAGGGCACAATTGCAAGAATAATTAAAGAAGTGAGGATTAATACCAACAAAAAGATATTAAAAATCCAAATACAAAAACCGAATATCCTCCAATTCAACCATACTCAATCAAAAATTGATCAAACAGACTCTTTAGGCAAATTAAAACGTAAAATATTGAAGTGGAAGTAAGAAAACGAACGATTAAAGTTTACACAGCCATTAGCCGTGTTTGGGGCCTTCACGACTCGCTCTAAGAGGCCCGGCAGCTACGGAATTAAATGGCAATCGATTACAAGTAGCACCAGCTATCGGGGAAAATTAATTGCACTCGCTGTAAGGGCAAAAGATTGGATCCGAATAAAATAAGAAAGGAAAACATCGTAAGAAAACCAGCACGTCCTAGAACAAAACAATCTAAGGTATGGATTTTTTTAAAAGATAATGGTGCCGATTCCCTTGTTTACAAACTAAACTAAATTTTAGTTCTGTGCATCTTTTTCTTTCTATTTCATTAAAAAGAGGAGAGAAGATAAATTTTAGTTTAGTCCTGTAAAATTAATCAGCGCCTGTCACTACTACTAGTAGGTACTACAAGTTTAGACGTGATTAAAAACTTGCCTACTAAAATTACGTCAATTTACGTCAAGCGCTGATTAATTTGACAGGACCTAACTAAAATTTATCTTCTGTCCTTTTCTGAATGAAATAGAAAGAAAAAGATGCACTGAACTTAAATTTAGTTTACTTTTGAACAAGGGAATCGGCACCACTGGCTAAGTACCTATGCAAAAGATTTTGTCTCAGCAGCAGAAAACTTGGTTTGTTGTACTTACAGACATTAATACTTAATTTCAAAAAGTATCGTATAAACCTGTTGTTGTCCCATAAGTCCTTCTCATTAGGTCGTAAGTTCGAACCCAGGCAGACGCTGCCGGAGTCGCGTGGAAGTCCAAAAGGGTTACCGAGGCCCCTGGCAACACAGGCAACGGAAAGAATACGGGTGGGTTTTAGTCAGTAAGAGTCTGACACACCCTCCCGCTCCGCCCAGAGTGGGAGAAGTTATTTGATAATATACCATAAAAAAAAGGCAGACGCTTAACTTTGTGTAATTTATTTCATCACCACTGCTCTCAAAACGGTGAAGGAAAACATCGTGAGGAAACCAGCATATCCCAGAACAAAAAATCGAAGCCATGTGACATCCACCATACCGCACTGGGCCCGCGTGGTGGATTACGGCCCACTCCCTCTCACAGAGAGGAGGCCTGTGTTCTAGCAGTGGGAACATTATAGGCTGATTATGTGATAAGTGTGTAAAATAAGAAAGGTGAGAAATCCCTAAAATCGTGACATTGCTATTGCAATGTCACGATTTGAAATGACACAACAAAATAGACTCTCTATTTAGAGAGTCTATTTTGTTGTGTCATTTCAGACTATTGATTGAATTTTCTATACCACATTGGAGCAGTTTTCTCTTCATAACATTCCTAAAATCGCCTTCGCAAATTTCATTTTACATGGGGTAACATGACAACCGCTCGAAGTTACGAAGAAGTAAACATTGTTTTTTGTCTGCTAATCTGACCCCATAGGTAACGCCGTCGCTGATAACCAGCACTGTGCCTCTGTCTCGCATAGGGTCAGCATTATGCTGAGCGATGACCGTTTTGCGTGGATGTGAAGCATATTTTCCAACAAATTGTTATTATTTGTTTTTTTTTTTGTTATGTTTACCGCAAAAAAAAACGTATTTTCTTTCTTTGTATCCCATTAAAAATCAGGTTACTTATTTTGTATTTCAATAACACAACTTTGAAAAAAAAATCTGCTGTATCTAATCCTCCAACCATACCGCGACTCCAAAGATCTAAAGAAGGAAATATCCTAATTAAATATGGATGCAACGTAATGAGTTATGCAAATATTGTAGACGGTGGCTAACGATTGGGGAGTACGGGGGAAGCTTCTCCATCGAGGGGGTGAGGGGGGGAGATAGATACTTCGATTCGACAGTAGCGTCGGACGAATCATTTCAAGTATTTACTTAAACAATCTTTGGTACGCTTTCTTTGAAAATTATATTGAAAGGGTTGCTCTGAATTACTTTGTTTGCAATATTTTTAGGTAAGAGTTTACAATTTGATAGAATTTGAAATGGTAAAATCAAATTAGAAGGTAGATGGAAGTTTTATAATTATGTTGGGTTAGTTTTGCCCGCGGGTTTGCTGAAAGGTTACAAGTTTTTGGAATAGGGATGCTGTGTGTCTGTTTTTAGGGTTTCATTTGAAGGCACCTACTTAAAAGCAAGGAGATTTTCCGGCATCTGGGGAAATATCGTTTTCTTTGGCGGGCTCAAAAATATTGACAAATCAAGACGTAGTAAAGATTTAGTGGGCGGCTTATGCTTATGGTAACCAAAGCCTGCCTGTCGCAACTTTTACGAAATACTACTCAGGCTTTCCACAGCGGTTAGTGGGTAACACACTATCAGTAGCAATAGGTTTTATTTTGACAGTTCAACAACAGCAACGTTCGTTGCGTTATTTACTTTGTGGAGCAGATAATTTTTTCGAATATATAAAGCAATAGATTAGCAATATACTTCAAAATCATTCAGATTGTGATTGATTGTGTGTTACACACATACATTGCAGGACATACATTTTATAACTTTTATTTAACTTATCCACCACGCCATGTCAAAAAAGCAAGGACGTGCCCTCGGCGCCAAGCTACAAATTATACCTTGAAATCTGTTATGTAGTCGTGACCGTGGCGTGCTGGGCACATTTTGCGCTGTCATCTATACATGACTGTGGCGATCAAAAGGTTAAATCTTCGAGTCGGATAGCACATTAAAACCAAAGAAAAAACACACCAATTTAATATTCCGTAAAACAAAAAATATGATGACGGTGCTATATTTAGCATTTTTCTGTGCTCAGTACCTTAATGCGAATTTTGAAGAAAAACTGTTTTGTTCTTCGACAAAGTCATTATTATAATGTAAGTCGCCAGTTGGGCAGGCAAAGTTTCTTAAGTGGGCAACATTTATACATTATTTAGTAGATGTTGTAGGTACTTTTTGAGGCTGTGTTTGTTTAATGGCCTAATATTGTTAATCTGTCCGGGAACAAAGATTAAGAAAAATGTTTGTGATGGAAAATAACGACTTATTCTAAAGAACCAATGCCCGGGATACATGAGGCTAGTTTTTCAAAGTAGGATAATAAGCTGGAACCTCCGTATTCTGTCATGGCTTCCCGTCCTGGCTTGGCACAAGCTAGTGTTTACACGATGCTGGTGCTGTTTACACGATGCTAGTGCTGTTTACACGATGCTAGTGCTGTTTACACGATGCTAGTGCTGTTTACACGGTGCTAGTGCTGTTTACACGATGCTAGTGCTGTTTACACAATGCTAGTGCTATTTACACGATGCTAGTGCTGTTTACACGATTCTAGTCAATTTTAAGCTAATTGCATTGACTTAATCCGTAAAGTAAAACATAAAGACCCGATTGGGTACTATCTTCGCCGTCCACACGAAGCTAGTACTCAAGCCAGGATAGTAAATACGGTGATGGGGGGCGCTACTAGCTCAAAAATAAAACCCCATCCTATTAAACTATATACTGTCTTGAACGGTAGCTCACTAGCCTAGAAATGAAGCTAGTTCTGTATACGAAGCCAGAGTTACTAGTTTGCTAGCTTACTATCCTAGCTTCAAAATCTAGCCTCGTGTATCCCGGGCATAAGGGCCTAGACAAGTAGGTAAGTGACAATCGCTTTCAAGGCGTTTCGTATTTCTGCAACGAGTTTCAATAGGATTGACATAAATGTGGCCATACACGTAACTGCAAGCATGACAAGCCTGCAAGAACAATCATTTTGTGCAAGCAGTAAACAGATGAGCTCGATGACTGTACTGCCTAAGAACGTACGTTTAGGTAGCTACCTAAACAAAGCATTGAAAAGTTTTCTTCTTCACTTATGTGATTACTACGTCGACTCACTTTGAAAATAGACCACTTTAGAAAATAGGATTCACTGCTGAAAATACCATTGCCACTTTTCTCTCTGCATTACCCAAAGGTTAACTGGTAGAAAAAGCCTATGGCATTAAGTCCACCTCTGTAAATTTGTGTGCTTAACGTATTAAATAAAATGGGCCTTAAAAAACAAATAACTGTTGTAAAGAAATGGCAACAAAATAATGATGTCTTCACCTATTTTTTGATGAGGTCTGCAGAGAGCACTGAAAAAGTGGCATTCTATCAGCGGTAACCAAGATGGAAAGGCAAAAATGTATGGGATTGATTGAAGCTACCAAAAAGCTTATGTCAATCCTGTCGAAAATCGTTGTAATACATAGAAATACGAAACGCTTTGAAAACGATTACCATTTCTCTGGGCCCTCAGCGGGGTATTACGTAACACACTGGCAATACCTTTAATTTTGACAGTTATAGAACAATCATTGCGCTATTCACGTTGTTGAGCAGCGAATTTTTTAAACAAAAGAAGCAATAGATTACTTACTTCCTTCAAAATATTTCGTACTGTGTTCGATGTTGTTACGCAATTGGAGTTCAGAAATACTTATGTCAAGATATTCATAAGTATTTCTTGCGTGTACACGCAAGGAATCAAATTTGAAAAAAAGAGCTCGTGGCTAAGTAACAGCCGCACGGATCAATCCATCAGGTTCAGCTACGCTTGCCGGGGTTGGTCCGTGGATGGGTGACCATCTTACATACCGTGATCATATCATCAAACATACGAAGACTTCTCCGTGCTTCGGAACGAACGTTAAGCCGTTGGTCCCGGCTGACATTCGTGGATCTTTGACAGTCGTTAGGGGTCGTCAGAAGCCCGAAAGTCTGACAACCAGTCTTTTACAAGGGGTTCTGTATTACCCAGTTACTGGTTTGTGGAGGTCAGATAAGCAGTTCTCCATGCACCGGAAAGAACGTTAAGCTGTTGGTCCCGGCTGACATTCGTGGATCATTGACAGTCGTTAGGGGTCGTCAGAAGCCCGAAAGTCTGACAACTAGTATTTTACAAGGGCTTTCGTTATGGAACGACTGCTTAGCTGACCCTAAGCAGTCGCTCCATGTAAAATACTGGTATTCAGCTGCATCCGGTTAGGCTGGAAGTCGACCCCAACATGGTTGGGGAAAAGGCTAGGGAGATTAACACGAAAGGAATCAAATGAAACTCAATGTCAGGCCTACACGGTGGAGCATACGGTGGAGGTCTGCCCGGCTTGGGCAGAGCACTGCCGTGTCCTCGTGGAGGCGATCGGCGGCAGAGATCTCTCGCGTCCGGCCCTGGTTCAGGCCATGGTACGGAGCGAGAGGGCATGGGCAGCCATCACCTCCTTCTGCGAAGCAGTAATGCTCGCGGAGGAGGAGACGGGACGATTGAGGGAAAGGCAAATTTCGCGCCCTCTCGCCCCTAGCCGCCGCAGGAGACGCCCTGGGCGTCGGGAATCCTGGGCGGATTTCCGGCCACCGTAGGAGCGGGCTTGCGGACGGTGAGCAATGGGTAGCTCACCGTCCGGTAAAGAGTTGTCGTCAGCACAAGTGTAGGGGTACACTATGGCCGATGCCTGCCGGGGTCGTGGGAAGGTACAAAAGGGTTACCGAGGCCCGTGGCAACACAGGCAATGGAAGGAATACGGATGTGTTTAAGTCAGTAAGAGTCTGACACACCCTCCCGCTCCGCCCAGAGCGGGAGAAGTTATTTGATGATTTCACACCCAAAAAAAAACCAAACTCAGGCCTGAATAGTAGGAGTGAAGCCAGGAAAGAAATTTAAGTAAAAGTACCTAGTCTAAAAAAATTAACTTATTTCGTCAAATACACACACATTGGCCATAACACTATCGCTTCAATCAACGAGTTATTCTTTTAAGTAACACATAAAAAACCTCATACTCGGAACCTGTAAACTTTAAAAGTAAAAAAGCGGCCAAGTGCGAGTTGGACTCGCACACCGAAGGGTTCCGTACTTTGCGTAAAATATTTAACACTACATATTTTTTCTTCACGTTTCTTGTATTAAGAAAATTCTTTGATTTTTAACTTTACACATTCTGTTAAAAACCAATCAAACTAAAAATATACAGCCCTGTGACGATTAAAAGATACAGACGGACGGACAGACTGCAGAGTCTTACGGCCGATTCCTATAATATACGAACCCATTACTGGCTAAAATGAAGACTTGTATCTTTACCAATATTGAATCAATTACCTCATAGCTTTACGTAGTAAACGCTCCCATATGGAAGTATAAGAAGAAGCTTTCACAGGTAAAATAGGCTTACGAATCTTATATGCCCAGCTTGCAATAAAAAATGTATTAATTTATTTATCACAAACACTGTTATCATTACAGGAAATTCCTAATGTGGTAGCGTGGTCCTTAATCAAACTCTCTTAAATAACATAACACATACAACATTATTTTTGTGAATTAATTCAGAGAGCAGGAAAATGAATTGACCCTGTCAGCCGTGTCATTCAGTGCGTGCAAGGCACGCGTCAGTGGCTACCAATGGAAAATGAAATGCTACCATTGGTAAGCAAAACGATTCGTTATGCCGAGCATTAGTAATATGGTCCCGCTGGCACCTTTGGGTTCTTACGGAACCCTAAAAACACAGTAAAAGGTTAACAATTTACTTAATTAAGATGGTGACTACGAGTATTACAAAAATATAGTGTAATATAAATAGATGACGCAGACAAGCACGTTACAGCTGTAAAATAATAAATAGCTGTAAAGTAAATAAAACGAGGACGCAAGGTGGACTGATATGGAGACGGATAGGTCTTTTATTTAATTAAGTATCATTTGTGTGTGGTCTGCGACTTTTTACAGATAAATAGACCACCGTTTTGTGTAATGATATCTAGTGTCGTTAAAGCAGATAATTAATAGATGTTTTGTGGGTGAAAAATAATAGATGCTTGACTTATTATTTACTGTAAAATTGTCAGCAGTGCACAGTTACAGCATTTTTGCAGACAAAGCGGATACGAAACAGAACTAAAATATTTTATTAAAAAGAAAAATCGGGGCCAAAAAGGAATATCAAATGTGGGGTGAACCTTTGAGGCAAATGTCGAACAAATCGTAGATGATAAATAGACCACCGTTTTGTGTAATGATAGTGTCGTTAGAGCAGATAATTGTTTTGTAGGTGAGAAACAATAGATTGACATGACTTATTATTTACAGTAAAATTGTCAGTAGTGCAAAGTTACAGCTTTTCTGCAGACAATGTAGATATGAAACAGAACTAAAATATTAAATAAAAAAAATACAAATTGTTTTCGGAGCCAAAAAGGAATAAAATTGACTAAGTGGGCGGCAAAAGGAATATCAAATGTGGGGCGAACCTTGTGAGACAAATGCCGAATAAATTGTAAGGATAAATATACTACCGTTTTGCGTAATGATAGTATCGTTACAGTAGATAATTAATAGACGTTTTGTAGGTGAAAAACGATAGGAGATTGACTTCACGTATTATTATCGAAATTTACCCATTAAACGATTTAAAAGCTGTATTAAAACCAAACTTTGTAAAAAAGGGTACTATAAAATTTCAGATTATTTAGAAGACAAAAAAGCTTGGGATTGAGCTGCTCGCTCTGATAAGCTTTGTGCTAAAACCATAAAATTTGAAGTTTAAATTATGCAAAATCATCATTATATACAACTATATGTACATATTGACATTGATGAATATTATAAGCAAAATTACGTGAATATTTATGTACCTTAAAAAGTATTATACGAGTATTACTTTAATTATTGTGAATGTGAGCACTATGTGGGTCATTTTTATTTATTTCTTGTTGTTTTTTTTTCTCTTAGTTTTAATGATGGTCTGGCATTTTGAGTTCTTTATGCGGCCAACCCAATTGTCCTTTCCTTGGTATTGTTCGTCGAGTCGTTGAGCTCCTTAAGTTTTGAGTTGAGCTACACGATTACTGACAAATGCTTGCACTGACTGGACAGGTCCACTCAAATTTGTGTGGTTCTTTCCTCAAAAGACCATTTCAGACATATATCTACATGGTCCTCACATGATCTGACCAAGATTATGTCTGGACTTTAAAAGAGACTTTGACCCTTGAGTTTGTTTCGCCATTTCTTCTCAGGGGTAGTCAGATAGGAAATGTCGACTCCATCTAGCTTATTTTTTAATATGACGTGTAAAAGTGATTGTCATATCCTATTTACAGAATAAACAATTTCATTTCATTTCATTTCATTTCATTTCATTTACTGTAAAATTGTTAGCAGTGAAAAATTACAGCATTTTTGCAGACAATGCAGATACGAAACAGAACTAAAATAATAAATAAAAGAAAAAAATATTTTCGGGGCCAAAAAGAAATCAAATTAACAAAGTGTGTGACAAAAGGAATATCAAATGTGTGGCGAACCTTGTGACCCAAATGCCGAACAAATCGTAAGGATAAATATATCACCGTTTCGTGTAATGATAGTGTCGTTAGAGCAGATAATTAATAGATTTTTGTAGGTGAGAAACAATAGGAGATTGACTTGACTTATTATTTACAGTAAAATTGTCAGTAGTGCAAAGTTACAGCTTTTCTGCAGACAATGCAGATATGAAACAGAACTAAAATATTAAATAAAAAAAATACAAATTGTTTTCGGAGCCAAAAAGGAATAAAATTGACTACCTAAGTGGGCGGCAAAAGGAATATCAAATGTGGGGCGAACCTTGTGAGACAAATGCCGAATAAATTGTAAGGATAAATAGACTACCGTTTTGCGTAATGATAGTATCGTTAGAGCAGATAATTAATAGACGTTTTGTAGGTGAAAAACGATAGGAGATTGACTTCACGTATTATTTACTGTAAAATTTTCAGCAGTGAAAAATTACAGCATTTTTGCAGACAATGCAGATACGAAACAGAACTAAAATAATAAATAAAAGAAAAAAATATTTTCGGGGTCAAAAAGAAATAAAATTAACAAAGTGTGTGACAAAAGGAATATCAAATGTGTGGCGAACCTTGTGAGACAAATGCCGAACAAATCGTAAGGATAAATATACCACCGTTTCGTGTAATGATAGTGTCGTTAGAGCAGATAATTAATAGATTTTTGTAGGTGAGAAACAATAGGAGATTGACTTGACTTATTATTTACAGTAAAATTGACAGTAGTGCAAAGTTACTGCATTTCTGCATACAATGCAGATGCGAAACAGAACTAAAATAATAAATAAAAAAAACAAATTATTTTCGGGGCCATAAAGAAATAAAATTGTCAAAGGAATATAAAATGTGGGGCGAACATTGTGAGGCAAATATAAACAAATCGTAGATGATTTAATGCTAATGATAATTTAATCGATATTAATGCTGTTTGCATTAAAATCGATGAAAGAAGTTAGTAATTTTCTGATGGAAAATCCCATCGGGCAAATATATATGGCTTGTAATCCTAACTAATATTATAAATGCGAAAGTGAGTTTGTTTGTTTTTTGTTACGCTTTCGCGCTAAAACGGCTTAACGGAATTGGATGAAATTTGGCACATGGGTAGATCATGACCTGAATTAGGATATAGGATATTCTTACGAGTTCGAGACTTATGCAGGTGAAACCGCGGGGCGCAGCTAGTTTTATAATACTTATTCACCCTATTACTTTCTTACTCTCATCGCTTTATTTACTATACTGTTGCGCCCCGCGGTTTCACCCGCATAAGTCTCGAATCCGTGGGAACGAAGTATCCTATGTCCTAAGCCAGATCATGATCCATCCATGTGCCAAATTTCATAAAGATCCGTCCAGCCGTTTTAGCTTGAAAACAAACATATAAAAAATTATTTTTATTTTTTTCTTTTTAATATTAGTTTAGATTATTAAAATGGTCAGTGAGTAAACCTACTGATGAAGGGAATAAATTAGTTCCAAGCCAAATACTTTAAAGAGCCGTCGAAACTTTCATAATCAATCGTTGAATGAAAGCATAGGGGTCTAAAGTACCACTGCTGTAAAATTCATTAGAAAAGGGTTCCATACATCCTATCCTAAATAATATTGTAAATGCGAAAGTAAGTTTGTTTGTTTGTTTGTTACGCTTTCACGCTAAAACGGTTGAATGGATTTAGATGAAATTTGGTACATATGTAGACTATGACCTGTGATAGGTTATAGGATACCTTTTATCCCGATATTCCTACGGAATCGAGACTTAAGCGGGTGAAACAACGGGACGCAGCTAGTAAAATTATATACCTATCTAGTACATGTTTTTCACTTTCTACTAGTTTGAATGTTTGTTACTCAATCACGCAAAAACGGCTTAACGGATTTTGATGAAATTTGGCACATAGATTACTTATAGTCGGGATTAACATATAACATACTTTTTATCTCGGTAGAACGTGCCAGTGGGATAATTAATTACTTTCACGCGGGCGAAGCCACGGGCAAAAACGACTAATTCATTAGAGATGTAGTACCTACTATGAAGTTTTATTACGCTCCATATTTTTTTAAAGTTAATGTTAGGGTTTGGGTTTTTTTTTTGTCGTGGTGTGCTCGTCCTGAATATTTGAATTAAACTCAAATATAAGTTTCTAAATTTTTCGACATATTTACAGTTTCAATCAATTTTAAATTTTAGAAAACATAAGTATTTACTAACAGTTAGTTATTTAATTTAAAAAATACTGGTAATAATTCTGGTACTCCATGTAAAATACTGGTATTCAGCTGTAGGTACTGGATATACTTGAAGCCGACCCCAACATAGTTGGGAAAAGGATAGACAGATAATGACGAGTTATTTATCTTATCCTTGTTTTACTTGTCAAATAACGCTCAATTATAAAAATAAATAAAATGATTCAAATTAAATAATAAAACCTAATACAAATTAACACATAAAAACTCAAAAAAAATTAAAATACCTCATTCATATAATCTACGACCACCATTTTTAATCTTAACCCTAAAACGCGACGTTACATTTTAATAAAATTCTTTAGCAAACATTAATGAAGTCGGGTACTAAACAAGCACCGCTATTGTGGCGCTGGCGTCGCCATTATGATTTTAGCCGAGATAATGCACGGGAAATGACGGCAAAAGAAATTTAATTCGCGTAACGATGAAAGGGTTATATAGGGTCGGGTTTGATAAATAAAGCGGAGAGACCCCGAGGATATTGCTGGCCCCTTTTTTGCTCTACATATTGATATTAATGCTTGTGAATTTTGACAAAATTGCGCGTAAGCCTTTGTGTTTTGGGGTTCGGCTTGATTTTTTATGGCTTGCAAGCCCGTTGTTTCGTTTTGCGTAAATGAAATATTGTGGTTGTCTTTTTGGAAGCGCGGCAGTTTAGGGTTATGTACTTTTTATATCAAAATGTTACAGGTCGTGTAACTATTGTAAACGTGGACGATAAATTTTGATACGATGTTATATTTTTATTTATAGCTTTCGGTAGATTGAGCAGATAATATTAGGTACCTACATCCTATAACCCGTACGTACGTAATGTTATAAATACCGTGTCTTTAACTACAAACCATATTTAATTTTAAGCAAAATAAGTTTTATTTTGTTGCGCAATTATCGCTGTTCAATCAACCCTAAAACTGCTACATATCAATTTCTTTATCTCCCCTAAACTTCTAAACCCCGCATGCTTTTAGTCCTTACCGTCGCATAAATCCCAAAAGTGTGGCAACTCTCAACATGTCCGCATCAGATACTTCATTAATATTTCGCCATCATCCCGGTAATTAAGCGGGGGCACCGTCGCAGTTGAAGGGTTACGTAAATATTACGGAGGTTATATTCAATATTCATCTCGGTGAATCTTTGTCAGTTTAACAAAGGTTTTTGGGGGTGGAAACACTACTTTGGAAGGGGTATTGGGTTGTTGTTTTGGTCCTTCGAGACGAAAATGCGGATGAGATTTTAAGGGTTAATTATTTATTGTTAGTTTGTCCACAAATAAAATCACAGTGAAAATCAGGAAGAAGTCACAAACAGCAGTAGGCGAAGGATCGCGAGTGCGTACGTTTGTGATACGCTCGTAGATAATATAGTTGGTTTCTCAGAAAAAATATTTATTTAACCATGTACTGTGTTTTTATGTGATTATAAACTTTTATTGTTAAAAGTAAAGTCAAATCATTGAAATATATCCAACACACACCACCAAGAGAGAACTTTACTACAAGTATCAATATTTTTCTAGTTAACATTATTATCTACCTACATAAACAGGAATGAGAGCAGTGGTGGCCCGGTGGTAACGGCCGCCACTTACGAGTTGTAGGTCGTAAGTTCGAACCCAGACAGGCGCTTTACTTGGTGTAAATTATTTCATCACCACTGCTCTCAAAACGGTGAAGGAAAACATCGTGAGGAAACCGACATGTCCTAGAACCAAAAATTCGAAGACATGTGACATCTATCAACCCGCACTGGGCCCGCGTAGTGGATTACGGCCCACTTCCTCTCACAGAGAGGAGGCCTGTGTCCCAGCAGTGGGAACATTATAGGCTGATTATGTATAAACAGGAATATCAATATTTATTTGTGTAGATCATTAACTATATAGGTGGAAAGAATTCTTTCCTGCTGAATATGGCTTTTTTAATGACAGTCTATGAAAACAAATAAAAGATTTGTGAAATGATTGAAAGAAACCTCTTTAGGCGCGTTGAGTGATTTCTTTTAGAGGAAAAACTTATGGGTTCCCATCACTGACATGCTTTTTTTTTGGGTGGGAAATTATCAAATGACTTCTCCCGCTCTGGGCGGAGCGGGAGGGTGTGTCAGACTCTTACTGACTAAAATCCACCCGTGTTCCTTCCTTTGCCTGTGTTGCCAGGGGCCTCGGTAACCCTTTTGGACTTTCCCGCGACCCCGGCAGGTATCGGCCCTAGTGGACCCCTACACCTGTGCTGACATCTCTTTGAGGCGCGCGTGGAACACAACGCGCCGCCGACCCGGGCCTGGTCCTTATCGGACAGCGAGTTACACATTGCTCACCGTCCGCAAGCCCGCGCCTACGGTGCCCGGAAATCCGCCCGGGATTCCCGGCGCCCAGGGCGTCCCCTGCAGCGGCTAGGGGCGAGAGGGCGCGAAATTTGCCTTTCCCTCAACCGTCGGGCCTTCGCAAGCATTACTGCTTCGCAGAAGGAGGTGACGGCTGCCCATGCCCTCTCGCTCCGTATGGCCTCCTGGCTCCGTGGCCTGAACCAGGGCCGGACGATCCGCCTCCTCCTTCGCGAACATTACTGCTTTGCTCATCCTTGCTTGAATAGCAGTAGCTCAGAACTACCACTAACTTCTCATCTATTACTTTAATTCCACGGTTAATGACGGGTATTATTAATTACTAAGGGAAATTATACTCATATTGGAGTTATTTTATTTTCACAGAATTTTACTTGTAACAAATTTTAATTCGAACAGCAACAGAAGGCCTAGGACATGTGACAATCTCTATCAAAGCGTTTCGTATTTCTACAAAGACTTTGAACAGCGGGGTAATTAATTGCATAACTCACTTACACTTCATTTTGACAGTTCAACAACATTCATTGCGTTATTTACGAACTTTTCGAACATATGAAGCAATGGATTGGCAATATACTTCAAAATCATTCAGATTGTGATTGATACTGTGACACGCAATTAGGGTGTAGGATGGACATAAGCTTTTCGGCGCCATATTTTTATGTTTGTGAATAGTTTTAGTTAGGGATATAATTTTGTTATTTTTATTAATTCATTAATTAATTAATTAGGTAGTGGAGTTTGCGACGGATGCTTTTGTGGGACGCCACCTTTGGAAAAACACTGGCACCGTTCCACTTCCAACGGACTACTTCTAAAGCGGGTGCAGCGGCAGAAAATGCCGAAAATCTGAAAGTTATTAAATATGGAGAGAGTACAACCTTGTGCCCTTGGCAGAGAGTACAACTTTGTGCCCTTTGGCGTCGAGACCCTTGGTCCGTGGGGTCCCAGCGCTCATAAGATAGATAGATAAAACAATTATTCAGTGCACACAAAAGACATAGCACAACACACAATAGCACAATTCATGGATACTCGTTACAAATTACAGGAATATATATAAAAACAAGGTGCCAATATACAAAAAAAAAGATCATGCTTAAAGAAATAGAGTGACATAAGTTATTTGCGGAAATCGCGAAACGTCTAGTTAATGTAACTGGTGACCGAAAAGCTGGCGGCTTTCTCGCGCAACGCATGAGCATTGCAATTCAGCGAGGAAATGCCGCCAGCATCCTCGGTACAATGCCTCGAGGGCCTTTTTTTAAACTAAACTTAGTTTTTATTTAATTTAGTTAATGTTAATAATCATCTTGTAATTTGAGTATGTAAATAAATTAGGTATAAGTTGCTAAAACATTTATTGGAAAAATAAGCTTTTCGGTAGCTTATGTCAATCCAATACATTTTCGACTTTCTCATCATCGTTAGCGCCGATAGAATTTAACTTTGTCGAGGCACTCAGGTAGTAAATCTAACATACCAATGGTTGTTGTAGATACATAAACATCTGTATAAACCTTTTATTTATTGCCAACCTTACACTAGTTTCACTATAAAATAAAATAAAAATTAACTTAAATTAAATGTTAGTAATTCAATTCTATTCTAATCGGTGTGCTTACGTTATTTGTTTTTTCTAAGTATTCTATATTATATAATTTATTCTGCAAGAACCCCTTTACAGGTGAAGGCCTCCAAAGATAACCAGATTTCTCAAGACTGGGCTGTTTCAGTCCAGTTTATTTCAGCTATCTTTTTTATATCGTCTTCCTATCTAGCGTAGAGTACCCCGTCTTGCGTGTTCCTTGTGGGCTCGGCCATGCCGTTACCTAAAACATCTGTATAGATTATCCACAAAATATTGTATGCTCATCAGTATGCGTAACATAGGTAATTTCTCCACGGAGCCTCGTGATTAGAAAGTATATGAAACGTTACACATTAGAATAATTAAAAACGTTTGCTGCACGACTTTGATCCCTACAGTCAACGCTATGATTTCGTCGTCAGAATACCCACGTCTTCGTTTCGGCAGCTTGCTGCATGAAGAAGCAGGGTATGGTCAGCAAACGACGGTGTTCTTTTTGAAATAAAAACTGCTTTAGGCGCATTCTGCATTCTTTCTGAACAGAGGATGAAACTGGGGTCTACTCTCTAAGTCCGTCAACGAAGAAACGGGCCCGTCTGAAAGTAGTTGATCCGTCAAAACAAGTGACAAACAATACCGTTAATAGTTTTTTTTAAGAACATTTATTTTATTTATAATTAATTAATTCTTAGTCTTACTTCATCTCAGAAGGGGGCAGGTCGGGTAATACCCTCATGGCGAGCATTGCTTAAATACCAACATAACTGCGTTTAGTTTACGACTAAAATACGTGTAGTTATTAAAATATTTTTGTTTATATTATTAATTAATCCGAACTTCTAAAAATAGTACACTTACATGAAAATGAATGGCTTAGTTGCCTTAATATGTGGTACAAATTCTATAACAAAACAACAAAAAAAGTAAGCGGTATGAAATCTGCCGTTCACCTTTTCGAACTAGCAAAAACACATCGAAAGTAGAGACAACTGTCAAATCGTGTTGTCATTCAATCTTAGTTCGGGCTCCGAACTAATCACATGCCCTTAGGTAATATGGAGTAGGTAGCCCCCGTAACTTCGGCAAAAACTACGGCCTTTGTGTTTAGGGAGACTTCTTGAACCGGCTCCATCTCAATCGGTGACGCTGAATCGTGTATACTCGGCTACAGTCGTACCTAAGTTTAAACTTCTATCGTCTGATCATAAGTATGTATACACCGAATTTGTTGTACTCACAAAAATAGGCGTACTATTTTGGTGAGTAGGAAATTGAAGCGTCGTTTTTGGTTTAAGGTTCGGATAATGGCCGTTGACCTAGTCCGTATAAAAGCGCGTCGAGTTCACGCCGCGCCGCCGCGGCCGTTCAGTTACATATGGGATATTTATTTTTAGTAAGGACAATATGAATATTTGAAAAATATCACAGATAGAATTATAAATAATAAAATAGTCTGCTAATACAAAAATTTAAATATCATAAAAAATATGTTAAGTAGGTAGTTTGAAAGTAATCTCGTTTTTTTATGCTTTGGGTAGATATTACTTCCTGAATTTATTTTATGAAGTGTTTTACTACAATACTTAAATATTCACATTTAGAATTGATGTGTATGCGTTCTAGTTTAACATATTTTTTTGCATAACTTACTTGCATTCAATGGAGGCGTAATAACAGATTTAAAAGTCACTGAAATCATATATCTGCGCCTTAACAGGTTCGGTTCATATTTTCTCCCAATCCTATTGTTACAGTATCTCTTTCCTCAATTCTCATAATTGCACCTACCACTGTTTAGATGCAGGATGCATCCTGCATACATTCTCTACCAGTCTACCTTTAGGTGATGATGAATGAATGTATATGGCATTAAGTGCGCTTCTGTATATTTGTGTGCCAAACTAAACAGACAGGTGTGCTGCTGGGGAGTTTGTTCCGCCACTTCTTCTTCCCAGCTAAAGCACTAGGAAGTGGTGAAGGGCGGGCATTTTCGGGGGACTGTCTTATGTAACTTTGAAGTTCGAAAAGTGCTGATTCTCAGCCTAGTTTGAATAAATGACTTTTGATTTGAATTAATTACTTTTTATTAATGAACAATTGGAACATTATCATTGATGGTGACATCCCTCTTTCATTAGATACCTATTATTGGCATTCCTAATTCAAGAATTTTAGTGGTGTGGAGGAAATTAAAAGAAGGCCGAAGAAATCGTTGAATCAAATAATTAACTCAATTTTTATTTAGTGACTTAAGGGGGATTTTAAATTGCACAATGATAGGAATTGAATTGTTTATCAAATTGACTATAAATTTAAATTGCCCATAGGTATACAGGGTGTCCCATAAATAATGGATAGCCTTGTAATAGCATATAATAAACATTATGGCCGTTCAAAAAAAAAATGCCCCAAGTACTACCTAAGATTTTTGACTAACCTTTTTTACCTTATTTTACGTATTTTACACCACGACCACAAATGAATGAACTCCATTGATTATTTGTTGTTGTAATATTATACGTTGGCTATTCCATTAACAGAGAAGCAGTAAATAATGTGACTAGGAATTGCACAGTTTTTTTTTAAATCTTTTAAATCGTATGTTAGGTATACTTACAACTTTTTTTTTTTGGGTGGGATAAGTATTAAATTATCAAATAACTTTTCCCGCTCCGGGCGGAGCGGGAGGTTGTGTCAGACTCTTACTGACTAAAACCCGCTCGTGTTCCTTCCGTTGCCTGTGTTGCGGGGGCCTCGGTAACCCTTTTGGACTTTCACGCGACCCCGACAGGCATCGGCCCTAGTGGAAATCCGCCCGGGATTCCCGACGCCCAGGGAAGATGAGGACGCCGTGGCGCCTCTCTAGCCACTCCTCAAAGAGGGGACTTATCGCCGCAATTGTGGCGTGCCCATAGGTATACAACTTGGGATATATTTTGGATAATGGGAGCTCTGTTTTTTTGTTTGCTAGCTAGAATGATTATACCTACTAAATAGTAGGTATAATAATAAGTTAATACCTAAGTTACCTAGGTTGGTGGTTTTATATTAATAAGGTTTCCATCAAACTGAACCAGCTCATTAGCATAGCTCGCATCATAACATCTCCCACAAAAAGAACTAAAAAATAACGCGATTTCCGCCTTACCTCCATATTTTTACACAAAGCTGTAGCTTAAGGCTATACAACGCAACTTGTTTCATTATGTACGACTTACATTGCTTTTTATAGCTAGAGAATCGCTTGGTATACCTTGAGACCTTTTGTGGGGAATCCTTGAAGCCTTTGTAACGTTATTAAGGGTAATGATGTGGATGAAAAGATCCGCGGAAAATATAATATCTGGGTACGTAAACAAAAAGGAGTATTGATGATATGTTACGTAAAATATCTGGGAGATGCTGTATTTAAGAAGCTGACAACACCTAAAGCGCCGTCACTGTCGGACTGCATAGAAAAGAAAGAGATGCGCGACGACACAACGCTGGTAATTTATTGCAAAATATGGAGCAATTATCGATTTACAAAAAAGATATAGATTGTATAAAAAAAAAAAAACACTAATATGCTAATATGTTGCTTGTAGAATAATCTGACAAAAATCAGAATGATTGCAAGTATATTAGTGTGGTTATTAATCGTTAAAATAAATTTTTAGAGGTATCTTCGTGATATTTTTCTATCGTATCAAATTAGTTATATTATGTTTTCAACACACTATCTACCTACTATATATATCCTTAAGAATATCATATATTTTTCTGATTTTGTTTACTGCAGTAGATCATATACTTTAAGGCATTATTAAACATATAAAAATTACGTTTAGGTCCTGTAGTCCCCTTAAAAACTTTATCTATGGTCGAGTTGCCTGTTTTGCTAACGCTTGGTTTCTGGAGGGAAAATCAACACACAAATTAGCTACCAAATTATATATATAACATAACATCACGCCGTATTCCGCGAAGGGTTAGGCAGAGGTGCACCCACATTTCGCCAGCTATGTTACATAAGTCCCATGTAATAGGGTGCGAGCCTAATGCCATCAAACGGGCACAAATGCAGACTCCTGGCCCAAAGGGTCATGGTCATCCGGCTGATCTGGGAATACGGAACGGTCTCTGGTAAGGCGGCGAGCCTCCTTGCCGGATTGCCGCCATGGGATCTGGAGGCAAAAGTCCTCGCGCACGTATGGGAGTGGCGCGAGGAGGCGAAACACCGGGGCGTTACTCCGCTGCCGCGAGAAATCGCGGCACAGCGGACGGAGCTCCGGCGGGATCTCATGGCGACATGGAGAGTACGGTTGTCGCAACCCAGTGCTGGGCACGCCACAATTGCGGCGATAAGTCCCCTCTTTGAGGAGTGGCTAGAGAGGCGCCACGGCGTCCTCACCTTCCGCCTAATGCAGGTCCTCACCGGACATGGCAGCTTCGGGAGGTTCCTGTGTCGGATAAGGCGGGAGGAAACGCCCGGGTGTCACCACTGTGTGGATCGCCCGGAGGACACGGTGGAGCATACGGTGGAGGTCTGCCCGGCTTGGGCAGCGCACACCGCCGTGTCCTCATGGAGGCGATCGGCGGCAGTGATCTCTCGCGTCCGGCCCTGGTTGAGGCCATGATACGGAGCGAGAGGGCAAGGGCAGCCATCACCTCCTTCTGCAAAGCAGTAATGCTCGCGAAGGCGGGACGGTTGAGGGAAAGGCAAATTTCGCGCCCTCTCGCCCCTAGCCGCCGCAGGAGACGCCCTGGGCGTCGGGAATCCCTGGCGGATTTCCGGCCACCGTAGGCGTGGGCTTGCGGACGGTGAGCAATGGGTAGCTCACCGTCCGATAAGGACTGGGCCCGGGTTGACGGCGCGTTCTGTTTCACGCGCGCCTCAAAGATGTCGTCAGCACAAGTATAGGGGTCCACTAGGGCCGAAGCCTACCGGGGTCGCAGGAAAGTTCGAAAGGGTCACCAAGGCCCCTGGCAACACAGGCAACGGAAGGAACACGGGTGGGTTTTAGTCAGTAAGAGTCTGACACACTCTCCCGCTCCGCCCAGAGCGGGAGAAGTTATTTGATAACTTCCCACCCAAAAAAAAAGGCTACTACTGAGAAATTACAAAAAAAATATTTGTAAATAAATTATATATTATACAAAAATTCGCTAATAATAATATGTCAAACGCACGTAACCTGCTTTGATTGGTTGAATGAATTATCAACAGCCAATAACATTACTTGACTTGTTTGTAACTTTGACGCGTCGAACTTTTTCGTTCCAAAAACCGGGTGTACCTATCAGTATGACAAAAATGTATAGCTTCGGAAAATGCTTGGCTATAAGCAATCTTAGTTCATGGCTGTTGGTCAAAAGATTTCACATAATCACCATATATAGTAGCTCAATCACATCATTAACAAATGCAAATGACAAAATTTATAATTTTAATTGACATCTTCCTGTATCAAACACGACTAAAATGCTTATTACCAATAATTAGACCTAATTAATAAACTTAAATAATTGCAGATAATACTCTTAGAAAATAATATTAGAGATAATTCCCGCTTGATGAGCTAACCGTACCAGTAGTTACGACTGGTCGTATCGTAATAGTTCCCTATCAAATTCACACGATCGCCACTGAACATCTGTCACGATCTTCACCGTACGCAACTTGTCTGGGAGGCCACGAAATAAGCCGAGCAGGCGCTAAGGGAGTAAATCAATGTAGCGAATAAAATTACTTGATTTTAATACCTAGTAAATACTTGGAACATAGATCTCTCTGGACTCTCATGAGCTTCTACGTAAATTTATTCAAGCCTGCCTTTAAAAAAAACTATGCATGAAGACACCTAACTACCTAACTCCTCAATCAAAGCTAATATTAGCCATAACGAGCCAGCTCCGAAGAATACTGTTGCCTTACAGAATACTGTTTTGGCGGTTTCCATTTCACAATATTAAAATACTTAAATAATATAGGAAAACATGGATATAAAAAGGGTTGTCGCCTTGTACTCGTATAAAAGGTCCACTGTTCTTCTTTTGCCAACCATTTTATTTTTTCTTATGAACGAAGTAATATATATTTCACGTCACAACCTCGGAAATATCATTCAAAAATCTGAGTGAAATAGTAGGTACATTTATTTATCCATTAGAGTGAAAAGATTTTTTTAAATTCAATCCTTTCTATTGAATGATTTTCTATACCGCCAGTCCACTGAAAATTCATTAATACTCATTTCAATCATGTCAGTGCGCTAACCTCATTTTTAGTATAATCGCACTGGCCAGCACGACTGCAGGAAAAAAAATAAAAATCATTTTGAAATGTTCTACTCTTTATTCAATTCTCTTTCCATCATTTTGACTTGTTTTTTGATTAAATCGTAAGAAATCAATCATAAAATTTTACTTTAATTTTTTAAAATAAATAAACACTAATTTAATATATTGTTTAAGCTTGCACCTAGCATTTTCCTCGCTGCAGGGAGGTGAAAAGTTGTGTGTTTCGCTCCACAACAAAGTTATTCTGCGTCTCGTACCTCTGAAACCCTCGCTACGCTCAGGATTCAATTAAGTGCTCGCGTCAAAAAAAAACTTTGCAGTCTTGCATATAAAGTAACTATTCTTCTTCGCTTATTAATAAATAACTCCTTGCTTAAGATCACTCTTAGCGATAAGACCGCCCATTGTGTCACCATATGTAAAAATTCTACAATTATATCTGTAATTTTTATGGTGTACATAATAAAGAGTATTCTATTCTATTCTATTCTATTCTATTCTATTCTATTCTACCCTGACCGTGACTTCTACATGGCTTCAACCGCTGTTTTAGAAGGCACACTTACCCGTCGCATCCACCGCGCCACTTGTTCGAACGTGCTCATTATTTTTTATACATAATCTTGTGCGAGTTATACTTTTCTATGATTAACTGTACTTTCGTTTCAAAGATTGATTATTAAAAATTTTGTTCGTCGTTAATTATATGTTGGAGTTAATTGAGTAATTTATGGTGATGTGTTTGGTAGATTTGGCGTGTAGAATGAGTTTTCGTGAGGTTTACAAGCGACAGAACTTTTGCAGGGATAATAATTATTAAAGGTATTCATTTTAAAATTAGTCAAACAAAATGAGGGGGTGGCCCAATGAAGAGCGGTGGTGGCCCAGTGGTAACGGCGTCGACTTACGAATTGTAGGTCGCGGGTTCCAACCCAGACAGGCGCTTTACTTTGTGTAAATTATTTCATCACCACTGCTCTCAAAACGGTGAAGGAAAACATCGTGAGGAAACCGGCATGTCCTAGAACCAAAAATTCGAACACATGTGACATCTACCAATCTGCACTGGGCCCGCGTGGTGGATTACGGCCCACTCCCTCTCACAGAGAGGAGGCCTGTGTCCCAGCAGTGGGAACATTATAGGCTGATTATGTGAGCTTTACTCCAATATTAAAGAAATAGTTTACTAAGGAAATACTTGACACACAATTGTCAGCGACTGTACTGTGTTTGATGAATTTCTCTGTCTTCCGACAGTTTATTAATTATTTTTCATTTTAAGATCGATTGTCTCAAAACCGTTATAAATGATCAGATTTCTTTTCCCAGTCGTTATTGATTTTAAACTACGGTTCAATTTCTTTGGATACTGACAGCTTCTAGCCAATAGAACATACCATAATGCCCTAAGTTACCTAAGAAAATGTGTAAGAAGTGCAAGCATCCTTTACCTATAAAGTACGTACAATGACTCAAAACATACATCTCAGCTTTTCTAAAATACCCACATAAATAACATCACCCTATTGTACACACAAATTTCGCCAATTATGATTAAGTCCCATGAAATAGGGGGGGGGGGGGGGGGGACCGATAGCTATCAATCGGGCACAAATCCAGACTTCGGGCTGCTACTGATAACTTTGCCCGACACTGGAATCAAACCTCATGCCCAGCAATAGCGATTGCGACAACCAGACCAACGAGGCGACTAAAATACCTGTTCCTGATCTACATTATTTTACTACGTTTGAAATTGTTTTTGTTTATTTCGCTACTATGGACGCGTTTTTTTTTTACATCGTCCTCACATTTAGTTATAAATTCAACATTATTTTTATACTAATCTATATGTATCAATATAATTTAAAAGAGTGTCCGTGGAGTTTCTTGCCCGTTCTTCTCCATAGGTGCCTACTACACTTTTGAATGGGCAACTAGCTTCATATTTCTAACTGACCGACGTCCTTTACAATTCAAAAGTGCCTGTAAATGGTTTAATTGAAATAAATGCTTTGAGTTTGAGTTTGAGTTTACACCTTTGTAGGCAAAATGGTTTAGCATAAGCATAATCAGCCTATAATATTCCCACTGCTGGGACACAGGCGTCGTCTCAGTGAGAGGCAGTGGGCCGTAATCCACCACGCGGGCCCAGTGCAGGTTGGTAGATGTCACATGTCTTTGAATTTTTGGTTCTAGGACATGCCAGTTTCCTCACGATATTCATGGAAGTGGTGATGAAATAATTAAGAATGGTTATTAATGGTTTAAAACCTAATTCTTCAAACAATATTGCTACCTTATATGACGCTTAGTCACGTTTAGAAACAAAGCAAAAGATGACACATCATTTCAACATCAACCCATAAATAAACCTGCCTATAATTTTGGCGACTAGCAACACTTTTGGTGTGCGTTCGCGCAATCTGCAGCCCTTACAAGCGACGTAATGATGAACAATTGCGCCAGAGACCGTTTGAGAGCACAATCACGATCGCGCCGCCCTCGCTCCTTCTACATATCTCGATGGTAGATCTTGGTGCAAGGTGGAAGATTATAGCGTGATTAGAAATATACAGTAATATAAAAACGGTGCTATTTCGTTGAGCGTAGTGGTGGCCCAGTAGAACAGTGTTGACGCGACTTTGGCTACCCCACCATGAGGTCTTCCTCTCAATAGGCCCTCCGATGTGTCTACAGCCGACTTACTGGTATATTCAATGTCAGGGCTTATTGTTCCTACGCGTTGTAGGTCGTAGGTTCGAACCTTGGCAGACACTTTACTTTGTGTAAATTATTTCATCACCATTGCTCTCAAAACGGTGAAGGAAAACATCGTGAGGCAACCGGTCTGTCCTACAACTAAAAATTCAAAGACATGTGACATCTACCAACCCGCACTGGGCGCGTGTGGTGGATTACGGCCCGCTCCCTCTCAAAGAGAGGAGGCCTGCGTCCCAGTAGTTGGAACATTATAGGCTGATTATGGTGCTATAACGGCAAGTGTAGTATTCCCCAAAGAGTTGATAACAACTAAGGTGTAGGTTAAGCGAACCGTCCATATATTAATAAACAAAGAGAAACTAAGAGGCATCAGTAGGATTGTGTCAAAAGTGATCCTTCAAATGATTAAGATAGGCGCCATCAGCAGAGCACAGAAAGAAAACTCATACACTCAGAAGTCCAAAAGCTCATCTTGTCATGTAAATCATTTGATTTACATGACAATACCTTAATATTTCATGACTAGCTAAGTTTTCAAGTTTTTGTGTTTATAATTTCATGTCGTGATCTTGAGGCTGTGAGATGTTTTCTTTTTTTTAATTATAATCTCATTGTGTGCTGCACCGGTCGACGTCATCACGTCAACGCCGGCTACCGCTGAAAACCAACGCTGGGGCTCAGTCTCGCATAGGGTCGCCGCATTATGCTGAGCGTTGGCCGTTTTGTGTGGATGTGACGCATATTCTCCCCCAAATTGGTTCTTTTTTTGTATTTGTGTATCTTCTTGCGTCATGTTTTCCGCAAATACACATATTTTCTTTCTATTTTTATTTTTCTTTAGATGTGCCCGACAAATGTATTGCTTTCTATCATTCGTTTTCGGGGTTTATCTTTATGTAGGTCATCATCACCTGCCTAGTCTTTTCCCAACTATGTTGGGGTCGGCTTCCAGTCCAGATCCAGTTAGACTGGAACCTACATAGATGGTACTTACATAGGTACCATCCGTATATGATACCAAGTCTACATATTGAATCATATAACTACCCTACAACATATCCTTATCAAAATGCTCTTCATCCATCATCTGCTAACTCGCACCACAGCCAAACCACGCACAGAACACCTAATATCATCATTAACGATTGTACCAAATACCTAATGATTGATGATCTCTTTATTGTCTTCACAGACACGATTATACCACGATTTCTTAGTTCGGTAATTAGATGGGGCAAGATTCAGACGAGTGATGCTGCGGGCTGTGATGTGATTTGAAGATCCTTCTGAGATGTGATTATTGTCGGGTGATTGGAGTTGGGTAATAAAATGGAGTACGTGATGCGATGTAGATTTCAACTGTAGAATAATAGCTGCATGTGGACTAATGCTCGGTGCCTATAAACCAAAACGAATCGTTTTGCTTAATATATTTAGATTCTTCAGACGCTGACCGCGATCACTGTCAAAACTGCATAGGAAAGAAAGAGAAGCGCGATGACACAACGCTTGTAATTTATTGCAAAATATGAAGCAATTATCTATTTACTCAAAATTTGGTTGAGTAATCGAAACTAAAAAAAAAAATTTTGCAGTCGGGTTTTTTGTTTTTTAAATAAAAAACAAAAAACCCGACTGCAAAAACACATAACTGAAAAGGGAAAAACAAGCATTATAATATATATAATTTTGGTCTTGCAGGTGGCGACTATCAAAAGTTACACCATATTTCAGGTTATTCGACTGTCCCCGCCTGCAAGACCAAAATTATATATATTATAATGCTTGTTTTTCCCTTTTCAGTTATGTGTTTTTGCAGTCGGGTTTTTTGTTTTTTAAATAATTTATTTAATTTCAAGCTTTTTAGTTTTATTAATATATATATTTGTAAATTACTCATTATTAGCTTTTATTTGATACCAATATTGTTGCAATTAATTTAAAAAAAACCCTTCCCCTCCTTTTTTTGTATTTGCAGATGCAATTTATAAATATTATATAGCCTATGTCACTCCCACAATTAAGACGAATCTAACGACACCTCATATGGTAAAATCCATCAAGCCGTTTAGGCTACAGAGCGTGCCAAAGAAATAGACATACATACATACATACATACATACATACATACATACATACATACTCTCGAAAAACATTACCCTCCTGAGGCAGTCGGGTAAAAACAACCAAGTTACGTACGTTGATATTTAATACAGATATTTTGGATTGGAACTCAAGGTAAAAGGTTAGTTTGTATCGAGATTTTTTTTCATAATGTGGTTTGGTAAGAACCAAGTTCTGGGAAATATGTTCAAAATTAACATATATTTTTTTCCGCTATCACAAACTATACAGATTTGGCAATTTTATTTTTGAAGACAAGCCTACTTTTGTCCTTTGCCTCTAATCAGCGCCTTAAGCAAATTTTACTAGTTACTTCCTTATGGGAGAGTCTGCTATGCAAAGCTATGTCTTTGCTTCATTATTGGTAAACATACAAGAGTCTTAATTTTAACGAAAAACGGTCCGTAAATCATAGGAATCGGCCTTAAGACTTACCTATATTAAAACCGGGAAATCATTGCGTATTGCATTGGCTATATATTGCTAGAATAAAGGCTCGTGCAGACTGACGTTATATCGCGGGTGCGACAGGCAGCGCGACACCCTCCATGAAGTTTTCATAAAAATTGTACTACTAGAGTCGCATCCCGCCTTGCTGCCTTATGGAGGAGAGTAGGTACACACGGCTAGATATCAAGCTATACATTTCCTGTATAAGCTGACCACTCATTGTACGGAAATCCTATACAATGCGAGATCAGCAAAACTCGAAATGTATAGCTTGATATGTAGCCGTGTGTACAAGGTGATGGGAGATTTTTTCAAAAGCATGAAACTTAGATACTTTTTACAGAACTGTCCTCGTCAATTTGTTTCGCAAAATCATTGTGGTCTGTCTGTGTGACCAGGTTGTTCTTCTAAACTACGGAACGTATGATGAGGTTTTCAGTACCAATCTTTAAAAAAAATCGGAACTTTATGACATAGGTATATAATAAAGAAATCTCGATGTTTCTTCGAGTTGTAAAACCGAAGCAGAGGCGTGTCGATAGTTTTTAGAATAAAAAGCTTATCTTTGAGTTTGCCTTTTCAAATCAATGTTTTTTCTTTGCATTATTAAAATGGCAGGAGATGTTGAACGCTTCTTCATTGGTAGATTAATAAAAGCATCGCCTCACGCCTTAGGGACTCACAAAATATCGTGTAACTGTAATCACAGTTCCACAGCAGATGTCTAACGAAACTTGCTTATTCATACATCTGTAAGGTACAATACATACATACATAGGGTGCTTACGTGGGCGCGTGGCCCCAGGGTAGGGTTGCCAGCGTCAACGCACCCACATCAAACTTTCAGCTGCTCGGACCCGCACATAAATCAGCTAAAGAGCAAGGTGACAGCCCTGGACAGTCGCGAAGAAAAGTGCTGCAGTAAAAATTTCCCGTTATGATTATTTTGTTGAAGACATTATTTTTTTCATGGGTAAAATATTTTTATAGGACTCTGATTTGGCACGACAGCGATTTGCCAATCGCTAGTTACTACTTTATGAGTTACCTCTGATAAGCCAAAAGAAAAGAAAATCTATACAAAATCACTCTGATAACAAGACCAATGCCATTTGAATCTGCGTCGTACGTAAGACCTAGGTACTTATACAAGGTGTCGTTTTGCATCCTAGTCAAATTCAAGGAGGTAATTATGCTAATGATTCTCGACACGAATCAATAATAAAATAAGTAGGTATTTTTTAATTTCGGAAATGTGTGGGCCACGCATGTTAAAACACGACCCGTGTGATAGCGCGCTGTAACTGCCCTTTTACACACACACTACCGCATACGCAACGGGGTGATTCTGTTCTGTGAATGTGGTGTATTCTAAAATACTGTCAAACTTAAATAATTAAAAAAACAAGTATGTATTAATTATTGAACAGGTATCCTATTTTTTTTTTGATTACATATATATCTTTCTTAGCAGCCTCCTGAAATTTGATGAAGATGCAAAACGACACCTTGTATAAACGATATTTTTTGATTTAGGTATTTTTACAATCGCTTTGTATCCATAGCCTGCGGCGTGATTGCATAACACACAATTAGTAGCAATGGGTTTCATTTTGACAGTTCAACAACATTAATTGCGTCATTTACGTCGTTGAGCAGACAAATTATTCGAAAATATGAAGCAATGGATTAGGTATCTGTATACTTCAAAATCATTCAGATTGTGATACAAACTGTGCTGAACATGTCACGCCAAAATAGGCTTTCCACAAACGACAAATGTCTACAAAAAAAAAACTAGAATTTCATTTCCATATTACACACAAACAACAAATATGTGGTAATAAGTATGATACATGTGTGCCCCACTGCCTCAGTTAGGGTACAAGGAGACGATACAGTGACCTATTTGAAGGGTCGCGATGGGGAGGGGTATTAAATATCCCATGGTTTTCGTACGTTCCGCTGGTTTTGGGGGATGCTTCGTAAATAATCAACGAAAGTCTTTATTTTTGTAGGGCTTTTTTGGTATTTCGTTGTCGTCACGTATAATATTAACGTGTTTTTTCTTTTTTGTTCCAAATAAACGATTATTATTATTGTAACTATTTGATATGGGTGGTTGTGAATCGTTTACAGTTAAGTTATTTATAAGAAATAATTTCAAAGGTTGCTCAACACCTTCCAAATTAATTTTAGTAACCAAATCACATCAATGCAAATACCCTATGAGTTGGATAGTTCTTCCTAACTCAGATTTGATGCTACACAAGTTTACACCTCAGGAACAACGTGGGTATAAAGGCGAGAAAATCAAGTAGAATTTATTTTGCGATTTAAGAGGCTGACAACAGCTAAAGCGCGGTCACTGTCGAACTGCATAGAAAAGAAAAAGAAGCGCGATGACACAACGCTGGCAATTGCAATATATGAAGCAATAATTTATCTATTTACAAAAAATCTTTTGATTGGATAAAAAAATTAAAACACTTATGCTAATATGTTAGTTGTAGGATAATCTGACAAAAAATAAGAATGATTGCATGTACCTATATTAGTGATGTACTAGTCTTTTTAATCGCTAAGAGAATTTTTTAAAGGTATCTTCATGATTTTTTGCATGTACTCGTATATTAGTGATGTACTAGTATTTTTAATCGCTAAGAGAATTTTTTAAAGGTATCTTCATGATTTTGTCTATCAAACTAGTTGTATTCAATGACGTATTATATATAGACACGTCATGAACCAACATCGTGGCGCTTAAAAATAGCGAAAATACTAGATAGCTACTTATAGGAGTGAAGAAAGGGAAATGACACGTTTTTATCTTTAACTTTTGGAGTATAATTTGTACATCGTCTGAAAACACACGACGGCATGTTTTTTTTATGTTTTGCACAGGTTTACACACACAATATAAATTAAAAACAAACGTAGTGTCGCGCGACAGGTTGGTGCGTAACTAAGCGCGATGTGGCTAATTAGCTTCATTTCATGTTGTCATTTTAGAGTGCGGACAACGTACCTATTGTTTTAAATATCATTGGTTGTATTATGTTTTCAGCACACTATCATCTACCTAGCATATATCCTGACGAATATCATATATTTTTCTGGTTTTGTTTACTGCAGTGGATCATATACTTTTAGGCATTATAAAACTTACAAAACTTGCGTTTAGCTACTGTAGTCCCCTTAACTCGAAAACTGAGCATGGACAACGACAGCAACTCACGCCGTTACACAAGAGAATTAGATTATTGAATAAATAGTTATATAAATGACTTACCTGAAACAATCCATCTAGTTCTCCCAGTGCATTTTTCATCCAGTCGATGATCATCACAATAGGAAAGCACGTTAAACCTTGGTCCCGGCTGTCATTCGTATAGATCTTAGTCAGTCGTTACGGGTAGTCCAAAGTTCAAAAGTCTGGCAACCAGATTACCAAGGGTTGTGGAGGTCAGATAGACAGTCGCTCCATGCAAAATACTGGTATTCAGCTGCATCCGAATACACTGGAAGCTGATCCCAACATAGTTTGGAAAAGGCTGAGATTGAATGATTGAAGATCACCAATCTCTAATTTCTTCGAAACAGACAACACAAATAGGTACATACTTCTAATCCGAATCACTTGACAAGTAATAACGAAACTGAAGTACACTCGGAGTACAATTTATCAACACAGATTATTAAAAATATAAAAATCTCAAGAGCTGTTTGCAATATTTAAGCTCGGTACACACTACCACCTAAGGCTAAGAACACATCTGCCGTATCCGTCTCAGGATTATTATTAAAGTCTTTAATAAAAGATTATTATTCAAGATGGCGGATTGGGTGCTCAAAGGGGTGGTAACGGCAAATTGGTGGGACAGAATCTGAATGGTCTGCTTTTTAAAAAAGGAATTCCGTTACGGAGTACGTTTGAAAACGGTAAACTTTATTAGGAGCTAATGAGCTGACAGTTTTAGTCCATTTTCCTGTATTTGAGGCACATTTTAGTTACCGTTTCATATCTTAAAATATAACCATACTAAGCAATTACAGCTACAATTTTGTTCTAGAAAAATGTAGAATGAAATGAATGAATAAATGAATGTGTGAATGTTGTAGCCAGCATTGGAATGCAACAGGCAAAATCAGTTCGAATTTTTAACTCGTATAAGTACTTAGGTACTTTCTCGGGAGATAAGTCAAATCCGAAATCGCGATAACATCAACATTGTACAAACACGCTTTCCAAAACTGAAATACATAGATATAATATATCACTAACAAAAGAGACAGTCGGAAAAAAATTAAAAGCTTACAATGTATCAAACGCTCAAACAGGAGGCGTCCATGTCCCGGTGACCGCTAAAAGGGGCCTACGCACACCGTATCGGAAAAAAAACACACAAAACGTCTTTTTTACCCTTAGGGAACCGAACAGCTGCGCTTTTGTGTAACAATGATACAGCCGTGTTATTTCCACCAACCCGGGGCAATCGACACACTGGGCTGCTAACCGACCTTGTAAAAAACACTCGTGCAATACTCTGCAATACTTCAAACAAAGTGACTACTAAAATTGGCCGTGTTATAAACGATTGCGCACTGCATGTACGTGCCCTTTGTTAAAAGTCACGCTTCATTTGGGGCCAAATTGTGTCCTTTTTGTTATTCCGAACATCGTGATGAGTGTAAAAATTGTTTGTATTGTCGCATTTTTATTTTTGTTCGATATTAAAATTTTATATGGCTGTCATAAATATTTGAATAAACACTCTTTTGAATAAATACAATATGAAATTGCATCATCGCCATTTTGTAAATTCGAATAAAGAATAATAAAGATCGACACACAATAGAGGTTTTATGTGCGACGATAGCAGTGACAACTTCATTTGTGTTCCATTCTAGGCGCGGGATGTGATTGGTTGGCGTTTGGTGACAAATGGGCGACAAAGTGTCGCGCCTACCAATAAGAGCGCGGGAACGCGACGACTGATGTCGACCGGAATAATGTGATATGAATAGCGGTGGATGTCATTACGTCGTGGTGACAGTTTTTATGTAGTTACAGATGCTATTATCTCTTTAGGTACTCATTTTGTGTACATTATACACCATGTATGGGAACTGCCTTTATACCAACATGGAGGCAACGTTTATAAACTTAAAAGGTGTGACAAATTTATTTTTAATTTATATAAAACGGTTTTTAACGCGCACCAGTGTTTCTATTGGTTCTTAAAACTCAACTACAACATGGTTTAAAAATAGGTAGGTACTTAGTGTTCGTGGTTTGCCATTTATGAAGCCTCGTTCGACCTCTCGACCTTTGACCTGTCAGAATATTGGACCGATATGCCAATGAATGAGGATCATCTGGGAAAAGGCTAGGCAGATGATGATTCAGATGGATGGGACAGTGATCGTTTAGTTTCGATTTATATAAGTGAAAAATAAATGTATAATAATGTATAATAGTAACGTATAAGTCTAGAATACAATAAATATGACCATTTTATTACACAAAGTAACAGCTAGTACATGTCAGATTACCCCAATGAATTAATAATTCGACTTTAAAGGTTGTAATGAGAAAACTATGATTTCCCTAATTTTGTCGTGAGCTAGAAATCCAATATATCTACGTTAGGCATTGCGAGTGTTCCCAATGTGTCGTAAATATAGATACCGATTTGTCCAGTTCAAAGTGTTTTCAGTAGTATTCTAAGATTTCCTACACGTTTCACCAAATCTTAAAGGAAGTCAAAAACCTACAACTACGGTACTATGAACAACTAGACACGACAGTTCAATAAAAATCATCTTGACATAGTGTAAACTGTGCCTTAGATTTTGACTTTCTTTTATTTTAAATCTTATACACACCTTATTATTTTAAGGTGTAATCACATCACTATCTATCAAGCACCTAGCGTGTCGCCTAGTTGGAAAACGCGCGCGATTACAGATCTTTATGTACCACATTACACGGTAAAACTGTTTCGTTCGCCCATAAAGCCGACACTGTGTCGATCGTCGTTTAGATAAGGCTTGGCACTCAATTTCGTCAACTAGTGGGTCAGAGGTGATTATGGCTGGATACAAGGGTTGTAACGTGGGGTGATATTTTAATGTTACTTGATAATGGGGTAATAGGAAATTGTAGTGATACGGTTGCTTTATAGAGGACAAAAGGAGTTTGCCGTGAGGTTGATTCGATACCTTCCTAAGTGATTAACGACAGCCTTCTTCACTTTGTCATGCTACTGATGGCCTATTTAATCTAGAAAAAGTCTCGTGAAAGCAGTTTTCAATACGTCAAATAAAATATTTTTCATGATGGTAAGGATTTGTTTTAGAGCTGCAGGGTAACACACTATCAGTAGCAATGGGTTCCATTTTGACAGTTCAACAACATTCATTGTAATATTTACGTTGTTGAGCAGACCAATTTTCCGAACATATGAAGCAATGGATGACAATTTAATTCAAAATAATTCAGATTGTGATTGATAGTTTGTTACGAAATTAGGTGCTGGTCCATACAACAAGTTACACAAATTCTAGGCGCTAACATATCACTCCTAGACAAAACCTTCAAAGAGTTGCACTTGAGGTATTCTAAGGGGTCAAAGAAGATTAAATCAGATAAACAAAATATAAATTACAATCAGTCAAAACAACTCTCTATCCAACTTAAATAATTACCCCAATCCTAGTTTCCACCCCTTATCAGTTACAACCAACGTTACCCTCATAAAACGTTGTTACCCCCTTACGGCAATTACCCGTAAAGATGACAGACTTCGATACGGCAATGTCATTTGTTATTTTTTTACTTGTTGACATGAAAAACGTGTTGATTGCCGTTATTATGCCGATGGTGTGTGATAAGCGAAGCCGCCACTTAAATCATATTTTGTAAATACGGTGAAAATACTGTGTAAAAATACTGTATTGTGGTAATGTGATAATTGTGGTAATTTTTTTTTGTTGATGATCTTTACTGATGTACATTTTTGACGACTGAAAAAACTCAGTGGACTGGGATTGTATGTCAAAAAAGTCTATAATAATGAGAACCTCTTTTTTTGGTTGGTAAATCATCAAATAACTTCTCCCGCTCTGGGCGGAGCGGCAGGGTGTGTCAGACTCTTACTGATTAAAACCCCCCCGTATTCCTTCCGTTGCCTGTGTTGCCAGAGGCCTCGGTAAACCTTTCGAACTTCCATGCGACCCCAGCATCGGCCCTAGTGGACCCCCACACTTGTGCTGACATCTCTTTGAGGCGTGCTTGGAATACAACGCGCCGTCGACCCGGGCCTGGTCCTTATCGGATGGCGAGCTACCCATTGCTCACCGTCCGCAAGCCCGCGCCTACGGTGGCCGGAAATCCGCCCGGGATTCCCGATGCCCTGGGCGTCTTCTGTGGCGGCTAGGGGCGAGAGGGCGCGAAACTTGCCTTTTCCTCAACCGTCCCGCCTCTTCCTTCGTGAGCATTACTGCTTCGCAAAAGGAGGTGACGGCTGCCCATGCCCTCTCGCTCCGTACCATGGCCTGAACCAGGGCCAGACGCGAGAGATCACTGCCGCCGATCGCCTCGATGAGGACACGGCGGTGCTCTGCCCAAGCCGGGCAGACCTTCACCGTATGCTCCACCGTGTCCTCCGGGCGATCCACACAGTCGTAACACCCGGACGTTTCCTCCCGCCTTATCCGACACAGGAACCTCCCGAAGCTGCCGTATCCGGTGAGGAACTGCGTCAGGTGGAAGGTGAGGATGCCGTGCCGCCTCTCTAGCCAAATGAGAACCTCTTGCGAGATGCAAGATAGAGGGCAACAAAAGTACTGGGCCAAAGTAAAATTACGCTTAAAATACTGTGTAATGATGTTGTGTTGTGATAATGTGATTATGGTGGTAATTATATTTACTTATGTACATTTTTGACGACTGCAAAAATCAATGGCTTGAGATTGTATGCAAATTAAACCTATAATAATGTGAACATGTTTGAGAGACGCAAATTAGAGGGCACGAAGTTCAACGCCAAAGTAAAAATACGGTGAAAATACTGTGTAATAATGTTGTGGTAATTTGATTATAGTAGTAATTTGTTTTTTGTTGATGATATTTATGTACCTATGTACTTTTTTGACTACTGAAAAAATCAGTGGTATGGGATTGTATGAAAATAAAGTCTATAATAATGTGAACCTTTTGAGAGATGCAAGGTAGAGAGCTCCTAAATACTGTACCAAAATAATTAGTTAACTAGACGAATATTGTATTATCGACTCTAAAAGAAGAAGAGGTAGGTACTGATGTTATGAAGTGGTATGTAGCCTTAGCCGAAAACAAGGGCATATTTAGCTCATTAATCGGTCAAGGACAGCTAAAGAGGCACAATTGATTTTCGATTGTTTGGCTCCGAATAGGATACGCTTCACAAGTTAAAGGAATCATACGTGTACAGCACTTTTCAAACATCAAAATTACATAACACAGTCCCCTAAAACGCCCGCCCTTCACCACTTCCTAGTGCTTTAGATGGGAAGAAGTGACGCGACAAACTCCCCAGCAGAACATACATAGGTCCAACTGGCCTCTTTAGAATTAGGTAGGTACCAATATTTGCAGGTATTTGCATTACTAGATATAACCACTACCCTATCCTCCTATAAACTCAAAGCTGGGATGAAAAGGTGATTCTACTCAACCATAAACGGAACACGAACGGAAACCGACAATCCCATCTAACTTCAAACAGAAATCGATCTAATAAACGCCAACCAAACATGATTTTCCCAAACACTATGATTCGTTACAAATACCAATATAGTTAGCAGGCTCTAAACATGTCCAAACAAGTATTTCCGTGGGACTGTCGTAAGAGCCAAAACTGGGCACTATTTGTATAGACATTACCGGCACTTAGACGGGCATGATGCTCTGTCATTAGCGTTGCCGAGCTGGTTTGTGGGGTTGCTACATTTGAACATTTAAAATTCCCATTCCAAAAACAATTTTATACCAATGAAGCCGTAATTCTTTGTAGAATCAAATGGTTGATCTATCGATTTAGCAAACTAAATGAAGATACTCGTATATTGAGGAAAGTCAATGATATTAAACATACAAAGGGAAGCGCTGCCACATTGTACTTAATTTTATAATATAAAATGTCTACTGTATAACCAATTTGATTCTATCTGGGCATGCCCAAAATGTGCATTCATTTTTGTCTATGATACCTGTAGAACAGTCATACTCAAAGTGTGCCCGTGGAGCCCTAGGGCTCCACAAAGCCTCTGTACGGAGCCTCCACGAAAATACTGGTTAACCTGAGTAAAATAATATCTATCTAAATATTCCACCATAAAGTATAAAAAAATGCAAATATTAATGTCCAGTAATATGATTATTAATAAAGAATACCTACATAAAACAATTTTTGATTATTTTAGGGCGCCGCACAGTGGAACGAATGTATGGGAGCGGTTGGACGTAGACATGTCCGAAAAATAAGAGTAAAATTATGACAAACTAATGATGCCATCTTATTCGATTACTTAATGCCTTCATAAATTGTGGTGATGAATTTCTACATAACTCCCATATTTCGGGAGTAATTTGAGAAAATGTGAAATTTTACTATGAAAATGAGTGTATCGAGCTCTCTCCCTCCTGATTCCGGGCTTGTTTCAAGTAGCGGTCTCTAATATCGTAATGCTATTACTAAGAGCTATATTTAATACTAAGACACATAGTGCGCCAAATGTGCACTTTCTGGGATAAAAGGAAATGAAAATTTAAAAAAAAAAACGTTTTTTCCCCATTTGTATTTACTTTAAACCGCAGACAGACTTATTAAGAGGTCTATAAATATATTATATATATACAGAAATATATATTAACAAAAATATTCACAAGAACTGATGAGAGTATGACTTTTAAGTAAGTTGATAATAAATTACCTAGTTTCATTAAAAGTACAATAAATAATTAAGATGTAAGCTCTAATTTACTAAGTTACACATTTTAAAACAATAACATCATTTAATTATCTTCGTCATCATCATCATCATCAATTAATTCAAATTCAGAATCGATGTCCGCTAAATCATTTATGTTAACAAATTCGATATCACTTTTCTCAGAATCCGTAAGCTCATAAAATTCCTTAAAAGAAGATTTTTTTACAAACTTATTTCCTTTTGGACGGATACTTGTAACAAGTGGATCAGAAGACAGTAAAAGATTGTGCATAATATCTTCATTGCATGAGATACTGCTATGCTTTCGAGAATGCCCCTCTCTATATTTTCTAAAATCTTTATTTCTAGCCTCAGATGCCTCTTCGGATAGAAAACCAATGGGCACAATTGACATGTTCTGAACTATGTCTGGCCCATGCATTAAAATTTTATGAAGTGAAGAAGGCATATAATACCATGGGTATAACTCCACGTAAAGCTTAGCAGTATCAAAGCAGAACTCTCGGAATTTAGTTACGTTGATCTTCTCTCCTGATGAAATACACTGCAAGATCACACAGATTTTTCTTAAAAGCATAGCATCTATTCCGGTCAGTTCAGCAGATTTAGTGTAGTTTTCAAAAAATCTCCTTGCCGAGTTGCCATTGTTGGTGGATCCACTGCCTTGTTTCACAACATCGAGAAGTAAGCCCGTTTCTCTTCTTACAGCCTCTTGAACTCTTTTCTTCCTGTCATCAACTTGCCTTTTTGCTATATCACCCCTTACTTGCCATGATTTTATGTCTAATTTGTAGGAAATGTGTAATAAGCATTCCATTGAGCGAATCCAAGCGTGAAGGGTGCTTAAGCTATATTTATACATGTCCTCGTTTGCGTGTTTATCTTTGATTAACTCTAAATTATTCATTTCTTTAGGACAAGCCTTGCATATGTCACACACTGAAGCTGCTGTATTGGATATAATGGAATGAATTTTACCATCAATCATTGTCAACAGCAGTTGGTGTTTGACACTAATTCCATCAGTGATGGTGGATGGAGTTAAGGCTTCAATCTCTGCTTCGATTTCAGCCATCTCTCTCTGCACATTTTCTTTGGTTTCCTTTATAAACTTAAACAATATTGGCCGGCAAAATGAAGTGGAAGATGGTCGCTCGTTTTCCCAAATTGTTACACCTTTTGAGACGAGCCGCAGTGGTACAAGACTAATCATAAAATTACTAGCAAGATCGATTTGCTCATCTTCACTCGTCCTTTGATGATAAATGCTTTGGCTAGATGATCCGTCAAAACCCCATTTGCTGGTCAATACGAGCTGTTGATTGGGATCAACAGGGGTTTCTAACGACCTAATAAGTCTTCTTGAGGTTAAATCCATCAAGGCTTGTAATTTGATTTTTGCAGAGCTCTCTGTAACTGTGAGATCTTCTTTGGCCGGATAGCACTTAATTTTTTCTTTAACCAACATGTAGTAACTCGGGTATTGAAGAGCTCCTTCTTGAGTGTTGAAATCCCGAAGAGTGTTATAGCGCCATTTCGATAAGTTCATCGATACATAAAGAGCCAATGCCTTCAAAGGGGATATTTCCCGTACCTGAATTGATTTACCTTCAATGAAGGCTTTGATTTTTGAGGCCTCTTCTGGATTCTCCGTCAAGTATTTCATAACATAAGCTGTATCGCTTTGTCCTGCCTTTTGAAGCGCCCTTTCGGCCGAAAACATAATTTCAGCGCTGCTACTGCTGCATGAAAGACTATCTTCAGTGCGTCTTCTTTTTTGCCGGTTACTAAGGTCCTCAAAAGATTTACGAGGACTAGGATGTGTACAAGTTGAAGCATCAGATTTAGCAGGAGAAATTATGGGCTCGATGACGTCACTTATATTTTCTGTAGAAGGTTCCATATTTTCATTCTGTAATTCCGGCCATTGAATTGCAGCCTGTAGCCAAATCTCATGTTTCTTCCAAAACTTATCTGTGCTTCTTCCAGACTGTGTCCATTTTGCATAAATGCGGTAGCAAAATCGACGACACCAGTCTTTTAAACTTGTTTCAGCACTTTCACATAACTGAACACAACTGTTATCTTTTAAAACACTGAACAAATAGTTAAAGTCGCGTAAATCTTTATGTGCGCGTGCGCATAAAGCAACGTGAATATCAAGATTTGTATTAAAATTTGGAAAATACATTGCGAGATTAGCTTGGATACAACGAGGTGTAAATCAACACTGATTTTAAAGTTACTAATAGTGACCTATTTATATAAAATCCAGGTATCCCAGGTATCCTTTGTTAAATATTGCAAGGTAATTAGTTATTGTGATAATTAGTAAATGATGCATGCTAAATTAGTGTATTAAGAGCCATTTAGTAATTAAATAATAGCAATGTTCTTATCAGTAATCATTAGTGCATCAGTTTTATATGTAAACCTTAAGTCCCTAATTATATATCCTAATTAGCTTATATCTTCTCTAATTGGCTGCTCAGAAATGTTATTGTAATAAGGTAAACCTTTAGAAAAACGGTTTTAATCAACAAAATAAACAAAAAATAAAAAAATTGTGTTATAAAATAAACATCACTCTTTATCCCAGAAAGTGCACATTTGGCGCACTATGTGTCTTAGTATTAAATATAGCTCTTAGTATTAGCATTATGATATTAGAGACCGCTACTTGAAACAAGCCCGGAATCAGGAGGGAGAGAGCTCGATACACTCATTTTCATAGTAAAATTTCACATTTTCTCAAATTACTCCCGAAATATGGGAGTTATGAAGAAATTCATCACCACAAGTTATGAAGGCATTAAGTAATCGAATAAGATGGCATCATTAGTTTGGCATAATTTTACTCTTTTTTTTCGGACATGTCTACGTCCAACCGCTCCCATACATTCGTTCCACTGTGCGCCGTCCAATATTTCGTCTTCGAAAAGGGTTCCGTCGCCAAAAAAAGTTTGAGAACTACTGCTGTAGAATGATCACTTATCAACTGTGTAGTAGGTCATCGACGTTATTATTGCGGTACTGCGTTATTCCTCTTGCCTGGAAACACTGATAGATCAGCACATATAACTTTTTCTTTGGTATCCAAATAATATTGGTTTTGTTAATCGCCAGCTCTCTATGTATAATTAAATAATTATGTATCAATATCCTGAAAACTACGAAGTATATCGTTGCTCTACTAATTATTATTCCATATCCACAAAAATCTCCCTTAAATAGACAAAAATAGCCACCAAAATGAGAATAAATTTTCCGTCTAGCAACACAGCAATGTCGACATGGTCTATTTAATTATGACTTCGTGATGAGCAAGTTTAGATCAGTGAGATTCGTTAACAGCTCGCCAGTGTCAATCGGTAAGACAATCCGTAGCATGGTCAGACGTGAGAGTTTTAGTACTTGTATGTGGTAAATAAAATAAAATGCTGGGTAAGATCGTACTTGAATTTGGGTATAATATTAAGTAACTCAAAATTTGGATTTCTATGTCTGATACTTGTGTAAATTTTGTGTTTATTTTTTTATCAATAGACTTTTCAGCAATAGGTAGTTATATTGGGCTCTGGATGCCCTACCATATTGAGGTTATTGGTTTTATGTTACAGTTATGTAAAAAAATGCGGGTGTACTATAAGTACACCTATGCCTAAACCTTCCGGCGTGATGTTATGTTTGTAATGTAAAAACAGAGAGTTTACAAAAACTAAGTTAGGAATAACGTTTTATATAAATACTCAATACTCAATTCTTTATTGCATTCCATATGCATTACATAGATGGTATAAAAAGTAAAAGACCAATATGGACCCTGTCGGGCACAGCAACATTAGGAGAGAGGAAGAGGGCTAAGTAGCAATTCAAGCAATTCAATATTGTTATAAATTATTAGATGAGTTTAATTGGTTGTATGAGTATGTATATATTATTAGATTTGTGCGTATAGGTATAGTATTTAATAGTTATTTTTAATTTAAGTATTGCATAACAATAATGTAGGTAATTATTACGAAATTCTTAGAAAAATTTTCATTATTATTAAATTATGTTATTATTTATGTATTCATATTTTTTTTTATTTATATTTGTTTTTCTATATTCCATATTATATTATTTTATTTTATATAATTTTATTTTGTTATAAAAGCAGTTATTATAAAGACTTCCTTAGGTACATGTATAATAGATAGAATATATATGTTGTCTCTCGTTTAAGGTGAATTCGCAGGGGTGCTCGTGAAATATAAATTTTCTTTTTACTTATTGTGGTATAGTAATTTTTTCTAGGTGCATCTAAAGAAAGAAAGAAAAATTGTTTATATCTTCACATATAAGTATATAATTAATGTACCTATACAAAATATTGTAAAACATTTTAAAAGGGTTAAGGCTCTTACAGACTGGGGCGATATCGCGGGCGCGCTAAGCAGAAATATGCCCTTCGCGCCCACGATATCGGCCCAGTCTGTAAGAGCCTTAACGGTGGAGTTTCTTGCCCATTATTCTCCATACTTGTGTACCTACCTTTTGGAAGGAGCGACTAGAAGCAATTCATTTTTATTTTTGGAAATCTTGACGTTCAAAAGTGCCCTTTATGTGCCTATTTGAAATAAATAATTTTACTTTGACTTTACGTTTTTTGGAATTTGCCGGTCTTCTCTCATAATTAGATTTGTACCGTAAAAACAAAACTCTCTTTGTTCCTAGGGAATAAATCTCATTATGAGAGATGTAATTTTAATACATAATAAATATTTGTTATAGTCGCGAAACATATTTTGATCAAGATACAACCTGACTCTGACCTGAAAATTGCAAAAAAACGTAAGAAAATTTTAAATTTGCGGGCTACCACTGCGGATCCACCTTAAGGACAAGGAGCCCTACGCAAGTCCTTTCATTATCATCACAACTCACCCTCATCATACATCCTATACTTAAATACCTAAACGAAAAAGTAATTTATAAAAATGCCACAAATACCCACAAACCCACCGCATTGGTACTTCACACATCTGGCTATGTATAATTATGGTAAATAAATAAATATCGCGAGTTTATTGTGTCACAGAATTATTCTTGCGTCAACCATTTTGAATTGACCCCCCAGCCCTCTCCCATCGCTAAGTAAATGAGACGTTTGAGGTATTTTGTGTTTGAAACGTAAAGGTCGGTTACACTAGTCGTGTAAGGCCTTGTCACTGTAGAAGGCGACATGTGGCACCCATTTGTTTGGATAAATAAAGCCGTATTCACAACGTTGGTCGCCCACCATATGTTGTTAAGTATATTGTAGGTGTCTCACAAAACGTTTCGCCGTTATTACTAGAACAAATGTGTAGACTAAGAAAATTTAAGTAAAAATGAGTGAATTAAGTTTACAGACTTTAGTAAACAAACGTGTGGCGGAGTTTGTGGTAAAAACGGTCGAAACACGTTCATTTGTTTTTTTTTTTCACGTGGCTACACCGTACGTTAAAAAAAAAACAACAAATGAACGGGTTTTTTTTTCGTGTGGTGTAGTACATACCTACCTATTAATTTTGCCGTTAAGTTGGGATAATGGTAGGGATGGTGTACCTAAGTGTCGATTGGTGACAATTTCTTTATATAATATGATTGGAATATGAATATTTAGGTACTTCTGTGGTTATAGCGGAATTTACATCGGTATGTTAGCTACCTACTCAATTGATTCGTTATTTACTGTAGGTACTCATTTCAACCGATTCTCAATTCTGCGACAGTTTATAATCTAAAGATATTTTCATTAGATTATAAACTGTCGTAAAATAAAATAAAATAATCGAATGAAAATAAAGGCTCCTACATACTGGCGCGACATGTCGCGCGACGCTTCGCGACACAAAGGCACCGCTTGTAGCGCTACACGCGGTGTCTTTGTGTCGCGTCGCGTCGCGCGACAAGTCGCGCCAGTATGTAGAAGCCTTAATACCGATAGACTAACGGTTCTCACAATCTTACGGTGACATCTATACCACTCATGTAAATATCATCATTAAGTCATAGTATAACTACCTACGTTCTATGACTAAAAGATGCTAGCTGGGTACCCCCTTTTTTTTTGGGTGGGAATTAACAAATCACTTCTCCCGCTCTGCACGGAGCGGGAGGGTGTGTCGAACTCTTACTGTCTAAAACCCACCCGCGTTCCTTCCGTTGCCTTGCCAGGGGCCTCGGTAACCCTTTCGAACTTTCCCGCAACCCCGGCAAGCATCGGCCCTAGTGGACCCCTACACTTGTGCTGATGAAATCTCATGAGGCGCGCGTGGAACACAACGCACCGTCGACCCCCGCCTGGTCCTTACCGGACTGCGAGCTACCCATTGCTCACCATCCGCAATCCCGCGCCTACGGTGTCCGGAAATCCGCCCGGGATTCCTCACGCCCAGGGCGTCTCCTGCGACGGCTAGGGGTGAGAGGGTGCGAGATTTGCCATTCCCTCAACCGTCCCGCCGCCTCCTTCACAAGCATGCTTCTGCTTCGCTTAAGGAGGTGACGCCTGCCCATGCCCTCTCGCTCCGTACCATGGCCTGAATCAGGGCCGGACGCGAGAGATCTCTGCCGCTGATCGCCTCCACGACGACACGGCGGTGCTCTGCCCAAGGCGGTTCAGAGCACCGCCGTGTCCTCGTGGAGGCGATCAGCATTATGGGGCATCATTAAGACATAGTATGACTACCTACGTTCTATGACTAAAAGATACTAGCTAGGTACCCCTGGGCTATAAATCCAAGTTATTTTTACCAATCTGTCAGGTTTATCAGTCTAATAACCTAAGTGGTCACCACTTATTCAAAAACTCTACAAAAAAAGCAACAACAATATTAAACCCAGCAATAGATCAAATAAAGCGTCGGCCACACTGCGATACTTAGCGACACGCGAACCGTTAATATATTAAAATCGCAGCGACAATCGCAGACTGTTTCACGGTGCCGATAGTAATCTAACCACCCAGTTAAACGTGCATGAATTTACTGAAATCTAGATGTTGCTTTTTGTTTTCCTGATGTTTTTTTACGGGAAATGCAGTCTTCTACCGTTTTGAAACAATTACGGTGAGTTACCTAGTTATTTTAGCAAAGTTATGAACTTATGATTTAAATCATGGCCATAAGGAATTTTAACTTGACAGGTTTACCTATTTTCTGGGTCATCAAGTCATTTAAAAAAGAAAGAGTACTTTGTATTATTTTCAGGCACGCGGAGTCAAATTGCTAATCAATTTATTTAAGTGAGACGCCACTGAAATCGAAATAAAAAGTCATTCCTCCCATCATTTTGAAGATTTATATTATGCAAAATTATAGGTATGGCATACAATCCACCCTATTCCGTTCATACTTGGACTCAAGACAGCGACAATCGCAGACTGTTTAACGGCGCCGATAGAAATCTAACCACCCAGATGAGCGTGCATGAATTTATTAAAGTGTAGGTAAACTTTGCTTTTTGTTGCACTGAAAATACTTTGACGGAAAATGCAGTTTCACTTTTTCCGTATAGAATTAATTAAGTGGGTTTGATTATGAACATGTTTAGAGACGTTGCAAGTTAAATCGTAGTCTATTTGGATTTAATCTTGATAAGATTAAATTCTGGGTCAAACCTCGTTACAAGACAAGTTTTAGATGGGTGCTTTGTATTCTCTTCAGGCGTTTACGGAGTCGAAATTGCGCGTAGAACCTAATCAATTTTGGTATTGTCGCCACTGAAATCGAAATAATAAGTCACCGTTTTCACCCGTAATTTTGAAACTTCATATTATGCAAAATTTTAGCTAAGTATGTCTAAGTCATTGTCCACTTACAATTTAGAACTTCATATTATTGTATAAAACTGTATGCTTTTCATTCTAGCGACTGCAGGGCCGATGCACACGATCGGTTGCGGTGGCGGCGCGGCGCTGAAACGGTGTCGCTGCGGCATTCTACATACAAATACCCATGGTATGCCACACGGTACCTCTCCGCCGTAGCGGTACCGGTCAGTTGTTTGCGCAGTAAAATGGTCCGGTGCGGCACCGCAACGCATCGTGTGAACAGGCTCTAAGACAGCGACAATCGCGGACTGTTTCATGGCGCTGATAGTAATCTAACCGCCCATTTAAATGCGCAGAATAATCGCAGTACCCCCAGGTATTATGCGATGGAAGATATGAGGGGTTATAAGAATGGAAGGGTTGTGAGTGTGTCGCGATAAGAGGTGGGCAGAGTTTCAGGTTTGATGGGCTTTTAGAGATAAGCTACATACACATCTTTGACTAAAAATGGGTTGGTTAAAAGTGATAAGAATGTAATCAACAGAGTACACTAATGTGTTGCGATTTGTTGTCAGTGCGTTGAAATCTATTATTAGAATAATATGTAGATATTAAAAACTCTGAAATTTCTCAGTAGCAGCCCGAAGTCTGGATTTGTGCCCAGTTGATGGCAATAGGCTCGCTCCCTATTACATGGGACTTAAACATAACGGGCAAAATGTGAGTGTACTACAGGCACACCTCTGCCCGACCCTTCGGGGAAATAAGGCGTGATGTTATCTTTTATTAACCGACTTCAAAAAGGAGGAGGTTATCAATTCGACATGTTTATATATAAATATTTTTTTTAACGTATTTTCGCCGAGTTCTTCGTCAATTGTGGACCGACTTAAAAAAATATTTTTTGTTTGAAAGGGTATGCTCTTGAAGTAGGTCCATTGTCACCAAGTCATAATCTGATGAGGGGATTCGATGAAAATCGAGGGGATTCCTCAAACTTTAAGGGCACGCCTATAGCGACTTAGGTATTTGTTATAGTAACTTGTGCATTTGCAGTCGGAAAGCACCATTTGGTGAAGTGGAGTTGATGATGAAGACCACAGATGGCCACCGGAACTACTTAATGAGATGTATTTAACGAGTTGCGATTCGACTAGGTACTTTAATATGGTTGCTAAGCCATTTATGCTCTTCACAATGCATATGGTGAGTGGCAGTTCTCCTGGTTCTTACCAGGAGACGTCCTAAACAATTAACGTCTCTGCATCAAGAAAAGCAATATTTTGTTAAAGGTGATGGCAGTTGACATTACGCTATTGCAACATAAATAAATTACAAACTGACCCACTAAAATGGGAAAAATAAAAAAAACTTTTTACAAAAAAAAAACTGACTTCCAAAAAAACACTACAAAGTGAAATAAATTAATTAATAAGTTGGTGGCAAAAAACTACACACAGATCCAAAGACACCGACTTCCGAAATTAAATTTATTTTTCATTTTGTAGTGTTTTTTTGGAAGTCGGTTGTTTTTTTTTTTGTAAAACCTTTTTTATTAAAAAATCTGTTGAAAAAGTGAATTGCGTTATTGTTCCGGTTTCGTTACCGTTTTAAAGTGTACTTTTTTCCGAAGCGATTTAAAAAAACTACTTCCTACTTCCTACATTCAACTCATGATTTTTCCATCATATCTAAATATCATGTTACCCATAAATTTTCTTCCACCGAATTTTCCCCTCCATAGCACGCGAAGGCTCGCACTTTGTATACAACTTCCGGTGGCTGGCCGGTTCCGGTCCGGACAACTTGACCGGAAGTCGGCCGTGCAGGCTCTATGTCACCTTAAGTATGTGTTGTGATTAGTTAAAATTTATGGTTATTGTAACCAGGGCATGTAATTACGTCTTTATTTATTTATTAGAAGTAGGTAATATTAATGAAGCTTGAAATGGGAATTAAGTTTTAATTAGAAGGGGGTTGTAGATTTTAATTGTTTTTTGTTGAGTTAACATTAATGGGGTCGATTGTTTATGTCTCTATGTAAAGAGATTTTGACATCGTAAGTCAACCTGGGAGGTTTCAGGCTGCTTTTTTATTTTTTATTTTTTTTGGTGGAAAATTGTTTAATACGAGTATTATCAAATATGTATTAAAAAAAATATCAAAATAAAAAGAAATTATCAAATATTTTTGCGTAACCGGGGTTTCCTGTAGATGCGAGACAGGCTGGATCTGATCAAGATCAGTTTGTTGCGCCACTTCTTCTTCCCAGCTAAAGCACTAGGAATTGGTAAAAGGTGGGCGTTTTTGGGGGACTGTCTTATGTAACTTTGACGTTCGAAAAGTGCTGATTCTCAGCCTACTTTGAATAAATTACTTTTGATTTGATTTTGATTTAAGATCAGCCTTGTAGGTTTCTTATAATATATTATGTATAGGTATAAGTGCCCACTGTTTGTTTATTTTTTATAGCCAATGAAATTAAAGATCTGTTGCCAATAATGATTCAGCATCCAATACGACATCCCGTTTTAAATCATCCCAAAACGCATAAAATTCACAAAATAATTTTCTCACATTACCGACTGTTGCTTCGAGTCTTCGACCTCTATTCATAACATTCATGTCATCACAACTGTTCACAAACTTATCATCAATCATCATCAAACTAAGAATCATTTGAATTTTAACCTTATAATTGTGGGACTAAGGGTTGTAGTGATTTGAAATGATGTTAAGTGACTTTGGTATTTTGATGACTGGTGTTTATAATATAAACAACTGCCGATCGAAAATAGATATTGTCGTTGTCACTTTAAGGCATTAAACAAACGATCGACTGAACCGTTATGGTGTGGAGGACACTTAAGCAGTATAATACCTTAGGCCGCGTCCGGATTTGCGATTTTAAGACTTTAGATGTGTGTTTTAGTTTGCGGATCGAGGGAAAATAGTAGCCGGATCAATGTTGTTTGTTTTACGAGTTTCTGCTTCGTTAGGATTGATTTCGATTCAAGTATTCCTGTAAATTCTGACAACTAACACAGGATTTTAGAAAATAGGTAGGTACCGTATGTATAAAATTGACGTTTCGGCTCTCAGTGTTTTAAACTTATAACTTTTAAATCTGAAGCCAAGCTCTTACTGCGTAAGTAGAGTCAGGAAATTATTTTTTTTTTTACTAAATTGACTACCGTAATCCGTGTATTCAAATCACAATTGTTATTCTTTGCAGGTCCATAAAATGGCTCTAATACGGCAAATTGACGTAGTGTGTAAATTTGCCATAGAACTAATTTCCCTGACTTTACATTTGAAACACGTAGAATGTAATTTAATTAAAATTAGTAACCGATCGAAGCTTCGTTTTTGGCCATTTTTGGCCAAATGATGAAATAAAATGAAATGATTTTGAGGGGCTTGTGGCTAAGTAATAACAGCCGCACGGGTCGATCGATCAGGTTAAGCTACGCTTGCCGCGGTTAGTCCGTGGATGGGTGACCATCTTTACATACCAAGACCCCTCCGTGCTTCGGAAAGCACGTTAAGCCGTTGGTCCCGGCTGTCATTTGTAGATCTTTGACAGTCGTTACGAGTCGTCAGAAGCTCGAAAGTCTGACAATCAGTCTTACCAAGGGGTATCGTGTTACCCAGTAACTGGGTTGTGGAGGTCAGATAGGCAGTCGCTCCATGTAAAATACTGGTATTCAGCTGTATCCGGTAAGACTGGAAGCCATAACATAGTTGGGAAAAGGCTAGGCAGATGATGATGATTTTGATGAAATAATTTTATTTTCTGTAAGTAGGTTTGTACAAACACTTTTACACGTCAATCATATTTAGAAAAAAAAACTAGATGAGCTCGGCGTTTTCTATCTGACTACTCTGAAAAGAAAGGCCGAAACAAACTCGGAGATCACAGTCTCTTTTAAAGTCCAGACATAATCTTGGTCAGATTATGTGAAGACCATGTAGATTAGTGTCTGAAATGATCTTTTGAGGAAAGAACCACACAGATTGAGTGGACCTATCCAGTCAGTGCACGCATTTGTCAGTAATCTTGCAGCTCAACTCAGAACTTAAGGAGCTCAACGATTCGACGAACAATACCAAAGAAAGGACATTTGGGTAGGCCCCTTAAATGACTCAAACTGCCAGACCAAGGTTAAAACTAACTGAGAGAAAAAATAAACACACACACATACATACACACATAGTCTTCACATTCACAATAATAAAAAAATACATAATAATACTTCAAAAAGTAAATATTCATGTCATTGTATATATAAAAAAAATCATCAATGTCAATGAGTAAATAATCTTGGTCAGATCATTTGAGGACCATGTAAATTAGTTTCTGAGATGGTATTTTGAGGAAAGAACCATACAGATTTGAGTGAACCTGTCCAGTCAGTGCACGCATTTGTCAGTAACTGTGAAGCAAAAAATCATGCTTCGGCCATATTTTTGTTTTCGGCCATAAACCAGCCGAAGCTTTGGCCTAGCCGAAAATCAGAAGTGAATTGTCGTGCGTCATGCGGCCTACTTCGTAAAGCTTGACAATATCAAGCGAGATTATGTTGTATTTTTTTCTTCACGCGCATAAATTAATGGGGAAGTAATTACTTTTATTTGTTCTTGTGTTTTGTTTTTTATTTCTGACATATGGGGTTTACCTATACCTACTGTAAGAGTTGCTGGTTGGTCTACTAATTTAAATTATGCTTTATTACGAGCTGTAGCTCAAACTATTTCTGTATTGAACGTTTTCACTCAAATTGACAAAGGTTTGTGAAATCTGTGATTATTGAATTATCTCTGAATCATCGTTTTATTTCTTTTAAAGCTTATATTTGCTCTTTCTCTCCCTAGGTGTAAAAAAACAAACAAGATTTCAGTGTACAGTGCAAATATTAATAGTTTTCGGCTTCGTTTTCGGACGAAAATAATACTAAAGTGGAAGCTTCTTTTTCGTTTTCTGCTGAAAATCCTTTTTGACACTATAAAATATCGTTTCATTGTTTTTATACATTTACCAACCTAACCTAAGAAACAAGTGGGCAGATTCAAAGGTAAACAGAAAGCGTAACACAAGATAAGTAATCGCGTCAACAAAATCGCAACTCTCTCCACGACAAAAGTATCTAGGTTTTAATTAGATGCTTATCAGACGACCACCCACGGTGCACCAACGCAACGCAGCGACACGACGCTCGTTGCGACACTACGTGAGTCAACATCTTGTCGGCTGTGTGGGAGGAGCTCTATGTGCCGTTGACGGGTGACACCGCTTCAAAAGTAAGTGTGATCATAATATCAATGTTGAGGGCGGGAAATGGTCAAAGGCTCTTGAGTATCTCCTTTAGTGACAGTATGTGTGACCTATCTATGTGGTCTTCAGTTTATTTGGTCAGTTTTTAATAAAAAAATATGTTGTTGGACTTGATTGGTTCTTTTGTTACAATCAATTTCCATTACTCACAAATTTCTAGGAATAGCTTTAATGAACTTACTTGGCACTCATTTTGTGTCTTGACAGCTGTTAATATTGCACGACGTTTTCCGTATTGCCTTATTGCGTGGATGTGACGTATATTTTCCCCCAACTTGTTAATTTTTGTGTTCTTTCTTTGCATCATGTTAACCAAAAATAAACGTATTTTCTTTCTTTCTTTTGACTCACCGTCAGTACGCAATGCCCAAACAATTTAGTGTTGTCCATTTTAGCAAAAGAGAGTCAGGAATACGTAATCTTCTGAACAGTTCAGAATAAATATATATTATCAAACCATTTGCAGGCTTAGCATGACGATTTCTATTTCTTCGAAGAATAGACACGGGTCTTTCTATAGGTACAAAGTGACATTTCGTATCTCCATTTTTGACATCTCACCGTAGAAATCCTTCTAAAATCTGTCATTTTGTCTTTCGTTTCTAACGATCTTTGTCTAGGTCCTTTTTTATGTAGAAGAATTTCTACGGTGGGATGTCAAAAAAGGAGAAACGAAATGTCACTTTGTATAGAAAGAGTCGCGTCTATTCTTCGAAGAAATAGAAAGCGTCATGCTAAGCCTGGTGGAGGAAATTCCCATAGCAACACAGTTCAATATGCATCATGCATGCCATTCTCCTTTTAATGTCACACAGCACAACACATTAACAACAAATAATAGCGTCGTATGTAAAGTCGTAAAAATATTACATTCGCCACCTTGAACCGTCGCCATGTGTGAACTAGCCATTAGCACTTACTTATTAGTTTGCAGTCCTCTCAAGTTTATGTTAGATGATGGAATATTACGAGTTAAGGGTGTTGTTAATTCTTAACAAAGTTCGTTATTTCTTACCCAAAGCCTAAAGGAGAAATCTTAAATACAATATAGAATCTAACAATAAAATATATATAACTATTATGTACAAGTATATAAAGGAACAAAAGAAAGAGAAAAGCACATTAAAAATTCGTCCGCATTGCTGTCAATTGGAAAAGTGCCCAAAACGCTGGCAGCGTTGCCACGTTGGATGGCAATGCAGATTCTTTGACCTAAACATTGGCCAGCGCCCTGGTCACGTTAAGAGTCGGTCAACCGCTTGGCGATGTCTTAAATACTCGATGAGCACTCGGACCACGGCTCTAGTGTCTCAACCCGAAACGGCTCAAACTTATAACTTCCAATAAGGATGTTATATTTGCGCCGTTTAAGGTTTTCTGTGCCGTCAGCAACCGCCCCAGCACAGCCCGCCGTGCTGGGAAGCTGTATAAGGTTTTAAATATGACAATAATATAACAATATTGTTATATTTACGAGCAACAGCTCGTTCATGGTATAAAATTATTTTTCTAAGTGGCATTTACATTCACCGTCACATAAAACAAAATACTGCTAACTGAACGAAATCTGCTGAAATAAAAGAATGTTCTCTCCTTCTTGATTCTTCTTTTTAACACGTTAACAGCAAAAATAACATTTATTTTTTTCTTTTGTCCCAAAATTCGGCAACCCAAAAACCGTTTGCTGACACAGATTGACAATTAGGTCCACACGTCGTGTGCAGATGACAGGGCAAGCGGCGATTGATAAAGGGTGACCCATTGTAGGTTACCACAAGTAAATAGGACATTTCACGGAGTCATGTCTTTTCAATCTCGTAGTAACTTTCTAGTATTAATTTGTCCTTAGGCAGTTCTCGAAGGCCCAATGATCTACGAATCTATTTTTTCTTGAACAAACAATATCAAACTTAATGACTTTAGAAGGGCATCACCATTCACTATTCAAAAACATATCTACATTGTCCTAAATGTGATTGTTAGCTCTCACGTCGGCCTTCGGCGCTTCTTTACTGAACATGTAATTAGAGCATTTAAATACATCGTACGCTATCAAGTACAGTCTAAATCGTTTAGCTGCACGCCACCACATCGGTTGTTAGGCTATGTAAGGCTCTACTAGAAAATTTATCCAGTAACTTAAGGGGTGCATTAAAAGAGACTCCACACGTGACAATATTTTTTACTGCCGCACCCTTAGGTCTCGGAACCGCGGCCAGCTGCAATTTCAAATTTCAAACAGCAAACTGCAATTTCAAATGTTAGATCATCATTACATTTCCTTAGGTACTTAGTTTTAATTTTATCATCTGCTTGGTTTCTTAAACAATTTCGTATGGAGAAGAATGGGCAAGAAACTCCACCGTTACCTACTCTTTTAAAATGTTTTACAATATTTTGTATACATTATATAATTAAATGTGAGGACGATGCACCTAGAATAAAATTACTATACTACAAAATTACTAAAAATGAAGCAATGACAGACCTGACTTCGCAACCTGGTATCTTTACATGACGATTGTGTCTACATGTGAGATAAATAGCTACAATTGTTAGCATGCTATTACACTCCCGAATCACGAACTTACAGTTAACATAGTTGTGATCTTGCCAAAGCAATGAGAAATAGGCAAGTGTAGCAAAACTGTCTCCCCTAACATAATCAGCCTATAATGTTCCCACTGCTGGGACACAGGCCTTATCTCTGTGAGAGGCAGTGGGTCATAATCCACCACGCGGGCCCAGTGTGGGTTGGATGTCAGATGTCTTCGAATTTTTGGTTCTAGGACATGCCGGTTTCCTCAAGATGTTTTCTTCACCGTTTTGAGAGCAGTGGTAATGAAATTATATACACAAAGTAAAGTGCCTGTCTGTCTGGGTTCGAATTCAGGACCTACAACTCGTAAGTCGGGGCCGATACCACCGGGCCACCACTGCTCAAACTCTATAACTTTACGAGATATTTAAACACAAAGGCCCAGACAATTCACTGACTTTGTAACCAGCAATCCTTCCATGATTAATGTATCGTCGTCCGTTCATTTGTCTTCTGTTACGGACGTTAATTGGTGTGTGATTACTTCCAAGGTTATACCGAGGTCGCCATTGCAATATGAACTTGATTTTAATAAAAATATTCTATTCTTCATTCACGTGTTATAATAACTTGAATAGGAGGCCTTAGTCCATTGTATGGTCTTCAATTGAATTGGGTTTAGCCAATGTTATATTATTTTAATCGTTAAGTAAGAGGTTGACATTGAAGTTGGGACGTTGTTTGTTTTAGAGCTGATGAATGAAGGTGTCGAATCATCCTAAATAATTAGCAAAAACCTTGATTCAAATTTCATGCTGATTTTTGATCTTAGACTATTATAGATTGCCGGGGTCATGGAAAAGTCCGAAAGGGATACCTAGGCCCCTGGCAACACAGGCAACGGAAGGAACACGGGTGGGTTTTAGTCAGTAAGAGTCTGACACACCCTCCCGTTCCGCCCAGAGCGGGAGAAGTTATTTGATAATTTCCCACCCAAAAACAAAAGACTATTATAGATATCCGTCTCCCTCTATCTGATACCTAAGTAGACAGAGCAGAATCTATCATATTTCTATCAATAACTATAACTCGAGTAATCCGCAGCTTGCAGCAGCTTGGTTCATGACGAAATTTACTTTAAAAGCGCCACTTTACGTAAAATTACCCCCTCGCAGACGTCTCTTTTAATATCCGTAGCCACCCAAGTAAAAACCCGAACACACGACTTAACAGATGCCATACCATAACCGTTTGTCCAAACAACGAGCAACCCCCGTGGTTGACAACGCATCATGCGCCGACCACTGTAAACAGCGTTTATTATCACGATCGTAAAACGCAGCGTTTATTAGCGCAGTGTGGGTGGTCCCTTATAGTTCATGTGAACAAATTATGAGGGTATGAAGGGAGCGGATGATGACAAGCAATGACCAATCACAAAACCAATCTACATGGTCCTCACGATAGGCTTGTCCGAAGTCACAACATTTCGCTGAGCAACGACCTTTTCTTGCACAGATGCGACGCACTGTTTAATTGTTCTAGTTATAGTTGTTTATTTGATAGAAAAGTAGTTATTTCCCCACTCTGCAATCGGCAATCTGTTTTTGTTTTGATTGTATGTTGTCATTGTGTGTTGTCATCTGCCAGTGTCGCAACACAGAGTAAATATTACGTAATCGACCGGATTGTCAAACTTATAATGGGTTGATTACGAGGCTTTTAGCTACTTTGTATAAGTGTGTATTTTACGTAAATTTTTGTGATGTGCGTTTTGTTTGTGCAGAATAAACAAGTTTTCTTTCTTGCTTTCTTTCTTTCTTTCTTTTTTTACAAACCTACTAAGAGAAATAAAATCATTTATCATAATGATGGTTTGTACCAATTGTTCAATTGTGCACCCAAAACATATTTGCATTTTTGTGACGAAAGGGGCAAGATTTGATCATCCAAATCACCCCTACATAATTGACATATAACAAATAATTATATTTTAGTATTTTACTTAGGCCTACGAAACTAAAGAAATTGCTGGCAGACTATTCACAACACAAAAGCCTGTATATATTTGTACTATGGAATCAATCAATCAATGCATTTTAAGCAATAACTATAATAAGCTGATCTCGAAAAATATGTAAAAATCAATCTGCCTAGCCTTTTCCTGTTTTGAGGTCAGCTTCTAGTCTAACCAGATGCAGTTCAATACCAGTATTTTACATGGAGCGACTGCCTATCTGACCTCCACAACCCAGTTACTGGGTAACACGATATCTCGGCTTACCAAGAAGCCTAGTTGTCAGACTTTGGACTTTTGACTAGTGTAACGACTGTCAAAGATCTACGAATGACAGCAACGGCGACCAGCGGCTTAACGTGCTTTCCGAGGTACGGAGGGGTCTCGACATGTAATGGATGGTCACCCATCCACGAACCGACCGTGGCAAGCGTAGCTTAACCTTCGATCGATCCGTGCGGCTGTTAACATTTAGCCTCGAGCCCGAACTGACAATTTTTATTTTTGAAAGTTTAACTGAAAAGAAAAAAACTAATTTTACTTGTCGCTAGCTGTCTCTCGCTGTTTTCCTGGCCACATGACAGAAATAGCCAATGAGTCTAAGTGTTTAGATTTTGTATTATGGACGCAAAGAACTTGCCTATAGTATTATTAATTAGGTAAATGAAGACTGCCAACTTGTTTGATGGCATTTCCAAACAGACGTGTTTTTTTAAAGGATCGGATATGACAAATAAAATCCGCTGCAAAGAGGAATGTTGAATAAGAATTAAAATGTGAATGTGACTGTTGAAATTTATCAAACACTTTTAACACCTTTTAAAAATCATACATAAGTATATAACATGAAGGAGCGCTAGCAAAAAATCTTGCATTAGAAGAAGACAGAAAAAAGCAACATGTTTATAATCATTCACAAAACGAAACCTCTGTAACAAACTGGCAAAAAATTCATCTTGAAAAAGTTTAGTTTTTACAAGTTGATATTATTTATTTAACTTGTAATGTTTATTTGTTAGCTTGTTTGGGCCGAAACTTGCAAGCTGAATTAAAACCACTTCCTCTTATGTTACGGAATTGAAATTTTACGTGTTGGTTCAGTTCCAAAGACAATGCATTTTTATGATAAGCAACACCTGATTTCACACTTGATTGGCTCCAGACGAGGGAACTCCTCAACAGTCGTTAGTACAGACACGAAATTCTATATACACTTTAATTATGATAGTCCGTTCTAAAATCCATCATGACCTGGCTGCTGTGCAGGATTCGCCAGTCTCCATGTATTGATGGTAAATTCTTTGAACGGCAGAACGACTGACATGAAGTTGTGCAATTAGGTACGTTTCCCTGACTATGCCCAGACTGAAGAAGTGCCACAACTTGCGCGGCTACTTCAGGTGCAGTATCTATATTTTGAACGTCAGAATGGATAAAAAAATAGGGAAAAACAATTTTGATATTCTTTTTGCAAAACAAAACAAAACAAATAAGGAAATAACTACCTATTGACTTACAGATGCTCTATTCAAAGCTTGTTTTCATCAAATTATCAAATTCATGATTTCAATCGTGATTCGTGACTCAGCTGCATAAAAACTTTTTCTCTGACATGTCGATATTTTGATGTTGTTTTGGTCAATAAAACATATTTTTAAAACCAAGTGTTTAATGAACTAAAAAGTACTAAATAAAACTTACGTAAATAAGAACTTGAACATTTTCTTAAAAGCTTGAGGCTTTATCTTTAAGTGTAAGAGAGTGTAAGAGAGTGCACGTTCTTATTTACTTAATTTTTTTTTAGTACTTAGTTTTAGTTCATTAAAAGCCTGTTGCGAGTTTTTTTTACCTTTATTTCGTTTTGTACTTTTAGCATTAGAATTTGTTTAAATATATTATGTTCTATCAATCAACTTCACTTGTAAGGTACTTTTCAAGATAAATCCAAATGGCCGAATCACAACAGGGCTATCTTGTTTAGTTGAAAAATGTGACCACCTTCAGGCTCCATCATCAAACCCTTGATGTCATCTACGACCAGAGTCCTTGTCAAGACGAATCAAAGGAGCCCAAACTCGATAGGGTTGCGTCGTTTTATTACAGAGTTCCCATGGCCACCTTCCGGCTCCATCATCAGATCAGCTCCATCTTATAATAATATTGTTTTGCCATCTGATTATGCATGCAAAATTTCAGCTCAATCGGAAACCGGGAAGTGGGTGTGAAGGAGACGGAAACGATTACATACATTCTTGGGCCTGGGTGTAAAAAGATAAAAGTGGTGTCAATTAATAGCTTATATAGTATCAATCTTTCACTGAAAATTCTGCGGATTTTGTCAATCTGAGAAAAGAGTTATAAGAAATTAAGTAAAACTGGGGTTATGTTACAATCTTTAATTAACAGCTGATTCCTGAAGTTCAAAAGATGTTCTTTTGCACTAATGTTTATTATATTTAGTAGAAACTGTTTGGGAAATCATATGAATGAACGTCAATGACTTGAAGTCATATCGCACGCTTAATAGAATACTGACCTATTAAGAGCTTGAGTCAAAGTTAAGATTTCTGCAATTTTTTTTGTACATATTTAATCCCATTGATTAAATCTGTTTTTTTAAAAGTAGGTATTATATTTAACTGTAAATTAAATATTTATTATATTGGCTAATAAGCCGACAGACCCCAAACGCAAAACATTTAACGGCGATTTCCAGAAATCTACGTTTTTTAGTTAGGCCAGTATTTTATAAAGCATGCGATATCGAGGTAACAAGTATGGAGTTATGGGAACGGAAGTCTAAAATAAAATATAGAATCATTTTAATATAATGTTTATTCATCTTCTATTATAATTAAAATGTCGTCTAGGAATTGTGCTGGTGGTACTATATGATCTTGGTACCTAGCCCAGCTAAGGTACCGTGTTATCTATATTGCAGCAGCCTTCAGTCCGTCTCCCTACAATACAATTACATATATTGCATTACTATAGCCTCCCTTCCTCTACGAGAGCCGTCGACTGATATATAAATAAAATAAGTTTTTCGACTGATATGTCGAGATTGTATGCGACCCTTAATACCCATGAAGTACCTATTGGCAGCTGACAGCTCTCGAAAAAAGCTACTGCTGCCCTCCCTGCACACTTCTATATTAAAACCATCATTTCCGCTTACATGTTCACCATAGTAGGAACGTACCTGCTCGATTTGGTATGTTCCTAAAGAAATCAATATTATTTCATTATCAGACAGCTGCGGAAAATCGTCAAGATTATCATTATGAACAATATCCAATCCACAAGCCGGGCGGCGGTAAAATCCAAACAACTCAAACGTGTGAGCAATCTTCGGTGTGAAAGCAAGGGTCGTACCTACAAAGTAGGCAGGGTCAAAATCCGTAAAATACAAAGCAGTGATCGTGTAAAATAATTGGGAAGCACTCAAAACGCATCGGAAAACACGAACCGAGTGAGCGAACAAGAGAAGTCGGCAACTGTCTAGTTTCAATGTCAGTCAGCTGTCATGCCAGTGACAGACTAAAAATAGAAGACTGATTTTAATCGATAATCATTAGATTGGTTTTTCAGTAATTAATTGATATTTTATTTATTAAGATGACTGGATTTATATGCACTATATTGCATATAAGTATATATAGTTCATTTAATTACTTTGAGTTAATTGTTTAATGCAAAGGTTGTATTTAGGTAATTGTGTAATCGATTACTTAATCGATAATCTCACGAAAACTATCACTTCTCATATTTCTCCGCTTCCAGATTGAGAATTGAGGTGATTCTTCATATTCTTTATTAAAAAAATAAGACTATTGTTTAAGATCATTGTTTTTTTGTTCCGGGGTGGAAAATCCTCATGAATGTTCTCCGTCTTGGGCTGGGCGGAAGGGTCTGTCAGACTCTTACTGACCAAAAACCACCCCGGTGTTCCCCTCCCACACTTGCACCGGGGATCATGGGATCTAATGCGACTCCCGCGATCCCCGGCTGATTGTTTAAGATCATACCTCAACTTAATACATTTGGGCCCACCGTTTTCCATCTCCTTTAACTTGCAAGATTTTATTACAGACAGACACCGGACAGGTGAAACCGAATAAAAGCTTGTAAAAATGCACCGCGGCTCGATTTAGGAATTTGGGAGTGTAGTTGCGCAAACTTAGTTATTAGGTACTTGATAGTTTCACGTGTAAATAATTTGTATATACCTATTTACTTATTCATTTCCCACACGGACACTTCGCCGTTTTGCCAAGGCTCTGTACAGTAGGCAGTATAACGAAATATCGAAGCGTAATGAACTGGATACTACATGCAAATTATCAAAGATCAAGAAAGACATACATATCATTTCGAAGTCGTAATACTTTTGTCTGCTGTCTTTTATGGTTATTCTTTTTTTCTTATTCCTTTGTATTGTTATTATTAATTGGTTGTTTTCTTTTAATTCGCTATGTTTCCTTTTTATGATTTTCGTGTTAAGTACATATTTGGATTTATTTTAATATTTTTACCTTGTCAAACTTACTGTACCTAGATTACCTATACATATGTACCTAAATGATGTGGTCTCCTATAATTAGAAGCGCACATTTGTACTTGTCCCTATTTTATGTAAACTTGCGTGTAATTGCCTCTGTTCGAGATCCAATAAATAAATAAATGTATAGTTTACGTGTTAATAAATATTATATATTAACACGTGATACTATCAATGTTACCTTAGTTTGCGCAACTAGTTTCGTAAATCCGGCTTTACATTATAAAACTAGTGTCGTTATACAGTAGCTTGACAGTTCTATTTCCGGCTTTAGTTAACTAACACCCGGTTTTTTAAAAGCTGATGAATTCAACTAAAACGCTGTAATATCATAAGTTAATTGCTCAGAAAAAATTGAGCTGGATATATTTTTTATTCGTCTTTAAGAAAGCTTTAGATGCAGTTTCTAACAATCAATCAACAGATAAACAAGATTGTCAGGAATTCAATGACTCAAATACCTATAGCGTTCAATCAAAACAGCCACCAAAACACATCACCTGCATCTTTTCTTCAAGAGAGCAGTAGTGGCCCAGTGGTAACGACACCGTCTTACGTATTTTAGGTTGTGGGCTCGAATCCAGTTAGGCGCTTTACTTTGTGTAAATAAATTCATCACCACTGCTCTCAAAACGGTGAAGGAAAACATCGTAAGGAAACCGGCATGTCCTAGAACCAACAAATTTGGAGACGTGACATCTACCAACCCGCACTGGGCCTGCATGGTAGATTACAGCCCACTCTCTTTCGAAGCGAGGAGGCCTGTGTCCCAGCAGTGAGAATATTATAGGCTGATTATGATATTTTCAAATTGCTACTGCTTGCTCTTGGGGTGGGCTTCATTCTCTCAGCTTGACTGCTTGCTCTTGGAGTGGGCTTCATTCTCTCAGCTTGAAAGTAACCCAACCCAACTCTCACTTCTCCGCCTAGATTTACCTACCATAACCTTGCATTTACTGTAAACCTAGCATCCCAATCACAGCCAGTAGCCGATAGCCGACAATAACAATAACAAACCAATATTAATTAAATACTCGGTTAACCCCTGATCTCCCATCGCACTCCTCACTTCAAGAGCCGTCACACTAACGAGTTGGTCTAAGCTTTCACAACCCACCATAATATCGAAAACCATGCAATATTGAACTCTATTTTGTGGATCATAAAGATGGTGAGGTTGCTGGGTTTGAGTGTAATAAATATCCTTCCCGATTTTATGATGACAATTAAGCATGTTATATAGTTTTATAACACAGTCTCATACTGTCAACTTCTGAGAAAACGGTGTAACATGAGGGTTGTCATTAAGGATTGTAAAGGAGATGACAGTGTCGTAACAAGCCTTATAATGAACGCCATTTTATGGCCGCCGGCGCGGGCGCAACGTATAGCTCGGATAGCTCAACTCTTTATTTTGGTTCTGGCTTCTGGTATTGTTGCGTTTATTGCTCATAAAAATAGCGTGTGAAATTAAGATATGTTAGGATTTGTTGGAGTTGATTTTTCCTGTATGAGATGCCGACGACAGCCTGCACACACGATACACTGATCCGATGGAGCCGTAAAACCAAAGATGTGATTGAAAATCTAGTTACGCTTGTTGCAATGTAATGAATATCTGTGTCGCTTGTGTTAATTTAACTATGTTTCTAGATGGTTCTAGTATATTGTTTTGGTAGTATTGGTAAATTTTTATTCCTATCGGACTTTTTATTTTGGGTGGGAGATTATTAAATAACTTCTCTCGCTCTGGGCGGAGCGGGAGGGTGTGTCAGACTCTTACTGACTAAAACCCACCCGTATTCCTTCCGTTACCTGTGTTGCCAGGGGCCTCGGGAACCCTTCCGAACTTCCACGCGATTCCTGTCTGACTTGGATTTATAAATGTTCTTACTTGGAAACTCCATTCATTAAGCTAGCTTTCAGAATCACCTTCAGGTCGTTCGTTTTTCATAATTTTCAGTTCACTCATATCTCTTCTATAATCTAATACCTTTCTTCTTAAACATTTTATACGATAATTTATTCCAAGTTGTACAAAACAAAGTTCTCAAGCATATTTAAATCATAGGTCTTACGCCGACAGTATCACCCTGGGCAGATACAATCACTACGAATACGTTGACATGCGTAGGAGCATTCTACGCTAATTTAATTTTACAACCTGATTCAACTTTAATACAACCTCATAGGGTCCAATTTAATTTAACCTTCTCAAGATCTACAAGAAAATTTTCTTAGATGAATCATTTTACTTGTTACACTCAATAGCCAACTTTAAATTTAACACATAAAATCCATTTCAGTTTGATGTCAGAATCTTTCATATCTCCACCGTTTTGCACAGCAAACTTATTAATGTCTTCACCATATGCCTTATTAGTAGCATGATAAGACTTAGTACCCTTTGCGTCGTCAGCTTAATGAGTTTTCAAAGAAGGTAGTGTTGCTTTCGGCGCATGAGCACGACGTCCCCAGTAGGCACACATGTGACGTGTTTCACAAACGGCTGTTGTTTTGATCTTTGTAATGTAGGTACTATGTAATTTGCCTTATAATAGGTACTTACTGGAAATAGAACAGTATCATAATAGAAGAGTAATAAATACATTTACATGCCTCATCATCGTCAGACAGTGAGAAGTAATTTTTCTTGTAACTTTCATTTAGTTTCTTTCATTTAGTTTCTTTCATTTAGTTTCTTTCAACTAATGCTTCAACAACTATCTCATTATTAAGTTTACTTTCCTAGGTGCTACACCGGTCGACATCATCACGTCAACGCCGGCTATCGCTAAAAACCAGCGCTGGGGCTCTGTGTCGCATAGGGTCGCAGCATTATGCTGAGCGATGGCCGTTTTGCGTGGATGAGACGCATATTCTCCCACAAATTGTTTCTTGTTTGTATTTGTGTTCCTTCTTTGCGTTACCGCAAATAAACGTATTTTCTTTCTTTCTAGGTACCTATAGCAAATAGGTACCTAGAAAGAAAGAAAATACTAAAAATAAATAGTTTTGTTTTATTTGTGTCCATGTTGGAAGACTTGATTTATCTTTTTCGGTGTTGTGTTTTAAATCGAAACTGTCATAACATTCAGGGATGGGCCGAAATTCGGTTCACATTCGGTTTAACCTAATTTCGGCAGCTTGAACCGAACTTCGACCTAAATTCGGTTCAGATGCCGAACATTCGGCACAAGAAAAATAATACCTACTTGCACTGTTTTGACTGAAATTTAATAGAATTAGAATACCTTATTAATTACTCACTCTTGGTTATTTATTTTAGTTAGGAACATTGTTACTGTAAACCTTAAATTAAATCAGTTCTTCTTATTAGTCTGAAAATCTCTGCCCAGTTAATTTGACATAAAAATTAGACATAGGTACTATTACAAAAATGAAATAAGCTTTGTATTCTTCTAACAAATATCTTGATTACAATTCGTAAATTGAATTAAAAAATTACGTTTTTGTTTCACAATTTCACAAAATAACAATTCATTAAGTATTTTTTATAGGGTATTTTTTTCAACAATCAAATTAAACAACTGCCTCGTTGGTCTAGTGGTCAAAAGCGCTACTACTGAGTACGAGGTCCTGGGTTCGATTCCCGGGTCGGGCAAAGTGTTATTGGGTTTTTCTATCTGGAATTTCTCAGTAGCAGCCCGGAGTCTGGATTTGTGCCCGGTTGATGGCAATAGGCTCGCCCCCTATTACATGGGACTTGAACATAACTGGCGAAATGTGGGTGTACTACAGGTACACCTCTGCCCTTCCCTTCGGGGAAACATGGCGTGATGTTATGTTATGTGTCAAATTAAACAAACTTTTCTCATCTATCTACTCACTCATATTTAAATTTACTAGAGGCAGGTTATGGTGCAAAAACACCAAAGACTGCCTTATCTGGCAGAAGTTTGTTACGTTTTTTTTGTATAAGTTTCCTGCCTGCGAAAAAAGTCGCTCAGAATATACAGAGCCTCCAGGAGGCGATAAATATATTCGAGCCAAATAACTCATGTTAGGGAATTTGTCTTTATTCTTACCCCACCAGCCATATGGACATAGGTCTTTGAGTACTTAGTAGAACTTCATTGAGATATCTGTCTAGCTTTTGAACCGAAGTTCGGCCGAACTTCAGCCGAACTTTTCATTTTAACCGAATGTTCGGCCTATGTTCGGATTTGGTTCAAACCACATTCGGCCCATCTCTAATAACATTTAATATTGGCAAAATCTTATTCATATTGGCCCACTCTTGGGTGTCAGACCAACTTTTTCAAAATACACCACTCCACTTTATGCAAACAGAAGCAATAACAGACGATAAAATAGAAAGCGACGAAGCAGTTTACTGACAGCTGCCACAGAAATTGGCCAAGAAAGCAATAAACAGGCATATTCTAACTAATCAAACGATACAAATCACGTAGGGTTAATTGGTTAACTAGTAATCAGTAGTACCAACTATCTATGATTTAGATTTAGATTTACGACAGATTAGATCGCTACAGTCCGGCCGTTGAGAGTATGCGTTCCTGACATCTGTCAGTCAGGACTATTTCTAGCTGTAATAAGGATCAAATTCGACTGCCGAACTGTATATGACAATACACTTGCAATGAAACGGTCTCATAGTCAAAGTTGTTTATAATTATCTAATCTTATCTAAAAAACTGTCTTTCGCAGACAAACCTGTTTTCACTATTTTCCTTTTGCGTGCAATGTCTTATTGATAGACTTGATCAAGATTGTCTGTAGGTGTAGGTTTCAACTTTTAAAGTCGTGCTTATCTGGTTTCCACCATAACCGCAAAAAGAAAGAAATATTCGAAGTAATTCCTACAATATTATAAACGCGAAAGTTTGTGAGTATGTATGTTTGGATGTTTGTTACTCTTTCACGCTAAAACGGCTGAACGGATGTGGATTAAATTTGGCACATAGGTAGACCATGACCCTGGATTAGAACATAGGATACGTTTTATCCCGATATACCCACGGGATCAAAACTTACGCGGGTGAAACCGCGGGCCGGGGCTAGTTATTTACAATAATCTCTCTTAATAGAGATATAGAGCACCCTAAAACAAGTTATAATCGCCCAAATTAATAAATAGACTCGCAAACATGAAGCCAGTGACACACACTGCCCGCGGCGAGGCGGGTTCTGTATCAACTGTCACATGCAAGCCTCTAGACAACGCGAACGTACTGTATTAATAGTTAGTAGGGTTAAAGGGTACGTGTTGGAGAGAATGAATTTTGAGGAAAACATGTTTTAAATTAGTTGTGGAAATTAATAACAGATTGAAACGGTTTGCCCTGAAACTAAATTATTATTGACTAGATGCGCCCCGCGGTTTCACCCGTATAAGTTTTGACCCCGTGGGTATATCGGGATAAAAAGTATCCTACTTGTTATTCCTGGTTATAAAGTATCTGTGTGCCAAATTTCATCTAAATCCGTTCAGTACTTTTTGCGTGAAAGAGTAACAAACATCCATCCATCCATCCATCCATCCATCCTTACAAACTTTCGCATTTAAAATATTATAGATGCATAGAATATGCTTTACCGTAAGCCAAAATTTTAACAAATTTACAAAACTATTTATTTTTGTTTTATTGGGACGTAAAACAGTTACACGTAACAATTTTACTAAATAACAAACTAAACAAACAATACACACAACAATAGAGGTAAACATTTAACCCACACCAATGTCCGGAATAATCTATTATGGAGAAATGAAACAAAACCACGCATCTACTGGAGGCGATTTAGGTTAACCAATTGTGCTTCCACGCAAGTGGTTAGGAAGAACTCATAATTTTAATAAAATTTAATATAAATATAATTATATGTAATATAATTTTTATAATTTAATCAAATTAATAATTAATTATTTAATACTCATCATCTGCCTGCCTTTTCCCAACAACGTTGGAGTCGGCTTCCAGTCTAACCGAATGCAGCTGAATACCAGTATTTTACATGGAGCGACTGCCTATCTGACCTCCACAACACAGTTACTGGGTAACACGATACCCCTTGGTAAGACTGGTTGTCAGACTTTCGGGCTTACGACCCGTAACGACTGTCAAAGATCCACGAATATCAGCCGGGACCAACGGCTTAACGTGCTTTCCGAGGCACGGAGGGGTCTTGGTATGTAAAGATGGTCACCCATCCACGGACCAACCGCGGCAAGCGTAGCTTAACCTGATCGATTGACCCGTGGGGCTGTTTTTATTTAGCCACAAGTCCCTATTATTTAATACTATTATTTTAATTATTTTCTATCCTAGATCTTTTGCGAAATTGTCGTTATTGATAGCTGTTATAATGTATTTTTATGCAATTATAGCTATTATTAGCTAAAAATAGATTGGAACTTAAAACTAGTCTTTATTTTGTAGCTTAACAAAAGATCCCGCTCGTGCAATGGGAGTGTTGAAAAATAAAATAAGGATATGAATATTCTTTCTTTTTCGTGGGGTTAGTGATTAACCTGGTGTCAGAGTTTTTGTACCGCCCATGGGGCTCAGTCATGCCATCCAGAAATATCTTTCAGGCGGCAGAGATCTCTCGCGGCCGGCCCTGGTTCAGGCCATGGTACAGAGCGAGAGAGCATGGGCAGCCGTCACCTCCTTCTGCGAAGCAATAATGCTCGCGAAGGAGGAGGTGGGACGGTTGCGAGGAACGACGAGGTCACGGCTTAGTTTAGGCACCAGTCTCCCACAAATGTACATTGTCCTACATCATAATAATATTTTTTCCATTTGTAAGTTTTAGTTAAGACGCTGACAACACCTAAACCGCGGTCACTGTCAGATTGCATAGAAAAGAAAGAGAAGCGCGATGACACAACGCTTGTAATTTATTGCGAAATATGAAGCAATTATCTATTTACTCAAAATTGAGTTAAGTAATCGAAAATATAAAACAACCAAGTTCTGCATTCAAATAAGACGTTCTTGTTATTAATTTAATTCGTAACGTACACTGATATTTAATGCAGATATTTTGGATTAGAACTCAAAGTAAGAGGTTAGTTTAACGTTAGATTGTATCGACATTTTTTTCAAAACGTGTTTTGTTAACAACCAAGTTCTGGGAAATATGTTCAAAATTAACATATATTTTTTCCGCTACCTCAAACTATACAGATTTGGCAATTTTTTTTCTTCAGAGGAGCCTATTTTGGTCAATTGGGTCTTGTCAGCGCCTTAATAGGTGTTATTTGTGGAAGAAAAAATAAACATTTTCATTTTATTATTTTTATTATATAACAACTTTGTACAATATTTTGACAAATACTCGTAACTCCATTCTATTCAATTCTAAAAGTGGCTTGTATTGCATATTATGTAGGCTGGGTGTTGCAACCCAAAGAATTGCTTACATGGGACTAACAATCAGCTGGAAAATCATCTACATCTCTCATACCTTAAAACCAGAACAAAACAAGGCTGCATGGCAACAGAAGGCGACATGGTGATAGACCTTCCACGGACCAACTCTCGCAAGAAGATCCACCGTGTACAAATGTCTCAACAAATTAGCAATTAAACACACATTATTTTATTAATGTTATACATAACTAAATGTATATCGAACGATTACATAATCAAACAAGTTAGACGGCTGGCCATCAGTTGACACATAGCCGAGGGGCGATGGGTAGCATTTCTGTGCGCAGTAAAAGTTGTTTAGCGTATCCAACGCACATAAGATCTATGTCGTGAGTTTGAAAGTTGGTTTAAGTTATGAACTGATTGCTCGCAGAACAGATGGCCGATGGGGCCGAAAGGTTCTGGAGTGGCGACCGCGTACCGGAAGACGTAGCGTTGGAAGGCCTCCTACAAGGTTGGCCGATGACCTTGTGAAGGCCCCAGGAATCCGCTGGATGCGGGAAGCACAAAACCGGTCGAAGTGGCGGAGCTTGGCAGTGGACGTCTTTCGGCTGAAATGATGAACTGAAGAGTAAGAGCTTCCTTATCAAAGAAGTATGTCTCTCTCTGCCTAGCCATATCCCATTTAATTAGGGCCGGCCCGGGGATCGCGGAAGTCGCACTAGATCCCATGATCCCCGGTGCAAGTGTCAGAGGGGAACATCAGGGTTGTTTTATTGTCAGTAAGAGTCTGACAGACCCCTCCGCCCGCCCCAGGACGGAAGACATCCACGAGGATTTTCCACCCCAGAACAAAAAAAAAGTTTTAACCGTGCCTCGAGCTGGGGCTTAGATCCACTTTTCAAGATTTGATAAGGATGTGGATTTTTTTATTATTATTTCTTTCAATCCTCGCTATCTTCTTCTAAATTAGACCGAACCAAAAGTCTGACCTCTTGACAGGCCAGCTTCCAAATAGTAGACAGATTAATTTAGCCATCATTACGCGCCTCAAATCATTCTCATCATCAAATCATTCCTCACGACTACTTCGGGCGAGACTTTCATATGTCCGGGCAGTGAGAATTTATGTTTTTGGAACGTTTGTTTACCTTCACAGGAAATTAGTTTCGGTCAGCGGATTGATTTAAAAATTATGTTTCTTGAATTTTCAATAAATAATATCAGGCTTCTCACGGGCGTTGCAGATTGCATAATTAATTATTCCACAATACTTGGCAACACCTGAACGGGAAAGACAAATGTGTGAAACAGCTTTTAAGTTAAACCAACTTAGACAAATTTTAAGTCATGAAGAATCGAGATGAAAAATAATTTATGGAGGTTTTAGTAACTGTTTCACATTGTGATTATACATACATAAACTCACGCCTTCTCCCTATGGGGATAGGCAGAAACAACAGAACGCCACCTGCTACGATTCTTACTTACGCCTATACATTGAGATTATATAGGATTTTTATTTTTATAACCAGAATATTGGTGGTTATGAAAGTAAGATTATTTTACGTTTGTGGATCGTTTTCAAATTTAGGGCCAATGAAGTAGGAATTTCATGAATTTATTTATATTTTCGTATTTTTTTTGTAGTCAGGTGCGTTCAATAAATAAAAAAACCACGAGACAGTCAATGATCGCGCGGGGTGAGAGGCAGGGTAATTAATACCAGGTGTTTATTGATGCGTTTAATTACAGTTACACAAACTAAATTACATAAACAAACTCTCTCTCTCTCTCTCTTTTAAAAAGCTATTAAATGTTTTATTGTTACTCAAGGTTGTCTCAAAGGTTAATTATCCTTCCTTTAGAATTTAATAAACAGTGTAAAAATAAAATTCCAGTTCCCTGCTAATGTTTTAGTTTTATATAGCAATCTAGAAAAAATAAGCCTTTAAGCTAGTGACATTAATGAGAAATGGGTTAGTTTTATAGGCCTATCTCCTTAATTTACAGTAATAAGATACTTGTTGTAATAGGCCCTTAGGCGTCTCAAAAGTAGTCGGTTAAAAGTAACTTAGGTTACGTTAACATCTACTCCAAGAGAATTAAATCAAATATCCAATAATATCTTTTTGACCCCAAATTTAAAATCGACCCTTGTATGAAATAGTCTCAAAAGTCGCATCACCTTAAGGCCGGGTCCACAAATTGGCCACGATGCCGCTCGTCCAATGGATCTAGAAAATTGCATTGGCCCCAACGTTGGTGCGAGCGTTAGCACTTAGCCGGTTCGTGTCGATTTTAACAAAGGAATCTACGCCAACGCTCGCGATTCGTCTATTCGTTGGCTGCATATTCAACTAACGTTAATACCGGCGTTGGGACCAACGTGTGGAGCCGGCGTTATCATACTATATTACTCTTAGACCAATAACAATTATTATGCAAATTATTACTTTTGACTTTTATAATAAATTGGTGTCTCCAGGCAATTCTCTATAAAAGGCTGTGAATGGACGCCAAGAAAGTGTGACAGACGGTTTGGTTATATCAATATTTAATAACTGGGCTGTCCAGATGCTCTTTGAGTGTCTAGCCACTGATTTACTAGGTCAATGAACTCAGACGCCATGATATCGACTTCTTTTAAAGTTGTAATTACGGTGTAATACTAAGTTCTGCGACTTGGAAAGGGGGGTTTGAACTGGTATGTGTATGAGTTTAACGACTGATGACATCAGAGAACAATACAACTTCCCTAGTCAATGTTTTTGACAAATCTTGGAGATTTTGTGTTGCTGTTGATCCAAGAAGCCTGTGAAGTAGTCTTACTATTATCATAATAACACACATAAGCAGCCTATAATTTTCCCACTGCTGGGACACAGGGAGAGTGGGCCGTAATCAACCACGCAGGCCCAGTGCAGGTTGGTAGATGTCGCTTGTCCTCGATTTTTTTGGTTCTAGGACATGTCGGTTTCCTCACGATACCTTTACCGTTTTGATGAAATAATTGACTCAAAGTAAAGTGCCTGCCTGGGTTCGAACCTACAACCGACTCGTAAGTCGCGGCCGATATTAGTCACCACTGCTCATTCTGCTATTCATAGATGTGTAGACAACAATCACAAGTTTATCAATAGATTTGATCTATAGCAATTGTATTAAAGGCCGGCCTGTAAACGCATGTCCAAAGATCATTTTTAGAAGCCTGTTTCCCTGGGCTGGCCGACCCAGCACTTTTTATGTTTAATATTTAGCTATTTTTTCATAGTATAGAAGCAAGAATATACGTGGATGATATTATCTTTAGATACTAACGTAGGAAAACAAAAGGTAACTTCTGCCGGTTAGGTTGGGTTGTACTATCTTCAGCTCGCTCCCCCGCTTGACCTGACGGAGCCTGCAGAGGTGAGTCCAGCACCAGTCGCGGGCTGCGTTGCGCGGCCCCGTAGCCCCCGGTGCAAGTGTGCGAGGGAACACGGGGTGGTTTTAGTCAGTATAAGCGTGACACATAAAATAAAATATTTTTCTTTCTTTCTTTCTTTCTTTCTTCAGCCTGAGGGGTCCTCAGGGTGAAGAAAGAAAGAAAAATATTTTATTTGGGACACGCACAAGAAATACAAAAGTAAAAAAAAAGAAGCATTTAAAACTAAACTTCGAATAAACAAAAAACAACAAAGAAAATCAATAAGAACGACTTGTGCGATGCCAAAAAGGCTCCTATCTCAGCATAATGCTGCGATATTTAAAAAATAAATACCGCAGCGCTAGTATTCTGATAGGGCCCGGGTATTCTGAAGGACATCCATCAGGACTTCCAGCGCGTTACCAAAAAAAAAAGGTGAGTACTGTCTTGATTGTTGATCAACGAAAGTCGACCATTACCCACTAAAGCTACTACTAATTAGATCCTAGATCTATGACAGATTATCCAACTCTTATCACAATTAACTCCCAAAAACCCTGAGAGAGCAAAAATATGAAGTACCTACACAGCATCTCCGATACGGTAACTGATAATGATCAATCATGTTTTCGAGCAGACTACATTAAACTGTCAGTCATGCGAAGGGCCTTCAAAATTTCTGACAAGTGCCAACAGCGTAGCTTTACGCTCTTATACCTTTACAAGATAAGTAGGACTTGATGTTGTGTGGCTTTAGAAGAATTGACAGGTAGTAAGTAGAAACTATAGTTCAATGGGTGAGACATTGTGGTGTCAAATGAGAAGCTCTTCATTCTAAATTTTGAGTAAGTATTGCTCAGTACAATAATGCGTTCAGGCTTTTTTTTGGGTGGGAAGTCATCGAATAACTTCTCCCGCTCTGGGCGGAGCGGGAGGGTGTGTCAGGCTCTTACTGACTAAAACCCACCCGTATTCCTTCCGTTGCCTGTGTTGCCAGGGGCGTCGATAACCCTTTAGTACCTTCCCGCGACCTCGGCAGACCTTTCTGCGACCCCGGCAGATGCGTTCAGGATGTTGTTGGGTCTGCCGTGTCGGCTCAGCGCGTTTGGGATGTTTGCTGAAGGTTCACTGATGGTTTCCAGGCCATCATGCGCAAAAAAGCAGCTTCCCTGCTGGCCCCTGTACGGGGTAGCAACAACGGCATTCTGAACTGAAGCTGTATGTTTTGACTGTCCCTTTCAGTCAGTGAGTCATGTCTTGTGTAGGTGTGGCGAGTCATGGAAAATAAAAATATTAAGAAATACATACATATGTACTAGGTACACCTCTGCCCAAGCCTTTGGGGAAACAAGGCGAGATGTGATGTATGTTGTGTTTTATGTACTAGGTTAATATTTCTATGGGACTATGTCACCCGAAATAAAGATTTTATTATTATTTTCTTTTATTTTACTATATACACATTAAATTATATTTTTAAATATAAAAATATACAAAAACATTTAAAAATATAAAAAAACATATTTTATTATTATTATTACGTCTTTGACATATCTTGGGACCCTGGGGTCCCGGACTTTTGGAAGGCGTACGAGGGGCCAAAGCCAACTCGCAGAGACCTAGCTAGGGGTACCTATACATTATATTACTGAAGGAAAAAAAATAATTAAAGGAACGATTAATGTGCTACGGTAGCTTCTCTTATAATTGAAAGATACGGGAAACAAATATCTCTTAGACCCCAAAATGGTATCGGACTCATGATACTTATTTACTCTTTTGTTGTTTGTATTTTGTTTTTCACGAACTGTGTCCAAATAATCGTTATTCTTTCTTCCTGTCTACGTGTTTTTTTGCAAATATTGTTCATTATCGTTTGCAACGAACCACCAAAATACCAAGTGCAGGTATTTTCTTATTTTGCAATTAGTATTTATAAAAACAAACAGAATCTTCCTTTTATAATACTAATGTTATTACCATCACAAACAATTCACATTTTTATCATACACTAGAAAAAAAAAACGCAAAACTTTTCACCAAACTGAATTTTAACCATTTTTCAACCACCTGCTAAAAAATGGAACATTTCTATTACATTCCGGAAAAGCTGTCAATACTGAACAAAGCGAATGTCATGCTTACGACAGCTTGACGCTGGAAAACGTGGAAAGTGGAAAAAAAAAATGTATCACCGGATGCGAATGTGAACGGTCGAAAGTCAAGCGAGGGCCCGGGGCGACAAAGGGAAGGCTTTTTGGTTTGTATTATTGGTGAATTTAAATGCATAAATTACAGAAGTTTTTAGGTATATTTTTTGGCAATTGAGTAGTTACTTAGATGGTATTTGAAAATTTACTACCACCACTGATATACTGCTCGAAAGCGAAGATGTTGTCATTTACATACAATCAGAGCATATTAGGTTATACGAAACAGTAAAATGATTTTAAACCTTAAAATGTTGATGGTTAAGTTCAAAATCGAAAGAGAAAAGGACAATGTCCAAATTGGCCCTGTGCAATAAAGAGTATCAGATTAAACGATAATTAATCGCCTATTTAATAAAATAGGCGATTAATTATCGTAATTAATAATAATTTACGTACTTAAATAATAATTTAAGTTGCAAATACTTCTGTATCACGGACTAGCTGTATTCCAAAATGTACTTTTAATAGAATTTAACGCGATTAATAACATTAGATCGCCATCTTCGCATAATGTCATGTCGTGTCAGAAGTGAAATAGGGATGTCCAATCAATTATAATCGATTGATTGAATTATTAATCGATCGATTGTGTTTTCTTTTCTAAAGTGTATTTTTAAAAACCTAATAAGAATACTTTATGTATGCAGTCATACTCTGTAATTGTATCGTTGGGCGCAGAACTATAGGTTGCTGCGCCCATGTTATGACCATTATTTGGTACCTAAGTTATGCGAGGTATCAAAATAATGTCAACCCCCCTGCACAGTTTTTAGACACTATTTTAATTCGTAATTTAGACGAAGAACAATAAACGTAAAATTAAAATCTGTGTTTTATTTCTTATTCAATTTCAATTATAAATATTGTAGGACTGTAGGTTTTAAAAAATCCCTTATTACCATCTAAAATTGGTAAAGCTAAAGCTAAAAATAGGATACCCTATGCACACCGTTCAGGCGTATAGGTACGCTGTTTCTACTCATCTCATTCCAAAACGAATGCTAAGAATTCAGTTACCTACCTATGTTAATTAGTTTAAATGCATTTTAATTTTGCACTTGCATCCACTTTTTAGAAAAACAACTGCATAGGTACCTAATTATATAGGTAGGTATTATGATATTACCTACCTTTCAGTTTCTTAAAAATCACTCAGAGCTATGAAAAATCGTAGGTACCTACATTTATTATTCGTTGTTATGGTTAGATTATAACCTCAAAATCTGATACTTGTTTTGAAATATACCTTTTTTGCAGCTAGTCCGCTACAAATACAAGATCTTTTAAGAATCTACTAATGATAGAGAATACAATACATAATTATCCGATGCTCTTGGCTCCAGGGCCAACAATGTATGGACGCAGAGCAATGTCCTTTGACAGGTTGTGGTAACTTGAAGTGCTGGAAACTGGGCTTACCATTGTTTTTGCTAGCCGATTAGGCACACTATTATGTGGTGTGCTAGCAGACATATGCCTATTAGCGTTGTGTTTATTATTTTTGCATACTATTGTATAGAATTAACTTTTTTCTAATTGAACAGACAGCTGTGCTGCTAGGGAGTTTGTTCCGCCACTTCTTCTTCCCAGCTAAAGCACTAGGAAGTGGTGAAGGGCGGACGTTTTTGGGGGACTGTCTTATGTAACTTTGAAGTTCGAAAAGTGCTGATTCTCAGCCTAACTTGAATAAATGACTTTTGATTAAAAAATTTAGTAGATAAAGGTTGCGAAATCTTAGTTGTTATGACAGCAGTCTTATAGACGCTTACAACACCTGGAATTTAAAAAGTGCTGTTGTTTACCTAAACTTGAGACCAAACAAAAGGACCTAAGTACCTCAGTAATCAGTGTTTTTTGGGTTCCGTAGTCAATAAGGAACCCTTATAGTTTCGCCATGTCCGTCTGTCTGTATGTCTATCGGTCCCCGGCTAAGCTCAGAGACTCTTAGTACTAGAAAACTGTAATTAGGCATGACTATACATGTAAATCATGCCAACAAAGTGGCCAAATAAAATCTTGACAAAAATCTTCTTTTAGGGTACCTCTCGTTTTTTTACTCGTAAAATGGGATGATATTTTTTTTCTCGTCTATCCCATAGTGTGGGGTATCGTTGGATAAGCCGAAAATGTATGGGTCTGTTAAACCATTTTTCAATTCAGGGATCCGTTTGCGTAATATTAAGCTTTAAAGTGCTAATTTTTGTTAGAGTCAAGAGTCCCCCCCTCCTCTTTTTTTTTGGGTGGGAAATCATCAAATAACTTCTCCCGCTCTGGGCGGAGCGGGAGGGTGTGTCAAACTCTTACTGACTAAAACCCACCCGTATTCCTTCCTGTTGCCTGTGTTGCCAGGGGCCTCGGTGACCCTTTAGTACCTTCCCGCGATCCCGGCAGGCATCGGCCCTAGTGGACCCCTACATTTGTGCTGACGACATCTCTTTGAGGCGTGCGTGGAATACAACGCGCCGTCGACCCGGGCCTGGTCCTTACCGGACGGTGAGCTACCCATTGCTCACCGTCCGCAAGCCCGCGCCTACGGTGGCTGGAAATCCGCCTGGGATTCGGGCAAGAGGGCGCGAAACATGCCTTTCCCTCAACCGACCCGCCTCCTCCTTCGCGAGCATTACTTCTTCGCAGAAGGAGGTGACGGCTGCCCATGCCCTCTCGCTCCGCACCATGGCCTGAACCAGGGCCGGACGCGAGAGATCCACCCCCCCCCCCGCCCCTGCCAGCTAAATGGTGGTTTTTAGATGTGTGAAAAAAATCATGGCAGTAGTACAACAAAATTAAAAGGAAAACTATCGCAGCTACGCTACGCCTTACAAGTTAACGAGCTATAGTCAACCAACTTACATTTGCAGTTGGAGAACTGACCGTGACGTATATCAGTGTACGGGAGAACATGTTTTTCAACTACAATGTTAAGTTTGCATTTTGTTTTTGACCACTCCAACTACTTGCCACATGGCAAGTAGGCTTTGCATGAGAAAAAATAAAAAAACCGGCCAAGTGTATGTCGGACCACGCTCAATGAAGGGTTCCGTAGTTGGGATTACTTGGGACGAATTTATTCCAAAAACAAAGTTAACATTGTAGTTAAATAACCTGTTCTCCCATACATCGATATAATATATCGATGTATGGGAGAACAGGTTTTTTTTTATTTGATGACAAATTCCCAGATTATGCCACGGTCAATTCTCCAACTGCAAATTTAAGTTGGTCGACTATAACTCGTTTACTTGTAAAGCCTACTTAGCCGTGATAGTTTCCCGGAGGACACGGTGGAGCATACGGTGGAGGTCTGCCCGGCTTGGGCAGAGCACCGCCGTGTCCTCGTGGAGGAGATCGGCGGCAGAGATCTCTCGCGTCCAGCCCTTCAGGGTTCAGGCCATGGTACGGAGCGAGAGGGCCGCCCAGCCGTCACCTCCTTCTGTGAAGCAGTTATGCTCGCGAAGGAGGAGCCGGGACGGTTGAGGGACAGGCATCTTTCGCGCCCTCTCACCCCTAGCCGCCGCATGAGACGCCCTGGGCGTCGGGAATCCCGGGTGGATTTCCGGCCACCGTAGGCGCGGGCTTGCGGACGTTGAGCAATGTGTAGCTCACCGTACGGTAAGGACCAGGCCCGGGTCGACGGCGCGATGTATTCCACGCGCGCCCCAAAGAGATGTCGTCAGCACAAAGGTAGGGGTCCACTAGGGCCGATGCCTGCCGGGGTCGCGGGAAGGTACTTATGGGTCACCGAAGCCCCCACAACAGAGGCAACGGAAGGAATACGGGTGGGTATTAGTCAGTAAGAGTCTGACACACCCTCCCGCTCCGCCCAAAGCGGGAGAAGTTATTTGATGATTTCCCACCCAAAAAAAAAAAAAAGCCGTGATAGTTTTTCTTTTAATTTCATTATATGTACTACTGCCATGAGTTTTTTCACATCTCCAGAAACAACCATTTAGGTAGCAGGGGGAGGGGACACTCTTCTCTGACAAAAATTTGCACTTTAAGGCGCTGACAAGACCCAATTGACCAAAATAGGCTTCGCTTAAGAAAAAAAAATGCCAAATCTGTATAGTTTGTGGTAGCGGAAAAAATATATTTTAATTTTGAACATATTTCCCAGAACTTGGTTGTTACCAAAACACGTTTTTAAAACAAAATCTTGATACAAACTAACGTTAAACTAACCTCTTACTTTGAGTTCTAATCCAAAATATCTGTATCAAATATCAACATACGTTACGTATTTAATTAATAACAAGAACGTCTTATTTGAATGCAGAACTTAAATGTTTTTATTTTCGATTACTCAACTCAGTCTTGAGTAAATAGATAATTACTTCATATTTTGCAATAAATTACAAGCGTTGTGTCATCGCGCATCTCTTTCTTTTCTCGTTGGTTTAGGTGTTGTCAGCGTCTTAATGCTTAATATTACGCAAGTGGATCCTTGAATTGAAAAGTGGTATTCACAAACCTGCAATATTTTTGAGAGGCCTATCCAACAATACTCCACACTATGGGGTAGACGAGAAAAAAATACCATCCCCACATTGCGTGCAAGGAAGGTACGGCAAAAAAAATATTTTTACAAGATTTTATTTTAGCATTTTGTCGGCGTGATTAATATGTATACCTATGCCAAATTACAACTTTCTAGTACTAAGCGTGTCTGAGCTACAGTGGGGTCAGACAGACAGACGGACATGGCGAAACTATAAGTGTTCCTTGTTTACTACGGAACCCTAAAAAGTTAGCCATTTCTAAGAGCATTCTTCTATTTTTAGCCTGATGTTCATTTGACAACACAACAGCCCTTATGCTGATTGCGACAATGAACGAACATTTAGCCCGCAGAGATAATAAATACCGATGCGTAGGCGACGACCAGGCATAATCTGCGTGATATGAAATGCTGTATATTAAAATAGAATAATTGTTGCTTTATTAGGTACCAAAAATGTAAATATTTTACTGTGAATATTTTCGGAAAATACAGAATATCATGCTGTATAAAAATAAATTCGTAGACTAGCGTATGCCACGTTATATGGTCTTGAGTCACGAGAAGTGTCAACCAGCTATATAACAGACGGACAGAGAATACAAGAGACAGAAATTTGCGAAAAAGTAAATATTATTCTGGCACTGGGTACCTTTGAAAGATCATGATTGGATCCTATTTATTAGTGGCTTTTGTGGACAGGAAATATCCTGTCCACAAAAACCTCTAATAAATAGAACGACAGACTTGTTACAGTTGTGATGGCTAACATGTCATTTGTTTTATAAAGGTTTTTATTTTGATTAATATTTTACATAGATTATTTTATATTTGGTGAATGTGAGAACGTTGTATGGCTTATTCGACTAGATTTGTAGACCATTTATTTTTTGCTAAGTACCTGGTACTTCTTGACAGGCCCCCAGACCCCCAGGCTTCTTGGGGGAACTGTCCTCCCTAATACTGTAATTTGAAAACATTGTAAAAGCCAATTATTTACCGTGGAGTTTAGACAGGTTCTAGAAATCTGTTTGGTCTAAGAACGTCTGCTCGTCCATCAAGAATTAAAATCTACGTACCTAATGTTGTTGATAATCTTATAAACAAATGCTCGGACGGACGTCATATCAGACATCAGCCATGAAACGATACCTATCTTCATTATGACGTCCTAGATAAAATCTCAACATGAGTTCAACCCAAAATATCTCCAATTACGGTAAAATATGATATATTACAACGATTTAAAGGATGCATCAACCTCTATAATAAACAGAGCGAAACTTCCAAGACTACAAACATGCTTAACCACCAATTAACCAAGACCTCTTGCTGGTCTTCAAATTGGTGTTGCTCAAGAAGATTTGGAAGAGGGGGACAGACCATGTTACACTGGTGTGTTAAAATTGCGTAAGTATTGTATAAGTGAACGTTAAATTGCTCTACCGCTAGTTTTAGATTTGTTTCACTGTGGTCTGGAGTATAATTCCTTTGCTGCAAGTAAAACACTTTTGCACACTTGCTCCGATGAATTTTCAAATTCAAATTCAAATTAATTTATTGTAGAACATAGGTAAAGTAAGATGATACAATATAGTTATGCATATAGGTCTGCTATGTCTCGCCATTGAGGCATACAAAATTCATAATACGTTACAGGATAAGAACAATTAAACACTAAGTAATTTAAAATACAACAATAATAATCATTAGCAACAATATAATTATTTGAAAAATTGTGATTTGTTATTATTATTTACATATTATTCATTATTATATATGTCAGATTACATGTCACATTGTATGTCAAATTAAATGTCAATTATATGTCAGATTCCAAATTATTCTTCAAATTCACTGCGTGAGTTTATCAGTAGTTTACATTTAATTTTCATTACTGCTTTGTCATATTAAATGTCGACTGGTTCAGTGTTTTGTCATTTAAAAATTCTTTAATAGAATAATAACATTTAGCTATAAGGAATTGATGTAGCTTCTTTTTTAAAGTATTTATGTCACTTATATTTCTCAATAAAGGTGGAAGGCTATTATATATATGTGGACCCATACAAAAGATGCTCTTATGCAAAAGTTTTGTTTTGCTAGGTACAATGCGCAATTTGTCTTTGTGTCTGGTCCTAGTATAAAATTCAAATAAATTAAGATTTGATTTTATGAACATTATGGTTTCATAAATGTATACACTAGGGAGAGTTAATATTTTTAAATTTATGAAATGTGGCTTACATGAATCCATCCGTTGTAGATTGCACATTGATCTAATACAACGTTTTTGAGCTTTAAATGCACGGTCTTTTTCTACAGAGTTACCCCAAAAAATGATACCGTAGCGTATGATTGAAGCAACATATCCATGATAGGCAGTTAGTAATGCATGTTGATTGACATTATTCTTTAATCTGTAGAGGGCATAAGAGCTCTGACTAAGCCTCTTGCACACTTCCTCAATATGTGCTTTCCAGTTTACTTTACAGTCTATATGAAGACCCAAAAATTTGGTTACTTCTATTTCCTCAATGTCAGTTTGATCGTAACGTATGTTTAAATTAGTATCTGATTTTACTCGCTGTTTAAAATTCATGATTTTTGTTTTGTCTAGATCAATTTTCAAGTCATTTTCATCAAGCCATTTTATAATTGTTGTCAGAGTATTAAGTAGGTCAGATTTTAAAACAGTTTTGTCATTACCGGTAAGCAGTATCGTACTGTCGTCAGCAAAGCCCTCTTTGCTTCCCTTCATATGATACATTGTAACTGTCGACATGTCATTTATGTAAATTAAAATTTTTATCGGATAGAATCCATGTCAGTTTTAAGAAATGGGCTGGTGGGCTGAATCAAGGCTTTCCCATTCCTGAAAAGTTGGATTAGAATGATTAGATATGTAATTTTACTTTTCACGTTCATACATAACATACTACAGTCCTTTACAGCAACTGTTTTGTTTGAACCAGGGTTTAATGAAAAGAACCAAGTGGTTAAAATCAACTCAAATTCGCTACAACTTGCCACACGATATGACAGTGCGATGCCTTCCAAATGAATCTTACGCAATGGTTGTAATATATTTACGACAAAATAATGCTGATGATACGCAAATAACTGTTTTGTAATAAAGGCTCGTACAGACTGGCGTGATATAGCGGGTGCGACGGGCAGCGCGACACTTTCCATGAAGTTTTCGGAGAAATTTTGCTACCAGTGTCGCGTCGCGCCTGTCTGCTTAAGGCCTGTCTTAAGGTTGCCCTTACCTGCTACATAGAGCAGATTTTGTTTTTACATGTGATGAGCCTTTGCGGGTTAAGCAGGCCTTAGCACGAGAGACGTAGAGAAGCGTTTTGTCGACGGAAGAATAGACAAAAATGACGTTTCCGTGTTGGCAGTAGAACATTTTCGGTAGACAAACGATTTCTATTCTTCAGTAGAGTAGAAGTAGAAAGCGTCAAGCTAAGCCTGCTGATCAGCTCAAGCCCGAAAGTCTAACAACTCGTGACTCGTGGAGGTCAGATAGTCAGTCGATCCATGTAAAATACTAGTATTTAGCTGCATTCGATAAGACTGGAAGCCTAGAGGTCTAGGCAAATGATGATGTCATGCATTTGGAAATGCCATAGTCAAGTTTCTGAACCAAATAATATCATTTATTTACTTGAATATGGCATATGATGATACAAATAACAAAAGTTCTTTAAAACATATCCTACCTAAACAGGTGTGCAAATATTTATTATAATAAAAATATTTCTCACATTATTTATTTATATAACTATTGCAAATTTAAAATGATTTAAAATGAATAAATTTCATATATTAGATTATTTATGAAATTTATTCATTATATAATTTTATTATCATTACCTAACTAAAAAAATGTATTATATTTATCATTAAGTTTTTAATAGGCTTTTTTAATCAGATAGGTATTTTATTTATTTTTAAATGATATAAAATTCTCTTCCTTTATATTATTTGGTAGTTTATTATATATTCTAGGGCCACTCTTGTTATTTTACAATATATATTGATGGTATGAAGATAGACACTTATTTTACACTCTTAATTAATATATTTTGAGCTGGCTGTAATGCTGTATAAGTAAGTACTTTTACGATCCTAATCATCAGCTACTGCAAGTTTTAGCATTTCAACTTCATAATTTTATATTTATGATCTCACATTAAATGAGACAAAAACAAATCATTCCAAAAACAGCAACCAGCATCAACCTTTATCCAATTCATGTCAAAGATTTCCATAGTTACCGCGATAAACGGCGGTGACTGGCAATCTTTCAAAGTTCGGAGGAAAACGGAAAAAAAAATAGGGGAAGTTGGGGAAAAAAGAGCATGCCTCTTGAGATATCAATTTAGAAGAAATTACCAACTAATCTGTCACATCTTGGGACGCTTGGGGCAAGTAATCGTGTCTCCCCTGCTTTTTTTTCTTTTTTGGCAAACGAGGGGAGACTACGAGGGATATTCACAATCTTGTTAATTTATCAATTGTTGTCAAGCGGCAGTTAAGTGTAACAATTGTGTTGTTGGAGATTAAGACGGTGTAATTGGTGATTAATGATGTTTTAAGGAGTTTAGAAAAGCTTTTTGGTAGTCGTATTCGTATTGTTAATATCACGCACATGAATATATTTTGCACAGGTGACAGGTTTCATTTCCATTATGTGTATCAGTGTGAAGTGACGTGTTTCATCGTAGTCCAGTGTTTTAGTCTGCACTGTCCCAAAATCTATTCAGAAGGAGGTACTATAAAAATGACTCTTTGCAAATCCAAATCTTACTTATTGAATAATCCATGTAAAGGTATACATTTCACAGCCCACCTAAATCGACGTCTATTTCATACCATGTATTTCTCGTTCACTTTCATTCTTAAAGATTTTTTGTTTTTAATAAAAACCTTTTATTCCTGCATAACATTACACAAAGACTTTGCACGCCTTAAACATTATTCAGGGCGCACAAAAATCTAAAAAATGCCACCTTAAATTTTCATAACAGCCCCCTTTTATATCTTACTCGGGTAAAAAAGGTTCGTTTAAAAAGACAAAGTATCACACGTTTAATCCCGTATCTCCCCTCGTACCAAAATCTTTTATCACGAATCCCGGGGGGATTGCTCTTTTTTATTACTCCTCCCCTATCCCGGGGTTGTACCGACGACAATAATTGTCTCATTGTTTTATATCGGTACGTTTATGATTGGCCTTTTTTGAGCTTTGTTCAAAGATTGTGTTCTTTTTGTGGTTGAGCGCGGGACTAATCACTTTATTAGCTCTCCTTTTTTGGTGACTTAATTGTTCTTTTTTTTACTGCCTCGTTGGTATAGTGTTCGCAAGCGCTACTGCTGAGCATGAGATCCTGGGTTCAATTCCCGGTTCGGGCAAAAGTATTATGGATTTTTCCATCTGGAATTTCTCAGTAGCAGCCCGGAGCCTTGATTTGTGCCCGGTTGATAGCAATAGACTCGCCTCCTATTACATGGGACTTAAACATAACTGGCGAAATGTGGGTGTACTATAGGTTTACCTCTGCCTAACCCTTCGGGGAACACAGGCGTGATGTTATGTTCTGTTCTGTTTCTGTAATCAATTCAAGTTCGATCATACCCAGTTTCTGATTTTATATGCAGATGCTATAATTTGGCCTTTTCCAGGGGTTTTTGGAGTGCCATGGGTAGGTAATCTATTTTGTGCATCTCATTTTGGGCTTAATACTTCTTCAGGGAATCTATAAAGATTCTGCTAGGTAATTGTGTAACATACCTTCACGGGTAATGCCTTTCAATTTGACAGTTCAAATAACTGCTCAGGTGGAGATTTACAGAATACTCCACCATGTAGTGGAAATGTGCTGCTTTCCCACAAGCAATGGGGCACTTGATATCGTATCCTGTTGCCTGCACGTTGCAGGAACTGATGGACGCTACTCAAGGTGCCAAATTCGTAGCCAAATTTAGGGTCGACTCTATATAGACTGCCATTGACACGATAAGAAGGAGAAGTTCAAAAACATTCATTGCGTTATTCACGTATTCGACCTGACGAATTAAAAAAAAAAATATTTAAACTTCTCGCACACAATTAGGTACAACGGCGGACTTAATGCATTAGGCATTCTCTACTAGTCAACCAAGGATGGTGAAGAGATAAGATGGCAGGTGCTCTGAGAGGAAATAATAATAATGAAACATATTAAAAGATAGCATAATAGATTATAAATAGAATAGGTACAAAATCACATAAATAGGTTACACTTATAATACTAATACATACACATTTACTACAATATATACCTACATTATGTTAGTCACTAGTTTGACTAATCGGGACGCCAGCGCCACCAAGCGGCGCTCGACAGAGTCTACAACATAATGCTTGACCGGAGATAAGTTCAGTTTTTCGGAGGTGGTCAAGGAGTGAACACGTTTAGAAACTGTCGCGCGTTCCGTATAGTTGTGTCGTTTACCTACAGTGTGTGAATAGCTAGTGTGATTGTTGGATCGTAAATTATAATTTCATTTAAACTGCAAATGGTTTTTCTATTGTGCAATAACCAACACTTCCCATTGTACGCCCACAGTAGTTAAAATATGGCTGATGATAACGAGCGAGACGTACCTTCTCCGTCATATATATATACATACAAATACATACATACATATGAAGCAATCGATTAGCAATTTCCTTCATAACCTTACGGATTCTGATTGAAAGTGTCTTACGCAATTAGGGGCAAGTTTTTCTTCACCATGTATGAGTGGGATATTTAGATGAGTTATTTCCACACTGATAAATTATGTAGCATTTTCTTTTAGGTCCAGCTCAAAATGAGGCCTGCCCATCGACCTCGAAGTGACTAACGCCTGACGCATCAAGAATTTGTCACATACAAAATAACAAAAGGAAGGAAAACGAAATTGTTGAGTTAATGAGAGAGATGCCTTCTTGCCATATAGTAATCCACCGCTCGGCTTTTAGCATTGTTTTAATACTCGTTTCGTTATTGTTAAAGGGGGAGATCCACTCTATGCTACGCCGCAGCTAGTTCACTGCATCAGATTTTATTTACAAGGCCATCAAAACATTTTTGAAGTGAAAACTTCTTTAGGTGCGTTGAGCGATTTTTTGTAGAGGATATACTTATACAGGGTGACATTGAAAACATGCGACAAATCGAAATGGGAGATTGTACTCATCATTATGAACAACTTTTACTAAGGGACCAAAGCTACAATCCCAAAAAAAAACTGCTGTCCCCTACATTTATGTTCGCAATACCTCATCAAAATGTAGGAAAAGCAGATTTTTTTTTTTGGGATTACAGCTTTGGTCCCTTAGTAAAAGTTGTTAATAATGATGTATACAATGTCCCATTTCAGTTTGTCGCAAGTTTTCAATTTCAACCTGTATAAGGGTTGGCGTCACCTACATGCCCGCGTCGGCCATGTTTGAAGTTAAATTGATCACGTGAAAAGTTTTATTTGTGTATATTTCGCAGCCATCTGGTTAAATTAGCCAGCTAATTGGACGCCTAGGCTGTTCATTAAACGCCGGCACCGACGTCACAGCTAACTAGTTTAATTAGCCGTTTAGTTAACAGCCTAACCGTTAGAAGTAGCGCTCGCCGGCCGCTGCCGCGGCACCGCTCGCTTTGGTCGCTTGGTTCGCGCGGTTGATCACAGTTCCAACCTATCCTAACCCATTTGATCGGAGTGCCCTGGCTTAGTCACTGCTACCACTTCGTCGCGCATGGTTGGTCAAAGTTCTAGTTGTCCTTCAGCTATTGAGTGCCGTTTAAAGAACAGCCTCCAGCGTCCAATTAGCTGGCTAATTTCACCAGATGGCTGTGACAGAGTTAGGAGGTTAACTAAACGGCTAATTAAGCTAGTTGGCTGCGACATATACCTACATGTGCATTGTTTAAATTGTGTTTTAGATAATAATTTTTTATTACTTTTATTGTATTTTATTTAATAAATCATGATAAATAAGCAACCGTACATAAAAAAAAAACAAATATACCTAATTAATTAATAAAAATAACTAATGTATTAAAGTGAAAACTGCTTTAGGCACACAAATTTATTCGCTCAAAACGGGCGAATCAACACTTTTAAATAATATATTTTTTTTGAGTTGATTCGCACGAGGTTATTTGTATCTAGACTAACTAATAACTAACTCTAGAAATGCGTGTGAGGCAATAGGCATATTTTGAATTTTATGCAATAAAGCTATGAAAAAAGTACACTAGAAAAGTTTCTATTTTATTCAGCAAATATTTACGAGTAACAGAAAATATTTTATGTGTCAATTGCCTCATACATATTTTTGGAGTTGTCGATTCGCCCACAGATAAATTAACTTCATGCGGATCGCCTCAGAAAAAAAAAATATAATTTAACAGTGTCGATTCGCCAGTTTCGGGCGAGTAGGTAAATTCATGCGAATCATCCAATAAGCCATTTCTTTCCCACGATTTGCTTCTTTGGGTACAAAATTTAGACAAGTATAGTGAACATTTACTCAATCGATTCACATCGCATCGATTCTCTCTATGGCTGACAACTCCCAATATTGCTGTTAGCTGAACTCTTTCACAATTAAAACAATCTGTTCTGTATCTTCGCCCAATCTTCGCTCCCACTACACCCCAACCTATACTTACCAAGTTCGTAAACATTAAAAAGCTTAATAAAATAATAAATGCCGCTCGATTGGGACCGGTTCTCGTTAAGGAGCTTACGATGGCTTAAATTGTAAAGTATCGCCAAACGTCGCCGTCCGTCGCCTGCGCCGACCGTCGCTGCGTCGCGTCGGGGCTCCGCGGTGCATGTGGCGGCAGGCGACAAAACTTGTTTTGCGTTTAAATTTTGTTTAATTAGGATGTTTATTTGAATTGAATGCTACCTATATATGGATTTAGATGAAGATCTATTTTTGTTCTCTAGTGTAAAATGAAATTGATGTTTTTATTTTTATATGGCAGTTTTTTTTAAACAAAGCTGCTTCTATGCTAATACTTCTTTGATTAATTATATTCTGTGATATTTTTGGTTGTATTCAATGTCATTATTTTTTAAACTATTGACCATTACATTAGAGAACACAGACTGTACATATTATGTAGGTATACATTTGTATGTTTTCTTAAAATAAGCTGGTGGCTTCCAAGTCATGATATTAGGAAATATCCTCCGTGCATGCTGATTATCCTCATTGGTGTCAATAACAGCTTATACTGCTTGTCAACGGTTCAAAAACCGTGTCCAATAAGCCTGTTAATACAGGACAAATTAAATGTGCGCTCCTTCTAGTAGAACCGACTTTTAAACAAAAACATACATTCATGAACTCACGCCTTCTTCCCATGGGGGTAGGCAGAAACTATAAAACGCCACCTGCTACGCTTTTTTTATTTTATTTTTTGGGTCCGGAGCGGGAGGGTGTGTCAGACTCTTACTGACAAAAACCCACCCGTATTCCTTCCGATGCCTGTGTTGCCAGGGGCCTCGGCAACCCTTTGGTACTACTTACTTCTCGCGACCCCGGCAGGCATTGGCCCTAGTGGATCCCCACGCTTGTGCTGACGACATCTCTTTGAGGCGCGCGTGGAATACAACGCGCCGTCGACCCGGGCCTAGTCCTTACCGGATGGTGAGCTACACATTGTTCACTGTCCGTAAGTCCGCGCCTACGGTGGCCGGAAATGCACCCGGGATTCCCGACGCCCAGGGCGTCTCCTGCGGTGGCTAGGGGCAAGAGGGCGCGAAATTTACCTTTCCCTCAACCGTCCCGACTCCTCCATCGCGAGCATTACTGCTTCGCCGAAGGAGGTGACGGGTGCCTATGCCCTCTCGCTCCGTACCATGGCCTGAACCAGGGCCGGACGCGAGAGATCTCTGCCGCCGATCGCCTCCACGCATACTCATTTTGTTTCGTTTACGTTCTATATCTGGTCATACACGCATGCTGACGACCTTTCTGAAGAACATCACCAATTAGGTCACTATAATGTCCTCCTAGGGCGTTACCTCCCGGCGTTTCCACTCACATCAGCTGGCTTAGCATGACGCTTTCTATTTCTACTAGATAATGTAGATTAGCGATTTCTATTCTACAGTCTCTACTGTAGAATAGAAATCGCTAACCTACATTATCTATTCTACAGTAGAGACTGTAGAATAGAAATCGCTAATCTACATTTCTCGGTAGAAAATTGTCAACTGTCTACACGGAAACGTAATTTTTGTTTACTCTTTCGGCGACAAAACGCTTCTCTACGGTGCTCGTGCTAAGGCTGTTGCCTTGTAAAGTTAGTCACCTTACATTTCGCCTATCCCTATTAACATTGTCGGATGTGAAAATCAGCAACATTACAAGAGAGCGTCTCAAAGTTTGAATTGCAATTTTTTTTTCATATAGAAATTAGATTATCAAACATCAAAAGAATTTTAATAAATGTTCTTGACTCCACTAAAACAAGGGACTTTTTAAGAGTGATTAATGAAATAAAAAGAAAATGGCAGAAAAACATATACGACAATGTTAATAGGGATAAGCGATTTGTCCTCTCAACATGACTAAACATAATGGATTGAATAACAGACAGGTTCGAAATAAATCACGAAACTTACTCAGAATAAGTACTTCTTCAAATACATATTATAGTTGTATGATATTTTAAAATTTGTTCATTGCTTTTGGATATGTTGATAAGCTAGAGCTAAAACCGAAATACCTTCACAGTATTCCAAATTCAATCTCTCTTAAGTAAGTAGCTATCGATTTAAAGGTCGGGTAATCGCCGTTGACCTTGGCCATATAAATTCGCGTCGCGCTCACACCGCGCCACCGTTCGGTTTCGTAGGGAATATTAATTTTTAGTAACGAAAATATGAATATTTGAAAAAATCACACATAGAATTATGAATAATAAAATACTCTGTCCATAAAAAAAAAAACATGAAAATATCTTAAGTAGTTTCAAAGTAATATCGTTTTTTTTATGCTTTGGGTAAACATTACTTCCTGAATTTATTTCATAAAGTATTTTACTTCAATACTGAATGTTTATTTACATAATCAAATTACTGACTGCCTCGTGGGTTTAGTGGTCGCAAGCGCTACTGCTGAGCACGAGATCCTGGGTTCGATTCCCGGGTCGGGCAAAGTGTTACTGGGTTTTTCTATCTGGAATTTCTCAGTGGCAGTCCGGAGTCTGGATTTGTGCCCGGTTGATGGCAATAGGCTCGCCCCTTATTACATGGGACTTAAAAAAAAACATAACTGGCGAAATGTGGGTGTACCCACTACAGGTACACCTCTGCCCAACCCTTCGGGGAAACACAGAGTGATGTGTGTGTGTTATTAACATTAACTAAATTAAATTAAAACTGTGTTTCACTACTTAAATAATCATATAAAATTGATTTGTATGCGTTTTAGTTTAACATACATTTTTTGCATAAGTTACTTGCATTATACGGAGGCGTAATAACAGATTTAAAAGTCACTAAAATCATATATCTGCGCCTTAATATACTATCGATCAATTTGGTAAAGCTTGTAACACCCGTCAACACACAACAACTCATCTAGTATCGATTGTATCGGGTGTTATTCAACAATACATCTGCCGCATCCCCTTCTCTGTCTCGTCCCTGACAAAAGCGTGGTTACTGGACGATACCGCGTGACGATATCTTAAGGGAACTACAGGACCTAAACGAAAATTTTGTAAGTTTTATAATGCTTATAAGTATTGATCCACTGCAGTAAACAAAATATATGATATTCTTAAGGATATATGCTAGGTAGATAGTGTGTTGAAAACATAATACCTACAACTAATTTGACACGATAGAAAAAAAACACGAAGATACCTCTTAAAAATTCTTTTAACGATTAAAAACCATACTAATATACATGCAATCATTCTGATGTTTTGTCGGATTATTCTACAAGTAACATATTAGCATAATAGTGTTTTAATAATTTATACCCAATCAATAGACTTTTTGTAAATAGATAATTGCTTCATATTTTGCAATAAATTACCAGCGTTGTGTCATCGCGCTTCTCTTTCTTTTCTATGCAGTCCGACGCGACGGTGACCGCGCTTTAGGTGTTGTCGGCCTCTTAAGTAAAGTGGTAAAAGCATTGTGCATTCATCAGCTGCGTCTATGAATAAAATAGTCAAAGATTGCTGAAACAATACAAACATGCATTTATTTAAGGTTTCAAAACATTTTCATATTTCATACCCATGAGGGTGTGGATCCGGGGAATAAGAAATTTCACACGGGCGAAGTCGTGGGCAGAACTCAGAAGCTTGTCAAAAATAAAGTATAAATAGGTTACTTACGTTACCTACTACAAGAACTATTGTATAACAGAAAAGTAATGGACAGTGAATAAATTTTTCACTTTACGCCCATGTGAATGTAGCGAAATGGTATTTATTATTTTATTATTATTCCACTTATTTTGACTAAGGTGTACAGTTTGTGAAATTAGGGCTTGTAGAGTTAGAGGCTTGGCTCTACATGAGATTTGATAACTTTTTGTCAATGCGAGCCATGTGGTCTCGTCTTGGCAACATTTTACATGAAAATGTTGCCTTGTTGTTGTTACAAATTGTTAATTAGAAAGGTCTTAAAACTATTTTAGTCATCATTCATAAAAGTCTAAATTCAAATAATAAAATCACTCATGTCATAAAACGAAAGCTTGATAAATTTCCCCAGCACTGCAGACTCTGGCCTCTCAGAAATCATCCTTAGGATTTCGTTGGCGTTCCTCCGAATCTGGCGCATCAGAGAAGCTGTTTTCTTACGCATAATGGCGTAAAAGTCATTGACTCTTGCGTCAGCATACATGTGCGATGAGCTGCAGAATCGTATTGTTTCCTCATTATAATTAACAACAAAAACAGTAATCGGGGAGTAAATACCTCGAAAATTGCAAACAAAAGTCAGCTTAATATCTCGCACGCCCGAGCTCAAACAAATTAAAGAAAATCCCCAAAATGGGGAACAAGCCGTATTGTGTAACAGCACCAGTACACAGGTTATATTGAAATTTTCCTGCGATGTAAATCTTGCATAATCTTTAATGTCAACTCAGAGCTTCTGAGATGGGGAATTTAGGGTGCTCACGTTTTGGCGAGCGGAGCGATTTTAGGGTGACATATTGTGAATAATACAACGTTAAAAACAATGTTTAAAAATTGAAAAGTTCTACGCTGATTGTTGTTTTTAGGGTTCCGTACCCAAAGGGTAAAACGGGACCCTATTATTAAGACTCCGTGTCCGTCTGTCACCAGGCTGCATATCATGAACCGTGATAGTTAGACAGTTGAAATTTTTAAAGATGATGTATTTCTGTTGCCACACAAATACTAAAAAAAAACAGAATAAAATATAGGGGCCCCCATACAACAAACATGATTTTTTTGCCGTTTTTATAGATAATGGTTCGGAACCCTTCGTGCGCATGTCCTACTCGCACTTGGCCGGTTTTTAAGTTACTTACTTACCTATCTTAACAATATTCGTTTTTTTTTATTAGTTAGTTAAAAAAGTAAAGCTTTTAATAACATTATGTCCTTACACGGGTACTACACGCACGGGTCTTTAAGTTGAAAATTGTCGCAATTATTTATTGACTATTGTTTTAAATTATTACTCCAACCAAATACAAATGCGCAGAAATGCAAAGGATTCAATTTTGCCTTGCAAATAACAGGACAAATCTTAAACATAGCTGTAAAATTCCAATACTTCTTCCAATACTCTTCACCCGCTCCTTACCTCACTAAGACCAACCCTCCAACTCGACAAGGGGTACAAACGTCCCTGTGATCTGTGACGCGTATGATCCGCTCCACTAATATTATTTAGAACTGAGCAGCAATTGTTTCCATGCGGTGGCCTCAGGCAGGACAGCTTTGACTTTTAATCAGTTAGCAAATATTTAGCCCGGCCGTGCATATTGAGGAGGCCTGTGCAATTGCATTAGAGGGTTAGGATACACACCAGTGATCAACGGTTACGCTTCAATGGAGTGGTATGTCACTTTGTAAAGGGTGGAATATTAAACATTGTTGGGAAATGGAGTGGAAGATTTTGGGTTTTTTATTAGAGTATTAGCTGCGCCCCGCGGTTTGTTCCGCATAAGTCTTGATCTCGTGTGAATATCGGGATTAAAAGTATTCTATGTCCTAATCCAGCTCATGGTCTACCCATAATGCCAAATTTCATCCAAATCCGTTTAGCCATTTTAGCGTGAAAGAGTAACAAACAAACAAACTCACTTTCGCATTTATAATAGTTAGGATTACAATAGGATGATTAGATTCTGCTTTTACCTTCTGGTGTTACGGTGTTACGTTGTGATGGGAGCGTTATATATATACGTATATAGTCTAGTAATAAAAGAAAAAAAATAAAGGATCTTGTTCAAACAAATTCATAAACGGTTTGACCTTAGTCGGTTTTGATTGAAGAAACCGGACGAACAATAATTGTCACTTCCAATTTTAAATAAATTTAGATACGAACCTACTTAAAGAATCAAGAAAGGTGAAATCTTCAAATTGGCCTTTAAACTTATTCATAAAAATTATATATTGAATTTAGGATTTGCTTTTTGCATGCGAAGCCTGTTTTTTACCAACCAAAGAAATCTATATTCCTAGCCTCTATGTCACATGAAATTAACCACAGCTGTCTATCCACACAGACATCAACAGTGCATAAATCTCCCACAATCCAACATTCCTTTCACAGACAAGACGGTAGCGTACATTCTCAATTACAAGAAGATTTACTCGTACGTGTCTCATCGGAGGCAAATGTACCATTACCAGGTACAATTGCGAACGCAAGTGATCGTCACGGTGGCGGCACGGTGGCGACGCTGCGTCCGTCACGGGACGCGTATTTGCGCAGTGTCGTGCCGTATTGCGGACGATTGGCGCACGTACTTGATGTCATTACTCGGACATGAACGTGGGTGACGGGTACAGGTGCGGATAGAAGTGCATTTGGAGGGATAATAACACGCTTTCGTGGTGAATTTGATAAAATTGTCTTGGGATATTTAAAGAAATTATTTTGAATTATGGACAGAATTGAAAAAAAATATTTTATCAATAAAAATATGAGTACTCGTTACTAATTTAAAAATTATATTTATTTACACATTTAAAACTCAAATCTTATGTTTTTTGAAATAGTTACAACTATTGCAAAATCAGTGGAAATATGTAGATTCATCATAAAAATTCAAGTTAAGAATTCTCTCGACGATTATACTCACGTTTTCCATTGACTTTCATGTAGTCCCTGTATTTTATGTACGAAAGATGATGAGACAATAGCCAAGGTATCTCAAACCTTTCTCCATGATATTCCTCTTTTATTTTACACCAATACAAAACGTCTTTGCTACTTGACTAATCAGTTAAAAATCACGTTTTTGGTCGAAAATGTCGCAACTTTTATTACATTGAAGTTCAAGAGAAATATGGGCTTTAAGTTTGAGAACCACAATGTCCCATCATCGACTGAATTAGCAACGTAATTGGGCCTACCGCTGCGGACAACTACATAAATGGATATGCGTATGAACTGGCTAATATTTGAAAAGGATATGAAATAGGAGATGCGAATTGAATTTGCCATAAGTGAACTCAAAAATGACATCATTAGATTGAATTATACCATCGGATGTCGACATATCTGGCTCGTGGAGAGTTGATGCTATACTTTAAATGATGTGTAATCATCATTCACTTTATATTGATTTTAGATATATCTGCTACTGCAAGAAATATCAATGTAGTGCACATTTAATAACTTGAAAAGATTTCTACCCTTATCAACGGAAACATAAATCATATCAATTTCACGTGACTGAAAATAGACGTATTTATCTCAAATAATATAAGCTACATTGTATCTGAGTATTTTTTTTACAATTTCAATTTAAAATTTCCCAGTGTGATCACAAAACCAAAAACAATCTAAGAACAATTGCAAAAATTACATATAGGTACGCAATCATGACAGGAATGCCGCAAAAGATGAGCCTTATAAAGAAGCAGATAACCCTTCGCTGCTCGCTGGCTAAAATTGACACAAAGCTCGTTCACGACTAGCTAAAATTGACACTGACAACCGCGAGCCTATTCAACACAAAACCAAAAAGGAAAAAATCATCCATCCTTGTCTTACTCCTAATGAGGGAAAGGGAAGAAAAAATCGTGCGCTGCAATCTCGACGGGTAGTACGACAGTATTCAATTCAATTTCGAAATCATGATACAATCGAGTACTTACACGCTACCAATATGAGAGGCGAAAATTGGCTGTACCCATGATAGTATGACCGAAGCTATACTTAGACGCGGGATACACTGCCACTAAGATTGGCAAGCATGTTTTCGTACTTTTGTCTAGTCAAATGTAATACTTTACCGTTGCCTAGCATGGGATCTATGTCGTCGTCTACGTCTACTTCAGCCAAATATTTACGTGGACTTGATTTAATTTTTGGATCTGTTATTTTAAGTTTATCATTTTTATCAACAGTTTCCTCCTAATACCTTCAACTCTTTTTATCTATATTAATAACAGTATCCAAACAATAAAATTCAACACTTATTTTAGCATCGAAATCAGACTGCACGACAACCATCAAACATTTGCCCAAACCTGATCCAACCTTACCACCAGTATGTCACCCCAAGTCCACACCCAGAGCCTAGCTCGTGAAACGATATTGCCATATCATCAGCACCCAGTTATTTGCTCTCCAATCGTGTGAGAAAAACGTTACACAGTATCGAACCTACAATTTGTTTCGACGGAATGTCAAATGTTGAGAAACAATTCTGGTTAAGTACGTGATCTTTTTTTTTATGCGCGTGACCATCGTTGTGTGATTACTGTGGGGTCTACGTGCTTATTTGTTGACATTAGAATGTGTGGGGCTATTTCGTTATGGTGTTATAATTTAAGATGTAGCTTACATAATGTTTCCTCTGATCAATAATCAATAGGGTCTGATATGTGATGAACTGATGATACTTCGCTTTCGTTACATCTATTTTAGATTCACAGAATTTTCTTCCTGAATCTCTTAAACTTACAATCCATTCCTTTAGAGTTTTTTTTTTTTATAAAAACCTTTACTTTTGTAGTTTCTTATTTCAGTTTTTACATCCTTCGTCACACGAGCTGTATCTAACAAAAAATTAAAAAATATATATAATATAATTTTCAGTGTCAGTTTTACAATGCCAATTACAATATAATGGGTTATCCCTTGTTTGATCTATGAACATGTACCTACCTACTTTTATTGTACGTACCTAATTTTATTTTTATTATAAGGCTTTATTATTTTAATTTAACATTGGCCAATATTCAAAGCATAACCTTTGACTAAGGAATAGAATATCGTTATCTCAAACATTATCTTGTCATTATCAGTATGTAACACACTTGCTAACAAGGAGTCATCGCACATGACCGCTCTTGAAACATTTTGACGCCCGTCACTTTGAAGAAGCGCCTTATCAGACCACCTTCGCATTACAAACGTTAAATAATAAATGGTTAAAGGAAAACTGTCCTTACTCCTTTCAAATTAAAGTTCTATTGAAATGAATGAATAAATTGGCAGTGCGGTGGTCTTTTACAAAAGCCATGACGGACAGTCGCTTGACGAATTCCTTTATGCTATATTCGAAATTCAAACATGTACCCAGAACTTTATTCTTGTTATGATAAGGTTGATTTTAGAGAAGCATAAAGGCGATATGTTCAGATATTTTCTTCAAAATATAATAGTCATGAAGATGTCAGGCGCGTAGTATCGAGTGACACACGGTTAGATATTAGAATATTTCGTGCTGAGAACAAATTTCACTGTTCTTGAGTAACGGTTGACGGGCGGGTCGCGTCATGCATCAGGCGTCACGGTAGACACTGACGGTTTTTGACGCTGACACTTAAAGGTGTATGACGTGTGCCCAGTCGTGCTACATGGGATGCTTTCAGATGATATGACGTGGACCTGAGTTCAGACGTTTCGTGCAGCTTTTTTGAAACTACATTTCACATACGTCAGATAATGCCATCCTCTTTTATTTGGTTCCTGTCGCCACAGGAACCAAATAACTAGCTACTGGCGCCCCAGTAGCTAGTTCAAAGTTAGTTTTAGAATCATGACGATTTAAAATTTTGATTATTTAGATAATACACAACTCTCCTTTTAGGCTTCACCGCAGTCGAAAAAAAACACCAAAAATCATCACCAGTCATTCTCACTGAACAAAGCTTCTAGGTAAATGTAAATTTTATTGCCACAGAGAGCTTTCGATGTTCCAGATAAAGCTCAAATTATCCATATCCTTACTAAGATTATAAATGCTAGTGATTTTGTTTGTTTCTTTGTTTGTTTGTTCCGCTTTCACGCTAAAACGTCGCAACCGATTTGGATGAAATTTGGCACATGACCTGGCTTAGGACATAAGATACTTTTAATCCCGACAGTCCCACGGGATCGAGACTTACGCGGGTGAAGCGGGACGCGGGGGCGCAGCAAATTCAAATCAAGCAAATTCAAATCCTTTCTTCAAATAACCAACTGGAACATTATAAACGCAGATTGTAAAAGAGTCCTCATGTAAGAAATATTTTAAAAAAATCGTTCTATGCACGCAGCGTCCCACCGTGAAGACATTCATGACTTTCAATCACCATCATTACAAGACGACCAAGCCGTTTGATCAAACAAAATATAAAACTAAACAAGCCACATCTCACGTCCCAAACAGTCATTATAGAGATTGTCCAATCGAAAATTATCGACACATCGCTGGCGATAACTACGTGACTTATTCTCCTTCACATTTAGCTATAAAGGTGATGTGATGGTGGATAGCTAAGCGAGGAATGAGCAGGATATGAGTGGGGTTTAAAGAGTGTTGAGGAAAAGACGAAAAGGAAAAGGTGAAGCGAGAAATTAACGGAGTTGGTGTTGTTTCTGAGAGTGTCATTTTTTTGTATGGCATCTCGTAGTAGACCTTGAGTGGTCGTGACTACTTAACCGTTACCATGAGAGTGTCATTCAGTTGACTTTCAATTTATAGCTAACGAGTTTCTTCCCGTGACTTAATCCGGGTGAAATTTCTTGTTTTACCATAAAATATATCCTATTACACTCAGCAATATTGTAGCTTCGCATTAGTGAAATAATGTTTGGATTTAGATCAGTAGGCCCGTAGGTAAAATCTGTGAGTTTGTATGAACGGGGTGTCCATACAAACTGACAGATTTTACCTCTTTGAATGAATGAATGAATGATATATTTATTTGCATGAATATAGGTAGCTAACGTAAGTTCTTAAGATCTATGGTTTTCACTCTATATTTTGCATTTCAGCCGTGCAAATATTTAGATTTTACATCTTGGTTATACTTATAGCATGCAGTACACATTTAGTAATTAGCCATAACATAAAAATACTAATAACAATTTCATAATTCAAATTTAGATTACAATGTATTTAATAAAATTAAATACACTTTATAATATTAGTGTAGATAAGTGGATAACTGATTTAGAATCAATTTTGTAATTTTTTTTATTGATATGTACAACTAGTGTTAGGATGCATTTGTTGCCACTGCTGGGACACAGGCCTCCTCTCTGTGCGAGAGAAAAACCTCTGGTGAAAACTATTTCATCACCACTGCTCTCAAAGCTGTGAAGGAAAACATCGTGAGGAAACCGGCATGTCCTAGAACCAAAAATTCGAAGACATGTGGCATCTATCAAACCGCACTGGCCCCGTGTGGTGGATTACGGCCCACTTCCTCTCACAGAGAGGAGGCCTGTGTCCCAGCAGTGGGAAAATTATAGGTTGATTATTAGAGAATCTATCACCGACCGTCTCTACAGCGTTCAAAATCTATAATATAAAAACTATCACGTACAGTCAAGATCAACAATCAATATAACAGTGTACTTGGACCCTGTGTCTACGTCTCTGTGTACGTGTCTGTGTCTGTGTCATTTCACATGGAATTTTCTTGTTTAAACTGACATTACTAGCCTGAGATTATATTACTACACAGAATATAAGGCAGAGAACTGGTGGAATTGTGCGAATTTATATCTCCCTTTCTAATCTTACTCTCCATTCTCTCCAAGAATCTTAGTCTAGTGAAGAATTAAACATAATATGCATAGTTAAAATACTATCTTCCTGAGTTCAACTTAGATATTAATGACATCAGTGAAGAAAAAACATCGTGAGAAACCTGGACTTATAGTTAATATAAGTCTGAGATCGCCAACCCGTCTTGAGCAAGCGTGGTGATAAATGCTCTTGCCTTCTTTGTATGAGAAGAGAACCTTAGCCTTGCAGTTACACTTATAGGCTAATATTTATATATGTAGTTAAAATCTATTAGAAAACCTCGTTCAGCTTAGCTATATACCTATCAATAAAGTCTCTGTCTTATATTCTGTGTATAATATAATCTGAGGCTAGTAATGGTCAGTTTGAACAAGAAAATTGCATGTGAAATTGTCGTAGACACAGGGTCCAGGTACACTGTTATATTGATTGTTGATCTTGACTGTACGTGATAGTTTTTTTTTATTATAGGGTTTGAACGCTTTAGAGACGGTTGGTGATAGTTTCTTTAATTTATTTGAAAAGGATGAAAGATACCAAAAGAAAAAATGCATCGCAATATTCTTGAACTGTAATTCCATTGCTTAAGAAACTTTTTATAAAATCCTGCCTCGCACATACCAGGGAAGCATGGCAGAAAAGAGAGGACGCCCAGGAGGATACTCAGCAGTGGGTGGAACAAGTCTGCCATTGGTGATGATGATGATGACCTATCAAATAAACTTAGACAGGTAAATAATCGATCCTGTGCTACTGTAGGCATAGCAAATAACAAAACAGAAGATGAGAAACTTTCAAAAATCTTTAAAAAATTAAACTTAAGAAAGCTTATAAAAACAACCGAAACAATAGTCTCTATAAAACCTGTCACTTTCAGTACCTCCAATTAAAAGTCACAAAGAAAAAAACACAGCAACATGCGAGAAACACGTCTCTTGGTGACCTTTCACCCAACAGGACCAGTTCTGATGATGAATGGCGTCCGTCTAATGAGCCATCAACAAGATCAGCCGAGATGTCGTGACATCGATTTGCATGCTGTCTTGCGTATGCGCGTGTACGGTCATGCACGAAAGTGTATAAAATATATTATTTTTTTTACACATTTTCTTAACGCCTTGTTTCCCCGAAGGGATAGGTAGAAATATACCTACCCGTAGTAGGTACATCCACCACCATTTTCTTTAACATATTTTATCAATAATTATTTTAATCTATAAATTTAAACCGTCCTAATTACTTAGTTACTTTTCAACTAAAGGCAGACTGGGGCGACAGGCATATTGCTGCTTGTCGCGCCCGCGATATCGCACTAGTCTGAACAAGCCTTAAAGGTTCTCGTAGGTATTACGGTTTGAGATACATATAAAATACAAAAGGTATCGTATAAGATGGCTCTAACATAAGTCGCCATGATAATGAAAAAACCAGTATGTAACATTGTAACATTATTTGATTACTTATATTAAACACAATATTAGTCGATGATGTAAAAGGTAATTACTGTCATAAAATTGATTGCGCCGACGACGTTGCTCGCCCAATACTTATTGAGTATATATATTTATTACTTCTAGTTAGAATTCCTATTTAATGCAGAAACTTGTTGGCACCGTGACATTTTGTCCGCAATTTGCATGAAAACCTGTCGATGTCTTTAGTACTTTTTAATACTGACATTTGATTACTTTATCGACTGATGACATCTATATTTTATAAGATTTTTTTTGTTTCAGTTAAATTTGACTGTCTAAATCGAAGTACCTCATAATGTAATTATAACAATTAATATTATATAAATATATATTATTATATTTATATTTTATTACATTAATTATTATAATTTGAACCCTGTCAGACAAAATATGACAGTTTAAGAACATTTCATGTTTGTTGGAGGTGTGTCACACAAAAACCAATCAAACAGATTGATTTTTGCGTGACGTCTCTGAGTGTGGAAATTGTGACAAAAACACAGACACGGGCTATACCTGTATGTCTTTTGTTTGTTTATATTAAAGAGTATCATCAAAAACTATGAAAATTGCTCACGCCGCGTGCCGTGATAAAACACTAGCCAGTCGCCAAGATACCTACTTATAATTATTTTATGTAAGTACCTGTATAACACTCACTCTGTACTTTTATGACCGATAATACCGACCGAAGATCAGATGATTAGAGAGCGGCGATCAAATGTGTCGCTTTGATCCATCGATTTCTATTTTATGATCAAAACGAAGATGATTTATTTTCGGATCCGTTTTATTAATATGACCTTTCAATAATTTCAATTTTAACTGAATAAACTGGTTAACTGTTAATCTAGTTCTAATAACGTGATTAGCGTTATATTTGTTTTTGCTGTTACAAAGGTTTTTTGTAACAAACAAATACATATTTGCAAAGCTAGTTCACACGCTTTTGTCAATTTAACTGACAATCTTGATTTAATTAATTGCATGATGTACAATCGAGCACAACATACATTTATTGCTTGTTTATAAACGTTTTTATTGATTAATTTGCATTTTTATCGAATTAATCATAACAGGTTACGGTCTGGCTTTAAAATTTTATTATCGTCTTCACGCTAGGTCATTTATGGCGTAAGTAGAAAGGATGTAACGATACGAGAATAATTATCTCATTTTCTTGTTTCCATTTGTTCATTATTTGGCCCAGATAAATATCATAAGGTGCTCTAATTTCAGAGTTGATTTGATGAGTATTATCTATATCTTGAGACGCAGATTTAAAATAAGAGTGTAACTTTTTAAATGGTTCAAAATGTATAAAATTCATAGGGAACCATGAATTTTACCTAAATTATGTTAAAATTTTAATACCCTCTGAGCAACTATGTCGTGTCTGGTTTTATAAATTGATATAATGGATCTAGTTTTCAAAGTTGTACAGACCTTAACAGTTTTTCGACAAAATACTATTTTTTGCGTGCAAAGCCATCAGTTTACCTTTTCATGTTATAACATAACATAACAACACGCCTTGTTTCCCCGAAGGGTTGGGCAGAGGTGTACCTGTAGTAGGTACCTACACCCACATTTCGCCAGTTACGTTTTAAGTCGCATGTTATAGGGGGCAAGCCTATTGCCATCAACCGGGCACAAAAATTCCGATCGATCCAGATATTATAAAATATTCATTATTTACTCAATATGTGATATACAGAATGTATGTACCTTCAAGGTGTGTTCTCGAATAGCTTTATTAATAAAAATGGAACTACGCACGCACTTGGATCTTTTAAATCAAAAACTAGCAGCACTTTGGGTATGAATCAGACAAAGTCTGCTAATAATTACCGGGTAGTGACTTGATCCTTGTCTTGATATTTTTGTTTTTAACCTACTTGAAAGTTTAAGGTTGAAGTTTTACATTTTTAAAAAGTTAATGAGTGTCTCACTAACTAAATTATCAAAACTGGCGTCACTACGAATAGGTAAAGTAGGGAGAAGTGAAGAAACATTGGCGAGTAATATTATTTGTGCAACGTGGTAGCTACGCTTCTTTGGTAGCATGATGAATAGGTATAAAATGTATAAAATTGATCATGTAAAAAGTAACTATGAGACTGGTGGTGGCTGCTCTATACTATACCTTATATTATTCATACTCTTAGGTTTAGCAGTTTGTATTTTTAATTAGCTTGTCAAGTTGACGTGAGTAAAAGTGAACTGTTTGTTGGGCATTCGTTTACGACATTGTTGGAGTGTTAATTTTATTCAAAGCTTCATATTGTCTAAATATTGTTTAGCTAAGCTCCTAATAAAAATGTCTGAAGCATGATTAGTTACAATATAAATCTTAAGATCAATATAAAAAGGAGTTTTATTTATTATTTTTTTTTTACTTTTGTTTGGAATCAATAAACTTTTGTGGTCGAATGTACTTCAAATTCGTAATGAATTATCATTTTAAGAGAAACCGATGCCGATTCCCTTGTTCACAAACTAAACTAAATGTAAGTTCAGTGCATCTTTTTCTCTCTATTTCATTAAGAAAAGGACAGAAGATAAATTTTAGTTTAGTCTTGTCAAATTAATCAGCGCTTGACGTAAATTGACGTAATTTTAGTAGCCAAGTTTTTAATCACGTCTAATCTTGTATGGAGTAGTGCCAGGCGCTCATTGAAAAAGGTGCACTGAACTTAAATTTAGTTTAGTTTGTGAACAAGGGGATCGGTACCATTGCCTCAATATTTTTTTATTAGTAGGCCAATATTATGTATTTTCAGAATCTTGTGATGACACGAGAGAGAATGATAGTATTCAATCTCACAAAATAGAATATAAAACCACAGGAATACTCAGCTTCTGTTCTCAATTCTTCCTCATTAGGTACAAGTATAACCACAAGATACCTCTACCATTTAAATTTCGACATCCACACAGTAAAACTTCGACCATAAACAAACACACGCCATTTGGCAGCCAATTTTTCTAACAAAATCCAAAGTTAATTATAATTATATAGTAGAGAAGCGACATTTTGACCTCTCGTTCATCTTCGTCATAAAATTATTATCACGTAGGTTGTATCTAACGGTGATTTTTAATCTGTCGTGTCCCAGACTAATGATCAGGTGTGTGTTTGTAAATTATTATATTCTTTATTTTCGGACAACATTGATCCGTACGTTAGTAAACAATATTCAAAATCAAAATATTTTTATTTCACATAAACCTACATGGGCACTTATGAAACATCAGAAGCTAGGTGCACGGTTCCAATTCTACTTTTGTGCTGACGACATCTCTTTGAGGCGCGCGTGGAATACGACGCGCCGTCGACCCGGGCCTGGTCCTTATCGGACGGTGAGCTACCCATTGCTCACCGTCCGCAAGCCCGCGCCTACGGTGGCTGGAAATCCGCCCGAGATTCCCGACGCCCAGGGCGTCTTTTGCGGCGGCTAGGGGCGAGAGGGCGCGAAACGTGCCTTTCCCTCAACCGTCCCGCCTCCTCCTTCGCGAGCATTACTGCTTCGCAGAAGGAGGTGACGACTGCCCATGCCCTCTCGCTCCGTACCATGGCCTGAACCAGGGCCGGACGCGAGAGGTCTCTGCCGCCGATCGCCTCCACGAGGACACGGCCGTGCTCTGCCCAAGCCAGGCAGACCTCCACCATATGCTCCACCGTGTCCTCCGGGCGATCTACACAGTGGTGACACCCAGACGTTTCCTCCCGCCTTATCCGACGCAGGAACCTCCCGAAGCTGCCGTGTCCGGTGAGGACCTGCGTCAAGCGGAAGGTGAGGACGCCGTGGCGCCTCTCCAGCCACTCCTCAAAGAGGGGACTTATCGCCGCAATCGTGGCGCGCCCAAAACTGTTACGTCTGGCGTTGTGAGCTAACAACCGTTTTTTTTTTTTGTGTGGGAAGCCATCAAATTACTTCTCCCGCTCTGGGTGGCGCGGGAGTGTGTCAGACTCTTACTGACTAAATCCCACCCGTATTCCTTCTGTTGCCTGTGTTGCCAGGGGCCTCGGTAACGCTTTTGTACCTTCCTGCGACCTCGGCTGGAAGAGCTGCAGCCTTGCATAAGCAAAAACTGATACTTTTTAACACTTATTGCGATACTATATTCTTAAAATCACAATACACATCTACTTATAGATTACAGAAATCAACCAGATTGAATCAGTCCTGGTTAATTTGCGTACCTCTGGCAATCACCACAGCCGAAAGTCAGGTCTAATTGTTTGAATAATTACACTCAATTCTCACTATAAATGAGTTAAATGGATGAAGACTGTATCTACAGTCCTTTACTTAAAGAATACCTTAACTTGTTGTAGATAGGAAGACTCTGCTGAAATTATCTGTGAAAGTCTCCAACACAAATAATTAGCAGCAAGCCCAAATCGCAGGTGGCCAAAGGTCAACCAGCAACTTAAACCCACCACAATCAGAAAATACACTTTCTTATCAAACATGGTCATCTGCTAAAGCCATGTAACATTAATAGAGTCGGTGTATACAAGAATATTAGGTTTATGTAAGCCGTCACCTATTTGCCCAACATTGATGACATTTTGATGGGGGCTGGGCTTATTTTACATTTATTATAGCACAGCGGGTTGTTGGAACTTGTTTGAGCGTGGATTTAAGGTGCCTGGATGTGGTGAGAACTGTGAAAATTGTTACTTCTGCTAGCCCTTGTCACTCTATTTCAAGCAATGACTGGAACCCTCAATTGGATATTGTTTTTATATCTTATAGAATTTAATTGTCATTTAGTTCACTGGCTCGATACATTATTTCTTGACTTCTGTTAAAATAGGCTATATTCAATCGGATAGGTTTCTAGTAATTCCTGGAAAATATTACACATAGAACAACACATGACTACTGACTGACAGATCTTAGTATTTTAGCATGATCTTCCGCCTCCAATCAGTTACTACAAGACAAACAAACAAAAAAATAATAAATGATCCGCAAAACCCATCCAGTAACATCTACATCGGAACCTTCAAACTCAATAATAAACAGGCAAAAAAGTCACGCGTCCATTGCGCCTCCGATGGTACCGATAATTTTTCAACACACCGTCTACTTATTACGATCATAGGTAGAGCATTAACTAACGCGCAGTCTTTTCAATCGTGCCCCATTCCATATACACGAGAACCAACCCTATGATTCTCAAAATGAAGTTCAAAATCGTCTGAGTTGGAGATACGATTACATTACCACGTCTCATTCAGAATTGAGCTTTGACTGTTGGGTGGCAAGGTTGGATTTGGATTGAAAGGGCCAGAGAAATGATGGTAGTATTTCAGCTAGACATCGGTCAAAGAATCGTGACCGGCCCGTCCCCGGCACCTGACGTCCACCGGTGTCGGTTAATGTAACTTCACCGGAGTACAAAAACAGCATTTCAAAGATACTGTTTTAAATATCAGTGTAGTTATCCGATCGCTTAATAGTTGACCAAGAATTGTTGGTTATTATGGGTAATAGAGGGATTTTTTAAATGATACTACCTATAAATTAACAAGTATGTACACAATCTAGACAAAAATGGAAAAGAGTATGCTTAGATGGTTTGGTCATGTTGAGATGATGAATTCAAAAGCGACTAACAAAAGTGGAAATGCCGGGACCCGACGCCCCAGAAAGACATATAGTGACCTCATCGGTGATGTTCTTCAAAAAGGTCAGGTGCGTAGTACTCGCAACCGGCGTGCGTGTATGACCAACACAACACAATGTATGAACGTAAACGAAGCAAAAGGAGTATGTAAGGAGCGCAGCAGGTGGCGTTCTATAGTTTCTGCCTACCCCCATGGGAAGAAGGCGTGAGTTTATGTATCACCTACTATTGAGTACAATCTAATGGTTAACATTTCTCTCATAAAAGTCATAGATCTGAGGGTACCAAAAAGGTCAACAGTGACGAAAATAAATACAAATACAAAATAGTATATTGTGACAAATAGTAAATTACATTTTATTTAAACGTGTTATACTAACTAGAGTTAATATATAGTCTACTGTGACATTAAGGGTAAATATGCAATGTACACAACATATAATGATAACAATAATAACCCCACCGCCGTATCTCTACGTTGACGTCGTGGTGGGGCTTGCGCGCTCCAAACTCCAGGTCTGTCCCAGTAGAATTTACTTTGCCGGAACAGGTCTTCGATAAGGAGCCGAACTAAGAGAAGAAACCCGCAGGGCAGCATGTGGCGAGCTATTGGGCAGTAGCGACCCACGGACCCTATCTCCTGGGAGAAGTCTTATACCTCATATCTGGCTTGCCTTTATTGGACGGCTGGAGTGAACACTGACGAGGAACAGAGCTCCCTCCTCATTTTTGCCTTTATTGGCCGGCTTGAGTGTTGATTCGCAAGAGCAAACATGCTCGGAGGAAGGAAGTATTCCAGTAAGATTTTGGTAGGGATCTTGACCGTACTTCCGGGATTGTCCTGATAGCCGTGGAATACCTCTCCACTCCTCAAGCAACTCAGGAAGTGTTGTCCCCTTGTCACTACATCACTATGTGCTAGCGGCCGTTTTCGGGGGCCCATTATTGAGTGTGCAAGTCACCTCCTGCCATTTTGTCGGTGTATTTTATATAAAGCATTGGTCAGGTAGGGGCCATAGCCTTTCTACAGTCTTAGGAAACCGATCCACTATAGCCTCCCAAACCCATAGCCCAACATTTTTTGTTCTCATGTTCTGCAATAGTCTTGCATCAACCGGGGGTTGTCCTTGGGTGCACCTTCATAGAGCAAACAGGGATAATCTTCGGTTGGTGCCTCATTCCATTACAATTGTCCAATGGGCCTCTGCGAGTTGGCTTCGAACCCCTCGTACGCCTTCCAAAGGTCCGGGACCCCATGGTCCTGAAATATAAACACGACACGGACATGATAATAATAATCATTTATTTGTACAAAAGACAAAGACTAGGGGTACATAATAATAAGGCAAGGTAAGGCATACATAATAGCCCAAGGTTTCTTTCTAATACAGTGTCATATATTCTTGACTACTAGTTCATGTTCTTTTGACTTCCAAATTGCTGTGCTGTCGTCACTTTGTAGCGCCAAGGATTAACCGTGAAGCCAAGTCACAAGACTTGGCTTGACGGTCATTAATCCTTGGCCAAATAAAATAAAAATATTATGATTACTACCGAGGACCGCGTGTGTCTTTAGATTCAGTTTCTATAGCGTCAGCTAATCGTTATTCTTTAAACATGCTCACGTAGACAAAAAACTCAACCAACTGAGATGTTAAAAAATCCTTGACACTTTGTCATTAATTGATTCCTCTGTTACCTATAAGGTCCAGCATCAATAATTTCAGTTTAGCGCCGGTGCTACTACGCATCGATATACCCATAGAATCTTCGAAATAACGTCCCTTACTTTCCATTGGCAGCGAAATGGGTATTTGACGTTGTTTGTGGAATGTGATATTGTATATTTATTGATTACGTTATCTATATATGTATTTATTGAAAGTTGTGTGTGGATTTATATGTGGATTTTGTTATCTAGATATAAATGAAAATTTCATTTCATCTACTTAGAATATTCTCTTGTTTCTTCTCATGATATAATTGTTAAGCGCTGGATAAACGTTTCAGCTTTAATGACCTTAAAACTTAACTTTTCATACACCTCTTCTTGAGAATTGCTCATGTTTGTTCATAAGTATCCACGTAGTGTGAGACGCCCAACAGCTAGATGGACCGACGACTTTAAAAAGGTGGCTGGGACAGACTGGATGCGGAAGGCGGAGACCAGGGTGTTGTGGCGCAGCCTGCGGGAGGCCTATGTCCAGCAGTGGACTGTTATAGGCTGAGTTGGTTGATTGATCCACAATGCAGCAATGTAACAAGTCTAACCCACCTGTCCTGATGCATACTATAGCTTTCAAAAACAGAAAATCACTACTCAATGCAAACCTTTCTGCAAAATAATTAAATCTATCCCACTCATCCGATTCTCAAACCAATCATAGCTTCCGCAGACAAAAAAATACTTGAATAAAAATATAAAATCCTGCTGCTCATATAACTGTTTAGTGGCTGTTAATTTTTCTACACTATGATTAATATAAATTCTTGGATTACTTGCGTTGAGCGACAGGTCACGAAGACCGGTGGCCTGCTGACGTAAGCTTTCGAAATGAGGATCTGACTTCATCTGCCTTGGCCTAAGTAAGTATATGTTGGTTTTAATTTCCGTTTCTATAATTGATAGTTAGATCTTGTGTGAGAAATACATAAGAGCGTTTTTTATGGCTGCAATAATTATTTTGGCGCCAGTTCATTAGCCACGAAAATTTCGTATCGGTACTTTTTTGTTTGCATTGGTCCCGTCTTTATTAATACAAAATATAAATTGTACTATTTACACATAATATATATTTTACCGTAAAGTAATTACATATCTACCAACCCGCACTGGGCCCCCATGGTGGATTACGGCCCACTCCCTCTCACAGAGAGGAGGCCTATCTCCCAGCAGTGTGGACATTATAGGCTGATTACGTATCTCCGTACCCCTGTTTTTTACTTAACCATTGTCTAATACTAATATATCCCATCAGACAACAATGTCTTTGTTTGCTCTACAAATCTCATTCTTCCAATTTCACGCAAAATAACAACAACAAACAACAAAATGTATTTTCTTTCTTCTTTCTTTATTCTCACAATGTCTACATGTCACCCATCACCGATACTTCACCACGCCATAATTACCGTCCACCATACTTTTCCCATACAGAGTGGTCACAGACAACACACATAGTTCACATCGTCGTGACCACACCATGACAGCTACTTTTTATGCCCATCTCGTCTTTTTGCGGAATTGCTCTCTTTGTCTACTTTTATTTATGTTCTCGAAGCAGCTCTGTATTCGCAGGGTTGGGAGTTTGCAGATGTTGGAGTAGGTAGAATAGTCTCAAGACTAAGATAATGGTTCAAATTACATTAGTTTAGTTTTAAGACGCTGACAACACCTTAACCGCGGTCACTGTCAGATTGCATAGAAAAGAAAGAGAAGCGCGATGACACAACGCTTGTAATTTATTGCAAAATATGAAGCAAATCTTTATTTACTCAAAATTGAGTTGAGTAATCGAAAATAAAAAACAACCAAGTTCTGCGTTCAAATAAGACGTTCTTGTTATTAATTAAATACGTAACGTATGTAGATATTTAATACAGATATTTTGGATTAGAACTCAAGGTAAGAGGTTAGTTTAACGTTAGTTTGTATCGAGATTTTTTTTTCAAAACGTGTTTTGGTGACACCCAAGTTCTGGGAAATATGTTCAAAATTAACATATATTTTTTCCGCTACCACAAACTATACAGATTTGCCTATTTTTTTTTAAGAGTAGCCTATTTTGGTCAATTGGGTCTTGTCAGCGCCTTAAGCGAGCGTTTATCAAAGCTATTAAATATATATTATTCTTCGTATAAAAATACAAATTTTTTGCTCGAGATCATCAAAAAACCAAACGTCACATTTGAATATTATGCAAAGTAATGCTATGTTATGCTGTAAGTAAGTTATGCTGTATGCCTAAAGGAAGGAAATAGAATATTTAAAAGGGCCAAATTTACCCCTATAGGAGGTCGAGAGCTACATAAGTTAAAAGGAAGTTATAATGTGAGCGTCACACATAAACTAGTAGAAGAAAAATGTGAGTTGAGCAAAGTGAACAATAGAAACCTACTAAAAATGGTCTCACACACAAGTCTCACAAAATCAAAGTCACTTAAGTAGGTATTTCTTCTTTTGTTGCCTCTCCAAATAATAGTGTTTGGTTGTCAACTTCAAACATTTCTCCTGATCCCTTGCTTTTTATTGAATATTGAATTTCTTGAATTGCAACTTAGCCCTCTCCCTCTCTCCTAAATGTTGCTGTGCCCGACAGGGTCCATATTGATTTTTTTACTTTATATCATCTATGTAATACATATGGAATGCAATAAAGAATTGAGAATTTAATTTCCGACTTAAGGGTCGGGTAATCGACGTTGACCTTGGCCACACAAATGCGAGTCGCGCTCACGCTGCGCATCTATTCGGTTTCATAGGAAATATTTATATTTAGTAACGAAAATGTGAATATTTGAAAAAAATCACACAGAATTATAGATAGTGAAATAGTCTGTTTATACAAAATAAAACATGAAAATATCTGAAGTAGTTTGAAAGTAATATCGTTTTTATGCTTTGGTTAGACATTATTTTCTGAATTTATTAAGAAAGTATTTTACTACAATACTTAAATGTTCACAATATAGAATTGGTATGTAAGCGTTTTAGCATAACATACATTTTTTGTATAACTTACTTAGAATAATTGAAGGCGGAATAACAGATTTAAAAGTCACTAAAATCATATATCGGCGCCATAAAGGACATCAACTCTGAATACCTACTTCTTGTACTTTGGTTAATAATATGCAAGTCAAAGCTTCATCACCTCTGCACCACTAACTGCCACTTGTCGCTATCCAGGAATGCCATGGGAACGGGTAGCCCCGTCGTACATGACACGAAATTATTGAGCCTGTACAAGTCACTATTACGCCATTACCTGGACGTCTGTGTTTAGCCGTAATGTTCGAGGATACTGCGTGTCGCGGAAAAATAAAGGGTCCCGGTAAATTAGTTGGTGTGTTTGAATTTTTTTGAATAAATGTCTGGATTCTTATTACTGAAAAGTGTTGGTTATTGAATAAACATAACCTTAAACAGTAAACATTGTCATAAAATGAAGTCCAACAACATAAAGTTTTGCAATTTTGTTGGAACACTCAGCAGTGTTCTAAGAAAACAATAATGATATAGGTTAAGGCGCTGACAAGACCCAATTGGCCAAAATAGGCTTCTATTAAGAAAAAAAATAGCCAAATCTGTATAGTTTGTGGTAGTTGAAAAAATATATGTTAATTTTGAACATATTTCCCAGAACTTGGTTGTTACCAAAACACGTTTTGAAAAAAAAATCTCGATACAAACTAACGTTAAGGCTCCTTCAAACAGGGGCGACACGCGACGCGACACAAAGGCACCGCGTGTAGCACTACAAGCGGTGCCTTTGTGTCGCGTCGCGTGTCGCGCTTGTTTGTAAGAGTCTTTAAACTAACCTCTTACCTTGAGTTCTAATCCAAAATATCTGTATTAAATATCAACATACGTTACGTATTTAATTAAGAATAAGAACGTCTTATTTGCATGCAGAACTTGGTTGTTTTTCATTTTCGATTACTCAACTCAATTTTGAGTAAATAGATAATTGCTTCATATTTTGCAATAAATTACAAGCGTTGTGTCATCGCGCTTCTCTTTCTTTTCTATGCAATCTGACAGTGACCGCGGTTTAGGTATTGTAAGCGTCTTAAGTAACTTAGGAATTTATTGTACTTAAATAAAATCAATCTAATTAGGGAAAAATACTGATTTTCCTTGAGACGATGAGGCTGCAAAAGAAAAAAAAACTGGGCGTTTAATTTTAATCAATAAATGACACATGTCATGTAAGAGCAGTGATTGCCCAGTGGTAACGAACGCGACTTAAGACGCTGACAACACCTAAACCGCGGTCTCTGTCAGATTGCATAGAAAAGAAAGAGAAGCGCGATGACTCAACGCTTGTAATTCATTGCAAAATATGAAGCAATTATATATTTACTCAAAATTGAGTTGTTTAATCCAAAATAAAAAACAACCAAGTTCTGCATTGAAATAAGACGTTCTTGTTATTAATTAAATACGTAACGTATGTTGATATTTAATACAGATATTTTGGATTAGAACTCAAGGTAAGAGGTTAGTTTAAAGTTAGTTTGTATCGAGATTTTTTTTCAAAATATGTTTTGGTAACAACCAAGTTCTGGGAAATATGTTCAAAATTAACATATATTTTTTCCGCTACCACAAACGATACAGATTTGGCAATTTTTTTTTTTTTAAGAGAAGCCTATTTTGGTCAACTGAGTCTTGTCAGCGCCTTAAGAGTACCTATACTTACTTACTTTACTTGGTCGTATGTTCGAACCAAGACAGGCGCTTTATTTTGTGTAAATTATTTCATCACCACAGCCCTCAAAACGGTGAAGGAAAACATAGTGAGGAAACCAAATGTATGCCCTAGAACAAAAAATTCGAAGACATGTGACATCTACCAACCCGCACTGGGTCCGCGTGGTGGATTACGGCCCACTCTCTCTCACAAAGAGGAGGCCTGTGTCCCTGCAGAACATTGTAGGCTAATTATGTATGTACATGTCATGTAACAAAATAAATTAAATATTAAGTAAATTCCACACTCAATATCTTATATTATTCTAGTAATCTGATATAACAGTGCTCCAATCAGATAGTGAGGAAGTGCAGCCCGAGTGGCACAGTCGAAGGGACAGGCACGTGAAAGTGATTAGCTGCACAGTGCTGCGTTGTCAAGACAAGGAGCCCTTGTGCAGGGGGACAGTGGGGCTCTCTGACACAGTTAAAATATTGTATGACTTGTCTTTCTTAACTTGAATTTTATAATTAAAATAATAACTGCAGGACCAACGCTGAAGACCGTGCCTCTTCGTTGCCTTATTGATTCTTACAACAGCATTTTATAGAACTAGATATATTTTGCCTATCTAAGTAATTATTTAACACGCTCAGCGCCAAGGGACCTTTGAAGAAAAAGTAGTGGACTTTTCAATATTTTTTTTTTTTGAAGAATTGCCTTCTTCTGGTACTAGAATACTATGTGAACGTAAGACTTTACCCCCCTTGCCCCTTTCATGTTTTTTTTAAGGTGTATCACATAAGATACACTGGCCCAGGAGTAAAACCCTGGGACAAAAACATTAGAGTGTATCTGAGGACATACACATGGCACTGAGCGTGTTAAGAAAGTGGCTCTGGGTATTTTTTTTAGCGAGTAATTTAAGTTAAATTAAGCTCAGTAACACAGAAATATTGTGGCAGCGACTATTGTTGTGTATTGTCTTTCTTTTTAGTTTTTATCACTTGTCTTCAGCGCTTCTTTTAACCTTTAGTTAAAACGTGGACAATGGAGCGGGTTACATGTTTGTTAAATCTTAGTTTAATTATTTATCTGTATTTTGTAGCATGTACGTAACTGTTTTTTATCCGTAATAAAATAAATAAACTGCCTCGTTGATCTAGTGGTCGCAAGCACTACTGCAGAGCATGAGGTCTTGGGTTCGATTCCCGGTTCGGGCAAAGTTTTATATTGACGTTTTATGGTGACGGGCGGGCATTTTTGGGGGACTGTCTTATGTAACTTTGACGTTCGAAAAGTGCTGATTTTCAGCCTAGTTTGAATAAATGACTTTTGATTTGATTTGATTTGATTGGGTTTTTCTATCTTGAATTTCCCAGTAGCAGCCCGGAGTCTGGATTTGTGCCCGGTTGATGGCAAAGGGCTCGCCCCCTATTACATGAGACTTAAGGCGCTGACAAGACCCAATTGACAAAAATAGGCATCTCTTATGAAAAAAAAAATGCCAAATCTGAATAGTTTGTGATAGCGGAAAAAATATATGTTAATTTTGAATATATTTCCCAGAACCTGGTTGTTACCAAAACACGTTTTGAAAAAATAATCTCGATACAGGCTAACGTTAAACTAACCTCTTACCTTGAGTTCTAATCCAAAATATCTGTATTAAATATCAACATACGTTACGTATTTACTTAATAAAAAGAACGTCTTATTTGAATGAAGAACTTGGTTGTTTTTTATTTTCGATTACTCAACTCAATTTTGAGTAAATAGATAATTGCTTCATATTTTGCAATAATTTACAAGCGTTGTGTCATCTCGCTTCTCGTTCTTTTCTATGCAATCTGACAGTGACCGCGGTTTAGGTGTTGTCAGCGTCTTAAACATAACTGGCGAAATGTGGGTGTGACACCTCTGCCCAAACCTTCGGAGAAACAAGGCATGATATTATGTATGTAATAATAATGCTGATTAACGCCAGTTACCGTAGACGATAGATAAGAATAGTCTTAATAGCATTTCAATATCGCATTTTTTTTTTAATAAAAAAACAGGTAATTAATTTCACCAACTTTCCTCCGACATCTTCCAACCCTACTCTCCTCCCCGCGGCGGCAATGTCGCGTACTATCAAGTTTCACCCACTACAACGGCACCTCTGTCCAGGGTTACAACACAGACAAACAAACAAAAAAACAGAGTATTAGCGGCACTTTGCGATGCAATTCCGGCCATTCGCGCTAATTACCGCTTCAAAAACCACTTTATATAGATCTCTGTTTCTTTTATAGTATATAAAGAGGCTTCTAATTTGAGAGGTCAGGTAATGTTGGTAGGAGGTTAGTGCCAAATTTCTTGAAATGTTCGGTAATTGTAAGACAATGCAGAACCATAAATGCTTGACGTGGTCTTGTGAAGGTGTGAAGGGATACAATGAGGTCACGCAGTTCGTTTAGCGGGTGTCTGTCTAATTACAAAGTGAAACTGTGTTTTAAACTCCTTGTGTGCCGAATTTTGTGTGTTGTTTCCTAATTTGGTTAGTTTGAAACGTGTGGATAAGTGGTGGTGTCAATAATGAGGCATAGCAAAATAAAAGCAAGAAGTTGAACCTTACTTACACAAATTTACCTCCTTTAAAAAATATCTACCGGGAGATAATTTCAATATTACCAAATCCTTTACAATTTAGAATTATATCGAACCACAAAAGGCCCAAATTAACCATTTGACCAGTAAATCACAAAGCATGAAAACAACATTTCGATAATATTTGCGATAACAACGAAATATTACAGCAAATAATAATAACCGAACCCAAAACAGGAAGCCAACCCTCGTTGTACAAATACTCGATCCAGTTTCCAACCCGAATAATCGACGAGTGCATTCGATTATACATTTAAAAATAATTCTCCGAATTTTTCCGAACACCACTCGTAACATCCAACTTCAGAAAAAAAAACGGGCCACTCTAACTGAGCGTGAAATATGAAGAAAAAATTACGCAAGTGAACAACTGCCCTTACTGAATGGATCATAAAAATATGATTGACATGTTTCTTAATATGACATCTTTCGGGCGGTGATATTTTTTTGTCGCATATGTGTACCGGGAATGGACTCCTTTTTATACGACAAACTGTGTTAAAACTGTCGGGGAATTTTCAACTTTGTGGGGTTAACTTTAGCATTGAAATTAGGGGGTGGATTACCAAAATAAGGGCCTAGCATTTTGCGAACGACATTAGAAAGGAGATATTAAGTGCTCGGTAATCCAATTACATGTTCTTTGTCAATTTTAGGATGTGTATTATATTTCTATAGAGGCATGTTATCCTTCTTATATTTGTAGTTATGTACAAAAGGATATCTATTGATGGTTTTGTCCTTTTGTCAGTTATTCTGAAGTTTGTAATGACGCGGTTGAAAGACTTTTTTTTCTTTTTTATGTAATATTTCATAAATTTGTTGTACAATTATTAGGTAAGTATATCGTCGTAAATATTTCCTGCAGCGCGCTCTGTATTGATCAACCAATATTTTTAGTTAGAGATATCACCGAGTGCCAATTATTTTTGCTAACCAATTGACCAGAAATGTGCAAGTAGCCGCGGAAATTAATGAAAAGACCACACGGCAAATACTATTTTTTAACTTAGATACGCGGAATTATGTCAACAAAATCACAAATTCTAATCAAATCAAACCAAAACAGACAACATTTCACTCTGCACATAAATCACAATTGTCAACAAATATTATCACATTAATTATCACTAATTCCTTGAAATCGGTCCATTTATTACAATTTGCGACGATAGAACGACCGAAATACGTCATTGTATGACATGTCGGTCTTATTGTGTCTCTAGGTTAGTCAGATGAGTGCATAGGGTTATCAAAATTACGTGTCATTAAAGACATTTCGATACGTCCTTAGTTCTTACCCATCGTGTGATATTTGCCGGCGACAAACCAGAGAGAAAATCAAATGAGAAAATTATAACACATCCCTATTACATAGAAATAAGGTGAGTATTCGAATGGATTTTATTTTCAGGAGAGAGGGGTTAAATTGGCTACAACAGCTCATACAATTAAAGTCCAATAGATGTACCGATAAGAGTCACAATACACTTGAGGATGTCATAAGATTATAATAACTTTTGAATGCCCAAGGCGTAATTATACCTTATGAAATTTGGAGGACCCAGAACAAATAAAATATAAATTAAATTGATTAAGAATGTTGATAAACGAGGCGTTAAATTTAAAGAATATACAGTTCGAAGATGTGATTAATTGTTGCTTAGATAGCTTCGTTTGCAAAAGAATATATCGTGCATATTTATAAGGAAGACGCTACGATCTTTGGTTGTAAAAGCTGGTTGAGAGTGGTCGAGAATCGAGTTAAATGGCGTGCAATGGGACTGGTCTAGGTATGTCCAGTATGGAAAAGTTGAATTTGGAAGAAGTGAGTATCATAATAAATAAAAATCACGTGTGTGTACACGCTAATCTCCGAAACCACCCAACAGATTTTAATGAGTGAGTTCCAGCTTGGAAGTTAGGATAGCTGTTGTGCCCGGTAGGTGATACAAGATCTTTAAAATATGATTCTACAGTTGAATACGTTTTATTATTATGGCCAGGCCCGATTTAATTGTACAGAAGCTCCTGATTTTTTTTTTAAAACGAATTTTAAAACACTTTGCACCTTTCAAGTAAGTAAAATTTGAAGATGTATTTTCATATTTTTAACTCTGAACCATTGTCAATTTTGAATGCTGAGGATTGTCCGGGTCGGGGGGGGGGGGGGGGGGGACCTGGCCGCGGTGCCGGAGCACTGGCTAACGTTTCGAATTAAGACGTATCATCAAAAATATAGGTAGGTAATATAATTATGCTTCAAAACAAAAATAATGCAACCTTTAATTGAAATGATATCTAGACAGAACACGATTTATTACCATATTAACATGAGTATTTGCATATTATGATAGATAAGAGACGTCTGAGGAGTTAACTTGATAGATTACATCATAAACAGCTGTGTACAAGAATTATAATCTGTTGTTTAATCTTAGGAATGAGTGATTTAAAACTGGGGATTTTATTTAATTGCGATCTCTCTAAAGTGACAAGATAATAGAGAAAGTATGACGAAAATAGCTTTGTTAATGTAGGCAATAACTATTAGCTAGGTTTTTAAAGGAACCTGGGTCCTTCTTGGGTCCTTCTGAACAATTAGCAGACATTCAAAGGCTATTTATTGCCTTTGTATGTCTGCCAATTGTTCACGTCCGTGTGTAGTGCACGTTAGACTTCCTTTTAACAATGATGCGGACGAATACTTTGACGCCTAAGTGTCCTTTTGTTTTTTGTATTAATTTGTATATCCTACAGTTAGTAATTTAATTTAGTGTCTACCTAGTGTAAATAGTTAGTAGCATCAATATTGTATAGTTACATCAAAAGCTAGTTTTTAACAATAATAATGATTTATTTTCTGAACACAATATTAGACACCACATTAGAGAGGTGTTAATACAAAATACGTAACAGAAATAATTATAATACGGTGGGAGACTGCTGCCTAAACTAGACGCGAGGTCTGTATTTCAGGACACTACTACTTTTGAATGTAAACTACTACTTTTTTTTGTTGATTATCTATTAGGTCGTCTGTAAAAGATCGCTTTTAGCGATAAGACCACCCATTGTGTAACTCTATGCAAAATTATATCTATAGGTATTATGGTGAACATAATAAAGAGTATTCCATTCTATTCTATTCTAAAACAAAACTTGCTTATAAGACAGTGATAGAAAAAATCACACTTACAAGTCAAGTGAGAAAAAAGAACGGATTTTCACAAACAATCATCGTAAAGTTGACCCCAAGCCCTCCAAAACCTAATTAAATTTTCAAACTGTCATACAGCACTAACATAATAATTAGCTAATTGGTCACACAGTACTTTACGACTGAGAAACTCTAAAACAAAATTATAATTAGTCATAAATCCGACCGTGGAGACCATCGATCGATTCTCGATTCGCTCACACGATTATATCGATTTATTTTCTTTGTGTGCGTGTATGTGGGCTTGTCTGCCTGTGTGCGCGTATAGGAACAACAGATTTATTGTTAATGGTGTCCCGAACATAATTAAAATGGTTGATGTTTCGCCCGGCCCGCTTGGCCGTCGTCCTTCGGTTGAAATGTAGAGTAGCTTTATATAGAGATGGGCGCATAGGTTAAGGTTGATATTAAATTTATTTTAGTAAGAGGGGAATCCAGCTTTTAAAAGGAAAAGCAAGTTTTAAGGAATCATAAACGTAATCTAGGAAGGTAGAAGATAAATTGTGTAAACAAATTACAAATGTAATACTATGTTCTATTCAGTCACCGAGAGACCTGTGATGGATAAGTACAGGTACCTACTTTACAATATTGAAATTGACTACCTAAATGTCAGGTTAAAAGTAACTTTTACTTAGGTTAGTTAATAATAATAATAACAAGACATTTATTTCAAACGTAGTCCATGTATGCGCTTCTTAAGAGACGCACAACGCTTCCGCATGATGGCATGAAAACCATCCACGCTTTTTACCGCAAACATTGCTGAAGCGCTGCAGTGGCGCGGCAGTCCGAACTAACCCTAAACGCGTTATAATACTGTACTCACAGAGCACTGTACGCTGTACACTGCGTGTACTTGGTCCACAGGTTACAGGTGTAAAAAGATGGAAGGCCTTAAAGAATGTCACTTTGACTTGTACGGTACACCGTGTAAACCTGCGGGCCAGCATGTTACAACGCACAAACAGCGCCCTGCGCTCCTTCTCCAAATCAATGTTGTCACATAAATCTTCTGAGACCCAGTGACCCAGATATTTCAAATTAGACTCTCTGACTGACTCTTAATCATTTAGGTACTATAATTCAAAGAAATTAGAGAATTCTTAGAATGATTAAATTGAAGGAGCTATAACTATCCCTATTGTAAGTAAGTCTGTCAAACATGGGAAGGAAAATAATACGTACAAAAAGAATTTATCATTAAAAAAACAATATTCAAGATGCCCTCTCAATTTATTCATTACCTACGCTGTACCGCTTATAGTGTTATAGATAATGGTGAGCGATACCCCGTGCTTTACAGCTTGTGGCGCCATCTGTATTACACGGACCATTGTTTGATCGTCACCTGCAATGATACTGATTGTTTAGTAAGATACGTCACGGTACTTAATCTCAAGGCTCTCACGAGAAAAAACCGTATAAAAAGCTTCAATTTAGTATAGAAGGACCAAAAATAAACAAGCACTAATAGGTACCCAAATGGTAATTATATTATCCCCGCTGTGCTCCGCGGTTTCACCCGCATATATCTCGATCAAGTAAGAATATCGGGATAAAAATCCTATGTCCTTATTCAGGCCATGGTCTACCAATGTGCTAAATTTCATCTAAATCCGTTCAGCCGTTTTGGCGTGAAAGCGTAACAAACAAACAAATTTAAAAGAAACACACTTTCGCAATAATATTAATACTTAGGATAAGTAAGAACCCATCCGAGCCCTATTAACCTAAATAAGCCTAAAGAAGAAAAAAGGGTAGGAGGACAACTTCAGTAATTCATGAAAAACGTCTAACCCCTAGATAACCTTAAAATGTAAGGTGACCTATGAGTGTGATAGGTAACTTAATCAGTTCGGTTGCGAAGATCAGAGAGAGAAGATAGCAATCTGATCATTAACATTCTGATGGAACAGCTATAAACAAGACAAAGCTGAAAGGCAGAGCTGACCTCAGATCAAAGAAAAGGACGAAACGAAAACAATAATATAAGAGACTATTGACTACTAAAAAACCAATTATACAATATATACCAATTATACCATCAAGTGTCACTAAAACAATAAAATTCGATTGTAATCTTTCGTTTTTTTTACTGATCCTTTCAATGGGTTGGGAAACGCGACGATAGTCAGCAAAAAACTACAATTACAGTGATTCATTATTGAACGGTGTAACTCCTTTCAATTGATTACATAATCTTCAAAACATTACCAGTACAAATAATAAACATAACAATAAACATAACAATCTCTTTAAAACCCCAATCACTTAATCACACTTTTTGTCCCAACGTTGTCCCAAAATCCGTCCTCATTTTTCCTCACAAAACACCAATGTCAACTTCTCAGAACCCTTAATCACCAGATTCAAAAGGTGATTAATCAAAATCGCCATTAATTATTAGACGCGAGTATTTATACTGATTATTATGGGACGTCCGAAACGCTGTGTTGTCCCGCCCTGCTATTACAGTTCGCTCTTTCGGTATTACGGACGACGGACGGTCGCTGGTCGTATATTAGGACCGGAATATTACTGGTGCACATTACGCGTTTACAAAAGGTTTGGTGGGAACGCGTGTAACGAAACGAGATGAGATGTGCAAGCGTTCAATTATGTAGGTGGGATAGTTATGAAGATATGGACGTGCATTTTACGTATGTCGTTTAAAATTAATAAGAACTATTGACCTCATAGATAAGTTACACGTTTTTAGTCTTAGTGAAGGTTGACTATGCCATGAGAATATCCGTAATGTAGGCTACCAAAACATAGCTCACGGAGTCACGGTTCATAGGTAAACTCATAAAAGTAGTTACTAGTAGAAACTAGTTTCTCCTTGAGAAGGTCAGACGGTAAAGCAAAAGTCGTGATAAGCCACTGAAATGAATTAGAACTAAGCACTAAACATTCAGCCAGACAACACCAAGTCTAAACATTACACAATCAAATCAAAGAACCTTCATAAGTCATTAACGACAGAATATCAGTCAATCACTAATGATAGCACATGGCGGTGCCACCCCGACTTAAAACACAATCGATATTACAAATCGTAACAATCAACATTTTTCAATCGAATATTATCATCGTACAATTAATAATTCGTAAAAAATCATTAAGGAGCAAAACAGGAGAACAAAAGTCGCGGTCCTTTGAGCCGTGTATAAAAAAGGATAGGAATAAAAAATGGAAGGCGTCCCGCGGGGCGAGCGTCGGCGGTGCGTATACTAAACCAACACAGTATGTGTCGACACTGGCTCGTATGATATTGCCGCACACATTATATGGATAGTGCTTTAGATGATGGAGTAATGCGAAATGGAGGATTTATTCAATTCAAAAGTAGAGGAGTGGAGAAAATATGGGTCTCGACTAAGGTAGCTGCGGTTACGTTTTCCTATAAGAAAGCAGCTAGCAATAACAGTCTTTCAAATTCAAGATAGACATGAAATTAATTAAATACTTGCGAATACAAACATCATTGATACTTTCCCTCACTGTCTTAACCCTACAGCTAACAATTGTAAATAAAATATAAAATCCATTTATTCTACTATCCTATTCTATTCTACCTACACTTGTTTTGCGAAATATTAGCATGCGTATACTTCATAATGAGCCTATAATGTTCCCACTGCTGGGACACAGGCCTCCTCTCTTAGAGAGGGAGTGGGCTGTAATCTACCACGCGGGTTCAGTGCGGGTTGGTAGATGTCACATGTCTTCGATTTTTTGGTTCTAGGACATGCCGGTTTCCTCACGATGTTTTCCTTCACCGTTTTTGAGAGCAGTGGTGTTGAAATACAAAGTAAAGTGCCTGCCTGGGTTCGAACCCACGACCTAGAATTCGTAAGTCGGGGCCGTTACCACTGGGCCACCATTGCGTAAACTTAAATAAAATGTGTCATGTAAATATTGTAGTTGTGTGATAGTGCTAAATTTTAATTGTATTAATTATATGTCAAAATAATTTATTTATAATAAATATTAATTAATTAAATTAGTAGTAGTTGCCTCCTTGGCGTAGGCCTCCTCCAGTTTTTCCAGTAGTGTCTGTGTCTGGCTTTGGTCATCCAGTTCAGCTCTAGTCTTTATTTAAATAGGTTTGCCCGTTTTTTCCTTTGGCGTCCCCTAGCTAACAATTGTACTGTACTCTTCAAAAAGAAAGTAATTAAGTTAACAAACTTCTAAAAGAATATATCACCTATCACTAATTTTCAAACACACCTATAAATCTTGCCTCAGTCCCTACAAAATTTGTCCTCACACAATTTAAATACTCAATAAATAATGAATCTAATAGTATTCATTGAACTCTTCCAGCCATTCGACACTCCACCACATTCTGCCGCCACCACCCGCTGGTCCTTAGGTCCTGGTGACAGGACACGACATGTTATAACGATCGCCGATGAGTAATGAAACTTAAATTGTATTTAATTGGACTTTTAATTTGTTCTTTGGAACGAACTTTGTGATGAGTATTTGTTTTATCTTTGATGAATGTTAATAAAAATGATGGCCAATGGAAATCAATAAAATGATTTTGGCAGAAACCTTAAGCAACAAATTAAAGAGGAAACGGAAATTCTACATCGAATGAAAAATGAAAAACGTATGAGTCGATAAATAATTATTAGAAACGCCAAAATCTTCTCTACTACATCAGCAATTCAGCATAGTTTCAAGTTTGCAATATAGCTGAAATAATACCAAATGTTCTTTGATATCTAACAAAAACAATGCCAGACTACAGCGACAATCCCCTCGATTAACCATAATGAAAAAATGACCTGTCTTCATACCTTAAATGGATCCGTCACCGTAAATAAACGAGAACATTGGAGAGGTCCCGCAAGGCTCTCATCTAAGCCCTGCGTGTCCTTACACAGCCCATAAAGCCGACTTCCCTATATTTATGCCCTTTTGTCACGACACCGTCCAATTGGATGTCCCGATAATTTACGCTAACGTGACGACATTAATACACAGCTAAGGGCACCGTGATATAGGGCCTTTTAATAATCCATTCAGAGCGCGTGCTGTGACAATATTTCCCGTGAACTTATAGCGTTTTGTCTCATACTTATTTATGTCTTATCGTTAATTGAATGGGCTTTTTGATGTATATTTTATTTCGATAACGGTATTTTAATTTTTGTCCTCGGTTTTATTTGGTGTCATTAATCAAAATTCAATTATGGTAGTGTATCCTGGGTCGATGTTGGTGTTTAATTTTGCAGGCTGAGTTTTGCCACCACTGCGGCGTTGGTAGAAATGAAGTCACGAACGGGGAAGGTAGCCACAATAAAGTAGATAACACTTTCCTGATTTGAAACTCAATTGTGTGTGATTGTCCGAGGCTCAATTGTTGAAATTGCAAGGGTTACTGGAAGCCGCGAAGCTTGCGGAATAAGATGAAATGGCTGCTGTTTTTTGTCTCGATGATTGAACCATTCGCTCAGACCTTAGGTATCTACTTTATTAGTACCTACTCAGATTGATACCTTCGGTTTTATTTTTTCCCGGTCTAAAGCGTGTTATTGATGGAACTCATTAGTCATCTGTAAGTAAACCAATATTTTTATGAACTGTCCAACTGCAAAAAAGCTTGAAAAGGTTCAGTGTATCTTTACATCGCAATCTTATATGGTAAATTTCAAGTAGGTATTCACATCAACGTGATATTTTTTTTACCATTCATCTTCTTATGCTTGACATGGTTTTTTATGGTAGATTTCTTTGGTAGATTTTACTGATGTTGTAGGTTTCATGTTGGCATTTATAGGTAGTAGATACATACCTAGATATTTTTTGTAATTTATTCTTTCTCTATTGGGTAGAGATCTCTTCATTTCTTATTCTAACATTAATTTAAATTTTGAACATCCTTATAGATAGCGATACCTACTTGATTAGCGATAAGTTTGTGGTTTTCCTCAATCCTTTTAAAAAAATAAATTTTATTTAGGTAGGTAGGTACATAAAAGCTCAAGTAAAGTATATTGGTCCTTGCAGCCTTCTTATGAAACGATAACCGAACTAAAGCTCCCGCAGATAGGTGCGACGCGATTCTGGTAGAACAATTTCCATGAAGTTTTTATAGAAATTTTTCTGCTAGAGTCGCGTGGCGCTATCGCGTCGCGCCTGTCTGCGGGAGTTTTTAGTTCGCAAATCTTTTGTATCATTATTTTATGAGGAACATTATAACACTACTTCGAAAACAACAAAACTATCAAACTACATCAATCAAGTTGCATTACAGCAATCATAATTGCCTTCACATGACAGAGGAAGTGAAGAAATTCGTCTCAGTACTACCGATAGCTAAAGTACCAACAATTGGCCTCGACGATAACGTTCACAATTGAATTGGGGCCAAAACGACGTCAATTAAACACCGCTTCTGTTAATAACTGTTAATTAAGTTAAGAGCTTTTAACTGGTTTTGTGATAAAATAAAACGTGATGGATGATCGGTTGATACCTACGGGAAGTTTTCGTGGAGGACTTTGAAGATTTGTTTGAAGAAGTTTTGCTGCTAATTGACTATAGGTACTCAATACTTCATACATTCCACAATGTGTAGGTACCTACTTACTCAGGGGTTGTTAGGTACCTAGTGGTGGAGACGGTGGGGTAGTGGTGGAGGTGGTGGTATACTAATCTGAATTGTAGCAAAACCGATATGCTCGATATCGACAGTTTACTAATTTTGATAAGAATAGAAATAGTTACAATAGAGTAGATGAAAGATTGGATTGGATACCTAGTTTTGGCAGAATCCTATATTCTGAATCTTCCGTCTACATAACTTCTAACATTTGCTCTCGTCGCGGTCGCAGACGCAAGACGCAGGTCGCGCGAGCGGTGTTGTCGTGGCCAAGGGCTCACAACTTAAAAAAAATACAAAAAACGCATAAATAAAAAATTGGTACTTTTTTACACCTCTTTAACTTCGGTAAGTTAAGTGGTAGGTATTATCTCCGAAAAAAAGCGCAAATCACAAAACTAGAAACGCAAAAGTCTCAACTTCATCAAATTCGGAAGGCATCATCAAAGTCGAAAGGGACAACCGAAGCCTATTATTACATAACAAAAGCCTGACAAAAGCAACAAAAACAGAACTAATGAAGTCGGAGCTGAATTTTATTTATTTCGCCCGCACTAAACAATTCACATCGTAAATATTCGTCAGTCAAAACGATTAACAGAAAAAACTGTCCCTTGAAAAAAATGCAATTTACCAAATCCAATCAAAAATCACCCTATACTTGTAACCAATAGAGGCTTAAACGACTACAGTTGCTAACTTTGCATTGCAGGGTCCCGAAGTCAAACTGTCATAAGACAAGTTCGGTCACTTTTGGGCGATTCGACGTATTTTTTTCTAATTTCGTGTTTTTCTTTGGCGGCTCGTTTATTGGAACCAAATGACACGACAGGTGACGAGTTTTTTTTTTTTTACTGAGGGTGGATAGAAAAGAATTGTTATACATTTTATTGCGTGTCCCGTCCGTGTATCGGGCGATCTGAATTCGTAGGGCTAATTTGCTGGTTTTTGAGCACAGATGTCGCGATAAAGATGTCGGTGTTATTTTTTAAGTTTATTCAAGTGTTTTAATTAATTTTATTTTTTGGTGATACGATGCCAATATGATACATTATGTGGTTGTATCTTATTGTTAGTTACTAATGCAAAATATTAGATATGATAACAACAGTTTATTACGAAATTCACTCTTATGTACTACTGCAAATATTAATTTATTCATTTATTTGCAATTTTTTTCTAAAACGTATTTTGCACTACTATTCATCAATACTTTATTCACCATGGCATTGAGCTTGTAAAAATATCAATAAGTAGGTATAGTAAGTATTATTATAGTAAGAAACAAAAAAGCAACAAAATTACTAGACAAAAATTAGCATTAGGTATAAGTATAACACACGCAATCATCTCGCCTAAAAGAAACAGCGCACAACCACAAAAACTATGTAAATAAAACAGCCATTACACTGATTTAAACAAATGACACGCGATAATCTGCGGCCATTAGCAGGCATCAGTCAAAATCCCGAAACAATAGTAATTGTTGTAATAAATAACGTCCCTGGGTTTCGTAAACCACTTGTCTACAAACGAGCTATTAAAATTACATTACCAATAGGTACTGCGGAGAAAAAATGGTAAAAAAATGTTATGGGTGTTTATTTATAAAAGGTTTGTTTAATCCAAGCGATCAAGCGACGTCTACGCTTATAATAAATACTTACTTTGTAAAATGCAAGTTTCTCATAAACGTAGCATAAACCTACATAATATTACTGCTCATACCTACATGAACAGTACCTACCTAGTGCAAAAAATATACATATTTTTACAAAAACTAAATTACATCCTTATGATAGTTAGTACCTACCTACAGTTGTTCAAAACCATACTGTTCGTTTATGAATTTTCAGGCAAAAATCCATGTCTCAGCCTAATCCCATCTGAATCTGGTCAGCTATACTTACCAAGAGAAACAATCATTTAAATATACTTCAGCATTGCAACTCATTTGTTTGTTTTACTGACCGTACATGTGTGGCACAAAACCGATATGTTTGACGCACTTGTTGCTAATGAGTGCTGTATTATTGAAACAATCTCAGAAACTCATACCTACACACAACGTATGATTTTCATCAATTATTTAATTTTCGGTAATCTGATAAAAGTCTTTTAACGTGTCTTTCAATAATTCTAAGCTTCTTACTGAATAATACTCTTTAATAACGTAATTTTGGAAAATACTGAGGAATCGTATTTATAGGTCGCAAACGTGGCACGTAGCGCAACCTATCGCCACAATACAGGTAACACAACATCAAGTCACAAAATCTTAAAAGAAACAGAACTTGGCAACAGAAATAAGGAAAACGACAAAACGTCTAATTAGTAGAGTATCTAGTCAGCAATTAGTAGAGTTACAGTGAAATATCCATCTAGTAAAAAAAATACATAAAATGAATCAAAGTCTCTGAATATAAATAATCATCAGATGTTGACGATGACGATGATGTTGAACCACTGACCATCAACTCTAAACACACTACATTTAATTCGATACCAATTTAAACTTTCAACGTAAACACCATAATTTACCCAAACAATACCCATCTACTTTCTATCTACAAAGAACGCAACAGTAATCTTATAATCACAATCAGTAACGTTACCGACAGCTTATCCCATACCCAATTTCACGCTACCAACTCCGTGTGGGTGGCCAGTGACATTTGCAAACCCAAAAAAACAATACGAAAGGAGGTTTGTATCCAACCGATGATAATTCAACTCCTGTGGGCCACAATGTGACAAACCGAGAATGTCACAATCTCATTGTCAGGATCCTATTCTGACCATTGTGTGGTGGCGCTACTGCTTTGTGCCATAATTGGATGAGCTATTGTCAGAAAGTCATCTTTTTTCGCCCAAATACACAAGTGTCATCGGACAAGTGGCTTTGTATAAGGATTCGAGTAATGAGATTTGAATTTTTTGCTCAAGGCGCTTTTATATCAAAACCTTTTTAACAAAATGGCGATGCAGAATCTCGTGTAATCTAAAACTGAAAAAAAAAATGCAACGAGGTCAAAACAACGAATTTAGATCCTGTTATAATTCAGAAGGCCTTTATTTAATATCTGTCTCAAATCTCTACAAGATTCCCAAACGCGTCATCAGTTAATTAAAATTCTGTGAAACATAAATGTTTTGTGTTAAGATAAGCATCATGTTTATTTTCGTTAGTACAGAAGTTTCCGTGAACAAAAACAATTCGCCTGAAACAAACAGTCAACCGCAGTCCGCAGGACACAATTTAGCAGTAGCACAAGTGCGTACTGAAAAACCCACATATGCGCAAAAACGTCACATTACAAATCCGCAGTACGCCTCTGTTTGTGCTCATCCGGCTTTAAGTCCCTAAAAAGCGCTCGTGGTGACACCTCCCCGTCTTCCTCCCACCCCACTGCCTACATGCTCCCATCCCGCTCGCACACCCGCGACTCCGCTCCAAAAGCGACAAAACGCGACACACACTTTGCCCACCAGACGGCCGAAGCGACAGAGCACGCGCGCGCAATACTCGTCTCTACACAACTTAGTTTTAAAGCTACCGCTCCGGATTGCGCGACACATTAGAGGACATTTACTCAACATCGCTAAAACATCCTAAGCGCCAGCATACAGTAGTAATCTTCAACTCTGCGCTTACTGACATAGATACCATTTTCCCGTGTCATAGCTAAAGGTGGTGTAAAGACACAGTTTTCAAATGTCACGCAGTGTAGTCGTCTCTTTTCTCCGGAGTCCTGTCGCATCTGCCCGGCTCCTTTGGCATCCTTCATCATGCATGTGTCCCCCCGCATATCTTTCATCCCGCTCTACGCCGCCTGAAGCCCAGTGTCCGGTCTCACAGACTGTTAGGCGGTCGTGTTAGCGTCGCTCTTTGTATATGTTCCACACGATATAATCACGAATATATTTGTGTCTTGTACGTACGTAGTACATGTATAGCGTGAAGGATTAGATGTGAAATGTACTGTGAAGTGACGCTCAGTGCCGTTTGATGTTTGTTTGTGTGGAAGACAGTCACCAGAAGCATTCATGATTCAGGTTAGTTTGCCAAATTTATGTACCTTCCGACGTTTACTGCCGTCCAGAAATATTATTACACTAACAAAAGCAAATAATGGTGGAAAATTGGAATTCATGGAATGGAAGCTTTTAAGAGCTGCTGTATCTTTTGGATTAAGCTTTTCATTTTTAAACTCCATTTCTATTTTGACAAAACCTCTAAAGCTAGAATGACTTTTCACGACATAGAAAAATTTAACCCGATTACGCCTCATCATGACATCAATAAATATTTCGACGTCAACAACTAGATTCTGCGTGATATAAAAAACCTGTAGATACTTGCTTTTTTATTCGAAATAAAGCAAACAGCGCCAACGGACAGTAAATAAATAATCATCGAATCAGCCGATGGAGAAACATCAATCAGCTGCTATTATTTATTACCGAAAGCCCATGCGTGGGTGTACAAAGTGGGCAATAGATAATTTAATTATAGATACGAATGTATTCATTAAGTATTGCGAAGGCTTGAGTTGTAATTAATTTTGAGGTCCCAATACTTTCGGCGGTACCTACTATGAAAATAATGACCGCTTTGTTAATGAAGAGAGACTTTTCGAAAACATTTGAAGAACACTTTAAAACTTTACATACGAAGAGAATGTTGTACTATCTACCTCTGTATCAATACTTATTATACGATTATAAGAATAAATCAATTTTAGGGTGTGACATTTCTGGGAATCTTATGAGATTCTTGTTTCATTGACTTTTTTTACATTTTTGTCACAATTTTTGTATTGCGCTTGAATATTGTTTTGTCTATGTTGAATATTAAGTTTTTTCTTAATATTTTGGACGTTGAATAATTTAATTAAGTATTTGATGATATGTTTTAAACAATCATCAAGCAGTAACAGTTAGTTAAAGAAAAGTAATGTCTTTCGTAAGTGTTGTTTTGTACTAAAATAAAACTAAAAATTCATGAATAAATGTCTCTCACACAATTGTAGGTATTATGAAGGCTCGTTCAGACTAGCGCGATATCACTCACGGGCGCGATGGGCAGCAATATGCATGTCGCGCCCACAATATCGCACCAGTCTGCACGAGCCTTGAAGAAATGCATACATATTCATATTTTTATGCATAAAGAATAAATTAAACTTTCAAAGGAAGGATTCATTTACTTTTATTATTATTTCGCGTTAAATGGAACCAGTGAAGGGTACTTCTGCAGAGATAGGTATTACCCGTGGCTTATTTTAGCACTTATGTCAAGTGAAAGGACACTCGAAATAAGTCTACAATCACGTATTTAAAAGCTCTACCATTGTTTTTGAGCTAAATTACCTACTGAGGGATTTAAACATAACTGGTCAAATGTGGGTGAGGTGTAGGCACCACTTCTGCTCAAGCCTTCGGGGAATACAGGATTGATTTTATGTTGGTTACTGTAAATACTTATATCTTTATAATACTTGCAACAATGTAGACTGAAAGCCAAACTCATCATAGTCGGAGAAATAATTACGAATGTAACTGAAAACGTAATTTTTAAAATAAGTAGACCTACAACTGTATGTGAAGACAACTTTAATGTAAAAACAGAACATGAATAAGTCCATACACGCAACAATATTACTAAAGTACTTACTTACCTACCCGTAAAGCTTGTAAGAGTATAGATAAATATTTATTACGTGTATCGGCAAAATGCTTTTACGTATTTATAAGTAACAGTCGAGCATACCATTGAATGTTGCACCTTTAAATGGCGTTTAGTAACAACATCAACAGATAGCTTTGATACCGAATTAAAGGCTGCATGTAGTACGAGGGTAAGGCAAACAAATCGTTTGCATTTTTTTTGTTGTATTTATGTGATAGCCTCGAGTTTACTATCTCACCTGTGCAGCTGTGGAAAAACAACGATACGGTATATGATGGTGCAATCTTGCCTAAAGGAGTAATAATATATTATTGTAACTTCTACACGCTCAGTATGGCGAAGAGTGTTATTCACTGAGCATTTCTCTAGCATAGGCTTTGAATTAGTGTTAACGCTACGTAACGTAGACGCTGCGTAGCGTAGACAATCTATCATAAGCGCTGTCATAGCATAAACACTGCGCAATGTAGACGCTGCATAGCGTAAGCAATCAATTATAGGCGTTGTCATAGCATAACGCTGCGTAGCGTAGACGCTGCATAGCGTAGACAATCGTTCATAGGCGCTGTCATAGCATAAACGCTGCTTAGCTTAGACAACCGATCATAGGCGCTGTCATAACATAGACGCTGCGTAGCATAGACGCTGCGTAGCGTAGACGCTGCGTAGCATAGACGCTGCGTAGCCTAGACGCTGCGTAGCAAAGACGCTATGTAGCATAGACGCTGCGTAGCATAAACTTTGTGTAGTGTAGTAGACATTCCAGCGTAGGCGTTGGCGTAGCGTATAAGTATGCGTAGCGTCAACGTTGCGTAGCAGCTGCGTAGCAACAGCACAGCCCTTATCAGATGATTTATACTAGTACGATTTGTTTTTATTGCATCTCGCAGTTCAACCTAGGAGGTTGTCGACTGCTTAAACGGGCTATCCTGTGGATGCGTTAATATTAAAGGCCTCCAGCCAGGGTATAAAACGTATAAACTAGGCGACTACACGAGTATAACAGTTGGTTATACCATATCATTGGCGCCAACTGTCTTCAAAGGATGCGTTTTCTACCAGGAGCCAATCTCATTGACAATATTGCAGCGTCATGATATCCAGCCATGGATAATTAAACTTTGCAGCGCCACAAAAGGTTCTTTTTAAACTACTTGTAATAACAAAAATGAATGATTAATCAATTTTACCTTTAACGAGGCAACTATGCGTGACTTGGAGATATATTTTTATGTGGTTTGTCTTATATTGTAGAGCCAGCCGATCTATTCTGTTAAAATATCACGGTGAAAATTTAAGTGAAGTGAGTTATTCCACGTGATGACACTATTGACAGCTCACTTCAAGCCCACTTACCAAAGTTTTCACGGTGAGGGTTTTACAGCATAGACTGGCTGGTGTAATCACAGGTCACTGCAAGCTCACTTCACTCAAGTTTCCACCGTGAGATTTTTACAGAGTATCACCGTGAAAACTAAGGTGAAGTGAGTTATCAATAGTGTCAATTCCTAGCATCAGTAGAATGACAGTTCAGTTCTTAAGTTTTCACGGTGAGATTTTTATAGAATTGACTACCACGAGGGTAGTCAAGCCAAGTTTCAAGAGGCACCACAATTTAATCTATGAATTGACGACTTTTGCAAACAATTTGCCTGAGACGCTTGAATTTTTAAAAGGGAAACCCACATGAAATAATTTAAGACGCTATCTATGTGACTTTAAACCGAAATCGAATCTTGCAGAAAGAGGCCACGAATTCAGTACGAAATTGATTTTAAATGATTAAAACTGCGAATCGGGGAGTGTGAACTTTGATAACTGAATAAACAATAGCGTGCGAATAGGCATGAAACTTGTAACTTCAATGGTGTAACGTAACATGATAATAATATCTCAGAAAAGCAACTTTGGCGACGACTGGATTGTGTGAAAGTTAAGGCTCTCGCGGACAGGTGCGACGCCACACTGGTTAGTCACGCTGCTTGTCGCGCCCGACCCTTTACGGCTAGAAAAGTATTACTGCTGATAAAGGTGTATGAAAAACGAGGACATGCTACTTACGCTGATCTTATACACGGTGACGAAGGCAGGAGGATAATGATTTTAGAAACAGTGAAAAGCATAATAAAGGTATTAATGAATAACTTAAACTTAAAGATTACGAGCAAGCCATGTAGCGCAGTATCGGGGGCCTGTGGGTTCAAATTTCCGACCGCATAAGGAACACAATACTGCGCGCCAAAGCCAAGATCACGGACGTTACCCGAAAAGTTGCTACTAGGACTGGACCGGACGTATCTGCCGCATGTCAGATGACAAATGAGCTAAGAGAACCACCGATTGGCTCCCACTAAACGCACGACGACATCGCGGCGGGCCGAGACGAAGATGGCGGGACGAGCTTGACTCCTACCGAAAGGACTCGGCTGGCACTAGCAAAGGCCGAATTGTCTGGAAAAAGGAGAGGGACGCCCTGCAGTAGGACAATACAAGCTAGTTAGTTAGTTAAAAAAAAGCCTATGTAATCTAGGCTTTTTTAAAGAATCTGTAATAACACCAAATCATGCTATTCGAAATAACATCAATACGTATGTAACAAAAAGCCATAGAAATTGCAAAAGAAATAAATGTCATTCATTTGCGAGAAGCTTGACATAATTGAAAAAGAGTAGTTTTTGGGTATGATGCATTAAAAGCAGCGGTAAGAATGCAACGAAGTATAAAGTAGCACCTCTCTAGCTCGCTCATGTTTAGTGCTCATCTCATATACACCAACGGTAGAGGCAACTGCAGCCGTCGACTCGTCCACGGCAGAGGCAACTGCAGCCAACTCAGAATTGCTGATTTTTTTGTTATATTACGCTTGCCAATCTTTACATACAAGACCCATGCTTGCCTCGGAAAGCACGTTAAGCCGTTGGTCCCGGCTGTCATTTGTAGATCTTTGACAGTCGTTACGGGTCGTCAGAAGCTCGAAAGTCTGACAACCAGTCTTACCAAGGGGTATCGTGTTACCCAGTAACTGGGTTGTGGAGGTCAGATAGGCAGTCGCTCCATGTAAAATACTGATATGCAGCTGTATCCGGTAAGACTGGACGCCGACCCCAACATAGTTGGGAAAAGGCTAGGCAGATGATGACGCTTCTTGCCAATGAGCGATCTTACGTTGACGTTACGAAGCTCCGTCTGTACGTGGTCACAGTTTACGTAGCTGGGCCTATTGGTTGTCTCTAGGTATTAGATATTCCTTTTTATTTTTAAATAGCGGCTTAACGTCTGGTTAACCTATAATTATCATCCATTGGGCCTGTTTTCCGTCACAAGCTTTAGGCTCCGTGTGGGAGGGAGGGGAGGACAGATGTTAAACTTTTCTTAGTTATAAGAAAAAAATATTCTCTGTATATTTTATGTAACATGATAATAGTGTATAATTTTATAAATGTGTTGCATATAATGTGATTAATTAAATGGCTCTATATTTTGTGTACCTACGTTTATGTTGTGAAAAAAACAACAGTATATTTTTAGACTTTATTTTGGCGTTACAAACCATATCTACACATAACATAGGTATACCTAGTTTACCCATGTTATGTATAGGTATGATTCGTAGTTATAGTGTCACAATATCAATAAAACTCAAAGCATTTATTTCAAATAAACCAAATACAGGGACTTTTGAATTGTCAGTGGGTCGGTCAGTCAGAAAGATGAAGCTAGTTGCCCATTCGAAAGCGTAGTAGGTTCCTATGGAAAAGAACGGGCAAGAAACTCCACGGACACTCTTTTAAATTAAAATATTGATTACATCATTCATGTATAAATTATACATGTAAGAACAATGTAGGATGACGTGCGCGTTAAAAGTGACCGTAATAAAAATATAAAAACAATTGAACAATTAAATAAGCCGTGGCAGCTAAGAAATGACCAGTCCCTACTGACGGTGCGCGGCGCTCGTTCACGAACATGACGCATGGATCAGCACCATTCAGCTCAACCATTTTGAAAAGAACTTAATGATCCAACATAAACGCGCGCCACCACCAGCGAGACATTTGAGTAAGCATGACATACTCTCAGCCGCCAGGGCACATTCAAGTTAATTAAAGTCGTACTCAGTAAATGGTAGCTTTATAGTAGGTACCAAGTGCTCACACATGTGCCATGTAATTATACAATACTAAGACTCAATACAACCACTATAAGGACAAGAAACCGATATCTAGGCATAGATTTTGTAAGGAAAAACGCAATCTTTTGAAATGGCATCCGTTTCAAGAATGGCCCCCAAAAGATAAGTTTTTCATTATAATAAAAGCGTTTTTACAATAAATATCCACATATTTATTATTTAACACTCTCCTGTAGGCCCATAAGTATAAGTAGTAATTGTAGGGTACCTGTAATGGCGGAAAATGCGTCGCCGTGCAGGATGCGTAAACGTCGCGAGCGTGACGCCATTAGTGTAACTGCTTTGCCGCCGAGAGGCGCGGGCGCAACTGAAATTTGTAGAACGGCAATATTGAACATAATACACCTTTATATTTATCCTAATATTATAAAATTCGAAAGTGAGTTATTTTGTTACGCTTTCAGGCTAAAACGGCTGAACGGATTTGGATGAAATTTGGCACATGGGTAGACCATGACCTGGATATAGGGTACTTTTTTACCGGAATTACTACCGGGTACCGAGTACACTCGTGGGATAATTTCCGACATGCACGCGGGCGAAGCCACTGGCAAAAGCTAGTATATAATAAGTTGATATTTGATTAAAAAAATAACAAGTAAGTCTGTATGAAAAGTAGCCATAATTAAACAAATAATAACAACATTATATGCAACATAGAAGCAACTAACAATCATGATCCTCTTTCCCTTGACCCAATTTATTTGGGGTCGGTCCAAGACGCCTTTTTCTTCCATACATCACATAGGCAGGAGTCATCTAAGAATTCACTTCATTCGTAGCAAACTATTACACAATCTGTTTGCTTGTAGCCTCTTTTCCTATAGCCATCGCTTCATCCATACTACCTACATCCATATTATTACAGAAAATATAATTACAAGTTCTAGAAGGAAACATTACAAATAATTTAATTTGTAAAACTTCACTTCTTGTCAACTACCCGCCACAGTACCCCTCTGTCGGGATGCGCTTGCGCCGCAAGCGTGACTCCATTAGTTCGTACTGCATCCGAGCGCCCGAAGGTAGTCGAGAGTTACCGGGAATGAGCGAAGATGTCAGCTCGTTTTAAAAAGTTTGTCTTTAATATCACATGGTTTGAAATATCACTACCTAGAACATCCTCCTGTCCTACCAATTTATACGGGGTCAGCAGAGCAGGTCTCTGCATGCACCTCCATTAGCCGTCATCTCAGTAGTCACTCTTCACCCCCTTAGTGACCATATCATCTTTCACACAATCCATCCATAGTTTATTTGGTCTTTTGGTCTGCCCATAGTCGTATAGAGTGGAGCAGTGGTGGCCCAGTGGTAACGACCCCGCCTTACGAGTTGTAGGTCGTAGGTTCGAACCCAGGCAGCCGCTTTACTTTGTGTAAATTATTTCATCACCACTGCTCTCAAAACGGTGAAGGAAAACATCGTGAGGAAACCGACATGTCCGAGAACCAAAAATTCGAAGACATGTGACATCTACCAACCCGCACTGGGCCCACGTGGTGGATTACAGCCCACTCCCTCTGAGAGGGAGGAGAGGGAGGCTTGTGTCCCATAAGTTGGGACATTATAGGCTGATTATGCATACCTACTCACATAGCCATTCACATTCATACGACAAGTTCTCTATTCCTCCGCACATTCTGTTAAAATTTCCAAATTTCCATCTCGAATCTGCCTATGACTTAGTTTCTTGAAAGTCAACCCACATATGTAGCCAATTTAGCCATATCTATACATCCTATAAAATAAATAACAAACAAAATACCCAAGAGTATCACAGTTCTAAGCCCGGTACAGATGTCGGATGCTCTTGCGCCGCGAGCGTGATGCCCACAGAACATATATACCCTGACGGGAAGAATGTCAACTTCGAACATAGCAATGGCACCCACAATGCGTGCCATCTTTGTCGTGCCATCCAAAACTTTTTTGTGCGGGAAATTTGAATCATCTCAAACTTTTTGAGCGGGAAATTTGAATAATTTCAAACATTTTGTGCGGGAATTTTGAATCGTGTGATAATAGGTAGGTGTGATTGCTTAGTTTTAAATACCATTTCGCTTGTTTTTTTTCGTTTCAATGATTTTAATTGCTAAATTGGAACGGAAAAAAACGTACGAGGTTGTTATTTGTCAATGGAGGTATTTAAAACAGGAACTGTGTTTAGTAACTTATTTAAAATAAAAAAGAGGTTTTTGAAATACATATTTTTTTATTTAGATTATAATTAATATTACTTATTGCCCACATTGGGTACATAAAAAAAACCATTGGTACATTGACGGACGTAAGTGACGGAGTTATTAACAAAACGTTCACCTAATTTATGCATGTAAACAGTTACTTAACAGCTCATAAAGATAATCGAGAATGGCAACTATTTATTTACTGAAAAAATTACAAAAAGATTTGTGCGTTTAATAAGTTATATGCAGATATCGGAATAGGTAGAGTTCATTTACCTAAACTTTGAGGGAGGAAGTAACATAGAGTGGATAATACCTCCTCTAAAATCCCGGAATAATTATAATGACATTTAAATCCCTGGATTTAAAAACCACGAATTATTTATTGGATTTTACTTACAGTTACAAATTATTGATTTGTTTGTAAATATAAATATTGATTTGATTAGAAATTTTGCTTTTTATTTTTAAAATTACCCTTTTTATCGCAATACACACAATTCACACGTCATTATAATTATTCCGAGATTTTAGAGGTGGTATTTATTATCCACTCTATGATACACCCTTCCCTGAAGTTTAGGTAAATAAAGTAAAAGAATAAATAAGATATTATTCCAAGATCCCAGACCTTTATGACAACTTATTTTCACAAAGATGAAGCCTTGTAGTGTCTCATGCAGTTTTAATACCTGTTTGTGGAGTTCGCTCAGTGACACCTGGGGAGGTACCAGGTGAGAAAGGTAACTAAAAATAAGAGTTACTTAACTTCAGTGAAATAAAAAATATATTTTGAAAATCAAAAAACCCGCCTGCCTAAAAAGTTAACTTTAATTAAAAAGAAGTTATGTAACTCTTTATTTTTAGTTACCTTTCTCACTTGGTACCTGCCCAGGTGTCACTGAGCGAACTCCACAAACACGCAGGTATTAAAAGTACATGAGACACTACAAGGCTTCATCTTTGTGAAAATAAGATATGTCATAAAGCTCTGGGATCTTGGACTAATATCTTATTTATTCTGCAGGATATCAATTTTCCTTTTAAGAGCAGATGCAGAGTACTCTTCTGCAAATTGGCGATTTTTTAAAATACAAAATCTCTTGACACAAATGTGAAACACGCTATTATATATGTAATCAATGTTTCTATATTTATGATCTGGACATTTATCGAGAAACTCAAAATTTATCGAGTTTTTAAACAAAACTTCAATTGTCCCTTTTATTTTTTTTTTATACGCCTCTGTCTCTAAAAAGCCATTAATCATTGTAGCACCACTTTCGATACAGTTAATGAGATTTGTAGAGGCGTATATGAGGGACTTTTTTATATCACTATATTCTTTAAACTCAATAAAAGTATGAGATATCTCTTGTGTCTCAGACACAAACATATTTTTACAAATTTCACATTTGTTGCGATTATTTTTTATTATAAACCCACAGACGTACGCACATGCTTGAATTTCGCCACTGCTTTCCTGCAAGCTACATTCAAATGTGGAATTTATATTTTCTTCTAACTCATTTGTTAAAATTGTGGCATGAGCAGTGGGTATATCTGTAGGTGGGGACAATAAAGATTTAAAATTTTTCAACACAACCTCATTTTCGTCATCTTCACAATTTCCGGTCCCAATAAAAGATAAGTTGCTGAGGACAGCCGTTTTAAGACCAGCAACAAATTGTCCAGCAGTAGGATTTGAATTGCAGCCACAATTGGCCCGAATGCAACCAAAAAGGTTTTCCAAAGGATCCTGCTGGAGCCTCCTTGTTTCCAAACTTTTAATTGATTTATATGTGTTAAGATTTCTCCAGATTCGTTCTATTCCATTGATTGACCAAATCCATCCTTCTTGGGATGGAGGGGTTCGTCTGCATTCTAAAAATATCAACTCTTTAAAAAATTTCTTCATAAGAGTGAAATGTGTGAGATGCGGTGAATTGTTTTTCATATTTGTCGAAAATGGTTTCCCCCTTCTTAAGTCTGGTGTGCATGCGTTGACACTATCGAACAGCTTGTCCATGTTGGAAATAACATCGGCTGTAGTGACAGCTTCTGAAGAGAGTTGCCCTGTAAACATAACACAATACATAATTTAAGATCTCATTAATACAATTGATAAATAGGATTTAAAGTTTGTTACAAGTCATACATACATAAACACACGCCTTTTTCCCATTGGGGTAGGCAGAAACTACAGAACGCTACCTGCTACGATCCTTACACACTCTTTTTACCTCGTTTACGTTCATAAATCTGGACATACATACACGCACGCCGATTGCGAGTACTACACACCCGACCTTTCTGAAGGAACATCACCAATAAGGCCACTATTATTTCCTCCTAGCTAAGGCGTCTCGTCACATGTTGTAAATACCTTCTGTTAATCTCCTTTCATTCATCCTCTCAACATGACCAAACCATCTAAGCATACTCTTTTCAATTTTTGAACCCAGTAAAATGTATCACCTATCACACATTAAACAATATTTTTACTTGGGCCTAGGCCTATTTCCAGCAGTGACGGCCCACATTCCTTTTTCAACGTCAATTTCAGGGACTTGTGTGAATAGATAGTCAGTCATCAGTCATATTTTGTTCTTGTTTCGTTCATAGCAATACGATGAGACGCACCGGTAGTGACGTGCCTGATGTGTGTAGCCAACATCCTACAACTTCTACGTAATTATATTTTTTGACGTGACTGACTAGCGACGTAATGTTAACGTGACTGATGTGTGTGCTAGAACCTTTATAAGTTGAGTATGTATTGGATAGTAGCTTAAAAACAAACCAATTCTTAGATCTCATGTTAGAATATAATTTTGTACAGCATATAAAAGTACCAACGCGAGAGACCCAAACCACCTCAACGTGTCTAGATCTAATTTTTACAAATTGCAATATAAAATCACACACCACAGTGGAAGAGTTGGGGTTCTCTGACCATAGTAGTACAATAATAAAATTGGCTGTACCCCGGCAAACTAGACAGTAAGTCTGGTGTGTTGAAAAGAGGCTGTTCAATAGCAAAAACACAATGTTTCAAATCTAAACTAAAAGATATAAAATGGAACGATATAATCAAGCCCGGTAGGGATATTGATGTAAACTATGAATCATTTAACATTACACTTACTGACATACTTAATCAATCCATACCAAAGACAAAATTAAAGCTAAAAACAAACTATAAAAAACATTGGCTAACTAAAGGCATCAAAATTTCTTGTAAAAATAAAAGCCTTGAAAAAATACTCTCCATTAAAACAAATACCCTTTTAATTAAACAACATTACAAAATATATGAAAAAGCTTTAAAACAAATTGTAAAAAAAGCTAAAAAACTACAGTATATAAATAAATAAATAAATTAATGAAATCTAATAATAAAGTAAAGACTATGTGGAAAATCATAAACGAACGAACGAATAAAAACGTAAAAAGGTAAAAAAAAAACATATCGCGTAAATGACAATGCTATCTCGGACCCGAAGCAAACAGCAAATTATATTTAATAACTTATTTGCGTCTATCGGAGAAGGATATGCGCAAACCCCCGGCAAAGAACCGCGAAACATTTCTGTGGTCCACCGCACAGAAAATACCATGTCCCTAAGTACAGTAGGTCCCAGTGAAATAAATTTAATATTGAAAAGCCTTAAAAACAAAAACAGCTATGGAATAGACGAAATACCACCGACCCTAGTCAAACAGTGTGCAGATGAGCTGACCCTTCCATTCTACTTGCTAGTCAATCTGTCTTTTGAGGAAGGAAGATTTCCGAACTACCTAAAAAAAGCCATTATAAAGCCAATTCACAAAAAAGACTCAAAAACCGACCCCTCTAATTACCGCCCTATTGCTCTTTTACCTACAGCCTCGAAAGTATTCGAGAAAGCGATGTGTAATCGCGTCTATTCGTTTTGCGTAAAATATAAAATTTTTAATGAATCCCAAAATGGTTTCCGAAAAAACCACTCTACAGTTCTAGCAGTATATAATTTTCTCCAGGAAGCCATTAATATAATTGATAACAAAAAATATGCCGTAGGTATACTGTTAGCTTACGATAAAGTGCAATTCGACATTCTATTTAACAAACTACAAGGAATAGGGATCCGCGGAAATCTTACGAATGGTTCAAATTATATTTGGAAAATAGAGAACACCAAGTCGAAGTAGAATACTACAACGAACATGAAAAACGAATCGCAATACATTCGGTCGGATAGCAAGCAAATTAACGCCTCAATCCCCCAAGGGAGTGTTATTGGATGCCTCCTATTTATCATCTATATAAATGACCTCCCTACAATAATAAATGAATCATGTGTTCTGTTTGCCGACGATATCTCAGTACTAACTTCTTGCCACGACAATACCAACTTAACCGAAATACTTACAAGCATACTTAACAAAATAGTAACTTGGATGACAGAACACAACCTTGAATTAAATTTCAATAAAACTAAAATCATGTCCTTCCATCCACGTCAGAAAACCCCTTTAGACTTAACATTTATTTACAACGACGCAAAAATTGAAACAGTAAAAGAATTCAACCTACTCGGCTTATCCATAGATACACATTTAAATTGGAAATCACATATTAAAAAAATCAGGTCAAAGCTATCAAAATTTGCCTATATAATAAATTACCTAATTTGCCCTCTGCGAAATAAAAAAATCCACAAACCTCTCCACTGCTCTGGTTAAGTATTATGCCTATGCATACGCATGGTTAAACTACGGCGTAATATTATGGGGAAATAGCGTAATTTCAACACTATTCATACTACAAAAACGACTGATTAGAATACTAGTTAACATAGATAACACAGACAGCTGCAAACCCCATTTCCATGAACATAAACTTCTAACCCTACCTTGCATATATATCTTGGAAATGTGCAAATTTGTTAGAAATAATCAAAAACTCTTCACTACACGCGAAAACATACAGACTCACTACATACTACGACACAAAAATAGACTAAACCAATCAGGTTCTAAGCTAAAAATACACTCCACAAGCACTTTAGTAATGTCAGTTAAAATATATAATAAACTACCTGATGAAATTAAAAATGAACAAAAATTTAATATCTTTATAAATAAATTAAAACAATTTCTAATCTGTAAATGTTATTATAATGTACATGAATATTTAAATTATAAATTTAATAAATGAACAATAATAGCAAAAAAAAACCGCAATAATAATTTATTTATAATTACCAATGATAATAATAACATATGTATAATTTAAATAAATATTAATGTATAAATCCAATATATGAGTAGTGAAAATTATATGTACACAATTAGTTATTAACCTACCTACCTACACAAAACGAAAGAGTAGATTAATATTAAAATTGTTTAACAAATATCTATAATAGCCCTCCTACTAATTTTTATGTTGTTATGCCCGACAGGGCCCACAATGCTCCAAAACGAATGTATGTCTTTATGTACCTACCACCTAAGTTCACATTGTGGAATGCAATAAACGTATTGAGTAAGTTTTATTTACCTTGTGAAATTTTTGCATACATCCCTGCAGCAACTGAATGGCTTAAGACTTGTGCAGCTAGCTTTACCTTCATCTTCTGCTTCGTATTTGGGTTTAAATGTTCTTGTTTTAAACAAGGCGCAAAAACGAAATTGGGGTTGCTGTTATCTGCCTCATAAAACTCTTTTACATGGCTCCATTTAGCAACACCTGTAAAAAAAGTGAGTCTTAATTTTTAGTAAATAGGACCTATGTATAATATTAAGACTGTTATAAAATAAAATATCTTACCAAATCCAATTCGATCATTTGATGTTATATTTGTAGGACATTTAATGTCATACTTTAAAAACATATTTCTAAAGCATTTGAGCAAATGTGGATTATCAAAAATGGTAACTACTTCTCGGTTACGAAACAGAATATCGACTGCAAGCAAGCAATACCTCCTATCTGACTCTGGGTGGATTTTAAAGGGGAACAATAAAACTTAATAAAAACCTTATTCCGAGGTATAATGAGATACTGAAACTCCAAGTTTTCTTTTTTTATGTATAGTATTGATTAATAAAGTTTTTTTGTTTTTATTTTGAGTCTAAGGGTAGTTTATGGTAGATACGAGTTATTGGTATGGAAAATCTGATGCAAATATTGCAGATAGAATTTATTGGTATTAAAGTTCTAAATAAAAACAAGTAATTTAATGAATTATTTAATGAAAATAATCTTACAATTCTTCATAATTATGGTAATTATTTGTAATCACAAATTATGTTCAATCTAATAGAAAGTAGGTACTTATAAAAAAAACAGTCTTCTCTTAGTAATAAACACCTAGTCAGTCTCGTAATTAACAATCAGCATTCAGTTTAAAACTTATTTTAATTATGCGGTAAAGCATCATAAAATGCATGACAGTCCACCGGAATTACGCTCTTCAATTCTTGCAGGTGTGCAAATTTTGTATCAGTGATAGGGAGCTTATTCCGATGAAGTTGTTTATATTGTGTTACGATGGGAATTTTGGTAACTCGCTGAGGCAAACATTGCCAATCATCAGAATGACTGGTTTTATACTGTATCTGTCCCTCTGGAACATACATCAATGCTTTTATATCCGTCACCTTTGGGTCCCCTGGTTTTCTTCCTGGTCTGATAGAATTATAACGCCAAGTTGACGTGTCTGTGTAGTCTTTAATAAAATCATAATCAATCATTGTCGTCTCGTAAGGATAAGGTTTTTGTCTAGCCTCCAAAGTTGCAGATAGATAGTCACTGGGCAAATGGATCAAACGGTTTTTCAACTTCCGTTCTATCGCGCTATGGACAGAATCTCCCTCCATTTGAGTGTGGCCGACCTCCAAATATTTTTGAATTATAGTTACATTATGTTGCATCGAAAAATTGAGTAGCGCATTACTCAAAACATTATTTCGATTCTGTCCAGTACATCCGTCACTGTATACAATTATCGGGAGACGTTTAGGGATGCAATATTTAACTAAGTAGTCCGTCAATAATGAAGCGAAAGTTGAAGCTGTAAGGTCTGCATCCACCTCTGTGAACCAGTAACACATTACATGATGCGTAGTCAGATCATAAACCGAATAGTTGTGCAATGCCAGCTTCGTTTTATAATACACCGCACTTGCTGTAACAAAAGGGCATACTTTGACAGCTTGAAGATCTACTGTGAGTACTATACACTTTCCCTCACTAGCCTCCAGCTTGTCTCTAGCTTTTTCAGCTCTCGCATTATCCTTGCGAATAAGATGAGCCTGATAATCAAATTCTGTTACATTGCCTGTCTTGAAACCTTCGCATGTGTCGCACATATCTTTTTTTAATTGATGTATGGCCAAATTCTTCTCTTTAAACATGTTATTAAAATTTTTCATTGAGTATGGAACGGCATCACGAGTTTCACAGAAGCTTTTATAGATTTTGTAGAGATTTGCTATAGAATGGTAAATTGGTTCCAGAAAAATTTTATTTGTGTTTTGTCGGTTATAATGCGATGGCATTTTTGGCAACGAGTCGAAAAATTCATGTAACACAGCTAATCTTTCAATCCTTAAGGTATCAACAGATCTCACTCTAGATAAATCAGCACTATCCTGAGATTTATGCATCCCGTACTGGCTAGATCTAACCCAGGAACGTACTGAAAATGGCCCGATGCTTAGGGTGTTTAAGAACATCTTTTTACATACCTTTTTAACGCTACTGTTCCCACTAGAATCCGTCACAGTCAAGCTATACTCAAAAGAACCCTTACGTCTGGAATCGTTTTGAACAGTACATTTCTTTTTGTTCTTACATACCACATGGCTAGCTACGAATATCTTCCGTTGATCCCAGTTCATCTCATTCCAGAATTTATTAAAAATGTGAGTTCTATCTTCTTCCAATATGTCTGCACACTCTCTTACGCTGCTTTTTTTACAAAACTCAGATTCACAACGGCCTGCCATTACCCTTGCCGTCCGATGTTTATTTTGCTTCATTTTTTGTCCCCTTGGACGCGAGTAACCCAAGTATGGTTTACCTTCCATACGCAAACGCTTATTCAAGTTCTTCTTCCACAACTTCTTATCTGCCTTACGTCTTCGACGAATACCACTGCTCATATCTCCATAAAAAATTTCGTCCTGGTTAGAAGTACTTTGTACGGAATCATGATTCATTTTGACATTCTTCAGTTTCCACTGATTCAATGTCTGAATCAGAATGTTCAGTTTCGGATGTATCCAAAGATAGAGTTACAGATAATGTGGTTGCACTACAAGTTGATCTACTGCTGCAGCGACTTAGATTGAAAGATGCAGGAACTTCTAATACCTCATTTGGTGAACTCGGGGTATCCAACGATGCAGGAACTTGCAATGACATGCTAGAAGTTGTAGATTCCATTACCTCGTTTGGTGGAGATCTGGTATCCGCTGGGTCATTTTTATCACAAAGACAAAGATTTATTAATTTAAGCGTTCGTTCACTCGGCATGTTTACCTACAAAACAATACAAAATATCGTGTTAGTAAGACGCGTAAATGTAAAGAGTTAGTGACAATAACTTCGATCTGATCAGTCAAACAAGTAGTAGCGACATAACAACAAAAAACCTTGAGATGGAAATACCTCTTAACTATCACTCGAATCTTACAACTTATTTTCTCAAGGCAAAGACCGACGTTTTAATATATTTTTTTATAAAATAAGTTAATATTAACCTTCGTCATCAATTATAACATTCAGTTACAACTATTAATATTAAAAAACAAGTGTAATACTTACTTTTTGTCTGGACGAACAGGTGCCGACCGGTTCTCAATACGAAAAGAACTGTCAAATTGCGAGATAGGAGAAATTTCTACCACATTTATTTGCGCGCGAGTTAGTAGCTATTTCTATAAGCGATTTTTCGTGACTTAGCGGCTTTGGATACTTACGAGTTTTTGTCACGCGAAAGATCTCCACATTTCACAACAGATGGCATTAAAAACAATTTATAAACAAAAATGTCAGATAGGAGGTATTGCTTGCTTGCAGTCGATATATGGCTGCTCTACAGATGCTCCCAACATACTTAGAGCTCTCTTATTCACACCATCCATATCGCACACTGAAGCTGAAATATTGATTCCAGCGTCAAAACGAGTGTTGCAGAACCTGAAATGATTAAGGTAAATCAATATGGTACAAAAATAACTACTACATATCTTGACAAAATAGCAATTAAAATACCACAATGCTCACCTACTTTATAAGAACAGACAGCCTATCTGCAGTCACAGATCCGCTAGAGAAATAGTAAGCAATTGGTTGCTTCAGCTTTTTCCGAATTCCACCAATCATAAAGACAAGGGCATGGGTTGCCATTTGTGGTGACCTGCCCTGCAATGCATGGTCTTGATACCCCTCAATCAAGTCTTCCTTCTTATTATAAAACAAATTTTTTTTTTATTGACATCTCGTCAAACATCAGGATATATTAATTTTCTGAGGAATTCTGTTCCTTTATTGTTTTTTTTCAAAACAGTAAAAATTTGCTCATTAATACCGACACTTAAAGTTTTGCAATTCCCCTTGCAGAAATAATGCAAAAGTTGGGGATATTTTACATTTTAATATTTCATGTATTGAGTCATTCTTGCTCATTACTTTAAGAAATGATTCATTTTTCAGATGCTTTAACGATTTTTGGAGTCTGTTTATTTTTCTCATGTGATTTTTCATTTTCATCAACATTTTATGATTGTCTTTTTTAGTAATCAATGGATTTGTAGCAGCAATAGGGCTGACCTCAGTAATTTGAGAAATAGGACTAGCCTTGTGCCGATTAATGGTACATTTCTGATTCTCATACAAAGGTTGGATAATTTTAGATGGCCCTGCAACAGGCTCAGACACATTTGGATCAGCGATTGTGTTTTGACTATTCTCATACAATGGTTGAATGGTTACTGATGGACCCACAATAGGCTGATTCACAGTCAAAACACAGTTCATTATAGGGTCACCGGATGTGATCTGAAAATTTCAAACAATGAAATCATTATTTACTCGTATGTAATGTACAGCATTGGTTCAGAAAGATGGCAAAATTTAAAAATAAAAAAATCATTTAATATAATTATTGTTGCTTTTACAAAACAATGAGTCATAAGTTACATATTTGAAAATTACCACCATTGCTAACTAGATAATAATATGTTTACATTAGCACGAGAAAAGCAAGACAAAAGAAGTTATAAAGACAGTATCAAAAGAAAGATTAACTAACCTTATCACATTCCGCATCTGGTGCTGCAGATTTGACTAGCCTCTTTCCAGAATTATCAACAAATGATGATGTCTTAAAATGTTTTGTGCATAACATTAAATGTCTAGAATGCAGCTTGTTATGAAAATCTGGTGACGACCAAGAGTCATGAGGAAAACAGTATTTCGCCCATAATTCACATCTGAAAAAATACAATTAGATAAATTAGCATTAATTTACAAATTTTGTTATGAAAGTTTTATGCCCTATCTAGTACTATGCTCAAGTAGTGATTTCTACATAAATTTCATCCAACCATTTGCTATAGGTACATATTTTGACATTAACATAACTATTTAGTTCTTTATTTCTGCATAGTACATCATTGTGTCAATTGCCCACAAGGAACTTCTTTGAGCTACAAGTGATTTCTATGTGTACCAATACACCTTTGCCTACCTCTTCGGGGATTAAAACAAGCATGATATTAATGTTATTATTTCTATGATGATAGAACAAGTGGAAGACCGACATGGAAATGGTCAGCAATTTAAAGTAGTAACTAGCGAGAAATGCTGAAGACTGAATGTCAATAAGATAAGCTGGTAGCCAAGGCGACACATGATAATTTTTCAATACCTATTTTTGTCTACGTCTCTATTTCAGTGGTTCATTTTTTTTTTTTATTTACCTATCTTATAATAATTTTAGCAAACGTACCTTAAGCTATTTGTTCTCCCAGGTTTAGGAAAACGATGCAAGGTGATGTTAGGATCCTGAGCAGGGGAACATCCACACTTGTAACATTTCCTTTCGTTTTCTTTCATGGTGAAAGAAAAAATTGAGTCTCTGTCTCTTTAACACAATGCACAGCACTTGTTTTGGAGTCTCTGTCTCACAGTAAACACTATAACGGAGGAACGGGATGCTCAACTCAACGTTAGTAATGTCGGAATTAAGTTTATAAGGAAATACAAACTTAATTTACAACACAAATAAGCAAGAACACAACCGCAAGCGCAAGCGATCCGCCATTTGTAATTTTGTTTAGTTATCTTTGGGTTGCTATTGTCATAACTTGCCTTCATAATATAGTATTATTTTTTTTACATTTTACAAGTAACAATACTACAATCAAAAAGAAGTAAACACATTAAAAATAATAGTATATACTTCAGTATCATAGGAAGTTCATAAAAAAATTGATTAAATTGAAGCGTCATCGTCACTTATAATAATATTTCTTTCATGGCAACATAAAAAACGTGCGAGAGAGATGCTAGATATTATTCCGTCTCGCTTCTTTGTAGCCCCCCAAGGTCATCCCCGGTACCAAACTGCTACTAAGAAGTTGACCGGGCCTGGTGATGCCATTAGTTCGTAGTGCCGCCGAGCGCCGCGGGCACCCGAGTCTTGCCGAGAACAGCCGAAGCTGTCGGCTTCGACGCTAAGTATTATGAAATTGTGTGAGGATAGTTGAAGAATGGGCGGAATAAAACATGTTTTTGAATAAGATGTCGGATTCAGGTATCTTGGTAGATGCGCAGAGGAAAGTTATCGCTAATTACAATGAAAATACTTAGCGGGATTTTATACAAAAGCTAAAATAAAGTCAGGTATTAAACCAGACTGTACAATCGTTAATTTTACTATCATTAACTAGTAAAATGAATCCAAGACTAGCTCAAAAAGTAAGTCGTAAATCGAAACCATTTCGTAAAGATATCATGAAAATTCACGCCACTAGATGGCGCCACTTTGACAAGAGGTCTTCCATTTCGACAATGAATATAAAATATATGATGACGTTCAGCATTCGTTTAATTCATTCGTTCATCATTCAGTCACCAAAAAGGCATATGTAGGCGCTTTGACACTTGACAGGTGCACGGATCTAAAGTCTCAGTGCTGCCATCTAGTGAACGCCATTTCAAAAAACCCGCCTTTAGCATGGGCCGTTTCCAGCTCTCATGTGCTGAGCATGAGCTATATTTGTACTGTTTCATTTACACAATAGATAGTAACAAAGACCTATGATAATGTGTTAAAAGGAATTAGAATCTATGGAACATTAACCCCTATAAGGCTTTATGGGCTACGGTGCCATCATCAGCCTATAATGTTCCCACTGCTGGGACACAGACCTCCTCTCTTCGACAGGGAGTGGGATGTAATCCACCACGCGGGCCCAGTGCGGGTTGGTAGATGTAGGTAAATATAACAACTTAAGACGTATTGCCTCCGACTGCATCAGATTATTTATATGGTTATAGAAATAGGTCATCTTGTGTTCATCTTTTTTTTAAATTCACTATTTACGCAGTCGGGTTTTTATTAAATAGAATACCCAACAGTTTCAGTAGTTTAGTTAGGTACCTACTTACTTTGAATTCTGGCTAGAATCACACAATTTTCAATATACTTTCCCTCATTTATATAAAACCCTTCTTACCAACCCTACCTTAATCCACTCTTCCAACAAACCATGGGATGTTCTCCGAGTCTCCGGGAAACTCAATCAGCGTAATGGGTCGGCGCGCAAACTATGCATTTTGCTGATCACTCACGATTTATTTCAATATTCCACCTTGCGGTAATGTTCGGCCATGGACGAGAATATTATATTATATTATACTCTACCCCGCGGGTTCGTCCGCCTAGGACAACTAGCGGTTGTTGAAAAATCAATTTTGTACTTTGTCCATCTAATTATGTAAGGATTGATTGTACATACATATTTATATAAGAGCTAGCATGTAAGACTTTGGTCAACAAATGATTTATCAAAGTTTCCGCCAATCGAGGCTTTTCAGTTTAAAAAAAAACATGAATTATACTTTATTGTCTTCAGGCTCCATTATATTTATCATGGGTTTACTAGGAGCAGGTGGTGGCACAGTGATAATGGCCCCGACTTATGAGTCGGGGGCAAGTAGACGCGCTTTACTTTGTGTAAACAATTTCATCACCACTGCTCTCAAAACGGTGAAGGAAAACATCGTGAGCAAACCGGAAATTTTCGACGATTGAGCGACAATTTTCGACGGCTTGTGAAGCCAAGTCAGAGGCCCATGGCCGCATAAAATCTCAGACACCACACGAAAAAGAAACTAAGATGAAGAAAGGTGAAATATCACTACTGTATTCCAACATAGTGCTGTTTGCTTAAAAAAAAAAACAGCGAACAGTCTACCTCTTTCTTATTTATAAGTTTTCAAGCAAAATCTTTAACCTTAACGGCGTGACTTAACAGACATCTAAATTCCAAATGATACATCAATATAAATAATTAGCAGTTGGAACTTCCATTAGCTATAATTATTTTCACTGAATTATGTATGAAAAATCATCTTTAGGTACAATCAACACGCAATGAAAAATCATACCAAAAAGAGCTTCAAAAAGTATTAAACATTTATCAAAGCTACCTAGGTAGGTACAGCCACTAAATTAATTTCCAAATCCGCATAACTGCGAGAGGCAAGGCGATGTCTCTTGTCATGTTTCACATTATGCCTCGACGTGAATGCAATGCCTGTCAAATACGCGAACTGACGGCTCGGATTTGATGTGAACTGTGAACGTAAATAATATGGCGGGATGTTATAAAATATAGGATTTATGGGTGAGTTTTGATCTTTTCATGAAGACTTGCAAAAAAAATTGACCTCTAGACGAAAAACTGAAAGAGGACAATTAATTGATATACTGAATAAACAGGCACAAACCATTAATATTACTTATTAAAGCAAAGCTAAAAAGTTATTTAAGAACTTAGAAGTCAAACTGTGGAGTAGATACTTTAAGCTTAATCAATCATTTAAAGATAGTTAAATCACAAAGCTTGTAAGTTTTTGTAGCTTACCTAAATAATAATTTAAAAGATATTTCTTAATCTTCTCAATGAAGTCCTAACCAATTTTAACACAACCACCTTCCACAGAAACTCATCTAACTTGATACAACTGGCGCCATCTATTAAAAATAAATGGAACTAACCTCCATTACAAAAGCTATCATGGGTTTTTCTTTCCCAGTTTTTCTTTATTGAAGAAATTATAGTTGCTGCCAATTATATTTTAATATGCATTTAAAATAAATGTATATATTAACTAGCTTCTGCCCGCGACTTTGTTCGCGTGGAAGTCGTAAGATACCAAGAATAGAAGTAGGTAGTAGGTACTAAAATAACAGCCACGTTTTTATAAAACTTCCCTGAATACAAGGTTTATAGTTTTGGTCTCAGGAGCCAAAATATAAAAAGAGTCAGGACTGGTGACGCGGGGGCAAGTGACGTACGTGTGAGAAGCAGCTCGTCCTGAGTTAGCAATTTCCTATTGCTTGCGAAGATTTTCGTTTTTAGTGAGTTAACGAACGCCTGCGTTCCTGTATATACTGCCTAATGGCCCGACATTGATAGGTACATTGAATGTTACATTCTTACAGATTATTCCTGACTAACAGCTATCACAAAAATAAAATAGATATCATAACAGGCACACATACGTCATTGATTGAGATATCGTAACGCTAATCCATGTAAATAGGTATTATGCGAAGAGCAGACCTACAGCATAAACTTGTCTCTGTTATAAAAAGACCCTGCAGTAAACAATTTTAACGCCAGAAATAATTACATTTTACCAAACACATAATTCAAGTAAACCAACCTAATTTTTTTTTACGACAACACCAATTTGTAATGCCAGATCAACACACAACAATATTTACTCAGACTTGAATCAATCGTTCTGAATACCGTCTCCCATTACAAGGTCAAACGGAAAATCGATAAAGTTCAAGGTCGCTAGTTCAAGAACACCTGTAGATAATGAATACTAGTGTAAGTAAATGGTAAGTAGTGGGAAATCGTGAATTCGAGCTATTAAAGTAACAATATTTTGTATTATTGTAGAATTTCATAGTAAGATGATGACATTCGGGGTATGAAAGACTTACTTTTGCTTGCGACTAGAGTCTGCTCCCATGACTTTCCAATTTTCCCATGCAATATTCTGATTCCCAGATTTGATTTACGAAAAAGCCTTAAGGCTCCTACATACTGGCGCGACGCGACACAAAGACACCGCATATAGCGCTACAAGCGGTGCCTTTGTGTCGCGACAAGTCGCGCCAGTATGTAGGAGCCTTTACTCAACATTGGTTTCTGTCTTCAATGTAATAGGTAGTCCGTTCTCTATCCTACTAATATTATAAATGCGAAATTTTGGATGGATGGATGGATGTTTGTTACTCTTTCACGCAAAAAGTACAGAACGGATTTGGATTAAATTTGGCACATAGATAGTTTATAACCAGGAATAACACATAGGATACTTTTTATCCCGATATACCCACGGGGTCAAAACTTATGCGGGTGAAACCGCGGGGCGCATCTAGTCAGTTATAAATCAATCAATCAGCTTCAGTCAAGTGTTGAATATGTTCCTACCTAGAACCGGAAGACTGGAATGTTTGAAGAAAAATGTCACAACATTCAACAAATTTACAAAAATTTCTTATAATATTCTCTATTTGACACACCTGTATTGGGCATATCAACAGATTGTTATCTTTTCATAACAATTTTAGCATTCGTTCTCGTAGGTAAGTAATATCTTTATTTTTAGAAGTTCCAACAATTACCTTAGGTACAAATATTTATATTGGTAAAAAATAAATTATTAAAAAAAAAAACAAAAACCCGACTGCACAAACACATAACTGAAAAGGGAAAAACAAGCATTATAATCTATAGAATTTAGGTATCGCAGGCGGGGACAATCAAAAGTTACACCATATTTCAGGTTATTCGTTTGTAATGTTTGTCTGAAAGGGTGCTTGCAGCAAACATTACCTTCCTTCTGGGACAGTCGGGTAAAAATATCGAATACCTAGAGCCATTTACATTTTTCCCAAAAAAATAAGTTACATGGTCTGGCAGTTCTGAGTATTTTTTGCGGCCTAGCCAAATGTCCTTTATTTGGTATTGTTCGTTGAATCGTTGAGCTCCTTTAGTTCTAAGTTGAGCTGCACAACTACTGACAAATGCGTGCACTGACTGGACAGGTCCACTCAATCTGTGTGGTTCTTTCATCAAAAGACCATTTCAGACACCAATCGACATGGTCTTCACATGATCTGACCAAGATTATGTCTGGACTTTAAAAGAGACTGACCTCTGAGTTTGTTTCGGCCTTTCTTCTCAGAGTAGTCAGATACGAAACGCCGACCTCATCTAGTTTAAAAAAATATGTTTGACGTGTAAAAGTGTTTGTAAAAACCTACTTACAGAAATAAAAACATTTATCATTTACTCGGGCTACAATTGCACTAATTATTAAATATTTTATTGTGACCTTCAAACCCGTCTTAAATAAATTGTTTTTATTGCGTCCTTTGTATGGAAGCACCATTCATAATTATTATTCATATTTCATTGCTTTTATATAGCTTATAAAATCTTTTTCTTGTTAATTAATAGGACGACTCAATTTATGTTGCATATATTGATTAATTGGTAGTTATTGTGCAAAAACATAACCATCATTGGCACCTATAAATTGACATGTGGGTGTGTAAAGTATTCAAAGACTACCTCCTCTCTCTCTATCTACCTCTTCTAAGAATTCAGGCATGAGTCGCAAAGCTTCATGGCGCTGATTTTATTGTGCTTAATTTGTTTTATGTCAGGAATGGAACAGCTAGCGCCATATTTTGAAAATTTTCCTAAATACACTTTTCAAAATATGTTATTTGAATAAATTATTAATCAATTTAAACGAAAAAAAAAACTAATTCAGAAGTGAATTTTCACAATGATTTCCCCGATAGCAAAATTCATCATTGTTATTAATTCCTTTTTAATTTTATTATAGGTACAGGTCCAACTTGCCTTCACAGGTATAATATTATAACACTTTCGCAACAAAACAATAAATCACAATAAACGACAACACTAACCCTAACGAACTTAAGTTCTAACAATAGATGCGCCCACGCAACCGAATGAACTAATCGCTACGATGATCGATTCAGATCCCGCTAAGAAACTATTCCAGTGATGAGTTTTATTGTTCTGTGTTGCTACTTTTAAATTGTGCTTTGGAGTATTAAATTAAATGATTGAAAGTTATAACACATTTTTAGAATCACTACCATCAAACAATTGCCACCGAATTAAAAAAGATTCATGTCTTTAGTCTACGTGAGTCATTCATTTCGTTGTATATGTTTTCTAAATTGGGTCTAAAACATATTATTATTACATAAATTTGTGTAAACAGTCGACATGCTTGGAAACATGCTGGTCCAGCTCATAGGACAATCTAGAGTCTAGACAAAGTCAAACTGGTTGCTATTTTCATTGTTCGATTTATTATTTGATACAAATAATAAATCAATGTTGAATTTAAATTCTGTGATTACTTTAACTCACACACTGACCTATTACTTTATTTATTATTTTTAGGAAAACGTATACTTTTACAATGTTTGTAAATATGTGAGCATCATGTACCTATCACATAATTAATTTATCTGTCATTGCTTTATTTTTCATTCTTTTTTTTTACCTATTTTGGTATACCTAGTAATTTTATTCTAGGTGCATCGTGTTGACATATAATTTTAAAATGTACATATACAAAATTTTGTAAAACATTTTAATAGAGTAACGGTGGAGTGTCTTGCCCATTTTTCTCCATACGAAACTACCTTTTGGAAGGGGCAACTAGAATCAATTCAATTTTTTTTGTAAATGTTGACGTTCAAAAGTGCCTTTTATGTGCCTATTTGAAATAAATAATTTGACTTTGACTTTGACTTTGACATTTACTTGTTTTCCAAAACGAAAATTCTGCGAATTTGAATGAAGTATCGTCTTTATTTCAAGACAACAGTATCTACTATTTAGAACCAGGATCTCACCTACCAAAGGTTCACACGTATTTTTTTATTTGTTGCTAGCATTCAAACTCCTTAAAAAAAACACCTGTCCAACTTTTGCCAGAACTTCGTGACTTTGTCAATAGCTGACAATTAAAAAACTAAACTAAAGAATTTTAACAATCGCCATTCTCTCGAGCTCATTCATAAAATTGATCGGAAATTCACACCTTTGGGCAATTATTTTATTAATTTATCGGTCACAATGAAAAATTATGTTTTAATGGTTTAATTGCGAAAAGGCATCATCAATTTTGAATAATAACTTGTAAAATATGTAAATTATTGTAAACGGTGCGGGTGACTCGTTTTTGTTAAAGCGTGGGTAGTTTATTAATTTTTCTTTCACCTAAAACTGAGTAAGTACTATGTTTGTGTAATTTTCGTAAAAATATCACGATATCGAACGTAGGAACTCAACCTAAATGGAATTCGAGAAAGTCGTACAGTGGAATTGATTGTATCTTCTAGGTGAATCTTTATGTTGGAAAATATTATAACTAAATATTTTGGTTATTGTCATGTAAGGCAGATTTATATATGAAATTAACATTTGTAAGAAAATCAAATGACAATAACAATAAAGACGCCAACTACCTATTTAAAACAAAACAGAACACTCTGAAGAACTTCATAATTACTCATAATTAATTAAGCGAACATATTTCCATACTTAGGCACTAAGTACTAAGTTATTCCACAAACCCACTATCACTTAATAATAAATAGATAAACATACTATTATAACTTAGTATATCACCACATCATCACATTGAAGGGGCTAAATGATACGAGTAACAGCCGCACGGTTCAAGGTTAAGCTACGCTTGCCGCGGTCGGTTTGTGGATGGGTGACCATCATCATTACATATCTTGGTAATCACCTCGAAAAGCACAATAATCCTTTGGTTCGTAGATGTTTGACAGTCGTTACAACTCAGAAGCCTAAAAGTCTGTCAACCAGTCTTACCAAGGGGTATCGTGTTAGCCAGTAATTGGGTTTTGGAGGTCAGATAGGCTGTCGCTCCATGTAAAATACTGGTATTCAGCTGCATCCGGTCAGAATAGAAGCTGACCCCAAAATAGTAGGGTAAAAGCTAGGCAGATTGATCATCATCACATCAAATGGGTAGGTACCTGCCGGGGTCGCGGGAAAGTCCGAAAGGGTCACCGAGGCCCCTGGCAACGCAGGCAACGGAAGGAACACGGGTGGGTTTTAGTCAGTAAGAGTCTGACATACCCTCCCGCTCCGCCCAGAGCGGGAGAAGTTATTTGATAACTTCCCACCCAAAAAAAAATGGTAGGTGAACATCAACCACAATAAGTCAACGCTAAATATTACATAGCAAACACTATAATTACAAACTTATATCATAAATTAACTAAGTGGGTGATCACTAGGAGTATTGCAGCTGCAATGACGAAGTACAAAGGCAACACCCATCACACTAGGTTCCCGAGATCGTATCAACATGACGAACATAACTTACGATGTGATTTTACAACGGGTAATTAAATAACATTTTGGTATAAACTTGTGTTGGGAAATTTGTAGGTAATAATTATCTTCAGTCTCTCAATGGCACTAAACAATCCCTTCAATAGCACCTGTCACATGAAATAGGCAATTAGGCAAATAACAATGCACCTGTGGATACTTCAGTTGACAAGTCACAACTCTAGTCGCCAGTAATTTTAGGGTTAGGTACAGAACTAAAATCGACACTGGAAATGCTGTACCTACCCCACCCAGTGTACAACAAGTTACACAAATATTTTATTAATATTATTAGTCCTTCTACCTTAATTTTAGTAAGTCGAAGATCTTAAGCAGACATTCTAGAATCAGAATCAGAAATTTATTTACTATGAATGCAAGTAGGTACAGGCATAAGATGTTGTACATAAATTAAAATATGAATACAAAAAAAACAATGTCAACAAAACAAAACAGAAATTAAAGTGAAGACAATTAATAATATTTTAGTCAATAAGTCTTACATGGTCAAATTTACAATTAATTATAAGAATCACAACCTGGATAAGCTCATATCATTTAGAAAGTCTCTCGTTGAGTAATAACATTTGCCTTAAAGTTATGCAGTTACCTTAGATTTAAAAACGTGTTTAAAAATGTTTACAGAACTATCCTTAAAACCATGAGGTATTTTATTATAAAGCATAGGTCCCATTGTCATAATACTTTTCCTTAAGGCGCTGACAAGACCCAATTGACCAAAATAGGCTTCTCTTCAGAAAGAAAATTGCCAAATCTGTATAGTTTGTGGTAGCGGAAAAAATATATGTTAATTTTGAACATATTTCCCAGAACTTGGTTGTCACCAAAACACGTTTTGAAAAAAAAATCTCGATACAAACTAACGTTAAACTAACCTCTTACCTTGAGTTCTAATCCAAAATATCTGTATTAAATATCAACATAAATTACGTATTTAATTAATAACAAGTACGTCTTATTCTAATGCAGAACTTGGTTGCTTTTTATTTTCGATTACTCAACTCAATTCTGAGTAAATAGATAATTACTTCATATTTTGCAATAAATTACAAGTGTTTTGTCGTCGCGCTTCTCTTTCTTTTCTATGCAATCTGACAGTGACCGCGGTTTAGGTGTTGTCAGCGTCTTAATAGTGCTGTTTTCGTACTTTCATAGATTACTAATTCCAGTTTTCACTCTACCTTGCTAAATAAGTAGGTTCGTATCATAAACGCATTTTAGCAATTTCTACCTTACAGGAGGCGTAAACAAAGATATAAAACCCACATGAATCGATTTCTTGGTTTAAATACATAAATCTTAATTCGATCTAAATATCTGTTAGTAATCGAATATTACCTTCGCTAATAATTATTATTTTCATGTTAGTCTTTATAAGACTAACAACGGTGATTTTCATTTAAACATTTAAACTAGACACTTGACCTGTAGATTTAAGACGCTGACAACACCTAAACCGCGGTCACTGTCAGATTGCATAGAAAAGAAAAAGAAGCGCGATAACACAACGCTTGTAATTTATTGCAAAATATGAAGCAATTATCTATTTACTCAAAATTGAGTTGAGTTATCGAAAATAAAAAACAACCAAGTTCTGCATTCAAATAAGACGTTCTTGTTATTTATTAAAACGTATGTTGATATTTAATGCAGATATTTTGGATTAGAACTCAAGGTAAGAGGTTAGTTTAACGTAAGTTTGTAACGAGATTTTTTTCAAAACGTGTTTTGGTAACAACCAAGTTCTTGGAAATATGATCAAAATTAACATATATTTTTTCCGCTACCACAAACTACAGATTTGGCAATTTTTTTTCTTAAGAGAAGCCTATTTTGGTCAATTAGGTCTTATCAGCGCCTTAATTAAGAGTATAAACATTAAGGAGAACAAATAGTACAGAATTTTGTATCCATAGTGTATTTTTGTTCACTTGCACAACTAAGGCATAATCTGGATTGGCAATTTATAAATTTACACACGTATTTAACCCACCTCCATCGTGACCTTAAAATGGAACCCGTCACCAACATAATCCAAAAATTTGCTGAGGCCCATGAACACCGACTTCACCAACATGTACACATCGAGGCAAATCAGCTGTTAGACCGAACAAATATAGTGCGAAGACTAAAACGAACAAAAACCTTTTGAGTTAGTGTAGTGTAAACAGTGTAGACATATTAGTGACAATGACACACATATAACACATGAACAAAGTGTTTATATTATTATATCAGACTCTAAGAAAGTGGAACGAACTTGTGTAAAGTACAAACAATACTATTCTAAAATAATTATCACGTAAAAAATTAAGTTAGACTAAATATACTTATTAGTTTTAAAGGCTAGATTGTAATTAAACGAGAACGTGGTTCTTTTTAATAAAGGATAAAAAAAACGTATTTAACGTTATCTAATTAATTTATTTATTTAACCATTTATGTACACACATGTGTTTAAAAAAACAGAAAAGAAGAACAGAACAGAAAAATACGTAATTTACGTAATTTTAAACGTACGTTCATTTTTTATTAACGTTTAATTTATTATCTAGTCTGTTTTTTAATCTCGGAAACTAAATTGACACATGTGCAAATGTCAAACTCCAAATTGAAAAACACGTAGGTACCATAATCATTTGAAATGTCAATTTAGTCTCTGGGATTAAAAAACGAACTATAATGTAAACCAAATAGTTAATCTTAGTTTAATTTTATTTATTTATCTGCCACTCTATTTATTATCAATCTATATAATATATTATTTATTTTTTTTTATTAATTTAATTCAATTCTTGATTAGTGTGTTTTAGTGCTAGATATATGGTTTGATTTAACATTATTTTAATCAGCAATAATTCTCAATTAATTGCAGTAATTGCGGTATTAAAAATGTAAAATACAAATATATAGTACATGTGGTGTTAGCCTGTAAGCAATTGTTGCATATCGTGTACTTTTAAATGAATTGAAATGACTGAACAATTGTAGGCTAACCTATTATTAAATAAATAAAGTAAATAAATATGTTACTGTAATAATAATTAGTTCCTGCGTATTTACTTTTTATAATAGTCTCGTAACAAATTAGTACTAATCAATATAATTTTTTCTTCTTTGACATTTTACTGAGATTAGCATTTATTCGTTTTTTCCATCACTTAGGAAGCTAAACACATTTTTTTACAATCTTCAAAGTCATAGAAACATTTGGCCCATCCATCTTGCCTACTCAACTTAAAAACTAATTAACCAGGTACAGTCAACTAGAAAAAACACTGTCAAAACAGGGCCAATCAATCAATTGTATAATCAATCAGCAAATGACATAGCAACGCCCACAAATAGGTAGACACAGACAAATAAATGCCAAGAAACATTATAGAATTATTATTGCAGCGCGAAATTATAATTGCATTTCAAAATTATTAGGTGCAAAATAATATTATTGGTGTTGTGGGCCGCGGGCGTCGGTATCTGATGCGTACGCTTGCTTGACATGGTAAGTGATGAGCCGAGTGATAGAAACCTGCTTTCGTCGGGCGGGTTTGAATTATGGCTATGACTGTACCTCTGTATCGGATTTAGAATTATGTAGGTATTAAGGCGCTGACAAGACGCAAATGACCAAAATAGGCATGTCTTAAGAAAAAAAATTGCCAAATCTGTATAGTTTGTGGTAGCGGGAAAAATATATGTTTATTTTGAACATATTGCCCAGAACTTGGTTGTTACCGAAACACGTTTTGAAAAATAATCTCTATGCAAACTTACATTAAACTAACCTCTTACCTTGAGTTCTAATCCAAAATATCTGTATTAAAAATCAACATACGTTACGTATTTAAATAATAACAAGAACGTCATAATTTAATGCAGAACTTGGTTGTTTTTTATTTTTGATTACTCTACTCAATTTGGAGTAAATAGATAATTGCTTCATATTTTCAATAAATTACAAGCGTTGTGTCATCGCGCTTCTCTTTCTTTTCTATGCAATCGGACAGTGACCGCGGTTTAGGTGTTGTCAGCGTCTTAAGGTAGATAGGTTACATTTGAAAGCGTTTGCTTTGATTTGGAAAGACTTGTGTATAAATTCAGGTTATTAATCATACATAAAATTGATAACTCTATAAAATATGAATACCTACAGCTTTTCGACATTTTTCTTGCAGCAACATGATATTCATCATCTGCCTAGCCTTTTCCCAACTATGTTGGGGTCGGGTTCCAGTCTTACCGGATACAGCTTAGTACCAGTATTTTACATGGAGCGACTGTCTATCTGACCTCCACAATCCGGTTAGTGGGTAACACGATACCCCTTGGTAAGACTGGTTGTCAGACTTCGAGTTTCTGACGACCCGTAACGACTGTCAAAGATCTACAAATGACAGCCGGGACCAACGGCTTAACGTGATTTCCGAGGCACGGAGGGGTCTTGGTATGTAAAGATGGTCACCCAACTACGGACCAACCGCGGCGTAGCTTAACCTGATCGATCGACCCGTGCGGCTGTTATTACTTAGCCACAAGCCCCTCAACAGCAACATGATATCATTACACATACATAAACTCACGCCTTTTTCTATGGGGGTAGACAGAAACTACAGAACGCCACCTGCTACGGAGCTTACTATGATATAACATCGCATTGGGACATTTTACACTTTAGGTACATTAACTGGTCCTTATTCCTAAGAAAAAAAAATATTTCTTTAATTTCACGGGGCACCACATAATTTGATTATCCTACTAATATTATAAATGCGAAAGTTTGTAAGAATGGATGGATGGAAGTTTGTTACTCTTTCACGCAAAAAGTACTGAACGGATTTGGATGAAATTTTGCACACAGATAGTTTATAACCAGGAATAACACATTGGATACTTTTTATCCCGATATTCCCACGGGGTCAAAACGTATGCGGGTGAAACCGCGGGGCGCATCTAGTATACCATAAGAAACTATTTCAGTAAATACAAAAAATGTAATTTAAGGGTTGCTACTAAGGTTTGAATTTTAAATAAAAAGCAAAATCTCTACATTTGTTGGTTTCTTTTATTCATAAATCAAGACATAAAAAATACAAAATTATTGTTGTTGTTATAAATAAAGATATTATATAAATAAAGATATTATATAAATATTTTTGAATCATTTATTTTTTAAATACAAAGGTTGACTTGTTAGTATTAGGGTACTTATTCCTATACTCGTTTACCAATAAAACCAAATACTGCTTTTATTCTTTATTGGTTGTAATCAATTTATTATATTCATAATAATAAACGCAAAAAAAAATAGTGAGACACTTATTTAAGCGGCCATAAAATGCTTTTTGTTAAAGTTTGATGACTGGTAGCGACCTCTAAGTCGTATCGAACAATTTAAAGAAAAAATCTTGTTTTTATTGATATATAGATGTAGGTTACTGAATAATCATAATAATATGACAAAGTGCCCCGATGATAATTTAAAACTCGAAAAATAAGGACCTACTCTACATTCGACAAGAAAAGTTGCAGGACGCCGCGGCGCCGCCAGCGGCTGCCCGCGTCTGCGCGAGCAGCTGCTTAAAGGCTCGTACAGACTAGCGCGACATCGCGGGCGCGACAAACAGCAATATGCCTGTAGCGTCCGCGATATCGCCCCAGTCTGCGGCAGCCTTACACTGCTGCTACTTATTGATTGTGGTTGAGTACGCACTTTAGATCGGTTTTCAGTTTTCTTTTCAGTAGCCCTTTATGTTTATGGCGAATCATCTTACCCTGAAAGTTATCTTATTCGTAAAGATGAACTAGAAGCTTCCCTTTTTTTGGAATACGTAGTCAACAAGGAACCCTTAGTTTCGCCATGTCCGTCCGTATGCCCCGGCTTAGCTCAGAGACTCTTAGTACTAGAAAGCTGTATTTTGGCATGGGTACCTATAATCACGAGAATCAGAGATATTAATAACGACTAAGTGGTAAAATTAAATCTTAAAAAAAATCATTTTGTAGGATACCTACCTCCATTTTGCAAGTGGGGATGATATTTTTTTCTCGTCTATCCCATAGGGTTGGGTATCGTTGGATAGGCCGATCCAAAATATTGCAGGTCTGTAAAAACCATTTTTCGATTCAGGGATCCGTTTGCGTAATATTAACCTTTAAAGTGCTATTGTTAGAATCAAGTCTCCCCCTTCCCCTCCCCAGCAGTAGTAGGTATATATAACGAAATTATAAGGAAAACTATGACAGCTAAGTAGGCTTTTAAATTTGTTTTTGATATAAAATCATCCCAACTCCGAAACCCTTCATTGTGTGTGATCCGACACGCACTTTGCCGGTTTTGTAATTTTCTTTTAATAATTAATGTTTGTGGTATTCGACGATATTCTACCAGCAGGCTTAGCATGACACTCTCTATTTCTTCGAAGAATAGACACGGCTCTTTTTATACAAAGTGACATTTCGTTTCTCAGTTTTTGACATCTCACCGTAGAAATCCTTCTACAATCTGTCATCTTGTCTTTCGTTTCTAACGATCTTTGTCAAGGTCCTTTTTTATGTAGAAAGATTTCTACGGTGGGATGTCAAAAAAGGAGAAATGAAATGTCACTTTGTATGGAAAGAGCCGTGTCTATTCTTCGAAGAAATAGAGAGTATCATGCTAAGCCTGCTGGAAAGTTATACTTGAACACTATAATTTCAGTGTTACATATCTTTTCTCTCACAAATGTATGTCAACAAGAAGTTTATTGGCAGCGATAGAGGCATGTGCAAGTAATAAATCATTTCAAAGGATTGCTACATTGCCCAACTAATTTTATAGAGCTATATAAATAGCCTCAGGTCTTCTAACCTCACCATTATATTTGCACTTCTATGAACTAGAACCAATTATTATTTGTTTATTGATATTTTAACTCTTAAAAGATTTAGGCAGGTAGGGCAAAATAAAAGACGGCTCCACAATAACTTATAGTATTGTTATTAATGAGCATATTAATTATACCTACCTATTTATCAACACTACAGGCAATTATGTTAAAAAAAATGTGACCGAAGGACTTTAAAGTTTGGTGCAATACACACTCACTAAAGTACTTACTTATATAGGTACTTCTAGTAGGAAGCGCTGATAAGAATTGGTAAAAATACCTATCATTAACCAAGTTCCTAAAACCCGATGAATGGTACACCTACCCTACGCTCCGCATACAAAACAAAAACAATACAGTTCCTTATCAGTAGGGAGAGAGCCCCTATTGTTAGTCGTGCCGCCTCGCGGTACACTTTTATTATCTATGTGTCTCACATACGGTCAACTTCAAAGGGACCGAAACTTATTCTGGGAAAACTATTGTTTATTGTTTTGCGTTCACATTGAGTTTTTAAAAAGTGCGCATTTTTGGCACTTCGTATTTCGCATTATCGGTGAATCTTTTGAATTTGAATACGCTTTTCCATTCACGTAGTCAACTAAAAGACACATTGTGCTAAAATGTGTTCTGGGTGGTGTAAAATTTCTTAGTACCTACCTATTGTTACAAAAGCAAACAATGTAGGTAAATATCTAGGTACCTATGGTTAATGAGTTGCGGCTGTGCCGCGCGGCAAGACTAAAGGCTCGTGCAGACTGGAGCAATATCGCGGACGTGACAGGTATATTGCTGCCTGTCGCGCCCGCGATATAGCGCTAGTCTTCACAAGCCTCTAGTTGCTTCTAAAACCGCCAGTTACTCGCTCCTTACCACTCAATGAACTCGCCGAAAGGATTGACATTTTTTCCTGTTCATTGAATGAATTCGCAAGAATTATACTTTTTGTATTGAATTATTATAATTATAATATTTAATTAAATTATATTAATTGTTTGTTAATTACGCTTGCCGCGGTTGGTCCGTGGATGGGTAACCATCTTTACATACCAAGACCCCTCCGTGAAAGCACGTTAGGCCGTTGGTCCCGGCTGTTATTTGTAGATATTTACAGTCGTTACGGGTAGTCCGAAGCCCGAAAGTCTGACAACCAGTCTTACCAAAGGGTATCGTGTTACCCAGTAACCGGGTTGTGGAGGTTAGATAGGCAGTCGCTCCATGTAAAATACTGGTATTCAGCTGCACCCGGTCAGACAACCCCAACATAGGAAGCCAACCCCAACATAGGTAGTTGGGAAAAGGCTAGGCAGATGATGAATTATAATATTTATAATTATATAAGAATTATAATTATAATTTGTAGAAGTTACCTACGCAGACACAAACGTTCACACTTGCTAGTCAGTAGTCTTCATATTATTACTTTCAGAATGGTGTTTTAAGAAATCACACACTACATACAACTCGTTTTATGACTTATAATTTAAGCATATAAATAGAACTGAGAAAGAGCATGATTAATAAGATATATTATTTAATGGGGACGCGCTTAAAAAAAAAAAGATGGATGCGCTAAGGTAGCCCTCAAAATTCAAATTTTCTTACGTTTTTTACAATGATCAGTGTCAGTTTATGTGTTGATTAAAACAGGATGCGCGACCGCAACAATAATGGCTTTATAGAATTATAATCATTAGAATTAGCAATAGAACTATGTAAGTTAGTATTGGCCTGAAATGTCATGATTTCATGAACCCTATTGAATGAATATTTATTCATTCAATATGAACTTAGAGAGTTGTATCGATGATTTTATGATTATAATTCTATAAATAAATTTTTTATACTGCCGCGAATCATATTTAGATCAACGTAAAACCTGATACTGATCAGCAAATTGCAAAAACGTAAGAATTTCGCGGCAAAAATTTGAATTTCGCGGGCTACCCTGACGCGTTCGCCTTAACGTTTATTTTAAAAAGCGAACGTGCCGTCAGTTAAAATCCGCAATCAATATTTACAATAGATTACTAGTTCGTTTCTCAAATTCTTCAAAAGGAAAACATTACTTATTATAAGCTGAACGGAAATGCTTACTTTTTTTTTTAATTTAGCTGCTAATTATTTTCATATTCAATGCGGCTCTTTCCCGGTGAAATAACCCTTTAGTGTCAATTTGAGTGATTTAAAACTTCCATGTATTTGAAAATCTTGTTCAATATTTTCTGTTCATCCCATGTCTTAATTTCCTTTTACACTTTTAAGTCATCATAAACGGCGATTTGGATGCGTAATCAATCATATATATTATAAATTAAAGTCGATTTTCGTATGACCGCAGTGTCCTTCTAAATGGATATTGATGCAGTTTTCACCATGATTTAGAGGATTTATTCCGAAAGATTTATATGTATAATACATTATTATTCAACGTAATATAATAAAGAAATCTAGATGTTTTGTAAAGTCGTAAAAACCGGGCGAAGCAGAGGCGCGTCGCTAGTTAAGGGGACTACAGGACCTGAACGCAAATTTTGTAAGTTTTATAATGCCTAAAAGTATGTGATCCATTGCAGTAAAAAAAATCAGAAAAATATATGATATTCTTTAGGATCCATGCTAGGTAGATAGCGTGTTGAAAACATAATACAACTAATTTGATACGATAGAAAAAAAACAGGAAGATACCTCTAAAAAATTGTTTTAACGATTAAAAACCATGCTAATATACATGCAATTATTCTGATTTTTTGTCAGATTATTCTACAAGCAACATATTAGCATAGTAGTGTTTTATTTAATTATTTATCCAATCAATAGGTTTTTTGTAAATAGATAATTGCTTCATATTTTGCAATAAATTACAAGCGTTGTGTCATCGCGCTTCTCTTTCTTTTCTATGAAATCTGACAGTGACCGCGGTTTAGCTGTTGTCAGCGTCTTACAAATAAAACCTAAACTAGGTGGACCACCGGGTGAAGCAAAGTGAGAGATGGTCTATATTTAGCAATAGAGTTTTAATAACTTGGTTTATTAACTAAATAAATCCAATAACACACTTTATAAAACTTAGTTGACTTTCAAAACCGAGCAAAATTCATTTATCTACACTTTTATACACAACACATAACATACATAATCAGCCTATAATGTTCCCACTGCTGGGACACAGGCCTCCTCTCTGTGAGAGGGAGTGGGCCGTAATCCACCACGCGCGCCCAGTGCGGGTTAGTAGATGTCACATGTATTCGAATTTTTTGGTTCAAGGACATGCCGGTTTCCTCACGATGTTTTCCTTCACCGTTTTGAGAGCAGTGGTGATGAAATAATTTACACAAAGTAAAGCGCCTGTCCGGGTTCGAACCTACGACCTACAACTCGTAAGTCGCGGACGTTACCACTGGGCCACCACTGCACTCCACACAACATATACACAACGGCTGGGTAAAAAGGCGGGATTTATAGATAAGGCATTATCTTCCAGCCAGCCTTTGGGTAAATTAAAATTGTTATTAAATAATAAAGCTGAGCCACTACCAAATAAACTAAAAACGAACACCTGATCGTATACTTACAATAAATCCCCTTGTACAATCACGAGACATACTATTTAAATAATAAACTTTAGTAACCCTATACAATAATTCGATTACTTGTTTCTAAAGACAAAACCATTAAACAAATTACTGCGAACTAATACGGACTAAGTCTGGTAATAAAACCCTATTGTTAGTCCAACCAGGTAGTTTAGTGTTAGGTGACGCCTTTACCACCCCCACCTCTAAATATCGGTCACTTTAAGGTGTTAACAGTTGTGTCACAGGATTAGTAGGATTAGTCTTGTCTTAGACATCAGATCCTACCAACCGAAGCCCAGTGGCGTATCGATGTCCACACAAGTGACACTATAGTCTCAAGTAAAAGGTTCTATTTTCAATTTTTTCGGTGTAAGTCTTTCTATGTGTGTAAAAGTGTCATTTTAGTTAGTTCGTAGCGTTGTAAGTGTTAAGACTTTTCGACTAATATGTTTTGTAAATACATGTATTATGATCAGTGTCTGTGCATAATGAGTGAGTGTGATGAGAACCATTTGAGGAAACTCACCCAATTTGTGAAACGCTGGTGGGAGGACGATTATTATAAGGTTTGTCTCACTTCTCGTTTGTCAAAGTTATGTTTTTCCGAATAATTTCTATCAAACAAGTCTTTTACATCTTCATTTTCTTTGCAAGTGCAAAAGACCACATTTAATACGTTTTAATCTACTTTTCTTGACTATTTCAAAAATATTGAAAAGGTGAATATTTTCGGCATTCGTCTTGAAACTTCCATTAAGGCGTATTTTTCACCTTGTGTTGCAACGAACATAAGTCCATTTATTTACATGATCACCAATAATGTCCCATATAATCCGCCCAATTTTTTCTCGGTACTTGTGTCAAATTCCTTAAGACGGTCCAAATCTTCGATCGATACTTGACCCCTGGCTTATCCAATTATTATATAATACCCATAACGACTCCTCGAGGCGCCTTAAGCCGAGATTAAGATAAGACCGGGGACCATACTGTATCATTACCTATATTAAGTTTAAGCGATACTCAGGGATAATTTTATATAGAATCTAAATTGTATCAGGAATGAGTTTAAACCTTTAAACGTTGATAGGATATGTGGACAGATTATAGTGTCCCTGATGTAAAGCCTGTTATAATGTTTATTTTGTGATCGTAAAGTGGTATAAAGAATAATGGGTGTCGTGATATTGGTTGATGGAAAAAAAATAGGCAATAAGCTGTTATTTTTTCGTGAATATTATAGTTAGCAATTTTTCTGACAGGTTCGTTGATTGAAATATAAGCACGGCTATAAATCGCGTAATAAGTCTAAAGCTTATTTTTTTACGGAGAATGAAATTTGAAAAAATGAAAAAGAAAAAAGACTGTATCAGAAACACAAATCTTAAAAACAATATTACTTACGTAAAAAAAAAATTTGATTAACAAAGACGTAGGTATGGTAAACTCGGCTACATATTTAGCTATATATTTCAAGTAAAAGCTGACTTGTCATTGTACGGAATTCCTATACAATACGAGATCAGCATAAACTGGAAATGTATAGCTTGATATGTAGCCGTGTGTACTGCCTACTCTCCAAAGTTTAGGGATCCACTTTCACTGCAGCACTGATTCAATACATAACACAGTGTAATGATAATTGAATTAATAGACATACACGAACTGGCCACCCACACACCGATCATACCATTGTTGAATGAACGACAAATATTGATACAATCACCGTGTTTGATGTCGAATTGTCGATGTCGACACAGACTTGTAGTTGTATTAAGTAGAAATACATTTTATTGTGATGACAATGGTAGGTTTTTATTTGCATGTGGTATGCATGGCAAGTGGGGGGTTAACCCTGTGATACCGGGGGTTATTGCTGTTATTACCCAAATTTAAAATGTGAAGCGGAAAGTGAGGATCTGTATTTTGTTTGTAGTGATTGGAACTTAAGTGATGTCATTTTTTTTTTAATATAACGTACCTATCTATGTGTTCAGTTCTCAAATAAGCAAAGTTGATTTATTTTTTTTGTATATCACCTACCTAGCAAGTTCTACCTTCGTAGGACTAACTAATGTTACAGAATATGTAGGTGCTACTATAAGTACCTACCCCAAAACTGACTAGTTTTAGGGTCTTTAAGGGGAGAATATTAGTCAAATTGGAGTCGGCAAGCGTTCTCTGACAGTCATTTCTCCTTTGGACTAATCACCGACATGACGTTTCGTTTTTGAGAGATTCGTCGACAGAGCGTTTCACCTATGGACGTTTCGCCGATAGAACATTCATATGTCACTTTCGACCAATATTTTTGAACGGCCTATCCAACGATACCCCACACAATGGGATAGACGAGAAAAATAAATCACCTCCACTTTACGTGCAAGGGACCCCTAAAAAAATGTCAAGATGGTGAAACTATAAGGGGTGCTTGTTGACTACGGAACCCTCAAAACGGGATTTTGCCACCTAGTGTAACCATTTTCATCAAATAACATTAACACTATGTACAACATTTTGCCTTTATATCGACAAATTTCAAGTATACATCGCCTCGAATTAATTCACGTGCAGTTATACCCCATTAATTTAAAGAGTACGTCTGAAAGTTAGTCTTAGTGCACACCTTACCCTTATGTATTCAGAAATCGTTCTTTCAGGCAGATGTTTTAAGTAAATACAGAGGCAACATTGTTGGACATTTGTTAAAGTTACAATTGGAGCCACTTATTGGCGTGTACACACGGTTACACATCAAGCTATACATTTCTAGTTTCAAGCTATACATTTCTAGTTTCAAGCTATACATTTCTAGTTTCAAGCTATACATTTCTAGTTTACGCTGACCTCCCATTGTACGGAAATCCTATACAATCTGAGATCAGCTTATACTGGAAATGTATAGCTTGATGTGTAGCCGTGTGTGTATGTATGGCCAACTACCAACAAATTGCAAGGCTAGTACCTAGACACTTCACCTAGTTGCCTACCTATGTGTGCATAATTATTAGTTACTAGGGTAAATTCGAAGTACAGGGGTACTGGCGGTTACAGAAGTGGTATAGATATTTTGAATGGACAAATTATTTGAGTTTTCTAATATTAATTATATAATCAAACTAACATTGTCGCGATTCTTTTATAGCTTGGTTCAAAATATACTTTGTTTGACTGAACTTATCATTTGAAACTTCGTGTTTACTGTAGAAATTGCCAACGTCATTTCTTCTTAGGGACAAGTAAAATATTAATTTCTGTATATTTCTTTATTTAGTTATACAAAAACGGAAGTTAATAGCTCAAATTTAAATTACCTGTGTAGAACCAAACATTTCCCACAAGAAAACAGCGGGGCGGTGCATCTCAGGTGCGTGCTTAAGCGGTCATTAAGCAAAACGGCAATACGTTTTGCGCTTCACAGTACACAAACCTGTTTACTTACTTCATGTATCATGCCCTGAACAATATGGCATGTCACGACAGCGAGCCAACGAAAAACGATCGCGAAGTACACATTTAAAAAACTAAAAAACCTCTCACGACCAACTGAAATGAGACCATATATCAAGGTAATAAGATACACTTTGTTATGCTACATTTAAAAAAAATGCCATGAAATATGTCCGCTTGTCCATTGCTCTGCCGGTAGGCGTGGGTCAGATATGTGCGCAAATTTATGTTTTTCACTCATGCGGCGGAAAATAGTCTGTCTTAAAAGGTAATAAGAGTAATTTCGGGTGTACGGCTTTGTTTGCGGGTCAACCACCTCGGGTTAACATCGCGACTTTGAATGATTTTTTGCTTCTTGTAACCTTTTTGTAGTCTGTTGACAATTACTTGTTTCGTTCCCACAGTCAGGCGGTGACCGCCGTATAAGAAAAACACTTAAAGCAAACGCAAAAAATCACTGTCTAGACTTCCATCTTGTTTTCGTGATGCGTTGTTGTTAAAAGAGGTACTTGAAAAGCGAATATTATAAGTTTCATTTTACTTCATAATAGGTAAATAAACTAAAAATTATAAAAATGTTTATTTCAATAAACACAAGTGCATTACATTACATGGTTTGGAGTCACCCTTTAAGCAAGAAATTGCTTGTGGTAGGCGACTGCGGAGAGCAGTGGTGGCCCAGTGGTAACGGCCGCAACTTACGAATTGTAGGTCGTAGATTAGAACCCAAACAGGCGCTTTGCTTTGTGTAAATTATTTCATCACCACTGCTCTCAAAACGGTGAAGGAAAGCATCGTGAGAAAACCGGCATGTCCTAGAACTAAATATTCGAAGACGTGTGACATCTACCAACCCGCACTGGGCCCGCGTGGTGGATTACGGCCCACTCCCTCTCACAGAGAGGAGGCCTGTGTCCCAGCAGTGGGAACATTATAAGCTGATTAAGAAGGAGACATTGACCCAAAATATACAATTGACAGTGTAAACAAAAAACTTTTGCTTTTAATAAAACAAAAAGTTTCTGTAATAGAATAATAATAATAATAAATTCTTTATTTCACCAAAAATTTCTTCAAATTGCAATATTTTAAGGCTAAGCGCACATTAGGCTTATAACTAGATCACAATAATTTTAATACTCTGAAACTAGGTGTATGTGCCTGTGTGTTAGAAGTCAGTGATTCTTCGTAACAAACAACGCCATATTATAGTGTTACAGGACTTTTGAATAATATGCATACCTATGGTGTAAAAGAAAAACACTAAGGAAAAACTAATATTAGTAAATATAAAATTTCCCAGTACTGTTTACCTCGACAGTACCTACCCCGACGACAGGAAATGCGCTATTCGATTATAGAATTAAAGTAGAAGGTGCGCGTGAGTTTTACACTGTGATTGGTTAATGATACGCTGTGGGGCTAATGATAATGATAAATAATAATGATGAGGTTAACGTCGGGTTTCGTGGTCACTCGCCGTAACGAGAGCGGTACATCGCTGAAATTAATTTCATCAACATTGTAAGCCGTGCCTTTTACATTAAAACAGTTATCGCCGTAAATTATACATTGTGTATTTTCAATTTAATCACACAAGTCCTTCAGTCGTTAAGTATGATACAACATTGATAACAAGGTTCCTGATTCAAAAATAATGATTCGTAAACACAAAATAATCTTTTAAACATCTATTTAAATTATATCGTCATAAATACGATCACTCCAATTTTCTTAAACTCTTTAAACGTCCTCTATTACAGTGAGACAAAAACGAAACCGTCTTCTAACAAAAACGACACAAAACGCAGTCCCAATTTTTACGAAACGACTTTAGAAAGCACGAAACGACTTCAGAAAACTATATATAATTATTTCTCCGGATAACTTTAAACTCTTAGACGTATATTTTTCTAAAAGACACTTTATTATCCAGCGTTTATTCGTTTTGTGGCAATAGAAACCGAATCATTGTAATAATTGGTCGCTTTTACGAAATTGCCCCCGACGACGCGCCGACTCCAAACGACAATTTAATTCCGGGGAAACGGATAATGATATGGCAACCCCATCGGTTACACGCTGTAATCGAGTGACAAACTGTTTTAAAAAGCGACAATCAAGTTCCATTATAAGTGAATGCTGGGTGTTGCCAGCTATTATATGTTTAAACGATTTTTTAAATGAGATGTGGTTTTTTTTATAGAATTTTAAGTGACGTTTTAATGCGGTTTTGTAAATTGTATGTGGGTTTTTTATATTTATTAAACGTTTAACTTTATAAGGTGGAAAGCTCTGGCTGAGTACAATGTGGGTAATTATCCTGACAACGTTAATATTATCTACATCGAAGATTACAAAATGGAACAATTCATTTTTCAATGAATACTTCAAGATTGTTCAGACGATAGTGAAAAACAACGTTATTTTAGTTTCAATTGTTTACAGTGTTTTGCTACAGAACGTTTTCGTGTCATTCTCACGACATCAGAATAATAATTAAATACAAGTTTTTGTTTGAAACCTGTTCAAAGGCAGCTAAGGAGTGGTTGAATTAACTCGAAAATATAACTTTGACATCGCGAGGCGGCCCCGAATGCTTACCAAATGAATAGTAATTTCGTTTTCAGATTAAATCGTTTCAAACACGCGACACAAAACCACTTTTCTATTCTCAAGTCGAGTCGAAACCGTCATTTTACACAATTTTACCCAATTGCTCCGAGTTCTCAGAATTAATTTGATATTAGCCTTTGAAAACGCAAGGTGTGGTTTTGTGTCGGCCTGATAGTTATTTTGAAGAGGGATTTGAACAACCAGTGTTTAAGGCTTGCTCTAGACTCGATAATCTTTTAGAATTAGCCGCGCTCATTCATAATTTTATTAAATGGACTGTTTTGTAAGTCGACTCATGATATGTTATTTCGTTTTATAGACGGTAAACGCTTTCAAAACTTGGGATACTGGAATTGTTATAACTGATGATTTGCAATTTTGCATATTCAATTTATGCAAAACTTAAAATTTGTTTTGAAGAAAATATTAAGTCGAAATCCCAACTGATTGGGGTCACCATGAAAATTCGCCAATAGTTGCGAACTTACGATTAACAATACGTACCATCACACCGTGTGCCCTCTTGCCTGTGAATAAAACTAAAATGTTATTTATTTCTTGTTCCAGGAATCACAATCAAGTAGCGCTGAAAGATGGAGTGGTCGTGGACCGGAGCACAACATGGCTCTGCAACAGATCCTCAAGCTGCAAGAAGCGAGAGCCCTTCACAAGACCTCCCTTCTTCCCATCTACAAGAAGAACGGCCTTCCGTCGCCGCCGGGAGCTAACTACGACAAGCCTGATAAGAGACCAGAGTACCCTGATACGAGAGCCTTCGAGCAATCTAAGCTTGAGGCAGAATTCAGAAGACTAATGGAACACTCAGGCAGAGACGTCCGAAACGATGAATCTCTAAAATACTTCCAACATATGATGGAAGTGAAACAACACTACGATTATCTAAAAAGTATCCAAGAAAGAGATACTAGAAGCAGCCCAAGAGAAGGTCGTACAGAAGTCAAGAAAGAAGCAGTGTCACCCGGTCGTAATAGGTCATCACCAGTGCAACAGTCACCTTCTCACAGAGTGTCGTCAGCCGAAGTATCTCCCAATCATAGCATCCGCTTATCTACCTCATCCAGTCCCCTGTCAACTACTAGTCCAATAAACTCATCGCCTTTAAGTCACCTCCAAAACATGCAACCTTTTGATTTCCGAAAACAAAAAACGAATGAAAGCAATGAAAAAGAAGAGAACAGGAAACCCTACGATTTAGGATCTGCTGAAAAGGCTACTATGGATTTAATGAGAAGTCAATTCTTCAACTTTCCATTGCCTACAAACTTGCCTATTCCGCCAATGTCAATGCCTTCAACTTTTAATCACCAGGCAGCCATGGTAGCTGCGCTTAGTCAAAACCCTATGGGCTTAGCGTCACTTCAAGCTCTTCTACCTCAGATGTCAGCAAAACCTGCGGAACCACCAGAGAATAAAATTCATAGTAACGGCAAAGGAAGATCAGATGACCACAAAGCTGAAGATGACAATGTTCTTAATTTAAGTAAAGATGCATACGCTGAAGTAGCTCAAAACTCGAGGAACATGATGTTAGGCAAGTGTATTAGTCCACCTAAAAGACAATGGGGTGCGTCCCAAATGCCACTAAATTTAGGAACACATTTCATCAACCCAGCTACCGGTAAAAAGAGAGTTCAGTGCAACGTGTGCCTGAAAACATTTTGTGACAAAGGAGCTTTGAAGATCCATTTCTCCGCTGTTCATCTGCGTGAAATGCACAAATGTACTGTTGAAGGATGCAGCATGATGTTCAGTTCAAGAAGATCTAGAAACCGGCACAGCGCGAATCCTAATCCGAAGTTACATTCGCCCCACCTACGACGGAAAATTTCACCTCATGATGGCAGAACAGCACAAGTACATCCAGTCCTCATTTCACCACACAGGGCTGGCCTTAATATACCACCAGTGATGAACTCGATGCACCCATTCGGATCATACCCTCTTTTGAATCCACCGCATAATATGGGTCAGTTCCCATCGAATATACCTTTAGACTATAAAAATAGTATGAACATGAATTTCTCACCATCTTTTGATCATGGCCAGCCAATGCGACGTGAATCTGATTCTGTGGAAAATAAAGACCAAGATGGTCAAGGAGAATCCGATGAAGATGACGGTATTGTGGTTGTGGCAGGAGATGACGATGATGATGATAATGAACATATAGATACTAGTGATTATTATTCAACTTTGAACAAGTCCATAGGATCCATAGATGACTCAGAAACTGATTTTGATCAAAGGAGTATTAGCGATAACAACGAAGTTACAGAACATAGAAAAGATGAAACAGCTAGTCCCGAGGTGATGAAAAGGAAACGTAAAAATCTTAATCCTACTCGTTTACAAAACCATTACATTTCCGAAAATGGAACATCAAATTCTAAACGTGACCATCCGGATGCTGATGAAAATGAATGCGCTGTGGATTTAAAAAGAGTTAAAACTGAGGACAGTCAGTCCAGTGAAAATAATATCGATGTAACTCATGAAGAGCCTAAAAATAGCGAAGCCAAACAAGAAACGACTGTTATCAAAGATGAACCTACCGATATGAGCTACAACATTCAAGACTTGAGAGTAAAAGATGAACCAATCGATAAACAAGACGTGTACAAACCTGCAAATAATCGTTCTAGTGAAGAACAGTTCTCATCAGAAAACGCATTGAAGAGACTTGAAAGTTTATCTAAAGGCGACTTCCCTAGCATTCCTAAGAAACATGATTCTCAATCCTTAGGCCCATATAATTTGTCAATGAATGATTCGATAGATTATTCTGATCGATCGCCATCTTCTTCAGTATCCAGTTTTGATTACAATGCCGAAGACACTCACGGTCAAATCTTTGGGCATTTCGACAATGGTTTCTTTGTCAGTACCACAGATGTTCCTATGGATCATGAGAATCCCCGCAAATGCACAGTATGTGGAAAGATTTTCCAAAACATCTATGTTCTTAAAACGCACTACCAAAATGCACATCTGAAGCTTATGTACAAATGTAATGTCGAGGGTTGTAGGGCAGCTTTTACATCGAAACGGAGCAAAGACCGGCACAGTGCAAACATGAGTTTACATCGAAAAATAGAAGAGTACAGAATATCAGAAGAGTCTTCACGATTCTTGGATAAAATACGAGAACAAATGGAACTAATCTCACGGTACAACGAAGAGGAGCGCGCTGTCCCTTACGTTGAATCTCATATCTATTACCGAGCGAAAGAATCTGATAAACTGAAGAGCCAATTGAGCCAACAGCTGCCGTTCGCGTCTCCTTACCCACATCTACAGTTGCCAGAAACCTATCTGAGTAACAGGGATATGTTTGCACAACACTCGTTCCTCTTTACGCCATTTGGTATGCTTCCTAATTTCCCTCCGATCCCATTAGGTTTTCTACCTCCAAGTTTGAATGCTTTCGGCTGTCAGCCAAATTATTCCCCACCGCATTCAAGAAAGCTTAATTACTGTGTAGAGGATGAAGCACCACGACCAAATAAAGATGGTAATTACCCATGTCGGGGTTGTAAAGACTGCTTCAAGGACCTATCCAGCTTGAAACATCATTGTGAAAGTGTGCACGTACAATCTTTGCATCGGTGTTCTGTCAGTGGCTGTAACGCTGCGTTCTTCTCAAGAACTAAGAGAAACATTCATTACGAATCTCATGTAGCCCGCAGACAGAACGGTAGGATCCATGTCAACGCCTCGTGACCTGAATAATACTATTGACTGTATAGTCGAATCTCCAGTGCATTTGTGATTTAATTTAGTATTACCAAATAGTGTTGTAAGGCAAGACAGTTCTAGTACCTTTTTATTCTCATTAGAATGAGGTGCAGTGTACAAAACGCGGCCCAGCCGTTTGGGAGGTGCCAGTGGAGTCCGAACTCTTTGCAGTGTAAATATTAAAGTAGTAATCGCTTAGACTTTTCCATGTGTTGTAGCATAGATAGTATTTAATTGTAATTCAACATTCCATAGTAATAAATCGTGCAATAAAATGTAAATAAATAATAGTGTGTAATGTACAAAGTTTTGGCTGATGTATTTAGAATTGATAATAATGAATGTTTATGTACTTGCAATTTCGTGTGATGTATAGTTGTGAATTTTTTAAATGTTTCCGTCTAATTTACTTGCTTTGGTCACTTAGCACAAATGGGATTATTTTAACGAGCTTTGAAACTGCTTTATTTAAAATTAATGCATCTATGTATTTATCGATATAATTCTGTTTTATCGTCTTTTATTTCTTAAAATTATTTCTTCACAACTCGTTGCAAATAATCCCACAACTACTGTAGAATAATCATTTGATCATATCTCGTAATATTTTGGTGCTAAAATATGACAAACTATTATTTCAATTGCATTACTGTACATTTCTTGGTGTTTCTTAATCAGATTTACGTGTAATGAGATATTAGAATACCTTAAATTGTATAAGTACCAAAAAGTATTAAAAACCTTATTGTTAAGATTGTATTATATAAATTAAACATATATACTTCCTTTTTGCCAAAAGATAATAAGTATGTACCTAATAAAAAGTTTGGAAAAATTTATTCAGATTTTCACTTTTTTACCCGGGTCTTTTATTTAGATTAATTTAGGTAGATTAATTTTGTCACCAAATTGCCTGGAATAGAGTTAATAAGCCACCTTTTTTCGTGGGTATTGTAAAGCTTGAATTACACGGTGCGATTTCATTTTCTCTGGCATACCATTAATTGAAGCAACAATAAAAGTTCCACCGTCTATACAGTGCTCAGATGATGCAAGTAAAATTAAAACAACACTACACTAAATGGTACGGAACCCTTCGTGCGCGAGTCTGACTTGCACTTGGCCGGTTTTTTTTTTTTACTAGTAACATCATACTGGGGTTATCAACCGTTATATCTACTAACAGAGCGGTTATGAAGCAGCGTATTGCGTGATCACTTTTTCACACTAGAACAATTTGATTAGTTTGGCTCGCAAAACTCATAACAGCCGTTGAGGTTGGTTGAAAAACCCAAAACATTTTTACAAAAAAAAAAAAACAACCGACTTCCAAAACAAACACTACAAAGTGAAAAAAACTTAAAATTCAGAAGTCGGTGTGATTGGATCTGTATGTTAGCTTTTTGCCACCGACTTCCGAAATTAAAGTTATTTTTCACTTTATAGTGTTTGTTTTGGAAGTCGGTTGTGGTTTTTTTTTTGTAAAAAAGGATTTTTTTTATCACTTTTTAGTCATGGTGAGTTTTTCAAAAATCCCGCGTACCTACCCCACTCCACTTCTTGCTATGTAAATAACAGTGACAGCAAGTATTATAAGATAATTAACTACCCAAGAATTTTCAAATTCGGTCCACAATTGACAAAAATAACAATGAACAACATACAGACGAACATATAACCTCCTCCTTTCTGGGGTCGGATAAAAACGAAAATCGTTAGATCACTACTGCAGGCTTAGCATGACGCTTTCTATTTCTACGAAGAATAGACACAGCTCTGTCTATACAAAGTGACATTTCTCCCCATTTTTGACATCGCACCTTTGAAATCCTTCTATACAATCTGTCATTTTGTCTTTTCTTTCTTACGATCTTTGTCTAGGTCCTTTTTATGTAGACTATTCCAGAAGAAAGTATTCTATTCTAAACTGTCAAAATCACACTGACAACGGACACACACAACACAGACACCGCACAGTTCCTTCGAAAACTAGGCATTTGAACGCGCCGCTACCAGCGCCGCTGTCGCCGCTGACCCGCCGCCGCCGCCGCTGCCATCCTCTACAGACCGGGGTACATTTTTTAATTAGATTTTTCGAAACCAAGATAAAAATTAAGCCTCAGTAAAAAAAAATGTTTAAATATCTATTAAAATGGCGAAGTTGTTTGCGTTTTAACGTCTATGCTTGATAGAAACAACACTACTAGAGTCTGACGTCACAACACAGGAGAGCCAGAGCAACTTCGCGCCATTCAGTAGAATGATCGTTTTGTGTGACAAGGATAGAAGAATAATTTCAAAAGCGTATAACTTCTTTATTTTTCCACTGATATTGGCGCCGATTCCCTTGTTCACAAACTAAACTAAATTTAAGTTCAGTGCATCTTTTTCTTTCTATTTCATTAAGAAAAGGACAGAAGATAAATTATAGTTTAGTCCTGTCAAATTAATCAGCGCCTGTCACTACTCCATACAAGTTTAGACGTGATTAAAAACTTGCCTACTAAAATTACGTCAATTTACGTCAAGCGCTGATTAATTTGACAGGACTAAACTAAAATTGATCTTCTGTCCTTTTCTTAATGAAATAGGTAGAAAAGGATGCACTGAACTTAAGTTTAGTTTAGTTTGTGAACAAGGGAATCGGCACCATAATTTGTTTTTTTACAAAACGTCTCTTTTTAGTAACATAATTATTTAAAATAAGTATTAATTCATGTATTTTTTTGATAGTAATCAAATACCCTATGGGCACCTACGCAAGCATTACTTGAGTAGGTCCTGATCGCAATGCAATTCACTTTGACAGTTCAACTACGTTCATTGCGTTACGTTGTTGTCCAGACGAATTTTTCAAACCTATAAACCAATGGATTAGGAATTTCCTTTAAAATACTCGGATTGTGATTGAACGTGTGTTAGGGTGCTGTTCCTGGTTTCACATCTATGGACTAAACTATTGCCCAGATCAAACTAACCAAACTATTATTAATATGCCACAAGCCTCTAAGGCCTGCGCAGACGAGGGACTTTTGGAAATATACAAGATGCAGTTTTGAAACTGCAAAACATTTCAGGAGGTTGTTATGAAACTCGTAAATAATCATATAACATACGATACCAAGTCAAAAATCAATAATACTTTTTATTTTAGATTTTTAAATTTTATCTTTTTTTTATTTTTTTTTTCGCGTTGTAAAAAGCGGAAGTTCACACTTACCGATTTCCGTAAATAAGAATAAAATGAAAAAAAAAATACCTGCCCATTTTATTGTTGATTCGGGTCGAGAATCACTAACATAATTACCCCCTAAAATGTTTTGCAGATCCAAAGCAACACCTTGTATACAATAACGCACACGTAGGACAAATATACTGGCAGGATTTACAAACGTTTTATAGTCGCGGACAAAATGTCCGCGGACAAAAGTCCCTCGTCTGCTCAGGCCTTAATGGTGACAAAGTGGTTACTGTTTAAATCAATATTAGATACCTACTTAGTATTAGTGTCTCCAGCGAAAATCTACTTAAGTAAGCAATAGATTTAATTCCAGCAGGAAACCACCAAATCCCTAACTTAATAACCCTACATTAAAAGTCATAAATTTTAATAAGTTAATAAGCAAGCAACCGAAATTAAGGCCGCCATATTGCAAAACTATGCTACAGATAATAAATATAGGCAAAGAACATCTCGCAAACAGCCTGGAGCTAAAAAAGTTAAAATTCCAGAAGCCGAACAACACTAATTTGCGTGATTTATGAATTTCAAATAAGGATACCGATTTTATGCGTTTCTGAACACAATTTGAACGAGAAAGGGTTATTTTAAATGGAGGGGAATGTTAAGATGGAATATTTATAGGAAGAAGTTTTTCATATATATATTTTAAGACTGTTACAATAGCTTGTATAATAATTATGTAAATATTATCTTGTTTGAAAATAAAAATTGAAGTCTTTCGCGGTAAGTGTCAATGATTATTATTATTTTAGTTTAGTTTTGCCTGAAATGATTGAGTCAACGTCAAATGTTATGTTGATATTATAGGAATTGATAACTAACAGTTTTTCTTACGTTTACATTTTCCCATATTATCTGTTAATAAGATAATGTTGGGTGCTTTTAATTATTTTGGTCTAATAGTCAATTACAGTACCTATCCCAGTAACGAATAATTTTGAAACAGACCTCCAGTTCAACAGGAAGGAATACGGGTGGGTTTTAGTCAGTAAGAGTCTGACACACCCTCCCGCTCCGCCCAGAGCGGAAGAAGTTATTTGATGTTTTCACACCCTCAAAAAAAAAAAAAGCCTCATGTTTCTCAAAGTCAAAATGGCTATTAGAGGTCCCATACGTAGATTTATGGTAGGGGAGACAGAGGTGAGTTGTAACAATTTCCACGCCACGGTCATATCATGCCACGGAGTCCGTGGATGGGTGACCATCTTTACATACCAAGCAAGACCCCTCCGTGCCTCGGAAAGCACGTTAAGCCGTTGGTCCCGGGTGTCATTCATAGATCTTTGACAGGCGTTACGGGTAGTTAGAAGCCCTAAAGTCTGATAACCAGTCTTACGAGGAGGTATCGTATTACCCAGTTACTGGGTTGTGGTTTTCAGATAAGCAATCGCTCCATGTAAAATAATGGTATTCAGCTGTATCCGGTTAGACTAGAAGCTGATCCCAATATAGTTGGGAAAAGGTTAGGCAGATAATGATGATGATGAAACTGAACTAGCTATTTGTATCTGAAACGTATATAGATCTAAGACTGTTTCCGGCTGAGATATATGGACATATCTCAGCCGAAAACAGATCTATGTACCTACGTTTTAGATACAAAAACGTACATATAAGATCTAAGGCTGTTTTCGGTTGAGATATGTCCTATATCTCAGCCGAAAACAGTCTTAGATCTATGTACCTACGTTTTAGATACAAAAACGTACATATAAGATCTAAGACTGTTTTCGGCTGAGATATGTCCATATATATCAGCCGAAAACAGTCTTAGATCTATGTACCTACGTTTTAGATACAAAAACGTACATATAAGATCTAAGACTGTTTTCGGCTGAGATATGTCCATATATCTCAGCCGAAAACAGTTTTAGATCTATGTACCTACGTTTTAGATACAAAAACGTACATATAAGATCTAAGACTGTTTTCGGCTGAGATATGTCCATATATATCAGCCGAAAACAGTCTTAGATCTATGTACCTACGTTTTAGATACAAAAACGTACATATAAGATCTAAGACTGTTTTCGGCTGAGATATGTCCATATATCTCAGCCGAAAACAGTTTTAGATCTATGTACCTACGTTTTAGATACAAAAACGTACATATAAGATCTAAGACTGTTTTCGGCTGAGATATGTCCATATATCTCAGCCGAAAACAGTCATAGATCTATGTACCTACGTTTTAGATACAAAAACGTACTTAAAAGATCTAAGACTGTTTTCGGCTGAGATATGTCCATATATCTCAGCCGAAAACAGTCTTAGATCTATGTACGTTTTAGATACAAATAGCTAGTTCTATCCTCTAAAGGATTTTGATAGAAAAAAACAGTACAAATTATCTAGATCAGATTAAAAACGACATAAACTGAAATGTGTAATTATGTCACAACTCTCCTAGTAGCGAGGTAGGTTGTAACAGAGGTGGAGGTAAGTTGTAACAGGTGGTTTTTGAGATGGAAACGAAAAAGGGAAAGAAAAAGGTCATAGGTTCGACACCAGACAGGCGCTTTATTTTGGGTAAATTATTTTATCACCACTGCTCTCAAAACGGTGAAGGAAAACCTCGTGAGACAACCGGCATGTCCTCGAACTAAAAATTCGAAGACATGTGACATCTACCAAACCGCACTGGGCCCGCGTGGTGGATTATAACCCACTCCCTCTCACAGAGAGGAAGCTGGGCCAGAGTCCCAGCAGTGGGAACATTATAGGCTGATTATGAAAGCAACATTAATCAAAAATCAACATGAATAAACTTTGAATAATAAGATACTTAAATAGAATATTGTGAAACACCTATAAACAATCACATGATTTCAATACTTATTACTTGACTCACACTTTGGTACGAAATTGAGACAATTTGTGTTTCCTTCTAAGGCATGCCCTCTATCTTTCTTCCGAACATTTATTTCGCATTCTAATACAATAGAATAACAACACATGCAAAAACTACAGTACATCTTACAGAGTATTAAAATTGGAGTGTTGGTAACCATTATAAAATTGGTAAAAATAACACCTGGTTCAGAATAACCATACCATGAAACACATAACCTCGAGTTGTGCAGTGAACCTAACAAGTTAATATCATGAATTGAAATTTAGATATTCAATGCATATATAGGTTCCTGGAAACTTCGTCAAGTCGTCTCGTCGCCAATACCGCAGTGTTTGAAGACTAAGGTCTTCAACCAGTGCGTCCTGCCCGTTATGACATACGGTGCCGAAACGTGGACACTGACAGTCGGGCTGGTCCACAAATTCAAGGTCGCTCAGCGCGCCATGGAGCCGGCTATGCTCGGAGTTTCTTTGAAGGATAAGATTAGAAATGAAGTTATCCGGAAGAGAACCAGAGTTACTGACATAGCCTGCAGAGTCAGCAAGCTGAAGTGGCAGTGGGCTGGCTATGTTTGTCGAAGGACCGATGGCCGGTGGAGCAGACGAGTCCTGGAGTGGAGACCGCGTATCGGCAAGCGTAGTGTGGGACGCCCCCCCATATAGATGGACCGACGACCTTAAAAAGGTGGCTGGGACAGACTGGATACGGAAGGCGGAGGACAGGGTGTTGTGGCGCAGCCTGGGAGAGGCCTATGTCCAGCAGTGGACTGTTATAGGCTGAGTTGATTGATAGGTTACTAAAAAAATAACATAACATCACGCCTTCTTTCCCCGAAGGGTTGGGCAGAGGTGTGCCTGTAGTACATCCACATTTCGCCAGTTATGTTTAAGTCCCATGTAATATGGATAAGCCCATTGCCATCAACCGGGCACAAATCCCGACTCCGGGCTGCTACTGCATAGATAAACCCGATATAACTCTTTGCCCGACCCAGGAATCAAACTAAAAAAATACCAACAACATAACATGTATCGATGAGTAGGTTATTCAAATTTTAGTTACAAACTTACTTTCGTGTTTTTTTCACTCCCCGTAGGTCGTCGTGACAAACTGCATCGGCTAACGCGTCAAGATTGAGCCTTAACGCGATGTTGCCAGTTCGCTAATGATCATATAATCCGAGAAATGGACTTTGGAACTCTCCTCTATCACAACTCTCCTCGGTCTCCCACCGGTAAAACCACCACAGTTAAATTCTCGTAGGAAGCTCCAAGTTAGCCTAGACGTTATAGGTGCAAGTTCGGTCATCCTATTAGTTTAACTTCTACTTCGGCTTGAATTTAACTATAGTAACTAACTTTTTAATGAATTGGTATGACCTGGCCTCTCCTACACAATGGCTGGCTTCCTAATTACTTTGTTAACTACTTTGATGAACTTTATGTATAGTTCAAGTGAAGTTTGGATGTGGTTTTGAAGATGCGACCAACAACTTCATGCACCATTAATCCATATATCACTCAAGTGTCTGAAACATGTCATGGGTATGAGACGGATTTTTATCTTTTCTTTTCAAATAAGATTTTTTGTAATATCTTTATTACAAAATATCGTATTATATATATTAAAAGAAAAGATGAAAAAAAGCGAAAATATCGAAATATCAAAAACGGGCACATTTCGTAACGTGTCCATTTTCGATATTTCGCTCTTGAAGAACTGTTTCAGCGATCAGGTTCAAATTATTTCAAAACATGCTAAATACTACTTATCGATATTATGAAAGCCTTCAAACTATTTTTCTATTTTTTTTTGCGTAGACCACAAAAATATATATTCCTCTTTCTAAAGTTTAAGAAGAAAAAAAGTCATCTTTACCTTTTATTAGCTTCTAGGTGGAGTACCTATTTATTTTTGTCGAAAACTCAATTTATCCTCTACACGACGAAAAAGAATAAATATGCAAAGCGGTAAACACTACCAATAAACGACAAACTCCACAAAATAAAAACAAAAGAACATTCAACTTCTACAGCTTTCCCCACCCTATCGCGTCACGTCGGCGTCACGTCGACATTTGACATTTGCTTGTCACCCATGACATTTACCGTGTCGTCATTCACGCGACACGTCAGCGTGACATCGCGTGCGGCGTCCTTTAATTTTTAAACTTTCTATTATCGCACGTTATTAGGGAAAAGTAGGAAACTTACAAATTGATTTTCTTTTTGTTTGTAGCTTCTGTTAGGGGTAAACATTTGGGTAGTGGTACGGGTAAATGTTGGGAGGATAAATAATTAATTATGTGAGTTGTTGCTGGTGTCTTTAAATAATAATTAGTCATTATTCTGTACCTTCTTACTCGGTGTACGTAATGAAGAATCTTAATTACTTGATGCAAAAAATCAATAAAATAATGATATAACAAAATATATAAGTAATATAATTAATTATTATATTTTTTTTCCCTTTGTATTTATCATCTGCCTAGCCTTTCCCAACTATGTTGGGGTCGGCTTCCAGTCTGACCTCCACAACCCAGTTACTGGGTAACACGATACCCCTTGGTTAGACTGGTTGTCAGACTTTCGAGCTTCTGACGACCCGTAACGACTGTCAAAGATCTACAAATGACAGCCGGGACCAACGGCTTAACATACTTTCCGAGGCACGGAGGGGTCTTGGTATGTAAATATGGTCACCCATCCACGGACCAACCGCAGCAAGCGTACCTTAACCTGATCGATCGACCCGTGCGGCTGTTATTACTTAGCCACAAGCTCCTCCCTTTATATTAATATGAAATGAAATGAAATTGTTTATTCTGTAAATAGGATATCGGAATCATTTAGACACGTCATATTAAAAAAAAATAAGTTTGATGTAGTCGACATTTCCTATCTCACTACCCCTGATTCATACAAAAGATTCGTCGTCCACTGAAACATCTAACAAAACGCTCTACGCTTATTAAACAGTGGAAATAAAAAGGTGCATAATGTGCAGCTACCTCGCGATCCAAACAATACGCACAAGTCTCACACAAGGCTAGTCCGTTCTCATTTACATAATCAAGTCTCATCAGCCACATTTGCATCCGAAACGCAACGTGAATTAAATTCAAAATAATAACATTTCACATACTAAATACACCTTAACACCCTCCCCAAAGAGTTCAAAATCGAAATTCTAAATGTAGTTGTAAGCTGGTAACGCAGTGGTCTGCGGTTGGCGCATACGAAATTCGAACGTCCCGCTTGTCAGCAATTTGTTTTGAAGAGAGAACACTTCTAATTCGCAAAAAGAACGAGCGTTCTATGTTTAAAAAGTATCGTCACGCGAGCTAGGTTAGGCAGAGTTTACACTGGTGGTTATTCGATTGATATAAATAAATATTTATTTTAGAACCAACAGACTTATCAAAAGGTTTGGTTTCATCAATCAATCAATCGTCTCAAAACCAAGCAACTGCCCGTCACAAACTTGAATCAATCATTTTCATTTAGAGCTGTGTCTGCACAAAGGCACATCAGCTATTGGAAAACTTGCGTAGTTTTTTCAAAGGTATTGTTTAATATCTTCAAAATATAGTTTTCTTCCATCAGACTTATTTTACTTCTGTAAGTAGTTTACAGAAGTAAAATAAGTGCACAAAGATGTAAAACCGGCCAAGTGCGTGTCGGACCACGCACAATGAAGGATTCCGTAGTTGGGAAGTTGGGATGAATTAATCCCAAAAACAAATTTAACATTGTAGTTGAAAAACATGTTCTCCCATACATCGATATATGGCACGGTCAATTCTCCAACTGCAAATTTAAGTTGGTCGACTATTACTCGTTACCTTGTAAAGCCGACTTAGCTGTGATAGTTTTCCTTTTAATTTCATTACATGTACTAGTGCCAAGAATTTTTTCACATCTCCATAAACAACCATTTAGCCGGCAGAGGGGGGGGGGGGGGGGGGCACTTGACTCTAACAAAAATTAGCACTTTAATGCTTAATATTACGCAAGCCGATCCTTAAATCGAAAAGTGGTGTTCACAGACCCGTAATATTTTTAAAAATCCAGCGATACCCTACACCATGGGGTAGACGAGAAAAAAAATATCATCCCCACATTACGTGCAAGGGAGGTACCCCATTTTTTTTTTTAATTTACTTTTTCTCCACTTTGTCGGCGTGATAAATATGTATACCTACCTATGCCAAATTACAGCTTTCTAGTACTAAGCGTCTCTGGGCTACAGTGGGGACAGGCAGACAGACGGACATAGCGAAACTATAAGGGTTCCTTGTTTACTACAGAACCCTAAAAAGTACGTAAAAGTTTCTTGATCAATGCTTCATTTCACGGCCTGGCTTTTTTAGCTCGAGTACCTACGTAATTAGTCAGCGAAAAATTAACTTTTAAAAAGAAATAGGCACCTTTAGCTATTATAACTCAAATAACTGATTTCATAATTCAGAGTAATTTATTCATTCTTGTTTAGTACAATGTTCTTTAACAGGTAAAAGTTTTATTTTATGTCCAGTCAAAAAAGAGATAAGTAGGTAATTATTATAGACATTTTAATCAAAGTTGTACTGTCTGTAATCTTTGACATTGCTCTTCTATGAGGCTCAGTCGGGTAAGTTTGAAATGTTATTTCATAAAGCCCATAATAAAAATGAGACCAGTACGTCTACCATGAGTTGTTATTGAAAAATTACTCGCTAGCGTTAAACTCGCTGGATCAAATAGATGTCGATAATGCCTGCACCATGAGTTTTACGGAGTCTTACGCAGACGCTTTTTTTTTTTTTTTTGAGGGTGGGAAATCATCAAATAACTTCTCCCGCTCTGGGCGGAGCGGGAGGGTGTGTCAGACTCTTACTGACTAAAACCCACCCGTATTCCTTCCTGTTGCCTGTGTTGCGGGGGCCTCGGTGACCCATAAGTACCTTCCCGCGACCCCGGCAGGCATCGACCCTAGTGGACCCCTACTTTGTGCTGACGACATCTCTTTGAGGCGCGCGTGGAATACGACGCGCCGTCGACCCGGGCCTGGTCCTTACCGGACGGTGAGCTACCCATTGCTCACCGTCCGCAAGCCCGCGCCTACGGTGGCCGGAAATCCGCCCGGGATTCCCGACGCCCTGGGCGTCTCCTGCGGCGGCTAGGGGCGAGAGGGCGCGAAACGTGCCTTTCCCTCAACCGTCCCGCCTCCTCCTTCGCGAGCATTACTGCTTCGCAGAAGGAGGTGACGGCTGCCCATGCCCTCTCGCTCCGTACCATGGCCTGAACCAGGGCCGGACGCGAGAGGTCTCTGCCGCCGATCGCCTCCACGAGGACACGGCGGTGCTCTGCCCAAGCCGGGCAGACCTCCACCGTATGCTCCACCGTGTCCTCTGGGCGATCCACACAGTGGTGACACCCGGTCGTTTCCTCCCGCCTTATCCGACACAGGAACCTCCCGAAGCTGCCGTGTCCGGTGAGGACCTGCGTCAGGCGGAAGGTGAGGACGCCGTGGCGCCTCTCCAGCCACTCCTCAAAGAGGGGACTTATCGCCGCAATCGTGGCGTGCCCAGCACTGGGTTGCGACAACCGTACTTTCCATGACGCCATGAGATCCCGCCGGAGCTCCGTCCGCTGTGCCGCGATTTCTCGCGGCGGCGGACTTACGCCCCGGCGTTTCGCCTCCTCGCGCCACTCCCATACGTGCGCGAGGACTTTTGCCTCCAGATCCCATGGCGGTAATCCGGCAAGGAGGCTCGCTGCCTCACAGGAGACCGTGCGGTATCCTCGGACCATCCGGATGGCCATGACCCTTTGGGCCGCGCTCAACCGGCGGGCTGGCCGCAGCGCCAGAGAGCGCGCCCATACAGGAGCCCCGTAGAGGGCCATACGCAGACGCTAAGGTAAGCTCGATAGATCGTGTCGTGAAGCTAACTTCACTCCTTATGTTTTGTTTCTTTCTTTCTCAGTAACAAGAAAAGAGAACGGCTCATTAGCTCAAATGACAGTGAATATTTCGAAATAATCCGACTAAATAGAAAGGTTGGCGGTTAGTGGACTACTTATGGTATTTAGTGTTTGTTGAATTTTTATTCCTTATAATATGTCATTGTCGTCGATTCAATTCGTAATTTTGTTTACGTTGTGTGGTCCGCAGCGTTTTTGACTTAAATTTGAAGTGAAACAAGTTGACTAAATTATAATATATAATACGATGAGGACCAGTGGATCACAATTTAGTATAGTGTATTGAGAAATGAAAATTACTGATCACTAACCTAACCCTTTTGTTGACTGACATAAGTGCTACGAATTCGTAGATAAAGACATCCTGAAAAACATATATAGGCCTGTTTACTATAGGTTAAAGATTACTTCTCGGTTTAGATCGAAAACCATAGGCGGCCTCTGTAGAAGTTCTCATTAGTCATACACTATTATGAACGCGCCTTTACGAGTTCCAAATTTGAATTAGAAAAGTTCGAAACGGGGCCTTTCTAGAGCGTTTTTTTGTGTCGTTAATGAGACTGTGGCTTCTAAGGGAGCCAACAATGTTATTATGAACACACATAGTATTTGTAGGTGTGTGTGTAGTTAAATATTACGTTTATAAGTAGTATGTACAAGATTAGTGCGTAATCCTAACTATGTATCTAATGTTATAATTGCGAAAGTCAGTTTGTTTGTTTGTTCCGCTTTGACGCTAAAACGGCTTAATAGATTTGGATGAAATTTGGCACATGCGTAGACCCTGACCTGGATTAGAATATCTAATACTTTATATTCCGATATTCCCACGGGATCTAAACTTATGCGAGTGAAACCACAGGGTGCAGCTAGTATTTTTAAAATTAAAAATTATTTTTTTATTTGAAGTACGTAAATGTTTTCATTATTTTCGTTCATTTAGACGTGGTTTAGGCCTACTTATCTCCTGAAACTATCAATTGCAGTTGATCAATTGCCATCAATTTCTATTTTAGTAATATCAATCGCTTCAATTTCACTTGGTAGACGTTCAATTTGCGCATCAATGTGTATCAATCGCGTAATAAAATTGACAATTGCAATTGATCGTTTCGGGGACCGTTTAAACTTAGGTATACCTACCTACCTACCTATAATTGCCGGCATTTATCTTGAGCTCTGATCCTTAATTACTTTAAGCGATTTTGGACCTTACTCCTGAGACAATACGATGCGCACACAAACCCCCACCACTCCGCCGAGAGCTCAAGTTAAATGCCGGCAACTATACCACAGTAGATATACTCGATAAGTCGGTACACATAAATAACTAAATTTATTCATAGGTAGATAGGGCTTTTCAGGAAAATATTCAATTTCATAAAATTACTCATTCACTTAATCATCGAAACGTTCGTGAAGAAGCAAGAGATAAAATATTCCATGAATTTATTTCTTGCTTCTTCACGAACGTTATTTTCTTCATCACGACGTGCAAACCAAAAACCATAAAGTTCATTGCAATTTTCGGATACCTACACGACCAAAAGTTCTCATTGTCTATGGTAACAAGAACAAGATCACGCAAGCTTAGCCCCGGGCCGCGAATTCAAACAATAGAATCGGACTGGCCGAATTTTGAATTTGGAAGCATCGCTGCGGGCGTCGTCGCCATATTGCACGCGATACCGACCATTTATAATATTATTTTTAATCATAGATTTAATGCTCCAGCTAAAGAATTAAGAAATGATAGACAATTTGCAATTAGAAAATTACTATGGAAGTGATTCGGCAGTCGGCAGTCTAACATTATCTTTGAGTCTGAAAGACAGACAGGCAAGTCGTAATTGATGCCTACTGACTTTATTACATTCTTCTGAAGCTATTAAGTTACTATTAAAATAATAATAAATTACCCCACCGCAGTATCTCTACGTTAACGTCGTGGTGAGGCTTGCGCGCTCTCTAGATCTGTGCCGGTAGTGTTTACTTTGCCGGAACAGGTCTAGGGTAAGGAGCTAGACCAATAGAGATACAGAAACCCACAACGCAGTCGCGTCGCGCCTGTCTGCACGAGCCTTTACTGCAGAAATGGTATGATTATCTATTTTTTTTTATTCGACACCGGTTCCTTGATTGTCTTGCTTTTCAACATCGGCCTCCCCAAATGGGAGAACATTTGGGGAGAAACGAGCGTCGTTCTCTTGCTCTCCTCATTCAAGTAGTCCCTGCCGCCTTTTTGATGTCATCTTCCCATCTCGATACTGTCTGCCTTTTCTTCTTGTTTTATATGTAGGACAATATTCTGTCACTTCTTTGGCCTTCTCTGTCTGACTTCTTGTTTAATGGCCTGCCCATTTATATTTCTATTGTTTAATTGGTTTTTTTTTACATACATACATAAAGTCACGCTTTCTTTCCATGGGGGTAGGCAGAAACTATAGAACGCCACCTGATAAGCTCCATACATACTCCTTTTGCTTCGTTTACGTTCATACATCTGGTCATACACGCACGCCGGTTGCGAGTACTATGCACCTGACATTTTTTAAGAAAATCACCAATGAGGTCACTATATGTCTTCCTGGGGCGTCCCCTCAGGGCGTTTCCACTCACATTTGCCTTGTAAATACCTTTTGTTAGTCGCCTTTCATTCATCCTCTCAACATGACCAAACCATCTAAGCATACTCTTTTAAATTTTGGTCACTACATCTTCCTTTAAACCGCATCGTTTTTTTTTACATAATAAATATAAAATAGGTAATGATAATATTATATCATTTTAAAAAAAAATTGGTAAGAAGCAAAGAAAGAAAATAAATTTATTTTCTTTCTTTTTCTTTGTTTTAGATCAGTAATTTATGTTTGTTTCCTTATTGTTGGTAATCGTACTTTGCGTTACAATTTTAAGTTGAGTATACTTCTTTTCATTCTATGTTGGCAAGTTTTTAACGCTTTAATATCTTTATTTGTGCAGCTCCATGTCCACCCATAGGTATGCGATGTTTGGCAGAAAACATGCACTTATTAAATATATTACTTTTTCTTTTATTTGTAGGTATATTCGAGTTTTTCAGGTCTTCTTTTAAAGCCCTGTATTTCTTCCATCCTAATTAAAATAAAATAGCTGATGCGTCGAAATAATTAGCTATATATCATGAGTCCCCGATATAATTGTGTAAGTCTTAAGTTGTTCTGGTAGAGTCTTTACCTTCATGATTCATGATCGTTGTGATCATAAATCAGCACACACAATACTTACACTGTTTCAGCACCTCCGGAAAAGACGCTGAGAACACGTAAACCGCGGCCACTGTTAGACTGCATAGAAAAGAAAGAGAAGCGCGATGACGCTTGTCGAAAAAATGCAAATAAAATCGTATAAAATTAAATATTAACAATTTAATAATAAATAATCCATCACTGGATGCAGTTTCCCATTCGAAATTTTATGATATAGTTTTAATTACAATTATAATTGTTAATGAAGAGATAAAATGCTTTTAAAGATGAGGTGTTTTGGAAGAGTTTTTTTTGACGTTTTAAAGTATGTTTAATTTTATTTTGAGTTTCATCACTGTAGGTACGCAAAAAGGACTTGAAAATATCCTATATTTTTTTTTCCAAAATTATTTTAGGTTTAAGAGATAGCTTTAAAAACCACCTTTTTGACCGTTTTCAAGGAATCTCCGCCTTAATCGAGCAAATAGTTGGATTCAAATTCTGTTCCTGCACTCTAATTGCGTAACACACTTTGAATAACAATCCGAGAGTTTGAAGTATACCTATAGCTAATATATACAGGGTGTCCAAGAACCTGGCGTCCAACTGGATTCCCACGATGCCCCAAGTTCTAACAGTACTCAGAAAAATATTTTAAAAAATCCACCCCATGTACTTACAGAATTATACTGATTTCAAAAAAAAAAGGGGAAATGAGCACCCTGTGACATACTTTTGAATGCTGTGACTGCTAATGCTGATAATTTCGATATTTCTTGGAGGTTTTGTAATCTAGGGTATTGCTGTGTCTAAATAGAATGTAAAAATAAAGTACTTATTGTACCATTTTAAAATAAAATATTATTTTAACTAAAGGTGATATGGAAAACTATTGAATTTCGCAACTTTGACCGACTGTAGTGTAAAAAAAATGTACCAAAATAGTATGGCAAGTGACGTCAAATTTTGACGCGTTTATTCCTCTTTTTAAAAAGGTATAATACTTACACATTAATTTGAAAAAAAAAATTTTTGATAATATTTTTACTCAACAACCCAATTTTTACGATGTCTTACAGAATTCTTAGAAAGAAAAATTTACGACGAATTGAATCTAACCTCTAAAGAATTACTATTGTATGCTCATAAAAATAACAACAGGCCTCTCAAAAAACAGGTTAGACCGTAAGGGACGGTATGTGCATGCATCTCACCATAGTGATTCGTTATTACAACAGGAGGGAGCAAGACAGAAACTATCTTTGCGATTTGCTGGTTCTTCTTTATGGTACCCCATTATTCAGGTAAGAGTGAGGTAGAAAAAGGTTAGAGGTGCGAGTGAGATAGATAGTGACGCTATCTGGGATCGTGCTATTTAGGATAACAGTACGGTCAGTACGCGTCACTGCCTCCTGCCGTTACTACGCACCTCTCTCTTATTGTTACCATTGATCACGTACTACGATTTAAAGCTTTGTTTATTGGACTCGATTACTCTTTGTGCTCTGGACTTTGAAACGAACTCTTTACGACGACCTTTGCCTGTGTTTGGACAGTTTGTGTTTTGTGTGTGCTACCATGGCGACCTACACTCCGCAAGAATACGCAAATATGCACTACATTTATGGAGAATGTAGAGGTAATGGACGAGCTGCAGCGAGACTTTACAGAGAAAGGTATCCGAGGGCTACGCGATATCCCGACCATCGAGTTTTCATTAATGTGCACAGATCACTATGTGACGGGCGGTTCCCCAATCAAGTAGCTGGTGAAGGACGACCCGTAAATGACTTCATACGCGATGAAGTTTTAGAGGCGGTGTCGGCAAATCCAAGCATCTCTGTGCGAGGAATAGCAGCTGATACGGGGATACCGAAGAGCACAGCACACAGTATTCTCCAAAAAGAAGAATATCATCCGTACCACGTACAGCGAGTGCAAAGTCTTTTACCTCGAGACTATCCGAGCCGAGTCGCGTTTTGTGAAACAATCCTGCAAAAACATCGAGAAGACGAAAACTTTATCGACAAAATTTTGTGGTCAGATGAATCAACATTTAAGAAGGATGGCTACATGAACCTACACAACTTGCACGAGTGGCATGTGGAAAATCCGCACTTGATGCGAGAAGATAGATCCCAGTACCGGTTCAAAGTGAACATGTGGACCGGTATTCTCTGTGGGAATATTATTGGTCCATTTGAGATGCCCGAGAATTTGACTGGCGAATCATATTTAAATTTTCTTCAAAATGATTTGCCAAACTTACTAGAAGAGACCCCACCAGATATGTGGTTCCAACACGACGGCTGTCCAGCACATTTTCGCGTATCCGTTAGAGAGTTTTTGGACGAGCAATACCCGAACAGGTGGATTGGGCGATCAGGAACAATCCCGTGGCCAGCCCGCTCACCTGACTTAAATCCGCTGGATTTTTTTTTCTGGGGAACTATGAAGGAGCTCGTTTATGCGAAGCCCATTAATGACATCGCTGACCTTCGTGAGAAGATAACACAAGCAGTGCAGGTGATACGTCAAAAAAGTTACTCGCGAAACATAAAGCGGTCCTTTTTAAGGAGAGTGAGAGCTTGTATTGCCGCGGGTGGTCAACATTTTGAACATTTATTGTAATAAAATATCTTTAAACTAACATTCTTTGCTTTTATTCTACTGGGAACCCATCTACCTGTGTGTATTTCCTTCTTGCTCACTCTTGGAACCGAAGTAAATAATAGTAGTAACATAACAGTTTCTAAGATAAGAAAGGGTCCGACAGTTACCGTTAGTAGGTAGGCACTTCGTAAAAATTGGGTTGTTGAGTAAAAATATTATCAAAATTTTTTTTTTCAAATTAATGTGTAAGTATTATACCTTTTTAAAAAGAGGATTAAACGCGTCAAAATTTGACGTCACTTGCCATACTATTTTGGTACATTTTTTTTACACTACAGTCGGTCAAAGTTGCGAAATTCAATAGTTTTCCATATCACCTTTAGTTAAAATAATATTTTATTTTAAAATGGTACAATAAGTACATTATTTTTACATTCTATTTAGACACAGCAATACCCTAGATTACAAAACCTCCAAGAAATATCGAAATTATCAGCATTAGCAGTCACAGCATTCAAAAGTATGTCACAGGGTGCTCATTTCCCCTTTTTTTTTGAAATCAGTATAATTCTGTAAGTACATGGGGTGGATTTTTTAAAATATTTTTCTGAGTACTGTTAGAACTTGGGGCATCGTGGGAATCCAGTTGGACGCCAGGTTCTTGGACACCCTGTATAAGCTTCATACGTTTGAAAAAATCGTCTTGTCAGCAACGTAGGTAAATAACGCAATGAACGTGGGTGAACTGTCAAAATGAAACCGATCAATTTATTAAAATAAATTAATAACTCCCATTAAAATTCAACATACCTAATTATTACCAAAGTTATTTAAATAAAATGTGACGAATTTGTTGCACGTGCAGAAATTCAAAACATTCAGAATTTTAAATTTAAATATTTAAAATATTTCTTCATTGTATCCTTAGGGGTTGACAGACTGTGAGAACTCATTTGCGTGATTCTAAATTCAAATGAGACAATTCGTGATCGACCGTTTTCGAACGCTTACCGAAATTCGAATTCCAAATTTAAAATTGCAACAACGCCATTGGGCTGATGAATAACTTCTGTACATTACTTAACGCAAAGGTATTTTGATAATTCCAATTATTTTGAAAGCGAGATGTCTGGTGAATAATGTTTCGCGAATGGTATGAATAAATTATTTATGTTTATCCTAAAATGGCTGATGTAGGCAATTCGCGCATCAACATTACAAAATTAGTGCTAGCTTTGACGGTTGAATAAGTAAATAAGTAGGTACAATAAATAAACTAAATTATCTAATAATAGATACAGGAACAGCTAAACAAAAGCACACACACACATCTCAAAGTTGATGGACTATCGTGGAGTCATCTCAGGCAATTCGCAAATAGTTACAGGGCGCCGTGATGAGAGCTGTTGGAGGACCTAGGTATGCACCCAGGTAGCCAAACTTATAAATAGCAACAAAAACACTTCAACAACTGCTACAACAACAGTTTCTACAATATACCTACCTTATAGCCAGGGGTTCCAAACTTTTCAGTTCGCAGCGCACTTGCAGGTTTAGTATTTTGTCTCGATGCCCTAGCTAGTCAAAATAGGGTGTTAGGGTGTAAAATTAAAAAAATACACAATATAAAGCTGAATTTTTATAGGTATTTGTTATTTAAGATAAATAGGAAATCAAATACAATGGCAACTTAGTCTGTGGGTGATCTCCACACATTTTTTCAAAGTGTGCGGTAAGGCACCGCTTCTATTTTGTACCTACTCGGTAGAAGTTTCGTTTTCGGAGAACGGTAAACAGGAGCGCCTCACGGCCACACTTTGCGAACCCCTGCCATACACCATATTGATTTGAAAAATTGCTGAACATCTTGTAGTCGCCAGAACCTACTACAAGAAGAAAATAAAAAAAACTACAATTTCTACATTTCAAATCTTCCAGAAGCATGTAGAAAGCCTTAGGCTCTGCCTACCAAAATGACATAGCGTGGACTTAACTACCTTAGTAGCCAGTCTGTCCTTCAGTAAGAACATGTCATTGAAGCCTGCAGCGCCATTCAAATTCAGAATAAAGATTAGCTACCTGCACTTCAAAATTCCCGCACGGAAGCTAAAAGCGAGAATTTTGAATTTCGAATTAATTTCGATCGTCAGAAGCTCGTGCCGATACACCAAAATTGTTCTAAATTCGATTGTTAGAGGCACGCTTCAAAAATAACACGCAAGTGATTTATTCGAAAACAAAAAAGGATGGCGTCTGCGAATTAAATAATTTGTTTGGATATTTCGTGACTCCTGAGTGACTTAATCGTTATTAACATAATGTGATAATGATATTGGTGAAACATGATCAGGCAACCGAATCCTTTGGTATTTTTTTCCGAAATAAGGTAACAATTTAATCTTCCTGCGAAATAAAACGAATAATTATAAAAACTAAAGAAGTTGTAGTAAACGTTACAAGACTACAACAGACTTATCCCAGGCGGATTCCCGGCCACCGTAGGCGCGGGCTAGCGGACGGTGAGCAATGGGTAGCTCGCCGTCCGATAAGGACCAGGCCCGGGTCGACGGCGCGTTGTGCTCCACGCGCGCCGCAAAGTGGGGGACCCCTACTCTCCTACAAGAGTAGGGGTCTACCAGGGCCGATGCCTGAGGCCGATGTTACCGAGGCCCCTGGCAACACCAGCAACGGAGGAACTCGAGTGGGTTCTAGTCAGTAAGAGTCTGACACACCCTCCCGCTCCGTCCAGAGCGGGAGAAGTCATTTGATAATATCCCTACCAAAAAAAAAAAAGCCATACCCACATAATCGAAAATTAGTCCCCTAGTATTCTAAACTATTACTCATTTTAGTCCAATTTCGCAGAAACCTTGTTGGCACCTAAATAGGTACTACCCATGTAGTTACATTAAATGGGGCTCATATAGCAATATACCTGAATTACCTGACCCTAATACCTTGTTACGGTATCGTAATAGACATTAAACATGTTGGTCGTGGCTCTCTAATTAGGATTAGTAGTTACCGGTATAACACCGTGCTATTAAATTAGTTACACAACATGGTTCGCCTGACATTTCGATATACCCTTTACCTATATGGCCAGGTGTAATTATTTTGATGTATTACCGACCACAAACTACGAATTTAGTACTTACTTAGTCCTTAGGTAGGTACCTTACTAATAAAACTAGGCATGCATATTAATATAATAAAAGAAAACTAAAAGTCTAAGCATAAACTAAGTAGGTACCCTAAAAAGGGGTGAATAGGGATGCAGGGGTGAATCGTCCTGCCGGGGTCGCGGGAAGGTCCAAAAGGGTTACCGAGGCCCCTGGCAACACAGGCAAAGGAAGGGACACGGGTGGGTTTTAGTCAGTAACAGTCTGACATACCCTCCGGCTCCGCCCAGAGCGGGAGAAGTTATTTGATAATTTCCCACCCAAAAACAAAAAAAAAGGGGTGAATCGTTCAAATAACATAGTCTGTTGCCAAAAAGACTAATGTGTATAATAATTAACGACTAACTTTCCTTGTTGGCAGCAAACTGTATAATTTCAACGTTAAAATCCATTTTAAAGTTTCGTCCCGATTCACCCATGCATCCCTAACCACCCTATTTTACGGTATCTACTGAAAGGAAATTAATAAGAATGTCACCACATCACTACTCGTTCTAAAATTAAAATTTCCACGCCGTGGAAATTCGAGTGGGCGACGTAAACATTACCTGTCTCTCTCGCACTTGGAACTATTTCTATTCAGCTATCCCTGTCTTATGCGACATGCGACAAACAGTGACATCTAAGTGACGACCAATGACAAAAAGGGGGCGGCCATTGGCTGAAAGTGTCACATTCATGAAACCCGCAGTGAAATGGGAATAAAAAGTTTTTGTCTGTACTTAGGTATAAATCATTTGTTTTACCTACGAGGTTTTTTTAAGTATTGCAGAAGTTTTCTTCAGTGTCATCGTGATTAATTTTTGGACGTAGTAAAACAATGAGTACCTACTTAGTAGGTAGGTACCTAATTAAATGTGATTACATAGACCCGTAGGCAGTGGTTCTTCATGTGGCTTTACTTAGGTAATGGTTCTGATAGATTTTGTCAAAATACTAATCAAATGTTATCGCCATAACGTATCATACCTACACAAAATGTAATTTGCTATAACAAATTATACATAATTCAGTCATCTAAGTTTTAAACAAGAAAAAAAACGAATGGAATTTTCCTATAGTGTCAAATGACTTACATTCTAATGGTACCTACATCTGAGTAGGTTAAGTTGGGAAGTAAGGAAAAGTAGGGTAAAACAATCACATAATGCAAGTACCCATGAAGCAGTTAGGAAGTTATTTGATTTTTAACGTATTCAGTTCATAGCGATAGTCACGAAAATCAAGGAAAGAAAATGTCACATTTCAAAGTCACACACAAGGCGTGGGCGGTCTCGAATAGCTCGTTTAAAAATGTCACCGCCTTTATCGTAACGCTATTGGTCGAAACTGTCACCGTGTCGCCGCGCGTGACACTTCTTATTGGTTAACCACGCCCATATTCTCAATTCGAATTTGAATGCGTTCCATTTGAAATTCGTAACGGTCATGTATTTTAATAAGTAGGTAACGTTGGCTACTGTCATAGCTTACTTTCAGTTTCATACTTAAATAATCAGATTTCCTTCGTTTTTTTCAGGAATTTCAGTAAAGTGACGCAATATTTTATTTTCAGATTGTCTCTTTGTAACAATGGTTCTTTTCACGAACATTAATAGAGGTATAGCTGCAATTAGAGAAATACTTATACCAAAAGCACTCAAAAGAAATTTCTCTATCAACAATTTCGACTGAATTTTCCAGCCATTTTAACTACAGTTTTCATTAAATATTCAGGAATTTCATTAACGTGACATATTTTTTTTTAAATTAGGTTAAGGTTATTCGTAACAATGGTTATTTTCACTAACATTAGTAGAGATACAGCGAGAATTAAAGACATCTATAAAAACCAAAACCAAAAATGAATTTCTTTAAATAACTTCTTCTTCAACCATTTTCTCCTCCAAAAGCTATCTCCAACAGTATCCATATTAGCTAGAACAAAGTATAAGAAGTGGATGATGTCGTTTTGTCTCGTGGCCGACCGCTGGGCTTGCGCGAAACTATTGATTCGAGACGCGACGGCCGACGCCCGTATGTCCTAGCACAGGTGACAAACACTCCTAGACGGTCCTGTAAGCCTGGTACTTATTCTAAAGGTACTAATGGAAATATTGACGATTGTACTGGACCTGTTGTTAATTTATTTTGAAGTCAGTGGGAGAGTTTCGGAAATTTCATTGTTTTAATGATCTGAGCGTTTTTCTTGGAATTTGGGTCGAATTGTGTTACGAAAATGTTAGAACGTACTTAAACCTAATCAGATTTTCATTGTGAGTATCGTTTGACTTTGCTGAGGAATTGAGTAACAGTACCTACTTATGTTAGTGCAAATCACTGAATTACAATTATAGTGAGCAATATTCTTTGGAGAGTTGTTTAGATGAGGCTTTTTAGGGTTCCGTAGTAAACAAGGAACCCTTATAGTTTCGCCATGTCCGTCTGTCTGTCTGTCTGTCTGTCTGTAGCTCGGAGACGCTTAGAACTAGAAAGCTGTAATTTGGCATAAGTATACATATTAATCACGCCGACAAAATGCTAAAATAAAACCTTGAAAAAAATTTTTTTTTGCGTACCTACCTCCGTTGCACTTAATTTGGGGATGATATTTTTTTCTCTTCTACCCCATGGTGTGGGGCATCGTTGGATAGGCCGTTTAAAAATATTGCAGGTTTGTGAGCACCACTTTTCGATTCAAGGATCCACTTGCGTATTATTAAGCATTAAAGTGCTAATTTGTTTATGGAGATGTGAAAAAAATCATGGCAGTAGTACATGATTATAATGAAATTAAAAGGAAAACTACACGAAAAAAAGGATCTCTTCAGCGAAAAATATCAATATTCTCAGAAAAATTGTTTCAATCCAAGTAAATATTTTCTTAACGTAAGTAAATGTACTCAGTCCAAGAAAACCTGTTTACTCAAAATAAGAATAATAAATACTTGGTTTTTATTCTTGCCTTAAGCAAATATTTTTGATTCAAGACTATAATAATCTTAATTGAAGAAAATATTCTAAGAGAGAAATAATATTCTTAAAATTAAACTTAATAATTCTTCATTTAAGTACAAAGACAATAAAACTAAGACAAAATTTTACTTCATTCAAGAATATATTGTTTTCCCCATATATGAATCAATATTTGTCGTGACCAAAAGGATACTGTCTTAATTTAAGACATCCTTTTCTTCCGTGTATCACGGCTTAGTGGGCTTTACAAATTAACTAGTTATATTCGACCAACTTAAATTTGCAGTCGGAGAATTGACCGTGGCATATATCGATGTATGGAAGAACAGGTATTTCAACTACAATGTTAAGTTTGTTTTTGTAATAAATTCGTCCCAAGTAATTCCAACTACGGAACCCTTCATTGTGCGTAGTCCGACATGCACTTGGCCGGTTTTTGTATACCTTTTTGTATACCTTTTTGCACTTTAAAAACTCACTAAAGATCATTTTGGTACCCGCAGGAATACGCTTCAAACAAAGTTTCAACTGCATTTACACCGAAAATGACAATGTAAAGCAAAGAGGATTGCAGTTGAGAATTTCCAGAATAATGGGTAAGACTTCAGATAGGTAGGTATAGGTACCTACAACCCTCATCCGCCGACATACATAGGTTAACCTTTTGTTCGATCACAGGTTTTCCACAACTCAAGTACGACACGCCTGTTTAATAGGTACGTTCATGATCTACGTTCATCATCTGCCTAGCCTTTTCCCAACTATGTTGGGGTCAGCTTCCAGTCTTACCTACCGGATACAGCTGAATACCAGTATTTTACATGGAGTGACTGCCTATCTGACCCGCACAACCCAGTTACTGGGAAACACGATACCCCTTGGTAAGACAGGTTGTCAGACTTTCAAGCTTCTGACGACCCGTAACGACTGTCAAAGATTTACAAATGACAGCCGGGACCAACGGCTTAACGTGCTTTCCGAGGCACGGAGGGGTCTTGGTATGTAAAGATGGTCACCCAACCACGGACCATAATTATTCATGATCTACGTGCTGGACATTAATGAGTAAGTACGACATTTATAGTTTCTAAGATAACATAACATCACGCACGTTATCCCGAAGGGTTTGGCAGAGGTTCAGGTAGCTATAGTACCTAGGTAGGTAGGTACACCCACATTTCGCCAGTTAAGTATTTTTAAATCCCACGTAATACGAGGCGAGCCTATTACCATCAACCGAGCCGAAATCCAGACTCTGGGCTACTACTGAGAAATTCTTGGTAGAAAAACCCAATAACACTTTCTCCGACTTGGAAAGTGAACCCAGGACCTCATGCTCGGCAGTAGACCAACGAGAGAGGTTAGTAAGTATCTACGACATTTCTAGGACATAATGTAATGGCACAGTTTTACCTCTTTTTGTACTGTCAAGGCATGTACAGACTGGCGCGATATCGCCCTAGTCTGCACGAGCAGACTAGGGCGATATCGCGCCAGTCTGTACTTGCCTTGACAGATCATCTAGTAAAATCTCATAGTCAAACGTTACATTGACGTCATTGTTTCACACAACGTTGATTTGCTGATAAGATGTCTAAGATTACCTAGTCTGCTTATCAAGTTAATAGTTCCAGATAGTGAACTAACCGACATAATTATAGAAAATATTGATTATTATCAATTTATCTGTAATTGTATTGTTTTTCGGAACGTTATCAAATTCCGATTACATACCTAGTGAAAAGCATTTTCTTCAACTTCAGAATAATTTTCTGGTATGAGCTTCTTTCCAACGAACTGGCAAAATCTCAGACGTGATAGACTTTTCATTTAGAACTATTTCATTATTATCTATTTACTAGCTGCGCCCTGCGGTTTCACCCGTATAAGTCTCAAACCCGTGGGAATATTTGGATAAAAAGTTTCTTGTCCTAACCCAGGTTATGGTCTACCCATGTGCCAAATTTCATCCAAATCCGTTCAGCTGTTTTAGCGTGAAAGCGTAACAAACAAACAAACAAACTCACTTTCGCATTTATAATATTAGTTAGGATTAGGATAACTAAAACACTTAGCCTATTTCACAGTTTGATTTTAACCACACAACGAAAATCAGGTTTTATTTGTGTCTAAATGTTGCAAAAATGTGTGTAAATTTTACAAAAATGTTAAAAAAAATCGGTGTTCCACCTTCTCTCCATCAAATCATTCATCCATCCCGTTCTGCCCCACTACTTGTTATCTGCGTCTGTCGTGCACACTTTAGTTACGAGTACCACCATAATATCAACCATAGAGGAAAATTGAACCACTTACCCCCGTCACTAATTGAACCGGGTTTCAAAACTCGTAATACACTTAGGTAAACCAACTCCAATTAACTACCAAACTTTAAAACAAAACGAACAAACAAACATTTTCTGTTTATTAATAGCTCATTCCGTTCCCGAATAAGACTTAACCCTCAAACATTGAATCGATCTCAAAACTTCTGAGTGCTAGTTAGGGATATTTCGACCGGGATTGTCGATTTTTTGAATTTTCAGTGGAAATTTTCGGGCAGTGAATTTCGATTGCTACTCAACTACGTTGTGAATGTCGTATGGTTTTTTTTTATAAGGAAACTCGCAATACTATCTTGGTAATGAGAAAATGTATGCAATTGTCTGCTCTAGGGTGAAATCTTCGTAATTACAAAGTTATACGAGTAGGTACCTAAGTGTCCCTACAACTTGTGTTGCATGCTTCAATCAATCAACTCAGCCTGTCGCGACCACTGCCAGTCATAGTCCTCTCCAAGGCTGCGCAACAACACCCTGTCCTCCGCCTTCCGCATTCAGTCCGTCCCAGCCACCTTTTTAGGGTCGCGGTCCATCTATCTGGGGGGCGTCTTACACTTACGTATGCCGATACGCGATCTCCACTCCAGGGCTGCAGTCTGGACATAGATAGCGATCGCTTTACAACCGAATTCGGTCGCAAAGTCCTAATAACCTAGATGGTGAAAATTGCTAGACAAGCATGCTTGTCAAGCAGTTTTGACCGTCTAGGGACCTGATTAGGACTTTGCGACAGAATTTGGCCATAAAGCGATCGCTATCTATGTCCAGACTGCAGCCTCAGGGATTCATTGCATACGAGTTACTTATTTTGGGGTGTGACGTAAAAAGTCAGGTACTTTCGATACGCCAAACTTAGTGCTCACTACAATTTGATAACTAGGTAATGCCTACGTAGTGCCACGACTACCAAAAATTGGGTAAACAGTCCCTTAATAAAAACGCGAAAAATATAAAAAAGCTAGCAAATAAAAAAGGGCAACTAGTGATGTTACGCAAACAGGGCTGTGCAACATAAAACTTTATGTGGGGTCGTAAAGACCCGCGCGATCCGCGGTGATATCAACAGGTAAGCATTTTAGGGTTATTGCTGATTTTTTACTACAATGTGTTACGTAACTTGCGGGGTTAATGTATTGAAGTTAATGTGGCGATTTTTTTTACTTACCCAAATATTACTCTTCTTCATTTTTTTTCTTTACACTATCGCAGTTTTTTACTTAAATCGTTTTTTTTTTTTCTAGATTTTCTTGAGCTTGCTTTATTTTTACTTGCAAAGATACTAGACATAGGAAAGTTTGATAAAGTTACAATGCAGTTTCACAAACACGAGCCCACATTTTTTATTTCTGCAGCATAATTGGCTCATGTAGACACCTATGTGTCACCTAACACCTAAAACTGTAATGTTTATAGCCTGTCAATAATTTATCACTTGTCTTGTTACCCTTTTTTGTCACGACATAACCCTTTCCTTTCCCCTTCACATTATTAGTAGGTACCTGTATTTCGAGAGAGCGGTATAAAAGTTTAGTGTAAGCTGTAAACAGTAACGTAAAAGCCACTCTCTCGATGAGTGTTACGTACCTGTCTAAATGTACTTCAAGTATACCGGAGTTGGTACCTGAAGTAATATATTTTATTTCTGTAAGTTGGCATTACTGCTTTGATGTTGTTAAGGCAGAAATGGATGTGGAATTGTTTTTAGGTGTTACCTGAAGAAGGAAACTATTTTGTTTTGAAAGTAATTTTACAAGTTAGTGTTGATTAAATTGGTAGGAGAAAACAAATTGATTGATTGAAAAATAAATATAGTTTTAATACCAACGTGACGAAGTGGTTCTTCCTACATAGATATTACGACTTATTTTACTTTACTTAAATTATGACTTACTTTACTTATGACTTACTTTATTATGACTTACTACTCAATGACACAAGAACTGTTTCAAAATGAAGAAAGTACGACAACTGCCATTCTGACAGGAATTTTATCAAATCGAAGTTTCATTTTCTTAGTTGTTGAGATCATCTTTTACAGTCGGTTCGTCCTGATATTTGTGACGCTGACTGTACCTACGTACCTACGTACTTACTATGGCTAATCATTTAAAAAATATGTTAACAAGTACTAAATCAATACATACAACTCAACCTGCTTTCCAAAACAGCATTTAAGCAACAAAGATCCAAGTCTCCCCTCCCACTTCACCCCCTTTAACCCCCCATCCGTTTATCACATCCCACATTTGCATTCCATTTCATTTGCCATCCCCCGGACACTTTTATACCTTTTTTTACTGTCTTTTTATTTTTATTATATAGCTTTTCAAGGGTTGAATAGTTCTTTTTTAGGTTTACGAGTGGACTGAGGTGTATTTAGATTTTTGGGGTCAGCTTCAGTATTTTATATAGGGGTTGATCTAAGTAATAGGAAGTGATTTGAATGGGAATTCGTTTATTTTGTTTCGTGGGTCAAGTCATATTATTATAGTTTTTATTGGATTTGTGGATTGAAATACTTTACTTGTTTGGTTTATTACTTGAACAAACACAAAGGCATAGACCTAATCTACGTAAATATATTGTTCTGTTATCCAAGACAGATGCATAAATAGGTATTGTATAAAACATAAGGTACTTTCAGATTTGATTCAAAAAACAAAACGTGGGCTGGGCGTATATTTAGAGATAATTAAATCTAGTTCAAAACTAAATAAACATAAAGAAGACAATTTTACCTCAGCTATCAAATGTTCATTATAAATCCCATACGTCCAACAAAAGCTTATTTCCCGAACTATAAAATACACTTGCATAAAATCATTAAGGTAGATCCGCAGTGGTCGAACAGAGCTCAGGCGGGATCTCATGGCGACATGGAGAGTGCGATTGTCGCAACCCAGTGCTGGGCACGCCACAATTGCGGCGATAAGTCCCCTCTTTGAGGAGTGACTAGAGAGGCGCCACGGCGTCCTCAGCTTCCGCCTGACGCAAGTTCTCACGGGACACGGCAGCTTCGGGTGGTTCCTGTGTCGGATAAGGCGGAAGGAAACGCCCGGGTGTCACCACTGTGTGTATCACCCGGGGGACGCGGTGAAGCATATGGAGCAAGAGGGCTTGGGCAGCCACCGCCTCCTTCTGCGAAGCAGAAACGCTCGCGAAGGAGAAGGATGGTTGAGGAAAAGGCAAATTTTGCGCCCTCTCACCCCTAGCCGCCGCAGGAGACGCCCTAGGCGTCGGGAATCCTGGGCGGATTTCCGGCCACCATAGGCGCGGGCTTGCGGATGGTGAGCAAAGGGTAGCTCACCGTCCGGTATGAACCAGGACTGGGTCAACGGCGCGTTGTGTTCCACGCGCGCCTCAATGTCAATGTCAATGTCGTCAGCACAAGTGTAGGGGTTCACTAGGACCGGCCTGCCGGGGTCGCGGGAAAGTACAAAAGTGTTACCGAGGCCCCTGGCAATACAGGCAACGGAAGGGACACGGGTAGGTTTTAGTCTGTAAGAGTCTGACACACCCTCCCGCTCCGGCCAGAGCGGGAGAAGTTATTTGATGATATCCCAAAACAAAAAGTCTAGTTCAAAACTAAATAGACAGAATGAGAGACGTAAAGAAGACAATTTTAGCTCAGCTATCAAATGTTCATTATAAATCCCATACCACGAAATGCTCATTTTCGAAACTATCAAATACTTACACATCTATAAACCTATCAAGGTGGATTTGCAATTGTAGCCCGCGAAATTCAAAATTTTATTCAATTTTTTGCAATTTGCAGGTCAGTGTCAGGTTGTATCTTGATCAAAATATGGTACGCGACCATAACAAGTATGTATTTACAGAATTATAATCATTAGAATCATTAATACATCTCTCTTAGGGCGCGTACACAAAGAACGTCCGTTTTACAGGTCCGTTTAAACGTATATGTTATAAGCGTAAGTAGTTGTACGAGCGAGTTCACACAGAATACCTACAGTATTCCGGATCCAGTAAAAAATACAGATCCGACAAAACAAGCAGCAATCCGTTTTACAGGGCCGTTTAAACGTATATGTTATTAGCATATGTAGTTGTATGAGTCAGTTCACACACATGATAGTATTCCGGATCCATCCTCGTAGATAGTAGGCGATACACTGAAGAACGAAAGTCCAGTAGCGACAGATCAGTCAAAAAGGATCCTGTAAAATCGGACGTTCAATGTGTACGCGCCCTTAGTTAGATTGATTCCATAAGAACAAATATCTTATGGAACCACTTCCTACACTAAAAGCAATTGCAACACCCCCTACATAAGGGTTGTAATTGTTCTAGATGACCACGACCGCAATGTCGTCACATTGTCAAACTCATGTTCACACATGACGCCCGGTCGCGTCATTGACAAATATTGCTAACATGACTTGTCGTTTTGTAAAATGTAAGGTTCCCTGGGGGTCTGGGGGTGTTAACGACACACGATTAATCGGAAAACAATCACTTTGGGGAACTCCGGATGCGTAAGATATGAATTTTACACTAGGTAGGTATAGCAGTGAATGGTGGCCCAGAAGGCCGTGACTTACGAGTTGTAGGGTTCGAACCCGGACAGGCGCTTTACTTTGTGTAAATTATTTCATCACCACGGCTCTCAAAACGGCGAAGGAAAACATCGTGAGGAAACCGCCATATCCGAGAACCAAAAATTCGAAGATATAACTGGGTTAATAACCACATCTACCAACCCGCACTGGACCCGCGTGGTGGATTACGGCCCACTCCCTCTCACAGAGAGGAGGCCTGTGTCCCTGCAGTGGGAACATTATAGGCTGATTATGATTATGTATGTTATGTAGATATATTCAAAAGAAAATGTTGTCTTTCTTGAAGTTCGTGCTTTTGCTAACCGACTTTGATGGTAAACCTACGTTTTACGTACATAATGGTGATAAATATCAGCTTATTACTTGACTCTGAATATCTAACAAAGAATCAAATGTAATCTAGTGACTAAGTTAACCCCAATTCAATCGAAGGTATGGTAGGTATGTTGAATGTCGGGGTCAGCTTCCAATCTACGCGGATGCAGCTGATTGCCAGTATTTTACATGGAACGATTGCCTATCTGACCTCCACAACCCACTTACTGGGTAACACGATAGCCCTTGGTAACACTGGTTGTCAGACTTTTGGCCTTCTGACTACCCGTCACAACTGGTCGGAGATCTACGAGTGACAGCCGGAACCAACGACTTAACGTGAACCAATAATATTCAGATACTTAAAATATAAGATATTTAATCCTAAAATTTGTAAGAAAGAGGGAATAAATCAAAGAAACTGCACGATTTAAATATATTAAATTGTATTACGGAAAACACACAAGCGTTAGGTACACATCGTCATGGCAAGCAAAAAAGAGAGACGAGTTGACACAAGTCATTGCTGACACTTATTCTATTTGTTTACAAGGACAGATATCAAATAAGTATATAAAATAACTTTTAAGTTTACAAGAAATGATTCATGTAATTCTAACAAAATTGATCATAATATAAGTTTTACTAACTCTGATAACATTCTATGGATTTCTAAGTCTGAATTAAAAATATTTTTGTTTTTTATTATTTTATAAGATAATGACGATATTCGATGGCGACGTAGGTGGATGTCACAATCTTGATCGTTTTCAGGAACCGCGCAAAGTAGAGAATGATGTTTGCAAAAAAAAGGGACGTTATTGTCCAAAACTGTACCTAATACCAAATAGGCTAATCATTTTTATTTTCCACAAATCGCAAATCCCCTCGTTCTCTTGATTTAAATGAAACCATTTGATTTGCTAAACGCTTCGATCCGAATTCTTGGCTTAAAACGCCACAAAATACTTCGCAATGAAGCCACATAACATTCAAGCTCTTGCCTTGGCAATCAACGTGAAATTCACAAACGTTAGCTCTTAATACGTACGTCTGTCTTTATGCCTCACCTACTGCTCGTTAATACAACACATCTGTATCCCGCTGCGCTAGTGAAATTCACTGCGGTTGTTAAAGACGGGCTAGATGTGATCGGTAGAGACCGTGCAAAACTTGGATACTTTATTTCTTTACGAAGATATCGGAAAATGAAGGTTTTAATTCGGAAGGGCAGCCACAGTCCGTTCAATTGGTGGCGTTACGGATTATGACGACAAACTACATGAACTTTGCAAAAATGGGTTCCTATCGGTAATTATGTAGGTAGCAAGGGCTGGCATTTCTGTAAAGGTTTTGTGTTTTCTCATAAAGATATGACAGTGACAATAGCCCACGCCTTGCAATATCACAAGTAAATCGGGGGTTCTATTCAGAAATTGTTTTTATTTTGCAAAAACTCAAAGGCAAACTTGCGTGGTTTTAAACCGTGTAGGTGTGACTCCGCCTTTAATGCAAAAAGACTCGCTAGAGGTCAAAGCGGTTAACAAGTACATACGATAATGCAACTACCTTCTTAAGACAGTTTAATTTATTCTGGAGTAACGTCTAATTGCGATACAATAACAATTTTGACACTCAATTATTATTTTGTGTTCTGTAATTGGAATAACTTAAGATAATCCAATCAGCATGCGTTTCGCGAGGTATGTTGAGTTCTGATTAGAGCTTCAAGTCTCATAAAGCTGAATATTTTGGTTAGATCTGGCCTCGATAACCTAATTACCTAATCGGTAATATTATAATTTTTGAGACAGATTTTGGCCCATGCACAACAAATCATTACATACATTTAGCGTTAAACTAAATTAAAACATTCGTTTCTGTCAATCGTTTGAAGATGACAGAGATAGAATGATGATTAAAATATCTTTAGTGCTAAACTTATTTAGTGATTTGTGGTGCAACTGGGCCTTAGAATCTTTTTAATACCTTTTTCAGATGCGGAAGAACTGACTCTCGTATTTGCACATCATGGATAATTTGGCGTATCGTGAAGGTCAACTCAAAAGTGTAAAGACGAACTATTCTTCAGTTATTATGAAAAAGGCAAGACTATTGTAACCTAGAGCAGGAAGAAGGACCCCTCCTTAAAATATCGGTACGATGCTAAGCTTTCCTTGGCCATGGCCAGGTTTTCGGTAAGTTTTATAAAGGCATGATTTGTGTGTATTGACTACGGCGAAAGAAAAAAAAAGTCGAAGTGATAAGTCGAAGTTAAAATGAGACTTGACGTCAAGGGTAAGGCCTCAAGTCAAAAAAAGGAAACTTTAAAAGTCAAAAGTAGAACTCTAAAAGTTAAAAAAACGTTATACTAAAAAAAAACAACCGATTTCTTTAATTTCGGAAGTCGGTGTCTTTGGATCTGTATTTTAGTTTTTTGCCACCGACTTCCGAAATTAGATAATTTTGAATTCGTTTGTTTTTTTTTTTGTAAAAAGTTTTTATTTTTCACTTTTAGCGGGTCAGTTTTGTTTTGCACACGTTACTATAAAAACATATCTAAATCGCTATAGGTGCGCCTTTAAAATATGAGGATTTCCCTCGATTTCCATGGGATACCTTCATCAGATTATGACTTGGTGATAATGGGACCACCTCGGGAGCATGCCCTTTTAAATAAAAAAAAATAATAATCAGTCCACAATTGACGGAGAAATCAGCGAACAGACATAAAAAAACAATATATACGGTCGAATTGAGAAACCTCCTCCTTTTTTAAACTCGGTTAAAAATGTACCTACAGACCTTTATAAAACTTGACCACGGTTTGACAATCAGTTCGATCAGGGTGACTTTCAAACACCTGAGACAAATAGCTCCATGCTAAATTCCCTACTCTAGAAACTGCAACGTGACAATTCCTAGTTTTCTCCACAGGGCCCACAGGAAGAGTAGTTCTATTCTCATCCAAGGACCACACTGCATAGTGACGCTGTCTTTGCCATATCCTGGTGTACAAAGGCCACCCAGTACCGAAACTAGTAAATCACACTGAAAATGAGCTCAGAGCAAGCCCTACAGTGTACACTGCACTTAAAATAATTTCAAGCGTCATTTAAACTAATGCTGGGCTAAAGAGATCGCTTGCGTTTGGTGTTGCCAGTTTAAAGTTAATAAAAAACGCCCATTACAAAAAAAGAAAAATATTCAGAAACATAACCAAAGCAGAACCATAACTTGACTATTTATTTGCAGGTGGAAGAAGAACGATTCAACGTGCCAATCTTGACTCCATAAGCAGATTATCGGCAACAGCTTCACGACAGCCAGCTCTGTCATATTTTTGTGGTGGTTGACCAAACTGGGCATACACATATTAATTACCTAATGGATATGTACCAACTTGTTTGTAAAGCAATGGACGACGATGAAAAGTTTATTTTTGTCTACTTCCTTCTTCCCAAAAATTCAAAGTACCTAAGTAGTGCAACACTGATCAGTTCGTAAGTCAGAACGCTTCCATAAACAATGCCATTAGCGCGGGCGTTACGCGGCGGATTTTAAATTTGGAACGCGCGCCGCCATTCGTCATGTCGCCGCCGCGCCAGCGACACGCCGCGCCGCCGACTTCGGTTGTAGCAGGACTGGACGATCTTGATTCTTTCGCAAGGCACTTTTTTTGTTATGAAACAGTCGTTGAAGAACTGTTACAGTGGATATTGTGTAGCAAGAGTAGTAGACTGAAATCGTAGTTTGAAACTGATAATACGCTAAAAGATCTAATTACCTTCGTTTCTTCTTTCAACCATGCTACGAGTATGACATGCCGTTTTGTATACCAAAATATGATAGATAGGTACCTACACAAAAACGTGATCGATAAGAAAAATGTGCCAAAACATCCACCTTTTCCGTAGACGATAAAAACTCACACACGATAATAACGATGACATTGGTTTTCCCCTATACTTACTAAGTATTCCAAATTGTATCAACGCAAAATGTAACAATTCCGCGAATTTTAAGTATTTAATCCCCAGCCACTAAATATAATTTTGATTAAACAATGACTTCATTAGCTTCCAGATTACAAAACCGACGCAAATATTTATTGGATTTGAGATATGAAATCAAAAAAGATAAAATCCAGACTATCAATCAGATTTTATTTTAATAGATTATCGTACCTACTTAGAAATAAAGTTGTTCTCAATGTTGCGTAAGTAGTTTATTTTTATTTTTATTGGCAAATTTGCTCTCCAGGTGCAACCCTCTAATTTTCGTATTACATGTCCAACGTGTAAAATAAGATGCACAAGTTTTCTATTCATAATGATCAGTGGGACGAAAAACCAAAAAATTAAACACTGTTAATTGTTGTCAACAACATTAATAGTAATACATAATTAATTTTACTACAAACATGAAATCAATGTAAATCCGCTCACGTATCCTAGTACCTATTCATCTTTTTAATAAAAATCATCGATTTATCTTTGCTCGATTGCACTAAAAGATAGTGAGTGATATTTATGCCTCTGCTAACGCATCAAATATTATAAGCTTTATTTTCAGTACCAATGTATCTATAAAAATAAAGCAAGTATTAAAACACAGCAGTCATAGTACACTCCTTGTGACTAATGACGTCATGTGTCCCGCACAGCGATCGCAAGCGCAAATGACTCGCGATGAATTTAAAATTGGAACTTTACTAACGAGGGAGGCGGCATGTTGCGGATTTGTGAGTTATTGTCGCCTTGTCGCCTGGAACAAACAACGTGAACTGACAATAATTGCTTATGAAAACATTCTCATCTGTTGTTTTACTTTTATTAATCAGTTCTGGTTCTGCATTTGCAAGACTTATCGTAATTAGTCATTGAATATCTTCATCTACTCTTATTATAACTGTTGATTTTCCTCATTTACTTCAAGAGCATTTCTTTCGATCAAGTTTTCCTTTTGCGGTTTGTTAAATAGGTAGGTATCTACCCGCATTTCTCGCCATTCAGAACATATAATATTGATTACACTATCAGATATTTATCACCTTGCAGTTAATATAAAGAAACATTTTTACGAAACCTGTGCGAATGAACCTCCTCTCCGTACATTATAACTGCTTTATGTCCAACAGACACTAATTGCTTTAGATATTAATACAGTATCCTAAATTACGCACCAATCAAATCAAAATAAACTAACAAACAGCTAAGCCCACCGCACATTTCCCGCCAACTTAGCGGCCATCTTCGAAAACAGACGCCATCGCGGTCGGATGCGTTCGCAGTTAAAAATACACGGACAGTGGCGACGCGGGTGGCCGTCAGAAAGATCAATTATTGTCTATTAACACTATATACCCAGGAAGTTCTAGTGTATACAATGATGTTAGCTGACTCTGTCACGTTGTTTGTGGTTGAGCTTTGATTTTCGAATTAATTTTTTTGTGCGTCATTCACGTTGGTACTTATTTAGGCGTCGACAGCCATGGGAAGAATATAAAATGGAATATACACATTATTCTGATTCCAGCCTGTAACTGACACTCTACAAAGCGATACACCGATAGGACATCAAAGACTGAGATGCAGAAAAGGTGGATGCAGTGACCACGCGTGGTCAATAAGTACAAGAGCGTTGACCACCACGGCACGCGTCATGACGTACCGCATATCGCCAAGTTTAAAACAAATTCCAAGAGAATTGAGTCCAGTATCTTCTCAAAATATTTCTGTCGCCAAAGTCGACTTTGGCGGCAAAATATTTACCTACATCATACTAAAGGCTCGTACAGACTGGAACGATGTCGCGGGCGTGACAGGCTGCGCGATAATTTACATGAAGTTGTCATAGAAGTTGTGCTACTAGTATCGCGTCGCGCCTGTCTGCGAATTTACTTGCTGATAAGATGATTTTGTCAAATGTAGCCTTCCTTTAAAATAAGTAAGATATCGGCACAAGGTCCTCATGTGGGAGGCAAGCCTATCTCTATTTACTGGAAAGACGTCAAAGTTCATAGATAACTGAATTAGATTAATTAACCAAAAAGGCCAATAAATGATTGTTTTCCTGGAACTTAAGATTCGCAACCATTCTTACTACAGTCTTCGTATAGTCTATTAAATTATATCATAACATGACGCCTTTATTCCCCGAAGGATTAAGCAGAGGTTGAAATGAAATGAAATTGTTTATTCTGTTCACTTTTACACGTCATATTAAAAAATAAGCTAGATGGAGTCGACATTTCCTATCTGACTACCCCTGAGAAGAAATGCTGAAACAAACTCAAGGGTCAAAGTCTCTTTTAAAGTCCAGAAATACCTAATCTTGGTCAGCTCCATTTCAGACATACTCCACATACCATGTCTGAAATGGTCTTTTGGGGAAATAACCACACAAAGAGTGGACCTGTCCAGTCAGTGCAAGCATTTGTCAGTAATCGTGTAGCTCAACACAGAACTTAAGGAGCTCAACGACTCGACGAATAATACCAAGGAAAGGACATTTGGGTAGGCCGCATTCAGTACTCAAATTGCCAGACTATCATTAAAACTAAATCAGAAAATACAAATAGACCCTCATAGTGCTCACATTCACAATAATTAAAGTAATATAATATTTTTAAGGTAAATATTCATGTAATTTTGTATATAATATTCATCAATGTCAATATGTACATAAAATGGTATATAATGATGATGATGTACCTCGTTGGTTGTACCCAATAATAGTACACCCACATTTCGCCAGTTATTTTTTAGTCCCATGTAATAGGGGGCGTCAATTAATTTATATTACATCATAAGTCGCGAAATAGTAAGAATCTACGTAGATTATACTCTTGAGGCTGCGTCCTAACCGAAAGCGACTGTCGCTCGAGTACGCGATTGTTGCGCGCTTTTATATGAATATGATGTATTCGTGCGACCAGTCAAGTCGCGTGTGTACGTCATAATTCATGTAAACGATCGCGTATTCGCGCGACAGTCGCTTTCGATTAGGACAAAGTGTCAAACCTTTCCAAAAACAAAGGGATGTTCCAGGAAACATAACGATACAATAGAAATGATAGTCGTTTATGATAAGCACATTACACAGTGCCTGGCGCAGGCTTTTGTTTCGGGATGAAGACGTCTTGTTGGTAAACTCTTCGATCAATCGAGGAGTTTACCAACAAAACGTCTGGTGGTCACCAAAATCATGCGGAGTTCCGCTCAAAATGCCCTGCGGATAGCTATCATCAGGACATTTTGAGTGGAACTGGGATCGCTTTTGGAATGCGTACCAACCAAAAAGTTCGTTTCCCAACTTGATTTCCCTCAACTGCCAGTACAAGCCGTGGGTGGCCATTCAGTATTGGAGATAATTACTGAATTAAATATCTCGCATCAACGGTAAGGATGACTACCTACTAAACAAAGATTGGGTTAACTTAATTATCACTCAATGATATTACGACGTGCGATTCAGTTCAGAATATTCTAAAAAAAAACAGAAAAAAACACAAAAGAATTCCATTCAGCCATTTTGTTGATACGCTATTGCCATTCATAGAGCTATGCTACTCTAATTAATCTTAATTGCGTTTTGTAACCAGGTAATAATGACCTCTACATGTTCTAAGATTTTGAAAACGGATAATAGATGACAAGGGTCTTCTATGATGGTTGGTCTCGTGTCACGCATTGAGTCAGCGTCACGATAAATGAAGGAATGCAGAAGCTCCATAACGTGATCGGAAATACAATAGGACAGAAAAAAAACGACGAGAAACTCAAAGATTGACTAAATAAAAACCACACGAGTCGAACACTTGCCGAGGACGGTCCGTGGATGGGTGACCATCCATTACATACCGAGACCCCTCCATGCCTCGAAAAGCACGTTACGCCATTGGTCCCGGCTGTCATTTGTAGATCTTTGACAGTTGTTACGGGTAGTCAGAAGGTTGTAAGGCTGAAAACCAGTCTTACGAAGGGGTACCGTGGGTTGTGAGGGTCAGATAGGCTGTCGTTTCATGTAAAATACATGTATTCAGCTGCATACGATTAGAATGCAAGCCGACCCCGACATAGTTGGGAAAAGGCTACGAGTATTATGATCATGACTTTGATCTTCATGGATTATCACAACAGAACCAATATACGGTATAACAAAATGTTTAAAATGTTTTGGACCCACAGTGAAAAGATATTAGAATTAGAACCTACTCATTACAGTTAACTTGAGGAAACAGAGGCTCCTAAACAGCAATCTTGGACTAATACACTGAAATGAAATTAAATGAAATTGTTTATTCTGTAAATAGGATATGAGAATCACTTTTACACGTCATATTACAAAATAAGCTAGATGGAGTCGACATTTCCTATCTGACTACCCCTGAGAAGAAATGGCGAAACAAACTCAAGGGTCAAAGTCTCTTTTAAAGTCCAGACATAATAGTGGTCAGATCATGTGAGGACCATGTAGATCCATGTCTGAAATGGTCTTTTGAGGAAAGAACCACACAAATTTGAGTGGACCTGTCCAGTCAGTGCAAGCATTTGTCAGTAATCGTGTAGCTCAACTCAAAACTTAAGGAGCTCAACGACTCGACGAACAATACCAAGGAAAGGACAATTGGGTTGGCCGTATAAAGTACTCAAAATGCCAGATCATCATTAAAACTAAGAGAAAAAAAAAAACAACGAGAAATAAATAAAAATGAACCACATAGTGCTCACATTCACAATAATTAAAGTAATATAATACTTTTCAAGGTACATAAATATACACTTAATTTTGCTTATAATATTCATCAATGTCACTAAATAATAGATATCTTCAATATTTTTATGTTTACCTACAACATGGCCCGTCCTTTGCACTGGTACATACCGCTCGAGATAAGTACCTACATCTAGTAAGGGACATTTTTTACAAAAATCGTTTTATTGTTTTATTGCATAATCTTGCTAACTTAGTATGTCCCTACCAAATACCTACTTCGTTATGGCATCATAATTAAATCATAACACAGTTGTTGTGTGGACGGGTGATAAAATTATAATAAGCAGAAGAATTCAAAGTTATCATTTTAATGTTACCAACCAGAATTAGAATCAGAATCAGAATTTTATTCGCTATGAATGCAGGTACCGGTGAACCGGTGAACCGATTGTGAAGTACTAGGACTATCCGGAATGAAAAATGAAATAGGAAAAATAATAAACCTATTATTAATAATATAATTTATGTTATTCCTAAATCCAAATGTTTATCGACACAAAATTTATTAAAATTATTTGTAAGATTCAGAATTTTTGCAACATAATTTTTATGTAATAGGTATCTTCAGAGAAGGGAAAAGTATTATAAGACATTACATTAAAGTGAAACAACTCTAAATAGACTACTAATAAATACAATAAAAGTACATAATGGCATTTTATTTTTCTTTATTACTCGGTCAAGCGGCGTAGGTATGTTACGGACGAAACTCGATTTCAGATTGTTCAAAGTAGGCCTTCTGCAGTTACCAATTCTGTTGTACGACCCAAATCTTACGTTGGCATGTTAATGACACTCATTGCCCGCCAATCAGTTTAGCGTCTGGCATTTGCTGTTCACATTATGTTATGTGTCGTGCTAAACATCCGCCATCTTGGCACGTGTCTAAGAGCATGTGTAGATGATTCAGTAGGTACGGTTCAGTTAGATATAATAGCTACAGCTGTGTTATACGGGAGGCTTGTGGCCAAGTATTAACAGTCGCACGGGTGGTCGATCAGGTTAAGCTACGCTTGCCGCGGTCGGTCTGAAGATGGATGACCATCTTAGATCTTTGACAGTCGTAACCGGTCATCAGAAACCCGAAAGTCTGACACCCAGTCTTACCAAGGGGTATTGTATTATCCAGTAACTGGGTTACTGGATAGTACAATACCCTTACACACAGACACAAGCCTCCTTTCTATGAGAAGGAGTGAGCCGTAATCCACCACGCGGGCCCAGTGCGGGTAGGTAGATTTCACATGTCTTCGAATTTTTCGGTTCTAGGACATGCCGGTTTCCACACGCTGTTTTATCGTTTTGAGAGCATTGGTAATGTAATAATGTACACAAAGTAAAGCGCCTGTCATGGTTCGAACCTACGACCTACAACTCGTAAGACGCGGGCGTTACCACTGGGCCACCGGTGCTCTAGAAACAACTGACTTCCCGGCAGGTAAGTCAGTTATTTAGATATAATATTAGATATAATGGTGCCGATTCCCTTGTTCACAAACTAAATTAAATTTAAGTTCAGTGCATCTTTTTCTTTCTATTTCATTAAGAAAAGGACAGAAGATAAATTTTAGTTTAGTCCTGTCAAATTAATCAGCGCTTGACGTAAATTGACGTAATTTTAGTAGGCAAGTTTTTAATCACGTCTAAACTTGTATGGAGTAGTGAGAGGCTCTTATTAATTTGACAGGACTAAACTAAAATTTATCTTCTGTCCTTTTCTTAATGAAATAGAAAGAAAAAGATGCAATGAACTTCAATTTAGTTTAGTTTGTGAACATGGGAATCGGCACCAATGTTAGATATAATATTAGATAATTAATTAATCGATGACTTATTTGTGTGACCACCACCCTAGTTACATAACACAGTTTGAATCACAATCCAAGAGTTTTGAAGGATATTACAAATCCATTGCTTCATAGGTTTGAAAAATTCGTCTGCTCAGCAACGAAAATAACGCAATGGACCCGGGTGAACTGTCATTGCGATCAATTGTCGTTTTATGTGTGCTACGCAACTAGCCCGCTGCATTGGCGCCGATTCCCTTGTTCACAAACTAAACTAAATTTAAGTTCAGTGCATCTTTTTCTTTCTATTTCATTTAGAAAAGGACAGAAGATAAATTTTAGTTTAGTCCTGTCAAATTAATCAGCTTCTGTCACTACTCTATACAAGTTTAGACGTGATTAAAAACTTGCCTACTAAAATTACGTCAATTTACGTCAAGCGCTGATTAATTTGACAGGACTAAACTAAAATGTATCTTCTGTCCTTTCTTAATGAAATAGAAAGAAAAAGATGCACTAAATTAAATTTAGTTTAGTTTGTGAACAAGGGAATCGGCGCCATTACCTATCATTATAATCACGAATGTGAGCCGTATAACGTTCAAACGACTTTAAGTAAATTAAATATATTATCTACTAGTATGATTACTTTTTCCAACGTCAGACTTTTTTTTATTATTGGAATAAAATTGACATCTGACATTTTTTGTAGGTATAGAAAAACGATCAAAAATTCAAAATCATTCCTCGAATAAAGATATCTGATAAACATTATTTGATTTTCACGATACGAGGTTTCAAACTACGAGGATATGATTTTGGGAAATTCCGTTTTGGGAATTATTGATAGCGATACTAATTGAGAAAGGAGAATACCCATATTAATACAGATATTAAATCAATGAACGCAATACGTAAACAGGATAAAAGAAATATACCTACGCATTTAGATGGCGCGGCCGATTTCAAAGCAAATAAAGGCTCCCGCAGACTGGGGCGACATCGCGGGCACGACAGGGATATTGCTGCCTATCGCGCTAGTCTGCATGAGCCTTAATTATGAATTAAAATAATTAATGATAATTGATCAAAATTATTACAGTTATAGATAAAAACCAACAAAGATGAGATACAAAATGACATAAAAAATGTATTGTCCGAAAATTGATAATATTATGGGATGGTGCATATATGTTTACGCTACTGCTGAGCATAAAGCCCTGGGTTCGATTCCCAGGTCGGGCAGTGTTATTGGATTTTTCTATCAGGAATTTCTCAATAGCAGCCCGGAGTCTGGATTTGTGCCCAGCTGATGACAATGGAGTCGCCCCCTATTACATGGGACTTAAATGTAACTGGTAAAATATGAGTGTACTATAAGTACACCTCTGCCTAACCCTTCGGGGATTACAGGCGCGAAGTTATGTTATGTTTATTATTTATTTATTTATGTAATAAGCACACAAATGTACAGAGGCGGACTTAATGCGGTAGGCATTTTCTACCAGTCAACCTTTGGGTAATGCAGAGACAAACAGTGGTAGGTGCAATAGCGAAAACTGTGGAATAAATATTTGTTTAAATATAAGGATATACATACATATACCTATATGTTTATTTTTGGCATTATTATGGCGGCATTTACATCGCCAAATGCGAACTACGCAACACACTGACGTCACACAAAATGCTACATCGCGCAAGCAGAGTTTACCGCGTAACTAGTATTACATCCCGACATCAACCGTCAGGCAGTTGCCCACCAGACACAACACCCGTCTGGTCGAAGGATCTTCGATGGAGGCTGAGTGAACTTTACACTTTGTACTGGTGACCCCGACGTGGTCGTCAGCGCAGCCTTCGTGCAACTACTTCAGCGTGATGTCATCATCATCACTTGCTCAAGCTCTCGAGCAGTGAGTGACACAGCCAGTCAGCACCCATGGCTTCAAAGAGTTTCCTGACCACCAGCATGCAGCGACAGCGCATACTTACAACTACAGCACATTGCACTTTCGGCCGGTCCACAAGCAGAGCCCCTCAACCATCTGCTGGTCGACGCCAGCAGTCAGCCTTCAACCCAGCGCTGTACTACGTCCGACTCACTGGAGCATAACGCAACGCCACACCGACTCACTGGGGGATCACCGCAGACAGTTCCGACCCACCGCGAACTATGCGACAACCGGTTCCGACCCACTGGAACCACATCTGGCACTGGCAAGCATCGCAAGATACACGACTTAGCCCACTATCGACCTCCGGTCTTCGGAGGGGAGTGATGTGGCGGCATCTACATCGCCACATACGGACTACGCAAAATCCTGCATCTCGAAAGCAGAGTTTACCGCGTAACTAGACTATATGTATAACAACATCCCGACAACACCCGTCGGGCAGTAGCCCGCCAGACAAGACACCCGCCTGGTCGGAGGATCCTCCCTTTTCTATGGAGGATGAGTGAACTTTACACCCTGTTCCTCATACCTCCATAAATCTATCCCAAGAACAAACGTAACATTATAGTTGAAAATCATGTTCCCCCATACATTCTAACTGCAAATGTAAGTGCCATAAGTATTTTAAGACCATAGACATCTTATAGGTTTTTCTGTAATCTATAAGTATAGAATTATTCTCTGTATTTATTTCAAAATTTGAGGCTCAGGAGTTTCGGAAATAAGGGGGAATGGTAAATTTTCATCAATTTTCTTTAATAAATTTTAAACTAATTATTTTGAAATTATAAAGAACAATATTTGAAATCCTCATAACAACTCATTTCATTTGATTTCACACGGTACAGTTTGCATAACTTTTTTCCCTCAAAAGTGAACCCCATATTCAAAATTATTTTATTTACGTTACATGTTCGTGTTTGGGTCACAGAAATTTATATGTGTACCAAATTTCAACTTCCGGTAGACTCTGAGCAAATCGGCTATAATTGACGGACAGACAGACAGACACACGAGTGATCCTATATGGATTCTGTTTTTTTTTTTGTGGTACGTAACCCTAAAAACATCATTTGTACAAGATGTGACTGTTAATCATAATATCGGGATCAAGATTTCGCAACAATTTTCTTTACCTATCAGACCATACCTGAGACAAGCTGGTCATTACACGTGCAAAACCATTGGGTAATTTCAAACACAAGCCTCCATTCAACAATTAAACGCCTATTCTAAAGCCATTATCACAACGTCCAAAGGTTCTTAGAAACAAAAACTTAAATTTAATTCTTAACTGTCGCTTGAGTGCCGGAATCATGATGAATAATGACGTTTGTGCGTGCTGCTATAACAGATGAGGAAGTTATCGAATTTAACGCCTCATTGATCAGTACCAAAGTTAGTTACCACTGTTAAATTCTCTATATCTTTCCTTACTGTTTCAAAGTGATGTCCATGATAGAGAGACACATGAAAATAAAGGCAGCCATTCCAGATACTTTAATGCTGAGTATGACGATTCCACGGTTTTTATCTGCAGGAGTTTATAATATGCTCCAACCTAAAGTCCAATTACCTAAAGTAAGTATGTGAAAAGAATTAAAAAAAAATCACATTCTCTAAAAAAGGTCACGTTTTACGCTCTACTGAGTGTAGTATATATACAAATATAACACCCACTGAAGACACAATCCTTGGAAATTCCGATGCGTGATTAATGCTAAGCCTCACGCTAAATGCATGATAGGTGAAAACCCGAACGAAATAAGTCTAGATCTAATCAGCTATTTGGAAATTGCGGTGACTAAAACTGTAATTAAGAATAGCAATTTCGTCATCCGTCATCATTTTTTGGATTTTGTCACTACAGTTCTAAATCCTTCTACTATTGCCAATGTCACTGTCTACTTCTGACAACCAGTCCTTACCAAGGAGTATCGTGTTACCCAGTAACTGGGTTGTGGAGGTCAAATCGGCAGTCGCCCCATGTAAATTACTTGTACTCCACTGCTTCTGGTTATTTTGCAAGCCGCCCCAACATAGTTGGGAAAAGGCAAGACAGATTTGATCAGACTGTCTACTTCGTATAATATCTTCCATCTTCAAGTGCCGGAAAATTCAATAAATAATGATGTTCATACGTGCACTGAACAGGGAAATGATCAAATTCTAAGGTGCCAGTCGGTAATGATTGTGTCACGAGCTCTATCATTACCGTATCGGTGTAATGCTGACACTATATTGAAAGATAAGCTATCGGTGGATATACATTCGCTTGTACTGCTTCCAATTAACTTAAGGAGAGTGTTTCCAAAGATTAAAGGATTTTTATCATAACCTGACACTAATTATTATTTTCTCGAGGGGATAGGCTGATAATAAGATACAGTTTTAAGAATAAGAACTTCCTAAAATGCTCAAGCTAGGAAAAAGTTATGCTGGACTCGTTGCAGCACTATTAATTAACCCCAATGTACATTGCTAATCATCAGCGTTTCAGCCTGGTATTGAGAATATGACGTCTGCGTCACACTATTTACAATCAAATTCGGACAGCGTTAACGTGCCTTATCAGAGGTATTATGTATTATTCTAATGAGGCACATTCGACAGGTTATTAGCCTGATACGCAAAGTAATTTAGTATGATTAGGTGTCTGCGATAGTTCTATCACGATCACTATCATTAGTACTCATACGACTACAATATTACAATAAAGTGTCGCAGCATAAGAAGATAAGGCAAACTCATTAGCTAAAGTTAAAATCAAGTGAATGAATTTAATCATTTGCGGGAGACCTAATGATAATATAATATCTGAGGAACTATTTGATTTGGATGATTGTTAATTGATTTGTGAATGATTTCGTAGTGATAATATAAGGAAATAGCAAAGTGAAGTAATTTATGTTGATTTTCCTTAAAAATATGTTTATTTGTTTCTTTCGTGACTCTAGAAAAAACCATCTATCAAAATTCTGATGTCAAACTAGAAGAGGATTCAACGAAACATAAATATATGTATTATGTTTTTATGGGCTGTAGTTGCCTGAAATAAAGGATATTAGTATTATTAAAACGTTTATTATTATTATAAATGTGACCACCTTCCCGGTCAGGCACATATTATTTATTACTGCCATAAAAGACTTTCTTTGTCTAGTTACATATATTATTGTTCATCTTCCTATATCGTATTCAATACGGTAAACGGCGGTATTGAAGCATTTGAAGCACCAGCCGCAGCAGCTGTTGAATTTTCTTTATTAGCCAGAAACTCATCCGATTTAAAGCCTCGCTAAGCTTAGCTTACAATACTATGTTCTCTTTCTTCAAAATTGTTCTTCCGTATTGTGAGGTCCGTCATATTTTCAATAGCACAGTACTATAATTGTTTTATGATTGGCGGGTGCCGCGAAATCATCGCAATTGACAGCAGATACTTCTCAAATTATATTCCATTAAATTATTATGAGTCTTTGTTAATTTTATAGAGCCTGACTCAAATTTGATTACGACCAACACCAAAGATATGGAAAGTTGATCGAGGAGCATCTTTAATGTTATTGGAGCGACGATCTTCGCAGGATGGCTGGATGATAATAGGATTCAGGAATAGATTTCAATGGCGTCCGATTGGACTGTATTGGCCTCTCCAATCGGACGCCATTGAATTATATTCCAGCAGTGTACTTCATGCTATATAGGATGTTGATTAAATAACTGTTTAAGGGTTGCAGTAGTTAGAGTGCCATTGGTGTTCTCTGTAAACTCTTTATTAATTAATTAATAAAATAATATTAATTATGAAGCTGGTGTATATACTTTCCTCTTCTCTTCTGGCTTCATTCTAATTTGCGATCTAGAATTTTATAGGTTTATCAAGAAATTGCCCTTGGCTTAACACAATCCCTTGTACAGGACCGCTAAATTAGGTAGAGAGTGTCCATGTATTTTATGTAGTTTCTTGCCCGTTCTTTTCCATAATTATAAACTTACAAACGCTTCGAAATGGTTTTCATATTTCTGACCGACCGGGACCTTCCGACCGTCCTTTATACTTAAAATTAGCCTGTTAATTATTCAATTGAAATAAATAGGTACGTTGAGTTTAAGTTTGATTTACAGAGAGACGAATCGCCATGAAGCGTAGAACACCTGTAAGGCCTACGTATATGTATCAGCCAGAAAACCCAACTACCAATCTTCAATGGGCCAAATATATCCTGATTATATAATCAGATTGTCTTCAAAAAGACTATCTTTTAATTCGCAGTACTTAAAAGGATATACTTCTCTATCTTAGATCTATGTATCTGATCATGGTTATCTATAAGATTTTATTTTGTATTATTGTTTGTCTATGGCGTCAAAAGACGACATCACTATCCTCTACAGAACATTTTCATTTTCTAACACATTGTCAGTGTGTACACACATACACACTGATAATAATCAACCTACAACGTCCCCACTGCTGGGACACAGGACTCCTTTCTATAATAGGGACTGGTCCATAATCACACTTACCTGTTCTAAATTTGTTCTGTACTAATTTGATATTTGCCTTTAGAGGTTTGCAAATAGTCATCGACAAGTAGTAGTTGATATACATAGTGTTTAGAATTGCGATATATTATGTCTTTTAAGGTTACGTTACTATCACCTTTTGTTGTGCCATGACTTAAAAACACAAAATTATTTTTTTATTTTGAAATTACTTTTTTGATAGTTGCTGGTGGTAAACGGAGCAGTAGCTCTAGAACAAAGCTGTCTATGATGATTATCACAGTAACAAAAACGGTCCTCCACCTCTCGTGAATATACAGACTCATTCATTTGTTTTTTGGCTTCTTCGATTCCTTATTACTTTTGAAGTAGATATACTTTCTAAGTTTATCTTGGAAATCACTGACATCGGTGATGGAAAATATCGTGAGGAAACCTGATAAAAATACGTCTGAAATCGTCAATCCGCCTTGAGCAAGCGAGGTGATCAATACTCGTGCCTTCTCTTTATAAGAAGAGGCATTTTGCCTTACAGTGAGATAATAATAGGCTGGTACTATTATTATTATATACATTTCGGCACATGTTCAATATCCTTAAACATATCAGTGTGTGACTATGTTATTATAACTGTTGACAGTGATTGATGTCGACTATAGTTAAATAATAGTTTTTATACATTTGTCATAACGTCTCTGATTCTAGGAAGTATTGGAGGTGAAATGTCAAGGGCATTGATAATTTTAAGATACATATCAATAGCTATTCAATTATTTGTATTGAGAGGTGTAATTGTATTATTAAACTTTGAACTGTCTCTAATGACTTAAATGTTTGTTTATGACGTAATTAAATGTTCTGGAAGAATCGGTTTTTTTTTTTCAGATGAAAGATTGCCGGGATCAGTAAGTCTCAGTACTTACCTGCTTATTTAATTCTAGGTCGAAAACGGACACATAAGTCTTACGTCATAAACTCATAATAGTAAGAAGTTAACAGGAGCTCTGTTAAAAACGTCTACATTATATTAATAATTCAATATTTAAAAAAAAACCTGATGAAGAAAAATCAATGAAAAATCAAAATCATAGTGCTGATGATTTTGATTTATGAGTTATGACGTTCAAAATGTACCGACTACTATAAGCTTTCATACCAAAAGCTTGTAGTCGTCAGCGCCTCAAGGCTGTATCAGCCTCAAGCAGAAATTCATCGAAAAGAAAAACATTATCCTGTTATCCCATAACATTAACCTTTTTAAATCCAGCCTGTCCTCATAAAGGTTGTCAAGTACATATTAAAAACCAAAGATACATCGTACAAATGGAACGCAGCGTTCTTTTTTTCGAAAGGCAACGTTCGCCGTTCCCGCCCTCGAACGCGATTGGCCGATAGCCGAGTACGTGTAGATGCGTTTGCGCTGATAAAGCGGCTGTTTTGTAACAGCGAGCTTTGCGTGCGTTATGGGGAAAATAAATGGCTTCAGTTTTAGAATAATCTTTTGTGTTTTGTGTCAAATCTATTAGAATTCCATTTAATTAGCTGTAAGTAAAGACTAACGAGCAAACAAAAAGTTGTATTTGTAATGCAATGATTGATTACTTCTATTGAGGACCTTTTAATAAAATATAAACATGAATTAATTTTGTGAATAATAATAATTTAATAGTTATACCGCTATTTACAGAATTAAATATAATATTGCTATAGTAAATTAATCTTAACAATTTTTTATGAACTTACTATCACGGTTTTTCTCTCTGTACTAATCTTAGATATATCCTTTCATTTGGAGTAAGCAGTAGTCGCATGGGTGTATATGTTATTTTGTCCACTGTATTCTTGGTGCACTCCACTCGGTACTTGGAAAACACCTTCACCATACAGGTTCCAAACTGGAGTTGCGCAAACCTCGAACCTGTAAGAGAAATCTTCCATAAAAAAGATTATACGAGAAACTACTTTTACCAAACTAGATTGAGTAACATCATATGGATGAAACTAAAGTTGGGAAAACCAAAAAACTGATTTATAACAAAATCAAAATCAAAAGTCATTTATTCAAACTAGGCTGAGAATCAGCACTTTTCGAACGTCAAAATTACATAAGACAGTCCCCCAAAACGCCCACCCTTCACCACTTCCTAGTGCTTTAGCTGGGAAGAAGAAGTGGTCAACAAACTCCCCAGCAGCACAGCTGTCTGTTCAGTTAGAGGGGAAAAAAAATGGATTCTATACAACAGTATGCAAAACAATTTACATTACGTGCAACATAAAACATTAAATTATTAGCCATATGTCAGCTAGCACACCACTATACCAACAAAAAAAAAGAAAAGCAAAACACCGAAAACTATTAATTCTCAAGCAGAGATAAAAACGTAAACAGAACTTAATGCCCAAATAAAAGCCTCCAAGCATAAAAGGCGTGCCCGCTTACATATAGCTATAGCTGTAACAGTCACAAATGATGAACTAGGACCATCAAAGTAAAAATAAACAATTAATTACTAATAACAAAACAAAACAATGGTCAGCAAGACGACCAGTCACCACAAGCAGCACCCGTTCACGAGCATAACGCAAAAATCAGCCATTACCCCCCTCGCCATATTAGAGGGAAGGAGGTAACCCGACCCCCGACGCTACCGCAAGCAGTGACAACTAAGGGAGCATGACGAACTTGCTGCCGGTTGTAAGAATAATATAATCAGTTATCGAGGTCGCTAGCTAACCACATATTGCAATACTACTCAACAAAAAACATTGTAATGGGAAGATTATGTCAATAATAAACGAAAATAAAATTTAAAATAAATTGACTTATACAGTCAAATAAAATAAACAATTATATGAACTCATATAACCTGTAGGCTAATTCTGGAGAAAGCACATAAACATTGTCTTGAGTTAATCACAGCGACCAACAATTCTTATCATTTAAATAGTCGTTGATAGAATAGTATGCCCTTGAACAAAGTTTGGATTTTACTTTAGTTTTAAACGCATTAAAAGGCAAATCTAGCAAAGAAGAGGGTAACTTGTTATAAAAAGTAATACCAAGCCCAACAAACGAATTATGAACCTTGTGAAGCCGGTGAAATGGAGCACGTAATTTGTCCTTATTTCTGGTGTTAATATTGTGAATATCACTGTTTTTGATGTATAAGTGTATATTTTGCCTAATATATAAGATGTTGGCGAAGATGAATTGTGATGCCACCGTGAGAATACCAATATCTTTAAAAAAATCTCTCAGAGAAACTCTGGCACCTAGCTGGTAAATTGCTCGAACAGCTCGTTTTTGAAGAACAAATATATTTTGAATGTCAGCGGCTTTGCCCCACAGCAGAATACCGTAGGACATAACGCTATGAAAATAACTAAAATATACTAACCGAGCTGTATTAACGTCAGTGTATTGTCTTACTTTCCTGACGGCGTAGGCGGCCGAACTGAGCCTAACAATAATTAACACTCTTTACTTCATAAAAAATCATTATTCCGAGATTTCTGTTGATGGCAATAGGCTCGGCCTCTATTATATGGAACTTTATAATTGGCAAAATGTGGGTGTAGGTACTATAGGCACACCTCTGCCCAACGCTTCGGGGAATACAGTTGTGATATTTTGTTATGTTAAAATTCGGAGCGTCCAATGCTTTTGAAGTAGATAAAATGTAGGAATATATTGCTAATGTACTCACCAAGACAACTTCTGGGTCCAAGTCCAAACGACACCATAGCGCAGGGATGTCGCTCTCTTATGTTTTCTGGTGTAAATCTTTCAGGTTTGAACTGTTCAGGTTCAGGATAATACTTTTCATCGTGCTGAATGGAATACGGAGAAATTGCTACTATAGTATTTTTGTTAATGATGAAGTCTGTACCATCCAACTGAATGTCCCGACCAACATTTCTGGAAACAGAGTTCGTTAAAGGATGCATTCGCATCGTCTCATCGAAAACCATCTGCAGGTATTTCATTTCTTTTAATGCTTCGTAAGAGAATTTACCATCGTGTTTGAGTAGTACATTATCAATTTCTTGTATCAATATTTCTTGTGCTACGGGATCCTTAGCCAAGTGGTACAGTGCATAAGTCGCCAATAAAGAATTGTTTCCATAACCAGCGAAATAAAATATAAACACTTGTCCAGCTAAAACATCATCCGTTACTTCCATCCACAGTTCTTTTTCACCTTCCGTTGTTTTCCCAGAACCGACATTGCCTTCACGTCTTAAGCCCATCAAGACATCTATTGTTCTTTTTCTGTCGGCCTTTGGAATAGCTTTAAGATTGTCACCAGCTTGAATAATGTCTTTACAAAAGTTAGCCACATTGTCTGGGAAAACTGATAAATTATACTTCGATAGAGTACCAGGGAATAGTAACTCCAGTTCAAGAAAGTAGCTTGGTGTTTGTATTCCTGCGTGCATCACATCACATAGATCATTATCGTCATTGTACGGGTCCACATCAATACCAAAGGCACCCATCATTATTGAGTCGACTCCATATTTTCTAAAAATTGGTAACACGTTTATTTCTGATTCTTTCAAAGTGGTATTTTCTAAATAGTCAATAAACATGTCCGCTCGATCGGCAAGAACATGAAAATTAGTCTTGAACTTGCTTGATGTAAACACTGTCGTTAAATGTTTCCTTAATATTTTCATCACCGTGACATCGGAATGAAAGAGATTATCTCCCAATCGTTCCTTGCTGTAATACAGTCCACGATCCGGAAAAGAATCGAAGTCCTTAATGAGTACTTGTTTCACTATATCAAGATCACGAATCAGCAAAGTGGGAGACATCATTCTGTACAGGCCAACTACTTTCTCGTTGGGATATTGTTTGTAGAGTTCACTGTACAGCACTCCAACATGCTTTCTCCTGAAGAATACATCAATGAAGTTTCCGAAGAATGGGACAGGGGTTGGTCCTTTGATATGTTTTCCTTTCCAATAGTTAAATGTTCTAGTGAAGTAGTAGAAAAGGAAGCAAACGAATGTTATAAATGTCGTTAAATATAAAAACATGGTTGTAGTTATTGTCACGGAGGCTAATTTATTATTAATGAGGAACGGGCCGGCCGAAATGTTATATATGCCTGCCGTATGTCGGTTTGTCCTGCACTGATAACGGCCACAAATCGTATGAGTCAAAGTCAATCAATTTTCTTACGCTTGACTAGCAGTGCGATTGTACATGTAATTGTCAACGCAGTATTGCAAATCGCAAAAAAAAATGGAAAGAAGCACGTTACAAGAAACTATTGGCAATACTCACGTGCTTAGAAAAAAACAAATTATTAATTCCCTTGAACCTTGAACTTTTCTATTTTTAACAATATTTGAATATACAAGCACAGCGTTGTATCATTTCAGCTTTTATGATTTACATTTCATTCTTCAGAAAACTTTCCTTTGTTGAAATCATTGGTATCCAACATCTGTCAAGCAGATGCTTGGTCTGTTTTCTAGGCTTCACACATCACCTTCAGATATTCCAATCTTTTCAGAAAAAAAAGAAAACAACCCGTTATGTATAAACCACGGGTGATCTTTATCAACACAAGTAAAAAATATATAATATGCTTTGGATTTTCCACAAATGTATTGTCCCCACAAGCCTTTGACACCGTCCGTAATACGAATTCACACTGAATCACTCACTGGGTCACTAAAATCACGTCTGTTGCTTTCGAATTAGTCTGTCTTTATTCAATAAGTTATAAAAGTATTAGAATCATGGTTATCATAATCATCTGATTATGACTTACGTAGAAAATAATTCAGGCAGAACAGATGTTCTGCATGAATTATTTTCTACTTAAGTAGATTAGCAGGCTTTATCTTTCAATGTACTAAGTTCCAGTTTGGCAATTTAAAAGTTGTGAGTGTTTTTTTTGTTACCTAATGGTGCCGATTCCCTTGTTCACAAACTAAACTAAATTTAAGTTCAGTGCATCTTTTTATTTCTATTTCATTGAGAAAAGGACAGAAGATAAATGTTAGTTTAGTCCTGTCAAATTAATCAAGTAAAAGTGCTAAGGTTTTCGATGATATAATTACAAAATCTCTAATATTTACAAGATATAACAACTGAATCTATAATTTTATTTGATATAATGATCAGTTAATATAATAAACGATTGATAAAATTGTAAAATAACAAATTTTGATAAGCATAACATACATTGAATATAAAACCAAAACCTATTTGGTCTAATAATGTAAAGTTGTTTCTTGTTTTTTTTTTTTTTTGTAATTTATGTCATAGTTAGTAACCTGAGTAGATATACCTAGTAACTGATTACCACCTGTCAAGGTAGCTCGACGGAGCCCCGTCACGCGGGGCTCCTATTTCTGGGTGGTTATAAAAAAATTGCCTTCTAATGATGTACTTTTTTTTTACAAATGTTCCTATTTCTATCTGTCTGTCCTTTTCACATAGTTGGTTGCAGTAACTAAGCTTGTGAACCCCAACCAAATAGTTTAGGTTAGGTTACACTGTGACCTCAGAAGTAGACAGAGACCTGACCCTATCCTTCTGCGAAACAGTCATGTAGCAGAAGGAGGCTGCGGAAAGGGAGCGGGAGATCTCTTCCACTCACTTTGCCGGCAGAAGTCGCACCGGGCGTCAGCGGAGAGCGGACGACGTCCTTGTCCAGCCCCCCTAAATGGGTCCAGGGGCGACGGACTCGGGGACATCCGTGGGGGGTCCCACAGCAGGACCTGAGGTCGCCACCGCCGTACGCACCGCCGTGCGTAGTGTTCCACGCGCGCCCCTATTGGAAATTGCGGTGGGAGTCTTATACCTCATTCCCCCCTGCGGGCCTGCGGTGGCCCGCAAAGGCGGGCTGGCGGAGGATCGGTGGGGATCGCGGAAGTCACACTATATCCCATGATTCCCCGGTGCAAGTGTGGGAGGGGAACACCGGGGTGGTTTTTAGTCAGCAAGAGCACAACAGACCCCTCCGCCCACCCCGAGGTGGAGGACAACCATGAGAACATTCCAACCCGGAACAAAGAAAAGGTTAAACTGTGTTCAACTACGCGCTAGCCGACATGGTCGCAGTAATTAGTATTTTTAGGACAGCATTACGGGAATTATTTGGGGTTCGATTAAAAACGCCCGTCTGAGTAGCATTATGTTATGCGAAATACAATAACAGGTTCCATACAAAAGTGACATATAAATATTGTCCGTTGAAAGCAATGGTTTAAGTACTTGAGACGGGTGATGCCTTTGACCACCTAGTAACGCCACTGTACACAGTGTACACTCCTCTTAACTCTGCAAGAGTAGAGAGGGGTGCCGCAAAAATCTCGCCCTGGGCGCTGGTAGTGGTAAATCCGGCACTGATATCCAGCCTATTGTAAGCGACCACGTTTCAGTGCCGTGAATAAACAAATCACGAACTGAGAAGAAGCCGCATGCTAGATAGCCCAATAATAAATTATGCGATTAAATGATTACTTATCCATACATTTTTGCCACATAATGATGAAAAATGTTGACACCTATTACAGTCTTGTCTTCGGGGATTAATCTATCATAACAGGTATCAAAAGATAATACTGATTTCCTATCGCATGAAATATCATAATCATAAAAATCATAACATAATCATTACTCGTGTGTTTAATTTGATACAAATAGGTAGTGCGATATCTCACATACCTGCTGTATTTTGGAAATTAGGTCCATATGGTCAACATTTGTAGACTGCAAAAAACAGTGAACATAGTTAAGCCCCACGTTACACGGTGCAAGCTAATTGCCTGTAGAATAACACAAAATTGAAGCAGCATTTTTTTTCTGGCACCGACTAAACAACACATATAATTGTTGCTTAATATGGGCAAGTTACCGCTCAAAACTGGTATTGGTGCAAACAGCATGTACAATAAAATTGCTTATACAATAGGGTCTTACACCCATTTTTGAAAAGTGTCTTGATTAAATTACATAGTGCTAATATGCCCAAAAAAATCACAAAATTTTTATTCAATTGATAAGTGCCATAAAAACACATTTAAAATTTTACATTTTCAAATTTCACGCGTAGGTTGACGAAAACGCTGGACGCAGTGGACGTCATGTTGCTCTGTGGTCATGACGTCACTGGGCTATGAAAACAAATGCGCTGATCTTTCTATGATAATTGACATGTTTTTGTTAACATAGCCGTAAGACGTAATAACATGGCGGCTACTATTTCATGGTGTTTTTTAACAGATTAGAAAAACGGAAAACAATAAATTAAATTTTAAAATTTATTTTGTTATTATATGAACTAAAACTAACATTTTCCGACTCCTTTTTGCCTTAACTATCTCAATAATATATTTATAGATTTTTCTCGTACATAGTAATTTTACTATGTACAATCAAATTTATTTGATTATTTAAGTTAAACAAGAATAGGGTATTTACCCTATTCTTGTTTAACTTACTATTAATTATTATAGTATATATACATATATATATATATATATATATTCTAATTTGTAATTGATTTAATTATTTTATATTTCTAATTGACTCATTTATGTATTTTCTAATTTATACATTTTAAAATATTAGTTGAATTTTATTTTAATTCTAATTGTTTTCGATTTTATGTAAATATATTGTAATTTGTAATGCTTATCTTTCATCTCTTGTATTCATTATGTATGTTCTAATTTATAAAATTACTTGAATTTTATTTTATATTTAAGATTATTTTTTAAAGGATCTGTGTTTAGTTTCTATGTACGTAATTTACCTGAAATAAATGGATTTATTATCACTTGTCGAGCCCAAACACCCAGGCTATCTTTTTTAGTTGAGGCGTTCCTTTGGTCAACTTCTGGCTGCATCATCACACTAGCTCTATCAAATGGTAAAAAATATTAAAACGTCATCGAAATTACATAGGTAGGCCAAGTTTCAGCTCAATCGTGTGCTAGGAAGTGCAGATACAAACCAAATAAGAAAAAAAAAATCTTGAAAAGATACTTTTGTATGAAATATTTGGCAGCGCAAACACGGGCAATACTTGAATCAACGCGTCATGAATTGGTACAAGGAAGTACAACTCTGTGTTTAGATGAGGCTAAACTCGAATGTGATAATCGCCTTGCAATACCTAATTGCATTAGTGTAAAAAGAAGCTGCAATTATTGAACGGCAAAACTTGCTATTAATTATTGTATTCCATATTATAGAAATCGCACCCGTGTAAACACTGGCTTGCTATCCTTGAATGGCAATAATGGAACGTGCTTTGTCACATGCGATTATTACTCTAAAACAGGGATTCCCAAAGTGGTCGATATCGACCCCTAGGGGTCGACATAAACGAAAACTGATTTTGGGGGTCGACGAGGTCTGAAATGAAATGAAATGAAATGATGATGAAATGATAAAATGATTTTTATTTCTGTTAGTAGGTTTATACAAACACTTTTACACGTCAATCATATTTAGAAAAAAACTAGATAAGCCCGGCGCTTCCTATCTGACTACTCTGAGAAGAAAGGCCGAAACAAACTCAGAGGTCACAGTCTCTTTTAAAGTCCAGACATAGTCTTGGTCAGGTCACGCATTTGTCAGTAATCGTGCAGCTCAACTCAGAACTTAAGGAGTTCAACGATTCGACGAACAATACCAAAGAAAGGACATTTGAGTAGGCCGCTTAAATGACTCAAACTGCCAGACTAAGATGAAAACTAACTGAGAGAAATAATAAAAACAATAATCCACATAGTCTTCACATTCACAATAATTTAAAAAAGAATATAATACTTCAAAAAGTAAATATTAATGTCATAGTGTATATAACAAAATCATCAATGTCACACTTAGTATAAAAATAGATTTAGTATAAAATTAGTTTATTGGCTGGGGGTACATTGGAGTAGCTTAATTAATCCCAAGCCTTTTTGTCGTCCAAGTAATCTTTAACTTTATAGAAACCTTTTTAACGATGTTTAACGATGTTTATTATTATTATTTTTTAGACATACATTTTTGACATTATATACCTACAATTTATATTTCATACTTAATATTATTAATATTATTTTACATGGATTCTTGTGTACGTTGTGAATGTGAGAACGTTGTAGGCTTAATAGACTAGATCTTTTTTTCTTTAGACCGTTTCCTTTTCTCTTTTTTTTTTGTTAAGTACTTTTCGACAGGCCTACACTGTTCTTCCATACCTAATTTGTGTCATTTGAAAACATTGTAAAAGCCAATTATTGTTAAAAGAGTAACCGTGGAGTTTCTTGCCGGCTCTTCTCCATAGGAAACGACCAATTGGAACCGTGCACCTAGCTTCTGACGTTTCATAAGTGCCCATGTAGGTTTATGTGAAATAAAAATATTTTGATTTGATTTTGATTTTGATTTTTTTGACAGAGTTTCTGTTTAATAAAAAATTTAAATGTATTGAGGCTCAGTTCTTTAACATGGCTTGGGAGTTTGTTGTAAAAACGTATACTTTGGCACTTAAATGAATTACTAATTTTTTGGAGCCTAGTCTTGGGCACAATAAGTAAGTCTTTGTTTCTAGTATTTATGCTATGAATGTCGTTGTGTCTAGAATATAGGTTAATATTCTTTTTGACATAAATCAGGTTCTCATATACATATTGAGATGTGACTGTCATTATGTTTATATCCTTAAATGTATCCCTCAGTGAATGCTTACAACTTAGGTTATAAATTGCTCGAATGGCTCGTTTCTGCAGCACAAATATAGCCTGAATGTCGGATGCATTTCCCCACAGCAAAATGCCGTACAACATTACACTATGGAAATAACTAAAATATACTAATCGAGCTGTTTCTACATCAGTCAAATGACGGATTTTATACACCGCGTAGGCTGCAGAGCTTAGCTGCTTCGACAATTTGGTTATATGTGGGCCCCACTGTAGCTTTGAGTCCAAAGTAATACCTAAGAACACTGTGGTGTCCACAAGATCCAACTCCGCCCCATTTACTAGTACATTGGTTTTACCTGCTTAACGTTAGGTGTCAGAAATCACATTTGGTCTTTTTCTCGTTTAAAAGTAAATTATTAACACTAAACCAATGTACTATTTTAGAGAGAGCATTATTTACATCGTCAGTAACTGTCTGTTGTCGTTTAAGCTTAAATAAAAGTGATGTGTCATCTGCAAATAACACTATTTCATGAATTGTAAGGCAAGGTAGGTCATTAATATATACGAGAAATAAAAAAGGGCCAAGAATTGAGCCCTGCGGAACTCCCATAGTGACAATAGAACCCGACGATCGCTTACCGTTAACGTCCACTCTTTGGATCCTATTATCCAAATAAGAAATAAGAAGATCCAAGGCAGTGTTTCTAACACCATAGTGATGCAATTTCCTGACCAATGTATCATGAGAAATACAATCGAAAGCCTTAGATAAGTCACAAAAAATACCTAGGGCATCATGTGACTTCTCCCAAGCCTCAAAAATATGTGCAAGAAGTTCCACACCAGCGTCGGTAGTCGATCGACCCTTTGTGAAACCGAATTGTTTACTGTTTAATAATTTATGTTTATTAAAATGTCTTTGCAATTGATCTAGCATCAATTTTTCAAATATTTTACTAAAGGTGGGAAGCACAGAAATTGGTCTAAAGTTTGTGGGGTCCGTGCTGCCCGATTTAAACAAAGGTATTATTTTACTACTCTTCATTAAGTCAGGAATTACACCACAGTCAATACATTTATTAAAAATAATTGCTAATTCAGGCGCTACAGTGTTAATTATGCATTTTGCAACCTCCACATAATTTCCCCATAGATCAGCTGTTTTTTTAACATTGAGTGTATTGAACGTTTTAATAATATCCCGAGCACTAACATAGTCGAAATTAAATTCATGGTTACAAATATCAATATTTTCTTTCAATATGGACTCAGCAACAGTGGGTGATGAATTTAAAGATTTAGTGGTTGAGACTGGAATATCTGCAAAGAAATTTTCAAAAACTGTAGCAACCTCTAAATTCGTGTTAATAACTGTATTGTTAATATTAAGGCTATATTTACAATTACGCTTCCTATCCCTTCCAGTCTCATTGTTTATAATTTCCCAAGTCGTTTTTATTTTATTTTGACTATTTTTATTTTTTAAACTTAAATATCGACTCTTAGCTTCGCTACAAACTTGTTTAAATAATTTGGAATAGTTATTAACATATTGATAAATTTCTTTACTTTTATTATAATTTCTTTCCTCATAAAGTTCAAAAAGTTTGATTCTACTATTAAATATCCCTTTAGTTGCCCATTCACTGAAGGTTGCAGAACCATTAATTGAGATCTGCTTGGGTATAAATGTTGAGTTAAATTCTTTACAATACATGGAAAAAAGGAATTGTATAGTTCATTAGGATCATGACTATAAGGCAAGTAGGCTAACTGACTATTAAGTTTGTTTTTAAAGCTTTCCAAGCGACCGGCAGTTTTTGGCACTACAGTGATATCTCTCTTAGCCACTTTGCTATCTTGCTTACTAAATGTAATCAGCTGACCACAGTGGTCAGAATCCAGTTGGCTTATAATTTGCCTAGTAATAGGTAATATGTTAGTAAATATATTATCTAAACATGTAGCTGAGGTGGCGGTTATTCTAGTAGGCTCTAAAAATAAATGATCAAGGTTATATGACTGAAATATTTTTTTAATTTTTAGGCACATCGATGAGTCCTCTAATAAATTGACATTAAAATCACCACATACAATTATAGTTTTTCCTAATTTACCAAGTGTTTGTAACACATCTTCCATGATACTCTCAAAGCAATCATAAATCGATGACCGAGGCCGGTAAACGCTCAATACAACAAGCCGCTCCAACTCCACACAAGCTATTTCAATAGTCCGCTCAACAGAGAGGCTCACTATATCCTTACGATCTTTGAATTTAAGTTGTTTAGTTAACAGTATCAATGAGCCACCATGTATTGCATTTTCTCTGCTGAAAGAACTACCAACCTGGTGATTACTGAAATTAAGCAGGCTTTTTAACCAATGTTCTGTAATACACAAAATATCAATGTTGTTACAGTTCATGAATAATTCCACTATTATTATTAAACCAGGTTTACTGAGTTAGAACTTATTCTGACATTTCGATGATTTATTCTAATATTTAAATTTAAATTATCTCCATTAATTATGCAAGAGGTTTTCTTTGTTGTCTCAATTTCTAATTTAAATTAATGTCAGCCTGTGTAGCCAAGTTATTGGCTGAATCAATGAAAATGTCAGATAATTGCTCAATAGAAGCAACAGTTTTACTAGCCAATTTCTTGGCTGATATATCAATAAACAAAAGGTATAGCGATAAGGCTATTTGTCTTTTTAAACATATTGGTAAATACAATTTGTATTTTGTCACATATAAATATTTACTAACATACTTGTTAGTGTCAATGACATGACAATTGTTATTGTTGAATGTCATATTATTTAACATTATATTTAATTTGTGCCTAAAATTATTTTCCTTTTTTGGCAAACTGTTACTATAGGGAAATGTAAACATAACAAGCTTAAAACTTTCAAGATAGGTAGGTAGGTACTGTATTGTTTATGTTGTGTTACGTGTACTAAGAATTATTAATATTTTTGTAGGAAATAGCATTGTTGTAGTAATGTAAAGTCTCACGTTCGTACAAGATGAAAAACTCGGCAAGTCAGTGTGGACAAGTTTGTGCAAGATAATGAGTTCGAGCGTACGTCTTTCAGGCGCGTTTTGACTTGCTCTCTATTTGACGCTTACGCGATTTAACACGAACGAATTCATGATCAAGTTGCAAGTCCAAACATGTTCCTGATATTTTACTATTTAACGAGCTTGCACTTAGGTTGAAAGTACCAGATCCAGCCTGTCCCATCTTGCTGTCCTCCCCCCAGCGACGCCCTAAGGCGAGGTCCGTACCCCACAGGGAGTGCCCTTAGCGTGCAGTCGCTTAGTACTATAAGAAATTCGCCCCTGGCTGGAGGCTTTGAGTTCGCTTAAGGCAGCCACTGGAAAGTCCGGTTAAGTAGTCACGACCTCTCAAGGTCAACTACGAGATGCCATACATAAAAAAAAAATAAAAAAAAATTGAAATTCGTTGGAGCTTGAACGATAATAACTCATATAAGTACTCATTTATTTCAAGAGATTACAAAGTTATTACATAGCTAATAAGTGAAGTAAAGTGACTAAAAAGAATTTACAAAATGCTGAGCTCCCTACAGCTTAGCCATACAATATCTGCAGTTTATGAAAAATTAACAAAAAATTACCAAACAGTTTTTATTCGGCACAGCGCATCAGCATTGCCATACAGTGGGGCACACATTGTGTTTTTTTATTTAGGTAGTTTCTTATTTTTTTATTTGCAGGATTACTGAGAGTTTTATGATGGCGGACACGAAAAAAAAATGCAGACAATGCAGTTTGGACTACTTGAAGTTCGGATTTATTGCATCTCCATTAAATCAACACGTGCCGATGTGTCTCATATGTGAAAAAGTATTCAGTAATGATGCCATGAAGCCTTCAAAAATGGATGACCACTTATCAAGAGTACATGCTGACAAAAAAGTAAGCCCTTGTCATTTTTTCAAGCAATTAAAGAAAAACTAGACAAAAGGCCATCCATAAGATCGATGTTTGCGTCATCATCTATTAAAGACGGTGATGGTTTATGAGCGTCCTATAATATATCTTTACTAATAGCGAAGTCGGGGAAACCCCACACAATTGGAGAGCAGCTTATCTGACCAGCCATTGCGGAGGTCCTTAACAATGTATTGCACAAACCCGCACATGATATTTTAAAGAGAATACCTTTGAGCAATAACACCGTTCAGAGACGCATAGACGAGATGGGACGCGATGTGGAAAACATTTTATGCAAGTTCTTACAGACCAACAGATTCTCTCCAGTTGAACGAGTCTACATTACCCGGCAATGAAGCTCTGCTGTTAGGATATGTTCGATATATCAAAGATGAAAATATGTGCCAAGAACTGCTTTTTGCTACGTATTTAGAGACTGATACCAGAGGAGAATCGTTTTTTCTGGCCGTGGAACATTTTTTTACTGACAAAGCTATTCCATGGAAGAACATTGTTTCTGTTGCGACTGATGGTGCACCGTCAATGGTTGGTCGTCATCGTGGTTTTATAGCTCACTTAAAGCGACAACTGACTGATGTACTGGTCATTCACTGCGTAATTCACAGGCAGCATTTAGTAGCAAAAAAGCTGAGTCCTAGATTGCATAAGTCTTTACAATATGTAATAAATGCCATCAACAAGATTCGAAGCAATTCTTTGAACTCTCGGTTATTTGCTCAGCTATGTGAGGAAAATGACGAAGTCTTTACTCGATTACTTCTGCACACTGAAGTTCGCTGGCTATCAAGAAGCTCTTGCTTAGAAATATTTTCAGCCATTTTTGAATCTGTAGGAGTTTTTACAAGAAAAAGATCCGAATTTGAAAGAAAATCTGAACAATTGTAAAATAGATATTTATTACTTGATTGATATCTTTGGAATGTTCAACAAAGTTAATTTGCAGCTGCAGGGTGACGATCTTAACTTGATTAAAACAAAATCAATAATATCGGCCTTCGTGGGTAAACTAATCCTTTATAAACAAAATTTAGGCAGAAAAGAATATTCGCAGTTTCTGCATTTGTCAAAATTACCAGAAATGCTTCAAGATGATGACATTTTATTATATGTCACTCACTTGGACGCATTACACAAGGATTTTACGGAGAGGTTTGAGGATATTTTAAAATTACAAATACCTCAATGGATAATAAATCCGTAGAATACCACAGCCACAGCACAGAGGAAGAGCTTAAGAAGAAGTTCAAGCAAGGCTATCAGAAGTTCTGGTTGCAACGCAACATTGAAACACAGTATCCTACATTGTGGAACATTGCTGAAAAATACCTTATCGCTTTTCCATCATCATACCTAGTTGAAAAAAGCTTCAGTGTAACAAACATTTTGACGAAACAAAGAAACCGCTTGAAAATCAACGAACGTGGAGATTTAAGGCTGCAACTCACCAATATTGAACCGGATGTAGCTAGATTGGTAGATAGTCACCAGGTTCATCCATCACACTGAATGTTTTATTTTCTGTTTGCGAATTAATACTTTTTTTTAATATAATTTCCTATCTACTTAAGATTATTTAAGTACCTAATTTGTAATAATCATTATAAATTAAACTTGATATTTACGAGTGAATTGTATGTCTTTTTATTTTGTTAAATTTTGATGAGAAAATGAAGTCAACTTTGCTCACTTAACCAAGTGCAAAGTTTTCCAATTGGTACCTTAGTACCTAGGTATTTTTTATCAATAGGAAAAACTAAAGATAGGCGGTTATTATTAATAGTCTGCTAACTTAAAGCATTGCTAATTCTCACTCTGTCTTCTTCTATTGACCTAAGTCAGAATGAAAAATAACACTCTGTAGCAGCTGTTTTAAGTTAGCGGACCATTATGAATAAGGGGGTTGATCTTAAAAGTAGGTAATTTGGCCATGGGGGTCTGAGGTAACAGTTCATTTTGGAAAAGGGGTCACTTGTCCAAAATAGTTTGGGGATCCCTGCTCTAAAACGTTCCAGAAACTTGCCCCGTGTAAATCAGGCTTAAGTGTCGTAATTTAAGAACGCAAAAACCGTGGATATAAAATCGATCAATCAAAAGCGCATTGCGACGATAAATTCATCGTCATGCCTCCAAAAAATTCCGATTGGATGTACTTTCGTAATAATTACATTCTATCTGATAACATTGTTTTCACGTTGTCACATGTTTATTATTTTTGGTCACAAAAACATTGCTATCTTAAAAAAAACATTGTAATCATTTGGAATTAAAAGATCACGTGAAAAGAAATGCCTCGTTTTTTAAAGCATATTCTCCTTTATGACATTATCTGTAGTCTTATTACATATCTCTTATTTTTAACTTTGCCGACGGTATGTAGGAAGTTCCCTTACATATGACCATTTAATAACCACGACGAATCACACACCTCTAATCACATCTATGAACTCCACATTCAAAAAATTACCATCAAATAAAATTGCCGAAAAAACTGTGTATCAAATTGGATACTCCAAAGATACCGGTATCATTATGAAGAGGCTAAACGTCAGTAGAGGTTTGGTATATCTAATTAAGGATTGATTTATGATGAACCAAGTGGGAGCAATTATTGTGGGACTATTAAGAACAAATGTTAGAGACCTGAGAATGTTGATACTATGATTTTGGTGGTGTTTTCAAGGATATAGTAATGTTCTATCGTGAATTGGTCAGGCTTTGCGGATAAATAATACTGGCCAGTGATTATTCCACTTCAGAGCAAAAGAGTCTTCTCATATAGAGAAGGATCGAGTATTGCATCGAATATCATAATATATAGAGAAGAATTGCGCATTGCATCGAATATCATAATATATAGAGAAGAATTGAGCATTGCATCGAATATCATAATATATAGAGAAGAATTGCGCATTGCATCGAATATCATAATATATAGAGAAGAATTGAGCCTTGCATCGAATATCATAATATATGGAAAAGAATCGAGCAATGCATCGAATATCATAATATATAGAGAAGAGCATTAATTGCAGACATTGCATCGGATTCATTTGTTACTTGCTTTTGGCCGAGACTACGCCCGCGTGGAGGTCAGAAATATCCCACGGGAAAGTCCTACCGGGATAAAAAATCGTGTGTCCTAACATCATGGTTTCATCGAATTCAGTTCAGTCGTTAAGTTGTGAAAAGTTAACAGACAGACAGAGTTACTATCACATTTATAAAATTAGTATGAATATTGGATATGAATTGTTGTGATAGTTTCTTTCATCCCAAAGGTAGATTTCATGATAGCTCTCCATTGTTACCAGATATGCTCATTTCAAGTTAGAAAACATAGTCTCGGTTAACATAGTGTTTTCTATTGCCTGTTATGTTTGACTTATTGGAGGAGTTAATAAGAATACCAAAATCAACTAAAATCTTGCAACTCTCTTTGCTAAAAAGGTAAACAAAAGAAGATCCAGAGTACCGCTGTTAAGTGTAAAATGTGGTCACACTACAAAACAATTGGCAGATGATTATGCAACATGCAATTCCAAGTTCCATATGGCACGGATCCGCTACTTTATAACTGGTTATGGTCCACAAATGGCACAAACCCCGACTGATCATTATGGACTTAGCAGAACTCTCTACTGTTTTTTGATGTTGAAAAAAGCCAGATAAGCGTGGGTCAAAATAGATTTTATATTTTTTAACAATAGTTTTTTTGGTCCATGGAAATGTGTATCTAATTTGGAATTCGAAACAATATCATTATTAGGGTCAACTTCTAGATTAAAGGCTAAAATATATACTTACATACATAAATCAACCCATAATGTTCCCACTGCTGAGACACAGGCCTCTCTGCAAGAGGGAGTGGGCACAGTGCGGGTTGGTAGATGTCACATGTATTCGAATTTTTGGTTCTAGGACATCGGTTTTCTCACGATGTTTTCCTTCACCGTTTAAAATATATATATATAGATATTTATCTATTTATGTTTTTTTTTTATATTTATAATCCGCCATTGTACTACCTATTTATCTTTTATGTAGCAATACGTTGAACAAATAAATAGAAATACGGATCGACTTTTAGGTCTCTCTCAAATAAGTTCACAGATAGTTTCCAAAGAAAGCAACCAAGCTCACAACAATGTTTTTACCACGTGCTAATCATAAAGCTGTAAGACAGACTAACACCGAAGTCTCAACATTAGGGATTTGACTATAAAGTTACGAAACTCTAAAAAACTAAATTTCGGCCGAAACTCAGCTGCAATTTAGTTACTAAAGAACAAAACACGTGCAATCCTTTCATCGCATGATAATGTATTGCGAAAACTGCTGTTATTTAGAAATCTTGTATTCACAACAATGCTCTCAGCCTGGGGTGAGCTATTGTTACGCTTTATCGATGTGCGCATAACATTTAAACCTGGATTGCTGTTACACCGATGAGAACATTGCGAGCAAACGCCCGTTAAGCTTGTAAGGTCTGGTTGAAATGCGTCTTTTAAATCTTGTATCAATTATGAGTATAAGGTCTACGTCTTCTAGGAGTTTTGATGTTTCAACAGGCAGACAATTTATTAGTGCTCTATCCACTACTTGAAATAAACATTACAAAAATAATTTCAATAAATCCAACATTTATCTAAATTCTTCGTCGAGAAACTTGCACACAAAGTCTATATTAATATTTTAAACGAGTAGAATATCTAATAGGCATTAATTATAACAAAAAGTTGCATAAAAATATCGTAACGTATTCCAATCGCAAAAATCACATCCATAAATCTCTTATCATTTAACCACAAATTACATGACAGTGTAACAAATGAGCGTATTAAGCGTTCCCACAATGCAGCGACAGGGGACGTCCGTTCGCGCCCGCTGCCGCGGGCCAAGTGGCACTTTTTGCCTTTTTTTCGTGCGGGTAGTCGGACAAGCGGGCCAAGAATGTGACCGTGTGTAGTGCGATATGAAACGCCGCTGGGCGTAAAGACACTGGTTTTTTGTGTATGGAGCGAATAAATTGCTGTTCTTAATCTTCTCGTGAGATGGTCAATGACTATAGCCCTTGGACATGTTGGATGTACTCTCGAAGTGCAATATCAAAGCTGCTTTGGAGTTTGCGTTGATATTTTATTATAATATAAAATAACTATACTGTTCATATTTTGTATTAAGAACTGCTTTGGATTTACTTGAATAACTGCCGTTGAAAAATACATAAGCTACAGTCTAGGTGGATCAGACCTTTAAAGTATAAAACAAGCAGAAGTGGTCGTAGCACCAAAAAAAAACGGTTGACAATACTCAATATTATTAAATATTGATGAAGATATTATTATTACATATAGATTAAATGCCTTGCCTCACCTACAAATAAATGAATCAAACATAAGGCACAGGTAGGTACTGAAAACAGCTAAGTTCCAAATTTGTAAAAAGAAACATTTCAAAACCAAATGAAAATGCCTTACAATTTACATACAAATTCAGCTCAAACCGTTCCCTTTCAGTTTCAATGGTAGTGCGCCCTTCCCGGTGATTATACGTAAAATCAGCGCCAATTACGTAAGCGCGGCGTCTGCACAGCTCTGGTAATGATCGCGGGTTCCCACGCTCAGGCGCAGGGGGGAGGGGGGAGATGTGTCATAGCGTTTTTGTGCTTTTAGAAGGAAATAGGAGGGTTTTTAAGAAATTTGTCGGGGCTGACGAGGTATTTAATTTCAGTGTCATCTTCAAAATGTTGCACAATATCTGGCAAACATTGATTTGAAACGTTATTATGAAACTGCAAAATATTACGCCTTTATTCCCGGAAGGGCCGGGCAGATTTACATCTGCCCGGCCCTTCCGACAATAGGCTCGTTTCCTATTTATTACCTACTTAAGATTACTCTTAAGTAGGTAATAAATAGGAAACGAGCCTATTGTCATTCTTCTTCTTCTTCGTAGCACTCTTGTCAGAGCGGTCGTGCTCTTCATGTAGTTTCTTTTCCAGGGGCAGTTGTGATTCGCGTCACGATTTCTTACCATCTACTCCGTTTTTTTTCTGTTTTAGTGCACTCATACAAGGGTCGGTCCATCTCATGGGTGAGTGTCTGCGTAGTCCACTCTACCCTACATGAAAAGACGCTCTTAGAGTCACCCTCACGCCTCGAGACGGGTCCGAAGTATTTGAGGATGCGCGTTATGACCAGAACAGACAGATGCTTTTTGATACCGAGTTCTTGGCGTATAGAGATGTTGTTACGAAACTCGATCCACGATACCCCAAGCATTCTTCTCCAGCACCACATTTCCAGAACGTCTCTTCTTCTCGATGTCACGCAGCGTCCACGACTCAACAGCGTATAGGGACATAGGGTATAAATTGAGACCCTAAATGTTCCTGTTGGACATGAAAATCGAACCAATGACTCTTATTCCAAGTTCAGCAGTTCTCACTCTTTCTTCCCATAGGTACCCCCATGGCAGAAACTATAGAACGTCACCTGTTACGATCTTTACATATTCCTTTTGCTTCGTTTACGTTCATACATCCGGTTCATACATTTGTAATATCAATGGCCGAAAAACTCAGTGTGGTAAACTGGACTTGATGGTCCCAGATCGTGGTGGTATACGATAAATGGTCCTCGCCCTGCAGTGGAATCCAGGCAGATAATAATAATTATTTTTGTCAATGTCAAAAATTGCTTATTCAATCAAATCACTGTGACCAGTCATTTGATTCTGAGTGTAATCCCTGATGACGATCATGTACCTAGTTAAGGTTTAATCTTTTCATGACGTTATACACGATACATACGACACATACCATCCAGCCTGTCCCTTGCTGCCCTCCCCCGGCGACGCCGTAAGCCGAAGTCCGTACCCCACAGGGGGTGGCCTTAGCGTGTAGTTGCCTAGTTTTTAAGTGTTATGTCCTGGCTGGAAGCCTTCATTGAGGCACTCACAGGCAAGTCCGGTTAAGCAATCGACAAATGAAATGAAATGATATGAAATGATGAAATGATTTTATTTTCTGTAAGTAGGTTTATACAAACACTTTTACACGTCAATCATACTTAGAAAAAAAACTAGATGAGCTCGGCGTTTCCTATCTGACTACTCTGAGAAGAAAGGCCGAGCGAACAAACTCAGAGGTCACAGTCTCTTTTAAAGTCCAGACATAATCTTGGTCAGATCATGTGAAGACCATGTAGATTGGTGTCTGAAATGGTCTTTTGAGGAAAAAACCACACAGATTGAGTGGACCTATCCAGTCAGTGCACGCATTTGTCAGTAATCGTGCAGCTCAACTCAGAACTTAAGGAGCTCAACGATTCGACGAACAATACCAAAGAAAGGACATTTGAGTAGGCCGCATAAATGACTCAAACTGCCAGACTAAGATGAAAACTAAATGAGAGAAATAATAAAAACAATAATCCACATAGTCTTCACATTCACAATAATTTAAAAAAAGAATATAATACTTCAAAAAGTAAATATTAAGGCGCTGACAAGACCCAATTGACAAAAATACGCTTCTCTTAAGAAAAAGAATTGCCAAATCTGTATAGTTTGTGGTAGCGGAAAAAATATATGTTAATTTGGAACATATTTCCCAGAACTTGGTTGTTACCAAAACACGTTTTGAAGAAAAAATCTCGATACAAACTAACGTTAAACTAACCTCTTACCTTGATTTCTAATCCAAAATATCTGTATTAAATATCAATATACGTTACATATTTAATTAATAACAAGAACGTCTTATTTGAATGAAGAACTTGGTTGTTTTTTATTTTCGATTACTCTAATTCAATTTTGAGTAAATAGATAATTACTTCATATTTTGCAATAAATTACAAGCGTTGTGTCATCGCGCTTCTCTTTCTTTTCTATGTAATCTGACAGTGACCGCGGTTTAGGTGTTGTCAGCGTCTTAATGTCATAGTGTATAAGTATAACAAAATCATCAATGTCACACTTAGTATAAAAATAGATTTAGTATAAAATTAGTTTGTTGCCCGGGGGTACATTGGAGTAGCTTAATTAATCCCAAGCCTTTTTGTCGTCCAAGTAATCTTTAACTTTATAGAAACCTTTATGATAGAGTTTCTGTTTAATAAATGATTTAAATTTATTGAGGCTCAGTTCTTTGACATGGCTTGGGAGTTTGTTGTAAAAACGTATACTTTGGCACTTAAATGAATTACTAATTTTTTGGAGCCTAGTCTTGGGCACAATAAGTAAGTCTTTGTTTCTAGTATTTATGCTATGAATGTCGCTGTGTCTAGAATATAGGTTAATATTCTTTTTGACATAAATCAGGTTCTCATATACAAATTGAGATGTGACTGTCATTATGTTTATATCCTTAAATGTATCCCTCAGTGAATGCCTACAACTTAGGTTATAAATTGCTCGAATGGCTCGTTTCTGCAGCACAAATATAGCCTGAATGTCGGCTGCATTTCCCCACAGCAAAATGCCGTACGACATTACACTATGGAAATAACTAAAATATACTAATCGAGCTGCAGCATCAGTCAAATGACGGATTTTATACACCGCGTAGGCTGCAGAGCTTAGCCGCTTCGACAATTTGGTTATATGTGGGCCCCACTGTAGCTTTGAGTCCAAAGTAATACCTAAGAACACAGTGGTGTCCACAAGATCCAACTCCGCCCCATTTACTAGTACATTGGTTTTTACCTGCTTAACGTTAGGTGTCAGAAATCTAATACATTTGGTCTTTTTCTCGTTTAAAAGTAAATTATTAACACTAAACCAATGTACTATTTTAGAGAGAGCATTATTTGCATCGTCAGTAACTGTCTGTTGTCGTTTAAGCTTAAATAAAAGTGATGTGTCATCTGCAAATAACACTATTTCATGACTGTTCTTTATAAGGCAAGGTCATTAATATATACGAGAAATAAACAACCTCGAAGTGGGTTACTCATCTGAGTCACCAGTATCACTGGGATCTCTTGTATAATTAGGCCGTTTGGGTGGTTCATGCCATACAGGTGTAACTGGAGCCAACCTGTAGGTACCTGCCCCAGTTGCATAATAGAATTTCAATCACAATCCGAAAGATTTTGAAGAATATTCCCAAATAATTTCTTCATGTGTTTGAAAAATTCGTCAGCTTGACAACGTACCTACGTAACGCATTGAATGTTGTTGAATTCTCAAAATGAATGGCTTTGCCATTGTAAGTGTGTTACGTAATTACCCCGCAGGGTGCCAAGCAACTCCATGCTTTATTTTATTTGCTGTAAAAGGTAGTCATCAATTTGAGCATCTTGTATCGCTGGGATCTCTTATATGACTAGGCTCGAGAGAGTAGGTATACAATCTACAGAGATATACAGAGGTGTAACCCTGCATAATCCTAACTAATATTATAAATGTGAAAGTGAGTTTATTTGTTTGTTACGCTTTCACGCTAAAAGGGAACGAATTTGGATGAAATTTGGCACATGAGTAAACCAGGACCTGGGTTCGGAATAGGATCTTTTTTATCCTGATATTCCCAAAGAATCGAAACTTATGCGCGTGAAACCGCGGGGCGCAGCGTATTTTCTTATAAACTCATCGAAGACTTATCACTCTGCTTCAATTCTTCCACCCTATTCCAACCGAAACCTCTTAATCTACGCGAACGTAAAACGAAGATGGCGGAGTTAATTGTCCCCGAGGGAAGCAAGTCTTTGTAAACAGCCGCCGGGTAATTTGCGTATCGGAGGCCGTCACGATTACCCCGGATTGTACTTACCCGCTAATTTCGATAGTGGCAGCAAACAATTTGTTTTAAAATATTGCTGGTTTTCGTTTTAAACCTTATTTTTTCGTAACCACCATTTTTAATCTATAATTCTCTTACCCTTATCTCAATGTATTTGGGGTCAGCGCAGCATGTGTTGTTCTTCCATAATCTTCTCCATCGGTAATCATGTCAGTAGTCGAATAAAAAAAACATTTATTCGTCGGATATGGTAAGTACAAAGTTGGTTAGTAGAGTTATGTTTAGGACACATCCGCCGCTAAAAGGGGTGTACGAATGTTTATATTTATTTATTTATTTATTTAGGGACATCAGACAGCTGTGTAATAATAAGTAAACATAGGTTAGAACTTAATAATAGAGGTAACAAATACACCACTCACAACGTTATCCACATATTACTAAACAGGGGGGGTAACCATCACCTCTTATAGCAGTATTATTTCAATATCACTTCAGCGTGAGAAAGAGATGGAGCTATAAGTCCTTTATAGCTCCATCACTTTTCCACTGTGAAGTAATATTATAATAATACTGCTATAAGAGGTGATGGTTACCCCCCAGATCTACTAGTTGTTAGAAAGAAAGATATAAAAATAAACAGAATAAAAGTAACAATTACACATACAATATTACACATGGGCATAAAACCTAACTTATATACCACTTATGCTCTAACAAACAATACAAAACACTTAGACTATGGACATACAAAGCCTTTTCTACTCTATTATACAATATAAAATAAAATAAAAATCTTAAAACAGTCACCCCGTTTCTATCTATATCATCTTTCACACAGTTCATCCATCGTTTCTTTGGTATTTTTTTACTGTTATAACCATCCACATTCATACTCAATCTTGAATGCCGAAAGTAACGCCAGGACTAAGAAATATAGTTCGGGATTCCTATTTGCGAAATTTTAGTGCTTCTTCTCTCGTATTAGCTTAAGAATAACTATGTGAAATGAAAACGCCTTGTCAGTACGAATATTTCTGTATTTATCTTCTTGGACACATACAAACCCGGTAAATAGCAATATTTAACAAACAATTGTATTAGGTACCTACTCAATATAATATCAGACTTTAGACTTCTTGAAGACTAACTTTAGATTCCGAGACTCGAAGAGAACTAAATTAGCAAAAATACGCGGCACATCAAATATATTATCATTTTTTCCATTCGGTTCTGTTAAAAAACCCAGTACTTTTACGGTAACTGTCAAATTAGATACTTTTAAACTTACTACTATACGATACTTTCAATTTAATATTTAGTTTTTAATATCACTGTTATTAATAGTCACAAATGTTATTAATATTTAGAAATTATGACATATTATGGTAAAAGACAACATTTCAGCAGCGAACAAGTTGCTTCAGTGGCAGCGATTAATAATTATTTAAATAAGTAAATGCAGTGAGAACTATGTTCATAAAGTCTTTGAAAATGCCTTACTGACTGCCTTTAGAAATATGATTTGAAGACTGTTAAGATCCTATCTATGATGAATTATTGAAGCCGTCTTATGATGTCGCAAATATCATCAGAATTAAATGTTATATTATATTCGAAAAGCGACTTTTTGCAGACCCTACCATTCAACCACCAAAATTGCGTTCTTATTGAATTTATATAACAAACGACATAAATGCCAAATTGGCTATCGATTTGGTAGATAGATCCACATTTAAAATATTTTTGTGTCGATTAAATTGATAAAGTAGATTAATGAATTTCTGAATAAAATCATATTTGATAGCGATGGAATAATAAAGTGCCTATATATACTTACAACAGAATAATTTATAAGTATCTACCATGTAATCTCAAATCATATAAAACAAGAGTTACCTAATTGTCACCAACGAAAGCCTTCACAGGCTACCTTTTTACTAAATATTGGGTTAATAATATTTATGGAAAGTACCTATAAAGTAAGTACTTAACTATACTAATGGCCTTATTGACTCATTAACAAAAAAAAACTTGTCTGCTCGGCGTTAAGACGCTGACAACACCTAAACCGCGGTCCCTGTCAGATTGCATAGAAAAGAAAGAGAAGCGCGATGACACAACGCTTGTAATTTATTGCAAAATATGAAGTAATTATCTATTTACTCAAAATTGAGTTGAGTAATCGAAAAAAAAAAACAACCAAGTTCTGTATTCAAATAAGACGTTCTTGTTATTAATTAAATACGTAACGTATGTTGATATTTGATACAGATATTTTGGATTAGAACTCAAAGTAAGAGGTTAGTTTAACGTTAGTTTGTATCAAGATTTTGTTTTCAAAACGTGTTTTGGTAACAACCAAGTTCTGGGAAATATGTTCAAAATTAACATATATTTTTTCCGCTACCACAAACTATACAGATTTGGCAATTTTTTTTCTTAAGAGAAGCCTATTTTTATCAATTGGGTCTTGTCAGCCCCTTAATAGGTAATTTAAGAATCCTAATCCTAACTTTTAACCACGAAAGAGAATTTATTTGTTTGTTGATCTGTTACGCTTTCACGCTAAAACGGCTGAACGGATTTTGATGAAATTTCGTACATTGGTAGACCATGACTTGGATTAGGACATAGAATACTTTTTTATCCCTCTATTCCCACGGGATCGAGGCTTATACGGGTGAAACTGTGGGGCGCAGCTAGTAATATCTAAATGCAATACTTTTCATGATACAATAATATTCATAAAAACATACGTGCAGTTATAGGTAATAAAGATAATAAATATTCACAGCACCAAAAAACGTTGCTCTTATTAAAATTTCATAGTAACAGAAGCATGAATAATTTACAAAATAGCGTAAAATTCGTACGTTTTCTTCAAAAACTTACTTTAGCGCCACTTAATATATTAACCAACCACTTCTACCGTCAACCAGTGCATGATCTTTTAACAATAACTCCTTATTTAAAAGAAATAAGGGCTAAATTACGCTGGCAATGTTTGGTTAATCTGTAGATTTATCTTTGTCGTTTCTAGCCAGTTGGGAGGTCCAGTCATCATAGCTTGTCATATCTGCCATTGTACTCCAACAATAGATATTGTTCACTGTATCGCAAAGTAATTACATTACTATAGAATAATTGATGTAAAAACGACCGATTGACATTTTAAATTCATGCAACATTGGGATTAGGAATCCATTTTGTTTTTGCAACAATTTGAATAAAGAATGTTTTTGTGTTAAATTCTATCATAAAGGAAGCCGCTGCGTTCCGTTTAGATTAAATGGAATTAAATAAATATTTATGTTGTAGGTGCATTGGATTTAAATATTTCAATACTTTGTAAGTATTAACAATAGTAAAGCCGTGGCGCCGTATGATTGTTAGATTTACAATGTACTACTATAGTAAGAAATAGTAAACAGAGATAATCAAGAGCAGTGGTCGGCCCTGTGGTAACGGCCACGACTTACGAGTTGTAGGTCGTAGATTCGAGCCCAGACAGGCGCTTTACGTAGGTACTTTGTGTAAATTATTTCATCACCACCGCTCTCAAAATGGTGAAAGAAAACATCGTGAGGAAACCGGCATTTCCTAGAACCAAAAATTCGAAGACATGTGGCACCTACCAACCCGCACTGGCACTGCCCATTGAGGCGCGAAACGAAGAAAAACTTGACTACACCAAGGAGATTGCCAATACACAGTCGACCTTGCAGGAAAATATTGAAAAATCTCCTTTGACTATAATAAAATTAACACATAGTACGCTGCAAAATAAAACACAGCAATGCTGTTGTTGACAGAGTTATGGATAGTGGCATATCTACCCCGGTGGTGGGTAGATATGCCACCATCCTTATCTCTGTTCCGTAACCGATTTTATTTATATATTATATATAAATAAAATGTATTTTTCTTAGTATTTTCCAATGTTTACTGATAATATAGGTAATTTATGTTTTTCTATCCTCGGAATTATAGAGGAATTATAAAAACAATCAACTGCAAATTGTCAATGATTTGTGTGTTTATTGTCAATCGTTTCAATTGCATTTGTAGACGATCATCTTCGCATCATGTATTAATTACGTAAATATTACAAAACAAAAACCTAACCAGAACAAAATAAAAATAAAAAAAAAATGCCTGTATATGATAAATAACCTTTTGTATTGATTTAAAATCTTTAGAAGCCTAGTTTTAGATATTTCTGTTTTCCTTTTAGCGACTCATGTAACTCGGATGTAGTGTCTTCATTTTTTTAAGGCGCCTTTTTGGAAGATAAATAAATGCTAATTATATTATATATTACAACTTTATAGCTGTACGATTTATTTGTATATCTCATGTGTTCAGTGAACTGTTTGTGTTCTTTATGAGAATAAATTCTTTATACCGAAACATTGTTCGAGCAAAGGGAACCAATAAACTTGTTACCAAGGCAAGTAAAATGAACTGAAATAAGGTTAAATGTGTTACCGATTTTAATTTAATGATTATAAGAACGAGACATTACCGCTCACAATAGTTTCCTATACATATAACATCGGATTCCGACATCTCGACGACTATTAAAACTAAACACCACGTTATTGTAGTTGTGTGGTCTAAATTATAAGTTAAAGCGAGTAGGTATCTATACCTATACCTACCTGTGTGGAAATGTAGAACTCTAATCAGTAATTTGTACGTGGAGGGGACGCCCTGGGAAGAAATATAGGGTTAACTTAAATTCGCTAGCAAAACTGCAGATGTGATGAGTCGATCAAAACACGATAAAATAAAAATAAAAAATAGTTAAAAAAAATAAAAAACGCGCCTGCCTTGTCAAAAAGTTAATTACAAAAATTGAACGAAAAAATTCAAAACAAGATGATGATTTTAACTGAATACCAATCTTTTCAGCGAAGTCGAGGGCAAAAAGAAAGAAAGTCATCGACTTTGTTTCTGTCGCCTCTGGCATAGACTAAAGTCAAGAGCAAACCCATCACAAATAAAAAAAAAAAAAAAAAAAAGTCGGGGGACCTGTAAAGAACTGTTCCAAGGATCTGTCCCCCGACTGCAATGAACAGATTTGTATTTTTTAGCTTGTTTTTTATTTTTCAGTAAAATTTTTGTAATTAACTTTTTGGCAAGGCAGGCGTGTTTTTATTTTTTTTAATTATCTATTTTTTATTTTAGGTATACCTTTTGGTGATAAAACGATATGTTTTTTATAAGTTTTCCTATGGGATATTGAATAGTAAGTACCTACTGTTATATTTATTTAATTCCTTTTGTTATGTTATTAGTGAACGAATGCAAATTGAATACTACTGTTACATATTTTTGTTGCGTACTAAGCAAACTCTAGACGGTGATATTAGAAGTAGTAAATTTTTGAGGATAAAAAAAAAATATTTTTTTAAATTTGACGACGATGCAAAACGACATATATATATTATATAATACCTTTAAATGTCTTTCGACATATATAATCAAATAAAATTACGATACCTGCTCAATAACTAATACATAAGTACTTGTTTTTTTAGTTATTTAAGTTTGACAGTATTTTAGAATACACCACTTTCACAAAACAGAATCACACACACACGTCCTTTTACACACACACTACCGCAACGCAACCCGTTGCATTGCGGTAGTGTGTGTGTAAAAGGGCGTGTGTGTGTACAGTTGTATGTGTGTAAAGTTACAGTGCGGTATCACACGGGCCGCGTTTTAACATGCGTGTCCCCCACATGTCGATTTTCGAAAATTATAAAAAAAAATACCTACTTATTTTATTATTGATTCGTGTCGAGAATCATTAGCATAGTTACCTCCTTGTATAATTAAATATTCACCAGCTTATGTTACCCGAGATAACGCAACGCTTATAACGATACCACATACATTGATATCGGTTAAGCCGTTTAGAAGTTATGGTGGAATAAAGAAACTCACTAACATACATGAACCCTGAAAACTTAACACTCCTTTTCTTGGGCAGTCGTGTAAAAACGAAAACTTTGATGTTTTTTGGGGGTCAACGACCGCAGTTAGTGTTGTTACTTTTTTTTTTTTTTGGATGGGATATCATCAAATGACTTCTCCCGCTCTGGGCTGAGCGGGAGGGTGTGTCAGACTCTTACTGACTAAAACCCACCCGTATTCCTTCCGTTGCCTGTGTTGCGGGGGCCTCGGTGACCCATTAGTACCTTCCCGCGAACCCGGTAGGCATCGGCCCTAGTGGACCCCTACATTGTGCTGACGACATCTCTTTGAGGCGCGCGTGGAATACAACGCGCCGTCGACCCAGGCCTGGTCCTTACCGGACGGTGAGCTACCCATTGCTCACCGTCCGCATAGTGTTGTTACTTGAAGTATTACTTGATAAAATCTGTTTTATGTTGTTATCGTGTTTAGATATCGATAACCATCACGTCTGTGAAGTTTACATAAATAAAAAACTGATATTTCAAGTGCCTACACTAACTGCGGACAATGACCCCACAAAAAAACATCATCAAATTAATTTCTTTTTCGTTTTATCATGTTTAGATATTAGATACCCGACACGTCTGCGGAGTTTTGCTAGCTAATTCAATTTGACCCTGTAAAGTGAACATGTCCTCCCATACATTCCAACAGCAAATGTAAATTAGTACGCACAATATTGAGAGACCACGTTATTTTAAGACCCATAGACTTCTTATATAGGTTTTCCTGTAATCTATAAACTGTAAAGAACTATATATATTTTTTTCATCCTCCTTCAAAGATCCTCATATTCAAAATGTATTTATTTATGTTACACGTCCGTGTTTGCGACACAGAAATTCATATGTGTAGCGAATTTCAACTTAATCGGTTCAGTACATTCGGAGCAACTCGGCTGTGACAGACGGACTGACAGACACACGGGTGATCCTATAAGGGTTCCGTTTTTTCCTTTTGAGGTACGGAACCCTAAAAAGTAAAAAATTGTAGTTTATGGAACTGTAACAAACAAGGGGTTATTAAAATACGAGTATGAGTTTATTAACCGAGCCGCTGGCTAGGTTAATTTATAGTATCAGACGAGAGATTTAATACCAATTTTATCAAAACACCCAACTGACCGACTCACCGCACTGACTTTATTCACTCTTCCTTCTTCGTTCAGTCTGTGGAATGCGCTTCCCCAGAAAACCAGGATGGCAACCAACCGATTATCATTTACAGTTAAAGTTCGCGAGCACATTCGTAAGAAGCTGGCAGTATCATCACAACGGTAATGTTTTCCCATTGTTTGTCTTACTGTTTAGTATATTCGTGTATTTATTTGGTCTTATATTTATGTATAATTAGGTATCTGTATTATATATAATGTTTTTAATAGGTATATGTATGTATAAACTTATATTTTAATAAATATTTATTTCACAGTTTTCGTTATTGCACCTACCGCTGTCTGTCTCTGCATCACCCAAAGGTTGACTGGTAGAAAATGCCTATGGCATTAAGTCCGCTTCTGTACATTTGTGTGCGTAAAGTATTAAATAAATAAATAGTATCGTAAATTTATATGGAGGCCAAACCTAGATTTGCACCGCGGGTGTACGCGCCACAGGCCACAGCAGCCTCACCACAGATAACACTAAAATCATTGGATTCTTTCAAAGAATATCAATCAATCTACATCCTTTTCCCAACTATGTTGGTGACGGCTTCCAGTCAGACCGAATGCAGCTGAACACCAGTGTGTCATGGAGCGACTGCCTATCTGACTCCTACAACCCAGTTATAGGGTAACACGATACCCTGTAGTAAGACTGGTGGTCCAGACAACCAGCAGTGGCGTGCAGTGGTTCTCCACAGAGGGTAGGCCATGCACACTGACACCAAAAAAAAAACTAATTCGCGCAACATCACAGCGCGGCTCTACATACAAGAACGCACCACATTATTCAAGGTTTGAAAAACGATTTTCTAACGATGCAAACAGAAGAAAGATTCGGCCACCTCAAATATCATAACCAAGTGGGTGGGTGATAATTACAGAACACGTCACTTGCAAGATATCCGAAGTCATGAATTATCATATTTTTGGATTAATTCTCGTAATTCGGGCACACATCTACCTTTAGACACAACTTGAATCTTATCATTAAACGACAAGTGCGACTAACCTAACCTAACCAACACATTATCGGCGCAAACTTCACAAAAGAACACCATTCATAGGTAAATAAACAAATAATAACACAACAGATAATCTTTACACTACTTTACGTTTCAAAACCAATTACTTATAACTAAATAAGATCTAAGACAGCAAAACATTCAAGATCACATATAAATTACGTGTCACTGTCACATGAAACAAACACTACCAATTAAAATTGTATCACTGTCATACCGTGTTCTTCCACAAAATGGACTATCATATTTTGCCGGATAACACTGACACACTGGACTGTGTTGCCGAAACTTATTTTCCTAACTCCCCACAAACCAAGCGAAATTTCCCAAATATGAGACGAAAAATAAAAAAATATGAAATTTTTAATTACTTTTATAGGGCTTTTGCTATTCCTTACAATTTATAATTTTTTGGAAGGTATAAATTCAACAATACCACCCTTTTTTTTAATTGTCTCTAGTAGTCTGGTAGTCATTAAGGAAACTTCCCCGCAATTCGGGGAATTGTCCAAAAATTGGGAACCCTGGTCTTCAATATTTTTCATTCATTAAATCTTCACTTTACACACAACCAATGAGGACCAAGCTCCTGCCGCCGGAGTTACGCCCCTAATTTAAACCATTTCACTATTGTTTGCCGTTCATACACACGAAAATATACACGAGTGTGCGTAAATGAATGACTTGTAGGCAAAACGAATACTTGCCTTGCGTTTGCGTACGTAAGCTCCGTCGAACTGTGAGTCACGTGGCGTCTGCGACAAGTTGCTATAAGAGTTTTAACAGGAGTTTAACTTTTTTTTTAATATTTTGTATTATTGTATTACATAGTTAAAATAAATGCATTTGGCGTTGTTGGTAGGGTAGGCTAGGCCTAATTGCCTCTATGGACGGCACGCCCCTGACAACCAGTCCAGACTTTTGAGCTTCTGAATACCCGTAACAATTGTCAAAGATCTACTAATTACAGCCAGGACCAACGGCTTAACGTGCTTTCCGAGGCACGGAGGGGTCACCCATCCACGAACCAACCGCGGCAGTCTATGTAAAAACATTCAAAAGAACAATTCCCTCTACATCTCACAACGTACACCGATATTTACGAGTGTCGGTATCATCGCAACGATCGGGCGTTGGCAAATGATGTTAATTTTCGAGTTTTACAGCGAAACAAAGCAATGGTTATCTGGCGAGGCATCGCTCACGAGTTGTGCCGCGGTATCTAGCGGTAGGAGCTCCGACTTGTGACGTAAGGGCGGTGGGACACTGGGAGGAGTGACTGGAAATGACTGCCGCCGTGGTTAAATCCAAAATTATTTGACCTTTTTGTTTATGGGATTTACAATAAAGTGTTTAATAAATAATAATCCCTAACCTTACTTACTTCCTTACTGATATTATAAATGCGAAAGTGTGTTTGTTTCTTTATTTGTTTGTTTGTTTGTTACGCTTTCACGCTAAAATGGCTGATTGGACAAGGATGAAATTTGGCACATGGGTAGACCATTAGATTTTTAAGTGTTTTTATATCTTTTATATTAAAATATTTAAAAATGTAATTTATGTGTAGGTACGTTTAATTAATAACGAAAATAAAATGTTAGCCAGTCAGCGAGGTGGTAGAGGAGCTGATTGTCCTAGGTGTGAGTGGTGCGGAAGACATTTTAAGAAGCAGAAGCATTGCCACTACACATTTTGGAGTAATTTTCATTAGTTAGGTACTAATGGATATTACTCCAAAATGTGTATTGGCTATACAAGTAGAGGATCATGGCTTGGAAAGAAACCTCAAACTTTATATTCTCGAAAAGGATAAACAAGTTTTTTTCAATAAGCGAATACTGAGCTCAGCTGAAGCAGTGGTAACGGCCGCCACTTACAAGTTGTAGGTCGTAGGTTTAAACCCAAACACGCCCTTTACTTTTGTGTAAATTATTTCATCACCACTGCTCTCAAAACGGTAAAGGAAAACATCGGCAGGAAACCGTCATGTCCTAGAACCAAAAAATTTGAAAACATGCGACATCTACCAACCCGCACCGGGCCCACGTGGTGGATTACGGCCCACTCCCTCTCACAGAGAGAAGGCCTGTGCCCCAGCAGTGGGAACATTATAGGCTGATTATGCTTATGCTAACCGAAATCTTAAACTTACAGAACACTATTTCAGAGTGATGATTACGTTTTCAGTATTAGGTACGCAGTAGGTACACTATTAAGGATAATATCGACCTCTGACGAACAAAAAACATAGGTGACGTAGATACAGTCTTTGTTTTTCCAATAAATGAATCAATTGTGTCGTTAAATCTCAGATTAATATGTATATATAATCTCTTATTACGGTTGATTCCACCTAATTGATATTAAGTTAATGTTCAGGTATAGCCTTATTAATTACAGTAGATTTAATAAGCGTGATATTATACTGTATTCAAGATGATAAACAAATAAAGACCTGGCACCTGCTTATCTCTGTTCCAGTCTTTTTTCTTTGGTTGGGAAATCATCAAATAACTTCTCCCGCTCTGGGCGGAGCGGGAGGGTGTGTCAGACTCTTACTGACTAAAACCCACCCGTATTCCTTCCTGTTGCCTGTGTTGCCAGGGGCCTCGGTGACCCTTTAGTTCCTTCCTTCTGTTCCAGTCTGCGGCCAATGTCTGGTTCCAAAATTCTTCAGTTCGTATGTTGTCACCGGACTTACCAAGTTCTCATGTCTTGAAAAATATAATGATATGTATTTGAGACACGCAAAGGAAATACAAACAATAAAAAACCGGCAAAGTGCGAGTCGGACTCGCACGCGAAGGCTTCCCTACTGTATCAAGATCGCGGAAATAACACCGAAAACACATTTCTTGTATGGGGACCCCTTTAATTATTATTATATAATGTTCTGTTCGGCACCCTTCGGATACGAAACCCTAAAAAGGAAAATTCAAAACCAAGGGGAAGAGCAAAGAAAAGATGGATGTATTGTGTGAATTGGTTGGAAAGGGACTGACTACTGAGATGACAACTAATAGAGAAGTATGAAAGACGAAGACCCCCTAACCCCCCCCACCCCTCGTAAGTTGGAATAAGGGCGAGATAATGATGATATTGACTCCATCAGCAGTCGGTTCTCATGGTATGGGCATGTGATGCGGAGGAATGAGGGAAATGTCGCCAGGAAAATTTTGAGTATGAATGTGAATGGCTATACCTACGTGTAAGGGAGGATCAAAGGAAAGATGGATGGACTGTATGAAAGATGATATGGCTAGAAAGGTAATGATTACCAACAGGACGACTTATATAGAAGTACCTATGGAAGGAAAAACATGCGCCGACACCAAATAAAATCGTAATTCAGGCAGGAGTATGATGACTTCCGTCAATAGAAAATATTTTACGTTTTACGCTTTAGAAGATCCTAACGTCCTCATTCTTCTTCTTTTCGATTCAATGGTACTTTTTAGATTATTTAGGTCCATCAGTGGTGGCGTTCATTAGATAATGAAAATATAAATTGTCATCCATCAATTTGGTTTTTTGCAGTGTGTTCTGATCAGTTATCTAATCACATTGCGTTACTCTTAATCGCAATCCTAATAGATAAGGCGATCATTAGTAGGTAGATCATACAGATTTTGATTACATGAGTGCTCGATCAAAGATATTAAGTAATCGTGTCTCAGTTCAATTGAGTTCGCCTGAACTAACGATTCGGTCACGTCCCATAAATAAAGCAATTTTTGCGAGTCTAAATTTTCCATTGGGCATCCACATGACCAAATAGAGGAAAGTCGGCTGGGATAACATGCATCTAACCCTATTTGGATGGCTAATATTTCCACCAAAGCTGGACTATTCTCGTATAGCTCGTGCAATCCCAGACCCGGGAGATGAAAAAAATGTCCTACCACAATTTTTCTATGCACCATTCAAAGAACGACTGGTAGACAATACCTGACGACTAGAAATACTCATTGTATCCCACACTTAATCGAGTGCAATCGGTGTACGAACACGCACGGCAGTCGCGGCCGAATTACGGCCGGCGATACGATCTCGGACGACAAATCGCGCAACGACCGCACCGCTGCCGCTCGTCCTTCGCTTCACGCTTGGCAAACTATCGGGACATCACCGAGATTATAGCTTCCCGCTTTCTTTTAGATAGTGTCGCGTTATTGTTTATGGGTTTGTTGAAAGATTGTTTCGTTTTCCTGCTGCAAGGAGTACAACTTACAACCGCGTTTCTTTTACGTTTTCTATATCAGCCATTTGATGTTTTAAGCTCTTGGTGGGTAAAGGTAGACAGATATTCTTTTGATTAGCTCTTGAAAGTTTCAGTTTGTCAAAGACACAGCGGCTGTCACAACATCTATAGAATAGAAAAAATAGAGCTGCGTAGTCGACATACGTATTACTTGAGCTAGAAAATGTCTAAAGAATCATAAGACATGGAGGGATACGGCGAAATTAACCTAAAAGATGGATATGGTAGATAGAATATTCAGATATTTCATAGACATAAAAAAAACCCTACCACCTATCCACCTAAAGCAAACCAACCCTTTCTTCAACTCTCACAAAAACAATGCCCTATTTCAAGAATTACCACAGGCCACAAGATATGTTCTGCGCAACAAAGCTTCTCGGCATTGCGTGTTACCAGCCTATCAAGCGCAGTAGTATCTGCGCCACGTTATCTAGCCCTGTCCTGTAGATGGCTCGCGATACCAACGTTAAGGCCAAAGGATACTACTTTTGTTGGTATGACTTTTCGTTGATGGCAACTTTTGTGTTTGATTGGTGTTTTGTCTTTTGGAGTGGTGGTGAAGTTGTGATGCATTGCTTGTCACTTTTGAGAACAAAAATGGTCATGTGATGTTGAAAATAAGTCTCTTTATAACTGCTCTATTGAATGGTCGCGTTATGGCTATATAACCGCGCATTATACGACCGATCAGTGAAGTAAGTAGACGTTGTTATTGGTTCGGAGGAGGAGGTTGAAAACTACACTGTGATAATATTACAGATCTCTTCCCTAATAACTCACTGTTTACGAACATCACATCAAGAAATTAAGAAAGTTGGGACCTAAACAAAACCTGGCTTAGGTACCGTAGGTAATCATATGGCTAACGTAAGGCGGAATCAGATTCCAGAAACAGAATCTACCACTAGTAATCTTAATAGTAGTCAATTCTGCTTCTAATAATAGGTGCCCTATTACCTAGGAGCCTAAGAACTATGCGACATCAATTAGAAGCCAATACAAGCCAGACACCAGCAAAGCAAGGACAATAAGTCAGCAACGTGACCGCTCTCAGTTGATGATCGTAGTCTGCAGTGATTGTGTGGCGGTCTATCCGGCGGTAACAAATTAGCAGGCGTCTGTGACCGCCATGGTCACGCGCACCCGACCTTGCGAGGTGTGTTACCAGTTGGCAGAAACAATATTTGGACATTTAGACGGTGCGCACATCGTCGTTACGAAACATATCCTATAGGTATTTTAATCAGGCCAGGTTTTATTTACTTACACTATAACACTTTTATTTTTTGGGTGGGAAAATACCAAATAATTTCTCCTGCTCTGGGCGGACCAGGAGGGCGTGTCAGACTTCTACTGACTAAAACCCACCCCTGTTTCTTCCGTTGCCTGTGCATTGCCAGAGGCCACGATATCCCTTTCGGACTTTCCCGCGACCGCGGCAGGCATGGGTCCTAGCGGACCCCTTCAGTTGTGCTGGCATCTCTTTAAGGAGCGCGTGGAACACAACGCGCCGTCGACCTGGGCCTGGTCCTTATCGGACGGCGAACTACCCATTGCTCACCGTCGGCAAGCCTACAAGCTCTGAAGTGTTGAGATATGCAATGTGTTTTAACTTCACAAACACTGTTCTGCACTTATATTCTGAGCAGAAAGATGGCATCTAAGCTTTTATGTCACGCAGTCATATTTAGGAGTCATCGTCTACGTCTTCATAAAGCGGATTTTTAACATTGATAACTTGTTTCAGCTTTCAGTTCTTTGTCTCAGAATCTAGATGGAAAATAAATGAATCCAACATAATGGCAATGAATTTGAACGAATTGGTTTTCGTCTTATAAGGGACCAATAGCAACGATGTCTAATAAGATGTGATACTATACTCGTTAGTGTGCGAATTCGAAAACAGTCATCGCAGCCTTTATACTGGATTTTAAATAAATTAGCGGCATACAAAAAATCAACAGACAAATATTATCAAATAGGCTGTAGTACACTTACCCCCTTGGCGTCTTACAAGAGTTACAAAACTGAAAGTTTTTGCCTGCCTTTGCCTTTCCTAATAAAAAACTTTTTTACAAAAAAAAAAAATACAAAACACAAGACATCGACTTCCGAAATTAAAATTATTTTTCACTTTGTAGTGTTTTTCTTTTGGAAGTCAGTCAGTTGTTTTTCTTTGTATTCTTTTTTTTTAAGACATGATTTTACGCAATAAGATACAGTCCGAACTAGGAAGAACCCTTTCAAGATCGTTCACGATCGGTTGGCGGTAGATATTGCACGATTTACTGCTCTATTGGGCGATACATCGACTGCTGCGACACCGGCTCGCTAGACCCGATAGATGGCGTTGGATACTATGAGACCTGATTTATTTGTTTTGATACTTTTTTGATAAATGTTGCACCATTTCAGATACGCTGTTTCGTTGTTGGTATAAGTGAAGATCCATTTGAAGAAATTCGCCCATGGGTGATGATTACATAGGTAGGTATTTAGGTAATGCGTGGAAATACCTTACTTATATCGGCCTGAAAACAGCACTACTGTGTCTCGATTTGAAAGACGGAATGAAACGCACATGACTTTTCAAATGTGTCCTTTTCTCTGAGTGATGGTCACAGAACAGAAAAAACAGTAGAAATATTGCATATCTCTTCATAGCGGAACCAGCGTACCCAAACTCACACATACTCGTACTTATTAAGTATAGGTTAATTGTTTTTCGTAACACTAAGAAATCCTTGCTGTAATATTTAATTTAATATTGAATGAAAGTAGGAAATATGTCAGTCGTCGCATGTTTGTAAATAAACCACAGTTATATGACGATAGAGTTGCATATTATCTACTCTTTTTAGGTAAGTATTTATTACCTTTTCCGTTTAACCTTTTGACCGCCACAGTCATGACAGATTTTAAGGAATAATTCGTAGTTATATAGGGTTAAGGTCTTTTGAGACACCAATCTACATTAGGAATAGTATCGCAAGACGATTTGAGTACCTACTACTGGTGGTATCCGATCATCCCTAGTGACAAGTTCAATGCAACGCCGAAAACACATTTTTGGTGGACGTTGAAGGTCATCAAAGAAATTGAGGTATTTGTCATCGGCACACCAGCACCCTAATTGTGTAACATAGTTTGAATCAGAATCTGAATGATTTTGACGTATATTTCTAATCCATTGCTTCATGTATTCGAAAAATTTGTCTGCTCAACAAGGTAAATAATGCAATGAATGTTGTTGGACTGTCAAAATGAAACCGATATATTACGCAATTACCCAACAGCTTAACATCAAAACTCATCGATTTCGATTCTCTATTACATAGGCAACTAGGTAATTGAGAATCACAAGATGGATTTGTCGTTCATTTTATGTCCAGTATGTACTCGTAGGCGCCTCGCCCGTTTTATGCTAGCCAATATCAATAACTGTTACTTAAAGGTAGCGGTAACTAACGATTAAAACATTTAACTACCTTTAAGGCGCTGACAAGACCCAATTGACCAAAATAGGCTTCTCTTAAGAAAAAAAAATTGCCAAATTTGTATAGTTTGTGGTAACGGAAAAAATATATGTTAATTTTGAACATATTTCCCAGAACTTGGTTGTTACCAAAACACGTTTTGAAAAAAAAAACTCGATACAAACTAACGTTAAACTAACCTCTTACGTTGGGTTTTATTCCAAAATATCTTTACTAAATATCAACACACGTTACGTATTTAATGAATAACAAGAACGTCTTATTTGAATGCAGAACTTGGTTGTTTTTTATTTTCGATTACTCAACTCAATTTTGAGTAAATAGATAATTGCTTCATATTTTGCAATAAATTACAAGCGTTGTGTCATCGCGCTTCTCTTTCTTTTCTATGCAATCTGACAGTGACCGCGCTTTAGGTGTTGTCAGCGTCTTAAGCGCGATGACACAACGCTTGTAGGTAATTTATTGCAAAATATGAAGCAATTATCGATTTACAAAAAAGCTATAGATCGTATGTCAAAAATAAAACACTATTGTGCTATATGTTGCTTGTAGAATAATCTGACAAAAAATCAGAATGATTGCATGTATATTACTACGGTTTTTAATCGTTAAAAGAATTTTTTAGAGGTATCTTCGTGATTTTTTTCTATCGTATCAAATTAGTTATATTATGTTTTCAACACACTATCTACCTAGCATATATCCTTAAGAATATCATATATTTTTCTGATTTTTGTTTACTGCAGTGGATCATATACTTTAAGGCATTATAAAACTTATAAAAGTTGCGTTTACGTCCTGTAGTCCCCTTAACTTCGATCTAAACAAGAAAACCACAGCTACTCTTAAGTTCATTCCACACAAATCACAACAGCTAGGAGTTACGAGGTAAATTATAAAGGGTGCCCCACACGGTCGTCAGCTCTCAACTATAAAGTAGGTGAGTCAGAACACAGGCGGTCGGCTGCGTCTGCGCAAGACAGTAAGGTTGCCAGAGTAGAAAAACTTTAATTGTTCATGACTATGTGCAAACGATTAATTAATATAAAACCAGCCAAGTGCGTGCCGTACCACGCTCAATGAAGGGTCCCGTAGTTGGGATTACTTGGGACGAATTTATTCCAAAAACAAACATAACGTTGTAGTTGAAAAACCTGTTCTCCCATACATCGATATATGCCACGGTCAACTCTCTAAATGTAAATTTAAGTTGGTCGACTATAACTCATTAACATGTAAGGCCTACTTAGCCGTGATAGTTTTCCTTTTAATATCATTATATGTACTACTGCCATGATTTTTTTCACATTTCCATAAACAACCAATTAGCTTTTTTTTTTCAATATTTTATTTTAGCACTTTATCGGCGTGATTAATATGTATACTTATGCCAAAATACAGCTTTCTAGTACTAAGCGTCTCTGAGCTACAGCTGTCTGTCTGTCTGTCTGGGGTCAGACGGACAGACAGACGGACATGGCGAAACTATAAGGGTTCCTTGTTTACTACGGAACCCTAAAAAGTGTTTCTGAATTGTCACACATATTAATATTATAAAGAGGTAAAATTCGTTTGTAAGTTCATATGTAGGGGGAAATCTCTGGAACTACCAGTCGGATTTGAAAATACTTTTCGCGTTTGATAGACCAATTCTTGAGGCTATTTAACATCACACTACAACCCTTAGAAACCGAGCAAAAAGAAAACAAAGTTAGTAAGAGCGCTAAGCAAAAACGAAATAATAGCACGGGCGGGCGATGCAATGCGACGCAATAGGTCGGGGGAACAAGAAACTTCACGTGGATGAAGTTGCGGGCGGAAGCTAGTACCTAATAAAGACCTATTTATGAGTACCCAGCTACATGTTCTACTGTCTTATTACAACATTCACAGCAGCAGGATTAGCACGAGAATTGTAGAGAAGCGTTTTGTCGACGGAAGAGTAGACAAAAATGACGTTTCCGTGTAGACAGTAGAACATTTTCGGTAGACAAGCGATTTCTATTCTACAGTAGAGTAGACATAGAAAGCGTCATGCTTTTTTTTTTTGGTTGTGGAATCATCAAATAACTTCTCCCGCTCTGGGCGGAGCGGGAGGGTGTGTCAGACTCTTACTGACTAAAACCCACCCGTATTCCTTCCTGTTGCCTGTGTTGCCAGGGGCCTCGGTGACCCTTTAGTACCTTCCCGCGACCCCGGCAGAAAGCGTCATGCTAAGCCTGGTGGTAGTCTAAGAATTCTGAAGAGGATAGATCATTAAAATCTACCTATTTTTAATCAAAATCTCGTTATTTAGGCAATTACTAAAGTTTGCAGTTGGAGCAAATATGAACACTTGAACAGTCTGTAGGAAAGAACAGGCAAAATCTAAGAAAATTACACAAAAACCTAAAGCACCGACTTTTACAGTCCAAAACTAACTGCAATTCTCGGCTATGTTCATCATAATTTGCTAAAAATATTTACTTTTTTCATAAATCTTACACCCCTTCCTACGACCAGCCCTAGGTCCAAGTCGGCGTAAATTGAAAATCCTCGTGACGCTACGTGTCGGGATCAGATGCCCCGATAATGGCCATTGTTTGTTTTGCCTTTACACTAGATAACTGCGATAATATAGCGAGTCGATAACTGCTACGATGGTTTGAATAGCAGGCGAAATTCGTAGAGATAAAGACTGCTAAAGTGTTTTTTTTTTAGGTTTCTTTTAAACTGTCTACATTGTTTCTACAGACTGTTAATTTGACAGTTGACAGTTTATAAGTGGGCAGTACGTTTTGCCATTTCACCATGAAATAGACTGACGCCAAAACAACTCTTGCAAATTGTGCAAATTTAGTTTGAAAATCGTGGTTACGGCCATTTTACGATCGATTTCGCACCACGCACACTCTAGTGGACAATACGCATCCACAAACAAACAAACAAACAAACAAACGAACAGACGACAAAAAGTCCGCACAGAAGAAGTTATTGTTGCCGTGGAGCGTAGTGTTCAGGAGAACCCTAATGAGCCGGATCGCCATCGTGCACAGCAATTGGAGCTGTGTGCCACTTTGTGGAAGATTTTGGGGGAAGATCTTGGCTTAAAAGCTTACAAGATCCAGCTTGTGCAAGAATCGAAACCGCGTGATCATTATGCGCGTCGTAGGTTCGGTGATTCGGCACTCATGACCAGGCATTAAAACGCATATCAGGCCTTGAAGTGGAATTGTGCAAAGCACATAACACGATTTCCACCATCAACTCTCTGAAAGTCAGCGAACAGGTTGCCAACACCAATAATCTTTTCAACGAACTGTTTGGTAGTGTATCCGTACTGGAGTGTGAAAAGCCCACCGTCACAATAGATCTGACTGGGGAAGATACCTTAACTAAATGTCCTATCCTAACAAGTCATAATAAAATTAAGAAATATATTAAACTCAGTAAAAATATTAAAAAATACAAGAAACTCTTGAAATCACATAATGTTTATAAGTGTAACATTAATCTTAGGAAAGAGCGTATCTACTTACAGACTCAATTAAATGTGTGTAATAATAAGTTGGAAAGTAGCAGACAAATGTATGATATGGACATACAGAACCTTCAGAAGGAATTATTGAGCAGGGAAAATTCATTAAAGGAAATCTTTTGTAAGTATGAGTGTAGTCAACATATGTTAAGTGAGCGCTTACAAGGGGCATGTGAGTTGGTGGACCTGGTGAATCACAATGCAGAGATGTGTGAGTCACTGACTAATAATCTTACCTGTAATTGTGCTCCCACTCTGCCATCTTCTCTTGTCACAGTATGTTGTTCCTACAGCTTTACCCATTTTAACTCATACATTAGAAACTGTCAACCCCACTCAAAGTAATGTTTTGGTCTATTCAGACAGAATAGGATCAGATTATGGATCAATGTTAAATAATCGCTCTAAACATACCATAGTTAACTGGTATTACCATAACCTGCATTTTGATGAGCTTATTCATAAAATAAAACACACAAATAAATGAGCAGACTACTGTAGTTCTTCTAATTGGAAATAGTTTGAGTTTAAATAAAAGGAACATAGTTAATGGTGTCGACACCCTACTTAAATTAAAATTAGGTAAATTAGTGTTATGTGCATTGTATTCAGATAATTTGCATGATGAAGAAAACAATTACATTTATAGTTTAAACAACTTAATGCATATTTTGACATGTCATCATAGTGACCATTTATTGTATTTTGATACTAACAATTTTGTTAGAGATTTTGTTTTAATTCGGGAACATATGTTTCTTCCCAAGAAAAGTCAACATATATTGGCTACTTTGTTAGCTTACAGTATACACGCAGTTATTATTAATTTAACTGAGACTAGGTTAAGTGACGAAACAGTATTATCTAGTACTTCTAATGATACTGTGATAGATTCTTTAAACTTTTAGACTCGACAAAAGAGAAGCATAAGAATTTTACTGTATCACCAAAATATAAATCGTTTCTCTGGCAAAATCCTAGACCTGGAATTGTTAATAGATAAATATCATATGGATATCTTATGTTTTTGTGAAACCTGGTTAAGACCGGATAGGATGTTGTTTAATGTAAATAATTTTTCAGTTGCCAGTGCGTACAACAGGCCCTCAATAGGGGGTGGTACCTTGATATTATGTAAAAGTATTTTCAGACATAAGGAAAGGAAGGATATCACTGCTTGCTCTGTTGATCGCTTATGTGAGGTAGCATGTGGAGAGGTTGAAGGCCATACTTTCTTGTGGGTTTATAGACCACCGGCATCAGACTTGTCATCATTTTTAATAATTATGGAAGAAATACTAGGCAAGCTTTTTAAGGATAATAAGTTCGTTTTTGTTTGTGATGACCTAAATATTGATCTATTAGTTAATTCACTGGATAAAAGTAAGCTTATATCATTGTTATATAACAATGTATATACTAATTGTAAAATAAAAGACTCTTCCTTAATAAGTGGCGTCAGGTCTGACCATACTGGTCAACTTGTATCATTTGACCTAGATGAAAAGTTACACATAGATAAAACCATTAAATTAAGACCCCTCACTAAAAATAAATTGAAAATCTTTAATAATAATGTTCTTAGCAATCTTTCAACAGCTAGTTTTGATTCGCAAGACCCCAATATAAACTACGGTACATTATTTTCTACAGTTTGCCATGAATTCAATAAAGCATGTCCTGTGAAAAAAGTTGCAATCAATAATAAATCAAAATTGAATGAATGGGCCACTGCTGGCATTAGAAAAAGCACAGATATTTTATATAATTTGGACTACGAGAAATCATTGACTTCTGATCAGGCCCTTCATAATTATGTCAGAAATTATTCTAAGATATTCAAAAGAATCTGCGCTCAAGCTAAATCTAAATTAATAAGTAACAAAATTAGTATTTCCAACAATAAAATAAAAGTTGTGTGGCAGGTAATTAACGAAGAAATTGGAAACACAAAACAGCGAGATCAAAATTAATTGTCTTTAAAAATTAATAATGAAACCATTACAGATAAGTTAAAAGTTGCTGAGACACTAGAATTTTTTTTACCAACATCCTAATAGAGGTTACGAAATATCTCCCCTCATCACCTATATTAGCTGAATCTCTTCTCAAAAAACACTTCTCTAAGGACATTCCAAGTTTTGAATTCAAGCCTATTTCTATTGTCACAATTAAAAAGGCATTCAAAAGTCTTAACATAAAGAAAACTGAAGACTTATGGGGGATTTCTGTTAAGGTTCTTGGAGATATCATTGGCACAATAGCCCCCTGTCCTAACAGGCATATTTAATCAATGTTTAGACAGCGGTACGTTTCCTGATTTAATGAAACATAGTAAAGTAGTACCAATTTTCAAATCGGGTAGTAAGAGTGATCCCTCTAATTATAGACCTATATCTGTGCTACCAGCATTGAGTAAAATATATGAAAAAATCATGCTAGACCAGTTCCATTTCCAATGGAATTTTACATAGTCGCCAGTTTGGTTTCACGAAAGGTAGGTCGACGACTAACGCAGGAGTAAAACTCATCAGTCAGATTTTGGAAACCTGGGAGAAATCCCAGGATGCCATTGGCATTTTCTGTGACCTCTCAAAAGCGTTTAACTGCGTTGATCACAATACACTGACCAGTAAATTACACCACTACGGAATTCGTGGACAAGCTGCTGATCTTGTTCTGTCCTATCTATCAAACAGGAGGCAAAAAGTAAACTTTAACGGGGCGACGTCCTCGGGGTCTCTAGTAAAGATGGGCGTGCCCCAAGGTCCAATTCTTGGCCCTTTCCTATTTCTAGTTTATATTAATGATCTTCTTACATGATGGCAAACTTATCGGATATAATTTTATTCGCTGACGACACTTCTCTTATTTTTAAAATAGATAGAAAAGATCCGGATGTCTTACACGTCAACGATAGTCTGGATGTTCTTTCGAAATGGTTCGCAGCTAATAATCTCTCACTTAATGCGAACAAAACAAAATGTCTTAAGTTCTCATAACCAAATGTACCCCAAGTGGCTCTAAATTTAAAACTCAATGGCAAGAGACTAGATGCTATTACGGAAACTATATTTCTAGGAATTACTCTAGATTCAAAATTGCAATGGGGAACCCACATTAGAGCTCTTTCAGGTAGGTTAAGTTCAGCTGCATATGCAGTAAGAAAAATTAGACAGTTGACTGATATAGCCACAGCTAGGTTAGTATACTTTGCTTATTTCCACAGTATTATGTCTTATGGCGTTCTGCTGTGGGGATCGGCAGCTGATGTAGATTCAATTTTTATTTTACAAAAGAGGGCAATCCGCGCAGTCTATAGAATGTGTCCTCGTGAGTCCATTAGAAACAAATTCAAAGAAATTAGTGTAATGTTCGCAAAAACTTATGTCTTTTCAAAACAAGAAGTGATTTCCATAATATAAATACACGTAGTAAACATGAAATTGTGATACCCAAATTTAGATTAATTAAAACAAGCCGTGCACCTAGCTTCTGACGTTTCATAAGTGCCCATGTAGGTTTATGTGAAATAAAAATATTTTGTATTTTTGATTTTGAAAACAATATTAAGCTAGATACTCTTTTTAAAGACAAAATTTTGTTCACCGATGAGGTTAGTTTTTTGGTTAAATGGCTGCGTCAATAAGCGTATTACCGAATTTGGTGTGTTTTATGGGCAGGTGGAATAATTGGCCCATATTTCTTTAAAGACGATGCCGGCCAGAATGTTGATTGCTGACTTCTTCGTTCCTCAGTTGAAGGGCATTGATGTGACAGAGCTTTGGTTTCATCATGATGCCGCAACATGCCCATAGCGGGCGACACCATCAATTTATTGCAGGAAACATTTGACGAGTGCATAATTTCGCGTAATGGACCTGCGAACCGGCGATTATGTAATCTCACACCTTTTGATTACTTTCTTTAGGGTTATGTGAAATCGCAAGTCTATGCCGATAAACCACAGATGTTGGACCATTTGAAAGTCAACATTCGCCGTATTATTACTGGTATGCCGCCCAATTGCTTGATAAAGTTGTCGAAAATTGGACTTCACGATTGCGCTTAAGTCGAGCTAGCCGTGGTGCTCATATGCCCGAAATCATATTTAAACACTAATATTCAAATTAATTTATTGTTTGTCACAGGTGAAATATGGTTATTATAATAAAGGGTCGCTGTAACATACCTATAATGTTTACAATATTTCATGCTGGTTCAATATTTGTTTTTAACATTAAAATCATTATTCGTCGAGAATTCCTTTAGTTTCTTTTTTAAACTATCTAAGGTTACACTGTATTTTACATAATTAGGAAGTTTGTTATAAATATTAAGACCTGTCCCAAACATACCCGTTTTAAACTTAACTGTCCTACATCTAATTCCGCTTAATTCATTTTTATACCGTGCACTTCTCAATGTGTCATAATTATTAATGTCGCGTTTTATTATTAGGTATGAATTATAAAATAAATATAGATATGAAAACTGATTTAACTTTTTGCAAACGTGATCAACCAGCATTTTTCAATTTAGTCCTGAGTCAATATGAATACCAAGAAACTTAGTGTTGTTTACTTCTTTTAATTGTACGCCTTTATAATGTATATGTAGTTTTATTTTTATTGAATTAGTATTTTATTTGTGAAAGCCATATACATTTTCGTTTTTCAAGGTTTATTTTTAAGTTGTTTTTATTTAACTATTGTATAATATCTTTAAGTGATTCGTTAATATTGGTTTCATAGTTCTCTTTCTCTTGGTTCGTAAAAATATCTGTACTATCATCTGCAAATAGTACCATTTCCTGTTTTATAATTTTCGGTAGATCGTTTATGTAGATGATAAACAAAAGAGGTCCAAGAATACTTCTTTGGGGCACTCCATACAGAATAGTTCTAGGGTCTGACATATTTATAATTGTTCCAACTTTGTATCATTTGTTATTTTTTTATTTGTGTTACATGAAATCTGTTTGATAAATAGGTACGATTTTATTAGATTTAGAGCATTTCCTCTTACTCCATAATTTTCTAATTTTCCTAGGAGTATTTGATGATCCACGTGATCAAAAGCCTTTGACTTGTCCATAAAAAAACGCAGTTATATGTTGCTTGTTATCCAATCCTGTCATTACATTCCTTAAAAAGTTAAAAAGAGCGCCGTCAGTAGACTTGCTTTTACGAAACCCGAATTGTTCATGATGGCATAAAATTTTCTATTAATCTGGTAAGCCCCGCGCGACACCGATTCGGAGTCAAGCAATAGAAAATCAATGGTGTCTCATTAGCTGTCCTTGACCAATTGAATAAAGCCAATATCATAGATACTATTCGTTTTTTTTTTCATTTTGTATTTGTTTATCTCTTAAAACAATCCTATACTAGGAACACTTGGTGCCTGAATGACATTGACGGGGGCGTTGCTGGTAAATATTTGTGAAATTGTCACAGAATTTGGTTTCAAATAACAAGATGGCGGCGTTCGAAGATCTTTGTACCGTTGTTGGTACCTTATCCCTATCTATACCTACAAATTTTGTCCGAAAATCGATGATAATTTCCGTTTGAAATGCGTTGAGGTTGAGAAAATGAGGAGCAATTATGCTATTAGTTGAGCCCTTGAAATAGTTTAAGCCATTTATGGCAAAAAAAAATCCATAAGAACAGACCTATGTTTTCACTTGGTGTCTTCAAAGGCTGAAGTACGCACTGTGAGTGCAGCTGCTGGAGTCGCATCGCAACGTCAACTTCAAGTGTTTGTGGTGCGCATACCAACATGCTACCAGCATCAGGAGATGGAACAAAGCTTTTGACCACAGGATATGGTATTCCGCCGCTTCCGAATGCACAAATAGTGCAACTAAGTGACATTAGCATAGTTTTAAGTTTTGTTTACTAACACAGTTGTTATTATACTTTAGTTAAGGTATTAATCTATGGGTATTTGTAATCTGAAAATAAATGGTTAATTATTATTATTAGAGGCGATTGAAATAACGACACAGCAACACCTAGGCCTGTGCCTAGGCATAGGTCGACCTTGTAATTTTACCACTTTTGACAAAAATTCCCAATAAATTGAAACCTCAATATGGTTGAAACTATCTAACCGTCACGAAGAAAAAGAGACCTTGTTGTTTTATGACGTGCAAGTGAGTTTCAACCTTAGGGTAGGAAACGAATTACGACTGATTCCTTAGTCTAGCTGTCCAGCTAGACGAAGAAATCAGTCACAAACTCATTTGTGATAAGGATGTCGTGTCTAAGAATGTTTCACGTGAAAGCGATAACATTTCAGTGTTGATAAGAGCAGGTAAATCAGCCGGAACATCCTGTACTTAACGCTCAATTTACTCAGTTCTTTATCGTTTATACAGGGTCAAATTAAATTAAACTCCGCAGACGTGATGAGTATCGATAACCAAACACAATAAAATAAAATTAACAGATTTTCTCAACTCGTACTTCCAGTAACAACACTACCAGCGGTCATCAACCCCAAAAAAAACATCAAATCTTATTTTATTTTTTACTTTATTTTTTCGTGTTTAGGTTAATTTTCTCTACACAAATTATGAACTTAATGATAAACTTTGACAGTAGTGCACAAATAAGGAGCTAACTTTGTGAGAGACTGGAGCCTGGGGTAGGTTTATAAAAACCTGTATTACATGTCACCAGGGCCCTCCCACGGCTAGATGCCTGTTATTTGGATACACGACTTACGAGTAATAACAATGCAGGATACTTAACGAACAATAAATTAAGAAACATAAAATTATGTAAAAAATACAAAATACAAAAAGTTTGGGAAAATACCAGAGCTAACCGGAGAAAGTATATGAGTGAGATGTAAGAGTGTATGTGAGAGGTTGCTTGAGTGAGTCTGGTGCGAGAATGGTTACTGGTATGTTGAAGCAGCAGAGGGGATGAGTAATTAGTATAAAGATAATCTATCTGAGGGGATCAACAAGTTCTCGGTTCCCTGATAGTCTACAGAGTTTTTAAATAGGTAGTGACTGTTATTTGTATGTAGTTAGAGGATAAATATTAAGGTTGTTATTTAGCTTATTATTAAGGTATAGTCCGAGGAAGACGTAAGGTTGTGTTTGACCCTACTCTGCCTTTTCTTTTTTCGCTTATCCCTATTAAGATTCGGATCATATTGCAACAATTAGTGTTATTTAAGCACCGTACGCAGTATGAAGGTTTGCCTAACAGTGAGTAAATCCCAGCCTTTAAAAAGGTTCACGGTTGGGAATAGGTAGGGGAGACCGGCGCCAACTTTGAGGATGCCACGCTGTGCCCTCTCAACTTCAATGAGGTGAGTCTTGGCGGCACCTCCCCAAGATGTAATGCAGTAGTCTATTAAGGATTGGCATAAAGCATCGTAAACCATCTCAATAACCCGTCGCTCGGTCTGCTGCGTGTCTAAGGGTTTTGAAGATGTAAATTAGTTTACGCAACCGGGTTACAATGACTTTAATGTGCGGTTTGAAGGTCGAGAACTGATCTATAATGATACCAAGGTATTTAATATATTCAATTCTTTGGAGAACGGGACAGAAGCACGAGGTGTTGTCAGAAACACAAGCATGAGAGTAAATGCTAAAATATAATGGAGGAAGTTGACTTGACCAATGGGAAAAGTAACATATTTGGTTTTATTAACATTTAACGTCAGGACTTTCGATCGGAGCCATTCGCAAACTCGATTAAACCCCTTTTGGACAGCATCGATACGCATCACATCTGCGGAATTACCTAAACACGAAAAAATAAAGTAAAAAATAAAAAGGAAAAAAAAAAATAAGATTTGATGATTTTTTTTGGGTTGATGACCGCTGGTAGTGTTGTTACTGGAAGTAGAGTTAAGAAAATGTGTTAATTTTATTTTATTGTGTTTAGTTATCGATACCCATCACGTCTGCGGTGTTTCGCTAGCAATTTTTTTTTGACCTTGTGTAGAAATTGATGCGATTTAGGTAAGAACATTCCCGTTAGGTAACCGGAAAAATGAACAGTGAGACATAAATTCTATCAATAGGTAGGTACACAAGTTTCTGAAGGAGCCATAGTGTCGTGTATAGACTTCTGAAGTAATAAGATAAGATAATATTTATTTGCTTAAGGCGCTGACAAGACCCAATTGACGAAAATAGGCTTCTCTTAAGAAAAGAAATTGCCAAATCTGTATAGTTTGTGGTAGCGGAAAAAATATATGTTAATTTTGAACATATTTCCCAGAACTTGGTTGTTACCAAAACACGTTATGAAAAAAAATCTCGATACAAACTAACGTTAACATAACCTCTTACCTTGAGTTCTAATCCAAAATATCTGCATTAAATGTCAACATACGTTACGTATTTAATTAATAACAAGAACGGCTTATTTGAATGTAGAATTTGGTTGGTTTTATTTTCAATTACTCAACTCAATTTTGAGTAAATAGATAACTGCTTCATATTTTGCAATAAATTAGAAGCGTTGTGTCATCGCGCTTCTCTTTCTTTTCTATACAATCTGACAGTGACCGTGGTTTAGTTGTTGTCAGCGTCTTAAACATTTGTGTCATACATACAAGAAAGACATGCAAGCAAGATGGTAACAACATTTTATTGGGTAGATATTTGCCACATGATGTGACGTGCAAATGTCAAGAAATATTATTAATTACAATAATTTCAAAATAACAATTCATTAATTAATTAAAAACGAATGACGAATGTTTTATGAAAACCAAATCCTGGAAGCTACTTACTTTAGCAATTTTCAAAATCATGAGATCACGAAACTGCTCTCAAAACGGTGAAGGAAAACATCGTGAGGAAACCGGCATGTCCTAGAACCTAAAATTCGAAGACATGTGACATCTACCAACCCGCACTGGGCCCGCGTGGTGGATCACTGCCCACTCCTTCTCACAGAGAGGAGGCCTGTGTCCCAGCAGTGTGAACATTATAGGCTGACTATGTCTTATGTATAAAATCACGAAATAAGCCATTTTCTTTTTATTAATCACCAATGGAAGCTGCCTCGATCCCGTCAACGGACTCAACCATTATTTTCAAAAGCCACGATCTCCTAAAGTATTTAATAACCTTGTAACTACCTTCCCTGATTTACTTCCATGCAATAAATTCATTATATAGCACAACAGATGCTCTGACTTGCCTTCTTACGCGGTGACAGCTTGACAGCCAAGCTCTGCACGAAACAATGATACCAAACCCCCTTGATACTAGAAAATAGGTCTTATATCGACTCAGTAAGGTGGGGCTGGAATGAATAATTAAAATAGTGCTGCAGTAAAACTGGAGGTTAAAAGTTAACCACCCATCTGGTCCGCGTTCGGTGCACGATAAAGTTGAATTTGATAGAAATGCCTTCCTATAGGCTAACTATTATGGGAGCATTATTTTTGTTTCGATCTGGAGGTCGTTTGTCATTTCATGCCTATTTTCTTTATTGACAGCTAAACTAAAGGCTTCCTATTTTCCTGAGTCAAAAACGCTCTCATGTCTGATATTGAATGTGTAGGCTGTATCTAAACTATACCTACAGTTCGGCTGCTCTGCCAACGTACTATCTCCGAACAATTAAGTAAGGTTTGCAGAACCGCTCGACTAGCTGCGCGACGAGCCGCTTCCTCCCCGCGGTCGAGATGCACCCCTCCGTCGACCTCAGCTCGGCAGTCCGCGCTAAACATCCCTATCAAGCAATAATATAATTATAAGTCAATGGTATCGAGCGAGACTATTGACTCGCGCCGCGCATCAGTGTTTAAATCGTAATTTTATTGTGTTAGGTAATAAGTTACACCTGCAGCCTGTGGGTCACTTATTCGCAGCGGGCATACATCGATCTGCGTGTCCAATACAACAATGCACTCAGGGTACCTACTGTTGGGGCTGCCATGGCATTGCAGTGCGTCAGGGATGTTTGCTGAGGCGCGGATTGATGGTTTTGCCGCTGTCATAAGGAAAAGATGTGCCCCTGCTCACTCGCGTTCGTGGTAGTTCCAACTCTATACTGGAGGTATTTGCAGATCGGGGGAGTCATGCTGCGAAGATGGGTGCGACTTCATGTCGCAATTTAATTGAATTTTTTGTTGTGTTTAGTTAGTTTTTGAGTAAATTGTTACTAACAAGAATATGGACCTGGTCTGAAATAAATGTTTAATAATAATAATAAACTTAGTTAATTGTTAGAGTTGTGTTTATTCTGAAGAGTTCCTAAATCCAATAATACTCAACAAACTCTACAAACTTCCTAAAACAGAGTTGAAACACACGATTGATGAATATCAAACATTTCAAGAAACTTGTCTGCTTAGAGTCCGCCAATTCTGGTATTTTCCTTAAAAAGCCAGCTTAAACGTTGCATGCATGCAAATGCTAAATTTTCGCGATGAACTAGGTACAGTCTCAATCGCTGACAGCATGCTGAATAATTATAAGAAGTCTTCGCTTTGTCATAGAATCTAAGGTACAATAAATAACCAATAACTTTAGGAGCAGAGCACCGAGAACAAACTAGCAGGACTGTCGTATACATGAGGGTGCACAGGTCTATAATCAATTTCCACTAGTGATTAAGGAATCAAAATTTCTTTGAGCTTTTAAAAGGCTTTTAAAGCACCTGTCCCACCGCCGGCGATTAACGAGAAGCGAGTAGAGCTAGCAACTAAGAACTTGTTAGCGAGCAACGAGCAGCGAGTGCGCGACGGCGACGATCGATTACTCACTGGTGGTATGCGTAAGTGGTGCCGATTCTCTTGTCACAAATGCCTCTAAACTAGACTAAAAATCACCAAAGTTTTATCTATTCCTGTCAAATGACAATTTCCCATTCTGAAATTGACTAAAGTGACACAACTTGAACTATATTTTACGTAGTTTGACAGCACTAAGATGGCACTGAATTATTAATTTAGTGAAAATGACAGGGTTTTAGGGTTCCGTATCCAAAGGGTAAATAAAATGATAAATGATTTTATTTTTGTAAGTAGGTTTTTACAAACACTTTTACACGTCAAACATATTTTTTTAAACTAGATGAGGTCGGCGTTTCCTATCTGACTACTCTGAGAAGAAAGGCCGAAACAAACTCAGAGGTCACTGTCTCTTTCAAAGTCCAGACATAATCCCGGTCCCGGTAGGTAAAATGGGACACCCTATTACTAAGACTCTACGTTCGTCTGTCTGTCTGTCTGTCCGTCTGTCACCAGGCTGTATCTCATGAACCGTGACAGTTAGACAGTTGAAATTTTCACGATGATGTATTTCTGTTGCCGCTATAACAACAAATACTAAAAAACAGAATAAAATAAATATAAAAGGGGCTCCCATAGAACAGACATGATTTTTTTGTAATTTTTTATAGATAATGCACCAGTATTGGCACCAGTAGGTATACCAAGAATAAGTCTCTCAGGCACAAGTGTTCTGCCCGCAAACGAGCAAATCTCCGAAAGCTCTTGTCGCTGCGACAAACGTCTTTTTGCCAGGACCGTGTGGCGGTGTGTCAGTCAGCAATTGGCGCCGATTCCCTTGTTCACAAACTAAACTAAATTTAAGTTCAGTGCATCTTTTTCTTTCTATTTCATTAAGAAAAGGACAGAAGATAAATTTTAGTTTAGTCCTGTCAAATTAATCAGCGCCTGTCACTACTCCATACAAGTTTAGACGTGATTAAAAACTTGCCTACTAAAATTACGTCAATTTACGTCAAGCGCTGATTAATTTGACAGGACTAAACTAAAATTTATGTTCTGTCCTTTTCTTCATGAAATAGAAAGAAAAAGATGCACTGAACTTACATTTGGTTTAGTTTGTGAACAAGTAGGGAATCGGCACCACTGACTATTAATATAAGTAGCTCTTACTCATGCTCTTACTCTTAGTTACTTGCACGGGATAACCACAATCTCAAAGCGAAAATATGAATGATACATAGTCGCTTCCTCGTCGGCAATGGAACAGGTGCCTAAAGCACCATGTCTTGAAATGGTTTTTGTAACTTTTAATTTTAGTTATATCTACCGGCGAAACCTTATACGAGTACCTAATCATTATGTTTTTCTCATAGAAGTGAATATGTGTACACACGGCTACATAATCAAGCTATAAATTTCCAGTATAAGCTGACCTCTTATTGTACGGAAATCCTGTACAATGCGAGATCAGCTTATACTGGAAATGGTTAGCTTGATATAAGCCATGTGTACCTATTCTTTTTGAGTGAAAAAAGTATCCTAAACCGATAATATAACGTCGTTATGTAAATCTAAATACATACTAAACCAGAACAAACGAAAATCATCCAGTTGACGCTTCCGGCCGGTTGTTACGGGGCGAGGTCGCACGGACAGATAAGACGTCTAATTATACATAATTACTGGTTCAGGCCGAAACCTTCGCGGCAAGCTGGGCGAAGACAAGGTCGCGGGTTCAGTACCTACTTGTGGTAATTTGTACATTGTCAAGATTAGTAACGCCTACTAAAAGGCAGGTATAATAGTATGGCAAAGAATATTTTTTGGACTATAGTGTTTATAAATTCGATATGGTTTTTGGCGATAGTAGTTGAGTCTCTCTTTTGACTTTGAGTCCCAACACTTGACTTCACGTCAAAATTTTAACCTTGACTCATAATGTAGAGGCAGGAAAAGAGAAACTACATAGGTATATATCTAATAATATATTCTCATGAAAATATAGTTTTTTTTTGCGATATGGTGTTATTCTCACTACATTATGGGTTAAGTACAGAATAAGGGGTAAGGGGTAGGTAACCACAGTTTATTGACTTTCAGATACTTAAGTTAAATTAGCATTCAGGATTATCTACAGACTAGGTAACTAACTAATCTACCTACACGTAATCTTTTAGTCATTACAGAATGGGAGGCAATTCAAATGAAAATATTTTATTTCAGATAAACATCCATATAATACCTAACTACCTATACCAGCAACAACACAGAACACGAAGTCACCTGAAAAGCATTATATTATAAAGCGTAAATCAAAGAGGAGGTCTATTCCGCTGAATCTACCGGTACTAAATAATATATCGAGCCCTTACCGACGACTTACTGTAAGCGACATTTTTACGAAAATGCGATTTCTATCCTAAGCGATATTTAAAACAATATATTTTTGATAAAAATTGCCTTTACGTAAAAATGTCGCTTACAATAAGTCGGCGGTAATGGCTCGATATATTATTTAGTACCGGTAGATTCAGCGGAATAGACACCCCTCTTTGATTTACGTCCTCCGCTTTTCAGCGATTGCTGAAAAGCGGAGGACCGATTGGTTCAATATTCCGAGAAACGGACAACAATATCTCAGCAACTCAACACCTACATTGTAGTTAATATTACATGTATTACCTACCTTCAAAAGACCAAAGCTTTGCAACTTTTCACGTTCGCCCTCATTCTTTTTCTCAAATCCTGCGCGGACGACGAAATGCTCACGTTTTCGTGCGTCCCAAACAATTGACAGGCGTGATGCATGGCCAATGATTGAGACAATTACTTTGTAAAAAATGGAAAACCATGTCTCTGCAAATTGCGAAACGCTAATTGGCTGCAATATCCAAGTGACGTTTTGAGTGTAATTTGCAAAGCGTGATACCTACAATGTAAATAATTGGCCAAGTTCGAGTTGTTCGGACTGTGTTCTGTACAAAACTTCTGATTTTAATCTGCACCCTAATTGCGTAACACATTATCAATTACAATTTGAATGATTTTGAAAGATATTGCTAATCCATTGCTTCTTTTAAGTTCGAAAAATGTATCATCTCAAGACTCAAAAACGTAAATAACGCAATTAATGTTGTTGAACTGTCAAAATTTCCCCCTGGTTCAAAAGTTAGACCAAAATATAGTAGGTAGTGTGGTGAATATGTATATCTTTTACTATAAAGATGCGTTACATGAACCTGTATAGGATTATTTGTGATATTTGGAAATATAATTGAGAGGTTGGGTAGAATGATGAGATAAGGTATTGCAGTTTGGTTTTCTGTAAAATATCGCTTTTAGCGACAAGACCGCCCATTGTCACCCCTTGTATTTTTTTACATTTATATCTGTAATTTTTGTGGTGTACATAATAAAAAATATTCTATTCTATTTTATTTAAAAGATGTGGTGACAACAATTGAAAAGACTACCTATGCTTAGATCGTTTGATCATGTTGTGAATGTGAGGATGAGTGAAAGACGACTAACAAGGCAGATGTGAGTAGAAACGCTGGGAAGGGCTTAGGACATATCCCTTACCTAATTGGTGACCTCATTGGTGATATTCTTCAGAAAGGTCAAATGTTTAGTAAGTACTCGCATCGTGTTATGGAGTAAATAAGGATCATAAAAGGTGGCGTTCTGTAGTTTCTGCCCAAGGGAAGAAGGCGTAGCTTAATGCCCGTATGTAGGTATGTATGGAACCATAACTATAGAATAGAATAGAATAAGTTTATTTCGGACACCAAATATCCATATAGTGTTAGTAAAATACAAAAAATAACTTATTGCCTAGTGTTAGTAAAAATCAACCTCCGCACAAACTGTTGTACAATCGGAGAGCCGAAGCTCCCGGCTACAGTTTTCAGGATGCTGTTCCGACTGCCCCTCGCAGTCAGAAAGTAATTATGACTGTGTTCTATGCAGATCACGACTTTTAACATTGCGGATTCTAAGTCAAAATAATGCACTCCTTTATTTATGCTACTACTAGCTGCACCCCGCGGTCTCGATACCGTGAAAATATCGTGATAGAAAGTATCAGTCATGGTGGTCTACCCATGTGCCAAATTTCATCCAAATCTGTTCAGCCGTTTTAGCGTGAAGCGTAACAAACAAATAAACAAAAAACCCACTTTCGTATTTAAAATATTAATAGGTATGATCTGAAACCGTTCAATTTCATAAACAGCCGCCGCACGACTACTTTTCAGTTTTTCTGCCCAATAACATTTTAGAGTCAACGTTGCCCAAAAGTTGTCTTATTATCCCTTGGGTGATAATCACACAAAATTTGCACATCTGAATACATAATAATTGAAAACACATTGTCAGGTTTAGTAAAAGAATCCATAACAATGTGCAGCGAAGACCCGCGTTCACGACTGACAGACCAGTTGGACGGACCACAGGGAGTCATTCTTACTTTATTATTAAATTATTGAAAATTTTGTATGAGTTTTTTCTTTTGATAGGACAAGCAGAAATAATAAGTATATAAGTTGTTATTTAAATTTCATTTTAATTCTGAATAAGTCTATAATATATATAATAAGTCTATAGATGTGTTGTAGGTAGGTACTTACTCACTTAAATTAAACGTAATTATCACAAAAAAATATTAAACAAAGTCCCCCGTCGCGTGTCTGTCTGAACACGATAAACTCAAAAACTACCGAACGGATTTTCATACGGTTTTCACCAATGTACGGAGTGATTCATGAGGAAGGTTTAGGTGTATAATTCATTAAGGTTTTGTGTAAATTGGCTGAAATACGACGATGATTGTTGAAGATGTCCGAAAAAATCATGCCGACTTAGCTTTACTGGCGTGCGCCGCGTACCTAACCCAATAGTTTTATGAAAACAATGTACCTATTACGGAATTATTCCTCCCGTGGGATATTTTGCGACATCCGCGAAGCCGCGGGCAAAATCTAGTTACAGAATAATTATTAGACACCCATTGGAATTACCTAGGAAAGTAATTTCATTCAAAAATTTGTCATACTATCTGCTTTCCAAGTTCATTTCGTGCTTTTCACAGTAACTAGAAAAGTCAAAGTCAAATTATTATTACAAATAGACACTTTTGAACGTCAAAATTTACAAAAAAGTAGAAAAGTTCCAAAAGGTAGTTTCGTATGGAGAAGAACGGGAAAGAAACTCCAAGGTTACCTACTTACCGTTACGAAAATATCTAATATATCAGTACATAATCATTCATTTTACAATGATTAATCATGGGCCCTAAGGCCCGCTTTCATCACAACGAACTAAACGCGTTTGACGTTTAACATAAGTATTTAAAACATATATTTCTGTCTTTGTCATCTTCTAACGATTGACAGAAATAGAACGTTGTTAGCGCTAAACACATGTAGTTTCTGTTGTGTTGCAAGTGGGCCTTAAGTACCTACATACACACATAAACTCACGCCTTCTTCCCATGGGAGAGGCAGGAACTATAGAAGGCTACTTGCTATGCTTCTAAAATACTCCTTTTGCTTTGTTTACGTTCATACATGCACGTCGGTTGCGAGTTGCACCTTACCTTTCTGAAGAACATCCCCAAGTAGGTTAACAGCGGGCCGGGGTCGCGGGAAGGTACAAAAGGGTTACCCAGGCCCCTGGCAAAACAGGCAACGGAAGGGACACGGGTGGGTGTTAGTCAGTAAGAGTCTGACACCCCCTCCCGCTGGACCCAGAGCGGGAGAAGTTATTTGATAATTTCTCACCCAAAAAAAGGGTTAACTGCGGGCCTTGGTCCTAATTGTAATTTGCAAAAATCTGTATAACTGAAAGATTGCAATTGCATCCTAACGCGATTGTGTTGTATTGTAGAGCTGCTGCCCGCGCCTTTACCTGGGTGGCCTTGCCCGTGAAGTCCTGTCAAAATCGGTCCAGTCATTTCGGAGATTAGCCGGAGCAAACAGACAGACAAATAAAATACTTTTTTGTTTTAAGTATACCGTGAGGTACAATACGCGCCACGAAAGATGAGACTTGACGAGCGTCTGCAGTGTCCCCCTGCGCAGGTACAGTCGTGTATGAAATAGTTATTATACGACATAGTTATACGAACAAGTTAGTAATATATTATTTTAGTTCGAAATAGTTATTAATATTGTTATCGTCCACGGCGCAAGTCAAAACACGTGGTTTGTCAAGTCTATCTTTAATGGCACGTATCATACTGCATGTATTTTCTTAAGCATTTAGTAAAAAGCTGTTATTGCTAATGTCCGCAACTCCACGACCAAGCGCGTAGTTTGCGTATCCTATATCGCTATACCAGACAGTTCAAAAACCCGCATTCAAGAACATCGCTTCATTAAAGTAGGTAAAAATCACAGGTACAAGTACACTAACAAAAATCACCCCGTACATACCGCGCCATTAAAACGCACGGTGCGTTATTGTGCGAATTAAAACAGGAATCGCGATCGCCAGCGGGCGGGTCACGAGTTGCGTTTGTGTGCGGTTAATCATGCACCCGCAACGGTGCCTTTATTTTTAAGTCAGTAAAAAAGGCTTCTTTTTGACAGACACAAAAGCATGTGATTCGTCTTTTTAGGGTTCCGTATCCAAAGGGTGCCAACGGGACCCTATTACTAAGGCTTTGCTGTCTGTCCGACCGTCTGTCACAGGGTTGTATCTTTTGAACGGTAATAGGTATACACTTGAAACTTTCAGTGTATCACGCCTTGTTTCCCCGAAGGGTTGGGCAGAGGTGCAGCTGTAGTACACCCACATTTCGCCAGTTATGTTTAAGTCCCATGTAGTAGGGGGCGAACCTACTGCATTAACCAGGCACAAATCCAGACTCGGGGCTGCTACTGAGAAATTCTAAATGGAAAACCCAATAACAATTTGCCCGACCCGGGAATCGAACCCAGGACTTCATGCTCAGCAGTAGCGCTTGCGACCACTAGACCAACGCGGCAGTCATTAAAACATGTAGTGTTTAATAAATATTGTACGGTAGTACGGAACCCTTCGTGTGCGAGATCGACTCGCAAAAGCTCTCAGCGTTAGGCTGATTATTGGTAGGCTTCAGTATTTCCAGTCAAACCTACCGATTTCTTGAAAAAAACGTTGCATGTGATTTTATCCTGGACAACTATCATACAAGAACTAAGGTACTCAAGCCGAGACGAGATAAATTTCATGATTTGAGATTAAAAACTTTAAGAGGCCGACAACACCTAAAGCGCAGTCACTGTCGGACTGCATAGAAAAGAAAGAGAAGCGCGATGACACAACGCTGGTAATTTATTGCAAAATATGAAGCAATTATCGATTTACAAAACAAAAAGCCATAGATTGTATAAAAAATAAATAAAACACTATTATGCTAATATGTTGCTTGTAGAATAATCTGACAAAAAATCAAAATGATTGCATGTATATTAGTATTGTTTTTAATCGTTAAAATATTTTTTAGAGGTATCTTCGTGATTTTTTTCTATCGTATCAAATTAACTAATTTGATACAATATATTATGTTTTCAACACACTATCTACCTAACATATATCCTTAAGAATATCATAATAATATATTTTTCTGACACTACTGCAGTTGATCATATACTTTAAGCCATTATAAAACTTAAAAAAGTTGCGTTTAGGTCCTGTATTCCCCTTAACTTAAACGCGTATGATTCAGTTTCCATCGCAACTGAAATTAATGACGTTTAGCGATAGTTTTTTAATTAAAAAATAAACCTAAGATTACTTGAGCTTAAAGTTGATAATTGTATAAGTTGCAATTTTATGTATTTATCTCGTAACGTCGGCCTGAGTATAACCAAGTATAACCGTTGGCTGGAGACGAAGTCCGAACCCGAAACCGCAACGCCCGCGTCGATAGACCACCATTCAAGTGCATAGGCCGCCTTATTGGACCGACGATGCGTCGTTTGTAGTTATCGGTTACGCAGGACTTGGCTTATGTAGAAAAATCTGCAAATTACGTCTGATTATTATTATTATTAACCTTTTGACCGCCACAGTCATGTATAGATGACAAACCAAAATGTGCCCAGCACGCCACGGTCGTCGTGACCGTACATGACAGATGTATAATGAATAATACGTAGCTCGGCGCCAAGGTCACGTTTTTGCATTTTTGACGTGGCGGTCAAAGGGTTAAATGCCGGCGCCGAGAAGCGCGTTGTCAGTCGGCGCTTATCGGCGACGATTCGCGCTGATTTGGCAAAAAGTATGAAAACTGCCTGCGTCGACCAGCGTTGACAAACAGCGCATAACGGCGCCGACAAGCGCTGGCATATCGGCGCTGGTTACCAGCGTTCTATATGAATACACCCCCTAACGCCAGCTGTCGCTGAAACCCAGCGCGGTGGCTGTCTCGCATAGTGCCACAGCATTATGTTGAGCGATGGCCGTTTTGCGTTGAGGTGATGCATATATTCCCCCAACATTTTTTTTTTGTTTGTGGTTTTTCGATATGAGTCATATTTAATGCAAAAAAAAATGTTTGCTGTCTCTATTTTTCTAATCGAATTCATATAAAATTGCTTGAAGCTACTGTTGTGCTGTTCCTTGAAAAATATTTTTCTGGACGATGCCGTATTTACAACATCTTCAAAAAATAAACACGAAAATAATTGCAAAACTTTATTTCATCTTACAACTTTTCTTATGCTTCAAAATTTCAACTGGAGTCATATACAGATTTTGCTTACAAACATCACACTTATACTCTTTAGCATTAGGTTTAATTTCCCGTGAAGTTCTGGGTGCTTCTACGTCCTTCTTCTGTTCTTTAGCTGAGCATGTAAAGTGTGTGTGTTGTAGTCTTTCTACTGGGGATAGGCAGACTGTTAGCTCGCAGTTGGTGCAAGTCCAGGGTTCGCTGTACGTTTGTTCATAATTTTTGGCACTCCAAATTGTGTCGACGACACTGGAAGTGGGAGAGGATTAGTGAGATGATGTTATGACATAAGATTTGTATAAAGAAAATTAAAAACTAAAGAAAAATCTTCGCAGGCCGTTATTCTTGACCTGACTAACAATTTGAAATTTTTTAGAATGTTTCCTTGAAAACTGTCAGACGTTAATTTTATTCCACATTTAAAAGATATCTGACGTTGGAAATTCAGCCCTTAAGACACTGACAACACCTAAACCGCGGTCACTGTCAGATTGCAAAGAAAAGAAAGAGAAGCGCAATGACACAACGCTTGTAATTTATTGCAAAATATGAAGCAATTATCTATTTATTCAAAATTGAGTTAGTAATCGAAAATAAAAAACAACCAAGTTCTGCATTCAAATAAGACGTTCTTGTTATTAATTAAATACGTAACGTATGTTGATATTTAATACAGATATTTTGGATTAGAACTCAAAGTAAGAGGTTAGTTTAACATTAGTTTGTATCGAGATTTCTTTTCAAAACGTGTTTTGGTAACAACCAAGTTCTGGGAAATATGTTCAAAATTAACATATATTTTTTCCGCTACCAAACAGATTTAGCAATTTTTTTTCTTAAGACAAGCCTATTTTGGTAATTTGCGTCTTGTCAGCCCCTTAACAAAGATCGTCTGCAGTCTTGCAATAGCAATGTTTTACGCTAAGTTTACCCAAAACTACTCTCTATTAGCCGCCTTAAAAACACAAAACCAAGAAAACTAATTATAAATATGTACGCAGGCCATTGGCCGTACGACGCAACATGCTGGCCCACAGATTTGCAAATCGCGACAATAATGTCAAGATAACACTGTATAGCATATTGCCAGACTTTTTATACCTGCAGGCTTAGCACGAGAACCGTAAAGAAGCGTTTTGTCGACGGAAGAGTAGACAAAATGACGTTTCCGTTTCGCGTTGCGCCGTCGACCCGGGCCTGGTCCTTACCGAACGGTGAGCCACCCATTGCTCACCGTTCGCAAGCCCGCGCCTACGGTGGCCGGAAATCCGCCCGGGCTTCCCGACGCCCAGGGCGTCTCCTGCGGCGGCTAGGGGCAAGAGTGCGCGAAATTTGCCTTTCCCTCAACCGTCCCGCCTCCTCCTTCGCGAGCATTACTGCTTCACAGGAGGTGACGGCTGCCCATGCCTTCTCGCTCCGTACCATGGCCTGAACCAGGGCCGGACGCGAGAGATCTCTGCAACGACCCCGACTTACGAGTTGTAAGGCGTGGGTTCGGCCCAGACAGACGCTTTACTTTGTGTAAATAATTTCATCACCACTGCTCTCAAAACGGTGAAGGAAAACATCGTGAGGAAACCGGCAAGTCCTAGAACCAAAAATTCGAAGACATGTGACATCTACCAACCCGCACTGGGCCCGCGAGGTGGTTTATAGCCCACTCCCTGTCGAAGAAAAGAGGCTTGTGTCCCAGCAGTGGGAACATTATGGGCTGATTATGCTAATCATAAAGATAAAAAAACACTAACCAGTTATAAACAACATTATCAGTAACATAGACACCTCCTTTCTTCTCGTGAGGTCTACAGACAAAGGTGTCATCAAATGGATTGGGTTCCACACTCGGATGGGCCTCATCATTCCCGTAGTACAACACCTTAAGGTCACCAGGTAATAGTCTCTTGATAGTATAATACACTTCTGACGTCATGTAGGTACCCATATCGCAGGATAAATCGTGTTGAACCTCTTCGTAGGAAATTCTTGGAAGTTTTTCCTTCTCGAGCTCGCTTTCTACTGATTTTGTTGGAGTAGCGTCTGGAATGTAACATTTTTTTTAAGTTATATTGTTTCTGCCTTCACCAGCCACTGAGAGGAATCAGCATCCTGGAAATGGGGAACATTATAGAATGATTTGGCTAGAAAGGGGGTGAATACTAGGGTGGGTCACTTATGTGTGGTGAAAAAAAAAAGTTTAGTTTTTATACGGGCACAGTGACAAAACGGTGCTACGTTATAAGTGTAAATAGATTATAAAGTTTCATTGCAATCGGAATCAATCTTCTGCCTCCGGAGTCATGCTGGATTGTCAACAAATATGGTTAAAAAAAGGCTTAGCAGCATGACATACAAAGTTAAACTAATGTACACTATTTATAAATAAAAGTCTTAAATCAATAGTAATTAAAGGTTTATTAAAGGACAAAATATAGAAAATAATACTAGTGTAACATATTAAAGTGAAGGGTTTAGTTTGCAGCGAAATCCTTTTTGCTGTCGAATTTCGGCATTGCTTTTCTAGAGTCTATCTGGGCTTTGATGAAACCTTCCGTCATTTCTTTACTGCATAAAGTGGCTGAAGCTTCGGTCACAGCTTTAACTGCTCTTTCTACTGCTTGTGTGTGGCAAGGAAGGCGCAGCAAATTTAATTCTCCTTCACCTTTTTCTTTAATAAACAATCTGAGATTTTCTTCGGTTACTGATTTGCATAGTGGTGGTTCTGTAATATTTTCTTGCCAATTCAAAAGGTCGTAATATTTTGATGCGTTAAAGTTTATCTTGGGTAACTGAAATAGACGCAATTTTTTTGGTGTTTCTGACCTTGCTTTTAAAATTCGACGTGCAGCTAATTCGCGAACGAGCGGCGGGGGATCTGTCAACATTGCAAGCAATAAGTTTTCCGGGTGTGCAAAATAGCTGTTTCTTTGAATTACTGGATCGAAAACTGCTTTTAATGTTGTTGGTAAGTATCTGGTTAGCTCGATTAGTTTAAACAAGTGTCGCGATCCATCTTTACAGCTAGAGTGAGTTTTTATAGCAAACCATATCGGAGCGTAAACCTTGACGTATACGTCGCAAGAGTTATTAGATTTTCAGAGGCCGTCTCTACTGAAACATACAGACGGAGAATCCTGTTGGCACGAGTTAGCCATCGGGCAAGGGACATTTTGCCTGGTGATTTGTTAGGTAAATCGCTAGGAAATATTCCTGTTGAAATTGCTTCAACTATTCTATGCAAGTATTTTTGGTCCGTACTAATATCTTTAGCTGAAAGCTCCGTTAAGTTCACCAAAATAGGTTGAAACTGAGTTACAGGTCTTGTCTCACAGTTCTCAAGTTCTTTGACAATTGTCTCTGAAAAAGTTTGTGGCCCAGACGTACCACCATCGATGTGTTGAAACAGATGTCTAAATGGCAGTTCGTTCATGTGCAGTAAAGAAATAAGTCACTGTAAAGGTCTATCCAATCTTCTTTCTAGCATCCGTATAATACCGCCGTGTTTGCCAACATTTACATTTGTTCCATCACATCCAATTGCAATCAAATGATCCATTGATACATCTTTTTTCAAGAAAAAATTGAATATTTCTTGTTCTATACACTTAGCTGTGCCTGAAGCAGGTGTAATGTAACCTAAAAACGTCGATTCAGGTTCTTTTATCAAAAAAATATGCTCTTCAAGTATGCGTCGCCTATATTTTTTCCCATCTTTTTCAGACATAATCAAAGTTTGATCTTTTCTTCCATCGAAGTATAATGCTGGTATTTGTGAAACAGTTTGTTGTGAAGTTATATTTTCTCTAGTTTTCTTTCGTTCTCGGCGAAGCTTACTTTTGTCTATTACTTGAGAACTCGACGCATGTAGAACTGCTGATGCGATAGCTGCTCCTGCCCCGTCTGACACTCCAAATCTATCGCATGTTTTCGATAGCAAAGCGTAATCAACTGCAGTTGTTGTGTTACCCACCGAATTACTACTTGAAGTCTGCAAGTGAATTTGAGTTGGTTCTTCACAATCCGAATGAAAGTGGACACATTCGGATTCAGATGTGCTACTTAACTCTTCCGTACATATTTCGGCTACTTGTTGTCGTTTGCTCTCAGATTTTTCTCGAACAAACTTTCTTTTCAGTGCTCTTGTAATTTGTTTTGTTGTGCCAACGTCTACGCCACCTATCATCATTTGCCTAGCAGTTCGTTGGTCTGTTATAAAGCTGTGTTATCTTGCAGGTATTTTTTTGTTTTTAGGGCAAGTACATTTATGATAATCTCGACACTTGCAAGCTGAAATATCAAATAAAACTTTACTTCCACGCCGAAACTCTTCCAACTTCTTTTTAGGTATTTTTGGGTGAGACTTAAGAAGGTTTTTGCATTTTAAATGATAAGCTTGTAACATTACCTTCGTTTCGGGTTCTGCTGTAGGAATAGATGATTTTGCTCATATTTGTATCAGTTTTGCAACTACAACGGCCTATATTTCTTTGGATTGATGTTGCTCTTTTTTCGTTTCCTTTTCAAATTTTAACTTGTGTCGGGTCGTAAAACTTCATCACATCTTCGTAAGTCGGCAATATGTTGACTTTTAAATCACATAAATCACCAAATAAGGGACACTTCCAACTATTTCGAGTGCGTTCCATTTTTCTGTAGACGTAAAACAAATGACTGCACTCTATTACGCAACGCGCGAAACTGATTGTTTTACCAATAAATTGCGCTTTACTTGTCTCCACTTCCCCCGCACCCCACCCCTACCTAATCCTTTGCCCTTGAACTCAACCAAACAATTTCGTATTTATCATTACTGAAAACTATTACGCATGAAATCTGATATCAATAGCTTGGGAAAAGTATTAGTGAAGGGAAGTTAAAAATCTACTTTTTTTAAATAATTCTATCACAATCCGGAGGCAATAAAACTCAAAATAATGTTATAAAACTTTACATGTCAATTAACGACACCATTTGGCACCTTTTTATAGGTGAGCGTTTATAAAAAACGAGAAAAAAAAATATGACCGGGTGGGTCATATTTTTTTTTTAGTGAATACTGAGATGACGATAAATTTATTTTATGTATTTATTGATTTCAGATCTCCAACAAACGATGTACACAATATATGACACATAAATAAAGGGCAACATCAGGTATTAAGTAGGTGTACTCCTTCACTTATAGGAGACCACAGCCTGCAACATAAAGTTAACAACTAAGCTAACAAAGTTAAAATTAGGAAACAGTTCATACATATTTGAAGGACAAATAAAAGAGGAAAATACAACATTTGGAGATACTTAAATTAAATGAACTAAAGAAATGGAAAAAAATAGAGAGCTATGGAAGTAGAAGCCATGCTTCGCTGACCACAAATGATTTGGGATAACGTTAGGAGAATTAATGATAGAGGAGAATTTTGTATAAGTAAATTAATACAAATTTTTAAGGTATCGTACCTCAAAAGGAAAAAACGGAACCCTTATGGGATCACTCGTGTCTGTCTGTCTGTCCGTCTGTCACAGCCGATTCTCAGAATCTACTGGACCGACTAAGTTAAAATTTGGTACAAATATGAATGTCTGTGACCCAAACACGGACGTGTAACGTAAATAAATTATTTTGAAAACGGAGGTAACTTTTGGGGGGCAAAATAGAAAAAAATAAAAAGATCTGGCAAACTGTACCGTGTCAAATGAAAGGGCATTTTGTAAGGATTTGAGATATTTTTTTTATATTTATAAAGTAAACAGTTTTAAAGTTATTTAAGAAAATAGATGAAATTTTACCATTCCCCCTATCTCCGAAACTACTGAGCCTATATTTTTTTTAAATACAGAAAATAGTTTTTTACATATAGATTCCAGGAAAACCAATATGAAGTTTTAAGGTCTTAAAATAACATGGTAAATCTCTCAATAATGTGCGCACAAACTTACATTTGCAGTTGGAATGTATGAGGGAACACGTATTCCAACTACAATGTTAAGTTTGTTCTTATGATAAATTCATCCAAACTACACCTTGCATTGTGCGTGGTCCGACACGCACTTTGCCGGTTTTTTTTTTTTTTAAATAACTGACTTACCCGCAATTCTTCGATTAATCAGCGCATCCCACCTCTGACGTAGTTTGACAGCTTTCAAAAGTAAATTGAGTCCCGACTCCGGGTACGGAAATTCTAGAAGAAGCCAAGAGTCACAGACGATCCTGGAAAATAAAAGAAATTCTTCAGTAGGTAACCAAATGATTTTGGAGGGATCATTCTCGGTCCACACCGCGATAAACAACGACAGCGTGGAGTATGTTAAAAAAAATTGTACATACCTACATGAAAAAATGTTCTACTAAAAAAGTATTAAGTACAATGTATTTACCTCGTAAATCCAATATTAGTGTCGATAGAATGCGCTAAAAGTAGCAGAGTCTGCGCAGCGGGCATGCGCATTGAATTCACTATGTATGGTTTAGTAGTCTCCAGGAGTGATCTGAAAGTAAAGTAAAATGTTTAATACACATACTTACAAAAATAAACTCTCGCCTTCTTCCCATGGGGGTTAGGCAAAACTACAGAACGCCACTTGTAACAAACAAAAAATGTTTATAATGTTCTTTTTTTTATTGGTTTGTGTTTTTTTATTGTTTTTTTTTAAGTCATTTGCGTAATGGATATTGAACGTATACGTATTTTACGTGTATATACGTAAAGCAAAAACTTTGTAACCCTTTTTTATAGAAATTACGCGGACGGAGCAGTGTGAAATTTAGCACAATTCAAGTTTATATGGGGAAGTGCAGAAAGCTAATAAATATTAAATTTATAATAATACATTTATTTATTATGCATTAGAAATAAATTAAATAAAATTAATAGATTGTGCACAATTTCTGAGCAGTAACCTAACAAAAAGTACTAGGCTTGCATTCAAGATAGTGTTTTAATCATATTAGCCCCACTAATAATCAGCGTGCGTGTATGACCATGTATGAACGTAAACGAAGCAAAAGGAGTATGTAAGGAGCGTAGCAGGTGGCGTTCTATATTTTCTGCCTACCCCCAAGGGAAGGTGTGAGTATATTTATGTATGTATATTTTTTATTTATTTATGTATGGATCTGGATGAAATTTCGCACAAAAATTACTAGGGTTTTTTTTTGGTTGGAAATCATCAAATTAACCTTCCCGCGACCCCGGCAGGCATCGGTCCTAGTGGACCCCTACACTTGTACTGACAACATCTCTTTGAGGCGCGCGTGGAATACAACGCGCCGTCGACCCGGGCCTGGTCCTTACCGGACGGTGAGCTACCCATTGCTCACCGCCCGCAAGCCCGCGCCTACGGTGGCCGGAAATCCGCCCGGGATTCCCGACGCCCAGGGCGTCTCCTGCAACGGCTAGGGGCGAGAGGGCGCGAAATTTGCCTTTCCCTCAACCGTCCCGCCTCCTCCTTCGCGAGCATTACTGCTTCGCAGAAGGAGGTAACGGCTGCCTATGCCCTCTCGCTCCGTAACATGGCCTGAACCAGGGCCGGACGCGAGAGATCTCTGCCGCCGATCGCCTCCACGAGGACACGGCGGTGCTCTGCCCAAGCCAGGCAGACCTCCACCGTATAAAAAGTACTGGGCTTGCATGAATATTTACTTGTATAAATGTAGATAATACGTGCTCAATGGCGGCGCCAGAGTATCTCATACATATTTAATATGTAGTCGGCGTCCACTTAATATAATAAATACCATAGAGTTACGGCCTAGGTGCTATTTTCGCTGCTGTATTATTTTTAAACAAAATTAGCATGATACCGGGCGCCTCCCAGGGGTAACGAAACACTGCATAGTCAATTGTCTCATTAGTCAAAACTTTGTCTATGGGCAGTACAAAATGCTAATTTTGCACTATTGACTATATTTTGCACTCACTCTTATTTTATATATCGATGCTTGAAAGGCAAAATTTACAAAGCGACATAGGGCAAATTTGACTTTACATTATTAAAGTCAATTTTTCAGAAAAAAATCATATAAATTCTGATTCAGATGATTAGATAAATAAGATTTCCAAAACAGTAAGATTTACGCCTGTAGGATGATTACAAGAATTTATATGATTTTTTTTCTGAAAAATTGACTTTAATAATATAAAGTCAATGTCGCTTAGTAAATTTTGCCTTTCAAGCGTCGATATGAAACTGACAATCGGTCAAGGCCAGCTAATGAGCCACTTTGCATTGAACGCCGAGTGAGACAAAACGTTGGTCCGGTAAAATTATGTCTCCATCTATATGTGCATATTCATGTATCATGTTTGAACAAATAAATTAATCTTCAACTTTATCTAAGATTTACTTACAAATAACACAATATCTGATGCTTAGAAGACACAGGCAGTTTCCCATCAAATCCGAGACTAACAGGCAAGTCCGAATGTATGTCAGCTTCAGTTAGTTGTAGAATGCGAGATTGTTTGCCGAAGAATGATGTAGGATGAAGGAAGACGAATGGCTTGCTCCATGTGTGGTAGAGCTGTTCTGCTACTGACTGTGGATAGAGGGTGAGATATTTGCTCAATTATTATTGTTGTGTTATAAATGTATAATCCTACTTCATTAGCTGATATGTTGTCCTTTTTGTTTTATGGGTCATTCAAGAATAGAATACTCTTTATTATGGACACCATAAAAATTACAGATATAAATGTTGACATTTTACATAGGGTGACACAATGGGCGGTCTTATCGCTAAAATGAAATTTTAAAGACAACCTTTCAAGTATTACGTTAGCGCTACAGTGGGGCGGTCTTTGCTTTGCTTAATTTTGATGACATTTAGGGACCGGGGGCGGTCTGAATGGTGATAACGTCAGCAATATTTATTTATTTATTTACTTTTTCTGTTTTTTTTTCTGCAAAAATTAGAAGATTCTGTTTTGAACAAATATGACAACCCTACTTGTTTATGCTCGAAAGCGAAAAGCATGTTCAGGGATTCCCCGAAATAATTGATATTGCTAACTCGCTCTCACGCGGTGTTTTATGGTTAATTTTGAAAGCACCAAAATACATAAATGGGCATTCAAAATACATGAATGGGCATGGGCATTCATAATAATGTGTAGTCTATGAGTTCCTTATTTCTAGGCTCATGAATAACAATAAAGAAACTAGAACAGATTAAAAAAGTATATAGGGGGGGGGGGGGGGGTTTTTGCTTACCATTACTGATAAGGAGGAGGGGAGTTAACAGTCCCTTATGCGGTGTATAAAAAATGTTAAATAAATAAATAACTATAGAGATTTTTTTTTTAGTAAAATTGTTCACCATTATCGTGTCGGCAATTTCTTGAATATTATTATAAAAGACGCTGTGTGAACGCATTCGGTACTTATCATACATGAAAAAGTGAAGTTAAGTTATCTTGGTAAATGTATGGGATTTAAGCACTCCAGTTATGATCGTTTACAATACAGTTTTCAAATTCATTGTATTAATAAACAATAACAGTTGCAACGTAATTACAATACAGCCCGATTCAAAGTTTATGGCGGCTAGGACTATGAGGCGAGTCGCTGCGCAGTAACGAATTCATGTGGGGTGTCACTCCAGAGCTGCCATAAAGTTGGACGCGTAATATACTTGCCTTGTGGTGATTAAAGTTGTCAGCTACCGCCACTTGCGGGTACAACGCTCTGCATAGAACCACCTGTAATTACAAAATATAATAATAATAATTGATTTATTGCGAGTAACCTTGTAACTCATACATTGTTAGTGACAATAAAATAAACTTACAATTATGTTAGTAATACAATTAAAACAACAATTACACAAGCACACACTACAAAATACAAAATAATCATTGCTTCAGTATTCCAGCTGAGATACTGGAGCAACGACTCACAATACAGCAATCCAGCCTGTCAGCAATAATTTCCAGGATGCTGTGGGAACTGGCTCGCACCGTGCACACCAAGGACGCACATCTTTTACAACTAATGCATAAAATCAATCATCACGCAATTCCGCAAATATCCCTGATGCGCTACAGAAGCGAGGAGGGGGGATCATGATATTATATACAATTTTAGAAATTAATGTAAACTTTTATAACATAGTTAGATGTTTCTGCTGCACGTGAACTATTTTATCATTCTCACTAAGATAGCGAGATTAAATTGTTCTTACTAATTCTGTTAATTACGTGTTATACAGGGTGACATTGAAAACATGCGACAAATCGAAATGGGAGATTGTACTCATCATTATGAACAACTTTTACTAAGGGACCAAAGCTACAATCCCAAAAAAAAAACTGCTGTCCCCTACATTTATGTTCGCAATACCTCATCAAAATGTAGGAAAAGCAGATTTTTTTTTTGGGATTACAGCTTTGGTCCCTTAGTAAAAGTTGTTAATAATGATGTATACAATGTCCCATTTCAGTTTGTCGCAAGTTTTCAATTTCAACCTGTATACGGGTCCTACGGGTAATAATTCGGCAGTGGGGAGGCAAAATCGAATACAAATTGCTAAATTATCGGGTCAAAGTCTCTCGCTTAGCTCAAATTGTGCCTTACCGACCCGAACATGATTCAGCGAGGGTAGATTCCGAACCGAGTCTGCCGATCAGCACGAGCCAAGTGAAAGCCGAATTCGTGGAGTAATTGCTTCAGCTCGGCCGAAACGAGTGTGCCGAGTCGAACAAGTGTGTAGCACCCATTAGGTAGGTGAAGGCGCAGAACTATAAAATACCTTCAACATAACAAGATCTCTTCCACTAGAAGCGCTAGAGCCCGCTATGAGCGACTGTATCCGTTGCGCGTCATTCGTCATACGGAACTCAACGTCTCGTATATCGATCATGTCATCGTCCTCTTTCGTGGTCTCGTCTACGATCTCCCACGAGTCTACCTTGAGGCGCTTCTTGCGTTTAAGGTCGTTGGCTGCTTTTTGTTTGAATTGGCTGCAATGAGGGTTAAACGTTTCTTAAAAGCACAGAAAAAGATAAAAAATCAGCGAGGTAGTTGTGTAACACAATATCAGTAGCAATGGGTTTCATTTTGACAGTTCGACAGAATTCATTGCGCTATACTTCATAATCATTCAGATTGTGACTGATACAGTCTTACGCAATAGGGTCTTACACCCATTTTAAAAAAGTGTCTTATTTAAATTCTATAGTGCTAACATGCCCCAAAAAAATCAACAAAATTTCATTGAATCGGTAAGTGCCATAAAAATGCATTTAAATTATACATTTTCAAATTTCGCGCGTAGTTTGATGAAAACGCTGAACGCAGTGGACGCCATGTTGCTCTGTGGTCATGACGTCACTTGGCTTGGATGAAAACAAATGCGCTGATCTATTCTATATATTCTATCAGTTGACAGTTGACACGTTTTAGTTTACACAGCGGTATGACGTAATAACATGGCGACTACTATTTCATGGTGTTTTTTAACAGATTTGAAAAACTGAAAACGTAGAATTGAATTTTAAAATTTATTTTGTTATTTTATGAACTAAAAGTAACATTTTCCGACTCCTTATTGCCTAAACTATCTCAATAATCTATTTATAGATTTTTTTCTCGTATATAGTAAAATACCCTATTAGGGTGCTAATGAAAGTTGTAGAACGCGAGCCTATAAATAATTTACATAATCAGCCTATAATGTTGCCACTGCTGGGACACAGGCCTCCTCTCTGTGAGAGGGAGTAGGCCGTAATCCACCACGCAGGCCCAGTGCGGGTTGGTAGATGTCACATGTCTGCGAATTTTTTTCTTGGACATGCCGGTTTCCTCACGATGTTTTCCTTCACCGTATAAATTATAATAATTAGAAAAAAAAATGAAGTGGTACTCCCGCTCTAAATGCGTCGCTATTAGCCTATAGCTTTAGGAGTACGATACGTCCAAAAGTTGCTGGCTTGTATCAGAAGTTTTATTTCTCCTAACTAATATTATAAATGCGAAAGTGAGTTTGTTTGTTTATTACGCTTTCACGCTAAAACGCCTGAACGGATTGGGATGAAATTTGGCACATGGGTAGACCATGACCTGGGTTAGGACATAGGATACTTTTATCCCGATATTCCCACGGGATCGAGACTTATGCGGGTGAAACCGCGGGGCGCAGCTAGTCCTAACTAATATTATAAATGCGAAAGTGAGTTCATTTGTTTGTTTGTTTGTGTTTGTTAAGCTTTCACGCTAAAACACCTAAACGGATTTGGATGAAATATGCGAAGTTTATTTATCTTAACTTTATTATAAAATCGAAATTGAGCTTGTTTGTTACGCTGTCACGCTAAAACGCCTGAACGGATTTGGATGAAATTTGGCACATGGGTAGACCATGACCTGGGTTAGCACATAAGATACTTTTATCCCGATATTCCCAAGGGATCAAGACTCATGCGGGTGAAACTGCGGGGCGCAGCTAGTTTTCTTATAATCTTGAAAACTAAACATAGACCTTTTAAGACCTGTACTACCAATAAGAATACAGACGAATTGGTTTTTACCAGGCGTTGAAGAATTTTAAAATGTGTTGGTGGTTCTCGTAGTCAACTTTTTAACTACCACAAGCAGGGGTTGGGAGTTTGAACTTTATTCTAAACACCATAGTGACCAAGTTACAACGTTACCGAATATGTAATAATAATCTTACCGTCTCGCATCTTTTAGCTGCTTCATTTGCCCGTGTCGTAGAGCTCTCTCAGCCGAAGACATTGATTCAGGCTCTGGAGTTTCCATCAAATTGTTAGCCTGTAATAAAGAAACAATAATTAAAAACCGGACCACGTGGAAAGATTTAAAGTTTCCAATTGTAAATCAAAATTCTGTACAGGGTGGCAGGGACATCGACGCGCAAACTGTAACCATGAATTCAGCATACGATTCTAGACCAAGCGTAGAATTTATTCATTGCTTATCAAAAGATAAGCAGCTGTTTCATAAAAAAGTAATAAACTACGCGGTCAAAATTTATGGAACAGCTTATTTTTTAACTAGCTACGCCCCGCGGTTTCACCCACATAAGTCTCGATCCCGTGGGAATATCGGGATAAAAACTATCCTATGTGCTAATCCCATCATGGTCATGATCATGGTCTACCCATGTGCCATATTTCATCCAAATCTGTTCAGCAGTTTTAGCGTGAAAGCGTAACAAACAAATAAACAAACAAACTCACTTTCGCACGTATGTAAGGAAGTGAGGATTAAGATAACCGACGAAAAATTTTAACGCAGGGGCGCGGGCGTTCAGAATCATGTACTGAATCCATGGTAACAGGTTGTGACGGCAGTTTTCATCGTCTCATTGCTAGGTTAATCACGATCTAAAATAAACCTTAACTAACTTGTAATAAGCTCCTAAGTTGAGCTGCCAATTTCGTAAGTTCATATAGCCGCTGTTCTTCTATGCCTCGTCGTCGACACCACGCTCGGCCCCCGCGGGTGTCTCGTTTTTCTCGAAGCCAGGCACAGTATAAGGAAAGTAAGGTTAGAGGGTCCCCGTGGTCGGATTCGTCTGGTCTGCGGGCGTTCTAGAATGTTGAAAAATGTTGGTTAGATGACGTTTTGTATTTTACAAAAATCTGCCGTTATGGATCAAGTCTTGGGCTCTTACTTCACGTTCACTGTCGGACTGCATAGAAAAGAAAGAGAAGCGCGATGACACAACGCTGGTAATTTATTTCAAAATATGAATAATTCCTATTTACAAAAAAAAACTTGTAGAATAATCTAACAAAAAATCAGAACGATTGCAATGTATATTAGTATAGTTTTTAATCGTTAAAAGAATATTATTGGGTATCTTCATGATTTTATTCTATCGTATCAAAATAGTTGTATTATGTTTTCAACACGCTATCTCTAGCATATATCCGGAAGAATATCATATATTTTTCTGATTTTGTTTACTGCAGTGGATCATATACTTTTAGGCATTATAAAACTTGCGTTTAGCTCCTATAGTCACTATAAAGAGTCCATAATACCTCAGCTCCACGTCACTCTTTATCTCGCTCGCATACTACTGCTCGCGGTCGCGCGAGCAAGCGAGACTGAATGGGGTGCTGGGTGGCAGGGAGAAGTCTCCAAGGCGCCGATAGTTTAGGTATTTTATATTACGAAGAAAATAATGGTTATAAAAAAGCATAGTATCTGCTTGATATTTAGTTCAGTTATTATGCAACGTTTCATGATCTACTTTGAAGTAGTTTTTAATACCAGCGGTTTATTGTTCGGTTTGGAGGTAACTTTTGTAATTATTTTCTGTCGAGATAATTTTATGGAATCGTGTTTTCGTCAAACATAGTACTTAACGTTAATCTTCAATTTGACCATATATTTATTTCAAAACTGCAGTATTTTCGATATAACGGAGGATCATTATTGCTAAGCAATTTGAGGTATTGTAGATTCTTTAACTAGCAACCCGCTCTTGCTTCGCACGGTTTGTACGATTTGACAAAACATCGATATTTACATTTATATTATTTTTAGATCACATAAAATATTATTTAGGATATAAGCGGTTTGATGTGTATATAAGTACTGTAAGCTTATTTGTATTTTAATTAAATAAATAAACCTTCCGGAGCAGATTCCAAAAATGACGGTGAAAACTGCATCAAAATCCAAGTACTTTAGAAGAACAACGCGGTCACACAGACAGACACGAAAATAAATATGTTTAAAGGATAAGTTTAAAAAGAATGCAAATATTTTAGGAGTTAATCAGGTGTCTAAAACTGGACAACTTTCCCCAACGAACATAGGTGAAAATCTACTTTTCATACAAAGTGATTGATCACGTGACTTATGTCTGTATGAGAAGTTGAATTTATTTTTTCGATTTTGACCTATGTTCCTAGGGGAAAGTTGTTCAGTTTTATGCACCTGATTACCTCCTAAAATATTTGTACTGCTTTTAAACTTATCCTGTATATAGGCTGTAATTTTAAACACCATCGACTTCATAAGGGGTCATTGTACTCATCATTATAAATAAGTCTTACTATGGGACTAAACCTGAAATCACGAAAAAACAAAACAGGTGTTCCCTACATTTTGACGAGTTAAGCGAACGAACATAAATGTTGGGAACAGCTGATTTTCTTTTGCACTTCAGGTTTGGTCCCATAGTAAAAGTAGTTCATAATGATGAGTGCAATGACCCTTTAAAAGGTTGGTGGTGTTTAAAATTACAGCCTGTATAATCTACCAACTCACCTCGCAGTCAAACTCCCGATGCGCTCTCGTAGTATAGATCGACCGTATGCCCAACACGGCTGCAAGGGCGAGAGCTGAGTCCAGTTTGTATGGCGGCAAAGTGGCCGCGCCCACCACTAGTGTTTTAGCGAGGCACACCTCTACTGGCAGGTTGGCTAGAGTACGGCCGAGGGCTGTTAGCTTCTCATTTGAGGTTAAGGCTCCCTGGAAAAAATATTAAAGAGTTAAAAATTTATACTAAACTCTTTCATACAATCATGGTTTTTCTGCAGCTAGATTCTACCTTCAATAGTAAATCGGCACCTTTCTTCGATATTTTTCTGTCTAAATCCTTAACATAATTTTTCATGATACCGACCCAGGTGTTAAAAAATTGATCGTAATTATATTTATGTTACCCTTAAACACGTGCACCGCTGTATTAGCTCCGGTTTCCGAATAGATAAGATCAAAATGGTAGTTACATTAAACCTGCTATGAAACCAATGACAAAATTCAACAGTGAAACATAATAATAAGAATAATTTATTTGCAGAAAATATAGGTGTTACCAGTTGTAAAAGGTGGCAGTTTAATGTACAGTCCATATTCTGCCTGTCAAGGGAATGCAAATTAATTTTAGATTAACACTTCATACCTAGGTATGTACTTATTTAAGTTAATTATAAGGATGAAAATGATTTGATGAATTTTCTAAAAATACCATGTTTTATGGCAAAATAATTTCATCACCACTGCTCTCAATAGGGCGAAGGAAAACATCGTGAGGAAACCGGCATGTCCCAGAACCAAAAATTCGAAGACACGTGACATCTACCAACCCGCACTGGGCCCGCGTGGTGTAGCAGGTCTTGTAGCAGTCCTTTGCTTACGCTCGCCGTTATTACCGGCTGTTACCATAGCTTCATCAGCCTATAACGTTCGAGAGGGAGTGGGCCGTACACTCACGGACTGCTACAAGATTTTGTCAAGAAAGAAAGAAATTACATTTATTTAGCTTATACTAAAACGCACACAATATAATATACTTACAGCAGATCAAAATGTATAAAAATCAAATAAAAAGTGTAAAGTACGATGTAAGATAAAAACGAAGGATGTAGACGTGCGGTGTAGCAGGAAAGTGTGCGGCCAAGAGAATGCCGTAGTTATCATACTATGTAAGTATGACAATAGGGTCTTACACCCATTTTTGAAAAGTGTCTTAATTAAATCTTATAGTGCTAATATGCTCCAAAAAAATACACAAAATTTTTATTCAATCGATAAGTGCCATAAAAATGCATTTAAAGTTTACATTTTCAAATTTCGCGCGTTTTTTGACGAAAACGCTGGACGCAGTGAACGCCATGTTGCTCTGTGGTCATGACGTCACTTGGCTATGTAAACAAATGCGCTGATCTAACTATCAGTTGACAGTTGACACGTTTTAATTTACATAGAGGTATGACGTAATAACATGGCGGCTACTATTTCATGGTGTTTTTTTAACAGATTTGAAAAACTGAAAACGTTGAATTGAATTTTAAAACTTATTTTGTTATTTTATGAACTAAAAGTAACATTTTCAGACTCCTTTTTGCCTAAACGATCTCAATAATCTATTTATAGATTTTTTCTAGTATATAGTAAAATACCCTATTACGGCATTGTCATGTGAAAATTATCACAACTTCTATCAGATCAAATTTCTACAATAAATGCAAAAGTGAGTTTGTTGGTCTGTCCTTCCTTCACGCAGCAACGGAGCAACGGATCGATGAAATGTTTTGCATAGAGACAGTTTATGGGTTACATTTTGTCCTGGAAAAAAATACGTATACTGTGGGAATCTACATGCGGGTGAAACTTACATGTTGTTTCAATTCCAGCAAAGCATTCTCCACGGCGTCTTCGGGAGGCGCATCTAAGAACGGGAACCGTCTGACGTCACTGACGCCTAGCGAGCTCATCAGCAGTAGCAGTGACGCTAGAGGTACTCGCGATACTTCTGGAGTACTGAAAGATTCCATGTCGTTGTATTGTTCTTCGGCGTATATGCGGTAGCAGACGCCGGGACCTGTGAAAATGAGTTTATGAATCAACAAATAGGTCTGGTATAAACTTTTTAACGTAAGTTTTATCAGAGGAATAATAAAATATGGTATTGATAGCTGTTGTACAGAAAATGGGAACACCCAAATACTCCGAATTTCGATGTCCCGGTTTTCAAAAGTCCAAATTTCATAATACCTAAGGATTATAATGTCTATTATTAAAAATCACGAAATTTATGACACTGATTCTGATTCAATTAGTGTAATATTCAGTTACGCATATAAATTCTCTTCTAGAATCTTTAGTTAACGTTTAATGTAACTTAAGAACGTCTACTGTGTTATTAATATTTGTGTATCAATATTATTTTATTGTGTTTTCTTCTTCTTATATTATATAAGGATATAAGTATACCTGCATCGGGTACTATCTACTGTTATTGAATCCTTTAGGTTAGGTTAGGTTAGATCATTAAAGCCAGATCCCCTCTATTGCTGGCTGGAATCATTTGGCTTAGGTTAGGTAAACATTTCGATTTTCAATACTTCGAGTAAAATGGTACTTTAATGATCGGAATTGGTATGTTTGATGTTTAAATTCATCATCATGTTTATAATGGCATCTATATCGCCACATGCGAACTACGCATCACACTGATGTCACGCAAAATCCTGCATCGCGCAAGCAGAGTTTACCGTGCATACAGGGACAGAAAAAAAAAGCTGCTGTTCCCTACATATATTATTTATTTATTTATCTATTCACATATCAAAACATACAAATATCCTTACAGGCTAGACCCAATGCGATATTGTAGTACACTTAAAAATTCAATAATTTCACTGCATAACAAATTCTATAAGTACGAACTACGAGGCATGCCTTTTAAGTTCCATATTTCACGGCAATTTTGAATTTGGAACTGTTCTATATTCGAATGTGTTTAAATTTTGAATCTCAAAACAATTGAAAGTATTAGGATTAATGCTTATTGTTTAGTCACAGCGTCGTTTGGAATCTGTCAGGTTACGTACGAAAATTAATCTTTCTAAGGAAAATGTTCGTGCAATAATTTTCTACAACTTTAGAAGACGCATGACACGGCTTCAGTGTTTTGAAGAGCTAACATCTGTGTTCAGTGATGAAGCCCCATGTCTGCGGACTGTCGTACGCTGGTATTTAGAATTCCAGCGTAGACATACCTACTAGTGTTAGTGACAAATCTCGCAAAGGACGCCCAAAATCCGCCTTCACTGAAGATAACATCATTGCTGTGAGACAACTAATTCTCGAAGATAAATATCGAGATGGAGGCTCTATTAGGCATCTCAGGGACAACCATTCAGAAGACCTTGCATGAAGCGCTTGGTGTGAGAAATCTAGTTTGCCGTTGGATACCGCATCTGCTTTCCGACGATTACAAGCCGGCCCGCGTCAGATGGTGTAAGAAAACTCTGCAAAGGTTCAACCGAGGAGAGTCAAATCACGTCTACGACACCATCAGTGGTAACGAACCTTGGATCTATGCCTACGATCCTGATTCCAAACAACAATCTACAATCTGGGTCTTTCAAGACGAGCCAAAGCCGACTAAAGTTGTTCGTTCTCGAAGCACTTCAAAGAAGATGGTGGCCACGTTCGTTGGAAAAACTGGCCATGTAGCGACTATTGCACTTGAAGATCGTAGAACGGTTAACGCAGGGGCCGCCGAGGTTTAGGGTTAGACCATGATATGCTCTATGGTTTTTCGAAAAACCACGATTTGTAATATCGTTTTTGTTTAAACCGTAGTTTATAGACGTTTAAACCTGGGTTTTTAGTTAAATCGCTTTTTGTAATAAGAGGGAGAGTGGTATACCACAGTTTGTTTACCACAAGTCATCGCCGAACTTCGAAAATCTAACTCAAAGCGACGCATCATCCTGCACCACGACAACGCAAGCTCACACAGCGCTCGTCAAACGATTGAGTATTTGAAGCAGGAAAAAGTAGAAATTCTTGACCATCCTTCATACAGTCCTGACCTAAGCCCTAACGATTTCTTTACATTTCCTAAAATTAAGAAAAGTCTTCGTGGTCAAAGGTTCCAGTCCGGTGACGAAGCAGTCGACGCTTTCAAGTCAGCCATTTTGAACTTTAGAGTGGAATAAATGTTATAATATCTGGTTTGGGCGAATGGAAAAGTGTATTAAGCTACGTGGTGAATACTTTGAAAAACAATAAAAAGTACTATAAGGTTCTAGTTGTGTTTTTTTTCTTCAAACGACAAAACTTAAAAGGCATGCCTCGTAGCTATTCTTTCAAATTCACCCAAAGCGCAACAGAATATGTCAACGTCATCAGCAATGAGGTTGAGAGTATGTTCGCGCTCGTCAGTATGCTCGCATAACTCGTCAAAATGTTTTTTTTAGGTCCCATAGTAAAAGCTGTTCATAATGATGAGTGCAATGACCCCTTAAGAGGTAAAACACTAACAAAGTGTTTTACCAATAACCCTGTTACCCTGTATCACACCGGTCGACGTCATCACGTCAACGCCGGCTATCGCTGAAAACCAGCGCTGGGGCTCTATCTCGCATAGGGTCGCAGCATTATGCTGAGTGTTGGCCGTTTTGCGTGGGTGTGACGCATATTCTCCCCCAAATTGTTTTTTTTTTTTGTATTTGTGTTCCTTCTTGCGTCATGTTTACCGCAAATAAACGTATTTTATTTCTTTTTTTTTTCTTTATACAACCTCCCGACATCAATCGTCTGGCAGTAGCCCACTAGACAAGACACCCGTCTGGTCGGAGGAGCCTGGAGGCTTTTATTTAGGTATTAAGTTATGTTTACGTTTTTATGTTGTAATTTTTATTTCTGCTTGAGTTCTGTTTTCATTGTTTTATTGGTATATTGGTGTGTGTAATATATGGCAAATAATTTAGTTTAATGGTTTGTGTACGATTTGTATAGAATCAAGTTTATATAACTAAACCGACAGGTGTGCTGCTGGGGAGTTTGTTGCGCCACTTCTTCTTCCCAGCTAAAGCACTAGGAAGTGGTGAAGGGCGGGCGTTTTTGGGGGACTGTCTTATGTAATATTGACGTTCGAAAAGTGCATTCTCAGCCTAGTTTGAATAAATGACTTGATTTTATGGAGGATGAATAAACTTTACACCCTGTTTCTCATGCCTCTATACATTCAAAATAAAATTTAAATAACATGGAACTTGGGGTCTAAAGGGTGACAAAGGAAGTGAGACGGCATCATCATCACTCTCCTGGCCTTATCCAAATTTATTTGGGGTTGGCAAAACATGTCCCTTTCTTCCATACTTCTCTATTAGTTGTCATCTCGGTAGTCAACCCCTTTCTAGCCATATCATCTTTCACACAGTCCATCCATCGTTTCTTTGGTCTTCCCCTACTCTTAAAGCCATCGACATTCATACTAAGACTTTCCTCACGACATTTTCCTCATTCTCAAGTGAGACGTACGATGTAAAATAATATTTGCTTCAAATTTTCAGTAGCAGTTGGTAGTTTATGAGTTCTATCCTCCTCCTGTCGTACTAAGGTTTTAGCAAAATAACAGAGGGATTTTTCTTTCTGTGATTTCGATTTCGTGAAAAGAGACAGAAGTGTGTAACAAGAAGTGACAGCTTGAGCATGGAATAAGTAAGTACTTTTTAATAGCATGGAATCAGTAAGTACTTTGATTGGAAGTAGAGGTGGTCGAATTTCGACCAGTGGGCGACCACTAGAAATTAATAATTATTCGAAAACTTATTTCAGTATTTAAGCTTTTTAAATTCTGAGGTTAATTTCTGTCGCTGCTCAGTTACCAAGATGAGATGTCAGATGTTACACATCATAATTATGCGACTACTGTAAGGCTCGCTCGTTTTTTTCTTAACTTTTTTTCATAATGTTTATTTCATTTTTGCATTTAACATCATATTTTAAATTACCTGTACGACCAGCTCGCCCTTTCCTTTGATCAGCACTTGCTTTGGATATCCAAAACTCCTTCAACCTCTGCATTTTTGTCGTCGAATCGTAACTCATTTCTTTAACCTAGAACAATATAATAATAATGTAAATAAATTATTTTTAATAATTTTTATGTGAATTTGTAAACTTTCTTATTGTTATTATTCTTCTTTTTTGTTAGCCTATATTGTGTCCCACCGCTGGGCAAAGGGCAACTTCTTATTATATATATAAGTAATAAATGTTTTGTGGGAATAATATTGAGCTAAATAATTTTATTAACATAATGACAGTCGCATCTCAATATGTACATGAGAACCTGATTTATGTAAAAAAGAATATTAATCTATATTCTAAACACAGCGACATTCATAGCATAAATACTAGAAACAAAGACTTACTTATCGTGCCCAAGACTCTCTCCAAAAAATTTGTAATTCATTTAAGTGCCAAAGTATACGTTTTTACAACCAACTCCCAAGCCATGTTAAAGAACTGAGCCTCAATAAATTTAAATCATTTATTAAACAGAAACTCTGTCAAAAAGGTTTCTATAAAGTTAAGGCGCTGACAAGACCCAATTGACCAAAATAGGCTTCTCTTAAGAAAAAAAATTGCCAAATCTGTATAGTTTGTGGTAGCGGAAAAAATATAAGTTAATTTTGAACATATTTCCCAGAACTTGGTTGTTACCAAAACACGTTTTGAAAAAAATCTTGATACCAACTAACGTTAAACTAACCTCTTACCTGTAGTTCTAATCCAAAATATCTGCATTAAATATCAAAATACGTTACGTATTTAATTAATAACAAGAACGTCTTATTTGAATGCAGAACTTGGTTGTTTTTTTTTCGATTACTCAACTCAATTTTCAGTAAATAGATAATTGCTTCATATTTTGCAATAAATTACAAGCGTTGTGTCATCGCGGTTCTCTTTCTTTTCTATGCAATCTGACAGTGACCGCGGTTTAGGTGTTGTCAGCGTCTTAAAGATTACTTGGACGACAAAAAGGCTTGGTATTAATTAAGCTACTCCATTGTACCCCCAAGCAACTAACTAATTTTATACTAACACTATTTTTATACTAAGTGTCTTAGAATTAATATTGACATTTTAATTTGTATTTTATTGACATGTAAGTGAGGACTATGTGGATCATATATGTCGACGCAAGCCCAACGTAAAATGTAATAATATTAACTTTAAGTTCAAATTTAATAGTTAAATATGTTTGGATAGTTTTAAAATAGTTTAGATTTGATTTTTGTAGTCAGTTTGGTACTTTTCAATGTAAAAAGCCGTGTTATAATTTGCAGTTACTATAACTGCAAACCATAACTGAATGTTTATTCAAACTTAGGTTTAAAAACAAGTTATCTATTGCTAAATTCATTTCTTGATTAATAAGCGATATGCGTAAGTTTTAAAATGATTTTTAGTTATTTTTGTTTAACGGAAACAGTTGATTGAACTATTGTTGTTCAAGCGGAAAACATGGCGCATGCTTAAAATCTTTAATTGTTTTAAGTAACAGAGAATTAATTCAATGTTAAAATCAAGTGCTAAAAATAGTAAAACGAATTAAGAAATCATAATTTGTTACTTCAATCAATGTTACTTGCAATTTGTTAAAAAATAAGTGTAATGACTTCGCAACGACGACGCCATTTTTAGATGGGTATTAAGATTTTAAAAAAATGGCGAGCCGCTGCGAGGACACATTCAGAAGGAGAATTTTGTAAGGACAAGAGGTGTTTTCACTAAAATATCTTGTGAGTACAATTACAATTATTATTTTAGATTTTAAGGCTGTTTTTAATTGTGATTCCCAGAAATAAGAATAAAGCTAAACTAAATAGATTGTGTGTATTCATTTTTGCAATGAGTGAGCCTAGCGGTGGAGATGGTGACGTCGGCTCTGCTGACGTCACGGTTTCTAAAAATCCGAATGGTCTCGGTGCTCCGTTATATATTTTTAAATTTAACTTTTTCTCAGTTAGTTCTAATGATAATCTGGCAGTTTGAGTACTTTATGTGGCCTACCCAACTGTCCTTTTTTTGGTTTTGTTCGTCGAGTCGTTGAGCTCCTTAAGTTCTGAGTTGAGCTTCACGGTTACTGACAAATGCGTGCACTGACTGGATAGGTCCACTCAATCTGTGTGGTTCTTTCCTCAAAAGAACATTTAAGACACCAATCTACATGGTCTTCACATGATCTGACCAAGATTATGTCTGGGCTATAAAACAGACTGTGACCTCTGAGTTTGTTTCGGCCTTTCTTCTCAGAGTAGTCAGATAGGAAACGCCGAGCTCATCTAGATTTTTTTTCTAAATATGATTGACGTGTAAAAGTGTTTGTACAAACCTACTTACAGAAAATAAAATCATTTCATTTTAACAAGATGGTGGGTTTCAAATCTCTGCTTACCTTGCCAGAATCAACCACAAATCGTATACCGTCAATGGTGACAGAAGTTTCTGCTATATTAGTAGATACGATACATTTACGAACGCCGTCGGGTGGGTAGTCAAACACCTGAAAATTAAAAATAAAGTTCAGAAAGTCATCTACATTTTTGGTTTACTGCACTGAAACTGTCCCTTCGGAAATCATTTCGGAATGAATATAAAAGACACACACAAATACATTACATAATACATACAGAATACAGTTAATTTTAAACTTCAACTGTAAGGATGACGGATCACTATAACAATTGTATTGAAAATCATGTGCAAAACCAAGATGCTCAACAAAAAAAAAAACCGGCCAAGTGCGAGTCGGACTCGCGCACGAAGGGTTCCGTATCTATAAAAAAAGAAGGAAAAAAAAATGTCTGTTGTATGGGAGCCCCCTTAAATATTTATTTTATTCTGTTTTTTAGTTTTTGTTGTTAAAGCGGCAACAGAAATACATCATCTGTGAAAATTTCAATTGTCTAACCATCACGGTTCATGAGATACAGACTGGTGATAGACGAACGAACAGACAGACGGACAGCGGAGTCTTAGTAATAGGATCCCGTTTTACCCTTTGGGTACGGAACCCTAAAAAACCAGCGGGGTAATTGCGTAACACACTTGCAGTAGCAATGGCTTTCATTGTGACAGTTCAACAACATTCATTGCTTCATTTACGTTGTCGAGCAGACAAATTTTTCAAACATATGAAGCAACAGATTAGCAGTATCCTTCAAAATCATTGTGATTGATAGTGTGTCACGCAATTAGGGTGCTGTATGTATTTCCTTCGTCAGATAGAGAAAAGTGAAATTATTTGGAGGACGCTTTTACCCGAAGTAGGTCCCACACACTAATGTTATTTAATTATAATTATTTTATTTTTATCGAAATTATTTTATTTGAAAACATGATTTAAATTCAATTCAAACATTTTAAGTAATTTGAAATCAAATAATATTAAGAATGGAAAATTTTATTTGTTGATTTTTTTAAATTTTTTATTTATTATTATTTTAATTGTTATTTAATTGTGTGGAATGAATAGAGCTTTTTTATTATTATTTATGTATTTACTGTTAATACTACTTATCATCATCTGCAGAGCCTTTTCTCAACTATGTTGAGGTTGGCTTCCAGTCTAACCGTAAGCAGCTGAAAAACAGTATTTTACATGGAGCGACTGCTTATTTCACCTCCACAACCCAGTTACTAGGTAACACGATACCCCTTGGTAAGACTGGTTGTCAAGAGTTACGGGCGTCTGACGACTCGTACCTATACAGGGTGGATTTTTGAAACAGGGCAGTAAGTGCAGCTGCCTTAACCGTTGTTAATTTTAAGACATTTAGATCTGCATTCACAGATTTTGAAAAAAATTTACAGTCAGCAAGAAAATGGGCAGTTTTCACAAAAACTTTTTTGGTGCCAATCGATCCTCTTTCTTACAGGAATCAAAAAACTATATTAGACTCCTTCCATATATTTCGTAGGAAAGAAACTCAAACATACTTTTTTATGATGGACAGATTAGCCGAAAATCTAGTCTATTAAGCCTACAAACGTAGGCTTAGCAGCATGCGTGTCGGGTGTCATATTGATGGCGTGCGTGTTAATAACGTAAGCTACGCTGACGACATGGTGCTGCTGAGCGCGTCAATCTGCGGGCTTACGACAATCTTGGCCACTTGCGAGCAGTATGCCAGACTACATGTAGTCTAGTATCATGTAGTATGCATGTTAAGAAGAGTGTGGTCGTGGTCTTTGGGGCCAGGGGTAAGTACCCAGAAGCTGTACCTTCAGTGAAGTTGAGGGTAGGCCCCTTGTGAAGGTAGACCAATTTAAATATCTGGGTCACTTATGACCACTGGCCTCAAAGATGATGAGGATATTGACAGGGAGCGGAAGGCGTGTGTGTGTGAGAGCTAACATGATTGCCCGCAGATTCAAGCGTGCCTCTAAAGAGGTCAAGCGCACGCGTAGTTTATTTAGTGCTTACTGAACGTTTTTTACTCTTGCAGTCTGTGGGCTCATTATACTCAGAAATCATACAGCGCCCTTCGCGTTCAATACAATAACGCCTTCAGGGTGCTGATGGGGTTGCCCCGATACTGCAGCGCGTCAAGGATGTTTGCTGAAGCTCGAATTGACTGCTTCTACACTGTGATGCGGAAGCGGTGCGCATCCCTAGTTAGTAGGGTGCGGGGCAGCACCAACAGCTTCCTGTCTGTAGTAGCAAGCAGGCTAGATTGTGCGTTTGTGAACCACTGCTGCAGGGTCTCGGCTGGTCCTGTTACCTCGCAGCAGTGATGTCACATATTGTTTGTGTTAATGTTTTGCTAACATAGTTTGTAAGTATTTTGTTAGTAACACGTTGAGTCTTGTTACTTGAATTAAATGGATTATTATTATTAAACAAAAGATAAATGGTCTACAAATCTAGATTTGTAGACCATTTATCTTTTGTTAAATACCTGGTACTTCTTGACAAGCCTACACTGTCCTCCAATACCTATTAACACTGTGATTTGAAAACATTGTAAAAGCCAATTATTTTTAAAAGAGTAACTGTGGAGTTTCTTGCCGGCTCTTCTCCATAGGAAACGACCAATTGGAACCGTGCCTAGCTTCTGACGTTTCATAAGTGCCCATGTAGGTTTATGTGAAACAAAATATTTTGATTTGATTTGATTCATAACAACTGTCAAAGATCTACAAATAACAGCTGGGACCAACGGCTAAAGACGCTGACAACACAAACCGCGTTCACTGTCAGATTGCAAAGAAAAGAAAGAGAAGTTCGATGACACAACGGTTGTAATTTGTTGCAAAATATGAAGCAATTATCTATTTACTCAAAATTGAGTTGAGTAATCGAAAATAAAATACAACCCAGTTCTGCCTTCAATTAAGACGTTCTTGTTATTAATTAAATACGTAACGTATATATTCAATACAGATATTTTGGATTAGAACTCAAGGTAAGAGGTTAGTTTAACGTTAGTTTGTATCGAGATTTTTTCAAAACGTGTTTTGGTAACAACCAAATTCTGGGTAAAATTCAAAATTAAAATATATTTTCTTCCGCTACCACAAACTATACAGATTTGGCAATTTTTTTTCTTAAGAGAAGCTTATTTTGGTCATTTGGGTCTTGTCAGCGCCTTAACATGTTTTCCGAAGCACGGTAAACACTACTTATACCGTACTTAAAACAGTACTTTTCCATCTTCTTGATATCCACTTTATTCCAAATATCGTTATTTCTTTCCATATATTCTAACCTCTTAAAATAAAATATTCATTTGAAAATGCATGTGATTTTGTTAGTAGGTGGTAATTCGGTCGTAATTTTTTCTAGAATAAGGCATAGATCCAGCGAATATGACAGGTTTACCTTGTCCTGTTCAGCAAGTGATAATCCACTGTGAAGCGGCAATACAATCCAATGCTTGTCCTTTTCTGCGTACTGCTGAGCCGCATCACATATAGCAGTGATTTCTTGGACACCTGACATAAATATTAGCAAGTCGCCTCTTTCGTCACCTGCAATGAAGGAAATATTTTATAACTCTGTGGATAAACAGGTGCTTTTTAGTTAGTAAAAGCTGGTGGTAAACTCTTCTTTAAATTATAACCTTACTACCACAAAACCGCGTTTATGAGTTGCTTAAGCTTAAGGACGATCCGCAATGGTAGCCCACGAAATTGAAATTTCCTTACGGTTTTTGCAATTTGCAGGTCAGTGTCAGGTTGTATCATCATTCTCCTGCCCTTATCACAATTTATTTGTGGTCGGCGCAACATGTCGCTTTCTTGCATATTTCTCTATTAGTTGTCATCTCGGTAGTCACCCCCTTTCTAGCCATACCATCTTTCACACAGTCCATCCATCGGCATCGTTTCTTTGGTCTTCCTCTACTCTTATAGCCATCGACATTCATACTCAAGACTTTCCTCACGACATTTTCCGCATTCCTCCGCATCACATGCCCATACCATGCCAACCGATTTCCGCACCACTTTTCAGTCACCGGTGCCACTTTCAGACTTCCTCTTATGTACTCATTTCTTATTCTATCCATTCGTGTCAGTTTGTCAAAATTTGAATTTCGCGGGCTGGGCTAAACAACTAAAACAACCATTGAACATGACATTTCAATATGGAATTTCCAAAACAATGACGTAAGATAAGAGTTGTTGAACAAGTGTGTAAGTTTTTGTGGTACGACCCTAAGAAGGCCGAGATCTATAGACGTTACTTTATCTGAGCGTTATTTCTGTCACTGTCGCACAACTGTCAAAGTACAAGTGAGAGAGACGGAGACATGTATAAGTCAATGCACTTGCTAAGTGACGTTTGCAGATCGCGGCCTCAGATCCTACTGTGTCCTGCCGGGATCGCGTGGATGTTCGAAATGGTTACCGTGGCCCCTGGCGAAACAGGCAACGGAAGGAATACAGGTGGGTTTTAGTCAGTAAGAGTCTGACACACTCTCCCGCTCCGCCGAGAGCGGGAGAAGTTATTTGATAATATCCCACCCAAAAAAAAAAAGTTCCTACTGTGTAGTTTATGAAAGCGAAGTATCTTTAACTTTGGACTACTATCGCTTCTAGGTGTTTAAGTGTTTTTTTTTTTATTTTTTTTTACAGGTTATTTATTTACCACAGCTTAAGCTACTCGCAGAGTCTAGAGCAGTAGTGGCCCAGTGGTAACGGCCGCGACTTACAAGTCGTAGGTCCTAGGTTCGAACCCAGACAGGCGCTTTACTTTGTGTAAATTATTTCATCACCACTGCTCTCAAAACGGTGAAGGAAAACATCGTGAGGAATCCGGCATGTCCTAGAACCAAAAATTCAAAGACATGTGACATCTACCAACCCGGGGATTACGGCCCACTGCCTCTCACAGAGGAGGCCCCTGTCCCAGCAGTGGGAACTACACAGGCGATTATGTAAAGCTAGCCGAATATGGGTCGTAGGGAAACTGTGCTAGAATTATTGACAAGAAAATGATACTTACGAGGATATTTATTGTCAATAAGCTGCATGACTTGAACATAAGGTTGAGCATCAAGCCGGTCATCTCTTGTTGGCTTATCGTCAATCAATATGGGTTTGTAATTTAATTGTATGGGGAACAGTCGACCTGGCACCTGAAATAATATGGAATCACCAAAGTTTCATTCATATTTTCTTAGAAAAGAAAATAACCAGCGAAGTGCGTGTCGGACGCACAATTAAGGATTCCATAGCTGGGATGAATTTATCCCAAGAACAAACTTAACATAGTAGTTGAAAACCATGTTTTCCCATACATTCCAACTGCAAATGTGACTTTGTATCCATAATATTGGGAGATTTACTATGTTTTTTTGACTTCTTATAGGTTTTCCTGTAATCCATTGGTACAAAATTAATTTCTGTATTTTTTTCAACATTTTTGGCTGAGGGGCTTGTGGATAAAAAATAATAGCCGCACGGGTCAATCAATCAGGTTAAGCTACGCTTGTCGCGGTTGGTCCGTAGATACCCGACCATCTTTACATACCAAGACCCCTCCGTGCCTCGGAAACCACGTTAAGCCGTTGGTCCCGGTTGTCATTCGTGGATCTCTGACATTCGTTACGGGTCGTCGGAAGCCAGAAAGTCTGACAACCAGTCTTACCGTATAGGCGTATCGTATTACCCAGTAACTGGGTCGAGGAGGTCAGATAGGCAGTCGCTCCCAGTAACTGGGTCGAGGAGGTCAGATAGGCAGTCGCTCCATGTAAAATACTGGTATTCAGCTGCATCCGGTTAGACTGGAAGCTGATCCCAACGTAGTTGGGAAAAGGCTGGGCAGATGATGATTTTTTCAACATTTTTGGCTTAGTACTTTCGGAGACAAAGAGGGAATGGTAAACTTTCATATATATTCTTAAATAACTTTAAAACTATTTATTTAGAGACCCTCACAGGAAGCCCTTTCATTTGATATGTCACATGGTACAGTGTACAAAACTTTATTTTTTTTATTTATCTCCCAAAAGTGTCCCCCATATTCAAATATCATATATTATAACAACGTTTGGGTCACAGAAATTGATATGTATACCAAATTTCAACTTAATCGGTCCATTAGATGCGGAGCAAAATTGATTTATTTAATACTTTAAGCACTCAAATGTACAGAGGCGGAGTTAATGTCAAATGCATTTTCTACCAGTCAACCTTTCAAATTGGCTGTGACAGACAGACAGACACACGAAGGGTTCAGTTTTTCCTTTTGCGGTACGGAACCCTAAAAAGTACCCCACTCTCGTATTGTGACAATTCTTTTAAAAAACATGGTGATTATGGCTGCATAAACAAGGTGATGGAGGACATTACACTTATAAACTGACAAAAAAAGGCTTATGTATTTATGGTCCAATATTTAGAGTTAGGGGTACTAACCACTTGTTCTGGTCGATACATTCGATCCAGCAGTACTTGTAGAGTAACAAAGCCGACTAAAGCATTAAGTACTACACATATTCAGCCGGGTCCACTGCGCCATGTTTTCTAACAAAACATGTTAGTAAAACATGTTAGCAAAACAGCCAGTCCGCTGCGACTTTTGAGCAAACAATGTCTTTGTTACAAAATCTCTTTTCAAAAGTGAGTTCCGGCGAGGAAGAAGTGTCTTCTGTTCTAGCAATAGAAGATTTAGTCCTACAAAGAAGAAATATAAATAGATTTTTAGATATCAAAAATCTATTTCTATTTCTTTCGAAAAGGCATCTTACTTTTTATAATCAATTGATGTAGCATCCCATAGGTCTTTCTCGAATGAATTGTAAAAACAATTTATTTTTCTTTATTCCACTCCATCACTGCACTTAAAACTTTACCCCCCGGGCCCCCCCGTAGGCGAACGCGGGTGATGTTATTCGTTCGTCGCGGTAAACGTGTTATGTTAGATGTATTTTTTTTTGGGGGAAATTTCAAATAACTTCTCCCGCTCTGGGCGGAGCGGGAGGGTGTGTCAGACTCTTACTGACTAAAACCCACCCGTATTCCATCCGTTGCCTGTGTTGCCAGGGGCCTTGGTAACCGGACGCGAGAGATCTCTGCCGCCGATGTATGTGTTTATGATTTAGGCCACGCCCCAAATCGGTTAGCTAACAATGTTAGAGGTGTTTGCAAAACACAAAAACATTACACAGCGGACCCGGCTTTCGGCTTTCATTCGACTCATGCGTTTTCTCGGCTTTTTACCAAACATAACTACATCGATCAACATATATTCGATTAAACCGCCCTGGTGTGCCGAATCATGCCGACCCAAACAAATGTGTAGGACCCGCTAAGCCTGACTCGTCACTGTTTCGATATGTCATTGACAAAAGATCACGATTCGCTTTAACTTACCTGAATAACAACAGCAGATTCTGCAGAAAAATAATCTTCAAACAGCTTAATATTAATAGTTGCAGACATGAGCACCAATTTGATATCGTTACGAGTATGTATAAGGCACTTTAATATACCCAGTAAGAAATCACCCATCAAATGTCTTTCATGGACCTCGTCTAGAATTATGACGTCATAGTTTGGTAGGTTTTCTGAAGACATCTGAAATAGTAAATACATAAAGAAGATTAAATGATGTCGTTTACTTTCACTTACTGTTGTATTTTGAGCCTTAGGAAAGTAATAAATAAATAATAATGTGGGTCAGGGCCAAAATAAAATGTTTAATTTATAACATTACTTGTTAATTTTAGAGTGTTTTTGGTTATTTACACGAAGTTGGTTCTCCGACTAACTAAACAACAGCTGCGTACAGTTACAACAGCTATAACTGGCCACAGGTCATTTAACAAACACCTCTGTGTCATAGGAGCCACAGACAGTCCGCTGTGCAGGGTCTGCATGGAGGACGACGCCACAGCAGCTCATGTGCTACTAAACTGCCCGGTAGTCGACACATACAGGGCAAATTACTTTGGTAACCCAGGTACCCTAAGTGAGATTGTCAGTAACAACAAGGCGTTGCTAGCCTTTCTTGAGGAGCTGGGGTGGATCGAATAATCCGTTTCCCACCCGTACGCAAAATACGCGCATTGACGTAGGGTTGCGGACACCAGCCCGTATTATTACCTATGGCTACATTTAATACCTACCTGTGTTGATATTTGAATGATTTTGAACTTTGTGGCACTGATAGTAAAATGTTTTTCTCAATGTCATCGGGTCTTCTGATCTGCTTAAATTCAGATTCATTTATTTGCATTGCACAGGTTTATGGAATGTTACAAAATATTGGATTAGGTACACTGTCGTAAGGTTGAAGCACACATATCAAATCGGAAAGGGATCGTCACCGAAACTCCCTACTGCAACGCACACTAATCAGTATCGCCTCGGGAAAAGCTCACAAACCTGCGGTGCATGGTCGACTTGCAGTTCTCGCGCTTTCGGCTCGTCCTCCCCGTGCTTACGTCTCTCCATACCCGAGCTTACATCTCTTCTGGAGGGGTAAGAGCCCCCTCCCCCACCCCTACCGCGGCCTGCCTGCAGCGGTCGGCGAGCCGTAAGTGCGGCGTCGCCTAGCCGTAGCCGAGTCGAGGTATTGGAGCTGCTGATCCGCTTTGGTTACGTGCTTGCGTTAGGTTGACGCCTGTTTGACGGCGAGGCGAAAGGCGATACGGTGACGATCCCTTTCCGAGTTGATAAGTTTGCTATGACCTTTAGACTTTATTCTTATTTGTTAGTTAATTAAAATGTACTGTACCTGACCTGTCTAAGAAGTAATCCTTCAGTAATGAAACATATCTTAGTATCTGCAGTCTTGCTCTTCTCAAATCTGATCTGATAACCAACTTTACTTTCAAACTGGGTAAGCATTTCATACGCCACTCGCTTTGATAGAGACACACATGCAATCCTCCTTGGCTGGGTACAAGCTGTCAACAAAAAATATAAGTTCTCCATGAAATTAAGGTTTGAGATAAGTTTATTCTCATATGAATACAATAATTATTTATTCACTTACATCAGATTATTAAAACTAAAACGTCAATATTGTTGGACGTTTTACAAAAACTAGATAGTATAATTATTTTGTAGGTAAATATATAAAAAATATAAAAAAAAAACAAAAAACCCCGACTGCAAAAAACACAAAACTGAAAAGGGAAAAACAAGCATTATAATCTATAGAATTTTGGTATTGCAGGCGAGGCAAACAAGTTTCAAAAGTCACTCCCACAGTTAAAACGAATCTAAGGAGACCTTATATTTTATAATCCTTGAAGCCATTTAGGCTACAGACCATGCCAAAGAAATAGACATACATACTCTCGAAAAACATTACCCTCCTTCTGGGGCAGTCGGGTAAAAATACCTCAATGTTCGCTTGATACATGGACTCAAACATCAAATACTAAAAGTAAACAAGTTTCCGTTCAACACAGATAAGCATAGGAATTAGTAAAATATTGTTTGTAGTTGCAGGGTACATATATGTTCTGTGGTAGTGTGTTGCATCTCATCCCTATAACTGAACCTTCGCGGCCAATCCAACTCAGCATGTAAGTTGAGGCATTAAACGTTACCATATCAAGCAATACACTTCTTAATTTGATCTCTCGAATACATAATACATACATAATCAGCCTATAATGTTCCCACTGCTGGGACACAGGCCTCCTCTCTGTGAGAGGGACTGGGCCGTAATTCACCACGCGGCCTTAGTGCGGGTTGGTAGATGTCAGATGTATTCGAATTTTTGGTTCTTGGATATGCCCGTTTCCTCACGATGTTTTCCTTCACATAGCGACCCTGCCTGTAACTGGAGTTGGATTGGCCGTGCCTGTCTACCGCGATTATAGGGAACTTTAAAACAATAGCAGTGACAAATTGTGCTAAAGACAGTACTTCTACTTCTGTTCTTCTTAAAAACACCATTTAAAAAAGTTTAAAGTATTTATAATTTACGAAAATGCTTTAATCCAAAACCTTCATTTTTTATTAGTATTTTTCAAGACCTGCAAGATTTTATGAATGCACAAGGTAGGAAAGGCAGTTCCCAGACATAAAGCCTGGATTCCAACTAAGCATAGACAAGAAAAGAGTGGTTTTGTAAGCAACAGTCCTTTACGTTATTTTGTAAAATAACTTTATAAGTTATTTTACCTCTTACTTTGGATGATAGTGATCTTTATTTTTGTTGCCTCAAGGTTGCTAATCATAATTCTATGGCTAACATAAAAAATATCTGTGAAAGGACCGTTCCAATAGGTTATTGTGATGTATTGACGCTGAGTAACGATATGTGAAAATAGTCCAAACCAAATTTGCTGTTTATAATCTTCTCTAAGTTTAGTTGTGTTTGTCACAACAGTGTTTTGTTTTCTAAGGTACATTAACAAAAATATGTAATCAAAAAGAATAACATTTATTTATTTAAATAAATAAATGTTTTTTTTTTTGATTTCAACAAGGTCCATTTCAGCAGATTAACAACAATTCAACAAGGTCCATTTCAGCAGATTACTGCTGAAAACCCCAACATCAGACTAATGTCTGACGTTGGTTTTCTAATAAACCTTTAGGGACAGATGTATAACAAACCGTTTCAAACATAATATATATACATCATTTTTATACTTATAAATAAATATGTAAACATCTAGATCAAAACTTACCAATACTTTGAAACCCAGCTTCATGTAAGTACTGTGGCACTTGTGTGGACTTGCCACATCCCGTGTCTCCTGCCACTACAACCACTCTCTCATTTTGAACAGCTGACACAATTTCATTTCTGAAACAATTAAGGTAAGATATTAGTGACTAGATACTGCCCGTAACTTTGCGTGAGGTTTCTTGTTCCCTTGTTCGCTTCGCATCGCCCACCTGTTCTATTACTTCGTTTTTAGTGTTCTTTCGGATTTTTTTCTTTTTGCTCAGCTCGCAAGGGTCGTAGCGTGATGTTAAATAGTCTATAACCTTCTTAAGAATAGCATATATTTTTTTACTAGCCCGCCTACAGCTTCACCCGATTGATGGTTGGAAATCATCCCAACGGGAACGTACTACTGGGATGAAAAGAATCCATTGTCCCAACCCAAATCACTGTCTACCAATGTGCCAAATTTCATCCAAATCCGTTAAGCCTTTTGTAGCAAGAAAGCGTAACAAACAAACTCGGTCAGTGGGTCGTCTTAGATTTATAATATTAAGTAGCTAGGATAACCTGACTGGTAGTTCCATAGATTAGCGCATTCTAACAAAAAACCAACACTTCAAGCTTTCTTATATTAGTATGGATGAGAATACAAGTATGCATCCAAGGCCATATTTCTATGAAATGATGTGTTAGAATGAAAATATTCTAACACATCTCTATCTCTCTACACAAATTAACAATACATTAATACAAGGATCTAATAATTTATTTTTTAACAAGTTTTCTTTGTTGGAATCACAAGAAATGTTATAGTCATTACTATAAAAAAAAAAAACAAAATAGCTACCTATACTTTGCTACAGGCAAATCCTTCTGAGCTTGCCTCAATTTTTTAAGCTTTTCAAACTTCTCCTTATTCTTAAAATCAATATAAATAGACACAATATTCATGAATGCTTGAAACAATTTTATATCCACGTTCTTTCTGTCTCTATCATAGCATACAGTGTCCACATATTTTATGGAACTTGTAAAGTTAATGCAGTGAAATTTAGAGAAACTCTGAGAAGATTCTTCACAGTTTTCCTCGGATCCATAGTCAATAATGGGTTTGCCGGCTTTTTTTAAAGTCGCTTCGTATTTCTTTAGAAACACCCAAAAGTCGTCGAGATTATTCACTACAGTGTTACTTTCACTACTAGACAATATTATTTTGTTTAAATCTCGCTTGTAGTTCGTAAAACTAAAGTCTTCTTCGATAATGTTAGAGGTTGAAGGAACAGGACTTGTTTTTCGAACTTTGTGTCTATCTCTATCGTGGGAACGTGAACGCCTTCGTTTGTAATAATTACTTCTGGAAGGAGAAGGGCTTCGACCCATTTTTAATTTATATTTACACAATCTTAGTCAAAATAGCTCACGATAATATTATGACACAACAGAAGAATGACATCCTGATTTGACAGAGCAGTTCTGAACTTCTGAGCACAGATAAAAACTAGCACAGATAACTACTACTACTACTCCTATACTATACTAGCCGGAGAGTTCCATTGACATAAAAATTTATGGAAATACCTACAAAAAAAGGTGCATACCTACAACTCGATATTGGCACATAAAATGACTGCCGTTGCTAGGGTTGTGTCAATCAAGGAACATGGGTGTTACTATAACTAGTATCGATACTAGTCTTACTAGATATCACGTTTGGATCATAATTACATACTTATAGTCCGTTGTAACAGAAAAACAAGAGTAGGGTTAACTGTTACCTGAGAATAAAATTTATGTAGTGTTGTTTTCTGCACAGAAATAAAAAACGCTTTTTAATTGCAACACGTTTACGTATTTATGTGAACAGCAGGAAGAGATAAATCCGTTGGAAGGCTATAGCCTTCCAACGGATCCGCATACCTAACAAGGTATGCGGAGCCTAATGTAAAACAAGAAAATCTAGTGATTATCTTGTTTTTCATTAGGCTTCGCGGCTTTCATTATCTTCTCCCTGGTGGGAGAAGATAATGTTTATATTATGTGTTAATGAGTAGTGGATTAAAAATTAAATAAGAATTATTTTTGTACCTTTGTTAAATGGTGTGGTAATGATTATAGTATAACGTTTAAAAAGTAGGCTTACACTAGTACATTATGATACAAGTGTGTAATGATCATTACAAGGTAATGATCAATCCTGCCGGGGTCGCGGGAAGGTACTTATGGGTCACCGAGGCCCCCGCAACACAGGCAACAGGAAGGAATACGGGTGGGTTTTAGTCAGTAAGAGTCTGACACACCCTCCCGCTCCGCCCAGAGCGGGAGAAGTTATTTGATGATTTCCCACCCCCAAAAAAAAAAAAAAAGAAAGGAAATGATCAATGCATGGAAATGTGAAATATGCACCGTGTCCACAATTCGATGGGGTAACTGCAATAGAGGCATTACAGTTGATGTACCAGAAACATCAGATTTTTACTATTGCTTGTTTCACACAAAACATATTATGACTCTTGATATTGTATTTTGGCAGGCAACTAATATTATGATAATCACATTTATTTATTTCAGGCCAAAGGGCCGGGCTATTATTAATCAATCATTTTAATACACACTTACCGAAAATACTGTGGGAACAGAGTTATTATGTAATCTCATTACACCAAGTGTTCTATTGAAACAGCTTTCTTCAAAGTGAAGTGAACACAGGTAGGTACCATTCTTTATTCCGGGGATTAATATTTTCTTCACCAATAGCCTCTAGCCACTTTTTTTAACACTTTATTTTTAGGAAAGCTATAAAAAAGGCAAGTATTTTTATCAATAATTCATTTTGGTTAGAGCTGCGGTGCTAAACAAATAACAAAATGCTGACGTCTTGTTTTAGGATCACTTATAACTCTGTAGGACGGTATCTCAGACCGTAAACCACGGGCCGGACCTAGCAAGGTCACTCGGACCAATTAAGACACGCAGAATAATTTCTGTAAACATCGCAGATTATAACCGATATCGTTTCAGCGGAGGAACTCGTTTCGGAAAGTATTACGGTACGGCGTCGCCTCGCGTCGGTACAACACTATTCCACTATGACATATTATCGTAAACAAACGAATGAAGTAATAAATAAAAAAGAGGTCTGGTATAGGGAAATGAACCCAAATATCAATACTTTAGCAATAAATTCATGACCCCGTAACATTTTTTTCATAGAATGTGTATTATTGTATGCACTATTGCAAGAAAACCGGCTACTAAGATAATTGACGTTGATTTTCATTCTCTCTTGCACTACAATTCACAAAACAACACACAGGCATGTTGAATTGCTGTTTTCCAACATTCACATGCAGTTTTAAAAGTAAACTCCTCGTAATTTTCTCGCAAATCTCACTAATACAAAATGTAAACAACCATTTGACAGCAAACCTACCACGAAACTTGGCGCATAAAATGGCTGTTATGCCACCTACCTACAACGGTCACTACGTCACGACAAAATGAAACCATAATGAGCAACAACTTAAATATTGTTGTCTCTTTTATCACATACGATTATTTTATTAGAAAGAATGAGACAAAACGATAATTCACATTCTTTATCTTATTAAACTCATATTTGTATAAGCAAATCAAATATATCGATGCGAGAATAACGCGGCGCCTCCATGTTTTTCCTATCTCAATGACTCTAGCTAGCTTGTTAAATAAAGTGATCTTTAAATCTTAATGTACAATAAATAATTTTAATTTCATTTATGAGAATGTATTGTTCTTAAAATGTAGAATTTATAGATATCGATTTTATCGATATCGATATTATTGTTGCAAAACTGAATTGTGCATCACTATGTTTGGAACATTCGTCCTGACATTGTTGCGTCGACCAATCACAACCGCTGTATTTTCTTCGTCCCCCGGCCCGCAGTGTTGAGTCGTGCGCCTAGGCAAAATCGGTATATCAGCTCTCGAGTGGTTTAATTCTCTTTGCCTAAACCCAAACATCAACTCAGCGCAACTGTCATTTTTGACAGTGCTTACGGTGATATTAATTTAGGGCATGATCGGCAAGATGGCGCATGACATGACGTCATTTATGACGATACACGGGACATCGTTAACGCGTTCACGCTTATTCGGAACGGTACACCCGTTCAAATCATCAAATCAAAAGTCATTTAATCAAACTAGGCTTTTTTTTTTGGGTGGGAAATCATCAAATAACTTCTCCCGCTCTGGGCGGAGCGGGAGGGTGTGTCAAACTCTTACTGACTAAAAAACGCCACCCGTATTCCTTCCGGTGCCTGTTGCCAAGGGCCTCGGTAACCCTTTGCTACCTTCCTGCGACCCCGGCAGGCATCGGCCCTAGTGGACCCCTACGCTTGTGCTGACGACATCTCTTTGAGGCGCGCGTGGAATACAACGCGCCGTCTACCCGGGCATGGTCCTTACCGGACGGTGAGCTACCCATTGCTCACCGTCCGCAAGCCCGCGCCTACGGTGGCCGGAAATCCGCCCGGGATTCCCGACGCCCAGGGCGTCTCCTGCGGCGGCTAGGGGCGAGAGGGCGCGAAATTTGCCTTTCCCTCAACCGTCCCGCCTCCTCCTTCACGAGCATTACTGCTTCGCAGAAGGAGGTGACGGCTGCCATTGCCCTCTCGCTCCGTACCATGGCCTGAACCAGGGCCGGACGCGAGAGATCTCTGCCGCCGATCGCCTCGGACAGTGATTTGCATTATGTTCATTTCTAGTGGAGTATTCGTCGTCAAATATTATTTTACATCGTAAGTACGTACTTATACTTGAGAATGAGGAAAATGTCGTGAGAAAAGTTTTAAGTATGAATGTGGATGGCTATAAGAGTAGGGGAAGACCAAAGAAACGATGGATGGACTGTGTGAAAGATGATATGGCTAGAAAGGGGGTGACTACCGAGATGACAACTAATAGAAGTATGGAAGAAAGAGACATGTTGCGCCGACCCCAATTAAATTTCGATAAGGGCAGGAGATTGATAATGATGACGTCTCACTTTGTCACCCTTTAGACCCCGAGTTCCAATGTTACCTTAATTTAATTTTGAATGTATAGGGGCATGAGAAACAGGGTGTAAAGTTTATTCATCCTCCATAAAATCAAAATCTAGTTATTTATTCAAACTAGGCTGAGAATGCACTTTTCGAACGTCAAAATTACATAAGACAGTCCCCTAATAACGCCCGCTCTTCACCACATGCTAGTGCTTTAGCTGGGAACAAGAAGTAGCGCAACAAACTCCCCAGCAGCACACCTGTCTGTTTAGTTATATAAACTTGATTCTATACAAATCGTATGCAAAGTAATTAACACTACGAAACACAAAACATTAAATGAAATGACTTGCCATACATACGAGTATGTTAGGTAGCACACGCCAATATACCAACAAAACATTGAAAACTGTACACAAGCAGAAATAAAAATTACAACCTGAAAACGTAAACAGAACTTAATACCTACAAAAAAGCCTCCAGGTATAAAAGGCGTGCCCGCTTACTTATGGCTATAGCTGTAACTCGAAGTGAGAAATGATAAACTAGCACCAGTAATACAAATAAACAGTTAATTAACAATAAAACCATGTCCAGCAAGACGACCAGTCTCCACAAGCAGCACCCGTTCACGAGCATAACGCAAAGATCAGCTATCACCCCGCTCGCCATATTGGAGGGAAGGAGGCAACCCGACCCCCGACGCTACCGCAGGTAGTGACATCTAAGGGAGCATGACAAACTTTCTGCCGGTTGCTCAGGCAAGAATAGTATAATCAATTGTCGAGGACGCTAGCTAACCACTTATTGCAATGTATTGTAATAAGTGGTTAGTGGTTAGCGTGGTTGGTGAGTTGTAACTCATAAAAAAACACATTGTAATGATAGTATATTATGTCACTAATAAATTAAAACTAATTAAAATACATTGACTTAAACAGTCAAATAAAAAATAAACAATTTTATAAACTCATATAGCCTGTCGGTAGGTAAGCTAATTCTGGAGAAAGAACATAAACATATTATGAGTTAATCACAGCCACCAACTTTTCTTATCGTTTAAGTAGTCATTGATACAATAGTAGGTATGCCTTTGAACAAAGGTTGGATTTTAGTTTAGTTAAGGCAAATCTAGCAAAGAAGAGGGTAGCATGTTTAAAAAAGTTATACCAAGCCCAACAAATGAGTTATTTACCTTATGAGGGCGTGAAATGGAGCTCGCAATTTGTCCTTATTTCTGGTGTTAATATTATGAATATCACTGTTTTTAGTGTCTAAGTGTATATTTTTACACGACTGCCCAAAAAAAGGAGTGTTATGTTTTCAGGGTTCACGTATGTTTGTGAATTTCTTTATTCGACCATAACTTCTAAACGGATTAACCGATATCAATTAATGATGCCACGAATAGTGAATTGGCCGAATACCGAATACCGAATATCGGCAACGCTGTCGGCCGAAGCGCCGAATATTCGGCCGCCGAATGCTTGGTGGGGGCGCGTAAGCTGGAATAAGACAAGTCACAACCTGTTTTTCTCGTTGCGTTCGCGCGGCAGGCGACGACGGCGCGCGCGCGGGGCGGGGTGCAAGCAAACATTGTTTGTATTTGTTTCAATTGCGAGTAAATCGCGTCACGGAGCGCTTTGTTAGTTAAAAATAATACGATATGTGAAATTTAAATACTATTCTGCTAAGAAGTTTGTTCCTTAGTTCATTTTCAATTGTTTTTTCGTCAAAAGGCTTATAAAATGACACCGGTTAATAAAAAATCGCCCATATGGGAATATTATGAGATTTGTAGTGAAAATAATAAACTGGCCCAGTGTTTGTTATGTAGCATCAAGATCTCAAGAGGCGGAGAAGGAAAGAAAGCAAGTAAGTAAAACGTATTTAAATTTCTGTTATGTTTTATTGTTTTTGTTGAAGTGAATAAAGTTTAGACAACGTTGTTGTTATATAAATCTTATAAAAAGTAAAACGTTAGGTTAATTTAATAGTTTCGAAAGAGTTTTATTCACTTAATACGTTTACGTAGGTAGGTGGTTGTTTGTTAACTGGTTCTGTCTTAAACTACGTACCTACTTACCTTGTTGTTGTACTGTACCTATTTGTAGATACCTACTTACAAAAGAAAGGAGATCGATTTGCCCTAGTTGTTTCGGAATAAAGTTTTATGAGAAATTATTTATACAGGGTTACTGGTAACTCGACGTATTCCTTGCAGGACGTCATAGTAGGGTTAAAATGCAACAAATTAAGCCACCAAATGTTCTACCGAAATTCAGTAGTTTTTGAATTAGTTAAGAGTTTTAGTTTTTTTATGAAAAATCCCAGATTAAATCATTTGAAACCAATTTAAAAATGATTTACGGCGCGACTGTACTGAAATTTAAGTTATTATCATAGTTGACGCCGTAGCAGACCTTTGTTAATAATTAAAAGTTCAATAATGCCTAAAACTTTGGCAAATATCACTAACCAAACATTTAATTTTTTGTAATTTTTGCTATTACTTCATAAAAAATGTAGTCTAGTGCAAAAAAAAATACTATACCTGGTGTACAAATTACTAGGAAAATATCCTTGTCTTATCAGTTATTCAGAAAGGTATGATTGTCAATACTTTTGCATGTGTGCCAGGGAAGAGAAGAGTTTTATGGGGGGCAGGTAAAATTGCGAGACGGTCAACCTATTGTTTCGTATTCGTATTATTCGTAGTTTTTACCTGCGCTTGAACTCCAACCACTCGGGGAGCTTTGTGATTGGTCGCTATTGTTCTCTCGGCATGACAGGGGGTGCGATTTTGCAAAATTTGGTCGTCAGCGTTAGTTAGTTTCAACTCTACGTCGCGCAAGCTCGTGTTTTGTTACTGGCTATTTCCCTAACTGTTGCTGCGTATCTTGCTCTTGTGCTGTGCTGTGCCTTCATAAGCGCTGACTATGGCTGCATATTCTAATCCTGAATACGCTGACATAATGTACTGTTACGGACTTTGTGACGGTAACGCTGCTGAGGCGCGGCGAGAATATCAACTTCGCTTTCCCAACCGCCGACTCCCCCACGTTAGTGTCTTCGGATCGACTTATCGGCGAATATCTGAAACTGGCAGCGTCCAAAGAAGCAGGCAAGTTGACACTGGTCGTTCCCGGAGATACACGGCTGAGGACGAGGAGCTTATTCTTCAACGTTTTATTGACGATCCTAACACATCGACAAACATCGTAGCGCGTGAGCTTGGTATGTCACAGTGGAAAGTCTGGTCTGTAGTTCACTTGTCAGGCCGACACCCATACCATTACCAGTCCAGTCATTAGAAGAAGGAGATCCGCCGAGACGGCTTGAATTTTGTTGTTTTATGCTAAGTGCCGACGCCGACAGCGAAAACTTTTTAAAAAACATTCTGTGGACCGATGAGTCATGTTTTGATCGTGATGGTATCACAAATTACCACAACTTACATTACTGGGCACCGAAAGCAGAAGCAAACCCTAAAAAACTGAAACCAACCGCATCCCAGCGAAGGTTCTCGCTTAATGTTTGGATGGGTATTATTGACGACAAATTAATTGGCCCACATTTTTTACCCCGAACACTAAATGGGGAACTTTATGAAGATTTCCTCAGAAATCATTTATCAGCACTGCTCACGGATGTACCGGAAGAAAGAAGAGCAAACATGATTTACCAACATGACGGATGTCCAGCCCACTTCCGAATCACAATTCGACAATTGCTGGATGAAAACTATCCAAACCGATGGATAGGGTGCGGTGGGCCGATTCCGTGGCCTGCACGAAGCCCTGATCTGACACCGCTAGACTTTTACGTCTGGGGTCAAATGAAAGATCTAGTTTATGTGACCCCAGTAAATTCAATTGAAGAACTAAGGGAGAGAATTACAAATGCGGCGGACCAGATGAGGGCAACAATCACCTCAAGAATAACAAAAACCGAAGTAAGGAAGCGAATAAGAACATGTATTCGAAACCAAGGGCAGCACATCGAACAAGACGTGTGAAATGTGTGTAATTAAAGTTTTTAATATTGATTAAAAAGAATAATAATGTTCACGATTTTGTTTTTGATTTTTCGAATAATCACGATTTTGTGAAACGCACGCCTGTACTAAATCAAAAACGATTTTCATAATGTAGTCCATGATTTTGTATTAACTTTCATACCTTTTTGGATAGCTGATAAGACAAGGATATTTTCTTAGTAATTTGTACACCAGGTGTAGTATTTTTTTTTTTGCACTAGACTACATTTTTTATGAAGTAATAGCAAAAATTACAAAAAATTAAATGTTTTGTTAGTGATATTTGCCAAAGTTTTAGGCATTATTGAACTTTTAATTATTAACAAAGGTCTGCTACGGCGTCAACTATGATAATAACTTAAATTTCAGTACAGTCGCGCCGTAAATCATTTTTAAATTGGTTTCAAATGGTTTAATCTGGGATTTTTCATTAAAAAACTAAAACTCTTAACTAATTCAAAAACTACTGAATTTCGGTAGAATATTTGGTGGCTTAATTTGTTGCATTTTAACCCTACTATGACGTCCTGCAAGGAATACGTCGAGTTACCAGTAACCCTGTATACCTATATTTATTTGATTTTCTATAAGATAGATAAGGGAAATACAATAACTTATTTAATTATAATTCATTTCATTTTCTTTTATTTACAGCTACAACCTCTTTAAAAAACCATCTTAATTAATGTTCCATCGACAAGTGGCAGCAACATGGGCGGTACTTCTACTTCTACCGATGCCAAGATGCCAGCAGAACCTGGAACGTCCAGATCAAAAGAACGGCAGCTCACCCTGAAGGAAACATCAGAAAGGAAATTGCTCTGGGACATTAATGATCCGAAATCAATAAAATATCATTACTTGATTGGCGAAACGATTGCTTTGGACAACGAACCATTGTCACTTGTGGAACGAGTTGGATTTCAGAGACTTATGGCAAACGCTTTGCCCCATTATAAAGTACCTGGTCGCACTTACATGACCGAGAAAATTGTTCCGGATATATACAACAGAATTTGTGCTAAAATAGAAGCCAGTATTTCACAGGCAGCAGCATTATCAGTGACATCTGATATATGGACATGCCAGCACAATAACGAGAGCTTTCTGAGCTTCACTGCGCACTGGATATCTCCAGAGTTCAATCCGGAACACGGCGTTTTAGCTATGAAATCATTTCCTGGCTCACATTCTGGTATCAATATTGCAAAAGAACTCAATGCTATTACAGAAAGATGGAATATTCCTCAATCCAAGCTCCATTTACTTGTCCATGATAGTGGCTCTAATATGATAAAAGGTGTGCGAGATGCAGGATATGATTCAGGCAGGTGCTTGATTCATTCACTACATCGAGCTATAGATCATTTGCTAAAATGTCAACCAGAAGTACAACAGATGATAGCTGCTGCGAGACGAATTGTTACCCATTTTAATCATTCTGGCTTAGCAGAGCAGAAACTTAAATCTATTCAACAACAACTTAACTTGCCAAACCACCAACTAGTACAAGATGTGAGCACACGCTGGAATTCTACCTATTATTTAATGGAGCGATTATTAGAACAAAAGCGAGCTGTCTCCTTGTACTTACATAACAGATCATGAAACTTTAATAAATCTGACACATGCTCAATGGGAACTATTGAAACAGTGTATCGAACTCCTCAAACCATTCGAAGAAATAACAAAAATAACTAGCTCAGGTATCTCTTGCATCTCTGAAGTGATTCCACATGCAGTAACTTTATTAAAATATCTGGGAAAAGCAGAGACAGCTGAGAAAGTACCTAATTTAGTCACGATGACATCTTCACTGCAGGCCGAGCTAGAAAGGCGATTCAGCTTCGATGATAAAAACAAATATCTGGTTGCTACTTTTCTGGATCCTCGATTTAAAACGAGTTTTCTAGGATTGGTTCAAGCAGAAAGAGCAAGACAAAATATTCTTCTAGAAGCTCTAAAAAAAAGTTGTGATGAACTAAGTAGTACCGATGACGATTTTTCTCCAGCGCGTAAGAAAAGAAACTTGAATGAACATGATAGGACTGTTGAAATTGAAATACACGACAGTTTCTGGAACTGCTTTGAAGAAGTCGCTACAGATAATATGGGAAATGCTAATGATGAGGAGGACGTGGAGAAGAATGCTGTGGCAAACGAGTTGGATTTTTATTTGAAAATAGTTCGCCTAGATCGGAAGGCCGATCCTTACAAGTGGTGGTCAGCAAACGAAAAACAATATTCGGGTATTGTTTTTCGTTTGCTGACCACCACTTGTAAGGATCGGCCTTTCGAAATTTGCAAAAGTTTATCTTTCTTCGCCTGGAAGTAGCGTTTATAGTGAGAGGTTATTTTCTGAGGCTGGTAACGTTTACGATGAAAAGCGCAATCGTTTGCTACCAAAAAATGCTGAAAAGCTCGTTTTTATCCATCACAACTTACCACTGATTAATTTTAAGTACTAAAATGTTATAATTTTGAAATAAATACATAATTTTGAGTAAAATAACGTGTCTTTTTTTACATGATTTGCTATTCGGTGTTCGGCCGAATAGTACACACTATTCGGCCACATACCGAATAGCAAAAAAGTGGCCGAATAGGCCGAATACCGAATAGTTGCCGAATATTCGTGGCATCTCTAATATCAATGTATCTGGTATCGTTAGAAGCGTCGCGTTATTTCGGATAACATAGATAGGTAAAAATTTTAAAAAATATAATGGGAGAGCTATGGTTCATGAAATATAGAATAAATAATAAAGAAAAAAAATGGTGTTTTTTTTTTCATATAAATTTCACTACGTATGTTATTCTAGAGCTTGCTTATATAGTACCTACATAACAAAAATATATAACAGGCAAGAACTAAATCCCAGAGATCTTAATCACAATTAAAAAACCAAAATAATAATAGTTTCGCGTTATTATCCAATTTGCGCGATATCGATTTCCTAAAAAAATAAAGTTATCTTTCGTGGCACATTTGCAAAAATATCGTTTTATCACTAAAAGGTATGAAATAAAAAAAATAAATAATTAATAAAACACGCCTGCCTTGTCAAAAAATGAATTACAAAAATTGAACTAAAAAATTAAAAACAAGTTAAATATGCCCAAAAGTGGAAAACTGAAAACCAATATCTTCAGCGAAGTCGGGGGACCTGTAAAGAACTGTTCCAAGGAACCGTCCCCCGACTTCGCTGAAGATATTGGTTTTCAGTTTTCCACTTTTAATTTTTTAGTTGTTTTTATTTTTTTAGTTCAATTTTTGTAATTCACTTTTTGACAAGGGGTCGTTCGTTGGACGTCGCAGTGAACGGACGTGTCGCTATTGTTCTCCGTCAAATCCCCAAATATATTTTTTTATTGTGTACCGCACCGTGCGCGACAGATGTTTGCGCGAGTTTAACCATTCGGAACAGTGTTTATTTTGTTGTGTCTTGGTGTCGTTAAATAAAATCGCTAGAGCTGTACAAGGTTGGGGCGGTCTGGGCCTATATACGCTCCGGATCCCAGGCGAACCAACCAGTACAGACGAAGTACAACCCTGACCTGACCCTGAACCCGTCCAAGCTAATCCGGTGAGATCTTTCCATATCTGTTAGGGATCTGCTGAACAGTCCCGCTTTAACTGTAATACGTGTGTCAATCTAATACCCCTTAATCATACGTGTGTCAATCTAATACCCCTTAATCATCCTTTTAATCCTTGAACCCTCAACATTTACTCTGGGGTGCTGTTGGATGATAATACAACTATTCTAACCTTCGACCAACTATTGATCGAAGGTTCTAACTAACTGAGTTCTTGTATTTTATAATCATAACATTAAGCTAAAGTCCCAGTAACTACTTTAAACAAATTGACTTTCTCCTTAGCCTACAAAAATTACTCGCGAAATTCAAATGTTACGATTTTTGCAAACTACGACTCTGTTAGGTCGTATATAGATCAAAACGTATATCTCTAAGTAATATTTACTTTCTCTAACAATATTTCACTTTCATGCGGGCTTTAGCGTAACTGCGTTGACGTGGCGTGTTCGGCGCGCGTCTCGTAAGGAGTCCGCGTATCACTGGTCAGTTTCCCTCAGTCGTCAGTTTATTTAATTCGCCAGTTTCGTTGATTAGTCAGTTTTACTGATTGGTCAGTTTTTTTAGACAGTTGCAATGTTTGCCAGTTTTCGTCGAATCGTAAGTTTGGTACAGTTAAGGGAAAAAGATTCTACATGTTGATAATTTGGATAATGTGGATAATTTAATCTGTTGTAAGGAATATTAAAATCAATGTTCAGTTTATATTTTTAACATAACATATAATAAACCAATATTTAATTTTAAAAAATGTACTTTACTTCTAACATTACTTAACTGAAATCTGAATATATGTAATACGTAACGATATGTCGTTAATTCAAATTTAAAAAAATAGAGTCGGTTAAAATGGAAATTAATTCGAAAGAAAACCTTAAAACCTTTCTTTAAATCACGGATTTCAATTAATTTATTATTTTTAACATCTTTCAATTTATGTTTATAAGTCTTAGCCTTTGACCTGGTAAATTATGACATTCTGTGGCAAAAATTGTCGAATGATACTGACCTTCCCACTGGCAGCATTCATATTTTTAAATATTACTATGAGAGTCAGAAGAATTACGTTAGGTGGGCAGATGAGCGATTCAGTTTCATACGGACTGGATTGCGGAGTGAGGCAGGGGGGGTTAACTTCAACCAGTTTGTTTAACCGTAGGCATAACAGTAGATGCTAAACTTCAGTGGGGCCCTCATATATCAAGCCTAGCGGGAAGGCTCAGTTCGGCCGCTTACGCCGTCAGGAAAGTAAGACAATACACTGATGTTGATACAGCTCGTTTAGTATATTTTAGTTATTTTCATAGCGTTATGTCCTACGGTATTCTGCTGTGGGGCAAAGCCGCTGATATTCAAAATATATTTGTTCTTCAAAAACGAGCTGTTCGAGCAATTTACCAGCTAGGTGCCAGAGTGTCTCTGAGGGATTTTTTTAAAGATATTGGTATTCTCACGGTGGCATCACAATTCATCTTCGCCAACATCTTATATATTAGGCAAAATATACACTTATACATTAAAAACAGTGATATTCACAATATTAACACCAGAAATAAGGACAAATTACGTGCTCCATTTCACCGGCTTCACAAGGTTCATAACTCGTTTGTTGGGCTTGGTATTACTTTTTATAACAAGCTACCCTCTTCATTGCTAGATTTGCCTTTTAATGCGTTTAAAACTAAAGTAAAATTCAAACTTTGTTCAAGGGCATACTATTCTATCAACGACTACTTAAACGATAAGAATTGTTGGTCGCTGTGATTAACTCAAGACAATGTTTATGTTCATTCTCCAGAATTAGCTTACCTAGTGACAGGTTATATGAGTTCATATAATTGTTTATTTTATTTGACTGTATAAGTCAATTTATTTTAATTTTTATTTTCGTTTATTATTGACATAATCTTCTCATTACAATGTTTTTGTTGAGTTGTATTGCAATATGTGGTTAGCTAGCGACCTCGATAACTGATTATATTATTCTTACAACCGGCAGCAAGTTCGTCATGCTCCCTTAGATGTCACTGCTTGCGGTAGCGTCGGGGGTCGGGTTGCCTCCTTCCCTCAAATATGGCGAGGGGGGTAATGGCTGATTTTTGCGTTATGCTCGTGAACGGGTGCTGCTTGTGGTGACTGGTCGTCTTGCTGACCATTGTTTTGTTTTGTTATTAGTAATTAACTGTTTATTTATTTTAATTTGATGGTCCTAGTTCATCATTTGTGACTGTTACGGCTGTAGATATATGTAAGCGGGCACGCCCTTTATACTTGAAGGCTTTTACTTAGGTTTTAAGTTCTGTTTACGTTTTTATCTCTGCTTGAGAATAGTTTTCGGTCTTTTTCTTTTTTTGTTGTTGGTATAGTGGTGTGCTAGCTGACATATGGCTAATAATGTAATGTTTTGTGTTTCACGTGGTGTAAATTGTTTTGCATACTATTGTATAGAATCCATTATTTTCTCTAACTAAACAGACAGCTGTGCTGCTGGGGAGTTTGTTGGCCACTTCTTCTTCCCAGCTAAAGCACTAGGAAGTGGCGAAGGTTGGGCGTTTTGGGGGACTGTCTTATGTAATTTTGACGTTCGAAAAGTGCTGATCCTCAGCCTAGTTTGAATAAATGACTTTTGATTTTGATTTTGATTTTGAACCTGTATATAGACCGGCTCCGGCCGGTCACCATGGTTGGATGTTCTGTTGATGGAAGGATGATCAATAACATAAGTTATGCTGATGACATAGTGCTGCTCAGCCCATCAATCTGCGGTCTAAGAAAACTGATGGCCGTCTGTGAGAGTGATGCGGAGGCTCATGGATTGAGGTATAATGCCACTAAGAGTGAAGTTATGGTGTTCAAAGTAACTAAAAATACACCTGCAAATACTCCACCTGTCAACGTTGCGTCTAGAATTCCGTTGCAGGTGGTCACTCAGTTTAAATATCTCGGTCATGTGGTCACGGATGGTCTTACGGACGACCAAGATATTGATAGAGAACGTAGGGCGTTGGCGGCTCGATGCAATATGCTTGCTCACCGGTTTGCGCGGTGCACGAAGGAGGTAAAGCTAACTCTTTTCAGAGCTTATTGCCAGACGTTTTACTCGTGCAGCCTGTGGGTTAGGTATACGCAGAAGGCCTACAGCGCCCTGCGTGTCCAATATAATAACGGACTCAGGATGTTGTTGGCTCGCTTTTACAGCGCATCAAGCATGTTTGCTGAAGCGAGACTGGATGACTTTTATGCCATCATGCGCAAGCGAAGTGCATCTACATATGCTGCGGCGATTCCGAGGTAGTCCGAACAATATTTTAGGTACACTGGCGGACAAAATTGATGGGCCGTTTATTAGGCACCTGGCTGGGAGACATGTGCGTACAGACGTACATGTGCAAAATTAATTGTTTTTATTTGTCATGTCACTTTTGTTCTAATTTATTTTTCACTAACAATAGGTTAAGACGCTGACAACACCTAAACCGCGGTCACTGTCAGATTGCATAGAAAAGAAAGAGAAGCGCGACGACAAAACGCTTGTAATTTATTGCAAAATATGAAGTAATTATCTATTTACTCAGAATTGAGTTGAGTAATCGAAAATAAAAAACAACCAAGTTCTGCATTAGAATAAGACGTACTTGTTATTAATTAAATACGTAATTTATGTTGATATTATAATACAGATATTTTGGATTAGAACTCAAGGTAAGAGGTTAGTTTAACGTTAGTTTGTATCGAGATTTTTTTTTCAAAACGTGTTTTGGTGACAACCAAGTTCTGGGAAATATGTTCAAAATTAACATATATTTTTTCCGCTACCACAAACTATACAGATTTGGCAATTTTCTTTCTTAAGAGAAGCCTATTTTGGTCAATTGGGTCTTGTCAGCGCCTTAAGGCAATACTAACACATTATGGATCCTGTAATCTGAAATAAAGAGTTATTATTATTAAAATGTACCATCGCAAAATATTTCTTTAACACCGGCAGCTAATTAATTTAATGCATATGGTTTCTGACTGTACTTTGGCTGACGAATTGAATAAAACTGACGAATCGACGAAAACTGGCAAACATTGGAAAATGTCGAGTTAACGCAACTGCCTAATCGGTAAAACTGACCAATCAGTGAAACTGGCTAATCAACGAAACTGGCGAATTAAATAAACTGACGACTGAGGGAAACTGACCAGTGAGACACGGACTCCTATTACTAATATGTAGCAAGCCTAAGAGGAACCAATGGAGGAACTATGGCCGTGGTAATGGCCGCCAAGGGCGACGAAGTCCGCCTGAGCATCTGGTTGACCATTACCTGCCGGAGCTGTATCTGATAAATGCGCAATTCCGTGAAACGCTCCATTCGCTTGGGCAGAGGTAGTTGAAAGCACACCGCGAGGTTTTAATAAGACTGAAGCTGTCCGAGCCGGTAGCTACTCTAGCTACTGCGAATTGAGTCGGTCTAGCTAGATAATGGTGCCGATTCCCTTGTTCACAAACTAAACTAAATTTAAGTTCAGTGCATCTTTTTCTTTCTATATCATTAAGAAAAGGACAGAAGATCAATTTTACTTTAGTCCTGTACATACGATAGAAAAAAATCACGAAGATACCTCTAAAAATTATTTTAACGATTAAAAACCATACTAATATACATGCAATCATTCTGATTTTTGTCAGATTATTCTACAAGCAACATTTTAGCATAATAGTGTTTTAATTTTTTTATCCAATCAATAGATTTTTTGTAAATAGAGAATTGCTTCATATTTTGCAATAAAGGACATTGACCATCCATGTATGGGAGTTGGGCCAAGTGTTGCCTAGAATGAACACATAGTGCATTATGTACCTTAGGCTAACACTACTCTGTAAACGAAAGCTCATCAAAATCTATTCGAGGAGATATGAGAAAAAAATATTTTTTGTTAAGATTTTTTATTGGTGAAGAATTAAATCCAATGGTACGTACCGCAGTAATTATTTTAAACAATTACTCACTTTATTATTACAATCAAGTATTTCATGATTTCTGACATTCAGAATTGATTTACATTAATAATACTCACAGTTATCTACTTGACATTAAACAATGAATTACTAACATTGATATTATTACATTATTCGTTTACATCGTATGATCTATAATTATTCACTTAATCGTCATCATCGTCATCGATGATAATTGTATCGAGAAATAGAGCAGGACGCCTAATAACGTCTTGGTGCCTAGCCCAGCCTAAAAACCAAACTAGGCACATAATGTGGGCACAACAGCCAATTGTTCTGCGACCTGTGAAACATGAGCAGCAATAGTTTCTTATGCACTCTATTCCAGGATTGTCCTGCAGGGCTAACATGACACACGCGACAATTACTCACTCTCGCGTGAGTAATTTTTGTCTATTTCTGTCAGTTTTCTCGTTTTCTGACAGCGCTGCCATACAAAATACTCGACTCGTTCTGTCAAACTCGATATTTTCTCGACAAACCCTAACATGGCACCTAAGTTATCTCGTATTTTGACAATTCAACACGAGATAATCTTCGATTCTGCTGTCATTTAGTCGTCCTCGATTTTGACGACGAGAAGAGTAGACAAAATTATAATACAAAAAATATGGCATTCATGGGGACTGGTGACAGAAATGAAAACTTAAAACTTTGGAATAACATATATAAGTATATATATGCGTATATATGTACGTACACAGGCCGCTCCGCGACGCCAGTCTGATGCACACGTTACATTAGTATGTCGGTGACTTGGGTAGCATGTTGGTGCCGCAGTCTGCATGTCGGTGACGCGGTGTGCATGTTGGTGACGCAAATTGCATGTCAACAAGTGCTTTCGGAATGTCGGTGACGCAATTATCACGGCGTAAGTCGATTGGCATTTCGTAAAGCTGCTAGCATTTCGGTGACGCTGTTAGCATGTCGTTGACTCTGCCAGCACGTCGGGCACGCTGCTAGCAGGTAGGGCACGCTGTTAGCATGTCGGTGACTCAGTTAGCGTGTTGGTGACGCATTGAGCATATTGATGACGCATTGAGCATGTCGGTGACTCGGTTAGCGTGTTGGTGATGCATTGAGCATATTGATGACGCATTGAGCATGTCGGTGACTCGGTTAGCATGTCGGTGACTCGGTTAGCGTGTTAGTGACGCATTGAGCATATTGATGACGCATTGAGCATGTCGGTGACTCAGTTAGCATGTTGGTGACGCAGATAGATATTCAAGGGATGCTGTTCATATGTCAGTGACGCGGCTAGGATGTCGGTGACGTGGTTAGTATGTTGGTGACGCGGTTAACATATTGGTGACGCGAACCCACAGGTTTTTCCCCTAACAAAAATGGCTCACTCATTTTCGTTTCCGTCATTTTGTATTTTAATTTCGGCATGCCATAGAAAAATATTAAATTTTAATAAAAAAATCGGTTACACAAAAAATTACAACATAAATTAATAGAGGTGGATGTAAAATCATTATAATAAGTACATACTAATTCCATGCGTAAAATTTATCGAATGAGCCGATGTTGCTAAAATAAAAATGATTTGTTTTTAATAATTTGCTACATTGGTTTCTCGTCGCGAGATAAAGAACTGTCAAAGTGCCTTTCTCGAGTTTACTCACGCTTAGCGGTCATGTTAGGCATTCGGATGACGTCAGAATAGTAGACAAATTTCGACAAATCGAGAAAGAGAGCGTTCTCGCGCTTGTCATGTTAGCCCTGCTGATGTATCAATATGTAGCAGTGGTACATTTTCGACGATACATGTCTACTCTTTATGTGTGCTCTTATGAGTTGGACATTACTGGAAGGCATAGTAAATGCTGACAGATCGTTAAGATCTCCGTTATATTGTTGGATAAGAAATGATCCACTGCTGCGTACATGTTCACTGTAGTAACTGGGTGCAAGTTTTATTTGGTAGGTGCCTACAGCGAAAAGGGTCAATTCTTCAGCGGTCAATATTGGAAATGCGGTAACATTATTCTGCTCAACAGTAATATTTTCGAAATGGGCTCTATTTTGGTTTAATCTTTTTTCGTCCACGTAATCTGCCAAGTTATTGGCAACATTCAGTCGCTCTCTAGCTATTTTTATAAAATCGCTTGCATGGGGACTGTCTATTATGTCGACGTGAAAGGCATTCGTTAAAGCCGCAGCGATTTTAAGGTCTGTGAAAAAATGGCTCATGGCTACATTAAAATATTCATGACGAAAAATCTTAAAATCACGTTTCAGCCTCCCATTTACTACCTCAACAGGCCACCGGCAAATGGTGTGCACCATTCTTGATTTATTTGCCTGGTTTGTACTCAATTGAGTAGCTCTTCTTGCCTGAGATTCTGGCATTATGCCAACATATCCATGGGATTCCAACATGGGTATAGAGTCACGAAACCCTCTGTCTAAAATAAATATATCACCGAACTGTAACAGCCAATGAATAACTCTACCTGGACCATCTAAAAGATTATTTAAAATAGTAGCGTCATTTTGAGTCGCTTGATAAGGTCCAGAAATATCGATAATGTGCCCGTCACATGTAACAAATAAAAATGGTTTAAGTAGGTTTCTGTACTTGTGGAAACTGTACGTGACTTTTTGAAATGTGAAGTTACTGCTCTTTTGGATGTACATATAAGTTCCATCGCAGATTATAATAGCTTTCTCATTATTAGCGAACAAAGCATTAGGAACCGCTAGATTTCTTTCTATTATCTGTTCTCTGGTCATGTGATCGAAACCCAAGTGGCGAGGAACAAAATCACTTTCTAGGCATTCCCTAGCTGTTTTCATCTTCCGTTCGAGAGTCGTTCGCGACATGTTAAAAAACCTGGCGAGTCTTTCATTCGATTCCCCAGTTCTAAGTTTAGACAGAAGTATACCTAGTGCTGTCCGTGGACATCGGCATCTTTGTGCTAATTGTGTAGTTTCATTGAACAGCCTTTCGAATTCGTCACGAGTGCGACCAGTCGAATAAAATAATTCGGCATCATGTTGCTGATTAAGATTTTCAAAATCTATAATGTGGCTTCTGGGTAGTTTTAATAATTCCAACATTTCGAAGACTTGTTGGGGATTAAAATGAAAACAACGATTTCGTGCAGTGAAAAGATCATCCCAGGAGTTGTCTTCTAAATGTTCCTGGCACACGCGTGCATGTGCTGGAATAAAGTAATTGTGGTTTATGAGCAATTGCACTTTTAGACTTTTCGGAACTCGAAGACGAGTATTGTTTGTACAATTGTATACCATACAAGAAGTTGATGTGTTCGGGGCTCGGCAGTAATTCTCAGGAAGCCTAAACGTTACGTTTTCCACTGCCGGCGGATCTTCTAGAGCAGGCGCATCTTCCACAGCAGGTATATCTTCCACAGCAGGTATGTTCTCCACAGCAGGCACACCTTCTACAGCAGGCACATCTTCCACTGCAGGCACACCTTCCACTGCAGGGAGCGTTAGCCTTCCTCGTCGAGCTCTTGTCTAACAACCATGGCAGATATGTTCGCTGTTATCGAATGTTATCTGGAAATAAAAATAAAAACTTGAATACCGTAACAGCCAAACTCAAGGCCGTGAAAATAGTACTCAAGTTAGATATCGTGTCGTACACGTCAAAAGTGAATAATTGGGCCTACAAAAATCGCAATCAATCACTTAGTTCAATTAATCACCTATGGCAATCACCATGCGTTACGAAACGATCACGACAGTCGAAAGTCGTTTTGGTAGCCCCTAAGATCATAATATTTAACACGTGACATTTACATGAACGGTCCTGACAGTGTTCAGTGGATTCAATTTGACTACCGCTTAGTGATGTTATACTTAAAAAGTACTTACCTCATGTGGAGTTAAAGCTTGAATTATGTTTTGAACCGTATGATGATGGTTGTTCTGTAGATTACGAGTTAACGTGTGTCTTCTGGTTCTTTCCACAGAACGGTTACAAAGTAAACATACCCTGTTGTGTGGTTGATACATTGCTCAGAACACTTAGCACTTCGAAAATAAACTCAATCTAAACGCAATATGTAGCACTACGATAGTCCAAATGAAAAGCCAGGTCAATGGGTGAAACAATACAAAAGTCTAAGTAAAGCCAAGTCGTTAAAAATAATGGATGAAATAAAAATGCGCACAGTACACAACGGATCACGGGTGAAGTTAGACTGCAGTGCGAAATCAGTGGCGCGCGCGCAAGCAGGTACAGACGCAGGTATATGCATGAGAGAGACAAACATATACATAATCTAAATGTGCGCATGCGAGACAGCATATTTTTCACAACTCTGATTGTGTTGCAACTCTCAGCCGGTAAGCATTCATTAGAACTGGTTTTCGAGCCGAGCGAGATTACTTTTGATGGAATCTGATTGTCATGGAGTTACATATTATTTTTATGCGAAAACATTTTATTAAAATAATAGTTAACTAAAATCGTCCCGAAAATCTTAAAAACAAAACTAAAAAAAAACCCTGGGACCGATTTTTTTTTTTATATTTTTTAAAATTATATGTTAATGCAAGTAATCATTTGGAAGTACTCCCATGTCTGGGCAGCATATGGCCCAGAACCGGTCAATGTCCTTTACCTTTCCCTCAACCGTCCCGCCTCCTCTTTCGCGAGCCTTACTGCTTCGCAGAAGGAGGTGCCCATGCCCTCTCGCTCCGTACCATGGCCTGAACCAGGGCCGGACGCGAGAGATCTCTGCCGCCGATCGCCAAAATTCTATAGATTATAAATATTATAATGCTTGTTTTTCTCATTTCAGATAAGTATACTTATATACAATAGTGTTTGTTGTTTTTTAAATAATTTGTTTTATTTCTAGTTTATTAGTTTTATTAATATATATATGTATGTATGGAATCGACTCATTACTAGCTTTTATTTGATATCAATATTGTTGTAATTTATTTTAAATAAACCTTCCCTTTTGTTTTTTTATTTGCAGATGCAATATTTATATAAATCTTATATAGCCTGTCACTCCCACAATGAAGTTGAATCTAACGACACCTCGTAGGTTAAAATCCATCAAGCCGTTTAGGCTACAGAGCGTGCCAAAGAAATAGACATACATACATACATGCATACATACCTCCTGGGGCAGTCGGGTAAAAAACCGGCAGTCTGCGATGTCGTAGCTCCCGAACGAATGAACCGATTTTGATTTAGTTTTTGTGTTTGAAAGGTGACGTAGTCCAGAGTATTCTTAGCATTATTAAATGAAAATCGTTTCATACAAATAACTTGTATGAAGTGAGAATTCTTATGAATAAACTAAAGGAAAAAAAAATGAGACATTTATTATCAATAACACAATAGAGGCATTTATTATCAATAAGTCACCAATCATGTTTCAACATGAGAGTAAAGGGTCGTGTCAACTGTCAACTGATAGTTAGATAACAGCAGCGCATTTGTTTACATAGCCAAGTGACGTCATGACCACAGAGCAACATGGCATCCACTGCGTCCAGCGTTTTCGCCAAACTACGCGCGAAATTTGAAAATGTAAAATATAAATGCATTTTTATGGCAATAATCGATTGAATAAAAATTTTGTGATTTTGTTTTGGGGATATTAGCACCATAGAATTTAATTAAAACACTTTTCAAAAATGGGTGTAAGACCCTATTGTGAGACATGTAGGTCATTTTCGCCCATGGGCGGAAAATGTAACATGGGAGGTAATGTAATCGACGTATTTGCTTGGTCGTCTAACATTACTTCACGCTAAAGAAAGCCTTTGATTGGTCTACAAAAATCTAGTAGGCTACGATTTTTTTTTCTTTAATTTTGATTTTAGCGTGCGGTTTTGGTAAATAGATTTTAGTTTTGCCATAAAATCACAACTTTGAATTTCATTCATCTAAAAAAATCTAGTAAGCTATGTTTTTTTTTTCATTTTGATTTTGACGCAAGGTTTCGGTAAATAGGTTTTAGTTTTGCCATAAAGTCACAACGTTGAATGTGTTTATTGGTCGCAACTGACAGTAGCTAAATAGATGACAAAATAACTTATTTGTCTGACCCAGAATCGGCGCCATGATTGTTTCTTGTTGTATGCATGAAATGTTTGATTGAATATTTTTGTTTCCTTGTATGTGTAAGGAAAAGCACTATGTGATAATCGAACCCGGAAATATGTGGTATCTATAGCTCTCTGGTGTGGTTTACAACCCTCGCCTACGGCTCGGGCCGTAAATGTACAATCGTGAATACATCTTTGACCTCTTGTAACACAAATTACTATTAAATAAGGACACCAACAAACAGTTTTGTGAACCAGAAATAAAGCGACATTGTTAAAAATCAAAGACAAAATCAAACTGAAATAAAAGATATCGTAAAACCAACCAAGACAAAATCAAATTAAAAGAAAATAAATCGTAGCCTACTAGATTTTTGTAAACCAATCAAAGGCCTCCTGTAGCGTGAAGAGACGTTAGACGACCAATCAAATACGTCGATTACATTACTTCCCTTGGGTGATACTCGTAATGTAAAATTTTCGCCCTTGGGCGAAAACGACCTACTTTTGCCCCTATTATGGGGGATCAAAACAACCCTTTACGAGTAGGTGTGACGAAAATCATTTTACCTGTCTCCTTGTCATATAATTGTATGAAGACTTAATACTGCTTTACTTATGTTTACTGTGACAGTTCTATGTTGTGGCATGCCACGATACGGCGGCACTGCGTTCCATTGGCCTAATTGATTTACTCTTTTTACCTATCTATATCCAATCTAAATATGTAAGTAGATAAATGTGTAATTAATTTAAAAAATATTTTTTTAATAAGTTTTTATTTTTTTTATCGTCACTAAAAATGTCGGCACAATGAATTTTTTATTAAGAAATAAATGACTTATGACTTAGATTTTTGACACTAGCCGCATAGAATGTGGTTTCTAATTTGCCAACGTAAATTCGTAGGCGTGTCTAATAGTAACAAACTATAGATTTGCTGCATGCGAATCTATAGCTTGTTACTACGCCGCTGAGTTGTAATGCTGGCGGCATTACAACTCAGCGGCGTTGTTGCCACTATACACGTACGAATCTACGTTGGCAAATTCGAAACGAAAGCACTTAGTTTCGCGTTCTGGCGAAGAAAGGTACCTCTAGGTAAGCATATGCAGCTTGTAGGTAGGTACCTACTTAGGTACGCATATTGTTTACACGTACCTACCTATACTTTTTTCAAAACGCTTGATTGATTGTTAGAGTAGTTTCGGGTATTATGGTCTGGTCGGCCAATATGGACTACTACTATTTTTCCTAATTAAACCAACGCTAGCGTTTAACTTATCTGCCATGTTCGAGCAACCCCACCCCTCGCCCCCTCAGTCAATCCATGCAGCACTGCGAGTGCGCGTGTGTCCTGCATGCGCTACTATCCAGAACTACGTATTTCGATGTTATTTTGTGGTATGTTTCAATCACTTTAGTTATTCGAATTAGGAATGTTTTTATATTGTTAGTGCAAGTTTTTGTAGGCAAACCCTTAATCTGTAGTGTGGTAACAGTTTTGTATGCATATTGTTCGCTGGCTTTTAGGTTAAATTTTACTTGTCAAAAACGTTCCTGCGGCCAATATGGCTCACCAGGTAGAGGGCTAATATGGCCTAGGCCATATTGGCTGCATTATGATTAAATAATTAGTATTTTTTTAGCTGTGCGAAATAAGAAAATGGGTTCACTTAAGGACCGCTAAATAAATATGCTTCCGATGTAATAAGATATTGGGTTAGGAACAATACACGGCCACTGACGCATTATGATATGATGGAAGTTCTTGGACATGCGTATTTACGTGCCCAAAGCGGAGAGATAGCTGTTAGTGGTTTTCGTGCAACAGGACTATATCCTGTTGACATTCTCGTTCATTGTCCACGTCTACAAAATTTGTTTAAAGACCACGATTTTATAGACATGGACAATGAACGAGAATATAGCATTAGCAATCAAGAAAACATCGTACCAGAACCTATAACTACATCTTCTACTCCTGCAAAAAAAAATGAATCTGCTAATATAAGATCCGCCGTAAATGAACCCATTATGAGTCAGAACAAAACTTCACCTGTAGGCTCTGAACAAATTATGGTTACTATCACGATGTCTCCACAGCCGTCGACTTCTAGAGACCAGAATTTTATAACACCATTCCAATTATTCCAATATTATAGAAATAGCACCTAGAAAAACTAGTAACCGAGGCAGAAAGCCTTGTAAGTCAACATTGCTGACTTCGTCCCCGTAAAAAAGAGAATTGGAAGACACCTTAAAGAAGAAAAACGAAAAGGCTGCTACAGATAAATGCAAAAAACAGAATGGCAAAGGTGAAAGACCAAAACAATGGATGTACAAATATCTAGCTCGGAGGAAGAAAATTAACCATTGTACGAGGACAGCTCTGATGAAAGTCCGATAGACGTAATGTTCCTGATGCGAAGTGCTTATATTGGGAGTCTCTCTATTCAATGGACAACAAAGGTGAATCATTGATTCAATGCCTATGTTATAAGCTATGGGCTCATGAAGAATGCTCAGGAGTGGAAACTGACATTTTTTACTGTGAATATTGTTCCACAAAATAACTTGCACTTGTTTGTATTGATTGCTCTGGTGGGCAATATGGCTCACGCCATTTACGGCCAATATGGCCCTAGGCTATATTATCCTACCATGTTCAGATTTCGCTGATTGTTCAAGTTTACGAAAAATTATATTTTTAGTTATTCTTTGAAATTATACTGCCTTAAGCTTCTAGTAATTGATTACAGATTAGTTTAACGACTTAATTTACAAATAAAGACTGATTGATTTCATACACTTCGAGTTTTATTTCCAAAAAGGCTTATGGTGTGCCATAATACCCGAAACTACTCTACTAATAAAATTTTCTCTTTTAAAACTCGATTTACCATTTCATTCTTTGTATTCTCCTCTTGTATTTTATTTTCACGTTTCGCTTATAGCGTCTTTTTTTGTATTTTTTTGATTTGATAAATAAACATACGTTATTAACACAAATATTCCCTATGTATTATTACTACTAACTAACTTTATAGTATATTTTCAATATTTTCTAATGGTTATGTCACCAACAAAAAATGCGGGAAAAAGTGGTACAGCATGTCGATTCTGTATAAATCTCACCGTGAAAACTCGCGTGGAGAGTGACCAAACATTACATTTATAATCATAATCAAGATTTTAATAATATTTTTATGCTAATTCTATTGATCATTTTATAATAATTCAAACTAGTATTTAAGTGTTGAAACGTTACTTTTTAGGGTTTTTTTTTAAATAAAATATCGAAACAGAAATTCAGTCAGAAACTCAATTTTGTTTTTTTATTCCAAAAGGTTTGAAAATTTTCGCTGCCGCCATCTTGCTTTTTAATGTTGACCTCACTATCGGATTTAACACCCCCGAAAACCATGAAACCGAAACCCATGATGAAAAATCTGAATATTTTCGCAGCCGCCATCTTGCTGTTTAGATTTGACCTCACTATCGGCTTTAACACCCCCGAAAACCATGAAAACGACACCCATAATGAAAAATCTGAACATTTTCGCAGCCGCTATCTTGCTTTTTATTAATTTTGACTACACTATCGGCTTTAACACCCCCGAAAACCATGAAAACGACACCCATGATGAAAAATCTGAACATTTTCGCAGCCACCATCTTGCTTTTTAATTTTGACCTCACTATCGGATTGTGGATGTAACACCCCCGAAAACCATGAAAACGATACCCATGATGAAAAATCTGAATATTTTGCAGCCGCCATCTTGCTTTTTAGATTTGACCTCACTATCGGCTTTAACACCTCCGAAAAACATGAAAACGACACCCATAATGAAAAATGTTTGTAGCCGCCATTTTGGATTTTGGTATAAATGTGGTAAAACCAAATTTTTGTTTATCGCGCATTTAAAAATAAAAAAAACGGCAAATTAAAAAAACCTCAGCTTGATATTATTATCAGCGCCTCACGCGCAAGCGCGGCGTGATCTTTTAGGGGTCTCTCTCTCGTTTCGCGATGTGTAAGCCCCTAAACAAGACTGCCTCGTCTGGTTGTAGAAGGTTACGGGTCCATTAATTAAAGTCTTTCGTCAAGTTAATAATGTTTGTATTTATTACATTGAAAACCCTTTAAGACAACCTTCTACGCGGACCGATGTAATGTCACTGGCGTCCATTCATACTTCTCGCTTGTATACCTTTTGCTTATCAAGTGTTCTGCCTTTCATATTTACATTGTGTCCCTACACTACATCCCCCCAAAATTTGTAAAAATAAAATTTTATTTAATTACTATTATCTTAAAAGTAGGTACTAAAACATAATACAATTTATACTTATGAATAGGTACTAGGAATTTGTATCGTAGGGTTATTTATAAATAACGTATACTGTTACATCCTGTAGGGACAGAGAACAACGAATATTAAGGTTACCTTACAACTATGGTCCCTTTGTTAACATTGTTGATATAATAGAAATTTGTTTCATATGAATTGTTTCATTGTTATCTTATATTTATATCTTTGTTCTTAGTATTTACAAAGAAATTGCTTATCGACAAATGAGTACGTGTGACCGTTGATTAATTTAGTAATAATGCACAAGTTGTTCTTTGTTATATTTAGTTTGATCAATACTAGTTATTGTGCGGGCTTTGTTCGTCATTCATTTATTTATTTTAACAATAATAGTCACTGTTGTTTGTTACACCATCGGTCCTTCATTTATTTATTTAAAAGAAAGCACAATGGTCACTGTTATTTATTACAACATCGTACGTTAGGATAGTGTTTACAGGTTAAATCTGACTGGCGGCTTAACAGTACGTCCACTGCTGGTTTTCTTGTACAATATAGACTTCTCATTATTCTTATCTGGAGGTACTATGCTATGGTCTGGATTTGTGCAAACATTGCTAGTTTCTGAATGCTCATTAAGTACATATGCAGGCTTTAACCTATCTATTGATATACCACTTTTCCTGTTTGGTAGCTGAATTACGTATACTTTGGGTGTTCTTTCTATAACGCGATAGGGACCATTGTACGTAGGCGTTAATGGTGGGCGTATGGCGTCATTGCGAACAAATACATACTCACAATTTTTTAAGTCATTATGCACAAACAGTGCGCGTGAGTCTCGTGAAATACGGGGTACAGGTTTGAGTTTACTAATGGTATTTTTAATGTTTTCCAATAGCGTATGGTTGTCGTACTGTTGCATGTCAGAGATATTGTAGAAATCTCCTGGTAAGCGAAGCGTTTGTCCGTATACGTATTCTGCGGGACTCGTGCCATTGTCGCTTCTTCCTACTGCGCGTAGTCCTAATAATACTGTAGGCAGTTCATTACACCAGTAATGGTTGTTTTCTAGTCGTGCCGTTAATGCTGATTTCAATACTCTATGCCAACGTTCTACAATACCATTACTCTGTGGGTGGTATGGTGTAGTACGCATTTTCTTAATACCCATTAGTTTCATTAATTGTTTAAATAGCGCACTCTCGAATTGACGACCTTGGTCGCTTGTAATTCTTTCGGGACAGCCAAATCTGCTAATCCATGTGTCGTAGAATACCTTAGCTACTACTTCTGCTGTGATTTCTTTGACTGGTATCGCCTCAGGCCAACGTGTACACCGGTCAATTATAGTTATTAAGTACCTATTTCCATCATGTGATAATTTTAGAGGTCCGACTATGTCGATATTTACATGTTCAAAACGTTTACTTTCTGAATATTGCTGTAAGTCTGAAACAGTATGTCTAATTATTTTGCACTTTTGGCAAGATATGCAATACTTTGCCCACCGGGTGACGTCTTTATTGAGGCCGGGCCAAAAGAACCTTTGTGCAACTAACTTGCGTGTTGCCCTAATACCGGGATGACTAACATTATGTATCGAGTCGAATGCAATTTTTCTATAACTTGGTGTTAAATACGGTCTACATGAATTAGTTGAATTTTCGCAATATACAGCTGTTTCGCAATTTGGCATAAAGTATTTCTTTATACATAAATTATCGTTTGATCCTTTCAATAGCTGTGTGAGCTCGGTGTCATTCACCTGAGTTCGTCCTAATTCCGCAAAATCAAGTACAGTCGGGCAGTCGATTGTTTGAATGCGCGATAAGAAATCTGCGCCAGCGTTTTTCTCGCCTTCTATGTACCTGATTGTTGTAGTGAATTCGCTAATGAATAAAAGTTGTCTTGTACGTCTAGGTGTTTCGGAGTCACTTTGTAGTTTGCTAAATGCGTATATTAACGGCTTGTGATCCGTGAATATAGTCGGATTATTACCTTCAAGTAGATATCGAAAATGCTTAACTGCCAAGTAGATTGCTAATAACTCCCTGTCGTACGTAGAGTACTTTTGTTGGGCTTTTGTGAACCTCTTTGAAAAGTAGCTTAATGGTTGCCAGGAGTCGTTAATTTTTTGTTGCAATACCGCGCCTGCACATGTGTCTGAAGCATCGGTCATAAGAGCTACAGGCACATTGGAATTCGGATGAGATATCATGACAGCATTCTTTAAACCTAGTTTACACTGTTCGAAGTCCTTAGTCGCCTTGTCGTTCCAATCGATAATAGTCTTATCCTTTCGTTTAGCGCCTATCAGGAATTCATTTAAGCTTGCTTGGTGACTAGCAGCGTTGGGTATACTCGCCCTATAGAAGTTTACCATACCTAAAAATTGTCTGAGCTTCTCTACCGTTTCCGGTCGTGGATAGTCTAGAATAGCCTTAACTTTACTTTCTAGGGGTTTGATACCCTCTGTTGAAACTTCGTAACCTAAAAAGTCAATTTTAGATTTACCAAATTCGCATTTTGCCAAATTTATGGTGATACCAAACTGTCTAAATCTCTCGAATACTTTACGTAACTGCATTTTGTTCTCGGCTATACTATCGCTTGCTATGATTACGTCATCGACGTAGCTGAATAAGAAATCTAGGCCATATAATACATTATTGTTCATGAACCGTTGGAATGTTTGACTCGCGTTTCGTAGTCCGAAGGTCATACGCGGGAATTCGAACAATCCAAATGGTGTGATAATTGCTGTTTTTTCTATGTCTTCCTTAGCTACCCTAATGCAATGGTATGATTTGTTGATATCTAGTTTGGTGAAGATTTTTTTACCTGAGAGCACGTAAGTAAAGTCATGTAGGCGTGGAACGGGGTATCGGTCCGGCTTGGTGATGGCGTTTAGACGCCTGTAGTCACCACATGGTCGGATGTCCCCATTTTTCTTTGCTACTACATGCAGAGGTGTCGCCCACTCGCTTTTGGACGGCCTGCAAATGCCCATCTCCTGCATGCGCCTAAATTCTTCCTTTACCTGGTGATACCTGTTCGGAGGAAGTGGCCTAGCCCGTGCATGTACTGGAGGTCCAGTAGTTTCAATGTGTTGGAAAATGTTACAACTATTATTGTCTGTCTCATCATCCTTGAATGGCCTAGGTTTAGTAACGTCTGCATGCTCCGATAATAAATCGTGATACTTATGATTACTGTCTACGATGCTAACTGTGGGTTCTGTGCATTTTACTATGCAACCTATCGTATTCAAATCGGTTCGCTTATCTATTAACTTATGAGCATTCAGATCTACCAATAAAGTGTGATATTTTAAAAAATCAGCTCCGATTATCGGTTGTGTTACATTTGCAATTATAAATGTCCATCTCAATGGCCTTCTTAAACTAAGATTTAATTCTAATGTTTTTGTGCCGTATGTCTGAATTTCAGAACCATTTGCTGCATATAACTTGTACTTATAATTATAATTATCTGTTACGCACCTTTGTCTTTTGGTCACTGGTATTACACTGACGTTCGCACCTGTGTCGATGAGGAAACGTATGCCGGAAGTAATGTCCGTTACACATAGGCGGTGATTTGACGTGTCGATGCAGTTTTCCGCCGCTGACTGCATCGCTCCTAATTTCCCGATATCTGTGCTGACGATGATGATTTCTCCTGTTTCCAGTTGCAGGGCTGTACGCATTTGTTCGCCTTGTCGCCAAAACGGAAATGGTAGTAACAGGCCCAGTGTGGTGTCTGCGGGTTACGTCTTTGCGCTGAAACATTGTACCGTCTGTTTCCCGATTGCGATCGTTGTCTAGCGCCATGCTGCTGCCTCCATGTCGATCTACCTCTCTGTATCTCCTCAATTGTTTCGCGTAGTTTTGCTATTTCCGCAATAATTAGATAGTTGTTACTTGGTGACGTGGTCGTGCTCACTCCAGCTATTGATACATCGGGTTTCGCCATTTCCATCACCTTGTCAGCCATCTGTGCTAATTTATTGATATCTGCGATTTCACTTACAGTCAGTACCGCCCGTACTGAAGCTGGTAAGTGTCCGATCCATAGTATCCGTAGTGTGTCCTCTGGAAATTTGTCTTGTGCAAGATCCTGCATTTTTCGTAGCATTTGTGATGGTTTCTGTTCCCCAAGTTCTATTTCGCTGAGTAATTTTTGTACCTTACGAATTTCCGACTCTTCGTACACGGTCAAGAGCCTTTCCTTTAATGTTGTGTACGCTTTTTCTTCTGGTGGGTGTAGGATTAGATCGGCGACCTGTTGTACGTTGTCTTTGCTAAGTTTTGCCACCACGATATTAAACTTTGTGCGTTCCCCTTGCTTTTGATTCGCCATTATCGCTTCGAATTGACCGAACCATAGTCGTGGTTGGTCTGTCCAGAAGTCAGGAATTTGCGTCTTAAACGTGATTTGTGCTATCTCACTGTCTCCCTCCTTGCATTGCGGTGCCGGTTCTTGACCTGACTGCTGCTCTAGACCCATGTTTACCCGTAACGTTTACTGATTGTTATGTAAAAATATGGTACGCGTACGCGTATGTACGCGGCACTCACGACGTTAAAACGTATTGCACTAACTATTTCACTATTGTTCACGTGTAACTTTTAACGCGGGTCACCACTTTAGGGGTCTCTCTCTCGTTTCGCGATGTGTAAGCCCCTAAACAAGACTGCCTCGTCTGGTTGTAGAAGGTTACGGGTCCATTAATTAAAGTCTTTCGTCAAGTTAATAATGTTTGTATTTATTACATTGAAAACCCTTTAAGACAACCTTCTACGCGGACCGATGTAATGTCACTGGCGTCCATTCATACTTCTCGCTTGTATACCTTTTGCTTATCAAGTGTTCTGCCTTTCATATTTACATTGTGTCCCTACAATCTTATTACTTCACCCGATTCTCGTAACCATAGTAACCACCGGCGCCGTTGTGAATCGGCTAGGTGAAGTGAGTCGGTAAGCGCGACGCGCGAGTGTCGTGATCTTAGCACTTCACTCGATCCTCGTTGCCATAGCAACACCACTTCACTTGGGCTGGATGAAGTGAGCCTAGCCCGCCGGCTGCGGCCGGTGCGCGCGCTGTGCGAGTGTCAGTTGAACTGTTGAATTTTGTTATAGTATTGATGACGGTGATTTTATGAATATTATTTTGTTATTGGCAACGCGTAGGTCGGTATAAATTTTCCTACCTAACATAAAGTATTAGAACGGTATTTATTAAATAATCCGCACGTTTTTTATTCAAATGGCTTATGTACACAGACACACATCGTTTAATTAGGTTTCCACGTAGTTTGTGTGGGGATAAATTCTATGGACCGTCAGCCACGCACACTTTTAGCACTCGATCACTTGACACACTCGGTTATTTCTTCTTATTGGATAGATTTAGGTTAATTACAACGCTGAATAACGTCGCAGTCGTTACTCGACTCAATCCACTATCGCTTCTTCAAAACACATCGCGGTTGGGTCACGAGAGACCGATATGAATTGTTCCCAAATTGGATGCTTTTTGACACAAAGTTTGAAAGCGAAATGAGATATCAAAATGAAAGTCCGACCTATCTAGACACTTCGTCGCCGGTCGAAATGCAGTAATTCCCCGCAACAATTTTGGGGATTATTTGAATATGCTTTTAGGTAAGATAAGGCCTGTGCACACGCACCGTTGACGCGCGTTTTAGAAACGTGCGTCGACGGCGCGCTTTTATCCTACAGAAGGTCTACAGGCTGCGTCTAGCTTGCGTGTGTATCGCTACAAACGAGCGTCAACGGCGCGTTTAAAAAACGTGGTGTGCACAGGCCCTAAGAACGAACATCGGAATTCGAAAATCGGAACGTAACAACCCCTGCAAATTGCAAAAAACGTAAGAAAATTTGAATTTCGCGAGCTACTACTGCGGGTCCACCTTAGTTTGTTTTGCCTGCAGTCCCTGTCGCAAGATGCGTGTCGCTTGAAGGCTCGTGCAGACTGAGGCGATATCGCGGGCGCGACATCGCACTAGTCTGCACGAGCCTTGAGCGTACCCAAGCGTTACTGGCCTAGCTCGTATATCTTTCGGCTACTTTGCTTTCAATCTACGTTGTGATAACATGCTAAATGCATAAATTATTATCGCAGGCCGTTTATTCACATCTAGTCACATGGCAGTGTGTCAAGCCAAGTTCGATGATCACACCCGTGTGTTACTTTACATAAACCATTTCTAGCTACTTTTAACCACCCCTACATCAAAGTCTAGACCAAAATGTTGCAATTTGGTTTGCCACTTAAGATCCCCCCAAACACCTAATATACAAAATTTCGCAAATGTACCTTTTATAATTCTTGATATTTCTTTTTTAATCTTTTTTAATTATAGACTTTTATAACCGCAATGCGTATGTTAGTCCCATCATACCCTAAATAAATAAAAATAAAATACATGCTGCTATGGATTACATGGGGGCCATGAACCTGAACAGTCTCTTCGCATCATCACCACTTTGTTGAGACAGAATTCTATGCTTTCCAGGTGACTGATAAACAAATTGATAACTGAAAGTTATTAACCGACTTTAAAACCTGTTAAGCCCCGCGCGACACCAATTCGTAGTCAAACAATAGAAAATCAATTGTGTCTCATTAGCTGTCCTTGACCAATTGAACCTTCTGTACCTATTGTATGTTTCCGTACAACTCCGACATATATGCACCAATTTAAATGATTATTTTTTAATCGAAAGCGTATTCTATTCAAAAAACGTTCTCAAATGAAAATATATTTATAAGTAACTATTGAGAATTTGAAAACTTGCCAAGATGTATTCAGTAACAAAGAACCTAATAAACTTTATTGCACCACCGTAGAACATCGGTGAACTTGGCCATTTTTTACAATTTTTTTTCGGGTATATAACAATTGGACCGGCTCGTTTCTCATTGATTCTAAATTGTCTGCAGCGGTTATAATATAACTAGCACCATGTCTTCATATTTTATAATATTCATAACGGTTTTTTGCTTTCTTTACTACTACTTCACCAGAAAATTCAATTATTGGAAAGATAGAAATGTCAAAGGACCAACCCCTATCCCATTCTTTGGAAACTTCATTGAAGTATTCTTCAGAAGGAAGCACGTTCGAGTGTTATACAGTAAACTCTACACGCAATATCCCAACGAGAAAGTAGTTGGCCTGTACAGAATGATGTCACCCACTTTGCTGATTCGTGATCTTGATATGGTAAAACAAGTGCTCATTAAGGACTCTGATTCTTTTCCTGATCGTGGATTGAATTTCAGCAGGAAACGATTGGGAGATAATCTCTTTCATGCCAGCGTTGAGGTGGCGAAAGTTTTAAGAAAACGTTTAAGTTCAGTGTTTACATCTAGCAAGTTTAAGGCCAATTTTCCTGTTCTTGCCGACCGAGCAGACAAGTTCATTGAATTTATTGAACGAGCCACGATTAAAGAATCAGAACTTGATATGTTACCAGTTTTTAGAAGATATGGTGTTGACTCAATCATGATGAATGCATTTGGTATTGACGTGGACCCATACAATGAAGACAATCATCTTTGTGATGTAATGGATGCAAGAATACAAAAAACAAGCTTCTTTCTTGAACTGGAATTAATATTTTCTGGTACTCTGTCGAAATTTAATTTATCTATTTTTTCTGATAAAGTAGATCAATTTTGCAAAAAAATTCTACAAGCTGGCATCGATGTAGAAGCTGTTCGAAAGTCTGAGCAAATCAAAACAATGGATATCTTGATGGGTTTGAGACGGGAAGGCATGGTCAGCTCGGGGAAGAAAAGTGAAGATGATAAAGAAATTTGGTTGAAAATTACAGATGATGTTTTATCTGGACAAGTGCTTATATTTTATGCCGCCGGATATGGAAACATTTCGTTATTGTTGAGTTATGCTATGTTTCATCTGGCTAAGAATCCTGATGCACAACAAAACTTGATTCAAGAAATTGATAAAGTCCTACAAAAGCATGGTGGTAAATTTACTTACGAAATACTAAAAGAAATGAAATACATACAGATGGTTTTCGATGAGACGCTGCGAATGCATCCTTTAGCAAACTCGGTAGCCAGAAATGTTGCTCGGGACATTCAGTTGGACGGGACAGACTACGTGATTCATAAAGATACCGTAGTAGTAATTTCTCCGCAGTCGATTCAAAATGACGAGAAGTATTATCCAGAACCTGAAAAGTTTAAACCAGAAAGATTCTCGCCAGAAAACATAAGAGAACGACTTCCCTGTACTATGATATCGTTTGGACTTGGCCCTAGAAGTTGTCTGGGTAAGTTGGATATTGTACTATGAGTTTAATAAAATTTAACCGTTTAATTCAGGGCTGGGGCGCATCTTGCGCGGTACCGATACCCTCGTACTCTTGTAAGCGAGCTTTGGCGCAGGATTAATCTCAGTGTGATTTTAACTTTACAGAAGTGTATGTTTTTGTATCTCAGTGAGTACCTAGCCCAGGATTTCCAAGTTTTACTAAAAAAGAGTAAAAAAAAAAGTTTTTTTTTTATAATTTTTGGAAAACTTTCAGCTGGGCATGTACGACAGGTAACGGAAATCCGATACAATGCGAGATTAGCTTATACTGGAAATAAAATAGACTCAGCTTTTGTTTGCGTATAATCATCCTAAAATGTTCCCACTGCTGGTACACAGGCATCCTCTCGGTGAGAGGCAGTGGACCGTAAAGCAGAACGCGGGCCTTTTTGTTTACTTGAATCAACAATATATAGCACTGTCTACTACTATAATTATTTGCTTACCTAGTTAGGTATTTGTGAAAACTTAAACACACGGCCTATGCTAAGCTATATAGTCCCAGTATAAGCTGATCTCGCATTGTATACGATTTCCGTACAATGAGAGGTCAGCTTATATTGGGAATATATTGCCATAGGCCGTGTGTAACCTACACGGTTCGCCCTAATCATGTACGAGTTTTGTCTAAGTACAGATGGTTCGTATGAAAGATTCATTGTAGTTTCTAATGATGTATTTTTAATGAGAGATATATTTTCAGGTTCCAGATTCGCAAAACTTCAGTTTGGGATCTGTATGGTGAAGGTGTTTTCCAAGTACCGTGTTGAATGCACCAAGAATACGGTGGAGACCTTCACATACACAGCGTGGCGATTATTGATGACTCCTAACGAAAGGACGCTTCTAAGATTAGTACGGAGAGAGAAATGAACAAAACTAGTGATACTGTTGTACCTAAATATGGACAATAAATTATTATCATTTGACTATTGCTGTTTCTTTTAAACTCATGGAATAGAGTCAGTGGTGCCGATTCCCTTGTTCACAAACTAAACTAAATTTAAGTTAAGAAAAGGGCAGAAGATAAATTTTGGTTTAGTCCTGTCAAATTAATCAGCGCCTGTCACTACTCCATACAAGTTTAGACGCGATTAAAAACTTCCCTATTAAAGTCACGTCAATTTACGTCAAGGGCTGATTAATTTGACAGGACTAAACTAAAATTTTTTCACACTAAATCCAATAATTAATTAAAAACAAATTCATAGATATTCCTATTTTTTTTTTTTATTTCTGCACGTTTTGTCAACACATTGACATTGGCAGAATTGTCGACATCGGCACCATTGCCATAGAGGAAAATAGAATAGAATAGTCTTCTGTCCTTTTCTTAATGAAATAGAAAGAAAAAGATGCACTGAACTTAAATTTGGTTTGGTTTGTGAACAAGGGAATCGGCAGTCGGCACCAATAAGTCTCAAAGATTTGGCACGAAATCCAAATGAGTGCAGATCCACACGTAGGTAGTTCTGCGCCAGGGCAAAACAACGGTTGTGTTGATTTAACATTCTGTTCGTCAGGCAGTTTCTTTGGCAATTTCAAAGGCCCAAAATGTATGAAACGTGGATTTATTAAGTTTACCTAGACCGTTAGGTTTAGAATGAAACTGAAAAAGGTTGGGAACCCCTGACTAAGGCGCTGGACACACAGAGAAGACGTAAGACGCAGACGGGGCGGGCGCGGACATTTGTCTCTGTCGCGTCCCTTTCATACAAAATGTATAGAAGCGTCGCGACGCAAAACATACAGAAGAGACGGGGCGCGGCGGGCGCAACGCTTTTACGTCTGCGCCTTTTGTTCAAAACACACAGGAGAGACGGGGCGCGGACGCGGCGGGGGCGAAGACGGGGCGCGGGGTGGCATGCCTGCCGGGTGGGTCTCGCTCGCTCGCACAGTCACGTGTACCGTCTTGAGGTTGAATGGTTGCGTCATTTTTTGAGTTTTTATAATTTTTTTCTTAAAAATGCGTGACGACCTAGCATTTAATATTCAGTTTTGTGAATTAATTGAGAATCATTCTGTTATTTATGATTACAATAGGTCTGACTAGTGTAACAGAAATGTTCAAGACCAAGCTTGGGAATCAATTGCCAGGACAAACGAAAACGGTAAGTAAGTAAGTAAGTAAGTAGTATCCTTTATTAAAAACAAACCACATCAACCTCGTGCGTACATTAGAAATAAAAAAAAAAACTGTACTCTTGGTAAAACAGAAATATTTTAACACCACTTATATTGGGTAATAGGACTATGACATAAAATAAAAACGCCAAATATCATCTGCCATTCTTTTTAAAATGGCGTTGGTAGACGCCTATGTGACTAGACGAATATGTGAGTTTGTGTCCGCGCAAAGACACTTAAATTGTTAAGCATGTAAATAAATTGTTTTGCAATTAGGTATTTTTCATGGTAAAGAACAAGTTACTAGTATAAACTAATAGATTAATGTAATATTTCCTTAATCTTTCTGCGTGTTGTGTGTGTGTGTATGCGTGAGTATGAGGGTGCGGCGTGCGTGCGTGCGTGCGTGCGTGCGTGTGTGTGTGTGTGTGTGTGTGTGTGTGTGTTTATACATTGTGTCTATTTTGATACGGAATAGGTGCCCGATTTATAAAATAGTCGGTGAGGTATTCCCTGATACCGTCTGCAGTTTCTCTGTATAGTGAATCAATTCTTGTTCCAACCAACGTATTTTGGGTGTATAGCTCTGTAAATTTTCCATCGCATCTTCGAATAACATTGTGCAATATACACATTGCTTGTATAATTACATCAGCTTTAGCAGGTTCACAGCACATGGGCATGCTCAGTCCTTGAAATTTAGTCCTTGCCATTCCAAAGGCACATTCTACTGATTTCCGTCCTCTGCTTAGTCTGTTACTGAATATTCTTCTATCATTTGTCAATTGATTCCGCGAGTAAGGTTTCATTATATTTTTTTTCAGAGAGAAAGCTTCATCTGCCACAAAATAATATGGCATAGGTTGTACTTCTCCGGGCAATGGAGAATGGTCCGGCAAATTAAGGTCTTCACGCTGCATTGCTTGTCCGAGAGCACTGGCTTGAAATGCACGCCCGTCACTATTTCTTCCGTATTCCCCAACATCTATCGTTACAAATAACCCGTCAGCGTCTACCAATGCTAATAACACAATCGAAAAGTATCCTTTGTAATTTATGTACGCTGATCCCGTGTTAGATGGAGCTTTTATTCTAATATGTTTGCCATCCAGACTTCCCACACAATTCGGTAAATTCCAAAGAGTATGGAAACGCGCTGCTCTCTAGCCATTTTTCTACATTGGGTGTAGGCATATATTCGGGTTGTAATGTTTGCCATAGAACTTGACAGGTATTATGTACTATTTCTCGAATCGTAGATTTTCCTCGTAGAAAGTATACTGACAGTGATTTAAATGAACACCCATCTGCAAAATACCTGTAAATAAATATACAAATATAAATTAGGTATATTACAATACTGTGCACCGTGATTTTTGTTCGCGGAGGCTATTGAGCCAGCAAGTAAAATTCTTAATTCTATACATAAGTACTCGTAATAGTGATATAGGCTCAAAGGTCTCTGCGAATAAAAACTCACAGTAAGTAATTCCCTTCATCATATTTATTTGATGATTTGATTGTTTCAGTACAAGCTTACAAAGACCGTTGGAAAAACATAAGAAACAGATATGCAACATACAAAAAAACTTCTATCACTTCCATCTGGCTCTGCAGCCAAGAAGGTAAAAGAATATGCCCAGCACTTGCATTTTTTGGATAGATATTTGAAATCAAGACCTTCCAAATCGAATCTACAACCACAATGCAGGTCAGATACTCATACGGACGAAAGTGACCTTGATGAGGAGGAGTCAATGTCGCCATTTAGGCCTCCGTCCCACCCTCTCTACAGGCTCAAAATCATCCTTCGCCGTTATCATCGGACTCGAGTAAAAAAAGTAAAATGCCTACTTTGAAAGACGTCAATCAATCTGCTTTTGATTAACAGATAACGACAAAATAGCGGGAAACAAATGCAACCTCTTGATACAGATCTTGCCTTCCTTCAAAGCATGTTGTCTGATATGAAGGCCATGAATCTTGTTCAAAAACGTAGGTTCAAGATGGGAGTAATGCAGTTGGCGGCGCAAATCTTACATGGAAACGAGGCAATATTGACATCAGAACCAGCATATTCTACCCGAATTTCTCAAAACAGCATAGCCACAGTATCTTCGATACAAGAGCCGTTTCATAATATTGCACCTCCATCGACAATAGAGCAAAATCAAAATGTTGCACCTCCATCGACAATAGAGCAAAATCAGAATGTTGCATCTCCATCAATATCTGGGCAAGATGAGAATACCCCAACGTTCTTCACTCTATCACCCTATTCAACAATTAGCTCAGTTTCGGCTGCACGCGTCACCAATACATCTTTTTTGAATGAAGAATCACCACTGAACTACAATTATAATTTTTCTTCACCAAAGTAATCCTGTAGTAATAATGTTTGAGCGTGCACATTTTTCAAATGTTAAACCTTTATTATGTAACACAATTTTCACTTAATATTAAAGTAATTAATAAAGATAATGTTTTTCACTTACCTTAACGTTATAAGTAATCTCTGTGTGCTTTCTCTGTAGAGCATTTCTCACTTTGGACATGATAATATTAAAACACTGTGGAGTCATTTTATACACTGTGACAAACGATCTGGGTAATTGTGTAGGTCCTCCATTATTTAAAAAAATCGATTGTCTTTATTGCTTAGCCATACCGGATGTACCCAGTAACGTCTAACCCTGTGTATATTAGCGATATGCACCAGTGCTAGTACATCTTCATCTTCAGAAGAAGACATGTCGTCGTGTCAAAATCAGACTGTTGAATGCCGAAAATAGTCCGGACTGCGCGACTGCGTCGCGTCCGTGCCCCGTCTCTTCTATATAATTTCAAAAGTCGCGCCCGTGTCTCGTCTCCGCCCTGTCCGTGACGCGTCCTCGTCTTACGTCTCTTCTGTCTGGCCTGCGCCTTAGAGGGTCCCTCTTGTCCCTGTAGGTCAGGGGTTTCCAACCTTCTTCAGTCCGCGGCGCCCTAACTCAGGTAGTCGAAATAGATAGGTACTGGTTAGTTAGGCAGATGGGCACAAAAAATAAATCATCCACATTAAGAAACTAATTTTTATTTTTTCATTAGAAATAATACAATAAAAAAAATAAACGATTTGTAAAATACAAATAGTCATCTGTAGGTTCTGCTTATATTTAATTGCAATTTTAGGCTTTTATTATACCTATAATATCTTGACTTGTCTTATCTAAGAGTGATCTGTAACTAGGACCCCCCCTACCTCAGACACCCTTCTCCACTTAAGATTGTGCATTTTATTAACCAGTGCATGTAATATGATTTTGAGATAAATAAAGATTATTTATGATTATGGTAATGATTATCTACATCAAAGTTGGTTTAAATGCAATTGTATCATAATGTGTCTCCTTGTACAGATTTTATCATTTTAACATTTAGTTTTCATGCCACAGGTAAACAAAAACTGCGCAACGCGTCATTGATAAAAGCAATGCATTATTGGTCTAAGATTGTACCAAATAATACCTACTAAGGTATGTTGTGTAGATACTTTTCAGAGTTCGGTACCCAACGGTGCCAATGGGACTCTATTTATAAGACTCCGCTGACCGTCCGTCACTTGCAATCACAAACACTATCATAATCAGCATATAATGTTCCCACTGCTGGGATACAGGCCTCCTCTCTGTAAGAGGGAGTGGGCCATAATCCACCACGCGGGTCCAGTGCGGGTTGGTAGATGTCACATGTCTTCGATTTTTTTGGTTCTAGGACATGCCGGTTTCCTCACGATGTTTTCCTTCACCGTTTTGAGAGCTTTGGTGATGAAATCATTTACACAAAGAAAAGCGCCTGTCTGGGTTCGAACCTACGACCTACAACTCGTAAGTCGCGGCTGTTACCACTGGGCCACCACTGCTCCGCTACGCACCAAGGCCGCTATAACAACAAATAATAAATAAGTAGTGTTAAATATTGTACGGTGGTACGGAACCATTCGGGTGCAAGTCCGACTCGCACTTGGCCGCTTTTTTATTTTGGCAAACAGTCACGGGCGTATTACCATGGACAGCTCGACAATAATTATATCTGATTTCATGATTTATCTATTAACCTTTTGACCGCCCCAGTCATGTATAGATAGATGACAGACCAAAATGTGCCCAGCACGCCACGGTCACGACTACATGACAGATTTTAAGGACTAATTCGTAGCTTGGCGCCGAGGGCACGTTTTTGCTTTTTTGACGTGGCGAATAGATATAGAATAGGTTAAGGCGGTGATGGACGTGAATTGGGCTGGAACTGACGAAGATTAAAACCTTTTTTCTCCATAACCCGTACCGAAATGGTCTTAAAAAAATATATGTTAATCTACTCAATACAAAGCATGTCCCCTTCACTTTATAAAATATTAAAAATAATTTTAAATGTCAGTAATATACATGCAAAGTAACCCCTGTTTTAGAAAAATATAAAACCGTTTTTCTTCTAAACTATTAATCGCTACGTTTTTTATAGTCACCATGATATTACACAATACAATACCTAGGGAATATTATTTTTTTAAATAACTTTTTTATTTACTTATAGTCATTATTTTTAACATAAAGGCCTACATCCTGGCGCGACTTGTCTTGTCTTGTCTTGTCTTGTCTTGTCTTGTGAGGAGCCTTCAATCGACACTTAATCGCGTGAGCGTCCCCTCTGTCGCCTAATAAATCAGTGCGGGACGAGACGCAGTGCTAAACGGACCTGTACCACTTTTTCCCGCATTTTTTCGTGTGACATAACCATTAGAAAATATTGTAAACAAACTATTCAAATCAACAAAATAATTAGGTTTGTTAGTTTGTGTGTGCAAATATTAGAGTAGTTTTTAGTATAAAGTTAGTTAGTAGTAGGTAATAAATACATAGAGATTATTTGAGTTATTTATTAGGTATAAGTTTATTTATAAAATCAATATAGGTGACAAAAAATGACGCAATAAGCGTAATTAGAAAATAAAATACAAGAGGAGAATACAAAGAATGAAATAGTAAGTTGAGTACCTATCTTTTATTAGTAACAATCAATCAATTTTTTTTATAAAAATGTAGGTAGGTGCGTGTAAACATTATGCGTACCTAAGTAGGTACCTTCCTACCCGCTGCTTATGCTTACCTAGGTACCTTTCTTCGCCAGAATGCGAAACTAAGTGATTTCGATTCGAATTTGTCAACGTAAATTCATACGTGTATAATGGCAACAAGGTATAGATTCCAAACGACCGGGCGGCGTTATGATTCAGCGGCGCAGTAACAAGCTAGCTTGGTACTATTAGACACGTACGACATTACATTGGCAAATTTGAAACACTCAATCAATCGCAAATTGAATTTGCCACATTCTATGCGGCTAGTGTCAAAAATCTACGTACTTATAATTAAGATTGGAAATAGGTAGGTAAATTAATTAAATCAATTAGACCGATGGCACGCAGTGCCGCCGTATCGTGGCATGCCACAACATACTAGGGGAAAAGTTGGTATTTTTCGCCCAAGGGCGGAAATGTTTGAAACATTACCGCCTGTGGGAGGTAATGTAATCGACGTTTTTTGTTGGTCGTCTAACATTACGCTAAAGTAGGCCTTTGGTTTACAAAATCTAGTAGGCTACGATTTATGTTTTCTTTTATTTTGTTTTTGACGTAAGGTTTCTGTAAATAGGTTTTACCTAGATTTGCAAAGCCACAATGTTGAATTTCATTGGTCTACAAAAATCTAGTAGGCTACGTTTTTTTTTCTTTCAAATTGTTTTTGTCTTGTTGGTTGGTTTCGGCAAATAGGTTTTAGTTTTTGAGAACAACAGGGTACTTTAACCAACTCAAAAAAACAAGAGTATCATTACTTTTACAATGCACTAAACGTACAACTCATTATTATTAGCTGATTTCAATAAAATTTAGCATAGGTGGTTTAGAGGGTGGAAGTGGGGACAGATGAAGTACTTTAACGACTTTAAATAAATAATTAAAAAAAAAAATAACACACCTGCTTTGTCAAAAGTTAATTACATAAATTTAACTAAAAGATTAAAAACAAGCTAAATGATTTTGAATGACCTGATGATGAATGATCAGCGAAGTCGGCGGACCTGTACAGAACTGTTCCAAGGAACCCGCGACTGCAATGACCAGATTGATATTCAGTTCAAAATCATTTAGCTTGTTTTTAATTTATACCTTTTTGTGATAAAACAATATTATTTTCTATACGTTTTTTATGGGATATTTAGTAGTACCTACTGTTATATTTATTTAATTTCTTTTGTTATGTTAATAGTGAACGAATACATATTGAATACTACTGTTTTATATTTTTGTTATGTACTAAGCAAACTCTAGACGATGATAGTATAAGTATAACCTATGTTAACCAGGATACCGCAACGCTTCTAACGATACTTCTACCACATACTTTGATATCGGTTAAACCGTTTAAAAGTTATGGTTGAATAAAGAAACTCACAAACATACATGAACCCTGAAATCATAACCCTCCTTTTTTGGGCAGTCGTGTAAAAAGGAGTCCCCATAATTATAAATGTAAAATTCTGTTTATTTGTTTGTGTGGTTTTCACGGCCAGACAACTCGGCCGATTTGGATGAAATTTTGCATGGGGTAGTTTAGGGGAAACGGGTCATTCGTGTATTACGTAATCAGCGTTTCAGTCATTTTTCAAACCCCCCTTTATTCATCAAGTCATTTTTGACGTTTCAAACCCCCCTTTCCAGCAATGGTAAGCAAAGCTCCTATTATTATGTAAACGTCACTAACAACGAACAATATTGTGAACCAAAACCAAAGCGAATGTGTTTTACTTGAATTTCTTTGAATTTTAAAATACTCGCTTTATTTCTCATTGACAAGATTGTTCGTTGGTGTCCTCATTTAATAGTACATTGTCTCACATGAGGCCAATGGTATGTTCTTTATTCACGATTGTGCATTTATGGCCCGAGCCGTAGGCGTGGGCTGTTAACCACACGTGGGAATACATATTTTTGGAGTCGTGTATCACATAGTGCTTTTCGTTACACATACGAGGAAACAAAAATATTCAATCAAACATTTTATACAAACACAACATGCCACAATCATGGCGCCGATTGTGGGTCAGACAAATAAGTTTTTTGTGCGTCATCTATTTAGCTACTGTCAATTGCAACCAATCATCAAATTCAACGTTATGACTTTATGGCAAAACTAAAAACTATTTAACGAAACCTTACGTCAAAATCAAAATGCAAAAAAGAAAAAACATAGCCTACTAGGTTTTATTAGAATAATGAAATTCAATATTGTGGCTTTATGGCAAAACTAAAACCTATCTAACGAAACCTCACGCTAAAGTCAAAATGAAAGAAAACAATAATCGTAGCCTACTAGATTTTTGTAGACCAATCAAAGACCTCCTTTAGCGTGAAGTAATGTTAGACGAATAATCAAATGCGTCGATTACATTACGGGTGGTAATGTTACATTTTCCGCCCATGGGCGAAAAAAGCCCAACTTTTCCCCCTATTATGCGGGATCAACATAACCCTTCATGAGTAGGTATGATGAAAATAATCTTCACTCATGGTGAAACATGATTGGTGACTTATTGATAATAAATGTCTGTATTGTTTAAAATTATTTTTATTTTCCTTTAGTTTATTCATAAAAATTCTCACTCATTCTCATACAAGTTATTTGTATGAAACGATTTTCATCAAATAAAGCTAAGAATACTCTAGACTACGTCACCTTTCAAACAAAAAAACTAAATCAAAATCGGTTCATTCGTTCGGGAGCTACGATAGCACAGACAGCCGGTTTTTTTTTATAAAGACGTAATACTGCTTTACTTGCCAATACTGCGGCCGTGCGCATAGGTGGGTACGTATGCCAATCCGCTCGGTGCGATGCGAGCAAATCGTTCGCGCACCGCGTAATTATTGTCAGGGGCTTGCGGGGACTGCGCGGCGCATTTTCATCGGTAACGCCCACTCGAGCAAGGTCAACGGCGTAAAGCCCGCTCTTAATATCTGTCGTCAAGATGATGGCAAATATATGTGTTAATACTGTTAATTTGTGGAAGGTTTAAAGGGTGGCAGGGACATCGACGCACAACCTGTTACCATGGATTCAGTACATGATTCTGGACCCCCTGTTTTGTGAAAGGTTTCCGCCGGCTTGAGTTTTAGAATTGGTCGTTTCCTATGGAGAAGAGCCGGCACGAAACTCCACGGTTAGGTGAGACGGGGGTACAGTGGATCACTTCTTTTTTATAAGCGATTAAATTCCCTAAATAAATAGTAAATAAAAAAAAATACGGTTTGATTAATAGAAGGGGTGTTGGCAAACGAAGTCTATTTCAACTTTATTAATAACATCAATAGTTTTCTGGCAGTAAACATAAGTTAGGAATTGATCCATTGTACCCCACATCTGGGATACACGGGATCTTCAAGTGGGATATGTGAAACAAGGGTGACGAAGACAGTGACTCAACAAATGTAATTACCATCCTTTTTTAATGGTTCACAGTGAAACTTTTCAATACAAATATGAAAAACAAGATTAATTTATTTAATCAATATTTTAATCAAAGTTATTAGAAAATAAACAGTCTTTGATTAACTTTTATTCGTTCACATTCAGCTCATAGAACATTTGGCTGCACGTGACGACATAGTCGCCTAATGACTGCCTGTTCATCAGTAAAGATTTTTTAACTGCGAAGTTAATTCGGCACCGCTTCTAATCAGCTTCTTGTAATATCTTTGCAAATTTGTATACGGAATATTTTTAATGCAGCTTATTTCCTTCTATGATGAGAAGAAAAGAAAACGATCGCATCCTTCATCTGTTCTCAACTAACGAGACCAATATTAATTTTTCTTGTGCTGTCCCGGACCAGAGTCTCTTCCCATACTCAATATTTCTCTCTCCGATCATTCATTTAGAATTTTCCTGCTGGAACATGGTTACTCCAGCAGGAATCGTTTTTTCCGTTTTTTTCCAAAACGACAAAGCGCATAATTTTTCATGTGGCGCACATTTACAGCAGATTACGCACTAATTATACGTACCACTCATATCACTCTAGGGGCCACTTTCCTGCTGGGGTAACGTACACGAAAATAACTATTATCGATTTACCTGTTTATACCTGCCATGAGTTGGCAGGTATAAACAGGTAGTTACGCCAGGATAAAATTGCCAACCCAACGTTTGTATATTCTATAAGCTTCATACTTTCGGTTGGTATTAAATTTATTCGTTAAACTCATGGGTGCAATCCTACTAATCCTACTAATATTATAAATGCGAAAGTTTGTAAGGATGGACGGATGGATGTTTGTTACTCTTTCACGCAAAAAGTAGTGAACGGATTTGGATGAAATTTGGCACCCAGGTAGTTTATTACCGGGAATAACACATAGGATACTTTTTATCCCGATATACCCACGGGGTCAAAACTTATGCGGGTGAAACCGCGGTACGCATCTTCTAGTATTATAAATGCGAAAGTTTGTAAGAATGGATGGATGTTTGTTACTCTTTCACGCAAAAAGTACTAAACGGATTTGGATGAAATTTGGCACACAGATAGCCAATTATTATTAATTTATTCCTGGTTATAAAACCAGGAATAACACATAGGATACTTTTTATCCCGATATACCCACGGGGTCAAAACTATGCGGGTGAAACCGCGGGGCGCATCTAGTATTTAATAAAAAGTCATTTTTCAATTTTTTAACACAGACATAAAGAGTAGGTACTTGGTACTAATCTTTATATTGCTGTGTTTTTTATTAATCATAGTCTGTCCGGGATTTTTTTAGACAACCCACTCGAGATAATATATTTTCTAATAGGTACTTATATTAAATTTGATATAAAATACTTTTCATCTATTATACAGATGGGTGAAGGACGTTTTTAGTTCGGATCTTAGACTACTACTTTCAAAACAATTTTAAAATAAATGGTTTATGTTATTGAGAATGTATGAACATTTACCATTGATAAAAAAACATGGTACCTGTATTCATTGTACGGAACCGTCACCACGAGAGTTCAACTCGCACTTGTTCAGTTTTTGCAATATGAGCGGCAATGATTGCGATATATGTAGAAGAAACCTCGAAACATTGTAGGTATATAATTATACTGTTAGGTTTTTCTGCTGCCAAAGTGAAAACAAAATAACTGTAAAAGGACTGTACTAACTTGTGGAATCTCTATTCTATTCTATTTTTATTAAATGGCAAGCAAAGCCGATGTCGACTATTCTGCCAATGTCTAGAGTGCATTGGAAAAACAAGTGTGCATGAAGTAAAAATAAAAAAAAAAAAAAACAATAACTGAAGACAAGTAAAATTCTTTGATTGATACAGTTGAACACAATGTAGATCTTGTTGGGTTAGTACGGGACTGAAACAAACAAAAAAAAAAAAAATATAAAATAAATACATATTATAATTGTTAAAACATAAAATGTACGCATACCACACACACATAATTTACAGTTTTATGTTATTGTGGCGGATGAAAGTCATCAGCGCCACGAGCAGTTCAGGAGAGGAATGTGTTAACAAAGCGGGAAAGTTAGTCGGAAGAGGGATTTTAAATTTAGGAAGACGGCTATAGAGATCTAGAGGTGGAACGTTGTTTGAGCATTCAAAGAAGATGTGATCCAGAGTGCCCTCCTCCAACCCGCACTCGCAGAGGGAGGAGTCCCTAACCCGGATTTTTTCCAAGAACACAGGGGTACAACAAAACCCCAGGCGAATACGACAAAGGACGGATATAACAGTTTTGGAAACTTTTTTGTAGCCGTAGAACCAAGGTTTTGACTTTATGGTTGGTTGAACTGCATAATAAAACCTGCCCTTTATTCTACCAGAGTTATTCCACTGTTCCTGCCATGAAGATTGGAGATTAACTTGTGGAAGGCTTAGCAAGTCATACCCCTGATGAGTATTGTGGGTGAGATCAGCTACTGCTGATGAGCAAGCATCTTTGGCCAGAGCATCAGCGCACTCATTGCCCTTAATGCCACAATGACCAGGTATCCAAACTAACTGAACCTCTTTTTGATTGCTAGTACAAGATAATAGGGATTTTTTAATTTTTAAAACTAGGGAGCTGTGCAATTTACTTTTGAAGGGGTTCTGTACTAGAGCTTGCAAACAGCTAAGAGAATCTGTGAAGATTACGGCTTTGTCAATATTGTGGTGAGACTCTATAAAAAGACAAGCTTCCAATAAAGCCACACACTCGCCCGTGAACACAGAAGACTCTTTAGGACATTTAAATTGCAAAATAATACTGGAGCTTTGGTAGTAAACTGCAGCACCAGTGCTACTGAGGTCATTAAATTTTGAAGCATCTGTAAAAAACCGTTGAAAGCCAATCCATCGTTCTCCCACCACCGCATTGAAAGCCGAATTTGCTGAAGGGGACTTTTTGGAAATACCAATGTCAAAGGAAATTTTTGGAGTGAAACATAATACTTCATAGGAGAAGTTAAAAAGTGGTAATCTGGGAAACTGTTCTATTGGACAAACTAAATTTTGAAATTGACGAAATGCTTTTAAAATTAAGGGTATTTCTTTGTTTTTCCAGAAATTTGAGCTTCTACAAATGGCATCTAGCTCGGTCAGTTTTGCTACAAGAGGATGAGAAGATCTAGATATCAGCCTAGCCACAAAACGTGAGGCCAGATACTGCCGTCTTAGGGACAAGGGAGGTTCAGCACACTCAACCTGCAACGCGTTAATGGGAGAAGACTTCATACAACCAGAGATGATCCGAAGGCATTTTGACTGAACTCTATCCAGGCCAGCCAAAGCACCCTTGTTGCATGGAACTAGATGGAACGTACCATAGTCTAAAACACTACGAATTAAAGCATTATATACCAATTTCATTGTATACGGGTGGGCACCCCACCAAACACCCGCGAGAGCTTTTAAAATTGAAATAACTTTTTCACATTTTTTAATCAATAAATTTACATGTTGTTTGCCATTTAATTTTGAATCTAGAAAGACGCCTAAAAATTTTACTTTATTAACTAACGGGATATTGGCGCCGATTCCCTTGTTCACAAACTAAACTAAATTTAAGTTCAGTGCATCTTTTTCTTTCTATTTCATTAAGAAAAGGACAGAAAATAAATTTTAGTTTAGTCCTGTCAAATTAATCAGCGCCTGTCACTACTCCATACAAGTTTAGACGTGATTAAAAACTTGCCTACTAAAATTACGTCAATTTACGTCAAGCGCTGATTAATTTGACAGGACTAAACTAATATTTATCTTCTGTCCTTTTCTTAATGAAATGGAAAGAAAAAGATGCACTGAACTTAAATTTAGTTTAGTTTGTGAACAAGGGAATCGGCGCCATTATGACCCAAAATGTCTATTGAGATATGCGGGATCAGTCTTTTGCGAGAGAAAATTACTGCCGAACTTTTTGATGCGGATAACGACAAACCGTGGCTTAAAAGCCACTGATTCAAAGAGTCCAGAGAGAGGCATAGAGATGACGCAGCGTCTACGATGGATAAATCTGTCACATACAAGACTAAGTCATCGGCATACTGGAGGATGTGACAGTTATTATTTAGGCAGGTGCCAATGTCCACTGTATATAAATTATAAAGAAGGGGGCTCAGAACGGAGCCTTGTGGGAGACCCTTCCAAGTCTGCCTTTCATCGAAATCCTCGCCCTGGACCCTCAGAACCAAGGAGCGAGACAAAAGAAGTCCACAGGTGCTTTCGATCATCTTAACCGGGAGACTCAGCTGATGCAGTTTCTGCCTGAGTACGGGAAGAAGAACGTTGTCGTATGCAGAGGAGATATCTAGGAAAGCGGCTACAACGGATTCGTTTCTGGAAAACGCTAAGCGAATATCCGCAATTAAAACACCAACACTATCCATGGTGCCGAGCCCCTTCCTGAAACCAAATTGAAAATTCGGCAGTAAATCTCTCGATTCGACTATCCATTCAAGACGATTTTTAATCAAGTGTTCCATTAGTTTGACTAAGACAGAGGACAAAGCAATTGGTCTAAAGCCATTCGGATCATCTACATGTTTGCCTGGCTTCAATAGAGGAATAATTATCTGTAACTTCCACTGATCTGGAACCCAACCATGGCTGTAACAAAAATTAATGATTTCAAGGAAGTAGAATTTAGCTTTGTCTCCAGAATTAACTATAAAAGAATATGGTACACCGTCAATACCAGGGGCTGAGTCCCGGACATGTCTGAGTACCACACTCAGTTCTTCCAAAGTAAATGGCACATCAGAAGGATCCTCCGAAACATTTTGCAAGGGGATATTGGAACATTCAGAAGAAAGAGGAACGTATGGCGGAGCAATTTTGTCAAAAAAAAGGTCAGCTGTTTCCCTGGTGATTGGTGAAGAGACTGATGAGGAGCACCCGCGTCTAAACCTGTTGATGCTTTTCCAGACCACCGAGACTGGAGTAGAGGGAGATAAGGAGGTACAGAACTTAACCCAACCAGTACGTTTCTTCTTGCGAAGGTGACGTTTAGTTCTGGCATTAAGTCGTAAATATGTTAATAAATTTTCGGTGCTCATATTTGCATTGTAGCACTCCTCGGCCTCATCTCTATCCCTGATTGCAGAAGTGCACTCTGGATCCCACCATGGAGGGGAAGGAATTTTATCACGAGCACTGTTTTTCAGCGGAAAGCAGGAATCCGCGCTGGAGGTGATGGCTGTAACAAATCCCTCATAACAGCCTTTGGCATGGTAGTGACCAGAAGGATCTGATAAACATGAATTTAAATTTGGAAGAGCATCAATTTTATCCTCCAGTAATGATCGAAATTTTGCCCAATCTGGTTTAGACAAGTTATATTTCAGAAGTGGAGGGGAAGTTTTCTCTAAATATGTCTTATTAACCAAAGATATGACAATAGGGTAATGGTCACTACCATGCGACAAGGACGTACATTCCCAATGGGTCGAAGCTGCCAACTCAACCGAACAAAATGTTAAATCAACACAACTTTTTTGTTGACCGGGAGGAGATCTACGTGTTGGGCAACCATTATTGAGAATGCAGAGATCCAAGTCATCCAAGATCTCAACCAAAGCTGCACCAAAGGCATCACAGCGTTCTGACCCCCACCTGTAATGGTGGCAGTTGAAATCACCCATGACCAAAATTGGTCCATGTATATTAGAAAATAGGTTTTTTAAAACAGCAAAAAAATCATGATGAGGGTGAGCAATGTATATTGAGAACACTGTAATACCTTCCACACGTCCCGCTACAATACTCATGTCACCTGTGAGCGAAGGTAAAGGGAAGGGCAAAAGAGGGACCCGATTGTTGACTAGGAGAGCCGATCCTCCATAGCCATCAGATCTGTCACATCTGAGAATGTTAAAGTGTGGCATACGAAAGCTAAGACTTGGGGTGAGCCAAGTCTCAGCTATGGAACAAGCCAGTGGCTTGTATTTATTTAAAAGGGATATGAGGTCGTGCTTTTTATGCCACACGCTCCTCACATTCCACTGAAGGAATACTTGGCGAGACGCCATTTTTAATTTGAAGAAGTAAAGAAATAAGTTGATCGGCAACGTTGGACGGTGTTTGGGAATTGGAAGAAGAAGAAGAAATAACAGTAGGTAAAAGTTTTATAAGGAGTTCGATAATAGAACCGGTATTATTTGAAGGGACATTGTTGTACTTAAGAGCGCAGCCATTATGCTGTGAAGGTTGAGGAGAACTAACTATCTGCTGATGAGCAGCTTTGTCATAAGATGGGGAAAGGGGGGTATGGGTCCTGGGTTTAAGTGTCACAGTTTTGCGATATGACTGAGAGATTGGAGTCTTGGTGACATTGGCATAGTTACGGGAAGCTGTAGGAATAATTTTGCTAGCCTCAACATAAGGAATGCATTTTTCAGCCATTACAGTTTTAATGGCTTTCTGTCTACCATGCTCGGGGCATGACTTGCTGTTAGCGAAATGATTACCCGAGCAAAGCACACAGAAGGCCTCGCCCTCAGAAATGTTGCAACCATCACCAGGGTGATCGTGGCCACATTTACTGCAGCGTGGTGTTGACCTGCAAACGTTAGCCACATGTCCAAATCTGCAACACTTGCGGCATTGAATTGTCGGGTATATGTACTGCTCAACAGGGAGGGATGTGTAACAGCAGTAGATCCTATTTGGTAGAACTTGTCCGTCAAAAGTCAGAACACATGTTTCAGTGGGTTTCCACTCATTAATCCCGTCTCTTTGAATTTTTCTATTAATACGGCGGACTTTCAGTATTTTCCCGCAGCCTGAAGGCACAGTTAAGTATGTAATAGCTTCTTCTTCCGTAATATCTGAGGGAACACCGGTAACAACGCCCATACGTGTGATATTAAATGTAGGGATTGATGCAGTATAACTGTATTTGGATAACAAACTGTTTACTAAGAAGGAGTTAGCATCCTGAGGGGAGGCAAACTCTACAGACACACGGTTTCTACCAACTCTGTTAACACCACCACGAACAATGTTCGCAATGTTGTTGTTCATAAGGAACTTACCAAAATTAACAGGATGTAGGGTGGTACCAGCATTTGGTTGAGTCTCTATACGAGAAACGTGGACAACGTAAGGGGCCTTATCCAAAACGGAGTATTTAATACGTCCGATTTGGCTTTTTTGTTGCTTACTCGGAAGGGAAGGTGTCAAGGTTTCTTCATCACTCGGACGTTTGCGTGAGCTCTGTTGGGATTGTGTAACATCCATCTCTGTAACGCTGCAGACAACATCCGCAAATACAGCTAGAGGATTCGGAGAAAACAGAGTTAAGGAACCTGGAATATCTGGGGGATCAGGGTCAGGGGGTTTATTCTCATCCATCTTGGATGAAACGAGACTTCAAACAAGACAATCACAATACAAACCGTAACAAACACAAGAACAACACACTTAAAAAGAAACAAGTCAATAAGAGTATCAACAATCAATCAAGAAACAGCTAAAAATTCTAAACACACGTGCTATCCAAGGACACCGTGGCGAGAATCCTTGTGGAATCTCGAATGATTTGAAGTTGTTTTGACATTTTTCTTGACAAGCAGCGCCCCATCCCCACCAAGGAACATATTTACTCTAACGAAAGCCCCAGTGACTAACTTAGGGACTGCCCTTGCCAACTATTTCAACCATAGGTATAAGGGGAGCCTTAGACGATAGATCTGGGAACCCCTACCATTAAGGCTCCTACATACTGGCGCGACTAGTCGCGCGACGCGACGCGACACAAAGACATCGCTTGTAGCGCTACAAGCGGTGCCTTTGTGTCGCGACGCGTCGCGCGACAAGTCGCGCCACTATGTAGGGGCCTTTAAAGAAACACTCTCACGCACTCGCTATACTGTGCGAGTGAAAGGGCCTCAGATCCGCCGCTGCTATTTTCAAATCGTTTCTCAAATGGCATGGGGTCCTAAATCCATCGTCTAGGGTTCCCTTTAATTGACCAGTGTCACCAGACAAAAATAATCGATAACATGCAAGGTTTTCGTCACCCATTAGTTCCTCATCCATATTGTGATGGAGTTCATCGATTGATCATCCATCCATTACGCAACTATATTATTATTTTGGTTAAATCAGCAAAAAAAGACTAAACAAAGTAGCGTGATCACACTGCAATATATTAGACGGTGCGGTGCTTGTGGTGCGGGAATATGAATATGAATACCGTAAAATGGGGTGAATAGAAATGCAGGGGTGAATGGGGACGAAACTTTAAAATGGATTTTAACGTTGAAATAATACAGTTTGCTGCCAATAAGGAAACTTAGTCGTTAATTATTATACATTGGAGCCCTTTTTGGCAACAAATTGTATTATTTCAACGTTAAAATCCATTTTAAAGTTTCGTTGCGATTCACCCCTGCATTCCTATTCACCCCGTTTTACTGTACTGGTTATCTAAAATTCCTCAGTTTTCTATAGTAAATAATTAAATCACAAAAAAAAAAGTTTAGGTTTTTTAATGTTGCAACAACAAAATATAGATAATAAAAAAAGTCTCTATATCTGTCTCTGTCTAGTCGCCCTCTATCGTCAGCAAACAGTATTTTTTATAATAATTTCCGCCATTACGTTCCGCCATTTTGCTTGGTCGCGGAGTGAACGTAAAATTTATTCTCATGTATTTTATCGTGGTTAACTATTAGTTAGTTTAGAATTAGTGTTTCAATAAACACTAATGGCTTGCTTAAATACACTTAAGTTAGAAATCAAAACTTTAGAACAAGTGTTTCCAAAAAACCATGAACGGTTTCAGATAATGTCAGCCAGTGTCGACGAACTGACCTGCAGATTCGTTGGCAAAAATGGAAAGAAATATGAAATACATGCCAATATTACTGTAAGTACCATATTTACCTAATAAACGTTTGTGACATAAAAATTAATGTGTTGGCTGTGGGGTGCACTTATTGATTATCTTTAGCTGGGACAAAGGGTCGTTGTTTATGAGGGCAGGGCTGTCAACAAAAGGTTTACGGAAGTGAATTTACATTTCCCTGTTACAACTACACGTTTGTCACGTTTTTGTGTTAATTATTTACAAAACATTGATGTTTTAAAAACATAATCAATAGTCGCGCGTTTACTTAGCGGATCATATGTTTATCGAGCATACGGTACCGTGTCGAATCGCTGTATCGATCATTTCGGGCGCAGAACGTCATTATCAAAGTGTTCGTGAATCATTACAGCTATTTTATAGAGAGAGTAACGTCTGTTTTGTTTGAATAACGGTATACAGGCTCGTTTTTGGGACAAAGCCTCTTAGTCATCCTCTACCTGCTTTTTGTCATGTAGACATTTTGTTGGACCCATTACTGTTTTTTTTCTGATGCAACAATACAGGCATGGAATGTGCTTAGTGCCCTCAGTTGGGCCATTCATTGATAACAGGTTATTACTGTACACTGAATGTATTTAAACATTACTGTTTACTAGGATTCACACATGTGTAATGTAAACATGTATTGTTTATGTACTATGCTACTATCAATGATATAATACCAAACAACAATTACATACTGTTATCAATATTTGGTACATAGTAACCCATTGTATTGTTTCAACAAAAATACTGTATTAGTAATTGGTAACCTAATTACAACACAGTTCTATTTTATGTCCACCTGGGTCCAGTGCAGACTTGATTTGTGTGGTCATGTATTGTTTCAACAAATACTGACTTAGTATTTGATAACCAATTACACCACACTTCTATCTAGTCCTAATGAAGACTTGATGTGCACATTTAAAAACCTGAACATAACAATGCATTAAAAATTGTTTATTTTTTTGAACAGCAGCTATGAAATACTGACCTGAATAATGTACTGTAAACTTCACACAGTCCATAAAACAATAGTTTTATGACCATTAATTTTTGAAAAATTATCACCTTGCCATAACTGTATTTGCAATGTGTAACTGCTTGTTTTAGCCATATTTCTTTCGGTTTGCATAAATTATGTTGCAAAACTGAAGAAATTGAGTTTTGGCTGTGCATTGCAGGATGTTAAAAGGTATGCCAATGCACTTTTAAATGTTTTATGTTGTAATTTCACAAATTTGATTCAAGTCACATTATAAATTTTTTCACTAATCTATTCATGCCACCAATATTTTAAACCCAGTTTTTGAAACCCAATCTCTATATTGAATCTGTTGTGATTGGTTGAGTAGAATTCAAAACACTATCATAAAAGCTGACTAATAAATAAACTATAATTTCTAACCACATAAAAAGTAACTAAAATGCTCATTACATACAGCCGTCCATGTCCTACAGTAACCCTTAAATGTTTTAAATAACAAGTATAAGATGCTCAAGAAATACATAAACTATTTAACTTGTGAAGCCCGGTGTTTATCCTGTTCAGAGCCAAACAATGGAAAATCAATTGTGTCTCCTTAGCTGTCCTTGACCGATTAAATATAATAGTTTTAATATAGTGCAATACAGTTTTTATATAAAACTCCACCTAAACAAATTGCAGGTCAATTCACTGCTGACAGTAGGTATTATTAAGGTACTTAATGTAAGATAGCATTCTACTTGAGCCAAATTGTAACAACTGATTTTGAAGTAAGCTGTCCTTAAAAGTGGAGTGTAACGGTTGATTGCATACATAGGTAATTATTATTGATCTTCAGTCACGTGAATTATGTATGAGTGCTTGGCGGAGCTAGTTTAATAGTCTGAATAATTAAAAAAAAAGTTTTTTATGATTTTTCTTCGGAACAGTATCTGTTTCTTCAGAATTCTTTTCAGATAAACTAGCAAACTGCTTTTCATAAATAAGACATGATAAATTAGAAAGTTATAAGCTGGTTTAAGAGTGAATAATAAAAAAAAACTTTTTTTTATATTGTTATATCTGTTTGTTCACTAAGTATTCTTTTCAAATAAACTACCAAACTGCTTTTGATAAATAAGACATGATAAATTAGAGTCTGAATAATTTAAAAAAACTTTTTTTATATTGTTATATCTGTTTGTTCAGTATTCTTTTCAGATAAACTACCAAACTGCTTTTCATAAATAAGACATGATAAATTAGAAAGTTATAAGTTTTTGTCTTACCACAAAGTATAAATATATCACTATGGGTAGTAGTTACATGGTATACCTAGTTTTTTTCATACATAACATCATGCCTGTATTTCCCGAAAGATTAGGCAGAGGTGTCCTTATAGTACACCCACATTTCGCCAGTTATGTGTAAGTCCCATGTTATGGGGGCCTGTAGCCACCAACTGGGCACAAATCCAGACTCCAGCCTGGTACTGAGAAATTCCACATTGAAAAATTCAATAACACTTTGCCTGACCTGGGAACCCAGGACCTCATGTTCAGCAATAGCGCTTCTGACCACTGGACCAATGATGCAGCTAGTTTTTTTGTTTTGAAAAGAGGAAAATTATGCTGTGATGGTGTAATTACAGTGAAAGTAATAACCCTACATATAAAATAATGCTGCAGCTGAAACATTTCTAGGGTTTCATGATCGGTATCAAACCCTAGTAAGCTATTTACTGTAATATTCCTTTGCCACATTCAGCCAGTGCAGTCTTCCCGTATTATCATTAATCAGTATGGTTCTAAGGAAAAAGCAAAAGCTATCAATTACAAATTAATATAATTTATTTTTCCTCTTGTGTCAGTGATGATATCCTACCAATAGCAACCGGACCAGCTCTGTCACTTGCCTCGTTTAAATCCTGCCGGGTTTCAGGTAGTAGTGCTTAATGGGAAGGAAAAAAGATGCAACATATCCTGTGATGGGGCTTCACACCTGTAACATTGCTATTGCCACGCCTAACTAGTGCAGCTGCCCCTTTTTGTCATCAATTTTATTACAAACAACTAAAATTTTTATCTTCCTCATCTATGTCAATGACTCAGTCTGACCAAAACATTCACATCCTGGACAGCTCTGGGTTGTAGGTGTTGTACATGGCGGGCAGGAAAGAAGATGCGACATACCCTCCACTATTGTACCCACAGTGTTAGCAATATTGTATAAGAACTTTTACAATTTTGGTGTAAAATAAATCTATCTATCATCATTTCTATTAACATATTTTTTGCTTACCAGGAGACATACCCCAACACACCGCCTGTATGGTTTGCTGACAGTGAGGATCCCATAGTTACAAATGCTGTCCAGATCCTGACTAATACACAAGGCAGAGATAACCATGTTATAAACCAGGTAAAGATATAAAATGTATGTTATCTACTGTGATTTTTATATGATGTAGTAGCATTTTAATAGAAAATTTTCTTGTGTTGTGTTTTTGGATACAAATCGGGATAATTATTAGTAGGCTAATATTTGTACACTATCAAGCTGTCAATTACACAAGATTGACTTCCAGTGCTTACTTCCTTCTCGAGATAGGTCATGTTCATCAAATCAAAAAATGTATGTATGCCTACAGTTTTAAAATTTTAAAGTCGGTATTAATTTGTTATGTTCTTGTCTAATTCATCTGCCCTCTCTACAATTGATTTGGGTTGGGGCAGCATTTCTTCTTCCTTAAAATCTTTATTAGCTGTCATCATCATATTAGTCTAGAAACAAAAAAAAAAAACATTTGAATAATTAATGAAATATTGGTTGTTTGCTTCAAAAAATGGTTTTCCTTCATTATATCTTTTGAATTAGGTAATTATAATTAAACAAGCCATATATTAGTCATTGTTTTACAGAAATTATGAGTAAGTTCCTGATATATTTAAACTTATGTTTTGTAACACAGGTCATTCCCCTGATCATTAAGGAAATGATAATAAAACAATATTACTTAGCAATAATAAAATATTAATAACTCATACTCCCAGAGAAAGGATTATGTAGTGGCAGTATAAGAGGTCAATTACTTGTTTACAAGGCTTATTATTGAATAGCATTAAAGACATCCATGTTCTTCAGCATTTTAATGTATTTTATTTTCAAAAATTATAAATTAACATCAGAGTGAAAATTTGAACCGTATGTACTTTCATATGTATTTAGTAAAAAACTGTTATTGTGTTATTATAACAAAAATATTTTTTTTTTTATTGGCTATTGAGCAGTTTTCGACTATTCTGCCAGAGGCATGTAGTGACGGCAGCACAGCAAGATGAGCCGTCGAACTTTGTGATAGTTGTTAGTTGTTAATGTTAGTAGCTGAAAGGACAAGACAAGTTTTGTTAGTTAACATTTTTTTAAATAAATATTTATAATTATTACTCAACTATAAAACGACACAAACATTGACAAAGTTATAATTATTATTACACAGCAGACTACATTTTGATATCATTGTCATTTTGTCACTAATTTCATCAACTAATCCTAGGATTAGTTTAGGGGAAAAGTTAGTCAAGACGGAATGGAAGTTAGTAGGAAGGGTAATTTTAATTATGGTACAAATCAAAAGTTTGGGAAGTTTTTATCTGTTTGTTCCGGCTCCGAAACGGTTGGACCGATTTTGACGGGACTCACTGGCAGATAGCTGATGTTATAAGGAGTAACTTAGACTACTTTTATTTTAGAAAAAGCCACGCGGGCGAAGCAGCTAGTTATTACAGATATAAATGTAGAAATTTCAATCAATCTGCGTTGCATTTATATTGCAGAAATTCATGGCAATCACTGATCAATAATAAGCTAAAGATAGCCCTTAGGGCGGGTCAATACAACGTGTAGGGGTTGTATTTGAACTCCGACCTTTGGTTAGCTGCACAGAGCACGGATTCGTCTCGAGAGATCACGGGAGACGTGTAGAAACTTGACAGGTGATCCGTGACAGAAGTTGTGCCCTCAACGCAATTTCTTGCTCTGCAATTTGCAACGCGTAAATTATTGTCAAGTCGGAAGTATAAAAAAAAAATGTCCCCATTTTCTCTAGAATCTGCAACTCGTAAAGGCTCGTGCAGACTTGCGCGATATCGCGGGCGCGACACTTTCTATGAAGTTTTCGTAGACATTGTGCCACTAGTATAGCGTCGCGTCTGTCTGCGGAGCCTTAATATTGAAAAGCATGTTTTTAAAGAATTGTAATCTAAGAAGGATTTAGATAAAACCAGGGGCAGTATTATTTTAATATTACATCAGTGTGAGAATGAGATGAAGATATACAGGGGGTATAGCTCCATCTCTTTCCCAATGTAAAGCAATATTGAAATAATACTGCTAGAAGAGGCCGTGGTTGCCCTCCAGTAACATCGAAGTTAGCACAACTTTTCTTTTGCTGAGATACAAAATCAATTTTATTATAATAACTGTACAAACTATGTACATAGATTTTGACCTACATTGAATAGAAAAATACTTGAAACAAATGTACAGTCAACGTCCAGAAGTCCACTTACACCGCAATGACCATTATCGCCTGCGCTATACGGGCAACAAGATGCCAATGTGTAGTGTTATCTTATAGAAGAAGGTCATAAGTACAACTAATATTGCTATTCCATAGTTTTGTGAAAAATGCTAGTCGACTTCTGACTGTTACTGTACCTATGGTATTCTAAAGGTGAATGATGTGCATATGAAAAGAAAATAAACTTGAGTCGCTACTCTACATACTTAAATTCAATTTAATCTTAAACAAATTGGTTAAAAAACCTTGTCAATTAAAAAAAAACAAAAAAAACTATATTTTGCTAAAAACTTGCGGTTCATCTACCTACGTAAAGATTATTTGAACACGAACTCGAGTTCATTGCACTCTGTCGGTACAAAAATAAGTGCCTACCTACACAAAGTACAAATTGAACATGCCATTAACTATTTTAATACACATGCGAACTCCTAAATTGTTTTACACGTGCCAAATAGCGTTAACAATACAATTTTAAGATAAATAGAAAAAAGTCTGTCTCTATGATCTTGATTTTTTTTTAAATCAAGGGCGAGGTCGTTTTTATGAAGGTGAGTTTCGGCAACATAGGAAGTGATCATTTGCCTTTCTTTTTAAAACCTCGACGTTTATTTTTTATCAGAAAAGCAAAATGTAGGTGAAGGTGATATTTTGTAGTTCAGCGGATTACAGTCAATAATGTGGTAATCTTAAAATAGTAACAGAAAACAAAAGAGGACTTCTCTAATATAACTGTATTAACCTTATGACCGCCACAGCCATGTGTAGATGACAGACCAAAATGTGCCCAGCACGTCACGGTCAACGACTACATAACAGATTTTAAGGAATAATTCATAACTTGGCGCCGAGGGCACGTTTTTGCTTTTATGACATGGCGGTCAATAGGTCTAAAAAATTTGGTCAGTAAGGAGTAAACTGCTATATACATACATCTTATGGTGCTCGAATGAGATTGACAGGGGGACCTGTTGGTAAATTTGTTGGTAACTAAAATAAAAATCCACAACTGATTTTTATTTTAGTGCTATAGCTGTCCTGACTACCTCAGGGTGCGCCCGACGTATAATTAGGAATTACCACTTGTATTTTACTACATCATAAAATAAAACAAAGTGTGATTTTCAATTATACAACTCATTTTGATATACCAACAATCTTAGCAGACACTTTGGTTTAACACAATCTATTATCTGTTGTTTCTAGGTCGGTATTCTGTTGAGAGAACTATGCAAGTTACATGGCGTACCAGAACCACCAGATTTGGACTCATTGTCTCTTCCAGTGCACCCAGCGCCACAGCAGAGGTCTGTACCAAAAATATACCATACTTATTGATCTTTTCCTACAAGTTTCTTTCTTATAAGCTCCAGTAAACTAATCAGGCAGGTAATTTTCTTATTACAATTCTCAAATTCACTGACAGACAAATTAGAGCCTAAATCGCTGGGTCTAGACTCTAGAAGCATGAAAGTTTGTTACGAAGTTTCTTTTGTAAGGAAGGTGACTAAGGAAGAATTTTTGAAAATTCATCACCTAAAATAAAGGGGGGGGGGGGTTAAAAAGGGGATGAAAGTTTAATCGGGCGGGTAATCAACTCTAAACCGCTGGGTCTAGACTCTAGAAGCATGAAAGTATGTTATGAAGTTTCTTTTGTAAGGAAGGTGAGGACTAAGGAAGAATTTTTGAAAATTCATAACCTAAAGTGATTTAAAAGGGGATGAAAGTTTAATCGGGCGGGTAATTTACTCTAAACCGCTGGGTATGGACTCTAGAGGCATGAAATTTTGTAACGAAGGTTTTATAACTAAGGAAGGCTTTTGAAAATTCATCACCTTAAGATTTAAGGTAATGAATTTTCATCCCCTTTTTAATCCCTTAAAGCGCTTAAGGCGCTGAAAAGACCCAATTGACCGAAATAGGCTTACTTAAGAAAAAAAAATTGCCGAATCTGTATAGTTTGTGGTAGCGGAAAAAAATATATGTTAATTTTGAACATAATTTCCCAGAACTTGGTTGTTACCAAAACACGTTTTGAAAAAAAAACCTCGATACAAACTAACGTTAAACTAACCTCTTACTTTGAGTTCTAATCCAAAATATCTGTATTCAATATAAACATACGTTACGTATTTAATTCATAACAAGAACGTCTTATTTGAATGCAGAACTTGGTTGTTTTTAATTTTCGATTACTCAACTCAAATTTGAGTAAATAGATACTTGCTTCATATTTTGCAATACATTACAAGCGTTGTGTCAGTGCTCTTCTCTTTCTTTTCTTTGCAATCTGACAGTGACCGCGGTTTAGGTGTTGTCAGCGTCTTAAGGGATTAAAAAGGGGATGAAAGTTTGTAAGTTCGTCATTTTTAAGCTAGAAACGAGGAAGTTAGACTTCTGTTTGTTAATAAAAGTTAGCTGTGTCATCGGAAACTCATCCTTTAAGGGTCCTGAGAAGTTGCCAATGGGAATGGACTTAGAAATTCTCTTCCATTTTTGAGTTTTTAAGAGTAGACTCGAGCCTATTTGGAAAATGAAAAGTAGACCAACAGAAATGTTCCTCACATCGATCGGTTCTGAACACAGTGTAGCACTGTGCGTGCTAAATACTGAACTGCAGTACTCGACAATCTATTAATCAACGTCGTATTTTTCGTATCAAATGTAATCGACTACACTTGACACCGAGAGCGTATAATTTCCTGTTCTTTAAGCTGCAGTCTCCAATAAACGTTATCAGCCGTACCTATACAACGCATTGTCGTACGCTGCATAAAGATTCTTGCTATGAAGATGTAGGTACTGTTACTGATGTGGTCCTTTGGAAACTCTCCCTTCAGCTAGAAAAAAAACACTAAAGTTTTCGCTGACACAGATAGAGTTTATAGAGGACACTGTGGAGTGTCCTCTATAAACTCTATCTGTGTGTGGATGGCTGGCCATCCTAAATATATCCTAATATTATAAATGCGAAAGTGAGTTTGTTTGTTTGTTACGCTTTCACGCTAAAACCGCTGAACCGATAGGGATGAAATTTGGCTCATGGGTTGACCATGACTTGGGTTAGGACATGGGTACTTTTTATCCAGATATTCCCACGGGATCGAGACTTCTGCGGGTGAAACCGCGGGGCGCAGCTAGTAAGTTATAATGCTGTTTGAAACCTAAGAACACCGTCTTAATTTCCAAAAGCTACCCATTTAGGGTACCTTACGTGAAATTAAAAGAATACTACATAGAATATCTACAATATGTATTGTATATTGTGAACTGGTAACGGTTTTAAAATTAAATATACCTAAATTCCTCAACCAGAGACTGAAATTAATTTGTCGACTACGAAAAGACACTATCAAGGCCAAATTGCGATGTTTACTGAAATTGTGTGGCGCTTTATACATCTTGCGTGTTTTGCAAGATTATTACTAATTTCATATTGATTATTTTTATAACACTTATGTGCAATACATTCGATGCTTTTAGATTTGCAAGGGACAGCAAAACACCCCAAAATGTGTTAGGTTTTGTGAACTAATTAAATTACATGTGGCATCCACCAACCCACACTGGGCTCGTGTGGTGGATTATGGCCCACTCCCTCTCACAGAGGCCAGGCCTGTGTCCCAGCAACCGGAACATTATAGGCTAATTATGCTTTTGAACGAACATATGCCAGCCTAGGCCTTGAATGATATTATACTATATATCTATCTCGTTAAATGACGAAATATAATTTTCAAAACTTCAATAGTATTAACTCTGAAATTTGTACATACGTTTAGTTTTCGAAACTTTAATGAGCCTGAGGTTGTATTTATCAGTTCAAGCGTAAAGGCTCGTGCAGGCTAGCGCGATATCGCGGGCGCGACAGGCAGCAATGCGCCAGTCGCGCCCGCGATATCGCCCCAGTCTGCACAAGCCTGAAATATGTAGAATGGCGACACTAACGCCTGGAGCTGCAGTCTCGACACTGATAGCGATCGCTTTACGACCGAATACGGTCGCAAACTCCTAATGAGGTGGGAACCCTAGATAGTCAAAATTGCTAGACAAGGTTGTGATTTTTTCGTACTTGTCTAGCAATTTTGACTGTCGAGACTGCAGCCCCAGATACGATTGATTGACCGCCCAAACAATACACCTGTTATCAGCGTGCCTCATAATTATTTTTGTTGTTTCCTCTTGATATACAATAAGGAATGCTTTATCTATTTATAATTCTCCAATATCAGTATAATAATCGGGTTAATGCGGAAACCATCTTCTGCTTTTGCCAAGATCTTATAATTCAATTGTAGAACAGACAATTTTTATGGGGTGACTTCATAGAAGAAAAATGGCGTGACAGTTTAACATGGAGGTTCGATTGCTAATCGAGCAAAGTATTATGGGGTTTTCCATCTGGAATTAGTAGTGCAGCCCCGGAGTCTACATGATAGCAATAGTCTTGGACATACACATAACTGGCGAAATGTGGGTGTACTAAACACCTGCTCACCCTTGGGAATAGGGGTTTAAAGATATGAATTAACAGAGAATATTTCTGTCTTTCTAGAGTTCCAAGTGTAACGTCAAACGGCGCCGAGTCGGGAACAGAGGAGGATGAAGAGATGGCAGCGGAGGAAGACGAATCTGAGGGGGAAGACGACTTGCCTCTAGAAATGGTCGACGACGCTGGACGCAGTAACAAAGTATGTAGTATTTTATGAGTTAACCCTTCGGTATTCATGTTTCCAGGAATTATGAGGATGCAACAAGACCGGGGTAGTTCGCCTTAAGATAGTCATATTAGTTTATTCGTAAGGGGATTCTTACAAGTCACGCTGTTCAGATACATGCCAATTATGCAAGTGATCTTCACTTGCATAATTGACAAGTAAAAAAAAAATGAAAATGAAAAAAAAAAACCCTAAAAATAAAAACATAAGGTACGCCATAAAATAACCAAACATAAAATCTATTCGGTTAGGTATCGCAATCATGACAAAAGTTAATTCTCACAACTTCGTCACATTTGACGAAGCCGTGTCACAATGTCATCGATCGACTACGGTTTAGGTACACCCTAAAGGCTTCTACATACAGGCGCGACTTGTCGCGCCAGTATGTAGGAGCCTTAATGAAGGAAACACTAGATTCCGCGGAATTAATGATTGGATATAATTTGGAGTCCCAGGACTCCATCCAGGTTTGGCTGTAGCATTCATAGGTCACCAAGAAAAAATCAAACATTAGTCCGCGATTGGATACTGTTGTACGACTGTAAGTTGTTGACCGTAGATGCTCCCAATGTTTTTTTTTTATAGAATGAGGTTTTTTTGTAAAAGTCTTCCCTCTCAGCCCACATTCGCATGGACGTAAAAGTATCGCGGCCGCACTGGATTTACAACTCTCGGTGTTAAGCCAGTGTTGAGAATCCTAATTAGAGTGCATCCCAGCGCGCCGAAAAGACACACTGTTGGATTTTCAACCTTTGGCGCTAAGCAGAGCGTTGAAAATCCGGTATGCGACATTAAATCGCCGCAGGATAAATCGCCCGTGCGTACCTGCACTCGCATTGCGCACAATAAGTAGGTACATTGTTTGTTAGTAATGTCGTAAGAAGCGATAAAAGTTGTTTGACAGATACCCATCTTTATGGGTGGCAGCATTACTAAATGACAGGATATTGTAATAAACGCAATAAAATAATTATCGGTCAGTGGACATGAAACATGCATACTGAATGTTAATATACAACAAAGGTAAAATTAATCATTCTAGATAGCACTAGAATGATTAATCTTACCTTTGTTGTATATTAGGAAACTATATCATAAAAAAACATTACCCTCCTGAGGCAGTCGGGTAATAATACTAAGTACCTTTAAACCAACAAAGAGATGAGTCAAGATAGCAGTGGTGGCCCAGTGGTAACGGCCGCGACTTTCGAGTTGTAAGTCGTAGGTTCGAACCCAGACAGGCGTTTGACTTTGTGTAAATTATTTCATCACCACTGCTGTGAAAACGGTGAAGGTAAACATCGTGAGAAAACCGGCATGTCCTAGAGCCCAATATTCGAAGACACGTGACATCTACCAACCCGCACTGGGCCCGCGTGGTGGATTACGGTCCACTCCTTCTCACCGAGAGGAGGCCTGAATCCCAGCTGTGGGAACATTATAGGCTGGTTATGTTGTGTACTGTATGTATGTCTAATGATTCAATTCCAAATACACAAATAAAATAAAAAGCGTGAAATAAAGCAGACCACTGAAAAAAAATATTTTTTTTTTTAGTTTGGGAAATCATCAAATAACTTCTCCCGCTCTGAGCGGAGCGGGAGGGTTTGTCAGACTCTTACTGACTAAAACCCACCCGTATTCCTTCCTGTTGCCTGTGTTGCCAGGGGCCTCGGTGACCCTTACGAACCTTCCCAGAATGGTCTAACATTGATTTTATAATTGTTGATTTTGACAAGTTTGGTAATCTACTAATATAATGGCGTCATTTGTGAGGATCGGAACAGAGCATTCTGACACTATTGTAATAGCAGACTTGAGGCCCTGGTTATTGGTATGTCCCGCCTCAAATCATTGACTCCTATTTGTTTTGCTTTGTCTAGTTGTAAGAGGGTAAAGTCACTACTGAACTTCAGATGGACCGTCTGTTAGATACGACACATTTATAAACAAAAAGTCGAGAGGTGTCTTGTGACATCCGGATGGAACGAAGTTTCTTTCACTGTATTTAGATAAAAAAAAACATAACTTCACGCCTTGTTTCCCCGAAGGGTTGGGCAGCGGTTTAACTGTAGTACACTGACATTTCGCCAGGTGGTCTGGATTTGTGGCCGGTTGATGGGAATAGGGGGCGAGCCTATTCCCATCAACCGGCCACAAATCCAGACTCCGGGCTGCTACTGAGAAATTCTAAATAGAAAAACCCGATAACACTGTGCCCGACCCGGGAATCGAACCTCATGCTCAGCAGTAGCGCTTGCGACCACTAGACCAACGAGGCAGTCAACTTGCGGGTTGGTTCACTGTATATGATGTATTAAATAACAGGCACAATGAAAGAAACGTTTGTGAGTAAATAAAAAAAAAGAAAAACAAAACAAAGACAGTCATGAGGACTGCTGACAGAAGCGATAACTTATCGCTCAAAGCGCCTAAAGAAGTTTTCACTTTAATAACAATGATTTTATCTAAAACACAATTTAAACAATGCACAGTATAAACAAATTAAACTTTTCACGTGGTCAATTTAATTTTACTCTGCTATCACAGCTTATGGAACTTTTTAGTAGAAAAAAAAAAAAAAAATAATATCTGTTTTTGTTTTATGTATACTAAATTCAATGTGAATGTGACTGTTCAAGTTCAAACAACTTCGCGTTTTGTATTGAAATATGAATGTATACGAATTTCACTTGTTTAGCTTGTTGTTATTCAACTGCATTACGTTATGGAAATCTATGTGTCAATGTCGTATTATTTAAGCCATAAATATAGTTTGTTTGAATATGCAAGCGGCGCTCATCAATATTTAAACGTATAATATTTCAGAAATATGTAATCTTTATACCGTACTCATTTTCCATTCATTCTTGTCTCTGTAAACTTTATTATTTTTTGTTTTTCTTACATAAGCATGTTTTTATATCACAATACTAGGCCCCTGCTTCGCATGGTTGCAATCTACTGACGTGAAAATCATCGAGATTTCTGTGATATATCTGTCACCGTATAATTATGAACTTTGTTAGTTTCTAATCTATCGGTATTATTTCCGTTAGATTATATACTGTCGAAAAATTTTGAACTGCAACAAATCATTTACAATTTAACGTATAATTTTTCGATAGTTTATAATCTATCCATGAGAAACCGCCTAATTGTGAACTGGTATCAAGCTTGCTTGCGACGTAACGCACCTTGCGCTAATACTAAATAGCCTGCCTAGCTGCGTGCAACTTGGAAGTAGCGCGGTTGGTCACAGTTCTTACCTAACCTAACCCAGTTAAATTTTTCGACAGTTTATAATCTAACGGAAATAATACCAGTAGATTATAAACTAACAGTTCTCTCGATCATTTTACACAAACCTTTAAAAAAACTCTAAATGATAATGGATAACCACATCAAATTCTATTGTGTAGTTATAAATGAACTAAAGACAAAAACAGATGACAAAGCGACTTTGTTTTATACTACCTATTTAAAAAGCAATCAATTTAAAAAAAATGGTCATTTCTATTGATCGGTATAGCACAACCGTAAGGAAGCTTCGGCGTAAACAACACGGTCCTATAAATAGACCCTCTACTGTGACAATACTTAGTTAAATCCGATCCACCCTGACCCTTTCTTTCTTCACGGTGGGTGCCCTTAGGCTGAGGCTACATTAGACCGCGACGCGACCTGCGACACATGAGCGATTAAAACAAATAAATGAATGCTCACGTATATGGCTACACCATAAATCAAATATTACTAGCGATCTTTGATTTCTGTAAGCGATCGAAACAACATTACTGTAATCACGGCGTCGGCTACATCAACATATCAGCGAAATTGAAGCGAATTTATTAGGATTTTCGCTTATAATGTAGCCATACCATGTTTATCTCGTTTCGCTCTTTCATTCGCATCGCAAATCGCTGCCTACTGTAGCCTCAGCCTTAACGTGTAGTAGGTAGCTTAGTTTATACGTTTAAGGCTTGAGGCCTTAATTTATTGAGGCACCCTCAGGAAAGTCTGGTTAAGCAGACGACAACGTCGACGTCTAGTCTTAAGTTACTCCTTATAACATCAGGTATCCGTCAGTGAAAGTCCCGTCCTCGGTCCAGCGGTTTCGGAGATAAGCCGGAACAAACAGACAGACACACAGAAAAAAAAATTAAGAACTGTTTTTTTTTTTGTTTATATACTTTCTTAAGGATTTAGTAAAAAGCTGTCATTTTGACATTACAGACAAGACACTTAAATTTTTATTTATTTGTAGATACATGACAATTCACAAGAACTCTAATTCTCAATCTAGCTTTACGTGGCACAATATTCTCTCTCAGTCATTGGTAAAACACGTATTAGAGCTTCTTGTTAAAGAGCCCGTCTATTTCTGCGGTCAAGCAAAATATGGGATAATTTATTTTTACTAACGATAGCTTGTGATAACCCCGTTTCGGTGGTTCTTTAGCTAAAAAAGCTACGCCATAACCTAATTATGCGGCGTTTTTGGCGCAGTGTGGTTAATTCCCTTCAGTGAGTGATTGCTTAAGAATTTAACCTGAACTGTTTACATTTCATCAGATACTTTTGGAACAGACTGTAGATCCCTAAAAGGTAAACTGGTGCTTGGCAAAGGTCGCGGGAATCCGCTGGATGGGTTAGACTACTGAATGTCGAAGTTTGAAATGTCGACGTATGTTAGTTCTAAAGTACAGGATCTCGATGTACGCCAGTTCGTCGAAAGTTCACTGGACCGAAGTATGCAAGGCCGACGTATCGTTAGTTAGAAAGCATACCAGTGCGAATATAGCGAAAGATAATGTTAGGTTAGGTTAGAACAGTGACCATTAACGATCCCCTCTATTACTCTAATTCAGGGTAATTTTGAAATAGCATTCTTTCGAAGTTCCGTACGTCGCGATTATGAACATTCTCAATTAAATAATTCGTCATAGCGTACTTTCTAACTCACGTAAATCGTACTTTTAATATTTATGAATACAGTACATCGATATTTTAAACTTCGAAATTCAGTATGCCAGTCCGCTGGATGCGAGAGATACAAGGGGTTTACTCTTATAAGTTCGTCAACGAAGATAAGGGCCCGTCCGAAAGCAGTTAAACAGTCAAAATACGTGTATATATTTTTTTTGGTCGGGCAAATAACACTTCGGGAGTTGGGCCAACTCTCAAATCGTGTTTTTATTCATTCTTAGTTTGGCCCCGAACTAATCTTTTGTCCTTAAGTTATACGGAGTTGGGAACGTCAGTCGAAACTACAGACTTCGAGCTTAGGGAGAAGACCCCCTGGATCGGTCTATGTGTTGATGCTAGGGTAAAGCACTCTTTCGGCTGAATGATGAAGTTGATAACACAGTTGTATCATTGTTTTCTTTATATTTCCAGGACGACATGGAAACAGAACACTTAGCGACACTGGAACGGCTGCGACAGAACCAACGAGCAGACTATCTGTCAGGCAGCGTGTCCGGCAGTCTACAGGCTACTGACAGACTCATGAAGGAGCTCCGGGACATATACCGCTCATGCTCCTTCAAAAACAATATGTATTCTATTGGTGAGTGTTCTTTAACATGTGTAGATATATCATTTGCGTTTTAGCTTGGCAATATTATAACGGTCATAAAACCCACCTACATTTTTTGTAGTCTGCAACCGTTCTCCGACAGTCATTTTTCCTTGGACTGATCACCGACAGGACGTTTCGTTTTTGAGAGATTCGTCGATAGAACGTTTCACCTATAGACATTTCGCCGACAGAACCTTTCATATGCGTCACTTTCGACGATAGCCCTTGGTAGCAAATATAGTAGGTTGGCAGCTACAGTGAAGGATAATGTTGGGTTAGTTTAGGTTAGAACAACGCTGCTTCCCAATCTGGGGACAGGAGCGGGCAGGACCTGTCGCTGCCGGCCGTGGTCGAGGCGATGGTCGGCAGCGAGGAGTACTGGGACGCGGTGGTATCCTTCTGCGAAACAGTCGTGTCGCAGAAGGAGGCTGCGGAACTGGAGCGGGAGATCTCTTCCGCTCACCCGGCCTGCAGCAGGCGCACCGGGCGTCGGCAGAGGGCAGACAACGCCCTCTTCCGGATCCCCTAAATGGGTCCAGGGACGGCGGACTTGGGGACGTCCGCCGCCCCCCATCACACTGGACCCGAGGTGGCGGCGCGTAGTGTTCCACGCGCGCCCCTTTCAGACGTCGCGGGGTGGGGTTAAACACCCCCCCCAGACTTGAGGTGGCCCGCAGAGGCGGGCCGGCACTAGCCGGGGATCGTGGAAGTCGCATTAGATCCCATGATCCCCGGTGCAAGTGTGGGAGGGGAACACCGGGGTGGTTTTAAGTCAGTAAGAGTCTGACAGACCCCTCCTAGCCCAGGGCGGAGGACATCCATGAGGAATTTCCACCCCGGAAAAACGAAAAAAAAAAAAAATTAGGTTAGAACAGTGACCATTAACGATCCAGATCCCCTCTATTACTGTCGTCGAACGACGCATATGAAAGGTTCTGTCGGCGAAATGTCCATAGGTGAAACGTTCTATCGACGAATCTCTCCTGATCGTCCTGTCGGTGATCAGTCCAAAGGAGAAATGACTGTCGGAGAACGCTTGCAGACTCCATTTTTTGTAATTTTACACTTAAAAAAGCAAATAAAGACCGTTAATGTCTTGAATTGACATATATCGTGATAGTCATCACTGCTCTCATAACGGTGAAGGAAAACACCGTGAGAAAACCGGCATGTCCTAGTACTAAAAATTTGAAGACATGTGACATGCACCAACCCGCACTGGGTCCGCGTGGGAACATTATAGGCTGATTATGTGATACTCATAATATGAGTATACAAAAAAAATATATTATATTTTTTTTGAAGTAAAAAACGACTCCTAAAGTCGAATTATTAATTCACTGGAGTAATCTGCCATGTGCTAGCTATCACTTTGTGTAATAAAATGGTCATATTTATTGTAATGGTGATCGTTTAGTTTAATCGATTTATATAAGTGTAAAATAAATGTATAGTAATACGTGTAAAAGTCTAGAATACAATAAATACGACCATTTTATTACATAAACTGACAGCTAGCATATGTCAGATTACTCCAGTGAATTATTAATTCGACTTTAGTTTATTATTTGATTTCGTACGAATATATATTAGAGAAAGGACAATTTCCATGCTAAAACGCAAATCGTATGGCAGACTATCTCCCGGCAGTCCAGACTCATGACGGAGCTATAAAACCCAGGCTGTACTTATGGCGGCATCTACAGCGCCACATACAAAACTACGCATCACACTGACGTCACGCAAAATCCTGCATCGCGCAAGCAGAGTTTACCGCGCAACTAGCATATATACAACACCCTGACATCAACCGTCGGGCAGTTGCCCACCAGACACGACTCCCGTCTGGTCGGAGGATCCTCCCTTTTCTATGGAGGATGAGTGAACTTTACACCCTGTTCCTCATGCCTCTATACTGGTGACCCCGAATATGAACGTCAGCGCAGCCTTCGTGCAACTACATCAGCGTGACGTCATAATCATCACTTCCTCAAGCTCTCGAGCGGCGAGTCACACAGCCAGCCAGCACCCACGGCTTCAACGGGTATCCTGACCACCAGCATGCAGCGACCGCGCATACCTGGTCATCACCCTAAGCCTCATCAGCAACCTTGGCACAGCACACTGCACTTTCGGCCGGTCAACAAGCAGAGCTCTTCAACGCTCTCCTGGTCGACGCCAGCAGTCAGCCCTCAACCCGGCGCTGTATCACGTCCGACTCACTGGAGCATAACGCAGCGCCACCCCGACTCACTGGGGCATCACCGCAGACAGTTCCGACCCACCGCGAACTATGCGACAACCGGTTCCGACCCACTGGAACCCCACCTGGCACTGGCAAGCATCGCAAGATACACGACTCAGCCCACTATCGACCTCCGGTCTCCGGAGGGGAGTGATGTGGCGGCATCTACAGCGCCACATACAAAACTACGCATCACACTGACGTCACGCAAAATCCTGCATCGCGCAAGCAGAGTTTACCGCGCAACTAGCAAATATACAACATCCCGACATCAACCGTCGGGCAGTTGCCCACCAGACACGACACCCGTCTGGTCGGAGGATCCTCCCTTTTCTATGGAGGATGAGTGAACTTTACACCCTGTTCCTCATGCCTCTATATACTCATTGGCATTTAAGTTTAAACATGATTAATCTCTTGCGTTATCTAACTATATTGTGGGTACGGGACGGTGCTTAAACAGATGCGACAGAATAGTGACATGCAGTAGTTTTGTTTGAGCACAATGATGTTCAACCAAAAATTACGACGGCGTCAATCATGATTGACGCCGTCGCGAGTCTAACAAACCTGGCCAAAAGGAAGGGGCCTTGCCGAAGTATAATAGCAATGAATACAACTTGTATTCGCATCGTCAACGTGTCGCCAAACTAGACAGACTTGGTTCATAATAGTTCAACTGAGTATATTTTGACCTTCTGACCTTGCGCAGTTACACAATCATAGGATTAGTATTAAAATACTAGCTGCATCCCGCGGTTTCACCCGCATGAGTTTCGATCCCGTGGGAATATCGGCATAAAAAGTATCCTGTGTCCTAGAAACAGGTACCCAGGTCATGATGGTTTGACCTATGTGCTAAATTTCATCCAAACTCGTTGAGCTGTTTTAGCGTGAAAACGTAACAAACAAACTCACTTTCGTATTTATAATATTAGTTAGGATTAGGAATCGTAAATGCCTGCGACACAGCTATTATCTGTTGACCGCATTGCCGGTATGGTAATCAAACCCCTTCTCGCATCGTCGCTTATGCAACCGCAGTCATCCTAACGTATAATTTTAGTGCGCATCATACCACATCGACGGTGACGGTTATTTAACATATACTTATGTTCGCGGTTAGTTAGATTTTGCTCGCGTTGCTCTTGAGCAATGTAATAAATATTTAAATATTTTATATGAATAAATTAAGTATGTATTTGCAAATTTAGTAAGGGGTAGTTTAGATTAATTAATATTAAATTCAATAACCAAATTATACAACATACAACAAAAATTAGGGGCTTGTGGCTAAGTAATAACAACCGCACGGGTCGATCGATCAGGTTAAGCTACGCTTGGCGCGGTTGGTCCGTGGATGGGTGACCATCTTTACATACCAAGACCCCTCCGTGCCTCGGAAAGCGCGTTAAGCCGTTGGTCCCGGCTGTCATTTGTAGATCTTTGACAGTCGTTACGGGTCGTCAGAAGCCTGACAACCAGTCTTACCAAGGGGTATCGTGTTACCCGGTAACTGGGTTGTGGAGGTCAGATAGACAGTCGCTCCATGTAAAATACTGGTATTCAGCTGTATCCGGTATGACTGGAAGCCGACCACAACATAGTTGGGAAAAGGCTAGGCAGATGGTGACAATATACAACAAAAACACACATTAATTGCTTAGTCAATTTATATAAATATTATAGTCATTAGGTAATTCATTTACAGTGTAATAATAACATTTTTACCTCTCATGCTCTAAAGGTTCGTCTTTTGTTTCTAAGACTAAGATAATCAGGCCCAACAGCCACACGCACAATAAAACGTCTCAGATTAAAGTCGATATTTTATTTTATTTTCTTTAATTTATATCACTTTCGTGTTTTCTATTGTTAATTTTATCAAACCAGATAAACTAGCTGTCATTTATTATTTAAAAACGCAAAGAAACGTTTTTATGACTACCCAAGCACGGCAGTATGAAGTACTCAAGTCGAATAAAATGATTAAAAAAAAAAAATCTTGGCGGGAATTAGCTATTCTCTTCTTAAATTTTGCAACATTTTTGAACAGTGAAAAGTGATTAAACTAAAACAGTGGAATAGTGTTATATTTTTTATGCCTGGTTCATTTTCTCGCGATCGAAGTGAAAAGCAGAATGTATACTCGGGCACGAGCCATTTCATCCCTCGACTTAACTATCCACATAAACGTCTCGGGGTAAAATGGCTTCTTAAATGAACTAGTTGTAATCTACTATTATGCATTAGAAAATATGATAATATTGTCTCTCTAATACTAACATATTCCAATCTCTTCCATTCCAGAGTTAGTAAACGATTCCTTGTACGAGTGGAACATCAGGCTGCGTTCAGTGGACCCCGACAGTCCGCTACACAACGACCTGCTGGTCCTCAAAGAAAAAGAGGGCAAGGATTCGATATTACTCAACATAATGTTCAAAGAGACGTATCCTTTCGAACCGCCGTTCGTTAGGGTCGTGTATCCTATTATATCAGGTGAGACAGACTTCTACTTTAGTTTATTAATTTATTTAACCATTTATGTACACACATAATATGTAATAAACAGACAAGAAGAAAAGAACAGAAAAATACGTACAAAAGTGATGCTTATTTCTAAAGAAATCTCTTCCAGCATACCTGCAGGCTTAGCATGACGCTTTCTATTTCTACGAAGAATAGACACAGCTCTTTCTATACAAAGTGACGTTTCGTTTCTCCATTTTTGACAAAGCGCCATAGGAATCCTTCTACAATCTGTCATTTTGTCTTTCGTTTCTAAAGATCTTTGATCTTTGTCTAGGTCCTTTTATATGTAGAAGGATTTATACGGTGCGATGTCATAAATGGAGAAACGAAACGTCACTTTGTATAGAAAGAGCTGTGTCTATTCTTCGTAGAAATAGAAAGCGTCATGCTAAGCCTGCTGCGATAGGAAAGTAGACAAAGAGATGTAGATACCGTGTGTAAGAGTAGAAGAGAAAATATAATACACAAAATCGAAACAATTAACAAAATATAATATGGGAATATACATACTTCTAAAATAATTATAAGAAGAATATTAAAAATGTAAGTGTAATTTAAAATAATAAATACGTACGTAACTATAACGAAGTGGAAAGATAGTGTTCTGGAAGAAACTATTGCAGGAGTGAACTCCTGCAATAGTTTGGCAGTCCCTAATGTCAGGCGGAAGTGAATTCCACAACCGCACCGCGTGCACAGTGAAGGAGTAGAAGTAGAAGTCGGTGCAGTGGGGAGGGGACTTGTGAAGTTTTCTAAGATGTAACCTGCAAGGCGCATCTGAAGGACGGGCGTAGGAAAAACGCTCCTGCAGATAGGATGGCGTTTTAGGATTGTGAAGGAGGTTAAATAGCAGGCACAATATCGCGAGTTCCTGCTAAGTCGAATAGGGAGCCACTTGTGTACTTATCTTGCGAAAGTTAGAAACGTGATCATACTTTTAGCTTTACCCACGGCAGCACTGTTCCAGTTATCGTCAGATGAATCAATTCTGGATTAAGTTCGCATTTGTACAGTCGCCAGCACTTCAATTTATACTAAACTGTCCAACTTCTCCAGATGGTTTTAAACCATAAAATGGTGATGGTTAAGTTCAAAGTAGATTGAGAAAATTTGACAGTTTGTGGTAAGTTGATGTGCTGGTGACTGTACATAAGCTGTATGTATAATGTTATAACATTGTTTTTTTTTTATAATTTAGGCGTACAATAAAGAATAAGAATGACAGTAAAACTGATCAAACTAAAATGCCTGTTTAAAAGCAAATTCTTTTTAACGTCTATGAAATCCCATTTAAATATAAAACTCAATTAATTCTTCAAGAATTGACACACACCATATTATACTAAACATCTGATAATGTTCATTTACACAATAGACTCCAGTCTACATGCACTGAATAGTCTGGAATCTTTAACGGACTGAGCAAGCATGATCAATAGTGATTCTTCATCCAGATTAAAAAAAAAACTTCCTGTTTGCCCCTTTGGTGATTTACAGCCCACTCAATCTCACAGAGAAGAGATCTGTGATCCAACAGTGGCACGATTTTAGCATTCTCAGTCATCTCCAGGCTTAGCACAAAAACCAGACAGAAGCGTTTTGTCGACGGCAGAGTAGACAAAAATATCGTTTCCGTGCACAGTAGAAATAGAAAGCGTCGAAGTGACGCTTTCTATTTCTACTGAGCGCCATCTCAACGGACACGAAAATCGCGGCGATAATCACGCTGTAGCTTCAAAATAATCGCTGCGACGATATCGCCGTTTCGAGATTGATTCATAGAGTTTCTATTGAATTTGATGGCACGGTGAGACAATCGCCGTGATTTCTTCGCCCGTGGAGATGCTGCCTAAGCCTGCAGAGATCTGCAGAGGTCGCGGGAAAGTCCGAAAGGAATACCGTGGTGCAGAAATACACACATCCATTGAGAATTAAAATTATGTTTACTGCCCAATATGATGTCACTCCGCCACATTCATAATGTATTTTGTAATGATCGATCACCATTCCCCAGGAGGCTACGTGCTGGTGGGCGGCGCCATCTGCATGGAGCTGCTCACCAAGCAGGGCTGGTCGTCCGCCTACACCGTGGAGGCCGTCATAATGCAGATCGCGGCCACGCTGGTCAAGGGCAAGGCGCGGATCCAGTTCGGCGCCACCAAAGTCGTGTCGCAGTCGCAATACAGTCTCGCGCGCGCGCAACAGAGCTTCAAATGCCTCGTGCAGATACACGAGAAGAATGGTGAGATTGGTTGTTTTTATAGACTTTTGAGAGGGTCTGGCCGGGTCTGGGGGCCTACTAAGCACTAAATCCGTAGTTTCGTTCAAAGTTACGGGCGTTTCCCACTCCGTATCACCTATGGACATAAGATTACTTAGGTGCCTGAACTGATAATAGGGTCTTACACCCATTTTTGAAAAGTGTCTTAATTCAATTCTATAGTGCTAATATGCCCCAAAAAAAAATCACAAAATTTTTATTCAATCGATAAGTGCCATAAAAATGCATTTAAATTTTACATTTTCAAATTTCGCGCGTATTTTGACGAAAACGCTGGACTCAGTGGACGCCATGTTTCTCTGTGTTCATGACGTCACTTGGCTATGTAAACAAATGCGCTGATCTATTAACTATCAGTTGACAGTTGACACGTTTTAGTTTACATAGCCGTATGACGTAATAACATGGCGGCTACTATTTCATGGTGTTTTTTAACAGATTAGAAAAACTGAAAATGTTGAATTGAATTTTAAAATTTATTTTGTTATTTTATGAACTAAAAGTAACATTTTCCGACTCCTTTTTGCCTAAACTATCTCAATAATATATTTATAGATTTTTTCTCGTTTATAGTAAAATACCTTCAACTAGCTTCATCTTTCTGACTGACTGACTGAACCCATGATAATTCAAAAGTGCCTGTAATTGGTTTATTTGAAATAAATGCTTTGGGTGTTATTACAAAACAAGGATTTCTTTTGACATGGTTTAAACCATCGAGGTAGTTTTTGTAATAAGAACGTTACTGTGATTGAAATGCAGTTCTTTATACAAAACTTACTATTTAGTCCGGTACTAAGTTGACAGTTTGGCATTAAGAACTTTAACGTAGTCGGAATAAAGTTCGAAATTAAAAAATGGCTCAATAATTTAAACCTGGGTCTGAAGATAATCCTGGTTTTGTAATAAGACTGTTTGAGTTTGAGTTGAGTTTAAGTTACCCTATTAATGACAATACGATTTGACAGTTGTCCTTGCTCGCAATGAGTTTATGTCCGTTCGAAAAATTGAATTTGCCATTTGATTTGACGGATCAACTACTTTCGGACGGGCCCGTATCTTAATTGACAGATTTAGAGAGTAGACCTGCTTCAACCAAATTTTAGATAGAAATTGCGCATGAAATGTTACGTTTTTCTAACAATAAGTTTGAAGTTAGTAATGTCTGTTCCAAACCCCATTCAGATTAATTTCTTACGCAATCACTCACTAAATTAAATTAGTAACACAGTCATTTTATATCTGTTTCAACTTTATATTTCTCCATAATTATTGTTTGAATTATTATTTTCTTACATTTATTGTTTGAATAACATTTTTAAATTGTAATTGAAAAACGATCGACGAAAATTGAGGTTATAAACACAAGCGATTTCTATTCTACAACAGAAAGCGTCATACTAAGCTTGCAGCAGTAATCGGCTAACATATTTACATACATACATAAACTCACTCCCATGGGGGTAGGCAGAAACTATAGAACATATTTTTATCCCAATAGTAGTATCCCTCTTCAAACGACTTAAGTCTTGATGAAAACATTCTCCATGTTCATCACCGACGCTTCCCTGGTTTTCAGGAAAAAATAATCAAGTGCATCTGTAAAGTCCATTCTCAACGAAATATTGACAATTATTTTTGTAATTATTCAATGAATTGGAAACAATAGCTTTATAATCTTCTGTTTTATTGTTGCCCGAGAATTTACTGCTTCTGAAATCAAGTCATTTATTTAAACTAGGCTGAGAATCAGCACTTTTCGAACGTCAAAATTACATAAGACAGTCCCCCAAAACGCCCGCCCTTCACCACTTCCTAGTGCTTTAGCTGGGAAGAAGTGGCGCAACAAACTCCCCAGCAGCAAAAATATTTGTACAATTAGAAAAAAAATCTATGCAATAATAGTATGCAAATACACAACGCTAAAACATTAAATTATTAGGCATATTGTCAGCTAGCACACCACTGTTGTTGGTATCAACAAAAAAAAAAACGTCGAACACTATACTCAAGCAGAAATTTAATAAAAATGGAAACAGAAATTAATGCCTAAATAAAAGCTTTCAGGCATAAATGGCGTGCCCGCTTACAAATAGCTATAGCTGTAACTCAGTCACAAATGATAAACTAGGACCATCGAAGTAAAATAAAGAAACTACTAATAACTATAACAAAACCATGGTATTGGTTTCTTCACTTCTGTTAGTATATTTTTACCACAATCATAGCAAAAGTGGTTTGGATTTAGATTACACTATCTTGAAGGCATTTCAAAACAGATTAATTTTAATTAGATAGATAGATAGAATACTCTTTATTATGTACACCATACAAATTACAGCTATAAATGTAGAAATTTTACATAGGGTGACACAATGGGCGGTCTTATCGCTAAAAGCGATCTTTTAAAGACAACCTTTAACAATTATTGTAATTATAAAACAAATTACTTTCAATCAATCAACCAAATCAGCCTATAACAGTCCACTGCTGGACATAGGCCTCTCCCAGGCTGCGCCACAACACCCTGTCCTCCGCCTTCCGCATCCAGTCTGTCCCAGCCACCTTTTAAAGGTTGTTGAATTACTTTAACACAACAAAAATTAAGGACAAACTATATAGATATCACGAATGATATTGCTTCTAAGCTTCTTGTGAGTATATTATAAAAAAAAAACATGATGTGATAAAAATGTTTGTTCAATATTTTCGTAATAAGAGAGTAGTGAGGAAACAAATTCGATGTAAATTTATCATCAGGTAAACGTGTTTTTTTTTTGTGAAGTAGTGTAGAGAGAGAGCCGTTTTGTGCTAGCTGTTTGAAGGTGCCAAGGAATATTATAGTAGGCACAATACAGATGTTTTCGGTTTGATGTAATTGATAGCTGCTATTAATGCAAATGTGTATATTTGACCGAAGATTTAAAACTTGGCTATGTTCAGTATGATATTTTACTGTATAATTTTAGGATCACATGGCAGATTCATACCGTATATTTGTTTTTATTTATTTATTATTAAAACTTTATGTACAAGTAAAAAAAATACCGTACAAAGGCGGACTCATTAAGAGCGCGCCTAAAGCCAGTAAAATTTTAAAATTCACCCGCGCTCTCCTGCCCTCACCTCACATCGAACACGATCGCGCGTGTAGGTACCTACGCGCTCGCTCGACGCGTATCTTCTGTAGTATACGTATAATAATCAGATGAAACAACTGTATTCAAAGTATGACTGCGTTATACAATATTACGAAATGTTCTGTGTACACGAATAATTCGTAAATAGTAAGTTAGTAGGAGGTGACTATACCACTGATACTGAACACGAATCAATAAAAAATCAATACCAAAAAATAATATCATATTTATTTCAAATTATTATTTTTAAACAATGACGTCTTTCTTATCAATATTCCGTAAATGATACAATATTTTCTTGTAATAAAGGGCTACAGGGTTCAGCTGCAAAATTATTTGAATTAACGAGATCTCTGTCTCCTTCAATTATAAATCTTTTAGAAGCAGTACTGCTCGGACCGGGTTGGTCACGTGATATTTTAAAGGGCCCACTACATATTTTCTCGTCGGTTAACCGTTTTTTAGAGCTTTTCCGCGTCATACAAGGAACATGTCTCAGTGACATGCTCCTTGTATGACGTGGATCTATCAATTCTGGTAATATATGATCCATATAAAAGTCAGTGAGCTTAGAAATCATTTTTTTTTTCCAAAAGTCTTCGTCACGTTGTATTTTTTCGATGGCCATCGCTTGTCTTTCACCGAGCCATACAGCAAAGAGACAAACATTTCTTTTGGTAATATGAAGCTGGCCCACAGTGGAACGAATGTATGGGAGCGGTTGGACGTAGACATGTCCGAAAAATAAGAGTAAAATTATGCCAAACTAATGATGCCATCTTATTCGATTACTTAATGCCTTCATAAATTGTGGTGATGAATTTCTTCATAACTCCCATATTTCGGGAGTAATTTGAGAAAATGTGAAATTTTACTATGAAAATGAGTGTATCGAGCTCTCTCCCTCCTGATTCCGGGCTTGTTTCAAGTAGCGGTCTCTAATATCGTAATTCTATTACTAAGAGCTATATTTAATACTAAGACACATAGTGCGCCAAATGTGCACTTTCTGGGATAAAAGGAAATGAAAATTTAAAAAAAAAAACGTTTTTTCCCCATTTGTATTTACTTTAAACCGCAGACAGACTTATTAAGAGGTCTATAAATATATTATATATATACAGAAATATATATTAACAAAAATATTCACAAGAACTGATGAGAGTATGACTTTTAAGTAAGTTGATAATAAATTACCTAGTTTCATTAAAAGTACAATAAATAATTAAGATGTAAGCTCTAATTTACTAAGTTACACATTTTAAAACAATAACATCATTTAATTATCTTCGTCATCATCATCATCATCAATTAATTCAAATTCAGAATCGATGTCCGCTAAATCATTTATGTTAACAAATTCGATATCACTTTTCTCAGAATCCGTAAGCTCATAAAATTCCTTAAAAGAAGATTTTTTTACAAACTTATTTCCTTTTGGACGGATACTTGTAACAAGTGGATCAGAAGACAGTAAAAGATTGTGCATAATATCTTCATTGCATGAGATACTGCTATGCTTTCGAGAATGCCCCTCTCTATATTTTCTAAAATCTTTATTTCTAGCCTCAGATGCCTCTTCGGATAGAAAACCAATGGGCACAATTGACATGTTCTGAACTATGTCTGGCCCATGCATTAAAATTTTATGAAGTGAAGAAGGCATATAATACCATGGGTATAACTCCACGTAAAGCTTAGCAGTATCAAAGCAGAACTCTCGGAATTTAGTTACGTTGATCTTCTCTCCTGATGAAATACACTGCAAGATCACACAGATTTTTCTTAAAAGCATAGCATCTATTCCGGTCAGTTCAGCAGATTTAGTGTAGTTTTCAAAAAATCTCCTTGCCGAGTTGCCATTGTTGGTGGATCCACTGCCTTGTTTCACAACATCGAGAAGTAAGCCCGTTTCTCTTCTTACAGCCTCTTGAACTCTTTTCTTCCTGTCATCAACTTGCCTTTTTGCTATATCACCCCTTACTTGCCATGATTTTATGTCTAATTTGTAGGAAATGTGTAATAAGCATTCCATTGAGCGAATCCAAGCGTGAAGGGTGCTTAAGCTATATTTATACATGTCCTCGTTTGCGTGTTTATCTTTGATTAACTCTAAATTATTCATTTCTTTAGGACAAGCCTTGCATATGTCACACACTGAAGCTGCTGTATTGGATATAATGGAATGAATTTTACCATCAATCATTGTCAACAGCAGTTGGTGTTTGACACTAATTCCATCAGTGATGGTGGATGGAGTTAAGGCTTCAATCTCTGCTTCGATTTCAGCCATCTCTCTCTGCACATTTTCTTTGGTTTCCTTTATAAACTTAAACAATATTGGCCGGCAAAATGAAGTGGAAGATGGTCGCTCGTTTTCCCAAATTGTTACACCTTTTGAGACGAGCCGCAGTGGTACAAGACTAATCATAAAATTACTAGCAAGATCGATTTGCTCATCTTCACTCGTCCTTTGATGATAAATGCTTTGGCTAGATGATCCGTCAAAACCCCATTTGCTGGTCAATACGAGCTGTTGATTGGGATCAACAGGGGTTTCTAACGACCTAATAAGTCTTCTTGAGGTTAAATCCATCAAGGCTTGTAATTTGATTTTTGCAGAGCTCTCTGTAACTGTGAGATCTTCTTTGGCCGGATAGCACTTAATTTTTTCTTTAACCAACATGTAGTAACTCGGGTATTGAAGAGCTCCTTCTTGAGTGTTGAAATCCCGAAGAGTGTTATAGCGCCATTTCGATAAGTTCATCGATACATAAAGAGCCAATGCCTTCAAAGGGGATATTTCCCGTACCTGAATTGATTTACCTTCAATGAAGGCTTTGATTTTTGAGGCCTCTTCTGGATTCTCCGTCAAGTATTTCATAACATAAGCTGTATCGCTTTGTCCTGCCTTTTGAAGCGCCCTTTCGGCCGAAAACATAATTTCAGCGCTGCTACTGCTGCATGAAAGACTATCTTCAGTGCGTCTTCTTTTTTGCCGGTTACTAAGGTCCTCAAAAGATTTACGAGGACTAGGATGTGTACAAGTTGAAGCATCAGATTTAGCAGGAGAAATTATGGGCTCGATGACGTCACTTATATTTTCTGTAGAAGGTTCCATATTTTCATTCTGTAATTCCGGCCATTGAATTGCAGCCTGTAGCCAAATCTCATGTTTCTTCCGAAACTTATCTGTGCTTCTTCCAGACTGTGTCCATTTTGCATAAATGCGGTAGCAAAATCGACGACACCAGTCTTTTAAACTTGTTTCAGCACTTTCACATAACTGAACACAACTGTTATCTTTTAAAACACTGAACAAATAGTTAAAGTCGCGTAAATCTTTATGTGCGCGTGCGCATAAAGCAACGTGAATATCAAGATTTGTATTAAAATTTGGAAAATACATTGCGAGATTAGCTTGGATACAACGAGGTGTAAATCAACACTGATTTTAAAGTTACTAATAGTGACCTATTTATATAAAATCCAGGTATCCCAGGTATCCTTTGTTAAATATTGCAAGGTAATTAGTTATTGTGATAATTAGTAAATGATGCATGCTAAATTAGTGTATTAAGAGCCATTTAGTAATTAAATAATAGCAATGTTCTTATCAGTAATCATTAGTGCATCAGTTTTATATGTAAACCTTAAGTCCCTAATTATATATCCTAATTAGCTTATATCTTCTCTAATTGGCTGCTCAGAAATGTTATTGTAATAAGGTAAACCTTTAGAAAAACGGTTTTAATCAACAAAATAAACAAAAAATAAAAAAATTGTGTTATAAAATAAACATCACTCTTTATCCCAGAAAGTGCACATTTGGCGCACTATGTGTCTTAGTATTAAATATAGCTCTTAGTATTAGCATTATGATATTAGAGACCGCTACTTGAAACAAGCCCGGAATCAGGAGGGAGAGAGCTCGATACACTCATTTTCATAGTAAAATTTCACATTTTCTCAAATTACTTCCGAAATATGGGAGTTATGAAGAAATTCATCACCACAAGTTATGAAGGCATTAAGTAATCGAATAAGATGGCATCATTAGTTTGGCATAATTTTACTCTTTTTTTTCGGACATGTCTACGTCCAACCGCTCCCATACATTCGTTCCACTGTGTGGCCCTGTATTTGGTAATACCAAGTATCGTTGGTGTTGACAACCATAGTCTCGTCTTTGATGTTCCAAAACTTAACTTTTCTTTTTTCAACAGCTTATTAAAGAATAGGCATATTAAAAGCTGACATTGGGCATTTGATCTCCACGATTGTATCATTTCCCACGAGACCATCTGGCGTAGCAGCTAAAAAAGGTATTTCACTATCTATGAATTTAGGCCACAAGATCTTATTTCCACTCCTTCCTGTGCCGCTAGCTGGTTGAGTGCAATAGTCTCGTTGTCCACACCGTGTTTTATTGAAGCTACGTTCGAGATATCGCTTTTATACAGCATAGCTTTTACGATACTTGCGCTGGTGGTTGGACGGCGTTTTATTATTTTTCCAAAGTTGGACGCTGTAAGTAAATTCCTACGAAGTTCCAACCACTCACTACTATCTCTTTGCAAAATAGTTGCACGTTCGATAAGCAACCTTTCCTGGTTCGACTTTTCTAAACTTTTCAAGAAACTTTCTTTTGCTATCCTATAAATATCTTCTTCCATGTCGGGTTTATGGCAGCTGTCTGTTCCATAATGTTTGTCTGTGGTTGTCAATTTTTCATTATAATTAATCCTTCTGACTCGTGTCAACTTTCTTCTTAGCTTGTTCTTTTGTATTTTTTTCTCTTCAAATGTTTTACTTTTTGATTTGGGGCTTTTCCCCAGCAAAGATTTTTGTATATTATACAATGACCTTTTGGTATTGAATGCCACCACTGCAGCTGCACATCTAGACTGATATGTTTGCCGTTGTACTAAATTTGTTCTTTTGCCGCCTACGAATTTAGCAATTATGCTATTAAATTGTTCGACGGCATTGCTATCACAATCATTAATTAGGCTTCGAGAATGTGCGGCAACTATGCCTACAATGTATTGAATTTTGGCCCAAAATGCAGAGTTTTTAACTCTTAGAACGAGATTTTCATTTTTCTTTTCACTGCTACAGTAGTGATCAAGACATTCGGTGTGATGTCCAAATGCATGATTGCACGAATTAGAAATATCAGTATAGAGTTTATTTATTCTTTCTCCCAATTCAGTACTGCTCAATGCAGTACTGCTTGTACTGCTCGGACCGGGTTGGTCACGTGATATTTTAAAGGGCCCACTACATATTTTCTCGTCGGTTAACCGTTTTTTAGAGCTTTTCCGCGTCATACAAGGAACATGTCTCAGTGACATGCTCCTTGTATGACGTGGATCTATCAATTCTGGTAATATATGATCCATATAAAAGTCAGTGAGCTTAGAAATCATTTTTTTTTTCCAAAAGTCTTCGTCACGTTGTATTTTTTCGATGGCCATCGCTTGTCTTTCACCGAGCCATACAGCAAAGAGACAAACATTTCTTTTGGTAATATGAAGCTGGCCCTGTATTTGGTAATACCAAGTATCGTTGGTGTTGACAACCATAGTCTCGTCTTTGATGTTCCAAAACTTAACTTTTCTTTTTTCAACAGCTTATTAAAGAATAGGCATATTAAAAGCTGACATTGGGCATTTGATCTCCACGATTGTATCATTTCCCACGAGACCATCTGGCGTAGCAGCTAAAAAAGGTATTTCACTATCTATGAATTTAGGCCACAAGATCTTATTTCCACTCCTTCCTGTGCCGCTAGCTGGTTGAGTGCAATAGTCTCGTTGTCCACACCGTGTTTTATTGAAGCTACGTTCGAGATATCGCTTTTATACAGCATAGCTTTTACGATACTTGCGCTGGTGGTTGGACGGCGTTTTATTATTTTTCCAAAGTTGGACGCTGTAAGTAAATTCCTACGAAGTTCCAACCACTCACTACTATCTCTTTGCAAAATAGTTGCACGTTCGATAAGCAACCTTTCCTGGTTCGACTTTTCTAAACTTTTCAAGAAACTTTCTTTTGCTATCCTATAAATATCTTCTTCCATGTCGGGTTTATGGCAGCTGTCTGTTCCATAATGTTTGTCTGTGGTTGTCAATTTTTCATTATAATTAATCCTTCTGACTCGTGTCAACTTTCTTCTTAGCTTGTTCTTTTGTATTTTTTTCTCTTCAAATGTTTTACTTTTTGATTTGGGGCTTTTCCCCAGCAAAGATTTTTGTATATTATACAATGGCCTTTTGGTATTGAATGCCACCACTGCAGCTGCACATCTAGACTGATATGTTTGCCGTTGTACTAAATTTGTTCTTTTGCCGCCTACGAATTTAGCAATTATGCTATTAAATTGTTCGACGGCATTGCTATCACAATCATTAATTAGGCTTCGAGAATGTGCGGCAACTATGCCTACAATGTATTGAATTTTGGCCCAAAATGCAGAGTTTTTAACTCTTAGAACGAGATCTTCATTTTTCTTTTCACTGCTACAGTAGTGATCAAGACATTCGGTGTGATGTCCAAATGCATGATTGCACGAATTAGAAATATCAGTATAGAGTTTATTTATTCTTTCTCCCAATTCCAAAGTTTCTGCTTTATGTTTTTTTATAGCACAACAAATGACTTTTCTAATAGCGAGTATTCTCTGCGCAGTTATCATTTTTCTCATAGGCAGTGGGTATTTTGTGTCTTTGCTGACAGAAACTAATTTGTTGCACAGATTCCGTAAAATATGATTCCTGCATTCGATTTTTTCAACTGTAACATCTTTGTATGGCCTTTCTTCGAGAATCTTCGAGTAGGTGCTTGAATCGCCATCTGCGATCAGTCTTCCGTAGATAATGTTGTACATCTCTACTGATTCTCTGAAACCCTCTGCTATTATTTCGGCCTCCATGCCAGATGAGCTACCAGTATAATTTTTGAAACATTTATGTTTGCTTGGAGCTATGCCTTTATTCTGAGCACGGGCACAAATACAACAGTACTTGTTCCTAATTCCTAAGAAAAGAACTTCTCTAAATTTTCTACCGACTATGGCTGCTGCTCCAGAAAGCGCAGCATAGTTGCTCTTGTACGAGCGCTTAGACCAGCAGCCATCAGCAATGACATCAATGACTGCTATTCCGTTTTTCACCTTTCCTTCTTCTATTGCAGCTAGTCTTTCACGTTCTGCTGCAGCCTCCATAACTTTATGTGCTGTTCCCATTGATCACAAATTTCTGTGTGTTTTTTCCGGTACATTTGTTGTGTCAATGTGATAAGATTCATGGCTATACACAAGCCTTGGAATTGCTCCAAGCCAATACCTGCACTAGTAATACCAGAAACTGCTGCTGTATTAATGTCTAGGTTCTGGGTTGGCTGTGGATCTGACGTATTGATTATAAATTCACCTCTGCACATATTACAGGACAGTTTTAATTTAGAACGTAAACCTAATTTAGTTTCCCCTATAATGTTTAAGTTAGATAGTGTGCAGCCAAATTGAGGAGCATGATTCGATATAATTTTTAATTTTTCAAAAAAGTACACCTTATCTATTATCACTCTCTCTGCTGCATCATACAAATTTTCATCTTGAATTGTACTCTGTGTTTGTGGTCGGCTCTTTTGAGTGGCTCGTGGCTTCAATGAACTGTAATGAAAAAAATAAACTTAGTTATAATTACCAAGTATTAGTAGGTCAAAGCTGTGACTACACAACGTGTAAGCCGAACGAGTGAACAACCAGCGGTGCCACAAAAGCGGCTTCGATAAAACTCGGGTTTTGTTATTTGATTGTACTTTACGAATTGGAGCAGGTACCTTTCTTGAGCACTCTCTTCATTCCAGGCATAATCATTATGGTGAGTATTTTGTTCTGCCTGAGAATAGTCTGTACGTATAGTTTGTCCATTAGGGTCCACATTTTCCAAATTCGATGTTGTTCTGTAAAATTTGTTAATATTTCAGACATCATCACTTTTATTCATCTATCTAAACGAACTGTATTTCAAGATGGACGTGCGAGTGCGGATACTATATAAATAAACATACACAGGGTGACACTCGGCTATAACTTCGTTTCGATCACATTCTCCAGGTTGTACAATATTTTGAGACGCAGAAATTCTGAAAATAAAATATTATTTCAAAACAAATTCCTTGTTATACAATCGTGTCCACAATAAATTGGGCAAAACAAACAAAAACTGACAAAACTAGGTTTTAAATACCTAATGGACATACATATGTAGCTTCGAAATCGACATAAATATATTTCATCGAACAAACACAGATACCAACTAAAAACTTGTGTTTATTTTGCATATACTATACTGCCCGCGTTGGTAAAGGTAGATATTTTTATAGAATACTCGCAAGATCATTATTGTTGTCGATACGTCTATCCAGACTTTTGGAAGATCGCATTACTACACTAAAGGAAAATTATCAGAAAATTTTATTGTAAAGAATAATAATATAACAAAATAACAAAGTACCTAAATAGCTACCTATTATGAATCTAATTTATTACCTTCTATCCTAATAATCTCATAAAGTACCTACTGCGAATTTTTTGATATCGTCGCGTCATATCTAGGTAGTTACTTACTCGGCCCGCGAATGTGGGAGTAGGTAAACGAATTTAGATCCGGTTTCTCTCAAAATAAAATCTAAAATCGCCTGCACAAACTTTCTCGTATGTATAAAATTTTTAATTTTTCATATAAAACAAACAGGTTACCTGTTTGTTTTATATGAAAAATTAATCACAAACTTACCCTCGACAATTAGCCATCCTGTCCATTTGTAACTTTTTAAGTTCTCGTTTCGGAAGTCTTTTCAGTGTATTTTTCTTGTTACCCATTTCACTATTTATTTCGAACAACAACAACAATTACGATTGAATTGATAATAACTCGGCGCACCTAAACACTTGAGCGTAGTCCTCTCGTCTCAACGGAGCGGTAGCGACTGATGGCTGAAATAGAAATATGCTTGATGCTCTCGCAACGTGCGACCGACGATGATTTCTTGCGCGGAATAAAAACGTAGTATGCGCCAAAACTGTTATATCGTAATAAATCCAAAACTAAAAGGAATTACATAAAATGCCTAAGCACAGCCTTTACTCTTGTATAAATATAATTAATTATCAAATTTTTGTCGCAATAGGCATTACCGTATTGAGTACAAAACAGAAAAATATGAGAATTAGAGGTTACTTCGTGATTTTTTTATATCGAGGAAATGTTATTATTTCATGTTTTTGATCAAAGTGAACCCTCGCAAATATCATGTAGTTATTCATACATTTTTATTTTAAGATTTGGTCCGGAATTTTTCATGTAAAATCAAATATAAGATTTGTAATTTTGCTTTATACGCGCTCTTAAGTCCGCCTTTGTACGGTATTTTTTTTAAAACATCCTGGGGAAACCGGCATGTCCTAGAACCAAAAATTCGAAGACATGTGACATCTACCAACCCGCACTGTGCCCACGTGGTGGATTACGGTCCACTCCCTCTCACAGAGAGGAGGCCTGTGTCCCAGCAGTGGGAACATTATAGGCTGATTATGTTGAGGAGAAAAATATATGTTGACGTGGGGACGCAATTTTTACCGTATCATATCGTACAGGACAGCGCCACATAAACGGTCGCTTAGGGGCTCACGACTTATTTTTTTTATATAGGTATATAAGATAATTCTCAGTTACAGTGATCAGTTTGAGGTATAGATATTCTATTTCACGAAGTCCGTTCGGCTTTGATTGTAGTAGTGACGTATCCCGACAAGCGCGCTTGTGTGTGTAAAAGTAGGTAACGTTAGCAAAAAAATCTGATATATATTCAAGTCGAGATTTAATAATCTAAATAAAATTTTGGTTTTAAAAGTATATACATTTTGTAAATAAATTAGATTAGGTTGCAATAAATACAAAAATATTAAGAATATGTAGGCATTTAATTAAGCATTGGTGTTACAGAATGGAAACGAAACAAGTAGGACTATTCAGTATTTTCAATCACTATCAGATAAATTTTCGATTTCCGATTCCGTTTTGCTGTCGTCAGAATCATCTTGTACATTGATTATAAATTCAAAATCGAGATCAAAATATTTCAAGTAGTCTTTTTCAATTTTTTCAACATGAGCACAAGTTTTTTGCCACGTTTAACTGCTAACTTGGCCCAAACTTTCATTGATCAGTATTTCCGTATTCGTCATGTTTTGCTCGATATTTTTAGATGCGACATAATTTTTAACGATCCCCCAAATATTTTCAATCGCATTTAATTCTGGGTGATAAGGGGGAAGGCGTAAGACATCAAAACCCTTGCTTTTTATAAAATCGTCAATCTTGTAGATTACGTATTGGGCTTTGTACTTTTTTATTGTATCGTACAATTCCAATTTAAGAAGAGATTCATCAAATGCTATACCCTTATCCCTGAGCCATTGCTGCATATCGGCTTTCTTTGTAGATTGCGTCGGTAGTCGTTCAGCCCGTGTGTTGTGATAAGATGCATTGTCTAAGACAATGACAGAGCGCGGAAGTAAATTGGGTAGCAACTTTTCATTTAGCCATTTTACATAGTTATCATAGCTCATATTTGAATGATAATCACCAGCTGTTGAGTTGGCCTTATAAACCAAGGAAGCATTTTCAATAAAACCATCCTTGGTTCCCGGCGTGCACTTAAATAAAGCGAGTGCCTGTGCTAATTTTTTTTGAAAACGGAGTTCTTTCCTTTTTTTTGCCCAGGTGTTGTTTCGCACGTGTGTCGAAAGGACGTAGCTCTCATCGGTGTAGACAATGGACCGACTTTGAGAGCGGTACTCTGTTATTTTTTTAAATATTTTAAACGCCACATTTGTGTATCATGACGCTCCGTCAAGACTTTACGGTTGTTCTCTGTTTTGCGCCACTTGTAACCTAATATCAACAGTAACTTGCGAACAGTTTCTAAACAACCTTCGAATCCGATTTTTTCATTCAATGCTGTTCTTAACTTAGCTAATGTTGGAATTTCTTTATGGACAATATGGAAATCTTGTACAGTACTGCGAACCACATCGGCTGTAAAATTATCTATATCCACTTTATTATCTCGCTTTCTCCTTTTCTTCATAGGTGAAGTGAATTTTGATGAAGTGGATGGCAATTCCTTCTCTTCTTTTAATATTCTTTGAACTGTTTTTTGGCTCACACCCGTAGCTTCAGCTGTACGGCGTGTAATGTCTCGTAAATGAGACAAATCACAGTTGAGTTCCATTAATGATTTTGTAAATTCATATTCTTCTCGCAGCTAAACACTAGCTATCATGTTTCGACCCTAAAACAAAATGTAATCAAAATAATTAAGTAATATAAACATTTTATAACACAAAAAAACATTCATTTTATAAATACTTCTATTGCTATATTAAGTATCTTTGTATAACATTTTAATTGAAAACGTATAAATAAATATTACCTCACTATGGACAACTCTTTTTCGTTTTGTTGCCATGCTGACCTTACTCCGTGAAACAATTTGGCGCGAACTAAAAACCACTACTGATCCGGACCGTGTCCCGATCGACACTGAGCGCTCTCGAGGTTACGCACACAAAAACAATGTGCATGTGCACGCTTGACAACATTCATAGCCAAACGGACTTCGTGACATAGAACAGCTGTAGCTAATTTATCTTTACGCGCCAAGATTATTTTATGTCTTTTATTGTATACCAGCTACTAGCCACAGATGTAAACGTTGCTGTAAAATATTTGTACTCTTTACAACATTATTACCTGACAAATACTTGTACTCTATTTATTATAGCATTAGAAAAATAACGGCATAATAACGACAGTTATTGTATAATAATGATGAAATTACTCAAAATCAAAATATTTTATTTCACATAAACTTACATGGGCACTTATGAAAAGTCAGAAGCTAGGTGCACGGTTCCAATTGGTCGTTTCCTATGGAGAATAGCCGGCAAGAAACTCCACGGTTACTCTTTTACTGCATTTAAGAGTTATTTTTTTAATGTAAATGGTAAATAGATTACATTGCTTTGTATTTGTCGTGAAAAAACGTTTATATTGAAATAACAACAGGGTGACAACTGTTATTTTTCTAATGTAATAAAATGGTTTATAATTATTGTGATAAGTAACAGTTTTACCTTACAATATGTTCTATGCCGCTAAATAATTATAGAGATTTCCTGGTATTAGTAACGTTACATACCATAATAATATGTGTCTTTGTTATTAACAATATATTATAATTTTACATTATATTATATCATGTAATATTCCTGTAAAATATCTCTTCTTTGGTTTGCTAATTGTTATAGTTAAGGCTGCTGAGCGTGATGTCTTGGGTTAGGTTATAAGATTAAGGATTAAGACGCTGACAACACCTAAACCGCGGTCATTGTCAGATTGCGTAGAAAAGAAAGAGAAGCGCGATGACACAACGCTTGTAATTTATTGCAAAATATGAAGTAATCATTTATTTACTCAAAATTGAGTTGTACTCAAATAAAAAACAACCAAGTTCTGCATTCAAATAAGACGTTCTTGTTATTAATTAAATACGTAACGTATGTTGATATTTGATACAGATATTTTGGATTAGAACTCAAAGTAAGAGGTTAGTTTAACGTTAGTTTGTATCGAGATTTTGTTTTCAAAACGTGTTTTGGTAACAACCAAGTTCTGGGAAATTTGTTCAAAATTAACATATATTTTTTCCGCTACCACAAACTATACAGATTTGGCAATTTTTTTCTTAAGCGAAGCCTATTTTGGTCAATTGGGTCTTGTCAGCGCCTTAAGACACAGGTCAAAACTCTCAGAACAATACCGAGCCTGGAGAAGGGGTTATTTGTTTATTTTATTAGGTTTTAACAATACACTGGGTACAGACAGATAATGCATTCTTAAAACTAAAATTACAGTGGAACAGTTACTTGTAGGTGTAAAAACCACGTCATGATACGATAAATCAGAAAAATAAACTAACTTATTACATTACGATTACGCCTGTAATCCCCGAAGTGTGGACTAGTGTTATTTTTATTCTTTGTGAGATAATTCTCACGGATTACCGCCCGGAGAGAATCTTCTATCCTGCTATCGTGAGCATGAGAAACGAACGGGAGGCGGAATCAACCTCGCCTCTAATCGCCATATCGCCGCTCGATATTTTAAAAAACACGATGGCGCCGACGTTTCCTTCCGACTGATCTCTGAGAAGAAATGCCGACACAAATTCAGAGATCAAGGTCCCTTTTACTGACATTGTAACTAATATCTTTATATCAATATTTACACGTACTCTTAAAATTAAAAAAAAAATGTGTGTATGTAGTGTTTACGTACGGATAGACTGCATTTACTGCAAGGCAAATTCCCTACCGGAAACATTTATGCACGTTTCCACTGAGACTAGATTTTCAACTTTTGGCGTTGAGCCGAACGTTGAAAATCCAACAGCGGGCTTTTATTTAGGTGTCGCTTAGTGTTAGTGGAAAATGGGAATTAGTTGTTGCCCAGTTGGCTCATTCAGCACATAGAATGCAGTCCGTCTGTATACACGCCTTGTTATTCAAGCCATTAACATAATTTTGTATGTAATTCCAGGATGGTTCACACCCCCGAAGGAGGACGGCTAATGCAGGCCATCTCCCTGCCGTTACATTTAAGACTAAACGTGCAACATTGACAGTAACGCCCAAACAAACAACCAACCGCTCCAAATTTGACAAGTGACTATTGAGTTTGCGTGAAACTTTGCATTATGATTCCATTATGATGTTCGTTTATTATTGAAACGCAATTATGTATGTGTTGAGTATGACTGAGGGACTACGTCGATATCTCGAGTAATCTATGTGTACTTTAATCGTTAAGTGCTATTGTTCTTACGATGTGCGGGCGTTCGCGAGAGACTATACAAGACTTATAGGAAATGTTTAACTGTGTAACGTTTTTGTAATCATTAATTTTCTCAGAAAAAGTTATCCATTATGGTAGCCTTAGACGTTACTGGAATGTAAAGTTGAAAAAATTCTTTGCATTTCTTTTTAGTTATTGAAATAAAAAACCTGTGATTCTTACACTGTATTTTGTTTTTTGGTAACCCTGCTTTGGACCTTGTAATATAAATAGCTGGTTTATTTAAAATATTATAAATATAAATGATACAAAATAAAATATACAATTTATCTTATAAAAAGTTTTTGCTCTTTATGACCGTCATTTAAAAGTGCACTAACATAATAACCTCGCTTACGTTATCGAATTGAGCTGAGATCTGGCAATATTGCATTTAGCTGCAATTTCAAAAAGGATGTTGTATATACTGAAAATATGACGTTGTCATTCTCTTTTAAATCTTATTTCCTTTTAGTTAAGTGATATGTCTTCTTAGATCCCATTTCTCTTGCAAGAAATTTCTTTATAACTTAGCATTCACTTGCTTAGATTTCTGATGAAATTTCGTGTTCGCCATCAAAGCTTTTAGTCCGTCTGAGTGCTCCTTGCCACCGGAAATGTTTATTTTTTTACAGTAATCAGTTTCGTTCATGTTATTGTACCATTGCTTCAATTTGGGGAATCTGGAAAATAAGAAGAGACTGATTATGTGTTAGCAATTTTATTGTTACAGATTTAACTGCATTCATAAAAGTGAGACTAATTTCGTGATAGAAAATGTTGTGCCAATTTCCATTGGCTAAACAGATTGTTTTAATAAGTCATAGATATTTGTAATGTGGAAGATTCTAACAGACAATGCGTCTCTGAAGCCATGGAGTCTAGGAAGTCGCGCAGAAAAAGTTGAGGATAGCGTAGCATACCAATTAAAGATCTACGAACCTCTTTTCATCGATAGGAACTAATCCTACAAAAGTAGCCATTGTGGAGACTATGCTCAAATCTGCAATAGTTATCACATCATCTGCTATATACAAGTTCTCAGATAAATAATCTTCAAGTATGGAGAACGCGTCTACAATGTTCCTTATCATGCTTTTAGACATCTCTGTCAGTCTTCCCATGTAGGTTGGTGCCTAGAAAATATAAAAGGATCTGTGTCACATTACTTGAGAATACCAAAATGTTCAGGCAATCTATTTGTAAAAATCTCACTGTGAAAACTTTAGGTGAAGTGAGCATACAGTAAGGTTGTCATTCCACCTGCCAATCTATTCTGTTAAAATCTCATCATGAAAACTTAGGTGAAGTGAGCTTACAGTAAGCTTATTATTCCACCTGCCAATCTATTCTGTTAAAATCTCACCGTAAAACTTAAGTGAAGTGAGCTGCCGAGAAGAGTGAAATTCCAATTCACTTCAACCTCACTTCACCTAAGATTTCACGGTGAGATTTTTACAGAATCTACTGGCTGCTGCTAGGGATTGACAGCCTGATTTAATTGACAGCTCACTTCACCTAAGTTTTTAAGCTGCGCTTTTTTACAGAATAAATCGGTTGTACTTAAGTTTCAGCGCAACCTGTACGAGAAAAACTCATTGAAGTAATCAGCTAGCCAGAAAGTTCGGAAGAATAACTGCTCATTAGTCAAGGTGGGTTGGACGTACTAATGTATAAAGTCGAAATATTAATTCACTGGGGTTATCTGACATGTGCTAGCTGGCCCTTTTTATAATATTTTTTCGGGGGTAAATAAAATGATCATATTTATTCTAATGGTAATCTATTAGTTTTTGATATAAGTGTAAAATTTTATAATAATACGTGTAAAAGTCTAGAATACAATAAATATGATCATTTTATTACACAAAGTGACAGCTAGCAGATGTCAGATTACTCCCGTGAATTAATAATAAAATTGGACTATATACGATTACGACCATAGACATTGTATCAGGAAGTCAGCATGAACTACAGTTCTATCAGACATTTTACCTCCAACTTTAAATCAGTGATCTTTATTCTCGTTGCAATAAGGTTGCTGTTTGTTTTTTTGTCAGAGGTAAAATAACTGTGACAGGACTGAACGCCAAATCGTCGGTTTCTTGATGTTGTTGGTCAAGTCAATAATATAGATTTTAACTGCTAATTCAAAGGTCAAGAAGATAAAAGATAAATTATTTGTGGAAGCACAATTTTACAAAGCATGTTTGGTCTTCGGTGGCTCAGTGGCGAAGTTCAAAGACATGTGACATCTATCAACCCGCACTGGGCCCGCGTGGTGGATTACTGCCCACTCCTTCTCACAGAGAGGAGGCCTGTGTCCCAGCAGCGGGAACATTATAGGCTTATGTAGGCCTTCTTGTCCTACATTTTAGTTGTTTTTTTTTTCCTATTTTCTGGGCCTTTATTGCTTAGTGTGAGAGCAGTGGTGGCCCAGTGGTAACGGCCGCGACTTACGAGTTGTACGTCGTAGGTTCGAACCTGGACAGGCGCTTTACTTTGTGTAAATTATTTCATCAACACTGCTCTCAAAAACGGTGAAGGAAAACATCGTGAGGAAACCGGCATGTCCTAGAACCAAAAATTCGAAGACATGTGACATCTACCAACCCGCACTGGGCCCGCGTGGTTGATTACAGCCCACTCCTTCTCACAGAGAGGAGGCCTGTGTCCCAGCAGCGGGAACATTATAGGCTTATTATGTTGGCCTTCTTGGCCTACATTTTAGTTTTTTTTCCGTATTTTGTGGTTCTTTATTGCTTAGTATTAGTTGTTAATTAATATTACCATAACAGCCCTCAGTCTTTGAAAGAAAATTCCACAGTCAAAGAACAACCTCTGATGAATAGTTGCACGCTTTCTGCTATCAACTGGATACAGCTGCGAATGCTCTGGTTTTCCATACTTTTCCAAAAGGTAGATTATTATTGCATGGCTGGAATAACGAAACATTTAACTAAAGATCAAACCAGCAGCAGAAAAAGCGATTCTATGTAGAGAGAAATAAAGGTTACTTTTTAAACTTCTTTTTACCTGTCAGCCAACCAGAAGTCGCCTTCGTCTAACATAGGTATGGTTCTCATGGGATTTTTCTGAAAACACATGCCATTTTTTAGTAATGTTTATATCTTATTTTAAACTGTATATAGGTTAAGAATTACCATACAATAAAAAAACATCCGCATTGAGGAACCCGGTCTCAGACAGGTAGAGTCTAGGTCCCACAAAACGTGCATGTCGTAACTCGGCAATCTACTAGTTTCTGCACCAAGCTGGGGCCTACCTAAGCAGTAAATCCGTAGTTTCGGCCGAAGTAACGGGCGTTTCCTACTCCGTATCACCTACGGATATAAGATTACTTCGGAGCCCGAACTGAGAATGAATGACAACACAATTTGACAGCTGTCCCTCTATTGCAATGTGTTTGTGCCCGTTCGAGAAATTGAATTTGTCACTTGTTTTGACGGATCAACTGCTTTTTGACGGGCCCGTATCTCTCAGTACTTTTCGAACGTCAAAATTACATAAGACTGTCCCCCAAAAAACGCCCGTCCTTCACCACTTCCTAGTGTTTTAGCTGGGAATACGAAGTGGCGCATCAAACTCCCCAGCAGCACAGCTGTCTTTTCAGTTAGAAAAACTTGATTCTATACCTACAATAGTATGCAAAGTAATTTATATTACACAACACATTGAATAATTTAAATTAAATTATTTGCCTTAAGTCAGCTAGCATAAGATCGATTGATATTAAAATATCGAATCTGAACACATTGACATCCAAGTCCAAGGTTCCAAACACATCTTCTTTCTCCTTAATAACATTGACAAAATACAAGCACTTGATTACCTAGATACCTTTTTAATTTCCGGTGCGTCTTGTTCCCGTAAGACAGGATTCAAATCCCTCAGCTCGATATGATTTAACCCTAAAATATCGATGACCATCATTACAGCTCTGGCAGGAGGACTGGCGTCCGCTTTGTAGAGTATTGCCGGCATTTTAGTACCTGTTGGGTTAAACCATTTACAGAGGGATCCATTACATTAATGAATTTATTATATTAAACAAAACGTCTGTCTGTTTGCCTGTTAGCTATAACTCGAGAACCACTTATCAGTCTTCTGACTGACCGATTCCTTTGACAATTGATGAAGATGAAGGAGGATCCTTTACATTAATGAACTTATTATATTATACAAAATGTGTCTGTTGTTAACTCGAGAACAACATACCTGAATAAGTTGATTTTTATTTTATTCAAGGATGTGTCTGGTCTGGTCCATAAGTGTGAAGCGGGCGTGTACCGAGGCTACTTAGATAAGTATTAAACTACTTAGGTACAAGTCATTTATATTACAAATAAACAACTGCCAGCCACCACTTCTCGTAGAATGAAAAGAACTACGATAACCTTTATAATTAAAAATCATATTTAAAGATACGTACAAAGAAAGAAGATTATAGGTATATAAGTACGTAGGTACTTTATTATCTCCACATACCGATGAAAGTTCAAGGATTGTGTGTTAAAAAACTAAATAAAAACAAACGATTATATTTATGTTAGGTACGTACCTACCAAGCTATAGTTTATGTCACTATATTAAATTGAAATAACCTTTGTAACTCAGAGTATGAAGAAAAGAATCGCATTTTTATCTACCTACAATAAAAAAGATAATTATTATCTTTATTTATTCTGTTCATAGGATTAGACTTTAGACATTTCGAGATGTAAACAAGTTTAGTATCAGAAACTTAACCTAAAAACCCGAAGTTCCTAGACATCTTGGAGTACCTAGTAAATAAAGATGGTAGGTATCTACAAAAAATTCGCTGCGATGGATAACAACACTAGTAGATATGACCTCCATCCACGGTACCTATACTTACTAACTAAAGCATAGCACCGTTATTGCATACTTAACATACACTCTTGACTTTTAATTTGCTATAGGTAATTTTCTGATGACGTTTGGTGTCAACATAAAAAGGATGTTACCTACCGAGTGACTCTCACCAGGGACCAATGAATCATTCTCTGCAGGAGGATCTTCACCGTTGTCTCTGTAATAATAATTATTTATTGTGTTATTAAAAAAAAAAACGATCGCAGCTGTCACTTTGGTTGGTCTAGCAAATTAAAACTAGTTGCAGAATTTATAGCAAACAATCAGGCGAAAAGTAATAGATAATCGAACACTTACCGTCATTCAAAGTTATAGTCAATTAAAGAATCGAGTTTTGGAAAAGTACACTTCGGTTTTTTGATTAGCATCACAAACATCCGACTGCTCGAGGTCGTTGTCATTTATGTATCTACCAGCTGATAACTGAGTAGTTGCCATGCATTTCTAATAGATGGCAGCTCAGTCAAGAAAGGCAACAATTTAACGATAAGATATAGTACTTACCTAGGGATGAATGAAAGGCAATTGCATGGAGCTGAGATAAGAAAGCTGAGAAGGATGTGTGGTGTTACGAGAGTGGATAGAATAAAATATAAATAAGGGTAAGTCTGAAAGTGACTCCGGTGACTGAAAAGTTGTGTGGAAATAGGTTCTCGTGGCATGCGAAGGAATGAGGGAAATGTCGCCAGGAAAGTATTAAGTATCTATGAATGTGGATGGCTATACGAGTAGCGGAAGACCAAAGAAACGATGGATGGACTGTGTGAAAGATGATATGGTTAGAAGGGGGGAGACTACCGAGATGACAACTACTTAGTAGAGAAGTACCAAGGTATGGATGAAACAGACTTGTTGCGCCGACCCCAAATAAATTGGGATACGGGCACGATAGTGATGATGATGATGAATGAAATAGACACTTAGTACCTACCTACGTAGGTGGTTAATTGATGCAGCGGGTCTCGAAATTGCACGCATTGCATGACAGCTGATGGTCAATGTTGCATTTGAATGGCGGTGAAGAAATGCATCTTTAACCACATTCCTAGATGTCGAAAAAAATCAACAGATTTTTTTATCAAATTCCTGAAGACGATATCAGTTTTCAGGAATTTGATAAACAATAAATTGTTGATATGGGGAAGGGCTGTATCTAGAATAAGGAGGTGATCTTGTTAAACATAATGTAATAAAAACCGGCCAAGTGCGTGTCGGTCCACGCACAATGAACGGTTCTGTAGTAGGGATGAATTTATCCCAAGAACAAACATGTTCTTCCATACATTCCAACTGCAAATGTAAGTTGGTCGACTATTACTCCCCTGAATCGAAAATTTGTTTTCAACGACACATTTTTGAACTACCTGCCCAACTAGGTTTACTAATGATAAGCATAAAATATATTGGCATAATTTACATTGGCATAACAAAATTCAGCATAATGATCATTACGCTTAATATCATTAGGCATAAATGTTTTGCCGTAATGCTTGTTGCCATAAATACTACTAGCATAATAATAATGAAGCATAATTTTATAAAACATAATGTTATAAACACATAATATTCTTTGGAATAAAACTAATAAACCGTAATAAATAACTCCAAACGGTAAGTTGTAGACACTATTTCACCTTATTGGTTATTAATGCTCCAACCGAAGCACACTCGCGGGGTCTGAGTTCGCTCGCTCCGCTCGCTCACTAGACATCGCCATCCCCTTCGAACCTAACCTGTCCGAGTCGGCGTGCCCCAAGTCCCGAGCTCTCTTCTTACCCTTCCTATTGGCATCGCCATAGTCGGGTAAAAATATCATTGAGCACAACTGTATTAAATGACCAAGTACCTAAAGATCAATTTTAAATTATTGGCTACATTCACCCATGATTATTAGACGAATAAATATTATGCCTTTAAAATTTATGCAACTCCAACATGCCAAAACATATTAGACTACATGATAGTTATGCTAACCTTTGCATTATGCCAAAGAACTATTATGCAGCAGTATTTTTATGCTAATAAAAGTTATGCGAAAACGTGATGTCAAACTACATTATGCATTAAAATTTTATGCCAACAGGGGTATGACCGCGAATACCCCACACCATGGGATAGACCAGAATAAAAATATTTCATCCCCACTTGACGTGCAAGGGAGGTACCTACTCTACAAATTGTTTTTGTCAAGATTTTATTTACCACTGTCGGCGTGATTAACCTCTTAAGCCCCGCGCGACTCCGACTCCGACTGCTGGTGTAAAATATTAGACAAAACGCCTTAAAAAGTGTTATTTTAACCGGTACTGAACAACCAGCAAACCTGCTTGCCTACATGTTTCCCCTCACAGCCAGCGCTCTGCGCTCTCTTTCCATTTCGAAGTCATCTTTAAGATCCTCCGTAACAATATGGCCCAAGTATTTGAACTGTGCTACCCTCTGCAAAGGTGAGCCGTTTAGTTCCACGGGAGGGACATTTGAGGGACTTTTATTTCTTCCTCTAAACACCAACAGCTCACTCTTAGCAGGATTATATTTTAGCCCATGCTGCTCGGCGTATCTTTCACAAACGGTGAGTAATTTCCTAATTCCACCGATTGTGGGGCTCAGCAGTCATCAGCGTCTGCGTAACTTAAGTTATTTAAACTAACTCCGTCTAAATGGCACCCTACATGAGTGCTGCTGAGCTCCACAAGCAAATTGTTAACATAAATGTTAAACAATCTCGAGGAATTAAGACATCCCTGCCTAACACCACATTCGAGTTTGTACGGGTCCGACAGTGCATTGGACCATTTCACAAAGTTCCTCTGCTTATCATACCAGATAGATAATATTGACACCAATGCAGCAGGAACTCCCGCTACCCGAAGCTTCTCCCATAAAACCTTATATGAAACCAGTTCGAAAGCTTTGCAAAGGTCCAGGAAACATGCATACACTGGTGTTTTTCTGTCCGTATACCTAACATTTGACAGTGTGCTTTAACGCAAGTATTGCACTCTCAGCCCCGCCCCGAAAACCAAACTGTGTGTCGTGTAGTTTTGTATATCTACTGAGGTGCGTGTCAAGCACACTATCAAATACTTTGGCTATCACAGTTGCCAATGAGTTTGGCCTATAATTCCCTTTGTCTGTTATGTCTCCTGTCCGATTTTTTTACAATAGGTACAACCAATGTATCCAGCATCTCCTGTGGTGGGTAAGAATTCCCCACGCATAGATTAAAAAACATAGTCAACACTCTTGGCAAGTGCACACCAGCATTTTGAATTTGCTCAATGCTGAATCCATCATGACCAGGCGATTTTCCCCGCTTCATATATTTTATTACTGTTTTGATTTCTGAACACGTAGATCTAAGGGGTTTTCCTGATTGATAGGACTCAGTATCGTTCACCCTTACCACAGATCCAAGAGGTGAGCTCACAATAAATGGTTCCTTAAATATATTAGCTATGCCAGTATGGTCGCTCTCGCCCTCCACGCTAACTGGTAAGCTTGGAAATATGTTTTTAGTACCTTTCCAGAAGCATGCGAAACATTTCTTAGAATGGAGCAAAGCTAATATATCCATTTCAATTTTTTCTTGGTTCTTAATATCCCATTTCAATTTTGATTTAAATACCTTACGAGTCAACGTCATATCCTCATAGATAGGCCCACTACTGGGTTCTCCATACCAAAGCCACAATTTAAACTTAGCCCTTGCTTGAGTATGAAATTCCTTGACATGCTTATTACAGCCTTTTATACCTTTTTTTTAATAATGCCTTTAGAGACTTAAATAAAAAAACAAATTTGACATCTAAAATCGAGTTTGACAGTCGCTAAGTTGAGTAGACCATAGACCAAGATTTGTCGAAAATTAATAGTGAACGAAATAATCCGTAGTGCAAAATATTCCTGAGTAAAATCACATAATAATCTTTAATTGTTTATCAATAATTATTTAAATGAGATACGGGGAGCATAATGACGGCGTAAAACTTTATTCAATCAACTCAGCCTATAACAGTCCACTGCTGGACATAGGCCTCTCCCAGGCTGCGCCACAACACCCTGTCCTCCGCTTTCCGCATCCAGTCTGTCCCAGCCACCTTTTTAAGGTCGTCGGTCCATCTAGCTGGGGGGCGTCCCACACTACGCTTTATTATTGAAAACTTTATTATTGTCTACATTTGAATAAATTCTGATGCAATAACCTGTATTTGTTTTTAGGGTTCCGTAGTAAACAAGAAACCCTTATAGTTTCGCCATGTCCGTCTGTCTGTCTGTCTGACCCCGCTGTAGCTCAGAGACGCTTATTACTAGAAAGCTGTAATTTGACATAGGTATACATATTGATCACGCTGTCAAAGTGCTAAAATAAAATCTTGAAAAAAAAAATTTGTTAGCGTATCACCCTTGCATGTAATGTGGGGATGATATGTTTTTCTCCTCTTCTCCATGGTGTGGCAAATGGTTGGATAGGCCGTTCAAATATATTGCGGGTCTGTGAACACCACTTTCGATTCAAGGATCCGTTTGCGTAATATTAAGCATTAAAGTGCTCATTTTTGCTAGAGTCAAGTGTGCCCCCCCCTGCCAGCTAAATGATTGTTTATGGAGATGTGAAAAATTCATGGCAGTAGTACATATAATGAGATGATAAGGAAAACTATCACAGCTAAGTGGGCTTTACAAGTTAACGAGTAATAGTCAACCAACTTAAATTTGCAGTTGGAGATTTGACCGTGGCATATATCGATGTATGGGAGAACATGTTTTTTAACTATAATGTTAAGTTTGTTTTTGGTATAAATTCACCCCAACTTCCCAACTACGGAACCCTTCATTTGACGAACGAAGAAGAGACGCACTTGGCCAGTTTTTTATTATCTGTAACCAATACTGTTAGCGAATTTCTAAATCGAAAACGATTTAGAAATTCGGAATTATTTTTCGGTTTTTAATAAGAAAAAACCTTAATTGTTTATCAATAATTATTTAAATGAGATACGGGGAGCAAAATGACGGCGTAAAACTTTATTATTGTCTACATTTGAATATATTAAGATGCAATAACCTATATTTGTTTTAATTATCTGTAACCAATCCTGCTAAATCGGAATTATTTTTCGGTTTTCATTAAGAAAAAACATTTTTTTTTATTAAAATCGACAAACTATAGCATTTAAATAGCATCTAATTGATTGAATTAATTCAAGTAGGATGATTACCTTGCTATTTATTTCTGCTTAATAAAGCAAAGGCGAACGGCAAGCTTGTATGGGACTTTCGTACAGCTAACAAAATTTCGTGTTTTGGGATATTTTTTGTTTTAATTGGTAGTTAATACGATAGCCAAGCCCTTTTTAAATTCTTGGATTTTTAGAACTTGGGACTTAAAAGTTATAACCAGTTTTATTTTTTAAGGTTAAGTACTAGTGTATCAATGTAGATTGTTACTTATAGGCACATAAACATTGTTTCGGTAATAAAGTATATGTTCTAGATTGCTTGTCGCTATTTTTCTAGTGTATTACTTACTATCAAGTAGGTAAAATGAGATGAGGATCGTACCTACTCAGCGGAGTGCATTAGGAGATACTTATGTCCAGCAGCTGACTGCAACAGTTTGATAATGATGATGTCCTTAAGTGTAGGTAAATAAAACAATACATTATTTTTTTTTTGTAAGTAAGTACATTTATTTTATTTACAATTAATTAATTCGTAAATTACTTCATCTAAGAAGGGGCAGGTCGGGTAATACCCTCATGGCGAGCATAGCTTAAATACCAACTTCGTTTAGTTTACGACTAAATTACGTGTAGTTATTAAAATCTTTTTAAAAATATTATTAATCAATCCGAACTTCTAAAAATAGTACACTTACATGAAAATAAATGGCTTGGTTGCCTTAATATGTGGTACAAATTCTATAGCAAAACAACAAAAAAAATAAGCTGTAAGAAATCTGCCGTTCACCTTTACTAATCAAAATATGATATTTAAAAGAAAATCCGGTTTTTGGCGTGGCGTTCAGTTAGTTGAAAATCTCCGGTATTCTCGTAAGAAATAAGAAAGCCCTATCAGCGACATCATGAATTTGTCTGTTTGTCATGTCAATTGGGCAAACTCTTGTGTTCCACGCGCCTCAAAGAGATGTCAGCACAAGTGTATGGGTCCACTCGTCCCGATGCCTGCCGGGGTCGCATGAAAGTCCAAAAGGGTTACCGAGGCCCCAGAAAACACAGGCACCGGAAGGAATACGGGTGGCGTTTTAGTCAGTAAGAGTCTGACACACACTCCCACTCGTGGTCTGCCCGGCTTGGGCAGAGCACCGCCGTGTCCTCGTGGAGGTGATCGGCGGCAGAGATCTCTCGCGTTCGGCCCTGGTTCAGGCCATGGTACGGAGCGAGAGGGCATGGGCAGCCGTCACCTCCTTCTGCGAAGCAGTAATGCTCGCGAAGGAGGAGGCGGGACGGTTGAGGGAAAGGCATGTTTCGCGCCCTCTCGCCCCTAGCCGCCGCAGGAGACGCCCTGGGCGTCGGGAATCCCGGGCGGATTTCCGGCCACCGTAGGCGCGGGCTTGCGGACGGTGAGCAATGGGTAGCTCACCGTCCGGTAAGGACCAGGCCCGGGTCGACGGCGCGTTGTATTCCACGCGCGCCTCAAAGAGATGTCGTCAGCACATAGGTAGGGGTCCACTAGGGCCGATGCCTGCCGGGGTCGCGGGAAGGTACTTATGGGTCACCGAGGCCCCCGCAACACAGGCAACAGGAAGGAATACGGGTGGGTTTTAGTCAGTAAGAGTCTGACACACCCTCCCGCTCCGCCCAGAGCGGGAGAAGTTATTTGACGATTTCCCATCCTCAAAAAAAAAAAAAGTATTAAATTAAGTTCGTAGTTTTCTATACCACCCAGAACTTGAGAGAATTTCAAGAAGTACATTATTTAAAATATTAAAACACCTTCATTTTAAGTACTTGATCAGAAAACGCCGCAGTGCATTAATTGACCAAAATGACATAATTTTACGGCGTCATCGATACTTACAAAAAATAAAGCAGTATCGAAGGGAAGGTCGCCCTATATATTATCAAGATGAAACATCGGTTAATGAAAGTTGATACTAACATTAACATTTACTTGTTTCTCGAGACTATCGTCTATATAAAATTATTATTTATATTTATATTGTTCACATACATATTATTATTCATTTTAGGCCATACTGGGAATAAGCACTAGGTGGATACCAGTGTGCAATCGTCACGGCAGGCTTTCTTAGAGGCCTGGGTCCTGGCCTTCGAGGCTCTCGGGCCTCGATTTAGGGGGCTCCAAAGCGCATGCATGGAGAGGGGCCAGTTCCCGCTTCATTGGAAGACGGGGAAACTGGTCCTCATAAAGAAGGCAGGGCGCCCTGCCGACTCTCCGTCCGCTTATCGGCCCATCGTGCTGCTCGACGAGGTGGGCAAGCTATTTGAAAGAGTCATTGCAGACCGCCTCGTCAGATCGGATTTGGCGGAGTACCAGTTTGGTTTCCACAGGGGGCGCTATACGGTGGACGCCATCATGCGCGTGCGAGCCCTGACAACGGGGAATGCTGTTGCCCAGGGTGGGGTCGTCTTGGCGGTGTCTCTAGACATAGCCAATGCCCTTAAGGGCAGGGTACCCTGCAGTTGCATCATGCATGTCGTGTAGTCGAGGCCTATCTGACCGACAGAGCCGTCATCTACCCCGGTCACCAGGGAGTGTGGAACCGGCAAGAGATGTCGTGCGGTGTCCCACAGGGATCGGTCCTGGGGCCGCATCTGTGGGACATCGGATACGACTGGGTGCTGCGCGCCGACCTCTATAGCGGCGTCAGCGTAGTGTGCTACGCTAACGACACGTTGTTCCTGGCGCAGGGGAGGTCGCACCAGGTGGCGGCCGAATTAGCGGCACGCGGGGTTGCGACAATCGTCGAAAGGATCCGGCAATTGGGACTCGAGGTGACCCTGCACAAGTCCGAGGCCATGTGTTTTCATGGTCCTCGGAACGTGCCACCGTCGGGATCCCAAATAACGGTAGGAGGGGTTTACATCGGCGTCGAGTCGACGATGAAGTACCTGGGACTCGTCCTTGACAGCCGGTGGAACTTCGTGGAGCATTTCCGACGTTTGACTCCTAAACTGGAGCGGGCGGGGGCTGCCTTAAAGCGGCTGCTGCCCAATCTAGGAGGCTCTACGCGGGGGTCGTGCGGTGCATGGCCCATGGCTCCTGTGTGGGCGCGTTCCCTGGCGCTGCGGCCAGCCCGCCGGTTGAGCGCGGCCCATAGGGTCATGGCCATCAGGCTGGTCCGGGGATACCGCACGGTCTCCTGTGAGGCAGCGAGCCTCCTTGCCGGATTGCCGCCATGGGATCTGGAGACAAAAGCCCTCGCGCACGTATGGGAGTGGCGCGAGGAGGCGAAACGCCGGGGCGTAACTCCGCTGCCACGAGAAATTGCAGCACAGCGAACGGAGCTCCGGCGAGATCTCGAAGAACTTGGTGGAGCATACAGTGGAGGTCTGCCCGGCTTGGGCAGAGCACCGCCGTGTCCTCGTGGAGGCGATTGGCGGCAGAGATCTATCGCGTCTGGCCCTGGTTCAGGCCATGATACGGAGCGAGAGGGCATAGGCAGCCGTCACCTCCTTCTGCGAAGTAGTAATGCTCGCGAAGGAGGAGGCGGGACGGTTGAGGGAAAGGCAAATTTCACGCCCTCTGACCCCTAGCCGCCGCAGGAGACGCCCTGGGCGTTGGGAATCCCGGGCGGATTTCCTGCCACCGTAAGCGCGGGCTTGCGGACGGTGAGCAATGGGTAGCTTACCGTCCGGTAAGGACCAGGCCTGGGTCGACGGCGCGTTGTGTTCCACGCGCGCCTCAAAGAGATGTGGTCAGCACAAGCGTAGGGGTCCACTAGGGCCGACGCCTGTCGGGATCGCGGGAAGGTACCAAAGGGTTACCGAGGCCCCTGGCAACATAGGCAACTGAAGGAATACTGGTAGGTTTTAGTCAGAGTCTGACACACCCTCGACAAGTTATTTGATGAATAAAGAAGAGAAAAAAAAAAGGCTTTCTTAGAAGGCCTAACCACTGTACTAAAAGGGCCTCCATGCAAGGGGAGACGATTAGTACTGTCCCAGTTGGAAGTGAAGAGGGTTTCGTGGATGACGGTCTACTAGTATTCGAAGCGAAAAAGGGGCTAGATGATTACCACAAGGAGATGAATTCCGATCAATACGAAAACTGGTTAAAAAATATTCTCCCAAAATTAAAAGACAACGCAGTTCTTGTAATACATAATGCTCCATATCACACCAGGAAACTGGAATCGTTATCTATTTCTAGCTGGCGGAAAGGGCAAATTCAAGATTGTCTAAAATCTAAAAATATTCCTTATGAAGAGACAATGTTGAAACCCGAATTAATTGAAATTGCCCGAATGCACAAAAAAGCCTATGAAAAGTATGTCGTCGACGAGATGGCTGCGGAACAGGGTGTCACTATTTTGCGACTGCCCCCTTGCGAGCGACTGCGAGCTAAACCTGATTGAGTTGGTCTGGGCTCAAGTAAAGGGGCATGTCGCTAAACATAATAAAACATTCAATGAAGTACGAAGCCTTTTTGAAGAAGGGCTTCGTCAAGTGAATCCGCAGTGGTGGAAAGACTGTGTGGCTCACGTTATTAAAATTGAAGATAAAATGTGTCACCTGGGCCATGTAGTCGACGACATTACTGATCGATTTATTATAGAAGTAGGTGGCGAGTCTGATGATTCAAACATGGAGTCATTATCGGAAAGTAATTAATTATAAAAAAATAGAAAACACTTTTATTTCATCTATTAATAGTTTAAAGTATACATAGATTTAAAGTAAAATGACATGCATGCATAATTAATGAATACCTGTAATTAATTAATTTAAAATGTTTCACATTAAATATCTGTACCTTATTACTTTTGTATTATTTCGTTTTAAATAACTACCTACACCTTTTATTCGGGATAACTTGTTATAAAAAAACGCTACTACTTGATTTTATTAAGGCGCTGAGAAGACCCAATTGACCAAAATAGGCTTCTATAAAAAAAAAAAAAAATGCCAAATCTGTATAGTTTGTGGTAGCGGAAAAAATATATGTTAATTTTGAACATATTACCCAGAACTTGGTTGTTACCAAAACACGTTTTGAAAAAAAATCTCGATACAAACTAACGTTAAACTAACCTCTTACCTTCAGTTCTAATCCAAAATATCTGCATTTAATATCAACATACGTTACGTATTTAATTAATAACAAGAACGTCTTATTTGAACGCAGAACTTAGTAATGTTTTTTATTTTCGATTACTCAACTCAATTTTGACTAAATAGGTAATTGCTTCATATTTTGCAATAAATTACAAGCGTTGTGTCATCGCGCTTCTCTTTCTTTTCTATGCAATCTGACAGAGACCGCGGTTTAGGTGTTGTCAGCGTCTTAACAGCAATTTACGCTAGAGGCACATTACTATTTAAGAATTGCTAAAAACTGGCAACCCACGTGATGTCATTTTAGTCTCCGAGATTACAAAAAACAGTCTTAAGTTTAAAAAAAAATGTGACAATAGAATCGGCACCATTATCTCCTGATACCTACTTGTAAAATATTTTTGTTTATGCAATTTTGTTGATTCCGATGTTATCTAAAAATAAACTTTGACCTAAACGTTGCTTATGTTATTTATCACGCCACGATAGTAAGTGTGAATTTAGCATCATTGTCCCTCATTCCAATTAATTTGGAGTCAGTGCATCATATTTTATCTTTCATTTAGAAAGGAGAAAGAAAGAAAGAAATATAAGTTTGTCACAGAAACACGTCCATACAAAAAGATCTAGAGTAGTTAAACAGAAAAATAAAACAAAATATAATCACGAGCACAAAACACAAATAAATAGTTGGCAACTGCACGTCGTGACTTTGACAAGAAGGCTTCCACTCAGCATGGTGCTGTGCTAAGGGGTACCCACAGCACAGCGCTGATATATTTCTATTCAATTAAGTACTATGTCTATCCTCCATGGTTTAAGTTAGCAACTTGGGTGGAGAGGGGCACCAGGGGCATGACAGGTGCTCAGCATTTCCAAATTGTGCTGTCGATCTATTCTAAAAATCTCACCGCGAAAACTTTGGTGAGGTGAGCTTGAAGTAAGATGTCATAATATTCCACCTGATGCTCTATAGGGATTGACACTATTGACAGCTCACTCCACTGACGTTTACACGGTATCAACCAATGATTTTATATATATTTTATATAAAAAAAAAAAAAAAATTATTATATTAGTATTCTGTTCAATCCTAAAACCCCCTCTTATCTTAAGGGACGTTTCAAGTTCCTAAATGACACGCATAATAGATATCTGAGGTCATCGGAAAACTTGAGATTAGAGATGCCGATGCATTCCACCAGTTTCTATGATAAATCTTTTACGGTTCAAGCAGTACGGTTGTGGAATGCCTTGCCCGTGTCGATAAGGCGTGCTCAATCTCTGTCCATTTTTAAAATTATGGTAAAAAAACACTATCTCTCTCCTTAAACATATTTTTTATTTTCTTTGTTCTTTGCACCTGTTTTGATTCTTAGCGCTAGTTTTATGATTAATTATTATTGAATATACAGGGTGACATTGAAAACATGCGACAAATCGAAATGGGAGATTGTACTCATCATTATGAACAACTTTTACTAAGGGACCAAAGCTACAATCCCAAAAAAAAACTGCTGTCCCCTACATTTAGGTTCGCAATACCTCATCAAAATGTAGGAAAAGAAGATTTTTTTTTTTGGGATTACAGCTTTGGTCCCTTAGTAAAAGTTGTTAATAATGATGTATACAATGTCCCATTTCAGTTTGTCGCAAGTTTTCAATTTCAACCTGTATAGATAATTTTAACATATTTTATGTATGTATGTATTTATTTATTGTATATATGCAAATGGTACACCACAGACTACCTGCAGTATTGTCTCTCCTTTCCCCCCTAATCCATCCAAAGGTTGTCTTTAAAAGATCGCTTTTAGCGATAAGACCGCCCATTGTGTCGCCCTATGTAAAATTTCTACATTTATAGCTGTAATTTTTATGGTGTACATAATAAAGAGTATTCTATCTATCTATCTATCTATCTATCTATATGTCATTTTATATGATATTATATATGCGAAAGTGGTTATTTTTGTTAATTCTTTTGTTACCCTTTCACGCTGAAACGGCCGAAAGGATTTGGATCAAATTAGGCACATGAGAAGACCATGGCCTGGATTAGGTCATAGAATACTTTTTATCCCGTATGTAATTCTCACGGGATCGAGACTTATGGGGGTGAAACCGTGGCGCAGCTAATTAATTATTATGACCACGTTGTGGGTAGGTGCTGTTTACGCTAAGTTTGGCGCAGCAATAATCTCCGTCTGTAATGAGATTACGCGGTAGGAATAGGTAAGTTGTTTTTAGTAACGATTGTTGTTAATTACGTTATGTTCAACGATCTGCCTATCTAAACTTGACCTGTATAAACATTTATTATCGACATTGGTCATTCCCCTATATTCGTATCTTTCGTTACTAAAAGCTGCAAATGGAGTACTCAGACATGATTGTGCTAGCTGACACTTTGTGTAATAAAATGGTCATATTGATTGTATTTTAGATAGACATTTACACTTTAACTAATTTTGCACTTATATAAATCATTAAACTAAACGATCACCATTACAATAAATATCATCATTTTATTACACAAAGTGGCAACTACCACATGCCAGATTAGATTTTTTTCGACTACATTTAACTTAGAAAGGAACTAAAGTAAATTGACGTGGAGCCTTAGTAATTTGTCGACATACAAAGCTAACCTTTACGATTAGCTTTGCATGTCGACAAATTGCAAACGATCAATTACAATTGTAGTAATATTGCCAATCGCTTCAAATGCATTTGGTAGACGATCAATTTGCGCATCAATGTGTAAACATTGACAATGCCAATTGATCGTTTCGGGGATCCTTTAAATGAGAGTAGAGGCCTTGCATATCATTTTAATGACAAGGTACTATACTATATTTATTTACATAACCAAATTACAAGATGATTATTAACATTAACTAAATTAAAACTAAGTTATGCCTAAAAAAGGCCCTCGGGGCATTGTACCGAGGATACTGGCGGCATTTCCTCGCTGAATTGCAATGCTGATGCGTTGCGCGAGAAAGCCGCCAGCTTTTCTGTCACCAGTTACATCAACTAGACGTTTCGGGATTTCCGCAATTTACTTATGCGCACTGGGACCCCACGGACCGAGGGTCTCGACGCCACAAGGCAAAAAGTTGTACTCTCTGCCAAGGCCTCCATATTTAATAACTTTAGGTAGAACTATGTTGTTTAATTATTATTTTCGCAAAGTTTGCAGTCATACAATGCATGCTGCCACGTCTGCTATGCAGGAGATACCTTAATATAACTCTCCGTCGGGAGTTAAGGGAAGTGAAGTGAGTTTTCGTACCTACTTGTTTTTTAGGGGTCATTATTTTAAATCATTCGTTTTAAAAAAAAAACCTACTGATTAAAATGTACCTAAGCTGTTGTTCTCCGTGCTATGTTTATTTTATTGGTTTCTACGTAATAAATATTGTTTCTTAAATACATATTTATAGTTTTACTCGAAAACAACGTGGGTTTCGCTAATATTATAATGTTTGTTACCGAGGGAGTACTGAATACCGCGCAAATGAATATGGTAAGTAAAAGACTGTAATTGTTACGAACAGTTGCTACATAAAATAACTGTAGACAAGTAAGATACAGTACAGTCTAAAACAAGGCTTACACGTGGAAGATAAATAAGTACGCTACCTACTTATTTTTCTTGTAAGTGATTATGTATGATTTTCCCGTTATGATTACGTTTTCATCTATTGCCTAAATTTTCTTAGCCTTAGATAACTGAAGAATAACAAAATTACTCGGAATTTTACAAATATATTGTACTGATAACGTTATTGATAGGGAGATAAGACGGAAAGCTTTCAAGAAAATTTGTATTTTTTTATTTAAGGAAAGATTCGTAGCCTTGAGGTATTAAAGAAAATTAATTCAATAAAACCGAACTCTGAGTTACCTTAGTAAATTAGATTTTATTCGCCATTGATTGATTAGTTACAGAGAAATTACAATAATACGCTTATAAATATTAATAGTAGATTCTTAACAATGAGTAATATGGAACCTTTTCAACATTTGCTATGCTAAATAAAGAAAGCTACATTAGTAATAACATCTTAAGAACTAAGAAATTCTAATAAGGTACGTTTGTAAACAAATATGAGACAGATTCGGCGTAATGAGTACGTCTTATTGCCTCAGCAAGCATCACAGATATGTCAATAGTTTGTATCTTCGGGCACATTTTCATATTTGTATCCTGAGGGATCGTATTTGTTACAACAATGCCCTCAAGACATGAGTTATTAATCTTTTCGATAGCGTTTCCTGCAAATACTCCATGAGTCAATATCGCGTAAACTTTTGTTGCTCCGGCCTCACGTAATGCTTGAGCTCCTTTGACGATTGTATCACAAGTGTCGGCTAAATCATCAACCATTATCGCTGTCCGATTTTTGACAGTACCGACGAGGACAGTCGAATCTCCTTCGTTAGCTCTCTCCCTTTCCTTGTGGATAATCGCGAAGTCAATGTCCAATCTGTCAGCAATAGCTGTCATTCTTTTTACACCACCAGCATCGGGTGACACCATGACACTGCTCTGCCAGTCAGGAATATTTTCCTTAATCCATTTTGTGATAGCGGGCTCAGCATACAAGTTGTCCACAGGGATGTTAAAGAATCCTTGGATTTGTGAGGAGTGCAGATCAATTGTGATGACGTGGTCTGCTCCAGCAACTGATACAAGATTCGCAAGTAGCTTAGCTGTGATTGGTGCTCTGCTCTTGTCCTTCTTGTCCTGCCTGGAGTAGGGAAAACAAGGAACCACAGCTGTCACACGGGACGCAGACGCAATCTTACACGCGTTGATCATGATGAACAGCTCCATCAGGTTGTCATTAATCTCTCCGCATCCACTCTGAACAATATACACATCCTCACCTCTCACCGACTCGCCGATCTCTACATTCGTTTCCTTGTTGCTGAACTTCTTAGTCGTAGCTCTTCCTAGATTGAGGTTGAGTCTCGCAACGATTTTCTTTGCCATCTCCGGATGCGAGCTTCCGGTAAACACTTTGATGTTCGGCATTCTGGCACCAGGATTGTTGAAACTAGTTTTATGTTGTTCTTCTTTAGGGTCCTGAAGATTGTTCTCCGGTTTCATTAGTTTCGGGTCGAGAGTGAAGACTTCCTTCACTGGCCGCGGTTCACCACAAAATAAGTTGTTATTTGCTGTAAACGTAGATTTATCTGGGTTCACTAAGGGGTCAGTTCAACATAATCTATGTCTCCCGCAATGGAACTGTCCGCGGTCTTATCCATGCTACTGTAAACACGCACATATAAACACTGAGAGCTATACTTGTTTATTGATTGAGCGTCGTATTACGTAAAATGTACCGTCTATTACAAAAGCGCGTGTAAGAATAGAGTACGAACACATTAAGACTATTTTATTGTGTTAAGATAAGGGGTCGTATAGTGATCTGCCATTAATTGCATCATTGCTGATAAAATAATTACCTACTCGCAATAATCTGTTTCTGGCGTTGGCATGGATACAAATAACAATCGATAGCGTTTTGTTTCTGTGCCAAAAGATTTAAAGAATTTATTGTGTTGACGAATGTACCTAAATAAAATAATATGCCTGCCTACAGTAATGTGTGGGTTCATTTATTTTAGAACCGAGGAAAGGTGTTTGAACGAATAATGTGCGTGTGGGACGCGCTAAGAGCTTTAGAGTAGAGCGATTAAGTTTTATCGTCAAGAGGGTACCTCTAAACGTAATCGTTCTAAGCAAAGACTAAGGGCCGTACCTAATATCTAGGTACTTACTTACGTTTTGTTCCAAAAGATTTAAAGAATTTATTGTGTTGACGAATGTACCTAAATAAAATAATATGCAGGCGCCTACAGTAATGTGTGGGTTCATTTATTTTAGAACCGAGGAAAGGTGTTTGAACAAATAATGTGCGTGTGGGACGCGCTAAGAGTTTTAGAGTAGAGCGATTAAGTTTTATCGTCAAGAGGGTACCTCTAAACGTAATCATTCTAAGCAAAGACTAAGGGCCGTACCTAATATCTAGGTACTTACTTACGTTTTGTTCCAAAAGATTTAAAGGATTTATTGTGTTGACGAATGTACCTGTTTAACGTTATCATATTTACTAGACTAAACCTAAACGAACTTTGTATAAAAAGTTTACCTCATGTCTCGATAGATGGCGTTGGTCGATTTAAATTCGCGCTATGGTTTTGTTACCACGCAACATGTAAGAGACCTCGAAAATATTAAATAAATGTCTCCGTTCTGAGTACATGGTGTCGTTTTATTGCCATAAAATACTCCTGACTCGTCGATAAAAGGGCGAAAAAGATCTTCGATGATCATAAGGTCCTACGATCCGGAACGGTTTTTGAGAAAAACTAAAAGCGCCCTCTGGTGTCGGAGTTGAGAGTTAAGAAGCAGCTAGTTGGTCGAATTGGTGCAAGTTTTGGAGCTGAGCGAGCGTGGTCGACGAAGCTAAGTGGAGCGTTAAAGGAAAGTGATTTTAAAGTGATCAAAAGTGCAACTTAAAAACTGTGAGTACATTTGTTTAATTAACAGTTCCAAGTGTCAGAGACTTGTAAAAATTTAAAGTTAATGCAAGGACTTAGACAAATTTGAAGAAACTTGGGACTTAGAATAATTTATCAAAAATTGAAGAGATCCCGAATCTATGCCCGATTTCACCTAAAATTAAAGTACAGTTCAAACACTTAGACAAATAACGGCATTCAAACACTTAGTGAAATTTCAAACTGACACTTAGCGAATAAGACACATCAAATTATTTGCTTATACCGAAGTATCCGTATTTGGAATCATGGAGACTAAGTTAAGGCTGTTGGAAGATATCAAAGGTCGCATTCAGAAAGGGCTTATTAACTTCAAAAAATCTCCAAAAGAGAGAATAAATCAGGCATATGTGGACTCACGTTTGGAAATGTTAGATAAACAGTTTGAAGATTTCACAAGAAAACATGAAGAGCTTTTGGTCAACTACACAGAAAGTGAATTGAGTGCAACCAGTTACATCAAAAATGATGTGTTTGAAGTGGTTACAGATACTTTTATAACTTATAAAGTCGAATTAAAAAATGCTTTACCATCTCAATCTTCTGAAATGAGTGATGTCTCACCAGACCATAGCCAATCAAAAATGAGGTCAATTGCTAAATTGCCCAAAATAACAATTCCTCTTTTTAGTGGTAAATATCAGGAATGGTCAACGTTTAGAGATTTGTTTTTGTCACTAATTGATAGTAACCAATCGCTTGATGATGTACAACGTTTACACTATTTAAGATCTCAGTTGTCAGGTGAAGCATCACAACTCATAAAGCACATACCGATCACGCATGCAAATTATAAGAAATGTTGGACTCTATTAAACAGTCGTTACAATAATAAGAGATTTTTAGCCAATTGTATTCTCAAGCGTTTACTAAACCAAAAACAAATGACGGCTGAGTCATCTATTGCTCTAAAGGAGCTTTTAGATACCACAACCGATTGCTTACATGAATTGTCAAATCTAGGGGTGCAAGTAGACGCTTGGGATATTATTATTATTTATTTGATTAGCTCCAAGTTGGACGTTGAGACTCGGAAGCAGTGGGAATTGCAGGTAAGTCAATCTTGCGAGGAACTTCCCACCTTTAAGGATTTTCAGGACTTTTTGGACCAACGTTTTCGGGCCTTAGAATTTGTAGAACCTCAAAGTAGCAAATCTAAAGATAGTACTAAAGCATTTCACGTAGTTTCAAAAATATCCTGTCCACATTGTTCCGAGGAGCATCTCTTGTGTTATTGTAAAAAGTTTGCTCAGGAGACCGTCGATCAGCGTCGTCAAATAGTTAAATCTCATGGTTTGTGTTTTAATTGCCTTCGCTCAAGTCATCTTAATATTAATTGTCGAGTCAATACCAAATGTAAAATGTGCAACAGAAAGCATCATACTCTTTTGCATCTAAAATCTAATTCAGAAGCACAGGCGAGCTGTTCTGTATCTCCATTGCAAAAGGAAACGCCACAGAACGAGATCACGGCTGAACCTCATATTTCAACCCATTTTGCAAAAAGTATTCATAGTCAGGTCATACTGGCTACAGCCGTTATTAAGGCTAGATCGAAAAATGGGTATCCACAAGTTTTGAGAGCCCTGTTAGACCAGGGTTCACAAGCTTCCTTTATTACGGAATCTGCTGTTCAGTTATTGAATTTAAAAAAGATAGCAGTTAAAACGTCTATCTCAGGTGTAGGGGGAGGTCAGAGCGATCTTACGTCCAAATTTATGGTTAAAGTTAACATTCAGTCGTTATGGGATCCTGAATTCACCCTTCAAATAAAAGCTTATGTGCTGAGTAAGGTGACTTCGATTTTACCTGAAAGGAAATTTACGTTGGTGGATTGGCCAGAGCTTAAAAGTATTAAGCATTTGGCTGATCCAAATTTCAATAAGCCTAACAAAATTGACATTTTGTTAGGATCGGGAGTCTATACAAAAGTCTTAAAAGAAGGCTTAATCAAGGACCCTAAGGGTAAAACAATGGCCCAAGATACTTACCTTGGTTGGATCATATCGGGAGAAGTCAGCGATGAAGATGGAGTGATGTCTTGTCACAATGTAATTCTAAGCATGCACGTTACGGTCGAAGAAAATGAAATCCTAAAAAAGTTTTGGGAACTAGAGGCAGAGCCAACATGCTCTGAAAAGTCAATTTTTAGCCCTGAAGAGCAAGCATGTGAAGATTACTTTGCTGCTACCACATGTAGGGATGCAGATGGTCACTACATCGTAAAACTGTCTTTTCGATCCACTAAAACGCCCTGTAACACAAAGGAAATAGCATTAAAAAGGTTATACAGTCTTGAACGGAAGCTAGCAAAAAATAGCGAGCTTAAAGGACAATATACATCGGTAATAAAGGAATATTTATCACTAGGTCATATGGAAGAGATTTCTAATGAAAAAGACAAGAATAAAGTTGGCGCTGTTTACTTACCGCATCATGCTGTAATCCGCGAAGACAAGTCGACCACAAAATTAAGAGTGGTATTTGATGCATCATCCAAGGGATCCGATGGAGTTTCCTTGAATGACACCTTAATGGTAGGACCACTCTTACAGGCTGATTTACGTCATACAGTTATGCGGTGGCGACAACATCCAGTATGCTTGGTAGCCGATATCATAAAAATGTATCGCCAAGTTAAAATAGCTGATGATCACGTGGACTTTCAAAGGATTTTATGGCGAGATGACGTTCATTCTGATATAAAGGAATACAGGCTTTTGAGAGTTACATTTGGAACATCTAGTGCACCTTACCTGGCAGTCAAGGCATTGCAGCAAACTGCTAGCGATGAAGGTCAATCGTATCCATGCGCTGCTAGTAGGGTTAGGACAGATTTTTACATGGATGACCTAATGACAGGTTGCCAGACTGATGAAGAAGCTGTAAAAATCTATCATGAGTTTAATGAACTATTGAATAAAACAGGTTTCACTTTGCAAAAATGGACAAGTAACCGAGAAGAGTTGCTAAAACAGATAAGGCTGGATACTGGAAGAGATCTGGAAATAAAGGAAGATGAAACCACTAAAATTCTAGGACTTACCTGGAATCGCAATTCCGATGAATTTCATTATACTGTAAACTTACCCTTTTTAACACCGTCGCCGTTATCGCCATCTGCATCTGAAACTAAAAGAACAGTTATATCAGAGATATCACGTTTATACGATCCGCTAGGTTGGATTGCACCATGTATAATTACCGCTAAAATCTTCATCCAAAAACTATGGATCGCTGGTTTGGACTGGGATGAGAAACTGCCTCAGGATCTTTTAACAGAGTGGCAGTCTTATCGTAGTGGGTTACACACACTCAACAACTTCAGAATTCCTAGGTGGCTGAAAAGAAAAAGCGATGATCAAACGGTTGAACTGCATGGTTTTTCTGATGCGTCAAGCGTAGCATACGCTGCGGTGGTTTACATCAGAGTCGTCGAGGCTGTAGGTCAAGTCCACTGTAATCTAGTAACTGCGAAAACGAAGGTGGCTCCAATTAAACAAATTTCTATACCACGATTGGAACTATGTGGCGCAGTTTTAGTTACCAAATTACTTTTAGAAGTGGCTTGTGTCTTGAATGTCCAAAAATCCAACTTACATGCTTGGACAGATTCAACGGTCGTACTGGCTTGGTTGAGCGATCATCCGAGTAGATGGAAAACCTTCGTCGCAAACCGGACGTCTGAAATCCTCAATGCCCTGGATTCTACTCAATGTCATTATGTCGATACAAAAAACAATCCAGCTGACATTGCTTCGAGAGGTACAACATCCACAGCTTTGTTAGACGACTCGCTTTGGAAACATGGACCGTCGTGGTTGCTTGCGGATACCATAGAATACTGCAGACCTCAGGCTATAATGACTAAACTAGAACTAAAATCTGTCAAGGTTCATTCAGCACAGATAGTCGATCACCCGATTGAACTGATGTGGTTCAGATTTTCATCGTTCCGTAAGTTGATCAGAACTCTCACCTATTGCAGACGATTCCTGAAAATAAAGATTGCCAGAGAATCACGGATAAAGTTGCCACCTTACCTTGCAGCTTCTGAAATTATGGACACCATGCATTGCTGTCTCAAGCAAAGTCAAAGGGTTTGGTTTGAGACAGAAATAAAGGCAATACAAGCCGAAAGAGACGTCAGCAAAAGCAGCGGTTTATCTTCTTTAAATCCTTATTTGGATGATAAAGGCTTAATGAGAGTAGGGGGTAGGATCCAAAATTCGCCACTAAGTGATGATATGAAGCATCCCATCATAGTTCCTCAACAATCTCATTTGACACGATTACTCATATCAGATGCTCATGAGCGTGTACTGCATGGCGGACCCCAATTAACACTTAATTTTCTTCGGTCAAAATATTGGGTTATTCGTGGAAAGAATTTGATCAAGGCTCACATCCGCGAATGCGTACCGTGTATTCGTCATGCAGCCATAACAAACACCCAATTGATGGGTCAATTACCATCATGCAGAGTGACGCCAAGTAAGCCTTTTCTTCATTCAGGTGTCGATTACGCGGGACCGATTCAAATAAGAACAGCAAAAGGTCGTGGGCATAAGTCCTACAAAGGCTATGTATGTCTGTTCGTATGCATGGCAACCCGCGCGGTGCATATAGATGCGGTCTCTGATTTGACCTCTCAAAGCTTTCTTGCTACATTTAAACGTTTTGTAGCTAGACGGGGTCATTGTAGTCACCTTTACAGCGACAATGGCACCAACTTTGTAGGGGCATCGAAAGAGCTTAAAGCAATGTTTCGCGATGAATGCGCATGTCTTCCCCGAGAAATTGCGCCGATATTGGCTAATAATGGAACCGAATGGCATTTCATCCCACCTCATTCTCCTAACTTTGGAGGTCTATGGGAAGCTGGGATCAAAAGCACCAAGCATCACCTTAGACGAGTGATTGGCGAATCGACACTGACTTTTGAGGAGCTGAGTACCGTCTTATCCCAAATTGAGGCATGTCTGAATTCCAGACCTATATCACAGTCTAGTGTGAACTCGTCAGATCCAAACCCATTGACGCCAGGACATTTCTTGGTCGGTCAGCCACTGGTAACAGCACCAGATTATGATTATGAGCACGTGACAGTCAGTAGCTTGAGACGTTGGCAATTGACACAAAGAATGATTCAATCTTTCTGGAAACGTTGGTCTCAGGAGTATTTAACTATGTTTTTTCAACGACACAAGTGGGCCAAACGTACGCGCGATCCGAAGGTTGGTGATGTTGTTCTCATAAAAGAGGATAATTTACCACCTGCTAAGTGGTTATACGGGAAGGTAGTCAAATTACACCCTGGCAAGGACAATTTAGTGCGCGTAGTTACCCTTCAGTGTAAGGACTCCCGAGTCAAACGCCCAACTTCGAAGCTATGCATTTTGCCTGTCAACGATGAATGATAAACATGTAATTTTATTGTATTAATTAATTTATTTTATTAGTTAAGTTTTATTTTATTTTGTTATGTTATATATACAGTCCACTCATACTAATTATAGAAATGTAAAGGTAAGTAGGTACATGGAATATGTTATATTGTTGAAAAACCTGAACTATTTTGTTTTCGGTATTTATGTTAACATAATATGAACATGGTAGTCTCTGAACACCGAGGACTTTAGTACAACGCTGAAGTTGCCTATATAGTTAGTCTCGTTTATGTCATGGTGGGCGGCTTGAAAGGACTAGGTCCTTGGTGGGCGGTATGTTTAACGTTATCATATTTACTAGACTAAACCTAAACGAACTTTGTATAAAAAGTTTACCTCATGTCTCGATAGATGGCGTTGGTCGATTTAAATTCGCGCTATGGTTTTGTTACCACGCAACATGTAAGAGACCTCGAAAATATTAAATAAATGTCTTCGAGTTACAATCGGACCACCAGCCTGTACTCGTCGTCTTATCGGGTATGCCGACCCGACTGAAGCCCATAGCGCCACGTCGCACAACGGACTGGACAAAGTTCGAGGAAGAGCTAGAGACCACTACGCCTACTCGGCCCATTGTCACCGCCGCGGACGTGGAACAGATGGCTTGCGACGTCACTGCTTGCATACAAAGCGCCTTACAAACGGCGACTACGACGCAGCCGCAGGGGAGAGTGCTATTGCCGCCCCTGCCGGCGCGTCTGAAAGCGATGATCGCCGAAAAGAGGCGCCTTCGCAAGCAGTGGCAACAACTAAGATGCCCAACTTTAAAAACGCAGCTGAACCGTCTCGCGGAGAAGGTAAAGGCCGAGCTTAAGGCGCATACCGCCGCGGGCTGGGAGGAACGAATCGACGCGACCACAGATAGTTGGCCGTCGGTTCATAAACTCTGCCGCCAACTATCTAACGCCCCAGCCCCGGTGCGACCGCTTCAAGGGAGTGACGGGGCGCTCAAATATGTAGCGGAGGACCGGGCGGAGGTCTTCGCAGAACACCTGGAGCGTCAGTTCCGCCCCAACCCGACCGACGACATCGATCATGTCGCAGCGGTCGAGAAACACCTGGGAGACTATCTCGGCCTGCCGATAGCTCCCGATGAGGACCCCATATTTTTCTCGCCTGGCGCAGTCAGACGCGCCATCCTTAAGACGAAGCCTAGGAAGGCCCCCGGTGCCGACGGTATCTCCAACGCAGTGCTGCGCCACTTGCCGCACCGAATGGTCGCGGCGGTAGCGCGCCTGTACACGGCGATACTGCGCACGGGGGCTTTCCCTGCTTCGTGGAAGGAAGGGCGCGTCATTATGCTGCCCAAGGCGGGAAAGAATATACTGAAGCCGGAGAGCTATCGGCCCATCACCCTGTTGCCGACGGTCTCCAAGGTGTTCGAAGCACTCCTGCTGCGACATCTCCAGCCGTTCATCGCCCCACGCCCGGAACAGTTCGGGTTTAGGGCGGAACACAGCACGACGCTCCAGCTGTCGAGGGTACTGCACCACCTCGCAGCTGCGGCCAATAAGAAGGAGTACTCGGTGGCAGTATTCCTCGACATGGAGAAGGCCTTCGACCGCGTGTGGCACGACGGCCTAACATATAAGCTGGCCACGTCAGACGCGCCCCGTCGCGTAGTAAAAGTGGTCTCTAGCTTTTTGTCCCACAGGTGCTTCAGGGTGGTGGTCGACGGCGCGCTGTCTAGCGCGCGCCCAGTGCTGGCAGGTGTGCCGCAGGGCAGCTGTCTGTCGCCGGCGTGTTACTCGCGTTACACCGACGACATCCCCGCCACTTCCGACGCGACGCTCGCGCTGTATGCCGACGACGCCGCGTACATCACTACGTCGCTTAATGCGAAGTACGCGGCGGTCAAAATGCAGCACGCGCTCGATCAACTTCCCGAGTGGCTGTCGAAGTGGCGGCTTTCGGTGAATGTGGGTAAGACGCAGGCGATGGTCACAGGATCAGCGCGCCTCCCGCCACCCTTGAATCTACAAGGAGCCGACATCGATTGGTCGCCCCGGGTCAAATACCTGGGGGTCACCATCGACCGTCGGCTCACTATGGGGCCACATGTCCGTAAGGTCGCCGCGCAGGGTAGGGTCGCCCGCAACCTGCTTAAACCTGTGCTCTCGTCCCGCATCCCGGTGCGCGTCAAGTTGGGCGTGTACAAATTGTACGTGCGCTCAATTTTGACGTACGCCGCCCCCGCTTGGTTCGCCCTCACGAGCGAGTCGAGCCGGAAGCTGCTCCGCGCGCAACAAAGCATTGCGCTGCGGACCATTGTTGACGCTCCTCGATTCGTGAGGAATGATGTAATCATGCGGGACCTCGGGATCGAGAGCCTGGATGAGTTTGTGCGGCGCCTCGCGAAGGGGATGTACGCGCGTGCCGACGCATCTGATTGGCCACATGTCAAGCAGATAGCGCCCTGGCATACGCGTCCCCCTGACGCGAGACCCTTGCCCCGCGACCTGGTAGCGGACGAGTGACCCCATACACCGGACTGGACGCCTCGAGTAAGTCGCACCCAGGTTACACGCGGCTTACTCGACTCAATAGAACTCTACAGATGACATACATCTATTGCGTGGCGCGTGCTAAGTTAATATAGGCGCGTCACGTAATTAAACCAGACACCCACTACTAGACAAGCAGTCAACTCACACATGCGGGCGCGGTGCGGGCTGCGACGCATGTAGACACTGAACGGTGTTACACACAACACAATGCCGTTCACACATACACATCCGTCCCTTAGTCCGGACCGTAATCGGCTAGATCTGAGAGCGGGGCGGGCGGGGACTATACACCTAGTCTGTAGGAACGTCGAGTCGGCTCCACTGTCGCTGGTCGTCTTCGTTGGGCCTCCCCCGGGTAACCGGGGGTCTCACCTGGCGGGGACTGACCGCCGTGGAGTCGTGAAGAAAGCGGCGCTAATGTACTAGCGTCGTGGCGTGCCTACAGATTTACTCATAGCAACCAGTGACACGGACGCGTTAAAACGCGTCCGACGATTTTTAAATCGCCAATAGGCGCCCATTATGAGGGGCCCGTATTAACGGGCCAACGCAGACCCTCCGCGGCCAGCGAGCGATGCTCCGGCTCCGCATGCCGCGCCCCCTTGCGGGGGCGCAGCGACATCCTCGAGTAAATAAATGTCTGCGTTCTGAGTACATGGTGTCGTTTTATTGCCATAAAATACTCCTGACTCGTCGATAAAAGGGCGAAAAAGATCTTCGATGATCAGTACCTAAATAAAATAATATGCAGGCGCCTACAGTAATGTGTGGGTTCATTTATTTTAGAACCGAGGAAAGGTGTTTGAACGAATAATGTGTGTGTGGGACGCGCTAAGAGCTTTAGAGTAGAGCGATTAAGTTTTATCGTCAAGAGGGTACCTCTAAACGTAATCGTTCTAAGCAAAGACTAAGGGCCGTACCTAATATCTAGGTAGGTACTTACTTACGTTTTGTTCCAAAAGATTTAAAGAATTTATTGTGTTGACGAATGTACCTAAATAAAATAATATGCAGGCGCCTACAGTAATGTGTGGGTTCATTTATTTTAGAACCGAGGAAAGGTGTTTGAACAAATAATGTGCGTGTGGGACGCGCTAAGAGCTTTAGAGTAGAGCGATTAAGTTTTATCGTCAAGAGGGTACCTCTAAACGTAATCGTTCTAAGCAAAGACCAAGGGCCGTACCTAATATCTAGGTACTTACTTATGTTTTGTTTTATCTGAAAAAGTTCTCGAAAATTACTAGAAATTACTCTTATCAGCAAACCGTTTGTGTTTAATTGTTGTACCTATCACAAAATGCAAAAAAATCCTGTATCGTAGGTGTGCACAAATCTGCGTGCGGGAACCGAGCCCCTGGCCCATTAGTAGCGCAGAACTCATCGTCCAGCCACTGCGCCCAGCCCTCGTACTCCGGCCGATTTTTTTCTCGCTGATTTTTTTTGCGCATTTCAACGATGCTGAGTTGAAAATCCAACAGTGTGTTTATTTGACGCGCTGCTGGAATGCGCTCACTTGGATTCTCAATGCTCGGTTAGGGCCTGCAGTCTTGGCATAGAAAGCGATCGTTTTACTACCGAATTCGGTCGCAAAGTCCTAATGGTCCACGAAAAAAAAAACAATCTTGTCAAGCAATTTTGACCGGCTAGAGACCCCATTAGGACTTTGCGACCGATTTCGATTATAAAACGATCGCTGTCGAGACTGCAGCCCCAGTACGGAGAATTGGAGAATCGTCGCGTTACATAATACATCGCTCGTGAACACACAGAACCGATGAACTATGTGGATTCTAGTAAATCAATTGCTGCTTCTCGTCTTATTCTTGATCTCCTTATCGTCATTAACAAGTGTTCTGTTTATTATTTCAGGAGTTTTTACCTGTGTGTCCATTCTTTTATAAAAAAAAATAGTATGACTTTGGTTCACTGCGATACAAACAGTGTGTATCCGTTGCTTTGAGCACTAACTGTTAAACAGTACAATAGCTGTTTTATGAACAAGTAGATGTCATACAGTCCTATTCATTATAACATTATTGGATATTAGTTGATAAGTGGCCAGTATCGACTTTGATCGTAAGGATGAAATAAAGGAGCTCTAGTGGGTGTGAGTTCATCAACACTTACATCAATGAATTAGCTGTTGTACCGATTTGTACGCGAATTCACTACGAATCAACTGAGTATGGAGCAGTGGAGGCCCAGTGGTAACTACCGCGACTTACAAGTCGTAGGTTCGAACCCTCATAGGTGCTTTACTTTGTGTAAATTATTTCAGCAGCACTGCTCTCAAAACGGTGAAGTAATACATCGTGGGGAAACCGGCATGTCCTAGAACCAAAAATTCGAAGACATGTGACTTCCACCAACCCGCACAGGGCCTGCGTGGTGGATTACGGCCCACTCTCTCTCACAGAGAGGAGGCCTGAACAATATAGGCTGATTACGCAACTAAGTATTATGTCGAAGAATTGCCAAACTTAAATAGCAGTGGGCAAGTCACATTGCTCGCAGAACAGATGGCCGATGGGTCTGGAGTGGTGACCGCGTACCAGAAGACGCAGCGTTGACCGATGACCTGGTGAAGGCCGCAGCAATCCGCTAGATGCGGGAAGCACAGAACTGGTTGAAGTGGCAGTGCTTAGGGGAGGCCTATGTCCAGCAGTGGACGTCTCGTCTGAAATGATGAGTACTTATTACTTATGTAGGTATACATATATGTCTATACATCATCATCTGCCTAGCCTTTTCCCAACTATGCTGGGGTCGGCTTCCAGTCTAAATGGATGCAGCTGAATATCAGTATTTTACATGGAGCGACTGCCTATCTGACCTCTAAAACTGAGTTACTGGGTAACACGATTCCCCTTGGTAAGACTGTCACTTTCGGGCTTCTGACTACCCGTAACGACTATCAATGATATACAAATAACAGCCGGGGCTAACGGCTTTACGTGCTTTTCGAGGCACGGGGGGTCTTGGTATGTAAAGATGGTCACCCATCCACGGATCTACTGCGGCAAGCGTAGCTTAACCTGATTGGTCGACCCGTGCCGCTGTTATTACTTAGCCACGAGCCCCTCTGTCTATGTTTATACATATACACATTCACACATACATAAACTCACGCCTTCTTCCCATGGGGATAGGCAGAAACTATAGAACGCCACCGACTACGCTCCTTACATACTCCTTTTGCTTCGTTTACGTTCATACATCTGGTCATACACGCACGCCGGTTGCGAGTACTACGCACCTGACCTTTTTGAAGAACATCATTAATGGGTTCATCATCATCATTGGGGTTTATACATATTATAAATAAATATTGCAATTTCATGTCTGTCTGTGTGTCGGCGTTGTTCTTCTAAACTCCGCAACGGATTTTGATGCGGTTTTCACCATCATTTAGAGAATTTATTCCGGAAGGTACAGCATTGATGTAACAAATAATAAAAACAAACACGTTTTGTTACGTCGTAAAATGCGTGCCGCTTGTGCATTATACTCATAAAGGTTCGTGCAGAGACGGCGCGACGCGACCCTGGTGGAACAATATCTATGAAAACTTCACGGAAATTGTTCTACGAATGTCGCGTCACGCCTTTCTGCACGAGCCTTAAATATAATGACTGCCCTTGTTCATAGCTAGAGTTTCGAGTAGGTACACTACCTACATATTTAAGTAATCCCATTTTTGTTTACTGCACTGTATTGATGAGCTCATTAAGGCTCTGACAAGAGATAAATGACCAAAATAGGCCTGTCTTAAGAAAAAAATTGCCGAATCTGTATAGTTTGTGGTAGCGAAAAAAATTTTAAACATATTTCTAAGAACTTGGTTGTCATCAAAACACGATTTGAAATAAAATCTCGATACAAACTAACGTTAAACTAACCTCTTACCTTTTTTTTTTTGGGTGGGTAATCATCAAATAACTTCCGCTAACTTCTAAGACCGCTATGGGCGGAGCGGTGACCCTTTAGTACCTTCCCGCGACCCCGGCAGGCATCGGCCCTAGTGGACCCCTACATAACCTCTTACCTTGACTTTCAAATCTGTATTAAATATCAACATAAGTACGTGACGTATTTAATTAATAACAAGAACGTCTTATTTGAATGCAGAACTTGGTTGTTTTTTATTTTCGATTGCTCAACTTAATTTTGAGTAAATAGATAATTGCTTCATATTTTGTAATAAATTACAAGCGTTGTGTCATCGCGCTTCTCTTTCTTTTCTATGCAGTCTGACAGTGACCGCGGTTTAGCTGTTGTCCGCTGACAACAGCTAAAGAAGAACGAAAGAAAAATTGGTTTAAGGCTCCCGCAGACTAGCGCGATTACGCGGACGCTACAGGCAGCTATATACCTGTCGTGCCCGCGATATCGCCCCAGTCTGCGGGAGCCTTTATTGGCACAGAAACATTTAGGAACCATATCAGTATGTTATATAGTTATGAGACTTATTTTTTACAAGAATAGAAAAATACCTTTCGAAGGTTTTATTTATCTAGACCCTTTGGGTTTTTCAAACGAAGCTCATCTGGAAAGAGGCGGCTTATTGAAAATGCTATTGGCTTGTAGACCAGTCAGTGTAGAAAAGGATTCTATTTTCAGCGTTAGTCAGAATAAACGTAAGTAAGCCTTTCTAAGGTCTTCGATAGTAGGTACGTATTATGTAGGCAGGCGCAGTCAACCAAATGCACACTTGTAGTAAAAATTTACTTAACTTATTGCTACCAAAGCCAGAAAAAAATAAAGCTTATGCCAAAGTCAAATTAGTCTCGGTTGACTGAGAATGCTTAAGGCGCTGACAAGACCCAATTAACCAAAATAGGCTTCTCTTAAGAAAAAAAAATTGGCAAATCTGTTTATTGGTAGCGGAAAAAATATATGTTAATTTTGAACATATTTCCCAGAACTTGGTTGTTCTGCCGGGGTTGCGGGAAGGTACTAATGGGTCACCGAGGCCCCTGGCAACACAGGCAACAAGAAGGAATACGGGTGGGTTTTAGTCAGTAAGAGTCTGACACACCCTCCCGCTCCGCCCAGAGCGGGAGAAGTTATTTGATGATTTCCCATCCACAAAAAAAAAAAAAAGAACTTGGTTGTTACCAAACACGTTTTGAAAAAAATCTCAATACAAACTAACGTTAAACTAACCTCATATCAACATACGTTACGTATTTAACAAGTCAAGAACTCTTATTTGAATGCAGAACTTGTTTTTTTTTATTTTTGTTTACTCAACTCAATTTTGAGTAAATAGATAATTTCTTCATTTCTTCTTATATTGCAATAAATTACAAGCGTTGTATCATCGCGCTTCTGTTTCTTGTCTATGCAATGTGACAGTGACCGCGGTTTAGGTGTTGGCCGTTTGACTATCGCCACGTCTACGGGACGTCAACGAGCACGAGATGACGGCGTCGAAGTAGCGATACATTCATTTGTTATGGCGTGTGTCTACCGCACGTCCGTCAACGGGACGTCACGTTCGGTTCGAATAATCTCGTTTCTCGTTGACGTTCCGTTGACGGTGGCGGTGGACAAACACTGCATGGTATTAAGTCCGCCTTTGTATCTTATTTGTGTGTTTGTGCGAGAAGAATTTGTGCGAGAAGTTATAAATAAATAAATAAAAGATTACTTACCATTAACGTCCGCTTTACTATGTATATAGTAAAGCACACACACACAGTTTCACACACAGTTTCTGATAGTCACCCTGTTCAATGTATGTGGATACCCACATCAAAAACCGTCGTCAAAAACCAGCTGAAAAAAAAATGAAACTGTCCTCAACAATAAAAACAAAACCACGACGCACTGGGAACGGTGACTTACACTTCTAAGAAGCCATATAAGTGACACTAAAGTCTTTTTTAATCTCGAAAACTAAATTGAAACATGCAAATGTCAAACTCCAAATTGAGAAAACGAACAACAATCATTTGAAATTTCAAATTAGTCTCTGGAATTAAAAAACGAACTATAGCTGCGGCCAATGACCTTGCTTGCTTAGGTACAGTCAGCGTCAAAAATATCGGGACGAACCGACTGTTCAAAATGGTCTCAACAGTTATGGAAATTAAACCTTATCTCAATTGGATAAAATTCTTGTCAGAATGACAGCAGTGGTGTACTTTCTTCATTTTGAAACAGTTCTTGTGTTCTTGTCTTGTGTTGAGTTAATATTTAATTTTCATAGTTGTTTAGATCATTTTGAACAGTCTGTTCATCCCGATATTATTGACGCTGACTGTACTAGATTCATTGTCACAGACATTCGTTCTAATAATCCTTTATTATTGCAACTTTCCAGCCATATTTACCAAGTTTTGATTTGGTATATACCAAGATTTGCTTTCCAGCCATATTTACCAAGATTTGCCCGTGGCATATGCCACGGGCAATTCTCCAACTGTATGTATATCGATGTATGGGAGAACATGAACATATGTGTGCAGGACGCCCGCTCGTAGAACAATAAGAAACGTATATTTAATGTATAAATGTTTGTAATAAGCACGTAGCCTTAAGTTCATTTAGTATAAACATTCTATTGATTATTAGGAACTTTGTCATGATCGCGAGCGACTCTAGGTCAGGTTCAGAGCAGGTCTGAACTTGTCAAAACCTGTCCGAAACTTGAGCCACCACTGCCCGCCTTTGATTGGTGGACCTAGAGTCGATCGTAAACGTAATTTACATAATGAAAATTTGTTGGTAAATTAAAATCCTCAAGACGGCGCTACCGCCGCTACTTGTCCCTATGTAAATTCATATAAGTATGGGGCAGTTTGAGCCTTCAAATCACTGTGCTTTGTGAATCCAGATATTACGATCAACAAGAACAATAAATAGTCTTCAAGTTTTAAAGAGTTTTAATAAGTGAACAAGTAGTACGAGTAGTATCCTCCAATCTAGTGCACTAATGTGAGACCTACAAACCTCACATTTTCTGGTCCTTTGAGAGCCGGATCCGAGCAAAACGCTATTGAGAAGACTCCACTGAACTTCTTGAAGAATATTTAGAAGAACTTATTAAGAACAATGCCGGTTATAAGGTCTACGGGTAAGAAAGGCAGACAAACGTCGACTACGGCTACAGAGCGGACTGAAACCGCTACTGAAACCACTACTGAAACTACGGCTGAGACAGTCACTACAGAGACTACGAGAACAACAGCTGATGCATCTGAAACACCCGCCACGACCGCATCTACAGTCAGACGCGCCGCCACACATCAAGTCGAAGAAAAACCTGAAAACAAAGAAAGTAGTCGCCACAGCAAACCTACGTCACAATAGGGTGAAAAAGTATCAAAAGCGCGTCGCATAGCCAAGGCCAAGGCGGAGCTAGCACAAAGGTTAGTAGAGTTAGCAACCGCACACCTCGCCGAGGTCGAAGCTGAATCTACTGATGAAGACGCATCCTCAGTCCCGTCGGAAGCTGGAAATAATCAACGAGTAACTACCTGGTTACAATCAAGTCAGCTACTCGCCATCGCTGACAGACCACATCAATCCGGAATAAAGTCGACCAATGAACCCGTACCCCCAGTGACCACCGCCGTGTCCTGGTGCATCCCAGCGACCTTACCGGCAGGGTTTAGCAACGTGAACCCACCGCCTGAAAACCCGAACACCGAACCTGAGAACACGCTGCCAGTGAGCACCGCCGTCTCCTGGCAGCCGAACTCCGCGACTGAACAGCCGCACCTGAACCCGACGCCAGTAATGACCAGCTGGCAGCCGAACTCTGCGACTGAACAGCCGCACCTGAACCCACTGCCAGTAATAACCAGCTGGCTACAGAACTCCGCGACCACGCAGCCACACCCGAACCTACAGCCAACGACAACGAACACGTCTTGGCAACCGAACTACGTGCCTGCGCAGTCGCGACCAACGCCAGTGCCGACAGAACCCGTCGCACCCTGGCCACAGAACTCGACGTATGCAACAACGAACACGCCATGGCAACCGATCTACACTACGGCACCGCATCATAACTACACTCCGGGTTATGCTACCGAGACCAGGGTGCCGCAGCCTACGCCATCAGCACACGTCTACCAGCCTACAACGCTGGCCGTCCAAGAACCAAGGACGGACATGAAGGAACTTGCTGCTGCGATCACACACGCTGTGCAATCCACACAGTATCAGCAGCCAATGAGACACACTGAACTACCCTGCTTCAACGGAGCTCATCAAGATTGGCTCACGTTTCGCGCCGCCTATAGTGAGACGGCACATCGACTAACAGCAGTGGAAAACATGTCTAGACTTAGACGAAGCCTTCGAGGTATAGCCAAGGAAGCTGTACAAGGTCTTCTAATAGTAAACGCAGACCCAAGTGAAGTTGTCAGATCACTCGAGCTACGCTTCGGACGTCCGGACTCAATCGCAATGGCCGAGATAGAACGTCTACGAACTCTGCCACGCCTCACTGAATCTCCGCGTGAAGTTTGTACATTCGCCACCAAAGTGGAAAGCATAATTGGGACTTTGCAAGCACTCAACTGTGGACATTATCTCTTCAAACCAGAAGTAGGTAATAGGTAAAACGGGCCGGTGTCCGCAACTCCACGTCAATGCGCGTATTTTGCGTACGGGTGGGAAATCGATTATTCGATCCACCCCAGCTCCTCAAGGAAGGCCAGCAACGCCTTGGTGTTACTGACCATCTCACAGAGGGTACCTGGGTTACCGAAGTACTTTGCCCTGTATGTGGCGACGACCGGGCAGTTTAGTAGCACATGAGCTGCTGTCTCGTCGTCCTTCATGCAGGCCCTGCACAGCGGACTGTCTGTGACTCCTATGATAAAAAGGTGTTTGTTAAATGACCCGTGGCCTGTTATAGCTGCTGTAACAGTGCGCAGCTGTAGTTTAGTTAGTCGGAGAACCCGTTTCGTGAGGCGACCATCAATTGTAGAGAGAGCTTCCTTGGCCTGCCTGCACTCACCTTGGTCCGACCATAGTTTGAGATGTTTATCTCTGGTGCGTTTCCTTACCAGAGTGCGTAGGTACCCGAAGGGAAGTGGCACGATGGGCTCAGGTCCCACTGGTGCCATGCTCGACCCCCTTCTGGCAAGTTCATCGGCTGCATCGTTGCCTAGCGAACCGCTGTGTCCTTTAATCCATTGAATGGTTATGTTGTTGAGGCTACCCACCTGGTTGAGGCGCTGGTGGCACTCGTATATTAGCACAGAGTCAACTGTGTGACTGTTTAGCGCTTGCAGGACAGCCATGCTGACTGAGAGAATGCGGATTGAGTGGTCCTTAACTTCCCTGGCCATGATGGCTGAGGCGGCCAGAGAAATACCTAAGCACTCAGCCTGGAACACTGTGTTATGGACCCCCAATGGTGTGGCTATGCGTATGTTGAAGTCCTCCGAGAAGATTCCAGCACCTGTGCCACTACCTGTTTTGGATCCATCTGTGAAGATGCGCAGCTCTGCGGGGCGCAACCCCTCGCATCGGCGATCCTCGTGGAGTTGGATCTTGTATTTCTTATCAAATATAAATTGTTTGGGTACCTGGTCATTTATTGCTTTCGTGATGGGGAACTCTTTATGGAGTCTCTCAAGCAGCGCAGTGTGTAGTGTGTCTCTCTTGCCCCAGAGATTCAGTGCATTTAGGCGTACTGCCGCCATCGTCGCTTCCTGCTGTATGAACAGGTGGAGCGGCGGCAGTCCCAGCATGGCTTCGATTGCTGCAGTTGGAGTTGTCCTCATGCAGCCCGTGGTCGCCATGCAGGCAAGTCTTTGCATTCGTTGTAGTTTATTGGAGGCTGTGACTAGCTGGGTGCGGGGCCACCAGACCACGGCCCCGTAGGAGATCATGGGGCGGATTACCGCCGTGTACAGCCATAGTATAATTTTGGGGGATAGGCCCCACTTCTTACCTATCATTTTCTTGCACTGCCAAAAGGTGATGCAAGCCCTGTTTATTTTGTTGTCTAAGTGACTACTCCAGTTTAACTTACTGTCTAGAATGACCCCGAGGTACTTGACTTCGTTGGCTAACTGAAGTTCTGTATCGAACAGTATTGGTAGGCGGAAAGGGCCTAATGCTCGTTTATGGGTAAACATAACTAGTTCAGTTTTGGTGGGGTTCACCGATAGGTCGAAATCCCTACACCATTTTTCTACGATACGTAGTGCCTGCTGAGTGAGGTTGCAGATTGTTCCCGTTACTTTCCCCGAAACAAGGATTGCAAGGTCGTCTGCATAACCTATTGTGTAATAGTGGTTCGCGTTGAGTTTGGTGATGAGATCGTTTATCACCAGATTCCATAAAAGGGGGGACAGCACCCCTCCCTGGGGGCAGCCTCTGGCTATCATGGCCAGCTGTCGCTCATCCTCAAGGCGAACCACACGTTTGCTTAACATGTTTGTAATCCAGTCCGTTAGTACCTGTTTTACTCCATGTCTAGAGAGGGCGCTGCTGATGCTGGAGAAGTTTGTTTTATCGAAGGCTCCTTCAATGTCTATGAAAGTGCCCAGGCAGGTGCCTTTCTGATGAATCGCCTCCTCTATCTGTCTAACCACTAGATGAAGAGCGGATTCGGTCGACTTACCCGAGCTGTATGCATGTTGGTTACCGTGCAGCGGTATGGTTTTTAGAGCGCCGTCCCTCAACTCCCTATCACACAGCCTTTCCAGAGTCTTTAGTAGAAAGGAGGTCAGGCTGATTGGTCGATGGGATTTGGCGTTTGTGTAGTCCCCCTTACCTGGCTTAGGGATGAATGTGACTTTCACTTCCCTCCATCCTTTGGGAACGTATCTAAAGGCCAGACACGCTCTCATTAATGGCACCAGTCTTATTGCGACAGAGGTTCCGCAACCAGAAGTAACAAAAGCTATTGTTGAGAAACTCACGCCAACTTTGAAGAGACAGTGGTATCAGTTTTCAGCAATGCATCCCAGGACAGAACCAGATCTTCTGAAATTTACCCGATTCATCAAGATTGAAGCAGAAATATGCAGCCCGTATGCACTACCTGAAAATATCGCTGCAACAACACAAACCTCTCAGAACACGCAGCGACGCCAGCAACGAGTACACGCCACGCAGGAAACAACTAAACCTAAGTGCGGTTTATGTGAACGTCATGGACACAGCATCATGGAGTGTGAACAATTCAAAAGAGCAACTACCGATGCTAGATGGGATATTGCTAAGACACATCGCTTGTGTTTCCGTTGCCTCAAATACAGAACAAAGCAACACAGCTGTAGACCAAAGAGAGTGCTCCAAAGAAGAACAAGAGAAGGTTCATTCAGCATGGACTCCTAAGGTAGCATTCCTGAAAATAATACCAGTTCACCTTTCTGGACCGGCGGGAGCTGTAGATACCTACGCGCTCTTAGACGACGGTTCTACAGTAACACTAATCGACGAGAGCCTAGCCAATCAAATAGTAGCGGAAGGATCTTGTGATCCACTACACATATCATCCTTCGACGGCGAGCCTACGATCGACGTAACATCACGACGAGTAAACTTCTTCATCAAAGGACTTCACAAATCTGAACGCAAGTTGCATGCAAGAACGGTCAAGCAATTCGAGTTGGCTGCACAGAAAATACCTCGAGAAGCAGTCAAGGACTGTGAACATCTTCGAGACATAGCCAAAGATATAGTAACTGGAGATGCAAGACCCAGACTCCTGATCGGTCAAGACAACTGGGATCTCCTCATTACAAAAGAAATTAAAACAGGAAAGAAGAACCAACCAGTGGCCTCATTAACACCACTCGGTTGGGTCCTGCACGGCAGCCACACACGAGCCCTCGGCCACAGAGTGAACTTCATCAGACATGCTAACACAGACGACGACCTTCATGAACTGGTGAAAGAATATATCACAATGGACAACATACAGATCAGCGAAGCTATACCGAACGTGAATAGATTCTCACGTTGGGAAAGATACCTACGAGCCACAGCACGAGTTCTACAGTTTCTGCATCTCTGCCGCCAGTCAAGACAGAACATTAACTATGAAAGAACCAAAAAGAACAGCAGCATCGACCCTGATTGGAGAAAGAGTAAGCAGACAGTACCGATCAAACCTAGGGAAAGGCGAGAGATCACAAGCAGTCACCTGTCTCTCACCGCTGAACTCCTACGCCAAGCCGAAAGTCTCATCCTGCGAGCCTCACAAGAACAATCCTTCCAAGAAGAAATAGAAGCTCTAAAAAACAAGAAGCCCATATAACGAAACAGTCGCCTACACGCACTGTGCATAGAACTAACAGAGGGAGGGATTCGTCTTAAGAGTAGAATAACCGCCATGACAGACATCACAGAACGCCTGAGGAAGCCAATGATACTAGATGGAAACCATACTACGACACGATTATGGATCGAACACGTCCATCGCAAATTACATCACGCGGGCACCGAGACCCTAGTCAACGAGTGTCGCCAGCAACATTGGGTGCTCCGTCTAAGACCGACTGTTAAAAATATCATAAACAAATGCTTGCGATGTCGTATAAGGGCAGCCTCGCCACCCCAGCCGATGACAGGGAATCTCCCTTCCTGTCGCCTAGCACACCATCAGAGACCATTCACCTACGTCGGTTTGGACTACTTCGGGCCATTTACCATTACAGCAGGACGGAGTCATCAAAAGAGATATGTCGCTTTATTCACGTGCCTAACGACACGAGCCATACACCTCGAACTTGCAGGATCGCTCAACACGGATTCGGCGATCATGGCATTACAGCGTATGATAGCACGCCGAGGGTGTCCAGCACAGCTATGGTCCGACAATGGAACGAACTTTCACGGCGCTGAAAAGGAACTACGACTACAGCCATCTTCGCAACCACCGCAGAAGAAGCCTCAAAGAAAATGATCGACTGGCGATTCATTCCACCTGGGGCGCCATTCATGGGAGGCGCCTGGGAACGCATGGTGAGATCCGTAAAGACAGCACTAGCCACCACGCTGAACGAGCGATTCCCAAGCGAAGAAGTGCTTCACGCACTACTTATCGAAGCCGAACACACTGTAAACAGCCGACCACTCACGCATGTATCTGTGAACCACGAAGACTCTGAGGCATTAACACCCAATCATTTCATTTTGGGTGGGCCAGGTCGCAACGCGGCTCCAGGAGAATTCGACGACAGCGACTTACGTCTACGAGCCAATTAGCGTGCAGCTCAGAAGCTTGCCGATATATTCTGGGCCAGATGGCTGAAAGAATATCTCCCAGAACTACAGAACCGCAGAGAACCACACACTAAAGGCACGATTCCCAAGGTCGACGACCTAGTGTTCATCGTAGATGGAAATCTTCCAAGAAACATGTGGATCAGAGGACGCGTTTGCGCTACATTTCCCGGCCCAGATGGAGTGGTGCGTACAGTGGACGTGTCTACAAAAGGACATCCTACACAAAGGATCGTCCCAGGTATCCTGCGACGTCCAGTGAAAAAGATAGTGGTGCTATCAATCGACCACGGCGACCCTGCACCAGCTTCTACAATTGCGACGTCAGCAGTGGACGACGCACGGCGGGAGGAATGTGCAGGACGCCCGCTCGTAGAACAATAAGAAACCTATATTTAATGTATAAATGTTTGTAATAAGCACGTAGCCTTAAGTTCAATTAGTATAAACATTCTATTGATTATTAGGAACTTTGTCATGATCGCGAACGACTCTAGGCCAGGTTCAGAGCAGGTCTGAACTTGTCAAAACCTGTCCGAAACTTGAGCCACCACTGCCCGCCTCTGATTGGTGGACCTAGAGTCGATCGTAAACGTAATTTACATAATGAAAATTGTGAATCCAGATATTACGATCAACAAGAACAATAAATAGTCTTCAAGTTTTAAAGGGTTTTAATAAGTGAACAAGTAGTAGCATCCTCCAATCCAGTGCACTAATGTGAGACCTACAAACCTCACAATGTGTTTTTGGGATAAATTCATCCCAACTTCCAAACTACGGAACCCTTCATCGTGCGTGGTCGGACACGTACTTGGCCGGTTTTTTTTTATATATTTTAATTGCTGTTATTTTTTTTACTTACGATAAATTATACGTGTGTATTTAATGGTGACAAAATTATTTAATTTTTACGATAAGTATTGTGTCCTGGGTTTGAATCCCGACACATCATCATCACACTACAATATGGCAGCCCCCACATTTTCCTTCACTACAATAGGTACATCTCTACTGTAGTGTTTTATTTTTGTTTCATCAGTGGTTGAAGCTGTAAGTTGACTAACAGTGTAAGTGCGGTTATCAACACGTCCCGAAACTAGATTGCTCCACTATTATTGCTTTACTATTTCCGGAAACAATTTGTGAAAAATTGCCCGTGTAAGAGCAGTTTCAGTCAGCCATAAAAGTATTTCATGTGTAGGTACCTAAAAAACGTGTACTAAAATCTTTATTTGAAAAATACGAAAATGAACACTTTAAACGAATCTATGAATACCGACCGTGGGAAGTTTCAGTTAGCCATAACGGTATTTTATGCGTAGGTAGGTACCTAAAAACTTGTACTAAAAGATTTATTTGAAAAATACGAAAATGAACACCTTGAACGAATCTATGAATATCGACCGTGGGAAGTTTTAAATTCGTTAGAGGTTTTTGTGTGTGGGTAGTATCGGGCTATAGGAATATTGACACTTGCATGGCTTGCAAGGATTGGAATTTTATTTTTAAGGTCACTCAAAGAGAGTAAAAGAACATATTTATTGACGTGTAAAAGTGTTTGAACGAACCTACTTACAGAAAATAAAATCATTTCATAATCATTTCATTTCATCATAAACCAGCGATTTTTTTAATTATTTTGTCTCTGTCTGTCTGTTTGTTCACGCACATCTCCGGAACTACTAAATGGATTTTCATTTAATTTCAGATGTAGAGAGAGATTAATATGGAACAGAATAAGGCTTTGTTTGATTAAAATCTGACGGTAAAAAAAATATATTACCATTTGAAGATTTTTAGAATTTTCATTTATACTGATATTAGAGACAGCAAATAATAATTATTTCTCTGAGCAGTAAATCTTATAAAAAGTCCTAGGCTTGCATAAACTCACGATAGTATTTCAATCATTATTAGTATTATGCTTCAAATAGGATTTGGATGTTTGGAACACAGAAAGTTGTAACCCTGTCGCGGGAAGGTAACGCAATTGTCCTGCTGAATTTAACATATACGATACTTTTTATTCCGGTAGTATGTCCCAGCGGCTTGTGGCTAAATAATAACAGCCGCACGGGTCGATCGATCAGGTTAAGCTACACTTGCCGCGGTTGTTCCGAGGATGGATGACCATCTTTACATACCAAGACCCCTCCGTGCCTCGGGAAGTACGTTAAGCCGTTGGTCCCGGCTGTCATTTGTAGATCTTTGACAGTCGTTAAGGGTCGTCAGAAGCTCGAAAATCTGACAACCAGTCTTACCAAGGGGTATCGTGTTACGCAGTAACGGGGTTGTGGAGGTCAGATAGGCAGTCGGTCCATGTAAAAATACTGGTATTCAGCTGTATCCGGTAAGACTGGAAACCGATCTCACCATAGTTGGGAAAAGGCTAGGCAGATGATGATGATGAGTATGTCCTATGCATCAAGACGGGGTTATTCTGTTCACGACACGACACGACACGTTGTGCACAATTTCTGAACAGTAAACCTAACATAAAGTACTCGGCTTGCATAAATTCACGATTGTATTAATTGCGATCATTAGTACTATCCGTCTAATAGGATTTCGATGAGCCACACAGATATTTTATAACCTGGATAACAAATAGGATATTTTTTGCCGTCTCCATGTTTAAATGTCCAATCTCCACGTCGCGTGGGCGAAGCCGCTAGAAAAAGCTTGGTGATGCTTCCAGAAATACTTGGCAGAGTCGTATCCTCGGATGACGAACTCATAAGTTCAGTATTCGGAGATCTGTCAAATATATATCAGGAACATTCTTGGTTACCTATGTAAACGCGCCATTATCGCTCCAAGAAACGAACAAGCCGCTGCAATCAATCAAAGAAGTTTTACCGAAGTTATTGGGGATGAAGTGGTTTACACATCGTATAACAAATTTTCTCCATAACAAGAAAATTGTTCAGAAGTGACTTGAATGAATGAATCTGGCGTAAAGTAGATCTGCAATTATGCGAACAAAGAAACTTTATGTTGCAGTCTGTATATATTCTGTCTATAGGCGTATCTGACCTAACGCGAATCTGACCTAATGCGAATCTGGCGTAAAACGAATCTGTCCTAATGAAATGGTCCACTATTGCTTCTGAGGAGCCTTACCCTTACTTGAGGAACTGCTTTACAACGAAATATAATCGAAGTTGAGATTCTTACTAGATCTGGCTCAGGAGAAACTGTTTTTATACCGCGTGTACCGCTTATCCCCAATAACTTCCCTTTCAAGATCAAGCGCATACAGTTTCCGGTAGCCGTTTGCTTCGCGATGACGTTAAACGAGTGCCAGGGTCAGAGCCTTAAGGCGGTTGGTGTCGACTTAAGGCATAGTATAAAGAAAGAGAGGGGAAATAAGTTATCTTCATACAAACGCACCACGCGCGGCTTGAATGTGTGCACCAAAGTATGTATGCGTCGCCGCACGCACACTTAAACAAAATCTCGACCCGTTTCTCAGTGCGCGCAGTGGGGCTAACACCGCACGGGGTTTGCGCGTCACGGCTTTTCGGCACCGCTAAATGAATTAAAAATGTTTGATAATCGCAGGAGAACGTATTGCTGTGTGTTTGGGTGTCTTAAATCTAGGTATCTTCACTACAAAAATTATACAGACACTAAACAGACAGATGTGCTGCTGGGGAGTTTGTTCCGCCACTTCTTCTTCCCAGCTAAAGCACTAGGAAGTGGTGAAGGGCGGGCATTTTTGGGGGACTGTCTCATGTAACTTTGACGTCCGAAAAGTGCTGATTTTCAGCCTAGTTTGAATAAATGACTTTTGATTTTGATTTTGATTCTAGAGACTAAATTTATTTAGTGGTTCCAGCCGACGACTTTGTAGAAAAAATTAAGAGGATGAAGCAGATATTCCAAAAAGCATTTAAAAATGACTGCAAAATTGGTATGTCTGTTTATGAACAAATAAATGATTTACATTTTTCACCGCCCTGCTCATGCTTTCCGAAATTATAATATTTGCAAAAGCTATTTATAAGGATGCGGATATATATTACACATTTAAAGTTTAATAACAAGGCGTTTCGTAATAGTCGAAACCGAAGAAAGTATTTTTCTGTAGCTAATTTGTAATTTTGTAATAGATGTGTGATTCAATAGATATGTTCGTATTAATTAAAAATAAAAATAAATATGCTCCTTTATGTGTACAAATACTACATTGTGCCTATAAAATAAAAATACAAAAAACTGACTAGTACTAATCAAATAATTTAAACACAAGCTCTTAGTCTATAAATATTTGTTAGCGGTTTGCGCAACAACCGAATCCGACGAAGCGCGGACAGTCGCGCCCACACCGCCCCGTCGGTTTATTTTATCCCTTTTTTATAAATAATACTGCTCTGAATCTTGAATACATTTCTGTATTTGTTAGGAAAACCATTATTGAACTTTATTGACTAATGATCATTGAATTAGTTATACAGAGATGTGTTACCTTTGGCAAGGGCCGGGCTTTAAACTAATGAATTGGTGACAGTACTATCAGTAACCTACCGTTTACTCGTGCTCATCACCGCCCCGCGCCGCCCGTCTGCTGGCCCGTCGCTCTCTCTTTCATCGTGAAAGGTTTCATCATCGTTTAGGTAAAACCGACCTCACAAACTCTGTACCCAGACAATACAAGTAAAAAATACAACTTCCCGACCAATTTACTTTATTTTAACTGAATTAAAATTTAGCTAAAAGTGACAACCCTGAGACAGTAGGCAATTTATATCGCGGATTGGGCCGGAGACAGCCTACTTCCCCTCTTTATACTATGCTTAAGGTCTCATTGTTTTTCCCACGGCCAAACTATATGTGGCTTGCTCGTGGTTCAGTAATGCAGACAATCTTTTCATACTAGCTCAAGACGGGAGCCTGCCGGGGTCGCGGGAAGGTACTAATGAGTCACCCAGGCCCCCGCAACACAGGCTTCCCGCTCACCTCAGAGCGGGAGATGTTATTTGATGATTTCCCACCCAAAAAAAAAAAGCTCAACACGGGAAAACAGTAAATGTGATTTACAAAGAAAATCCAAAAAAAAACACATGCACTACTTTAAACAACGTAGTAAGGTCCTAACTAGACAAAAAAGGGCTAAGTTTCGCAACCTACTCTATCAACCACCGTCAAAAAGATATATAAGAAAATTGTGTAATATTTAAAATGTGTGTTTTAGTTTATAATGTCTTACCAAATGAATGAAAATTATTGCAGGGTAATATGTTCAAGACAAAATTGACAGAATGACTCTGAAGTGTTCTTTTTATAGTATTAAGGAATTTATAGAACAAAAAAAATTGGTGTATTTATAAGAATATTAGCAATATAAATAAAAATAGTGAAAAAATGCATGGTAATCGTGTGTAAGAATAATAGTAATATAATAAGAATGTATGAAAATAAAAATTTGCACGCTTGCTTGCAGGCAGAATACAATGACACTTAGGTTATAAGATTTCACCTTTACCAAAACAATGAAAAATGCCAGTAAAACCAAATATGTCTGTTTTACCAAATCAGCTATTGGGACTGCTAGTTCTGAACTTAGGCTTAGAATACACACGTTTCCATGTAACCGAAAAAACGACCACCAAAACTGTAACTGCTCAACACTATCTCGCGTTACCACTATAAAATATTTAGGAGTTACACTAGACGAGAAGCTTAATTGGAATGTCCACATAGCATCGCTGGTGGTAAGGATCAGAAAACTGATAAGTGGCTAACCATAAACTTCTGATCCAAACTTACAGGGCGCTGTGTGAATGCCTTATTAGGTATTGTATAATTATGTGCTTGGGGTGGTGCTGGGAAATCCGTTCTTATTGCTGCTGAATGTGCTCAACGGGTGGTACTCAAAGTTCTCTTGTATCTGCCATTCCGGCATGCAACTTCGTCGGTGTACGAGAAGGCTGATGTGCTATCAGTTAGGAAACTGTTTATTTACGAAATAATTAATAGATACTACAAATTAATCGTTCCTACTCTTCCTGTACTGTCCAAAAGAGTAGAATAGTGCCCTGTACCCCGTCATAAAACATCTGTTGCACAAAGACATTTTATTGTACTGGCTGGGGCATTTATAACATTGCAAATAAAAAATTCGAAATTAGGAAACTTAATTTAAGTCTAAAAAAGTTATACTGCCTTGGCTAAAAAGTTTGGACTATGACGCCACAGAAAACTTAATTCAGACATTATGAAGAGAAACACTCACACTCTCCAACACACATACACTCTCCAACACACATACACCACTCAATACACACACTCCCCCCTTCACACACACTCACACCACTTCACTTACTCCTTACACACTCACATCCCTACACACCCCAACTAACATGTGCGAGCACATATTTTTTATTATTATTTATTTTAGTTTTTATTTTTTTGTTTTAATTATGCATGTTACATTACTTCTAAAATTATTATTTCTATTGCTTTTGATTCGCTTTGTAATCTTTGGATGCCATAAATAACAACAAAAATTATAATTAAAAAATAATAACAAAAATTAGGGGATGACACTGGCTCCTGTAATACAGTGCACTAGCGCAGGAGCTAGGGAATTCGTAAAAATGTTTCCTTAATTTATGACAATAAAGATTATTATTATTATTAATGCATATCTGGCAAATAAACGTTTGATTTGCTTTAATTTGATATATTACATTTGAAAGTAGAGGCTTATTTGCAAAGGTTGAAATAGAGTTGGGTAGTTTATCATTTGTGTACATATGAAACCTATCAATATTTCTTATTCAATAACCTTATTTTGGTGTTCTATTCAGAATACTTATCTGAATTTGGATTGTACGCTCATCATGATTTCTTCAAAGTATACACTGATTGAACAGCTTTGAGATTTATTTAGATTTCAAGTAAAAGCAGAAATAGTGTTTATTTTTTATTGATATGTATAATAATGAGAGATAAATAAATAATACTGAAAGTACTATAATATGCTTCTAAAATATAATTACTTGCCAAAGCACCAATTCACATGCTATACATGCATACTATGCATTTTTCTGTCTTTAAAAGTTTACAAGTATTCAGTACATAGCAAATTGAACAATGTTACCCTGCGTCCTAACCGAAAGCGACTGCCGCGCGAATATGGCACAAATTTCGGTTAGGCCACAGCCTTACAATATCAAATTACAAACTTAAAAACGATCTCATCATTGTCTACGAGTTGGCACAAATCTATCAATGGAGTCGTATTACTAATAAGTTTCTTTACATCATAATTATTTTTGTTTTCATCTAAACCATATATCGCTAATTCTCTGACACTTCCCGCCCATGTAGCTACAGCTTCATTACAAAATACTCTAAAATCTAAGGTCTCCTTATAAGCAGCAGTAACTGTAACGGCTGTTGAATTAGCTTTGAATGTCAGAGTCATATTTTCGTTCATAAATAAGTTGCCAGTAGCATTACATGCTGTTATTGTATTTATAGGTACTTCTGTTGTAGTTGTAATTTCTTCGTCTTCATCAGTCTGGCCTGTGTTTTCTGTAGTACTATTGGATACATCATCATTAGTAGTTCCTGTGCTTGTATTGGTATTTTCTGTACTAGCATGTGTCGTTTCTTGTGTAGAATTAGTGCTGTCATCATCTTCAGTGGTCATAGATTCGGTAGTACTAGTTATTTTAGTAGTTTCTGTGCTAATCTTGGTTTCACACTCAAGTGCTATTATAAGTGAGTATCCTGATCGAAGGCGAGTTAAGTCTGCCGATAGTTGTACCTCCTAAAAGAAATTTATTTAGTTGGTTAAACATGTATAAAGAAATGAAGAATATGTGTCAAGGTCCTAACGATATATCGAAAGGCATATTACTGTAATGGATTTCGAGAATATTTGTATCTATTTTGCGTCACATGGTTATAGTTGCAGAAAATACTGATCTGGATATTTAGTTGAGTAATAGGTATACTCGCAAAATATACATTTTTAAATGACTTTAATTCACTACTATTATCATTTATCATTTACTTGTCATTGGCAATTTAATTTGCAAAAAATGACAAAATTGTAATTCGAGATTAAGATAGCAATTAATAATTAAGTTAAAAAAGGGCATCGGCGCTTGACGTTATTTGAAATTACCTTCTGCATAACAATGATGGAACCAGCGCGCACCAAAGTAAAGAAGTCGGATTCTGTCGTAGTCATGGTTACTGCAGATCCCTCTTCTCCAATGATCTTTAAACCACCCCAGAATTCATACCACGTCCCTGGAGGCATCCATACGTGAACATGGGTTTGGCTTGGTTCTAAATTTGGAACTATCAACAGATCATCTCCAACGCCAAATTGACTCGTCAAGTCTGTAAGGTTTTTCGACGAAGGGAATTGGTAAAACATTGGCCTCAGGAGTGGACCATCTTGAAGTACTGTATAGATGTATGGAAGCAGACTTAATCGTCTGTTCAATGCTGTTACCATATGTACTCTATCGTTACCAACAAATGCTAAAGGATCTCTTGGAACTACTTTCGAGTGTATCTTGATCATCGGCATGAATGTTGCTGCCATGTACCATTTGGCGCATAGTCTAATTTGTGTAACGTTATTGAATTCTTCTGTATCGCCGCAAATGGGCGATGACCAGTACCAGTGACCAGAAACGCCCCCTAAACTTGCCTCTACGAGTTCCTTTCGCAGATTTGTCCACGAAGTAGTTATGTTCTGTCGATTTATGGTAACGTTTCCATTCATCCATTGACTAGTGGATGACGTTGGGACGGACCCTTTGATTTTTTCAAATGCATTGATAAATTGGTTTCCGTACTCGTTGTGTCTGATAAGATAGTGTTCTCCTGGAAACTCTGTTTCATTAGTAAGTCGTGTGTTTCTAGAAACAGGTCGAGTGGGTCGAGTGGCGTTCCATTTGGGAGTAATATTAAAAGCGGCTTCAAAATTCTGAAACCGAATGATGTCATTAAATTTACAAGCAGAAAATATTAATTTTAACTGTTTCTCTTGAATGAAATTTCTCTGTAACTGGGTCAGTTTATTTTACTGACATTTTAAAAGAGAATTGTATGAATCATCAGGTTATAGGTAATTCATACTATATTTTACACACGATCTGTATATTTTAATAATAATGATTATCGTTCTAATGGTTTTCAAATTGATGGATACATTATGATAAATAATCATAATGGATACATTAAAATATTTATCAATTTAAAACCAAATTTTGCCATTATGCAAAATTTTGCCATTATCCTTTGACCTCTAACAAAAGCCCCGCTATTAACGCGCTCCCCAACTTGAACGTTCAAGTTTCGGTTCTTTGGGATAATAAGTTTACCATCGAGTTTCTCATCAGTATACAATGATTTATCACGTTAATATTATAACAACATAATTAATGGATCTTCGAACTATCCAAATGAAATATTAAATATTTTCAGAATATTGTATTTCAATTTACCTCATTGAAATACGGCAAATATTCATAAAAGGCATCACGGTCCTTTTCAGATTCGTCTAAAGGCCAATTGTTTTCCAAAATAACGGCTTCGAAATTAGTGTTAAAAACCCACAAGCTCTTCATGAATTTTTCACTCGCCCAAATGTAACCAGGATAGATGACGTCATGTTTGTTAACTTTGCCTTTATACAGGTGGTATGAATCCGGATCGCGGATATTGTAAACGTCAAACATTTCATCATCAAAGCAACGTCCGTTTGTTATTGTTGTTGCTGGTACTGCTTCTGTAGTTGCATTATCATCTTCTTTACTTTCTTCCACTATAGGTTCCGGTGGTGCTGTGTATTTGATCTGTGAAAGTGATATCGAGAAATTATTTTTCCTTCCTATGATAACTCTTTAGGCTTCCTTTTTTCAGGTCTTTAGAAAATTTGTTTCTTTAACAATTTATAACTTATTTAATCATGTACTATTTTGTTTCTCGATAGGTTCGATACTAATTGATTGGTGAATAAAAATTGAGAATTATTCGCATAGGTATTTAGTTCATGTTATCGGATAAAGTTAATTGCAATACTAATACTATAAATAGCAATTAAATAGAATTGGGCAATATGAATTATTGTGGTTATGACTGTTGTGTAAAAATTATCTATCTAAACGACTGCAGCTACATACAATACTTATTTTTAAATGTTCTGTTATTATTTTTCGTCTTGAATACTTCCATTTAGTAAATCACAAAGGCTACGTCTAGACCGGAACAAATATTGGTCCCAATTGGGATTCGAAGCCTACTCGTATGTTCCGTCAATTCCGTTCTTACAAAATAATTTAGTCTCCGATATCGCAGAATTTGTTTAAAAACCCATTTTATTGTAGCTAAGCTTAACTTTTAGGTAAGTTCATATTTAATCATTTCTATGAACGAAGTCACTCAGATAATTAACTAAACTCTTTCTTCACGAATTAAGCTAAAAGATTCTTGACAGTGAACATTTATAAAGAAAGGTTGAAATTAAAAGGCGTGTGACAGAAATTTATATGAGAAGTCGGGCAATTCATAATTAAGGCTCAAGTACAAAATTAAATATTTTTTGTTAGGGGTGATAAAAATTCTAGTGGGCTGGACACGTCGCACGAATGCTCCCGGAGAGATGGTCAAAGATCGTCACTCATTGGACGTCTGAGAGAGGACATCGCTGTCAAGGTAGACCACGACGAAGGTGGTGTAACGATCTTATAATGTTTGCAGGACCAACATGACCAGAGATCGCACAAGACAGGGAAGGAAAAGGTTTGGAAGGACAAAGGGGAGGCCTTTGCCCAGCAGTGGGATACATTTTAGGAAAAAAAAAATCTTTTATTCTATTAAGGTTCGGATTATGTAGATTTGTTTTTAAAGGACTGATAGGCAAAAAAATTAGTTTGATAGACATTGTATTGATATTTCGCCAAAGTAAGTGAAAACTATCAGAATAATAACTAACTAAGAGTTAAATTGACGACACGGTTGGCGTAATGGCTGAGCGATCGACTGCTGCGCAGCGTGTCGCGGGTTCGATCCCCGCACGGAACAAATATTTGTATGATCTGCAAGTAATTGTTCCGGGTCTGGGTGTTTGTGTTTGTGAGTTTCTATGTTTGTAAACGCACCCACGATACAGGAAGAAATTCCAAGTGTGGGGCAACGTTTTTAAAAAAAAAAAAAGAAATTCGTGGCTTTCTTTAAGGGACCTTATTTGTGGTGAATAAATTTTATATTACAGGTACAATTGTTGTTTGCTGATTTTACATCTGCATTTAGGTTATAGTGCAGTTTGCTGGTGCCTAACAGGATTCTGGTAAAAGATTTACATATATATATATATATATATATATATATATATATATATATGTATTTATATATACTTTATTGTATACCACAAACAGTAGAGCAGCGGTGGCCCAGTGGCTGCCAGCCGTGACTTACGAGATGGAGGCCGTAGACAGGCGCTTTACTTTGTGTAAATTAGTTCATCACCACTGCTCTCAAAACGGTCAAGATAAACATCATGACGAAACCGGCATATCGTAGAATAAATGAAAAACTATTAAATATACAATGAGCGGCCTTATCGCTTTTTGCGATCTCTTCCACGCAACCATAAAGATAATCCTGAAAGAATTACTTAACTTTTTAAATTAGGATCTTAATTTTACATTATTTAATGGTACCTACACGGTAGCCATTTTAGTATGAAAAAAATAAAGGTTAAAAAGTGCTTGAGTTTTGATTTTTATGGATTGGCACTTACATATGGTGACACATGAGGCACAAACTTCTTTCCAGCATTCCTGATCTGCATTGCACCGTGGTCGACAAGATAAACCATGGTATCGTTGCATTCGGTTTCGAAGACCACAGGAACAGCGCCACAGTGACTTTCATACGGCACACTTTGGGTAGTCGCTGTAGTAATGAAGGTACGGAGTTCTTCTAGTGGGTCGTTTGATGTTGCTTCCCTGAAATTTTATTTTTATAATGTAATTTTATGGGTGTTACGCAATTGCCCCGCTGATGTATGAACGTAAACGAAGCAAAATGAGTATGTAAGGAGCGTAGCAGGTGTAGTATAGTGTATAGTTTCTGCCCATGGGAAGATGGTGTGAGTTTATGTATTTATAAAAGAACCTTAAATTGAAAACTATGGAAAATCCCACCGTGGTCATGTTCTACCTAATAGGTAATTCACTTACTGAACTATGGGTTTATAGGTACCTAGACAAATTTCCGTATGTCCCATACATACAAATATAGAATCTACTTTATGTTTTGCCGGCCCCATTCAGTTTAGCTAATATTAGGTCTTTACCTATGAAATTGGAGATTTGTATGAAAATTTAAAAATATAAAAAATTTGGATTTTTTTTTATTTCAGCTAATCAAAGTTCTGGCCCAAATTATCTATACAATTTTGCCTTTTTGATGGCAGTTTGTTTATTCCTTTACTGTAAAAGTCTGCCGGACGGGGGAGGTGATGAAGTCAGCGAAAGCGTTTTGTACTTCCTCTCGGGTGTCGAATTTTTCCCCACTTAAAAAATTGTCGAAATTTTGAAAAAAGTAGAAATCTGTTGGGGCAAGGTCCAGTGAGTACGGTGGGTGACAGAGTTTCCAGCTGTAACTCTTTTCCAGCTGTAGCTTTGCGATGGTATGTCGTGAAGTGTGAGCTCGCGCGTTGTTGTGGAGAAGCAATGGGGAAGAGCGATTGACCAGTCTTGGTCGTTGTATTGCGAGCTTCTCTATCATTGTTTGCAATTCTTGGCAATAGACATCTGCCGTTACTGTTGAGCCGTTCGGTAAGAAGCTGTGATGTACAAGTCAGGCACTGGTCCACCAGACAGTCACCATCATCGTCCTATGAGTAATGTTTTTTTTAGCGCACTGATTAGGTGCTGTACCCGGGTCCGCCCACTGAGACGAACGCTGACGGTTATCGTACAGGATTCCTTTTCATCGCAGGTAATAATTTGATTTAAAATTCCCTCGTGATTTTCAGTAGTGCTATGCATGCTTCGACGCGTAAGGCTCGCTGTTGGTCGCTTAGTTCGTGTGGCACCCACTTATCTAGTTTTTTTATCTTTCCCATTTGACGCAAGTGCTTCAATGTTGCTTCAACACTAACTCTAAGGCCCGCAGCAAGCTCAGACGTAGACTGAGTTGGATCTGCTTCCACTATCGCCTTCAATTAGTCGTTGTCGACAATGGTCACGGGCCGACCGCGAGGCTCGTTCTTCAACTCAAAATTTCCAGATTAAAAACGATTGAACCAATAATGGACCGTGTTTATGCAAGCAGTGATAGACCCGTACACGTCGTTAATGTTTCGTGTTGTTTGCGTAGTGGTATTTCCACGTAGGAACTCATATTTGAAAGTTGAACGAATTTTCAGTTTATCCGTTGCGCCTAAAACTACCACAATTTCAAAAAAAACAAAAAACTATCTTAAAACAAATGACTGAATTTGAAATTAAATTTACACGGCTTTCGAATAAAATTTATTTGAATTTCGAATTGCGCGCCAATCCAATTTCATCACGAGCCAGAAACTGAGGTCATTAAACTTTTCTCGCTTTGCAAAATCATCAATTATTTGCATTCACGAAGAATTATTGTTGAATTTCGCGTAATCAATTTCATCAGTTTCAATAATTTACATTTTTTTTTACTACAGTTTCCTAGTTACTTTGCGAGCTACTTTTAATTGGAATTAATAATAATAATAATAATAATAATAATCTTTATTATAACGAAAACAGATTGCAGTACTTAAATGTAATAGTTTTTACAAAGTGGGTAGTACATTATTTAGTTTTTAATTAATTGGAATTCTTTGTTAAAAAGGTCTAATAATTAGCTATTCATTAATATTTTGAGTAGGTATCAATTATTTCTAATTGAACCTCGTCGAACGACATCTCTGGGGTCTGAACACTCAGAACCCCGCCACCAATTTTACAGCATTGATTTGGCAAATTCATCTAGCTCATGAACAAATTTATCTACTTACCTACTCTAAGTAAAATATTTATCTCTTCTCCTCCCAATCCTTTCTTTTCAATAACAACTGATCCAAATAGCTCATAAAAAGAATATTTATTCTTTTCCTTTATTTTTCTGTCATAGTAGTTTTCAATTTTCAATAACTAACAATACATTCAAAAAATATTCTTAGTAAAGGGAGCCAAACTTCTAACTTCGGGGCAGTTCTTAGAAGTTGAGATTTCTCAATGAATTTGAATTGATGGGTTGTGACTTTTTTTTTTGGGTTTAAATTATCAAATAACTTCTCCCGCTCTGGGCGGAGCCTTATTGACTGAAACCCACCCGTATTCCTTCCGTTGCCTGAGTTGCCAGGGGCCTCGGTAACCTTTTTGAACTTCCACGCGAATGGGTTGTGATTTGTGATTACATAAATTGGTTCGAAGAATTGGTTCGAAGAATTTTAAGGACTTGTTCTACAAGTTTGAACTTTCTTTAGTTATCAATTAATTCAACGGCCATCAACGAAGATTTGAATCCTAAGAAACTTATTTAAATGAGGGTGATTTACATCTACTGGCTGTGGAAAACTTACACTGATAGGCTAAAATTATAATTGTACAATGTCCTCGCATTTCTGATAATAAACCCATTAAAAATCGCTAGTTCTCACCCAACCTGAGATATGGTAATAAAGTCAGTCAAAAACTCACCTACAAACGTGTGCGCCTAGCATCCAATATTCAAGGTTTTTTTTCACTCTCAAAGCGGCCATGACATCTTTCATTACATCACTAGGCTTCGGTCCGACAAACAAATGAAACTTTAGCCCCAAAGTCGTGATACTGCGAAGGACTAATTGATTATCCCCTCTGACAATTACCTCTGTAGGGGCCATTGATTCTATCAACAAACCATGGTAGGACCCGTTCAGTTTAGCAAATATTAACGGAATCGAATTCAATCCACCTTTATGATTATATAACACTTTTACAGTATCTGGTTTTAAAGGAATTTCTCCCAGCCCGTACATTGTTTCGTTTGTGAGTTTAAATGATAACTCCCATATATTGTCTGCAGCTATTAAGGGTCCTCGTGCTGTGTTGAAAATATTTCCTTGAGTTGAATTTACAATGATATTTAATTCCGTTCTGTCTGGATGTCTAGTATCGGGTTCTGATATTCTGTATGAATAATTCTTCTTTGCAAGTCTTTGGCCTTTAATATTGTTGGAATGGTAGAATGTGAACGAAAGATGTGTAGCTGTTACTTCGTTAATGGACAGTCTGAGGTTTTTATAGCTAATTTCTGCACCATCATACGGTATTGTTAGCAACCTTGGATTCAAGTATGTGTCCTCTGTCCATTGTCCTTGAAATAAGTAGGAGAATCTTGAAGGGTATCTATGGAAACATAAGTCATGATGGTGATCATAGCAGCATTGTTCGTGGCATTTCTCGGGTGATACTGCCTCTATGCCACATGGGAGTCTAGCTGCTCTTGGTACGAGGCAGGAGCCAGTTGATAAGCCATCAGGTGGTGGTAGCTCGAGGGTTGGGAGCATAATAAATTTGTATACTAAAAGTGGGGCGACGATTGCAGCTATTATCAATATAACGACTATCCTTAGAGGTCTGTTGAGCAGTATCCGGTCGTACCATTTTATATCTGAAATGCAAGAAAATATTGAGTTTATATAAGTGGTGTTTAAGCTTTTGCCGGTGTCGCGGGAAAGTCCGAAAGGGATATCGTGGCCTCTGGCAACACACAGGCAACTGAAGGAACACGGGTGGGTTTTAGTCAGTAAGAGTCTGACACGCCCTCCCGAGAAGTTATTTAATAATTTCCCACCCATCAAAAAAAAAAAGCTTGTTAATTTAAGGCATAGGCTGGCTTAGGCATAGTTATTAATTCAGTAATCTTTATTTGAATCTCTTATAAGTGCGATTAATTTTGTATAGAACGTTTAACCTAATTAAAACTAAATTTTTACGTCTGTCGTATGGTGATTCGTGCAAAATATTTAGTTTTAAATGTGTAGATGATGATAATTACCTACAAAGCAGGATGTTTTTTATATATTTTATATGTTATTTCGCTGCAGTCGCAGTTTAATATGATGAAATTACTTTTGAAAAACAAACACTTATGACTCTTAAATAAATATGTTTAAGTTCCTGTTTGCCCTACACATAAAATTATAAACCGTGCGAAAAAAAAAATACGAATTTGTATACAAACTTTCATCCCCTTAATCCCTCCAGGGGTTGAATTTTCAAAAATCCTTCCTTAAGCTCACCTAGGTCACATAAGGAACTCTTGTGCAAAATTCCATGCTTCTAGATACAACGGCTTAGGCTTTGCGTTGTTTGGCAGTGAATGAATGAATGAATGAATTTAAGATTTTTATTGAGTAGAAGAATAAGAATGTATAAATCAATCAATCCAAGATTATTAAAAACAATAATATACTTTAGCAAAAAGAGTTATCATAATTACAAAGTAACCTTTTATTAATAATTTATTAGGTTAAAATCTCTCATATTAACCACTTTTACAAAGGTAGAAATTCGAAATGAGATATATTAGTTTTCCCAAAGAAAGTGCTCATGCCTAATTTAGCGTAAATGCATGTAAAAGCTTTTTCATCCCATCTATTCGAAAAGAGCCGCAGGGGTCCTCGATAAGTGCGAGCAAAATGGGTCATTCCGGCGCACTTAATATATTATTATAATAATACTTTTTGTTGTGTTAAATTTAGAATTTGGTTACTTAAATGTAAATATTTGTCATTACTAAAAGCATCTCTTATTTATTTTTCTCATAGAGGGAGATGAAAAGCAGAGTGTGCCACACGAGTACGCGCACGTATGGGAGTGGCGCGAGGAGGCGAAACGCCGGGGCGTGACTCCGCTGCCGCGAGAAATCGCGGCACAGCGGACGGAGCTCCGGCTCTCTCATGGTGACATGGAGAGTACGGTTGTCGCAACCCAGTGCTGGGCACGCCACCATTGCGGCAATAAGTCCCCTCTTTGAGGAGTGGCTAGAGAGGCGCCACGGCGTCCTCACCTTCCGCCTGACGCAGATCTTCACCGGACACGGCAGCTTCGGGAGGTTCCTGTGTCGGATAAGGCGGGAGGAAACGCCCGATTATCAGCACTGTGTGGATCGCACGGAGGACACGGTGGAGATCTGCCCGGCTTGGGCAGAGTACCACCGTGTCCTCGTGGAGGCAATCGGCGGCAGAGATCTCTCTCTCTTGGTTCAGGCAATGGTATGGAGCGAGAGGGCATAGGCAGCCGTCATCACCTTCTGCGAAGCAGTAATGCTCGCAAAGCAGGAGGCGGGACGGTTGAGGGAAAGGCAAATTTCGCGCCCTCTCGCCCCTAACCGCCGCAGGAGACGCCCTGGGCGTCGGGAATCCCGAGCGGATTTCCGGCTACCGTAGGCGCGGGCTTGCGGATGATGAGCAATGGGTAGCTGACCACCCAGTAAGGACCAGGCCCGGGTCGACGGCGCGTTGTATTCCACGCGCGCCTCAAAGAGATGTCGTCAGCACAAGTGTAGGGGTCCACTAGGGCCAATGCTTGCCGGGGTCGCGGGAATGTACTAAAGAGTTACCGAGGCCCCTGGCAACACAGGCAATGGAAGGAATACGGGTGGGTTTTAGTCAGTAAAAGTCTGACACACCCTCCTGCTCCGTCCAGAGCGGAAGAAGTTATTTGATGATTCCCCACCAAAAAAAAGAGTGTGCTACACGGTACCAAAATTCTTTAACCTCGAGCGATGTACTTTGAATCCCTCGCTACGCTTAGGATTCTACTTTAGAATCCTTCGCTTCGATCTGGCTTCAAACAATCGCTCTCGCCCTTAATACATTATTTTGGTCCCTAGTAACAAAATCTACTATTTCATCCCATCTATTCGAAAATAGGCGAAGGGTTCCCCGATAAGTGCGAGCGAAATGGATTATTCCGGCGCACTTAATAACAGTGACGAAATGACTTTTGAATTTGGAACACTATTTAATGAGAAAGTTTGAACGCAATTCGCTTCGTTAAAGTCGTAGCCGGTAGTAAAAAAGCGCTCCTGTCGACGGGGCATTGGTTAACCAAATTAAATAAAAATACGTGGGAACTTCTTATTCGTTTTTTCATTACTTTTTGTCAAAATATTGCAGATAATTTTAATTCGATATTATAATAAATTTTGTGATTTGGTTATGTAAATATAAACATTTGTCACTACTAAAAGCATCTCTTGTTTATTTTTCTCATAGAGGGGGATGAAAAGCAGAGTGTACCACACGGTATCAAAATTATTTAATCTCGAGCGAAGTACTTTGAATCCCTCGCTACGCTTAGGATTCTACTCTAGAATCCTTCGCTTCGCTCTGGATTCAAACAATCGCTTTCGCCCTCAATACATTATTTTGGTCCTTTGTGACACAATCTACTATTCAACGAATTATGTTACTGTTAGGCGCCATCTCCACGAGCGAGAGAATCGCGACCATAGTCTCGCTGTGCCATCAAATTCTCGCCGCGATGATATCGCCGTGTGGAGATTGCTTCATAAAGTTTCTATAGAATTTAATGTCACGGCATGACTATCGCCGCGATTCTCTCGCCCGTGGAGATATTGCCTTAGCTTGTATCATCCCACTGCTGGGAAAAGGAATACAAATCCTGTAATACTCTTAAATTGTAAGTTCTACATATTTTTGAGTATCTTCTACCTGCCTACATTGCGTATCTACTTAGGCTCTTATTCATAAACGTCCATCATACTTATTTTAGTAAATATGCTGCTAACGTTCGTTTATCTTTATCTGTCACTTTGACATTTGTGTTTGTTAGAACGTGACAAAACATATTTTAACTAAAATAGAAAAAGTTTTATGAATAAGGGGATTACGAGGCTGACAACAGCTAAAGCGCGGTCACTGTCGGACTGCATAGAATAGAAAGAGAAGCGCGATGACACAACGTTGGTAATTTATTGCAAAATATGAAGCAATTATCTATTTACAAAAAATATATCGATTGGGTAAAAAAATTAAAACACTATTATGCTAATATGTTGCTTGTAGAATAATCTGACAAAAAACAGATTAATTGCATGTATAATAATATGGTTTTTAATCGTTAAAAGATTTTTTGGACGTATCTTCGTGTTTTTTTGCTATCGTATCTAATTAGTTGTATTATTTTTTCAACACCCTATCTACCTAGCATATATCTTAAAGAATATCATATATTTTTCTGTTTTTGTTTACTGCAGTGGATCATATACTTGTATACATTATAAAACTTACAAAATTTGCGTTTAGGTCCCGTAGTCCCCTTAATGTATAAGTCAGAGGTTCCTAAACTTTTTTAAGGATAAAAACGTACCATACATTCAACGATTACAAATAACTAGGAATAAACTTGTTGTAGAATAAACCTGTACTAGCATAAATTGACGTAAAACTAATCCTTAACGAGATGTTTCACAGCAATTTTTTTTTCACTCACTTTTTCGCAGTGGACTTTTCACACGGTATTTCTAATTATAAAATATAGATAATCCCGTTGACAATGTTTCAATTGGAATTTTTTTTGCAGAAAATATCTTTTTTCCTGAAGAACCCGGAACCCACTTTAGGAATCGCTGGATAAGTTAATTTAAAGATTCTTTAATGAAGTGAAAAGCTGACGCTCGTTTTTGGACGCCTATTTAATTTATGTGATTGGTTAAAGGATTTTGGTCAACCAATCATTACCGCTTACATAACATTTGTCACCAAATCTACTAAAAAAATATCAAATAACTTCCGCTCTGGGCGGAGCTACCCATTGCTCACCGTCCGAAAGCCCGCGCCGACGGTGGCCCGAAATCCGTCTGGGATTCCCGACGCCTAGGGCGTCTCCTGCGGCTGCTAGGGGCGAGAGGGCGCGAAATTTGCCTTTGTCTCAACCGTCCCGCCTCCTCCTTCGCGAGCTGCTTCGCAGAAGGAGGTGACGGCTGCCCATGCCCTCTCGCTCCGTACCATGGCCTGAACCAGGGCCAGACGCGAGAGATCCCCGCCGCCGATCGCCTCCACGACAACATGGCGGTGCTCTGCCCAAGCCGAGCAGACCTCCACCGTATGCTCCACCATGTCTTCCGGGCGATTTACAGCCGGGTGTTTCCTCCCGCCTTATCCGACACAGGAACCTCCTCAAAGAGGGTATTGTCGCCGCAATTGTGCCGTGCCCAATGTGTCCCCCCTGCCAGCTAAATGGTTGTTTATGAAGATGTGAAAAATATCATGGCAGTAGTAAATAATTATATTGAAATTAAAAGCTAATGAGTAATAGTCGATCAACTTAAATTTGCAGTTGGAGAATTGACCGTGGCATGTATTGATGTATGGGAGAACATGTTTTTCAACTAGGTATAATGTTAAGTTTATTTTTGGGATAAAACCATCCCAACTTTCCAACTACAGGACCCTTCATTGTGCGTGGTCCGACACGCACTTGGCCTGTTTTTTATTTGATTGCTTTGAGAGTTGAATTTTGTGGATTGAATAAAAAGTGCTGATTGTATTGTTCAAAAATGTATTTGAATTGTTCAAATCTCGCTTAGTTATAACGTCTATGTTTACATGTGACTTACAGTTACAGGTACACCTACATGGTTTTTACTCGCCACCTACGTTTTTCTAATCACTTACCTAAAGTTAAAGAAATGACCAAGTACAGATTTGATTCTAAACAGTTTTTAGCGTTCCGTATACCTCAAAAGGAAAAAACGGAACCCATATAGGATCACTCTCGTGTCTGTCTGTCTGTCCGTCTGTTACAGCCGATTTGCTTCGAATCTACTGAACCGATTAAGTTGAAAATTGGTACACATTAATTATCAATTTCTGTGACCCAAACACGGAGGTGTATCGTAAACAAATTAATTTTTAATATGAAGGTCACTTTTGAGGGGCAAATTAGAAAATAAAAATAAAAGTTTTGCAAACTGTACCGTGTCACATAGCTATTGAAAGGCCTTATTGTTAGGGTCTCAAATATTTTTTTTATACTTTTAAAATAAATAAAAGTTATTTAAGAATATTTATGAAAATTTACCATTTCCCTCTTATCTTCGAAACTACTGACCCTAAAATTTTGGAAAAAATGCAGAAAATAGTTCATTACTTATTTATTACAGGAAAGTCTATAAGAAGTCTATGGTGTTAAAATAGCTTGGTAAATCTCTAAATATTGTGCGTACAAACTTACATTTGCAGTTGATTGTATGGGGAACATGCTATTCAACTACAATGTTAAGTTTATCTTGGGATAAATTCATCCCAACTACGGAACCCTTCATTGTGCGTGGTCCAACTTGCACTTGAACGGTTTTTGTTTTTTAATACACAGGGTTACATTAAATTATCTAGCGAAACTCTGCAGACGTGTTGGGTCATCATCATCATCATTTCAGCCGAAAGACGTCCACTGCTGGACATAGGCCTCCCCCAAGTACCGCCACTTCGACCGGTTTTGTGCTTCCCGCATCTAGCGGATTCCTGCGGCCTTCACAAGGTCATCGGTCCACCTTGTAGGAGGCCTTCCAATTGTACGTCTTCCGGTACGCGGTCGCCATTCCAGAACCTTTCGGCCCCATCGGCCATCTGTTCTGCGAGCAATGTGCCCTGCCCACTGCCACTTCAGTTTGGTAATTCTTCGGGCTATGTCAGTGACCTTGGTTCGCCTACGGATCTCTTCATTTCTGATTCGATCACGTAGGGAAACTCCAAGCATAGCCCTCTCCATTGCCCTTTGAAAGACTTTTAGCTTTTTGATAAGGCCCATTGTAAGCGACCACGTTTCAGTGCCATAGGTCATCACTGGCAACATGCACTGGTCAAAGACTTTCGTCTTGAGACACTGTGGTATGTGGGACGAGAAGATATTGTGTAGCTTCCCGAACGCTGCCCAGCCGAGTCGGATTCGACAATTGACCTCTTTCTCGAAGTTGGACCTACCTAACTGGACAGTTTGTCCTAGATAAACATACTCGTCCACAACTTCGAGCGTAGCGTCTCCGATTTTCATGAGAGTGGGTGTAACATGGGCATTTGACATGATCTTTGTCTTATCCATGTTCATTTTAAGACCCACTCTTTCGGAAGCTCTACTGAGGTCATCGAGCATTGTACTGAGGTCCTCCATAGTCTCAGCCATGACAACTATATCGTTGGCAAACCGAAGGTGATTGATGTACTCGCCATTGATGTTGATGCCTGGCCCTTTCCAGTCCAGAACCTTGAAGACATCTTCCAGTGCAGCGGTGAACAGTTTCGGAGGGATAACGTCTCCCTGTCTCACACTGGTCCTGGAGTCGGACTGACATAGTGGCGTTTTCGTACAGACACTTAAGCACCTCGATGTACCGATAGTCGATCTGGCACCGTTGAAGAGACTGCAGTACAGCCCATGTCTCGATCGAATCGAAGGCTTTTTCGTAGTCCACAAACGCTAAGCAGAGAGGCAGGTTATACTCCTCGGTCTTCTGTATAACCTGCCGCAGCGTATGTATGTGGTCTACAGTGCTAAAGCCTTTACGGAATCCGGCTTGTTCGGGAGGCTGGAAGTCGTCAAACCTGCGCGCGAGACGGTTCGTGATGACTCTTGTAAACAGCTTGTAGACATGGCTCAGAAGTGAGATGGGCCTATAATTCTTAAGGGTATTGTCGCCCTTCTTAAAGAACAGTATCACCACACCTCTGTTCCATGCCTGTGGCGTTTTGCCCTCGAGTATGACGGAACCAAACAGCTTCTGGAGGGCCTTGAGAACGGGTTTTCCACCGGCCCTCAGAAGTTCAGCCGTAATTCCGTCATCACCCGGCGCCTTGTTGTTTTTGAGCTGCTTCAAAGCCATCCTAATCTCGTACAAGCTGACGTCCGGGATGTTTTCGGTGTAGTGTCGGGTAAATCTAGCTCTTGGGTCGTTTGCCAGATTCATACCAGGGTTGCCTGTTGACGTGTATAACTGTCCATAGAAAATCTCGATCTCTCTCAACAGCTCATGATTGGCGGATACGATCCTGCCATCATTGGTCTTCAGTTTCACAAGCTGGCTCTGCCCAATAGACAGATCTCTTGTAACGAGACGTGTTGGGTGTCGATATCTAAACACGATTATATTAAAAAAAAAAGATTTAATATTTTTTTGGGGGTCAATAACCTTACAGTACAGCAGTTACTGCTGTTACTTGAAATATGAGTTGTGAAAATCTGTACAGTCGATCCAGAATTTGGCTACGAGTTTGGCAACTTCAGCGCCATTCGTCCAATAGTTCCTGTAACATGCAGACAACAGGACACGCTAGACGCGATATTAAGTGTCCCATTGTGTGTGGAACAGCACCACAGTTGTTTTGCAGCAACAGAAAGAGGTTCAACAAAGTTAGCTAGGATATAAGCCTGGAAAAATGCTTTATTTTCATCAAAACGTCCATTTCCTAGAGAACAAATACCTCACATTTAATATAAATTGTTTCCCGTATATAAATATCCGATTTTGAAGGTCCGTAGACGTCCCATTAATCTTTGTGAGCATATGGACGTTAATCATGTTTTACTGGGAAACGCGGTGGTTCATGTATCCTCATGAGTGCTCCCGTCGCGTTTTAATTAAATGTTGCTTCCGTAGGGTTCTACAGAAGTAGCATTTTATGTTTTTAGACTGGAAGACTTTACCTGTAAAAGCTTTTTATAGGTAAAATTTTTCAGTCTCGTGTATTGACTACATTACACAATACTAAACTAAGCTGATAGCAGACGCTTCACTTTGTTCACTTATGTCTTCACTCGAAGTAAAACGAACACAAAATTAATCAAAAGTGAAAAATGAATTCATTCGTGAACTGAACCAACGGATTTCGGCATTCCGATCTTTCAATCGCGTCCCCAATGATCAAAAAATAAAATGAAATGAGTAATTGAACGTTCGACAAAATTTCTATGTCATTTAGTCGGTGTCGTATTAAGCTTCGGCCAAACCTGCGCGTCAAGTACGCGAGACGCGGGACGCGAAGCGGGAGAGCAAAACTAAACGTGCACACCTGCGCGATTACAACGCGAACCGCGAACTTCATTTCGTTTAGTGAATAGTCACTGAAGCCGCACGTTTATAGCTTAGTTCAACACCTAAATTGTTGTGTTATGTCAGTCTCATACTTACCATACGATTGTGACTGACGGAGGAATGAGGAAAATGTCGAAAAAGTCTTGAGTATGAGTGTCGATGGCTATAAGAGTAGGGGAAGACCAAAGAAACGGTGGATGGACTGTGTGAAAGATGATATGGCTAGAAAGGGGGCGACTACCGAGATGACAACTAATAGAGAAGTATGGAAAAAAGCGACATGTTGCGCCGACTCAAAATAAATTGGGATAAGACAGGAGTGGTTGAATGGAGAATGATGATCCGTACACACGGCACGGATCATAATTCTCCTCTCTGACCACAAGACGCGTGTGTCCCACTCCGCTGAGTTTACGGTCGCGTAGGTGTGCAAGGCGCTTTAGATAAACACGAGCAGCGTCCGCCGCGCGACTGACGCTCTCGCTTCGCAGTCGCTTTGGTCGCGCAGGTTTGACCGAAGCTTTAAGGTGGAATTAAACAAAAGTGAACTGCACTCCAGTGAAGTGTCTGATATCAGCTTTAGTAGTTCGAAGGTAAGTTTCAAAGTTGTTGACACTTTTGTATCTTTATTAAAAAATCGTCGTTAGTTTAAATTAAAAAATGTCGGCTCAGAACGGTTCTGCATTCAAGTATATGCCCGAGATCTATAAACGTCACTTAGCATTTGCTTGGGCTTAGACATGTTCCCGCCTCTATCTTGCACTTGTAGTTCGACAGCGACAGAAATAACGCTTAGCTAAGTACGTGATAAGTCACGTTTATTGATCTAAACGTTATCATAGCCTGTTTGTTATCCTCGTAAAGAATATGCTACGAATTTTTTTTTTTTTTGTCATTTTGTAATACGAGGGTGACACTGGAAGTTCTTAGAAAATCAAAACTAAACAAACTAGCAAGTTATTCGTTTTATTATATCTTTTCATCAAACATTTACATCAATACATCGCTGCATCCGAGGGAACCACTGAGAAATGCACGTTTTCCTTGAAGTTTTTCTTTTAATTTCGGAAATAAATAAAAATCGCAAGGTGCGAGGTCAGGCCTATCGGGCGGGTGACCCAGTAATTCTACGTCTGACGTCGCCAAGTAGTCGATTGTTTGCTTGGCGGTGTGCGACGAGGCGTTGTCGTGGTGAAGGAGGATCCTACTGCTAGGTCGTTTCTCCCGAACTTTTTCCAAGACAAGTGGCAAACAATTGTTAGTGCACCACTCTGCAATAACTGTTTTTCGATCCCCTAAAACAATTATTGCGTAATGACTTGCCCTTCCGAAGAACGAGGCCACCATCTTTTTTCCCACGCTTCGACCTGTCTTCACTTTAGTTGGGAACTCCTCGGAAGGAAACACCCAGACAGCAGACTGTCTTAGTTTCAGGATCATAACAATAAATCCAGCTTTCGTCACCCGTAAGTATGTCGAACACAGCATTTGAGTTACCTCCGCTAAATCTTTGAACCATTACACAACACCAATCAACACGACGGAGTTTTTGGGCCTCTGTCAAATTATGAGGTATCCACCGGGCACAAAGCTTCCTGACCGCTAAATTTTCATGGACGATTGTATGCACTTGACTCATACCGATGCCTAAGCTTGTCCGAATCTCCTGATAAGTCACTCTTTTGTCAGTCTCTATCATACGCCGCACAACACTGATGTTATCTTCAGTCGTCGCCTTAGATCATCGGTGAGATTAGTGCGACCACGTTTGAACTCATTAAACAAGTTGTAAACAGTGGCATGAGATAGGGCTTCATCGTAAAAGGTCAATCGAAGTCTATCATAACTTTCATGTTGACTTAAATGACATCGAAAGTCAAAAAAAATCATTGTACGAACATTTTCTCACGTTAAATTCATGCTGACGTGACACAGACAATTTTCAATTTGCCGCTAAATCGTAAACAAATGACAAAATAATAAAATACATACACAATAATATTGGCAAAGAGTTCCATTTTCAAAATTTGGACTGTTTTATTATATCGATTACAAGTGGCCAGTTCTAAAAACTTTCAATGTCGCCCTCGTATTTAAATTTAATTAATTGTAATTTTATTTTGGGTTTTTATCTGTTTTTCAAGTAGTCTAATTTAAATGTATTTTGTAAAATATGGTCTAAAATATGTCTGAAATAAATAACGAAAAAAAAATATATAAAAAAAATAAGAAAGAAAGAAAGAATAACATTTGTTTGGACACAGTTCATGAAGCAAGAGCTGTAAATAAATATACTATCATCGGCGCCGGCATCTACATCGCCACATGCGAACTACGCATCACACTGACGTCAATGAAAGCAAGAAAGAATCAAGGCTCCCGCAGACTGGGACGATATCGCGGTCGCGACAAGCATATTGCTGCATGTCGCGCCCGCGATATCACGGTCGTCTGCACGAGCCTGAACGTTTAAATAAATGTTATTCTCTCACAAAATACAAATAGGTAACAAAATAAAAAAAAGTGAAAATAATGTTTTAACAACAATAGTGTGTGCCTCACGGCTGAGCCAAAATGATCCATTTCACCATTAATGCCAGACAGATGCTAATTGGCGCTGGTACTTGCTATAACATACTGTATAATGGCGCCGATTCCCTTGTTCACAAACTAAACTAAATTTAAGTTCAGTGCATCCTTTTCTTTTTATTTCATTAAGAAAAGGACAGAAGATCAATTTTAGTTTAGTCCTGTCAAATTAATCAGCGCTTGACGTAAATTGACGTAATTTTAGTAGGCAAGTTTTTAATCACGTCTAAACTTGTATGGAGTAGTGACAGGCGTTGATTAATTTGACAGGACTAAACTAAAATTTATCTTCTGTCCTCTTCGTAATGAAATAGAAAGAAAAAGATGCACTGAACTTAAATTTAGTTTAGTTTGTGAACAAGGGAATCGGCGCCAATATCTGACTTAAACGGGCGCTCTTAATTACGCAAAAAATTGTAACCCATCAAAGTCGCCTGCGGCCGGTCAATAGCCCGCTAAACAGCTATTTAGCCACAAACGCGTTGGTGCCTTTCCCAATTCAACCCTTATAAATTTTCCCTTTCAGCCCTTAATCCCCGTCCGTAGACAAACAGTTCATCAAGGTTAAAATGTAGATTAAGTCGTCCTTTTTATCGTTTTGGGAACGAAAACAGACATAAACACCTAGCCTTAGTTAGGGTTGTCGCCCACAATGCTACTCAAAAGTACAATACACGACGCAACTAATTACAAACTAGTTAATAACGCTTTAGTAAGTCGCGTCGGGTAGGTTGGGACCGCCAATGAAATACTAGTGCTGTGACATTCTGGTTATTCATCACTGATTTGAGTCTGTAACTCTTGAGTAGCGTTGTAGACGATCGGCCACGACCGTCCCGAATTATATTGTAAGGGCTAATCCTTACAATATAACTTGGCACGGTCATGCCCCTAATAAATAGTTGAAATTAAAATTGTGGGTATATAATATCAAATAATGAAAATATTATGTCAAGGAAGTATGTAAAAAATATAAAATAAAAATAAACATCGTAAAGGGAGCAATTAATAGACATTTACATAGTTATGCCGTTAGTGAGATACCTACCATTGAAGCCATATGTACAGAATGAATTATTGCCAAACTTCTTTGTCTTCAACGAAGTCTTTAATCTTATAATAGGTATGCTTTTTTGATAGGGACACGTTTGATGTTGGTTTTGAACTTTCCATCGCTAAGTTTTGTAACCGACTTTGGCAACTTCTTATAAAAGCGGATACTGTTGATATGAAATGATTTGCTTGTTTTTGTTAATCTAAATTTGGGTATCACTATTGAAAGTTCGTGGGGATCACCCTGACTAGGATAGATTTATTGGATGGAATCAAACACGGCAGATGACGGCTACATGGCGGGCCTTTTTATTATTGACAGATGTCACAGATAGACCACAGATTACACAGTTCATTTTGACACGGAGTACACTACACTGTTACATTTTAATGAATATGCCACAGGCTGACTTATATATTACATTAGATGATTACAGAGCAAATATTATGTTCCTTTACATTCGGACTTCGGGGAGGGAAAATATTCCAGTGCGATTTTTTCTGATAATGATTCTCATCTAATCTCAATACGTCTAGCGCCACACACTTTTCTGTGTCAAAAACAGGAACTAATGAATGTTGCCACTTAATTTTTAACACCCCCCCTCAACATTTATTTTCCTGATAGCAAGACAGTTGTAACCATTACAAAGTACTCTTATTAAAATTTAAAAAAATTAACTTAACAAACTTTTCAAATAAAGTTTTACCCAATGGCTTAGTTAACAAATCTGCTAAATTATCTTCAGTTTTAACATATTTCACAGAGATACATTTTTCTTTTATTTTGTCCATAATGAAGTGATACCTGATATCCAAGTGTTTTAATCTTTTATTATTTTCATTATTATAAACTAGTTTTATTACTGACTGATTGTCTTCATACAGTGTCGCTTCATTATTGATAACATCAAAATCACACAACAGGCTTTTCAACCAACATGCTTCTGTAATAGCCATACTTAATGCAATATATTCTGACTCAGTGGAGGATAATGACACACTAAGTTGTTTTTTACAACACCATAATATAATACAATCAAATATTTTAAAGAAATAACCAGTGGTTGATTTCCTATCTTGGGTGTCACTCGCCCAATCTGCATCAACAAAACCTAGCAATTCTGTGCCGGTGCTATTGTACACCAACGAGTAATCTAATTACCTTTTATATACCGTAAAATACGTTTTAATGCCTTGTATAAATAACGCTAGCACAGTGTTGATATCTACTGAGAAAACTAACTGATACACATAGATCTGGTCTTGTACATTAAACTGCCTATAAGTTGTCTACACTTTTCTCTATTTCTGGACTTTCAGATTTATCCCTTTTTAATATTTCAAACTTAAAGTGTTGGTCTATCGGAGTAGAAACTGGTTTGCAATTTGACATGTTATAACGTTCTAAAACTTTAGTTAAATACGTTTTCTGACTGATTACTGTTGTATCTTTCTTTTGCTCAATATCAATGCCTAAGTAACATTTTGCTAAACCTAAATCTTTCATTTTAAAGTTTTTGCTTAGTTCTATTTTAAAGTCTTCCAAAACCCTATTTTCGTTACAAAACATAATAATATCATCAACAAATAGCAAAACGTATAGTTTACATCCATTTACTTTCTTGAAATATAAACAATGGTCATTTTTAGATTTACTGAAATTCTCTTTGGTCATGAACTCATCAAATTTTTCATTCCAGTATTTTGGGGACTTTTTCAAACCGTATAATGATTTATTTAATTTACAGGTTTCACCACTTGGTAATTTTAAGTATACTGTTTCATCTATGTCACCGTGTAAGAAAGCACCTACAACGTCCATCTGATGGACTGGGAGTTGTAGTTTATTTGCAACTGCTATAAAAATTCTAAATGTTGGCAATTTAGCCACTGGAGAATATACTTCTAGATCACAATCTGACTGTTCAAAACCTCTCGCTACTAATCTAGCTTTATATATCTTTTTACCACCTACTTCTTTAATTTTGAAAACCCATTTGCTAGAAATTTCTTTATTTCCTTCTGGAACACTGCTTACTTCTGTCCATGTGTTGTTCTTTTTCAGAGTATCTAGCTCAGTCTTCATAGCATTCTTCCACTCTTCTTTTTCTCTAGAATTAAGTGCTTCTTCTAAAGAGACTGGTTCCGTGTCAATGGATAAAAAATTAGTATCATAATCATTTAGCTTCAATGGTTTCTTTATTTCTCTGCCTCTCCTTGAATGTGTCAATTCTTCTTCTTCATCTTTTGCCTCTTCTTCTGACTCTTCTGACACTTCTTCTGCGTCTTCTGACTCTTCTTCTGCGTTTTCTAACTGTTCTTCTGCTGCTTTTGGCAGTTCTGACACTTCTGCTGCGTCTTCTGACTCTTCTTCTGCGTTTTCTAACTGTTCTTCTGCTTCTTTTGGCAGTTCTGACACTTCTTCCTTATATGGGGTTATATTGCTATGGTCCTGAGAGTAATTGCCTATTTTCTGATTAAACTTACCTTTCAGGAATGTTACCTCTCTTTTTATAAAAACATCATTTTTGTGTGGAAAATTAATTCTAAAACCTTTTGTTGTTTCACTATAACCTACAAAATATCCTATTTCAGCTTTACTATCCCATTTTTTACGATTTTGATCTGGAACATGAACACCTACTTTTGATCCAAATATTTTTAATTTATTTATATCATATGAACTCTTTTTATACCAAAGCTCATATGGAGTTACATTTTTAATTCTACTCTTTCCAGTTCTATTAATAACGTATACAGCTGTGTTAACAGCTTCAGCCCACAAAGGCTTATTTAAACCACTTGACAATAATATTGTTCTAGCCGCTTCAGTTATTGTACGCATTTCACGTTCTATGCAACCATTTTGTTCAGGAGTGTACGGAACACTAGTTTGGTGTACTATACCTAAATTATCTAAGAGAGACTTCATCTCTTTATTTAAAAACTCTGAACCGCAGTCTGATCTTATTATTTCCACTTTATATTCTAAATTTTTAGTAACAAAATTCAAAAAGCTTTTTATTTTATCAACTGTTTCTAACTTATTTTTCAGAAAATAAACTGTTCTATACTTTGAGTAGTCATCTTTTATTAATAAATAATATCTGGCACCACCTAAGGATGTAGTTTCCATAGTTCCGCATAAATCTACATGTAAACACTGACCGGGCCGTTCTGCCCTGTTCACACTTAATGGAAATGGTTTTTTATGCAACTTCCCAAGAAGACATGGCTCACATGTTACTTCCTCTTGTTTACTAACACAGAAATCTATGTTATATTTATTTAACACACCTTTTACCTGTTCTATGCCCTGATGACACATTTTCTCATGCCACTCAGAAAGATCATCACTTGATTTACCTACACAAGCATTTTCAACTTTATTGAACCTAAATTTCATAATAAACAAGTTATTCTCACGATATGCTAATGCACAAACATTTATATTTCCCTTTTTTGTGAAATAACAGCACTTATTATTTATTGTCATAACATAACCTTTATCTGCTGTTGAGCTTGCTGAAAATAGATTCATTTTAATACTAGGGACATGTAAAACATTACTTAATGTTGTATTTATCCATTCTTTACCTGTATATGCTTCCAAGGAAATGATACAAATTCCTATGGCTTGTATGACTTTACCATCACCGATAATAATTGGCCTAGGACATTCTAGCTTTTTATATTTTGTAAATAATCTAATATCATGGCACATATGCTCTGATGCTCCACTATCCATTACCCAAGAATTATTAATTTCTAACTGACTGTAAAATGCTGATGACAACACAGACACAGAAAATGCATTACCTTGACTTTTGTTTACATTATCTTTCTTAGTATTATTCTTATTGTTTTTAAACCAACAATCTACAGTTTTGTGATTATTTTTCTTACAATAATTACAGTAATTATTACCTTTCATATATGATTTGCAATCCTTCTTCATATGTCCCATTTTACCGCACTGAAAGCACTTTTTTGCAGACTTGGACACCAGCGCTGCAGACTTTTCTCCATTTTTGCAAGTAGCACGCTGTTCCTCAATCAGCAACCTCGCTGCTAGCTCATCCATGGTCCGCTTCTCTGCTGGCACCGATTCCCATGCAGACACAAAATGTTGAAACTGTGATGGTAGCGATGATGTTATCTTGGTGATCGCCATGGTTTGACTCACTTCAGCATTGAGATTTTTCAATTTACTCAGGAGACTCTCGAACCGTCCCAAGAACTGTGATACAGTTTCTTTGTCTTCAAATTTCATTGAAAAAAATTTCTGTTGGAGTATGTGCACCGACAGCTCTCCGCGTTGTTCATATATTGTATGTAGTTTATCCCATATTTCTTTTGCTGTTTTGCAGCTTACTATTTGAGGTATGACCTTCTCAGATATGCGTGTAACCAACATACCTTGCGCTTTTGCATCTTTCAGTATCCATTTCTCGCGCTCTTCATCTTTTACCGGAGGGACTTTGGATGTGCCCTCTACGACACTCAGGAGATCCGCCGCCTTAAGGATGACCTTAATTTTGAATGACCATGTGGTCCAATTCTCTACACCTTCTAGCTGCTGGCAGCCTGGTCCGTTCACCATATTTCCGACAGAATCCATCATCGTAATATTGCTTTACCACAATAACAGTAGTTTTACAGGTCTCACGCTCGTGACGCGCGCAGCCCCTTTTTCTTGACCTTTTCCGGCCACCGACGGAGTCGCTATCCGTCGTATTAATATTGCTTAACCACAATAACAGTACCTTTACCGTTTTCACGCTCGTGACGCGCGCAGTCCTTTTTTCTTGACCTTTTCCGGCCACCGACGGAGTCGCTATCCGTCGTATTGTAGGTAGGTACCTTTGTTCTTGGCCTTGACCGGCCACCGACGGAGCCCTAAACCGTCGTTTTACTACTTCTTGACCTTTTCCGGCCACCGACGGAGTCGCTATCCGTCGTATTGTAGGTACCTTTGTTCTTGGCCTTGACCGGCCACCGACGGAGCCCTAAACCGTCGTTTTACTACTTCTTGACCTTTCCGGCCACCGACGGAGTCGCTATCCGTCGTATTGTAGGTACCTTTGTTCTTGGCCTTGACCGGCCATCGACGGAGCCCTAAACCGTCGTTTTACTACTTGGGAGGGATACCTTTCACGCACGCCGTTCACCACACCTTTTTTCGCGACCTTTACCGGCCGCTTTCTTCACAATTTCGATCCACCACGACCGTTAGGCCGTAAAGCAATGTCTGGGCCCATAACCTATTGAAAGTTCGTGGGGATCACCCTGACTAGGATAGATTTATTGGATGGAATCAAACACGGCAGATGACGGCTACATGGCGGGCCTTTTTATTATTGACAGATGTCACAGATAGACCACAGATTACACAGTTCATTTTGACACGGAGTACACTACACTGTTACATTTTAATGAATATGCCACAGGCTGACTTATATATACATTAGATGATTACAGAGCAAATATTATGTTCCTTTACATTCGGACTTCGGGGAGGGAAAATATTCCAGTGCGATTTTTTCTGATAATGATTCTCATCTAATCTCAATACGTCTAGCGCCAGCAGACAACGATTGGAATTACGCACGCAGGGTGATCACGTTGGAGAAACTCCAATGGGCCATCCGGAGCTTCCATCCTTTTAAGGCAGCTGATCCTGATGGAGTGTTCCCCGCCCTACTACAATGGGGCGGAACCTCTGTCGCAATAAGACTGGTGCCACTAATGAGAGCGTGTCTGGCCTTTAGATACGTTCCCAAAGGATGGAGGGAAGTGAAAGTCATATTCATCCCTAAGCCAGGTAAGGGGGACTACACAAACGCCAAATCCCATCGACCAATCAGCCTGACCTCCTTTCTACTAAAGACTCTGGAAAGGCTGTGTGATAGGGAGTTGAGGGATGGCGCTCTAAAAACCATACCGCTGCACGGTAACCAACATGCATACAGCTCGTCTAAGTCGACCGAATCCGCTCTTCATCTAGTGGTTAGACAGATAGAGGAAGCGATTCATCAGAAGGGCACCTGCCTGGGCACTTTCATAGACATTGAAGGAGCCTTCGACAAAACAAACTTCTCCAGCATCAGCAGCGCCCTCTCCAGACATGGAGTAGAACAGGTACTAACGGACTGGATTACAAACATGTTAAGCAAACGTGTGGTTCGCCTTGAGGATGAGCGACAGCTGGCCATGATAGCCAGAGGCTGCCCCCAGGGAGGGGTGCTGTCCCCCCTTTTATGGAATCTGGTGATAAACGATCTCATCACCAAACTCAACGCGAACCACTATTACACAATAGGTTATGCAGACGACCTTGCAATCCTTGTTTCGGGGAAAGTAACGGGAACAATCTGCAACCTCACTCAGCAGGCACTACGTATCGTAGAAAAATGGTGTAGGGATTTCGACCTATCGGTGAACCCCACCAAAACTGAACTAGTTATGTTCACCCATAAACGAGCATTAGGCCCTTTCCGCCTACCAATACTGTTCGACACAGAACTTCAGTTAGCCAACGAAGTCAAGTACCTCGGGGTCATTCTAGACAGTAAGTTAAACTGGAGTAGTCACTTAGACAACAAAATAAACAGGGCTTGCATCACCTTTTGGCAGTGCAAGAAAATGATAGGTAAGAAGTGGGGCCTATCCCCCAAAATTATACTATGGCTGTACACGGCGGTAATCCGCCCCATGATCTCCTACGGGGCCGTGGTCTAGTGGCCCCGCACCCAGCTAGTCACAGCCTCCAATAAACTACAACGCATGCAAAGACTTGCCTGCATGGCGACCACGGGCTGCATGAGGACAACTCCGACTGCAGCAATCGAAGCCATGCTGGGACTGCCGCCGCTCCACCTGTTCATACAGCAGGAAGCGACGATGGCGGCAGTACGCCTAAATACACTGAATCTCTGGGGCAAGAGAGACACACTACACACCGCGCTGCTTGAGGGACTCAATAAAGAGTTCCCCATCACGAAAGCAATAAATGACCAGGTACCCAAACAATTTATATTTGATAAGAAATACAAGATCCAACTCCACGAGGATCGCCGATGCGAAGGGCTGCGCCCCGCAGAGCTGCGCATCTTCACAGATGGATCCAAAACAGGTAGTGGCACAGGTGCTGGAATCTTCTCGGAGGACTTCAACATACGCATAGCCACACCATTGGGGGTCCATAACACAGTGTTCCAGGCCGAGTGCTTAGGTATTTCTCTGGCCGCCTCAGCCATCATGGCCAGGGAAGTTAAGGACCACTCAATCCGCATACTCTCAGACAGCATGGCTGTCCTGCAAGCGCTAAACAGTCACACAGTTGACTCTGGGCTAATATACGAGTGCCATCAGCGCCTCAACCAGGTGGGTAGCCTCAACAACATAACCATTCAATGGATTAAAGGACACAGCGGTTCGCTAGGCAACGATGCAGCCGATGAACTTGCCAGGAGGGGGTCGAGCATGGCACCAGTGGGACCTGAACCCATCGTGCCACTTCCCTTCGGGTACCTACGCACTCTGGTAAGGAAACGCACCAGAGATAAACATCTCAAACTATGGTCGGACCAAGGTGAGTGCAGGCAGGCCAAGGAAGCTCTCCCTACAATTGATGGACGCCTCACGAAACGGGTTCTCCGACTAACTAAACTACAGCTGCGCACTGTTACAGCAGCTATAACAGGCCACGGGTCATTTAACAAACACCTCTTTGTCATAGGAGTCACAGACAGTCCGCTGTGCAGGGCCTGCATGACGGACGACGAGACAGCAGCACATGTGTTACTAAACTGCCCGGTCGTCGCCACATACAGGGCAAAGTACTTCGGTAACCCAGGTACCCTCCGTGAGATGGTCAGTAACACCAAGGCGTTGCTGGCCTTCCTTGAGGAGCTGGGGTGGATCGAATAATCGATTTCCCACCCGTACGCAAAATACGCGCATTGACGTGGAGTTGCGGACACCAGCCCGTTTTACCTATTTACCTACGTCTAGCGCCACACACTTTTCTGTGTCAAAAACAGGAACTAATGAATGTTGCCACTTAATTTTTAACAATCACAATTTCATGTTTACTATGTGTATTTCTATTATGGAAATAACTTCTTATTTTGAAAAATCCAAAGTTTTTTTGAAATACTGTCTAATATAAGAGAAGGCAGAGTTATCACATCAACTTCTTTGAATTTATTTTTAAGGGACTCACGAGGTCCCATTCTATAGATTCCGCGGATAGCTCAACTCAGGAGCTCAAGGACTCGACGAACAATAGGTAACAAAGAAATGACTTTTGTGTAGCCCGCATAAAGTGCTCAAACTGCCAGACAATTATTATAAGTAACTGAAAAGGTTCACGATACTACGACGTATAACTTTTCTATTTACTTTCGAATTTTCTTTATTTGGGTTAGTTTTGGGCCCATGGGACTGTTGCAGCGCGCTAGTACCGACGCAACAAAATCGTCCTCAACGACGCAAGTGACGGAACGCTCTGCGTATCGTTGGTGGTACAGCACGATTCAAACTTTATGGCGGCTTGGAACATGAGGCGAGTCGCTGCGGGGTAAGAAATTCATCGCTCATTTGCAACAAGAAAGTGTTATCTGCTAAAAGTATATTTTTTTAATAATAACGTAGAAAAATCCGCCGCGTTGCGATTTACTTTCTACTAAAACGCGTTATTTCTAGCGCCAATAATATGCGAGATATGAAAGAAAGAGACAGCGCGTACCATTTTAGCACGGTCTCTCACAATTACGAAGTTCGTTTCAACATCGGTTCTCGTCAGTTGATCCCGCCCGCTCACGGAGAAAAGTAATGCGTGGTAACACCAAAAAACGAGAGGACGTCAACCTGTCACGGTTTTGTTGTAAAGGTAAGTGCTTTTCTAAGTAATATTACTATTGTCTTTTTTTGCTGCTAAAGTGTGACATCGTAATTTAAATCGTTTTTTCTGTAATAAACCCTATTCGTGTGTTAAAAATAAGGTAACGTTTACGTTTTTGTTGCAATAAACTGAAATGAGTTGTTATATTACGTTAAAGATGATGATGATGATTTGAAAAATAGAATCTATTTGTCAGTGTTGGTTATTCGGCGGCAGAGACCTCTCGCGTCCGGCCCTGGTTCAGGCCATGGTATGGAGCGAGAGGGCATGGGCAGCCGTCACCTCCTTCTGCGAATAATGCTGAAGCAGTAATGCTCGCGAAGGAGGAGGCGGGACGGTTGAGGGAAAGGCAAGTTTCGCGCCCTCTCGCCCCTAGCCGCCGCAGGAGACGCCCAGGGCGTCGGGAATCCAGGGCGGATTTCCGGCCACCGTAGGCGCGGGCTTGCGGACGGTGAGCAATGGGTAGCTCACCGTCCGGTAAGGACCAGGCCCGGGTCGACGGCGCGTCGTATTCCACGAGCGCCTCAAAGAGATGTCGTCAGCACATATAGTAGGGGTCCACTAGGGCCGATGCCTGCTGGAGTCGCGGGAAGGTACTTATGGGTCACCGAGGCCCCCGCAACACAGTCAACAGGAAGGAATACGGGTGGGTTTTAGTCAGTAAGAGTCTGACACACCCTCCCGCTCCGCCCAGAGCGGGAGAAGTTACTTGATGATTTCCCACCCTCAAAAAAAAAAGTGTTGGTTATTCAAACATAACTGGTTTTTGTAGAAAGTATTATTAGTTTACTATCATTTCAGTTTCGATAAATCGATAGATCATTACAGATGATAAAAACATTTTGTTAATATTAAACATTTTTTCAGATGGAGTCACTTTCCAACAAAATTATGAACCTAGTGGGCATTAGCGTTGAGGTAAATAACAGACATGGTAAGATAGAGAATAATTTAGAATAGCTGTAGTCCTTTCGCAGTTTTTTGACGTGATAACGTCTTATAAATCGATGAACGCCGGTTGCACGCACGAAAAAGTGTCACGTTCCGCAAGAACCGAGCGTGCAAGCGAGACCGCGGAACTAGCGATTGAGAGGCATGATCGGCCTAAGCGTTCGGCTTGTGACGCATCTCTATCTCGTTATCACGTAAAATTATCGTCCGTAAACAGACTTTACAGACAACCCAATTTTTTACCTCTGATTTTGCATCTCAGTATTCTTTGTTCTCGTTAAACTAAGGTTGCTATCAACACTTAACAACAGTTGCTTTTTGAGAAAATATACAATTTTCATTTATAACTGTATAGGTACGACCATTGTTTATCGAACTAAACTGATATTTATTTTATAATTTTTGAATATGTAACGGCAAACCAGGAAGTTCCAGAATGTTCCAGGCTCTCTCCAGAATATTCTAGTTCAAGTAGTAGCTCCTCTTCATCAGGACCATCTTTTTATGAAGGTATACGTAATTCATTTTATGTATTACGTACTCACTTTACAAATTTTTACATTTAATTTTGATAACATTGATCGTATTGCTGTAACAACATAATAAATTCAATTTTGTTATAGACTCCGACGACTCAGTGAAGAACCCTAATTATCGAAGAATTCGCCATGTAGGTATCTTTTGGCTGTTCAAAAGTTTCCAAGCATCTATCAAGCACAAATATCTGATTAGAGGAGGGTAAGGAGATTCGGTATTCACAGATGGAGAGACAAGTCAGATGAGAGTTACAAACTGGACCTATGTAGGTATACCCCAGATTCATTTATTGGTGCAATAAAAAAATGAAATGTTTGCATTCAAATGAGTTTTATTATATAGAAAGATGATGAGAACCATCCAGTTAAAATCAATGAGATAAAGATAGTAAAAGTGACAGAAAGAGGATGCGCGGCTACTTCAATAACTCTTATGCAGATGATATTATAGAAGGGCTGTTGTAATAAATAAAAGGGAAATAGATATTACAGTTAAAAAAGCATATACAAGAAATCCAGGTATATCTGAAATAAAAAAGGCAGATCTGATAGAACTGATCAACAAAAGCATGATTCCAAGGATGTCTTTTTACAGCAATAATATTACGACTTATGTCTGACATTGTATTTGACAGAGTTAATTGAATAGTACAATTTTATTACTCATATAAATTAAAAAATACACACCTTAGTAACAATAGACATCTGACAATAAACAATTTTACTTGAAAGAGCTTTTATATACTAACTACAATGCAGTTAAAGCAAAAATTACTGCAACTTACACCATTGCAGTTCATCTTTATAAAATTATTGACTTCTCTAATAAAAAAGCTAACATTCAATCGGTAACTATAAAATTCTTAAAAAATCACAGTCATTTTCTTTAATATAAAATTACTATATCTAATAGGGCGGTAGTTGATGGTAGCATAGTAGAATTTTGTATATAATAAGTACCTAAATATTACGAGGGTTAAATTCATAAAAATCCCAAAAGTCCCAGCAGCTCGGAGTAAGTAGGTATTCGCGCCAGGTTAGGGGCAAAATCATCACGGCCATGACATGTGACTCATGTATAACGTATTGTAATATATTTTATATCGGGCTGTTTTCCGTCTCCACGTCTAAGCGGCTATTTTGCAAACGAGTGGGAACATTTATTATTCGATCCAACTCCTCAGGACAGAACAGCTACGCCTTGGTGTTACTGACGATCTTACGGATGATCTCAGCGTGGTTTGACTTTATGTATTAAAAAAAAACGCTCTCTAGGAAAACACCAACTTACTTTCATAAGGTATATACTTTCATAACGTTTCAGTGACGTCATTCGGAACTCTCTCATAAGGAACTCTTGTGCAAAATTTCATGCTTGTAGACCTAGCGGTTTAGGAAGTGCGTTGCCTGTCAGTGAATTTAAGAAGTATATCAAGTAGACAAGCCGTGTGCCCGATGGTATTCCTTCGACAAAAATGGCTGAATTTTCAAAAATCCTGAATTTAAGATTATAATAAAGTAAAATGGGCGCTTCCTGCCATACAGCGAAACAGTAAGACCATCCTTAATGGTCTTACTGTTTCGCTTATACTGTAGCCATATTCTTTTGTTTTTGTTACTATCGCTCATGAAGATCCGTAAATATTGACAGCTACATATGAAGGAACAATTGCCATACTTTATTATCAAGTATCGAATCTATTTATAGAAATCGAATCTATATACGAGTATAAATATATTTTAGGACATCTAAATTAATTCAGTATATTTTAACCGTCTCCGGTCATGAGGGATTGCCATCCCGTCAAAAAACAAATCCCCCAAACCGCCGAAATAAAAATGGCATAAATGCAAGTATTCTCTGCCCAACCCTTCGGGGAAATAAGGTGTGATGTTATGTAATGTGTTATAAAAAAAAAACTATTAAACTCAAAATTCCAACAGTTAGTACCTACTTATAAAATACGATAACCTCATGTCATGTGCAATTTCCATATTATTTTGTGATGTATGTATTATTTGGAAATGAAACGAAAAATGGTTTTGAAATCGACCCCATTTCGGGTTTTTTTTAATGGAGAAAATTACAATTTATCGTGTTTTGAACCATTCATTTCCCTAAGACAAGGATGTATCTATGACATGTTTTTCAGGACCTAAATACACTAATTTGGCTATCTAAAATTGATTCTAAAACAGGCAAATTCAGATAACCCCTGTTAAAGGTAGTTGCATATGTCCGAGAGAATGCGGGCTAAAATCGCAGTAGAGTGTATTACCTACTTGTACGAACGTTCCTAGTAGGGAAAATATATCCGAAATTCTGAATTCCCACCTCTCACGGAGTTTATATCAAGCAGTTCATAATAATCTGTTTATATGTCAGTTGTACAGTCATGAGCACTAATATCTCTTTCTTTTCTATGCTATAATTACACTTAACAACTTTAAAAGTTATTTTCTCCTACTGTGTTGATTGTAATTTTATGTCGTTACGAACATAGTATTTTGGAACCCATGCTATTATGAAATAGGTCTTACCTCAATGTTGAAGTCGTTATTTCACGAAAAAATCACTTATGAATTTTGCTAAATGTATACATATTAGTGCAAGGGTTGCCAATTTTTTTTTATAGCAATTATAGTATTTTCGTAGCGATTGCGTGTAAGAATATAGTAGACGGCGAAAAAAATAAAGAAATATACATACCTACATATATAAACTCACGTCTTCTTCCCATTAGGGTAGACAGAAACTATAGAACGCCTCCTGCTACACTCCTTACATACTCCTTTTGCTTCGTATAAGAAATATACTTATAAATATACTTAATTTCAAATAAAAAAATATTCTTTTCACTTCTCATGCTCTAAAAGTTCGTCTTTATGTTGTGCGTAGGCGACATAAAATCGCTTTTTATGCTTACGCTTTTTGTGCATAAACTTTTTTTCTAAGACTAAGATAATTAGGCTCAACAGCCACAGGCACAATAAAACGTCGCAGATTAAAGTCGTTATTTTATTTCATTTGCTTTAATTTATATCGCTTCCGTGTTTTCTATCGTTAATTTAATCAAACCAGATAAAATATCTGGCATTTATTATTTAAAAACGCAAAGAAACGTTTTTATGACTTGGCAGTATGAAGTATCCAAGTCGAAAGAAATGTTGAAAAAAAAATTGTTTTGTGGCGGGAATTAGCTTCTTCAATTTTACAATATTTTTGGATAAAGAAAAGTGATTAAACTAAAACAATGGAATATTCATGTGACGAAGAAATTACAATCTTGCCTAACACGCTAATGGGAATGCGAAAAACGTAGTTGAAGAAATATTACCGCCAAAATACAAGCAACTTTATCTCAATGCGTACGACAATTTCATGCATTGGATATCAAATTAACAAGTAAATACTGTTATACTCGTATACTTTATAATAATAATTCTTTATTTCAGACATAAAGTCCACTTTGTTACTAACAATTTGACTTATACACTATGTTAGTAAGAAATAAATTACATAAATGGAGAATAACAAATAGGACGTTCATTTTGGCCTTGATCGAATATACTACTAAGAGGTTATTCGATCAAAACTCGGATGAAGGCCTTCATAATTGGAGAATTGTATTTCTCTGCAATAACCTGCAAGATGCCGTTAGACCCTGTTTCATTTTTTCGCAATCGAAGTGAAAAGCAGAGTGTATAACTCGTGCATGAACCCCTTGACTTATGACGCTGACAACACCTAAACCGCGGTCATTGTCAGATTGCATAGAATAGAAAGAGAAGCGCGATGACACAACGCTTGTAATTTATTGCAAAATATGAAGCAATTATCTATTTACTCAAAATTGAGTTGAGTAATCGAAAATAAAAAACAACCAAGTTCTGCATTCAAATAAGACGTTCTTGTTATTAATTAAATGCGTAAGGTATGTTGATATTTAATACAGATATTTTGGATTAGAACTCAAGGTAAGAGGTTAGTCGTTAGTTTGTATCGAGATTTTTTTTCAAAACGTGTTTTGGTAACAAACAAGTTCTGGGAAATAAGTTCAAAATTAACATATATTTTTTCCGCTACTACAAACTATACAAATATGGCAATATTTTTTCTTAAGAGAATCCTATTTTGGTCAATTGGGTCTTGTCAGCGCCTTAACTATACACCCTCGCCTGCGGCTCGGATGGATATAAACGTCTCGGGGTAAAATGGCTTCTTTCATGCACTAGTTGTATAATCTACTATTATACGCATATTTTTTTACTACCATGAACCATTATTTAACATGTTTTTTATTTCTTATAACTCTTTTTACACTCCAAATTAAGGTTACAAAATACCATTACTTCAGCTTTTATGAGATTAATCATAATACTGGCCCCTTTGCGATCATCTCGTCATTTTGTATTGAAATAAAAATATAGTAGTTTCGCCTACTATGTTTTTCTTTATAAAGGTGAACGGCAGATTTCGTACAGCTTACTTTTTGTTGTTTTGTTATAGAATTTGTACCACATATTAAGCAAACTAAGCCATTTATTTTCATGTAAGTGTAATATATTTAGAAGTTCGGATTAATTAATAATATTTAAAAGAAGATTTTAATAACTACACGTAATTTAGTCGTAAACTAAACGCAGTTATGTTGGTATTTTAGCTATGCTCGCCATGAGGGTATTACCCGACCTGCGCCCTACTTAGATGAAGTAATATTAACTATTAATTAATTATAAATAAAATCATCATCATCAGCCCAGCCTTTTCCCAACTACGTTGGGGTCGGCTTCCAGTCTAACCGGATGCAGCTGAATACCAGTACTTTACATGGAGCGACTGCCTATCTGACCTCCACAACCCAGTTACTGGGTAATACGATACCCCTTGGTAAGACTGGTTGTCAGACTTTCGGGCTTCTGACGACCTCTAACGACTGTCAAAGATTTACGAATGACAGCCGGGACCAACGGCTTAACGTGCTTTCCGAGGCACGGAGGGGTCTTGGTATGTAAAGATGTTCACCCATCTACGGACCAACCGCAGCAAGCGTAGCTTAACCTGATCGATTGACCCGTGCGGCTGTTATTATTTAGCCACAAGCCCCTCAACAAAAAATAAAATAAAATAAATGAAATAATAACTAATTAATTAATTATAAATAAAATAAATTTACTTAAAAAAACTATTAACTGTATTGTTTTATTTACCTACACTCAAAACCCCATCAGGACTTCATCATTATCAAACTGTTGCAGTCAGCTGCTGGACATAGGTATCTCCTAATCCACTCCGCTGAGTAGGTACGGTCCTTATCTCAATTTACCTACTTGATAGTAAGTAAAACACTACAAAAATAGCGACAAGCAATCTAGAACATTTACTTTATTACATTGGTACACTAGTATATGACCTTAAAAAATAAAACTAGTTATAACTTTTATGTCCCAAGTTCTAAAACTCCAAGAACTTAAAAAGGGCTTGTCTATCGTATTAACTACCAATTAAAACAAAAAATATCCCAAAACACGAAATTTTATTAGCTGTACGAAACTCCCATACAAGCCTGCCTGTTCGCCTTTAGTATTTAGGTTTTAAACTATTTGTTGAAGATTTTAAACTATTTGTTTTAGTCTCCATAGTGATTTAACCATGTTATTCCGCTGTTTACGGAGCGTCACGTGCAGTTACTTGATATTATGAGTATAGAAAATAATTTGTTTTTATCATTATTCGATATTGATACCCTTAAATAACTTCTCCCGCCCTGGGCGGAGCGGGAGGATGTGTACTCTTACTGACCAAAACCCACCCGTGTTCCTTCCGTTGCCTGTGTTTCCCGCGACCCCGTGAGGCATCGGCCCTAGCGGACCGCTATACTTATGCTGACCAGCGTTGCCGTTAGCGTACATTTTACACATTTGACGTACCCTTTAAGCCTCCCATGTGTAATGTGTAATGGGGTCCATTTTACGTACCTTTTCAACTTAACATCCGATATTTGAAACCGCCGCCAAAACGAAATAGATCTTTGGTCCTAAGTACGTTTGCAAAGAGGATAGTTTTGCTAAGTACATTTTGTTTTGTATTTTTAAGCGCGCGAGATATTGGTCTTTGCAATAAGGGGAAGTTATTTTCTTTCTTATATACATAAGTGTACAATAAATAAATTGAATAAGCCCATTTCCATTAATCGAATCCTGTGTTCGATTTGGTCGTGGCGGCGTCGGGCGGCTGACCGGTACCTTTATTCGCTCGCTGCTTGGTAATTTGTAAAATACTTCCTTGAGAATATTACTAGATATTTTGTGTGTGTGTGTGTGTTGCATTGTGTTTTGCTGTGGGCTTTGATTATATTACTACTTCTACTAACTACTACTGAGACGTCCACTGCAGGTCATAGGCCTCCCCAAGTTAGGGGGTTTGCCGTAATCGCCACGCTTGGCATTGCGAGTTGGCGATCGCAGTGTGGTGGTACAGTACGCGGAGAGAACGCTGCTGCCCATCCTACGATTTTTTCCCTTAGTCGACTCTTACGACACTCTCAGGGGGTGGGGTGGTGCCACACCACAGGTCATTCAAACAATGATTATTAACAAACAAAAATGCATGACTTTTTTTTTAGAATTAGTAACATAATTAATTTATTATTTTAGTTTTAACTGACAATAATGAGCATATTATGTATAGTATGTTTTTTAATGTTCAGATTATGGATATAACTTGAACCACAATCACGATTTCGATTTTTTTTATCGTGTGATTTCTGCATTATATTAATCACGAGAAACAATTCAATGAGTACATATTACCTATCATAAAACTGCGGGGATTTTTTAGAGCTGACCCGCCAGACGTTGTCCTGTCAAAATATTTTTTTTTCTTATTAACGGTATGAAATATACTTTACGACCTATCCTCATACCTACCAAATATAAATAAAAAAAATCATAAAATTCGATCGAGCCGTTTCGGAGGAGTGCGACCACAAACACCGTGACACGTTTGTTTTATAATATTAGATAGGTAAGTTTTCTCACACTTAGAATCCAAAAATAGAACTTCTGCTGGCGAGCAGACAGTCTCTCCTTGTCTCGAATTCATTGCGAGAGAGCGAGAGAAGCACTAGTGAGTGATTTTAGTAAAAGCATTGCTGATGTACCTTTTTAACCCAAAATGTACCTTTTCAGCGCTGGATAAGTACCTTTTGGGAACTCAGTTGCGGCAACACTGATGCTGACATCTCCTTGAGGCGCGCGTGGAATACAACGCGTCGTCGGTCGACCCGGGCCTGGTCCTTATCGGACGGCGAGCGACACATTGCTCACCGTCCGCAAGCCCGCGCCTACGGTGCCGGTGGCCGGAAATCCGCCTAGGATCCCCGACGCATATATTGATACCCTTGACGTTTGTGAATTTTTCGCCTATTAATTTAATTTGACCTCGAATCAAGTTTCATGAAATAAGGGGCGTGTGGTGTGCTTATTACCATTAAGGCGCTGACAAGACCCAATTGACCAAAATAGGCTTCTCTTAAGAAAAAAAATTGCCAAATCTATGTAGTTTGTGGCAGCGGAAGAAATATATGTAAATTTTGAACATATTTCACAGAACTTGGTTGTTACCAAAACATGTTTTGAAAAAAAACCTCGATACAAACTAACGTTAAACTAACCTCTTACCTTGAGTTCTAATCCAAAATATCTGTATTAAATATTAACATACGTTACGTATTTAATTAATAACAAGAACGTCTTATTTGATTGCAGAACTTGGTTGTTTTTTATTTTCGATTACTCGAATCAATTTTGAGTAAATTGATAATTGCTTCATATTTTGCAATAAATTACAAGCGTTGTGTCATCGCGCTTCTCTTTCTTTTCTATGCAATCTGACAGTGACCGCGGTTTAGGTGTTGTCAGCGTCTTAATCGGGCACCTATCGAAAATTCAGGCAGTATGAGCACCTTAGTATGCAAGTTATACCCACGCTGTACAGAAACAAAATACGGTGGAATAGAAAGATCAATGTCTCTAGTTTACGATAATATGGGTTTCATTACTGTGGATATAGTCTGCATGCTCAAAAAAAAGTGTATTTTTCCATGTGTATCACCTATATAATATTTTTTTAATAATAATTAAGGTCTCGGACGCGCATCGCGAAGGCTGGTTTGATGTTACGCAAGAAAAGAGTGTCTTGTAGGATATGGGGAAGACCTTTGCCCAGCAGTGTGGGACACTATATATAATAATTTATTTTCAACTTTTAATTGTTTTGCGCGTTTTATTATTACTGTTTACCAAACATTTTTGTGTTGGGAAAAAAATAATACTAGTTTTTGTAAATAATCATTATTTGCAGTTTTATTCAACATGGTCAATGTCTAAAGGTACAATGGTATCATCTAAAAAGGCCGCCGGTGCCTTTGTTTGTTCTTGATGTCTGGCCCAAGATAAAAAATAAATCACACTGGCTATATGCGCGCAGCTTCCAATGGTGCGGCGGCCGTGGATGCAAGAGCAGTAGTACCCTTCGATACTCTGTCTACCATGTACTGTTGGGTTCACCAATATATATGTATAATACTGTTTTCTCCTCACGTGTCGTGACTGCATTCTGCCTCTGATTAATATTTTGTTGTTAATTAATTCTTCGTGTCGATACAATTCCACAATAAAGAGACCGTTTGGTCGCAAATGCTCATGGCAGTACGATCGAGTGATCCTTAAATGATACGTATCATTTAAGGATCGCTCGATCGTACTGCCTAGCCCCAAAGTGAAAATAATTAAATCTTCATATGTGAGTTGTGGAAATTCATCAAAAGCAGCATTTTTGGCGTCAATTGGCACGAAAGCAACTCTTTGCCTATTTAAGTTGTGCTGTCTCACTTACTCCGCCAGTTCAATCTCTCTATTGATATTTTCATTAATAATAATAATGAATTCTTCGGCGTAAATGCTGTCCTCGTATGGACGTCGAGTTGCATTGATGATTGCCGCAGTAATTCTGAAATCTGTCATCATGTTTGGTAGAGAAACATTAAAATAGACGTGCCGAAAGATTTTAAAATCTTTTTTGAATCGACCATTTATGGTCTCGACCACCAAACGGGTCATTGTAATGAGTCTTGACTTATTCGCATCTGCTGTCGTCAATTGTTCTCCTCTAGATCTAGTTGGTGGCATCTGAGGATTGTAGGCACATTCTTCAATACTGGGAATCGAGTCCCGAAAGCCACGGTCTAGCACAAAAACATCGTTGGGCCTAAGAAAACCATGCCAAGCAGAAGTTTGGTCTTCCATTAGGCTTCGCATGATTGTGGCATCTGAAGTTGTTGCTACAAAGGGCCCCATAACATCTAAAATGTAACCATATGTACAAACTACCATAAAAGGTTACACTAGGTTTCGGAATTTATGAATGCTGTATGTTACCCGTTGGAACAGGATATTGGAGCTATGTGCCGTCAAGCACCAAAATAGCCGAGTCGTGGTGGCCTCCGAAAATATGAGCAGGAATTGAAAGATTTCGAGCTACCACCTTTTCTCTGGTCAAATGATCTAATCCCAGAAAATGCGGCACAAAATTTTCGAGAGAGACAGCATAATATATACAGTGATACCTGGCTAAGTGGGACCTGGATAAGTGAGAAACCTCTATTATTGAGAGTTGCAATGAGGTCCCGGTTCTTTTTCATTAAATTACCTCTGTTAATGGGACTTTTTGAACCTGGTTAAATGAGATTTGAATTCAAATACTTTTTCGATGTTTACATCTATAATTGAGACTGTAGCTCAATTACCTGTATAAGTGAGACAAATTAATCAGGTTTTAACACATTTTGACATGTTTGTTAACAAACATTTCGCGTCGTCTTTCGCGCATGCTTTGTTTGTCAGTACTACCTCAGGTATGGATACATTATGTATGTATGTATGTACATTCATACCTACATTAAATTCATAACACCAAAAATACGCATTTTTATTAACCTCTAAAAATGGAATAACGGTACATTTCGACCTCTGTAAGCGGGGGCCTCTGTAAATGAGACAACTATAATTTTAAACATGCTTAATTGGAAAACTGGATTATTGGAAACCCTCAATAATTGGTACATATGTCTTGGTCCCTTGAGACCCCAATTAACCAGGTTTCACTGTATGTATATACATATGCTGTCTCTCTCTCTCTCTCTTACGGTGCGTACGAATGATTTAATTCATTTGAGAGTGTCGTGTAAGGATATCTCGCATAAACATCGCTTTTCTTTTTTTCTTTTTTCATTGACCTACTAATGTTTAATACCGCAATAAAAATAAAAAAAGTACATGAAATTAAAAGTAGGGTATAACTTAACAATTTAAATCTAGTTTGGTTTATGTAGGTACGCAAGTTTTCACAAACCGGGTCAGGTTGCGTCCAATTACCTTTCGCACATTGTACGACTCGGCGATCGAACTCAGGACATAGCATAGTAGACATAGCGTAGGAGCACAGTATATCCTTTTTTTTTTTTTGGGTGGGAAATCATCAAATAACTTCTCCCGCTCTGGGCGGAGCGGGAGGGTGTGTCAGACTCTTACTGACTAAAACCCACCCGTATTCCTTCCTGTTGCCTGTGTTGCGGGGGCCTCGGTGACCCATAAGTACCTTCCCGCGACCCCGGCAGGCATCGGCCCTAGATTTGATTACACGGACAATTTAAGTTGATTTTATATATGAACTAACTGCGCCCCGCGGTTTAACCCGCATAAGTCTAGATCCCGTGGGAATATCGGGATGAAAAGTATCCTGTGTCCTAATACATGATCTACTGATGTGCCAAATTTCATCCAAATCCGTTCAGCCGGTTCAGCGTGAAAGCGTAACAAACAAACAAAAAAACTCACTTTCGCATTTATAATATTGGTAAGGAAGTAAGTAAGGATAAGCCGCAGGAGACGCCCTGGGCGTCGGGAATCCCGGACGGATTTCCGGCCACCGTAGGCGCGGGCTTGCGGACGGTGAGCAATGGGTAGCTCGCCGTCCGATAAGGACCAGGCCCGGGTCGACGGCGCGTTGTATTCCACGCGCGCCTCAAAGAGATGTCAGCACAAGTGTAGGGGTTCACTAGGGCCGATGCCTGCCGGGGTCGCGGGAAAGTACGAAAGGGTTACCGAGGCCCCTGGCAACACAGGCAGCGGAAGGAACACGGGTGGGTTTTAGTCAGTAAGAGTCTGACACACCCTCCCGCTCCGCCCAGAGCGGGAGAAGTTATTTGTTAATTTCCTATCCGAAAAAAAAGCCTATTATAAGTTGGGGGATAATATCGCTGACAAAAATGCTTGGCTCAACGCTGGTCCTGCATGTCGATTCTGTAAAAATCTCACCGTGAAAACTCGCGTGGAGTGAGCTGTCAGTGTCATCCCACTGATGCTAGGGAGTGACCAAGCATTACATTTATAATCATAATCAAGATTTTAATAATATTTTTATGCTAATTCTATTGATAATTTTATGTTATTTCAAAACTAGTATTACAGTGTTGAAACGTTACCATTCAGGTTTTTTTTAAATAAAATAATAAAACAGAAATTCAGTCAGAAACTCAATTTGGTTTTTTTTATTCCAAAAGTTTTGGTAATTTTCGCAGCCGCCATCGTGCTTTTTAGATTTGACCTCACTATTGGCCTTAACACCCCCGAAAACCATAAAAACGACACCCATGATGAAAAATCTGAACATTTTCGCAGCCGCCATCTTGCTTTTTAATTTTGATTATACTGTCGGCTTTAACACCCCCGAAAACCATGAAAACGACACCCATGATGAAAAATCTGAACATTTTCGCAGCCACCAACTTGCTTTATAAGTTTGACCTCACAATCAGATTTAACACCCCCAAAAAACCATGAAAACGACACCCATGATGAAAAATCTGAACATTTCCGCAGCCGCCATCTTGCTTTTTAGATTTGACCTCAGTATCGGCTGTAACGCCTCCTTTTAGCACTCGATCACTTGACACACTCGGTTATCTCTTCTTATTGAATAGATTTGGGTTAATAACAACGCTGAATAATGTCGCACAGTCTTTAGTCGACTCAATCCACTTGGGTCACGGGATTGCGTTTATTTAATCAGTTAAAAGACATCGCGATTGGGTCATGGGATTGCGTTGGTTTAATCAGTTAACTGATTATGATCAATAGAATTAGCATAAAAATATTATTAAAATCTCGAGTATGATTGTAAAATCCTTGGTCCATCCCTAGTATCAGGTGGGATGACACTGACAGTTCACTCCAGGTTCATTTCACTTAAGTTTTCACGGTGAGAAGGTTACAGAATAGCACTGCTTCTCCACAAGTGCGCATAAACGAATTGATTAGCATTCGAAAATATTTGGTGGAGCTACTGAAGATCATAAACACTATCTTTGCATTGTATAAATTCATTCTCTTAGTATTGTATAATTGCATGGCACATGTGTGAGCACTTGGTACCTACTACGAGTATAGTAGCTTTATAAAGCTACCATTTACTGGGTACGTCTTTAATTGACTTGAATGTGCCCTGGCGGCTGAGAGTATGTCATGCTTACTCAAATGTCTCGCTGGTGGCGGCGTCTGTGTTGAATCATTAAGTTCCCTTCAAAATGGTTGAGCTGAATGGTGCTGATTCATGCGTCATGTTCGTGAACGGGCGCCGTCAGTAGGGACTGGTCATTTCTTAGTTGCCACGGCTTATTTTACTTTTTTAAATATTTTTATCTTTTTATAACGGACACTTTTAACGTGCACGTCTTTCTACATTGTTCTCACATGTATAATTTCAACTTGAATGAATTAACCAATATTTTTGTAACAATGATTTAATTTAAAAGAGTGTCCGCGGAGTTTGTTCTCCGTTCTTCTCCATACGAACCTACTACGCTTTGGAATGGGCAACTAGCTTCATCTTTCTGACTGACCGACACCTCGACAATTCCAAAGTGCATGTATTTGGTTTATTTGAAATAAATGCTTTGAGTTTGAGTCTGAGTTTGACCAAAAAAAAAAAAACATCAAATCTTTTGTTTGGATATCGATACCTATCACGTCTGCGAAGTTTTCTAGCTAATTTAACTTGACCCAGTATGATTATATAATAGTGTACTCAAAGTTCTTAACTAAGTGCTAACTCGTGTATGTCAATCGAATTTCTAATGTAGCGGGAAGTTCAGGTGTTCACGTGTTACTGTCAATTTGAAGTGTCATCCATCATTGAAGCTATTATTGTGTAATCGACCATTTCCAAATTATGGCGTGATTATTGTGTCATTAATTCTTGTCATTCTGTTCTCTATACAGAAAGGTTGTTTTAAACGTTGGATTAAGGGCTCGTGCACATTTGAGCGGAGTCGGCGGCGGAGCAAATGTGCGCGAGTCAACTCTCTAAATACGAAATCCGTAGTTTCGGCCGAAGTTACGGAAATTTCCTTCTCCGTGTCCCCCTACGGACCTAAGATTAGTTTGGAGCCCGAACTGAGAATGAATGACAACATGATTTGACGGTTTTCCCTACTCGCGATGTGTTTTTGCCCGTTCGAAAAATTTAATTTGTCAATCGTTTTGACGGATTAACTACTTTCGGACGGGCCCGTATCTTTGTTGACGCACTTAGGGAGTAGACCCCCTGCAATGCAACGCAACTTATTGAGAAAATCCTCTTACGCATAGGCGCCGGGAGCGGAGTGCAAGGGCGTGCATTTGCACCTCCCTGGCTTCAAAATAAAATATAGGTGTAAAAACATTCAGAACTATAAAAATATCCGAAAACGTCTAATACAATAACAGAGAACTTAACCTATTCGAGGCGAGATCCTAAAATGTTCCTCTCGATTCTGAAGCTACTGTGCATTAGTCGAGAATGAATAGAACTTCTATTTCCGAAAATCTAATCGACCCTAGGTGGTAACGGCTGCGACTTACGAGTTGTACGTAGGTCGTAGGTTTGAACCCAGGTAGGCGCTTTCCTTTGTGTAAACTATTTCATCACCACTGCTCTCAAAACGGTGAAGGAAAACATCGTGAGGAAACCGGCATGTCCTAGAACTAAAAATTAGAAGACGTGTTACCTCCACCAACCCACACTGTGCCTGCGTGGTGGATTACGGCCCCCTACCTCTGAGGCCTGTGTCCCAGCAGTGAGGACATTATAGGCTGATTATGTAATCGATCCTAGGCGGGGTGCTAACATTATCGAGTCTGCTTCGCTCGCTCTTGCATCCTACTATATCTTAATTCTCAAGCATCTTTGTATAAATCGACACAGTTAGTCCTCGTTCTGTATAAGTGGACAAAATAAAACCAATCCCATTCGAGGCGGATGCAAAAATTATCGAGCTCGCTTCGCTTGCTCATGCATCTTACATTCTCTTAATTGTTAAGCTTTCCTGCATAAGTCGACAAAGTTAATCCTTGTATGCTGCATGGACAAACGATAACCTAACATATCCGAGGTGAACTCCAAAAATAATTGTGCTTCGTGAAGCTGAAGATACGCCCCCCTGAAAATAAATATCTGGCGCCCGTGCTCCTACATCACTTTCGTAAATTTTCTATGAACCAACGCACACTAAATGCGGGCCGCTCCGCACTTTTTTATATAATAAAAATGCGTTGCGCTGCGGCCCGTTGTGGCTGTAATGAGCGCTTGGGGTTAGAGTGCATTTGTTTTTTTAATGAACTTTACAAACATTCTCCAGAATTTTGGCACAGGTTTAACTAGGTTAGGTAAACACCTAAATCCACCAGTTATAGAAAAACATTTATATCCGTTTTCACTAACATAATTCGACATCTACATAAACTGCGCATAAACGAAGCAGTTATGTAACGTAAAAAAATGTCACCAACCACAGTACGACTCTGATAACTCTTACAGGTTGCCTAGCAACAGATTACATACAGTATTGTTAGACACGGAACTTGTCTTAAAAAACCATAGACAAGTGTCAACGAAGGAGGAGGCGGGACGGTTGAGGGAAAGGCATGTTTCGCGCCCTCTCGCCCCTAGCCGCCGCAGGAGACGCCCTGGGCGTCGGGAATCCCGGGCGGATTTCCGGCCACCGTAGGCGCGGGCTTGGATTTCCGGCCACCGTAGGCGCGGGCTTGCGGACGGTGAGCAATGGGTAGCTCACCGTCCGGTAAGGACCAGGCCCGGGTCGCCGGCGCGTCGTATTCCACGCGCGCCTCAAAGAGATGTCGTCAGCAAAAAGTAGGGGTCCACCAGGGCCGATGCCTGCCGGGGTCGCGGGAAGGTACTTATGGGTCACCGAGGCCCCCGCAACACAGGCAACAGGAAGGAATACGGGTGGGTTTTAGTCAGTAAGAGTCTGACACACCCTCCCGCTCCGCCCAGAGCGGGAGAAGTTATTTGATGATTTCCCACCCTAAAAAAAAAAAAAAAAAAGGCGCGGGCTTGCGGACGGTGAGCAATAGGTAGCTCACCGTCCGGTAAGGACCAGGTCCGGGTCGACGGCGCGTTGTATTCCACGCGCGACTCAAAGAGTTGTCGTCAGCACAAATGTAGGGGTCCACTAGGGCCGATGCCTGCCGGGGTCGCGGGAAGGTACTTATGGGTCATCGAGGCCCCCGCAACACAGGCAACGGAAGGAATACGGGTGGGTTTTAGTCAGTAAGAGTCTGACACGCCGTCCCGCTCCGCCCAGAGCGGGAGAAGTTATTTGATGATTTCCCATCCAAAAAAAAAAAGTGTCAAAAATGTACACTTCGAAGCTTAAGAGTCGCTAACAGAAAAAACAAAAATAGAAACGAATGCTGAAATATTACCAACATTATTGAACTAGACGTTGCTATATTGGAATTAGTAAAAATCAAAAAGTCATTTATTCAACTTGGAATCAGCACATTTTGAACGTCAAAATTACAAAAGACCGTCCCCTAAAACGCTCGCCCTTCACCATTTCCTAGTGATTTAGCTGGGAAGAAGAAGTGGCGCAATAAACTGCACAGCAGCACAGTTGTTTATTAAGTTATATAAAAACGGGCATTATTCATTCAATATGACATTTACTGTACACCAAGACCGAATTGCACTAAATGCCGGAGCCAGTTTGCTTGCACAAAACGACTTGAAAGACTGAATAAATACACTCAAAGAACTGCGTTTATAATAATTTCCTGTTCTAGTTAAATGCTTTCATATTAGATTCAGAAACTGCTACTGTTGACAAAGACTGTTGTCAAATGAGAATGTAGACAAGCTCTAGCTTCTTATTTTAAAACTTCCTCTTTGCTTTATCTACGTTTTATTAAATTTTCAGCTGGCAAAAGAGGTTTCACGTTCGTCCATTAATGTCTGGTTGGTGCCAAGGCTTGTACAATAATTTTCTCAAATAATGCGCGGAAATTCAAACTAAGTTGTATGTAAAATTATAAATTCCAGACTCAATGACGAACAACAATATTTTTTCACGCCGCAATATGTTAATTTGTTTATTTTTTACTGTAAACAGCTCTATTTCCAACCCAGTTCGAAATTTAAATATGAAGTTATGAATATGAAATATTTACTATGAAGTTACCTCCGTGGTTGCCATTTTTAAATAGATTATAAAGTAAATAGTTTGTCCTATTTTTAAATTACACGATAGATAATGACTTTACGTAGTAATTTATTCGGCTATATACTATATGGATTTTCATACTAACTTTGACGTACACTGCTCGCATGTATTTGACTAGTACTTACAGCATTTCCGTTTTATCTCGAAGAAAGTCGTCAAAATAAGGCCGTTTTCCAAGTATTTTTGAGAAAATAGCTTTAACGACAGGCGATACTTCAATGTACTCGTCCATCGCTCACTAACTTGAGCAATCCAGTCAGCCCAAGTCAGTCTCACTAAAATCTTGCTGACTAGCTAATATTTTTACCACAGTTATACATGAACGAGTATGTGGGTTCAAATCTGGGTAAGTAGGTAGTACCAATTTGACGTTTTCGATTGATATGTACTTTCAAGTTTATCTTGGACATCACTTTTATTGGTGAACCTGGACTTAAAGTCAATATAAGTCTGAAACTGCCAATCTATCTATATTTATTTATTTTTTTTTGTTTTTATTTTGCTGTGCTTTTGACATTAATTGATTTGATTTGACATTTATCTGCTACTCATATTGTTACGTCATATAATTAACTTAATTTATTTATGAATCACTCAACTTTTTATTACATACTTATTTAATTGCACAAGTGACACTTGTAAAATTGACATAATTGTGAGCTTTTGTATTTAATATGGGTCAAGGACTTGAAATAAATGTTCTTTTTTATTTTATTTTTTTTTATCTTGAGCAAGCGCAGTGGTCAATGCTAGTGTTCTGTGTATGACAAGAGGCTATTGTCCTGCAGTGAGACAATTATAATAGGCTGGTATTATTATATAGACTGTGCTCATATACGAGAGAGGAAATAGGTATGTTATTTTTGACATATCATTACGCCTGTATTCCCCGAAGGGTTAGGCAGAGGTGTACCTACAGTACACCCACATTTCATCAGTTATGTTTAAGTCCCATGTCATAGGGGGCGAGCCTATTGCCATCAACCGGGCACACATTCAGACTCCGGGCTGCTACTGAGAAGTTCCAGATGGATAATCCCATTCCAGATGGATAAAAAGATTTTACAGAATAAACAATTTCATTTCATTTCATTTCATTTCATTTCAATCCAATAACACTTGACAGACCAGACCCTCATGCTTAGCAGTAGCGCTTGCGACCACTAGACTAAAGAGGCAGTCTTCGATATATCTTCAATTAATCGTTCCACTAGAGACCACGTCGTAAATACCGGAACAATATAATGACTTTATAAAAAATATGGAGAATGGGTACCTTTAAAATTATCTCCCGGAAAAAAAAGCACAAAGAAAAATATAGAACAAATGTTGCAAAATTGAAACATTTCTTGCTTTAATAATTTTGTGTAACAAACTCAAACAACGGTATGTTTGAGTTTATTACAGAAAATTATAAAAGCAAGAAATGTTGAAGAAACTTTTCTACACTACTTCTACATTTTCGCTGTTTGCACGAGTAAACATTTTCTTTTGAAACTTAGGTTAGAAGTTGTATTTATGAAGTTGAAGTAGTATTTATGTATTGTGTAATAAAGGAGTATAAATAATTGGCATGTCTTGACAATCGAACCTTTAATAATTCCCATTTTACGCGCCTAAAAATATTATTGACCCCTCTAATAGTTAAAATGATTGCGTCTCTTTTTGCTAACTTCGAATAATTCCTATTTTCGGGTCCTAAAAATACTAAATAGCCGCCGACTAACTGCGACCGACTTAGATGTAGCGCTCGCCGGCCGCTGCCACGACACCGCTCGCTTCGCTCGCTCGGGTCGCGCGTGGTTGGTCACAGTTCTAACCTAAGCCATTTGGTCGGGGTACCTTAGCTTAGTTACTGCGACCAATTGTGAGAAAAGGCCAGAAAGTTTAAAAGAGGCTCATTTATTAAAAACAGTGTGCATCATTAGAAGCACAAAAAGTTTTTAGAAAATTAGTTAAATATTTGCCTAAATCATTTACTAAGGAACCTAGGTTCAAATATTTTTTTTAATAACAAAAATCCTGAATTAACTATTTAGTGTCAGCAATACATTTGGAAGAAAAACATAGCGGTAGATTATTCTTTATTCAGTTATTTCATTTTAAGGATTCCGTATCCAAAGGGTAAAATGACCCTGTTACTAAGACTCCGCTGTCCGTCTGTCTGTCTGTCTGTCCATCTGTCACCAGGCTGTATCTCATGAACCGTGACAGACAGTTGAAATTTTCAGAGATGATGTATTTCTGTTGCCGCTATAACAACAAATACTAAAAAAACAGAATAAAATACATATATGTATAAGGGGGCTCCCATACAACAGACATGAATTTTTTTGCCGTTTTTATAGATAATGGTACGGAACCCTTCGTGCGTGAGTCCGATTTGCACTTGGCCAGTTTTTTTAACCATAAATTAAAATGAAAATATTGTCTTAAAACGTCAATATGTTGCTACAAAAGTTAGTGACAGAAACGAATCGCTGCAAAACCGACTCCACATAGTCTTGTCTGCCCTACCCCTAGAGTGTGATTTAAGCCCGCGTAGGCGCGCAGGGGCGAGGTACCCGACCTGAGCTGCAGGGAGCGTTAAAACCACTCCGACTAGCACTTGGCCGGTTTTTAGGAAAACTTACAGTTAAACTGACAGTAAGTAATAGTTTATACAATATATGGCCAATTACAAGTTTCCACATATAGTATATATTTACTTATGAGCAAAACAGAAAATTGATAGTAGCCTAAATATATATATATAACACAAAACAGGATAATTACTATTTACGCTCGAAGAAGCAATTACATATCCCATTACATTGTTTTATCGAAAGGCTATTTTATTATCCAAGCTTTTGTTCTTAAGCTTAGGACACACTAGATTGATTGAAAACGATTTGTTATCACTTGGGGTGTCAAGGTACGATGTGACTTATTCCTTACACGAGTGCACACTTAAATGGGGTGCCTGGGAGAAGTTTATTTTATTTTATAGTGTTCTGTACCTCAAAAAGAAAAAACGGAACCCGTTTAGGATCACTGCGGGATGAGCATGGCCTACTGTGACATGGCTTGAATCACACATAGTTTGGGCGATAAAACCATTTTGTCTTAAAGGCTGGCACGGGCGTGAGATAATTTCATTATATGTGACATAACTTCTTGACGTTGGGACTTATTAAGTCTTATTTGCTAATATGGGCGCACCCATTTTGTCACAAATGTCAATTTTTTACAGATGACTAAGTAAAATTTATCACGTTCATTCGGAGGTGGTAATATGAAAATATTAGAAAATTTAAAAAATATGTATTTTCCTGCTAATGACTGCACCTAAGTAAATTATTCTAAGTAATTATCTTCTTGCCCGAAAGCAAGAGGCCCAAAGCTGGAAAATATTCCGGAGAAACATTCGGGACTCTTAAATAACCTGTTCAAGTTACCAGAATGGGAGTTCCTACCTTAAAAAGGTGTCTGGGACAAACTGGATGCGGAAGGCGGAGGATAGGGTGTGTGGCGCAGCCTGGGAGAGGCCTATGTCCAGCAGTGGACTGTTATAGGCTGAGTTGATTGATTGATTGAGTTCCAACCTAAGCCACCTATGGTGGTTTATTTGTGTCAAGAACTGCGCGTGGACTTGCAGCCTCTAAATGAGGTGAATGTTTTATTTTTATAATATAATTTTATGATAGTAACTAGTTTTACTATTAGTTTAGTAAGCAGCTGCTGTCCGATGTTTTGTTTTTCTTTCAAGTGTATGTACGTCCATAATTTGTGTATAGGTACATTAGAAGTAATACCTAAATTCTGTTTTAACTTTTAAGCCAATCTTGTATGTGTTTGTAAGCTGTTGGTGTGCTTATTGTATAAATAAATAAATAAAAATATGCCAACGCGTGTCAGACGATATTTTTCAGCAGATTTGCGAGGTAAAGAAAAAAAAAAACAAAAATAAAAGATGTGTATAATATGTGTGTTTATATAAATAATTGTATCTCTATACATTTTACTGTGTGTAAACATAATGTTATGTCAAATTTTTGTGAAAAATGGCTCGCGGATTTTTTTGGGTAGTTTCGAGTTTAAAAACTGTATAAAGCTAGAGAGTTGACAACACTTCAGAGTTCAGTAGGCTATTGATACCTAGTGCATATTATTATGGCTGAAATAGATAAAGTTAGTAACTTTCTAAGTCTCTGTACAGAGATATGTCAACAACACGTAAAAAATACCTATCCGAAAAAGGTTTTCAGTAGATAATTTACACAAAAACCCGTTTACTATGTCACACTATGAAGCGTAGCGTCGGGGGTCGGGTTGCCTCCTTCCCTCTAATATGGAGAGGGGGGTGATGGCTGATCTTTGCGTTATGCTCGTGAACGGGTGCTGCTTATGGTGACTGGTCGTCTTGCTGATCATGGTTTTAATTGTTATTAGTAATTGTTTACTTATTTTACTTCGATGGGGCTAGTTTATCGTTTATCATTTCTCACTTCGAGCTACGGCAATAGCCTTATGTAAGCGGGTACGCCCTTTATGCCTTGAGGCTTTTATTTAGATATTAAGTTCTATTTACGTTTTTTTATGTTGTAATTTTTATCTGCTTGAGTACAGTTTGTTCATTCTTTTGTTGGTATACTGGCGTGTACTAGCTAACATGTGGCAAGTGTGTAATTTAATCCAATGTTTTGTGTTTCGTAATGTTAATTACTTTACATACGATTTGTATAGAATCAAGTTTACATAACTAAACAGACAGATGTGCTGCTGGAGAGTTTGTTTCACCACTTCTTCCCAGCTATAGCACTAGGAAGTGGTGAAGGGCGGGCATTTTTGGGGGACTGTCTTATGTAACTTTGACGTTCGAAAAGTGCTGATTTTCAGCCTAGTTTGAATAAATGACTTTTGATTTTGAAGTCAGCAACAAGAAAAGCATTTAAAAGACAAATTGTAAGACATGACATAATTTATCATGTCTTGTCACAGATGTCTTGGGTACGACCGTGCTAGCCGCGCAGGTGTCTGTCTGTCTGTCGTTTCTCCGTCTGTCACAGCCGATTTGCGAATCTTTAAGTTTAAATTTGGTATATGAACTTCTGTGACCCAAACAAGGACGTGTAAAGTCAGTTAAAAAAAAAATATATGGGGTCAATTTTGGGTGGCAAATTAGAAAATAAAATAAAGTGTTGCAAACTGTAGGTACCTACCATATCAAATTAAAGGTTTTCAGACATTTTTTTTTAAAGTTATTTAAGAAAGTAGCTGAAAACCATTATCTCCGAAACTATTGAGTTCAACATTTTGAAGAAAAAAAAACATAAAAAATACATTACTTATAAATTACAGGAACAGCAATATGAAGTCTATGGTCTTAAAATAACATGGTAAATCTCTCAATATTGTGCGTACACACCTTACTTTTGCAGTTGCGACGTATCGGAGGATTTGTTTTTCAATTTTAAGTTTGTGTATGGGATAAATTCATCCCCACTACGGAACCCTCATTGTGATGGTCCGACATGCAATTAGCCAGTTTTTTTATTCATACCTAACACGTTTTCCAATTTTGGGGGAGTTTTTCGCCCCTATTGGAATAATAATAATAATAATAATTGCCATTTATTCTCTCTTCACAAAGCTGACTTAAAGTTAATGTTTACAAGAAAATGTCTCAGCTGTATTCCACTTTTGTGAGAGACTGGTGCCAGATACAGGTTTTTGGGAAAAACCTGTGTCAGGTCACCAGGCCCATTTCACAGCTAGAATTAGCTATTACAGAGTTACCGTGAAAATGAACAATAAATAAAAACTAGGTAAGAGTTAAATAATAAGCTTAATAAATAAAAGAAGTAATAACAATAAAAAATACCTACCTATAATTCTGCAGAAGTCGTGTTGTAAGTTGTGAAGTGAAAGTAGCGAGAGTTGTTTTTCAGGGGGGTGAGGGTGAGGAACAGTTATGGGGTGGGTCAAAATTAGATTTATTTCAGAACGGTCAAAAGATTTTCAGTTTTATGATAGTCTAGGGTTTTTAAGTATTTTTTAATTTCTTTAATACAGCTTGATCGAGTTTTTGGATATAGGTTTAGGAATTTATTCAATTTATTGTAAAGATAATGGCCGAGGAAGCAATGGAATCTATTAGGGAGTGTGGACTTGAATTGGGTCGTGGGACTTTCGCCGGTTGTCTTTGAGTAGCTTAGCGTCAAACTGCATTTGAGAATGTTTTTTACGCAACGTATGCAATACGAACGTTTGTTGACGGTGAGAGCGTCCCATTCTTTGTATAAGTCAGTGGTCAGAAAACGAAAGGGGAGACCAGCTCCAACTTTAAGAATGGCACGCTGTGCCCTTTCAACTTCGATAAGGTGTGTTTTTACGGCACCTCCCCATGATGTGATGCAGTAATCGAATGGAAGGAATGCGAGTTTCTGTTTCGTTTTCGAAACAAAATGAGCTGAATTAGCTTGTAACAGAATCGTTACGTGCGTTTGAGACTACGTTCGAGTTCCGAGTTTTCATGAAGCTCATTATGTAGTTTTACGTAATCGTGGATTCCGAGTTGCTACGTCGCGGTTTAAGTGAGTGCTTTTATTTTGTTTCATGTTCAAAGGTACGAGATCGCTCTAGCCAGGGTATCTCAAACGGTGAAGGCTAACATCGTGAGGAAACCGGCATGTCCTAGAACCAAAAATTCCAAGATATGTGACATCTAGCAACCCGCGCTGGGCCCGCGTGGTGGATTAGGGCTCACTCCCTCTCACAGAGAGGAGGCCTTTTTTTTTTGGGTGGGAAATCATCAAATAATTTCTCCCGCTCTGGGCGGAGCGGGAGGGTGTGTCAGACTCTTACTGACTAAAATGCACCCGTATTCCTTCCGTTGCCTGTGTTGCGGGGGCCTCGGTGACCCATTAATACCTTCCCGCGACCCCGGCAGGCATCGGCCCTAGTGGACCCCTACATTTGTGCTGACGACATCTCTTTGAGGCGCGCGTGGAATACAACGCGCCGTCGACACGGGCCTGGTCCTTACCGGACGGTGAGCTACCCATTGCTCACCGTCCGCAAGCCTGCGCCTACGGTGGCCGGGAATCCGCCTGGGATAAGTCAGAGAGGAGGCCTGTGTCCCAGCAGTGGGGACATTATAGACTGATTATGTAAGGGTATCTTATGTAGGTATTTGAGATGTATAGGTACGTATTTCATTGCTCTTCGATTCGAATAATAAGACGTTCAATCATCCGTTTTATGATATTTTCTCTCAAATAAAAAACGCGTTTTATAATGACAGATAGATAAGGATACCCAATTTATGAACGCGTTACATAAAATAAATAAAAGACAATAATAAATATAATAAAAAAAATGTTTTAGCTCGCGACTTCGCCAAAGGTCGTAAAATTATATCATTTCGAAAAAATATCCCACGGGAACGTATCACCGGTATGAAAAGTTTCCTTTGTGTTAATCCAGGATATGGTCTGTATTTATTTAAAGTGTTTTAAGCTTAATTTTAATCCAAACATCTTCACACCGGAACGGCAGAAGCCGGCAGCGGCCGGCAGCGACGCGACGCGGACCGGTTAGTGTAAGGCCTGAGTGAAAAAGCGTCCAGCGGAGCGTTCAGCGTTGCGTGCAAGCGGCGAAAGAGCGTTCGCCGAGTGGCCTTAGTGCACGCTTAGCGTTCGTGTGTGCCGGTCACATTTTTCATCATGGCCCGACGCCATGTCGTATCTTCACAATATTCTGACTATTTTTGAGAAAATAGAATTAATGTTTAAAGTTTTATAAAGTACAGCCAATAAATAGGTTAACAATAAAATGATTTACGTTCAATTCCTAGTTTTACTGCTAATTCCTTCACGCTTTCTGTTTAATTATTCTATTTTTATATAGGGCATGAGATGTCATTCTGGTTTATGTTGAATTTCTATAATAATATCTTCGAACGACATGGCGCGCACGCTTTCGTCACCGCTGCAAACACAAACTGGTTTGAACTTGCACGCGACGCCACGCTCGACGCCCGGCTCACCGCAAACAAGCACGCCCCCCGCGCCGCACCGCTCGGCTGCCACTCGGGACACTCGCGAGTGTTTGTATCTGTTTAACACGAACGTTGCACGTCCCGCCCCGCCGGACGCTTGAGTCGAGCGTGCACTCAGGCCGTACACTTACAGCTGACAGACGCGCGTGGCCACGCGACCTTTTCGTTCTTTTCAAGCGATACTGGTCTTTTAGTTATCTAGATAAAGTTTAAAATAATTTCACACTGAAAGTGCTCATCGCGCCGCTGCCGGCCGCTGTTGTCCTCATAAAATACTCCAAAATTTGCTTACTTTTCACATTTTCAACTGCGAACGATATATCGTCTTCATCTACTCCTTCTTGATATCCATCTACGTGTGGTATCATGGCTCATATCAGATGCACCTGGAACAAAACGACTTTTTAAGTATCTAATGATGTCAACCTGAGGAAATTATACAAATATCTACTTTAAACGCGTAAGGAGAAAGTTGATTTTCGAATGACAAGATTATTTAAAATGGCATAATTTAAATAGATGCAATAAACTTGAGTGTTTCCTTTGAGCTTGAGTATGTTTAATTTTGTGCAGTTTTATGTTACTATTCCATAAGTTTTGCAAGCTCTACCTACTTACTTTTAAGGTGGTATATTTTTAGGTGCTGTAGACCGCACGTAGACCGTCGGTAGTAACATTGTGACCTTAAGGCGCAGATATATGATTTTAGTGACCTTTAAATCTGTTATTAAGCCTTAAGCCTTCATATAATGCAAGTAAGTTATGCAAAAAAAAATATGTTAAACTAGAACGCATACACATCAATTCTATAGGTGACTATTTAAGTAAAATACTTTATGATATAAATTCAGGAAGTAATTGTCTTCCCAAAGCATACAAAACTATATCACTTTCAAACTACTTATATTTTCATTATAGTTTTTGTATGAACAGAGTATTTTGTTAACTGTGATTTTTTTTCAAATATTCATATTTTCGTTACTAAAACTAAATATTCTTTATAAAAACGGACGGCGCTGTGTGAGCGTGATGCACATTTGTATGGCCAAGGTCAAGGACGATTACCCAACCCTTAAGCAGGCCATAAATAAACTTAACATTGTAAGTTCAAAAACATGTTTTCTCATACATCGATATACGTCACGGTCAATTCTCCAACTGCAAATGTACGTTTGGAATAGCAAAAAAAAATGTGATACGATTTTTGGACTTTTTCCTTTACTTATGCTGTGATACCTTGCTTCTTGCAACATTTCATGATTCTCGGTCAACGGGAAGTACCCGTTGGTTCTTATTTATTTGCGATTATCAAAATGTGTCTTATAAATGACCGTATTTTTATTGCGTTAAGGGCGCGTTTGCAAATTAGACAAAATTGTGCTGTTTTTCGGTACATATTGTGACAAAATTAAACCAAATCAAATATAACTAATCACTACCACACATAAATTGGTTCTTCATCTTCAAATAATAGTAACCATTTTGTTGAAAATTACAGATTTCTATAATGTAAAAACGATTTTCTGTTCCCATTTTTCACAAAATTAACGATACCGGGTTGAGTTTAGGTACATTTTTGTTTTATTATCAACATATTTTAAGGTTCCTAAAGTTTCTGCTACTAGAAGTAGTCAGCCAAATTCAATTCCAAAAACTAGTAAAATAAAATATCAAAATGTTACACATAGTCGCAGAAAAAATTAAAAACTGAACTTATTTTTTCACATTTTATTTTGCTATTACGGATGAATCTTAATTGGTTGCATTAGGGGTTATTTTATTTTTGTTCCTGTCTTGCTATATTGCGCAAACGTTTCGAATGCAACCTCAGCAGTCCGCGCTTGGCCGCCGTCGTGAGTGGACACTGTACCGCCTGTTAGCCGCGCCTCGTGTTGAAAAAGATCGCTGTACATATACAAAGTATTCGATAAACCAAATTAGATAGGTACTTGATACGATGTTTTTATAATCACAGGTTTTTATAAAAATATTCTTTTTCGCTAAAAGTAAAGAGGATTTATAAATGCCTATTCGTCTCCGACTTGATGGAGTGACCTGATGGTGTACTTCGGTGACTGCTACTGGAACTGGTTGACGAATAGAACTAGGTGTGCCGAGATTGGGCTCTGGTTGACGAGTAGGCACCCCTAGTTCTACTGGTCCACGAGTTCCAGTAGCAGTCACCGAAGTACACCTTCAGGTCACACCAACAAGTTTGGAGGTAAGGTCTCATCATAACTATCAAAACGAGCCCAATCTCGGCACACCTAGTTTCATTCGTCGACGACTTCCAGTAGCTGTCACCGAAGTACACCTTCAGGTCACACCATCAAGTCCGGAAGTAAGGTCTCATCATAACTATCAAAACGAGCCCAATCTCGGCAAACCTAGTTCCATTCGTCGACGAGTTCCAGTAGCAGTCACCGAAATACACCTTCAGGTCACACCATCAAGTCCGGAGGTAAGGTCTCGTCATAACTATCAAAACGAGCCGAAACTCGGCACATCTAATTCTATTCGTCGACGAGATCCAGTAGCAGTCACCGAAGTACACCTTCAGGTCACACCATCAAGTCCGAAGGTAAGGTCACATCATAACTATCATAACAAGCCCAAACTCGGCACACCTAGTTCTATTCGTCGACGGGTTCCAGTAGCAGTTACCAAAGTACACCTTCAGATCACTTCATCAAGTCCATAGGTAAGGTCTCATCATAACTATCAAAACGAGCCTAAACTCGACACCCCTAGTTCTACTGGTCGACGACTTCCAGTAGCACTCACCGAAGTACACCTTCAGGTCACTCCATCAAGTCCGAAGGTAATGTCTTATCATAACTATCGAAAGAAGCCCAAACTCGGCACACCTAGTTCTATTCGTCGACGAGTTCCAGTAGCAGTCACCGAAGTACACCTTCAGGTCACACCATCAAGTCCGGAGGTAAGGTCTCATCATAACTATCAAAACGAGCCCAAACTTGGCACACCTAGTCCTACTCGTCGACCAGTTCCAGTACCAGTCACCGAAGTACACCTTCAGGTCACTTCATCAAGTCCGGAGGTAATGTCTTATCATAACTATCGAAAGAAGCCCAAACTCGGCACACCTAGTTCTATTCGTCGACGAGTTCCAGTAGCAGTCACCGAAGTACACCTTCAGGTCACACCATCAAGTCCGGAGGTAAGGTCTCATCATAACTATCAAAACGAGCCCAAACTTGGCACACCTAGTCCTACTCGTCGACCAGTTCCAGTACCAGTCACCGAAGTACACCTTCAGGTCACTTCATCAAGTCCGGAGGTAAGGTCTCATCATAACTAATAAAACTTGCCTAAAGTCCACAGCCCACATCTCTCTACTCGTAGAAGGCTTCCAGTGCCTAGGAGTCACTGAAGTATTTGTATCTAAGAATTATTTAGTAAATAATTATAAAGAGCAATACGAAATATTTTTTGTAAGTACGAATTTAGCGAAATAAGAAAAAAAAAACTCAAAGTATCAAAATTAGTTCACTTGACTACTATTCCCGCAGCTAGCCGTGCGTACACTTGTGTGTGCGACCCGTGTCAATGTAGTAGTTGGATTCTACGAGTAAACCTATAAATTTTGCAAACGCGTCCTTAACTTAGAAGTTTGATTTTTTGGACCTCCAAGGGACCGTAGACCTATGTATTTGATATTAATTTAAACGCGTTTCTGAGAAAAAGGGTCTTGAGAGACTGACAGACGGACGGACGGATAGATAACGAAGTGATCTTATAAGCATTTTTTCCTTTTGAAACTCAAAAAAAATGCATTATGCCACCAGGTGCTTATAATCGACGCCCTGGGCGTCGAAAAACCCATGCGGATTTTCGGCCACCGATGGCACGGGCTTGCGGACGGTGAGCAATGGTTCGCCGTTCGATAAGGACTAGGCCCGGGTCAAAGAGATGTTAGCACATGTGTAGAAGGCCACTAGGGCCGATGCCTGCCGGGGTCGCGAGAAAGTCCGAAAGGGATACCGAAGCCCCTGGCAACACAGGCAATGAAAGGAACACGGGTGGGTTTTAGTCAGTAAGAGCCTGACACCCTCCCGCTCCACCCAGAGCGGGAGAAGTAATTTGGAATTTCCCAACCAAAAAAAAAGTGCTTCACACATAATTTAGTCTTGCGAGACAAGCGTCAAATTGTGGTAGGTTATACTTAAGTCCTGAGCCGTAAAATAGATTATTCCACACCACCTATATACTCGTATTACAAGATGCTTCGTCTAAACTGAAGGCATCATTTGTACTTTCAAGAAAGGCAGCTGAAGGCAACTAGAACATGCATAATGTAATGTTGAGATGGAAACGCACCGAATCGTGGTGGTCCGTGAAATACGTCCAGAGCTTTGTGCACATAGATCTTATGCAAAGATTGAATCTCCTTCCTTTATAGCAAGATTCACAGACTGCATTTTGTCTTTGCTTTGCTAAGTAATGTAAGAGATTCATAATATCTAAGGTCTATCTATTCATACACGAAATCACTTAAGGGGTCATTGTACTCATCATTGCTATGGGACTAAAACTGAAATGGCGAAACCAAATCAGCTGTTCCCTAAATTTATTTTCGCATAACTCGTCAAAATGTAGGGACAGCTACAGCTGATCGCCATTTCAGTGTTGGTAAATTTATATTAAACTGAAAGGGCCCAATATGTATTATTTTGTTACTTTTTAGATGTTTTACCTCATCGAAATCTGCGCCCCTGTAGGTATTTTTCCCAAACGTACTAGTTTACCCTCATTTATCTTTCCTTCTCCATCATCAGATCACCACCTAGCTATAACCTATTTATTGAGAACAGTACAATGAGCTCAAACACGATACCTGCGCTGTAAGTCGATGAGCGAGTTAAATATCAACTAGAAAAGAGCTGATAATCTTCAAATGACTGAACTGATTTTCTTGAACCATAGCTAAGAACACTCTCGCTTAAGTCACCTTTCAACAAAAAAAAAACAAAATCTAAATCCGTCCATGCATTATGCGGGAGCTACGATGCCACAGACAAACAGACACACACACAAACACACACAGATAGACAGACAGACACGTCAAACTTATAACACCCCGTCGTTTTTGTGTCGGGGGTTAAAAATAGTCTGATCATACAAAAAAAAAGAACATGAAAATATCTTAAGTAGTTTGAAAGTAATATTGTTTTGTATGCTTTGGGTAGAGATTACTTCCTGAATTTATTTCATAAAGTATTTTAGTACAACACTCAAATATTCACATACAGAATTGATGTGTATGCGTATAACATACAGTTTTGCATAACTTACTTGCATTATTTAAAGGTGTAATAACATATTTTAAATTCACTAAAGTCATATATGATCTGCGCCTTAAAATAACTGCCACAAACTGCATCAGACTGTTTGAAAAGTGAGCATGTGTGATACTGATGGCTTTCACACCATCTAGCGAAAGAAAGTGGCGTCACTTCTCACAAGAGTGTGCGGTATTAACAACAATATTCTAAAAGCGTTTGCTGAGCGCTCACACAGCCCTATATTAAAGCATTGAATAGACATAACATAAGGCTCGTGCGGACTAGCGCTATATCGCGGGCCCGCGATTTCCAGTGCCTTTCATTGGTCAAGGACAGCTAATGAGACACAATTGATTTTCTATTGTTTGACTCCGAATCGGTGTCGCGTGGGGCTTAACAGGTTAAGTGAAATGTTTTTCGGTTTGTATTTTTTGTGTTTTATATGAGTACTTACACGTATAGATGTAAGATTATTACTAAGAGAAATATGGATATATTTTCTAAAATAAATGATTTTATTTATTTGTTAAAATCCATCCAGCCGTTAGGATGCTTCGAGGAATCTGCTAAATAATTCCACATACAAAGATATAAAGATAGGTAGGTACTTTACACGTACATCGCACTTTACACATTTTACTTGTTTTTTTTTTGTCTTCTGTACATTATAATGTGTGCCTTTTAGCCAGTGCTAAATTCGTAAATGTGTTTTCTGATATTTTCTTTCTTTTCTTTAAATACGTATTAAAAACTTAACCCTGTCTCTACTGTCGCGCAGTCAGGTAAAAAAGCTCTTAAAGACCTTCCAAATACTTTTTTACATCTAAAAAACTAAAACAGTGTTATTATTGATAATCCTAGTCAATATTTTAGTGCAACACAGACTGATATTTCATATTTTCATTTAGTAATATTGATTCTATAATCAAATCAGCGAAATATTCAAAATTTCGATTGCCAACTTTCAGAATGCGCAGCCTTAGCCCAGGTTTGCACGGGCGATTTGTTTCGCGCACTGGATTTTCGAAGCACTGCTTTTTTTTTTTTTGGATGGGAAATCATCAAATGACTAAAACCCACCCGTATTCCTTCCTGTTGCCTGTGTTGCCAGTGACCCATTAGTACCTTCCCGCGACCCCGGTAGGCATCGGCCCTAGTGGACCCCTACATTTGTGCTGACGACATCTCTTTGAGGCGCGCGTGGAATACGACGCGCCGTCGAACCAGGCCTGGTCCTTATCGGACGGTGAGCTACCCATTGCTCACCGTCCGCAAGCCCGCGCCTACGGTGGTCGGAAATCCGCCCGGGATTCCCGACGCCCAGGGCGTCTCCTGCGGCGGCTAGGGGTGAGAGGGCGTGAAATTTGCCTTTCCCTCAACCGTCCCGCCTCCTCCTTCGCGAGCATTGCTGCTTCGTAGAAGGAGGTGACGGCTGCCCATGCCCTCTCGCTCCGTACCATGGCCTGAACCAGGGCCGGACGCGAGAGATCTCTGCCGCCAATCGCGTCCACGAGGACACGGTGGTGTTCTGCCCAAGCCGGGCAGACCTTCACCGTATGCTCCACCGTGTCCTCCGGGCGATCCACACTGTGGTGACACCCGGGCGTTTCCTCCCGCCTTATTCGACACAGGAACCTCCCGAAGCTGCCGTGTCCGGTGAGGACCTGCGTCAGGCGGAAGGTGAGGACGCCGTGGCGCCTTTCTGGCCAATCCTCAAAGAGGGGACTTATCACCGCAATCGTGGCGTGCCCAGCACTGGGTTGCGACAACCGTACTCTCCATGTCGCCATGAGATCCGGCGGAGCTCCGTCCGATGTGCCGCGATTTCTCGCGGCAGCGGACTTACGCCCCGGCGTTTTGCCTCATCGCGCCACTCCCAAACGTTCGACGCACTGCTTAGCCCCGAGAGTTGAAATTACAACAGTGTGTTTTTTTGACGAGAGTTGAAAATTCAGTGCGAGACAAAATCCCGCTGCGATAATTTACGCCCGTGGAAACGGGGGCTTACGTAGGTATCGCAACGTGGAGGCTATTAAAGCGCTGACAAGACCCAATTGACCAAAATAGGCCTCTCTTAAGAAAAAAAATTGCCAAATCTGTGTAGTTTGTGATAGCGGAAAAAATATATGTTAATTTTGAACATATTTCCCAGAACTTGGTTGTTACCAAATCACGTTTTGAAAAAAATCTCGATACAACTAACCTCATATCTGGAGTTTACCGAGTATATCTGAAGTGGACCGTGGTTTAGGTGTTGTCAGCGTCTTAAAGTTTGCACACAAGTTTAAAGGATACAAAAAAAAACCGACGCGGGATTTCTTAAGAATTTATTGAAAAAGGAACTACACTCTATACACACGGAGAAGACATACAGAGAAGTAATGAGATTTTACTTAAGGCGTGTTACACATGTTTTTAGGGTTCCGTTGTAAACAAGGAACCCTTATAGTTTCGCCATATCCGTCTGTCTGTCTATCCCTACTGTAGCTCAGAGACGCTTAGTACTATAAAGCTGTAATTTAGCATAGGTATACGCTGTCAATGTGCTAAAATAAAATCATGAAAAAAAAAATGCGTTTTTTGCCCTTGCACACGTAATGTGGGGATAATATTTTTTTTCTCGTCTACCCTATGGTGTGGGGTATAGTTGGATAGGTCGTTTAAAAATATTGTGGGTTTGTGAACATCACTTCTCGATTCAAGGATCCGCTTCCGTATTATTAAGCATTAAAATGCAAATATTTGTTAGAGTCAAGTGGGGGGCTTGAATCCCCTGCCAGCTAAATGGTTGTTTATGGAGATGTAAAAAAATTCATGGCAGGTATAATGAAATTGAAAGGGAAACTATCACAGCTAAGTGGGCTTTACAAGTTAACGAGTAATAGTCGACCAACTTAAATTAGCAGTTGGAGAATTGACCGTGGCATATATCGACGTATGGGAGAACATGTTTTTCAACTACAATGTTAAGTTTGGTTTTGGGATAAATCCATCTCAACTTCCCAATTACAGAATCCTTCATTGTGCGTGGTTCGACACGCACCTGGCCGGTTTTTTGTTTAACAAATACCTACTGCTGAACAAGTGTGCAATCACACCTGAACGAACTGCACTTAAGCTATTCCGCGAACGGTACCTATACATACAAACTTTTCGTGGTACCGTGTGGAGCAAGTCCTGCAATTTTATGAATATTTGTACTATGAGCTCACTCAGTCTATGAACCCTATAGGCACTCCGCGTGAAATCTATAAACATTACTAAGCCCGTACTTTGACTAGCGTTATTCCTGTCACTGACGCACATCTGTCAAACTTCAAGTGCAAGATAAAGACGGGAACATTTATAAAGGACATAACACGACCTTTATTTAACTACGCGATTTCCCTAAATCGGGATGTTGTAATAAGCGAAAGGGAGAAAGGGTCCCTATTAAAAGAATATCGTGTAGTTGTAAATGGAGTTTCAGCAAACTTTTAGGTCTTGGCCTAAAAGCCTTATTATACTACGCGATAATCAGGGACCCTTTCCCTAAATCGGGATGGCATAATAAGAGAAAGGGAGGAAGGGTCCTTATTAAAAAAAACACATCGACTAAATATCGGGCCATTAGTATCGTGTAATGTAGCGGAGTCACACTTTTTTTTTGGGTGGGAAATCTTCAAATAAGTTCTCCCGCTCTGGACGGAGCGGTGTGTCAGACTCTTACTGACTAAAACCCACCCGTATTCATTCCGTTGCCTGTGTTCCCAGCGGCCTCGGTAACCCTTTAGTACCTGCCCGCGACCTCGGCAGGCATCGGCCCTAGTGGACCCCTATACTTGTGCTGACGACATCTCTTTGAGACGCGCGTAGAATACAACGCGCCGTCGACCCGGGCCTGGTCCTTACCGGACAGTGAGCTACCCATTGCTCACCGTCCGCAAGCCCACGTCTACGGTGGCTGGAAATCCGCCCTGGATTCCCGACGCAACGGCCGCTACGCGTAACGTCCGTTTATGGCCTTATTGTATTTTTTAAGGTGCATTTTTTTCTCGGATCAGTCGCGTGGCAACCGTTAACCTAAGTACAGTAAGTTGCAACGTTAGAAGTGCCTGTGATGTCAATAGTTCTGTTACCACCTTGCTGAATGGCTTACGTTTTCCTGTCATCATTTGTATCGTTACGAGAGAAGCATTACGTGGATTTTTCCATTTGGCTTGGCGTGGCTTATAAATTTCGGTTTCAATTTAATATTACAGATTATGCTGGAAATAACCAGGTAATCTGAAAATATCAAAGGCTAAGAATGTGTTGAAAAAAAAATATGTGAATAGGTACAACATCAGGCTTTGAACTAAATAACGTAAAATAATTTGTATGTGAGATGAGATTTACATTATGCATTTATCATACAAGGAGATGTAGAAACAATATAAGATTACGTGAAATAAGATTACGGGTTATCTTATTTCCTTGCTCTTACGTTTGAGCACTTCTAGCTTAAAAAGAAACTGAGAATATTCTAAAAAATGCACGTCATAATATTTGACGTTTTCAGGGGTTTTGAGTTCATCATCAGAATTATTATTTTAACTTAAGCTTCGCACGTTTTTTACGACTTAAAAATACATCGTGAAAAACAAAAAGAACTGTCCTAGAAAAACCTGTACTTAGCGATTAGCTAGATTGATCCGTGCACGGTGCACTCACAAAGCGCTTCACCCGCCGACCACGACGGACAATACACATAAATATACAACTTCCCGACATAAATCGTCGGGCAGTAGCCCACCACACACAACACCCGTCTGGTCGGAGGATCCCCTTTTCTATGGAGGATGAGGGAACTATCTACCTATCTGGCAGTCACTCGCAAAACCCAAAGGTTTTCTACTGCCTTGCTAAACTTAGAGAGAAAATTGAAATGTTTCATTTACCTGTAATTTTATTGGCACATTTCAAACCCAGCAATGTTGCTTGAAGGCAGAAATAGTTACCTATGTTGGTAGCACTTCAACGTACGTGCTGCAGCTGAGTAGGTTGTATCTCTACATGTTTGTTATGCTTAGGCAGTGCGCACACCAGCGTCAATACAGTTTTGTGAGCCATAAACTGTTGGATCAGAAGATCACTGATTGATAGACATGCTATAATTCCGTTTGTCTTTTGTTTAAATTTTATTACTGTAATTAGGCTGACAGATCGAGGTGTCGGCGCGGGTGGTGGCGGAGAGTTAACAGTAATTGTACTATCTGACACCATCATTTTCTTGCCCTTACGCCAATTTAAATGGGGTCGGCGCATGTCCTTTAGCCATATTATCTTTCACACAGTCCATCCATCGTTTATTTGGTTTTTCCCCTACTCTTATATTCATCCACATTCATACTCAAAACTTTTCTCACGACTGTTTCCTCATTTCTGAACCATGACAATTGTGCTGTCTCATATATGCAGCCAAGCATAAGCATAAGTTCCCCGACTACATCGCTGATCAAAGTTCTTGAATCAACGCTAGTCCTGCTCAACAAGGGCGTATAAACTAATTAATTAGCATTTGGAAATAATGTTGGAGCTGCTGAAGATTTTAAAAACTATCTTTGCATTGTATACATTAAATATCTTAAACTCCAACTCAAACTCAAATAATTTTAAATTTCAAATAAACCAAATACAGGCACTTTTGAATTGTCAAGGGGTCGGTCAGTCAGTAAGATATAGCTAGTTGCCCATTCCAAAGCGTAGTAGGTTCCTATCGAGGAGAACGGGCAAGAAACTCCACGAACACTCTTTTAAATTAAAATATGGTTACAAAAATATTGGATACATCATTGATGTTGAAATTATAAATGTGAGAACAAAGTAGAAAGACGTTCACGTTAAAAGTGTCCGTAATAAAAAGATAAAATCAAAAGAAATTGAAAAATTAAAATAAGACGTGGCAGCTAAGAAATGACCAGTCCCTACTGACTGCGCCCGTTCACGAACATGACGCATGGATCAGCACCATTCAGCTGAACCATTTTGAAGGGAACTTAATGATCCAACACACACGCCACCATTTGAGTAAGCATGCAGCCGCCAAGGCACATTCAAGTCAATTAAAAACGTACCCAGTAAATGGTAGCTTTATAGTAGGCAATTATACAATAGGTACTAAGAGATTCAATTTATACAATGCAAAGATAGTCTTTATGATCTTCAGCAGCTTAGTATTTCATAATTGCATAGCACACACATGGTTTGCCCTTCTAGCAAACCTTAGGTTTCAGTTACGTTTCCTAGAAGAGCGGTTGCCGTCACATAATATCCGCAATTTACCGTCGAATGACGTCACTGAAAAGTTATTTACGAAAGTAAGTTGGTGTGCTTTCATAGAGAGCGTTTTTTGACAACGTAGTTATACCCCGGTGCCATAATTTTCATGACCACCATCACTGCGGTGTGCGTGTGGATGGAGTGCTCCTTTTTAAAAGTCAATTATATTTTGAATTCAAGGAAGAATTTAGGAAATAATTATGAAAACTTCACGGTGAAGATAAAATAAAAATGTTAAATCTATGGTGAGAAAGTCGTGGTCAATTATCTAGAACACTCAATCTGCTAACCTGAGAAAATACTGTAACTCGTGTCTCAAAATATTCTAGATATAAGTATGTTTCACATTTTTATGTGGAACTATTGTACTGAATTTGCGAAAAGTATTTACAAATATTCAATTGATTTAAACGGTTTATTTGGATATTATAAAACACTGCGACCGTTATGTGGCGGCCACCGCTGTCGTAGGAAACCATAGCTTAACCCAATAGTCTGCTTACAGACAGTCTTGACTCAGGTCTGAACATAGCTTTACTTGCTTAGCAAACGGTAACTGGCACACAAATAAAAGAAGATAATACCACGTGAATGCGGAAAATAATGAAAACGTAATACGTGTCGTTTTTAAATAGAAAACAGTACATATTAGTGAGTCCCTTAGAAACAAATTTAAGGAAATTGATGTACTAACACTCTGCCTTATCTTTAGATAAGATAAGATAGATAAGATAAGTCTTTATTTGCCTTAAACATGGTATAAAGTTGTTACAGTCAGATATTAATCTAAAGTCCGCATGTTTAGCTATACAGGATATTTGTATCAATTGCATGCAAAATAATAATTATAAGTAAATTTAAAGTACAATGTCACAGATACAAGGTTAATACAATAATAATAGTTTTCGCAATGACATAAGTTCAGAAATTATAGATTATTGTTAAGTAAATCTTTAATGTCATAAAACATGTGTTCTTTCAACCATTTCAATAATTTGTTTCTAAATGAGTTAATATTAAATAACAATTTTAATTCTTTGGGTATTTTGTTATAAATGCGTATACACATGACTAGGAAACTTTTTGCGTACTTGGCTGATTTAGGAGTATCCTGCAACACAAGTCTGCATGGATCTCTATTTCGAGAATTCAATTGATAGGCTCTTTTGAACAATCCCTTATTATTATAAACATAATTACAAATTTCAAAAATGTACAGTGACGGAAGTGGTAATATACCTAGCTTTTTAAAGAACGGTCTACATGACTCGTCAGGACGGATACCACAAATGGCTCTAATGCATTTCTTTTGCGCAATAAATGCTCTGTGTCTATCTGTACTGTTACCCCAAAGGATAAGCCCGTATCGTAAGATAGATTCTATGTAGGCGTGATATGCTGTAATTGCTGTTTTTTTATTGGTTATGTTCTTTATTTGTCTGAGAGCATACACAAACTTATTAATCCTACTGCACAAACTATCCAAATGTACTTTCCAATTCAGATCTTGGTCTAAGAGTACTCCTAAGAATTTAGTTTGTGGAACTTCTTTTAACCTGTTTATATCTTAGAAGGTATTTTGTATACTTGCAAAAACTTAAGACTTTTCAAAATAAGAAGCGATTTCCATAATATAAATACACGTAGTAAACATGAAATTGTGATATCCAAATTAAGATTATCAAAACCAAGCAAATCATGTCTTATCCGGTTTTATACCAAGTTGCCAAAGTCGGTTACAGAACATAGCGATGGATAGTTAAAAAACCACATCAAAAGTGTCCATGAAAGCATTACAGATTAAAGACTACGTTGAAGACAAGGAAGTTTGTCAATAATTCCTTTTGCACATGTGGCTTTCCTGCTACCTCATGAACAGCATAACTATGTAAATACTCGTATCTAATAACTGCTCCCTAATTACGATGTTCATTTTTTACATACTATAAAAATGAATTGCTGTTCGTTAGTCTCGCTAAAACTCAGAAACGGCTGGACCGACTTGAATATTTTTTTTGTCTTGTTCGCTCAGGGGTAGTTTAAGAAGAAAAATAATAGCGGAAAACCTAAAGAAAAGCTAAAAAAGATACGATACTCCGTGTGCATAATTTCTGAGCAGCAAATCTATCAAACAGTACTAGGATTGCATGAATTCACAAAGTACTTGGATCATTAGTAATAGGATTTGTATGAAATAGTTTAGGTAGGTAGGCAGGTAGGGTAAGTAGGGTAGGTAGGTAGGGTAGGGTAGATACTTAGTGCTACCCGTGCGGAGCCGGGCCGGGTAAAGCTAGTCCATGGTATTTTCTTTTCATTATTTGACATTACATACTGTAGAGTGATTCAAATAAAGAAAACATTTACCACATTCCATACGTATAATTTCGCACAAAAATATAAAAACAAACCAAAACTAAAGAATCGTATAAAAACGTAAATTAGAAATCACATGGATTCCTGATGCTAAAACTGATGTTGGGGTAAAATTAGATTTCACGGACTAGATTTAAAACTTAAACGCACGAGTTTAAAACAGAATGCTTCTATATACCTACGTTCTACCGCAATGGTTGCAACCAGGCCTCGAAGATACGCTTCAAAGATGGGGTTAAAAGTAATCCCAAAACCCGTGGTGCTAAGCTCTAAACCGTGGTCGTGGTACAGACTTAATAAGGAAAAGACTAACTAAAACTGACGCGCATCAGAAACTAACAAGTTTAAGCCATATTACAATGGAGAATATAGTAATAAAAGCAATTATCTGGATCACAATTCCGAAGCGATATAGCATTTATGTCTCTGGAACCTTTATAACCCGTGGAGGGTTACAAAGATTCCGGTTGTTAGTTCCGGGTTATGATCTGCATGTCGATTGTGTAAAAATCTCACCGTGAAAACTCGCGTCGAGTGAGCTGTCAGTGTCATCTCACTGATGCTAGGGAGTGACCAAGCATTACATTTATAATCATAATCGAGATTTTAATAATATTTTGATACTAATTCTATTGATCATTTTATATTATTTCTAAACTAGTATTTAAGTGTTGAAACGTTACTATTTAGGGTTTTTTTTTTTTAATAAAATAGCAAAACAGAAATTCAGTCAGAAACTCAATTTTGTTTTTTTATTCGAAAATGTTTATTAATTTTCGCAGCCGCCATCTTGCTTTTAAATTTGACCTCACTATCGGTTTTAACACCCCCGAAAACCATGAAAACGACACCCATGATGAAAAATCTGAACATTTTCGCAGCCGCCATCTTGCTCTTTAATTTTGACCTAACTATCGGCTTTAACACCCCCGAAAACCATGAAAACGACACTCATGATGAAAAATCTGAACATTTTCGCAGCCGCCATCTTGCTTTATAGATTTGACCTCACTATCGGCTTTAACGCCCCTGAAAACCACGAAAACGACACCCATGATGAAAAATCTGAACATTTTCACAGCCGCCATCTTGCTTTTTAATTTTGACCACACTATCGGCTATATCACCTCCGAAAACCATGAAAACGACACCCATGATGAAAAATCTGAATATTTTCGCAGCCGCCATCTTGCTTTATAGATTTGACCTCACTATCGGCTTTAACACCCCCGAAAACCATAAAAACGACACCCATGATGAAAAATCTAAACATTTTCGCAGCCGCTATATTGCTTTTTAATTTTGACCTCACTATCGGCTATATTACCCCCGAAAACCATGAAAACGACACCCTTGATGAAAAATATTTGTAGCTGCCATCATGGATTTTGATACAAAGGTAGTAAAACCAAACTCCACCCCTAAGACGACCCACTGACCCCAAATTTTTATTTTTCGCGCATTTCAAAATAAAAAAACGGCAAATTAAAATTTAAAAAAAAACTCATCTTGGTATTAATAACAGCGCGCAAGCGCGGTGTTATCTTATCACTTCACCCGATTCTCGTAACCATAGTAACCACCCACGCCGAAGTGAAGCGGCTAGGTGAAGTGAGTCGGTAAGCGCGACGCGCGAGTGTCGTGATCTTATCACTTCACTCGATTCTCGTTGCCATAGCAACATCACTTCACTTAGGCTGATGTGAGCCTAGCCGGCCGGTGCGCGCGCTGCGCGAGTGTCAGTTGAACTGTTGAATTTTGTTATAGTATTGATGACGGTGATTTTATGAATATTATTTTATTATTTATATTGGCAACGCGTAGGTCGGTATAAATTTACCTACCTAAACTAAAGTATTAGAAAGGTACTTATTATTACTTGATTTATTAAATAATCCGCACGTTTTTTATTCAAATGACACAGACACATATCGTTTAGTTAGGTTTCCACATAGGTTGTGAGGGGATAAATTCTATGGTCCGTCAGCCAGGCACACTTTTAGCACTCGATCACTTGACACACTCGGTTATCTCTTCTTATTGAATAGATTTGGGTAATAACTATTACTAGGTTAATAGTCTTTACTCGACTCAATCCACTATCGCTTCTTCAAAACACACCGCGTTTGGGTCATGTGATTGCGTTTATTTAATCAGTTAACTGATTATGATCAATAGAATTAGCATAAAAATATTTTTAATATCTCGATTATGATTATTAATGTAATCCTTGGTCCATCCCTAGTATCAGGTGGGGTGACACTGACAGTTCACTCCACGTTCACTTCACTTAAGTTTAATGGGGGCTGATTCCTCATCATCGCTCCGACTGGAAGGTCATATTCAGCCAGGCGTAGTTTTCTCTCCAGGAACTGTCCTAGAGATAAAACTATGCCTGGCTCGATAGAGCAAACGAAGACAAACGTCTCTAGTCCAGTTAGACTAAAATCACAACTTGACTATGTCATTTTGAATTAAATTTTGACATTGTAATTTCTTTCATTGCTGTTTTTTTTTGTGTTGTTTGGATATGGTTTTTATTGTTGCCCAGTGCGATTAATTTTGTACGCCAAAAATGGCAAAACATGTAGCTACCTCATATTCATTATAAGACCTGTATACTGTACTCATGTTTTACAAATAAATATATCTTATCTTATAACACAGGCAGAGCACTAGTAGTATCACGTGAAGAAAATTTGGTGTTGGTGTTCAAAAAATATGATCTTTCAGTCGGAGCGATGATGAGGAATCAGCCCCCAGACAATTTTTTTTTAAATTTTTATTCTGACATACTCGTCAGAATAAAAAACTTCAAAATAAAAAAAAAATCTTTCTACTGAAAGAATTTTGAAAAATTCGAACATTCAAAAGAAAAACATAATGTCAGGATCGAACACGCAAATTAGGTTATGGTTACATAGAGGATAAATACCAAAAAAACAATATTGTATAATTAGTAATTTTACAATACCTACAATTTTAATTTCATCGAAATAGATGAAATCCATTAATAAATATTAGTGGCGTTTATAGACAGGATATGAATTCAGGTTTGTTACAGTTGTAATAGCAATCATGTCATTTGTTTTAAATAAATTTGTATTATTTTATTGATATTTTATAAAGATTCTTTTATATTTTGTGAATGTCAGAACGTTATAGGCTTAAAGGCTGTAGATTTGTAGATCATTTTCTATTTTGTTAAGTATCTGGTACTTCTTGACATGCCTGCACTGTCCTCCCCTCTACCCATTACACTAATTAGAGAACATTGTAAAAGCCAATTATTTTTAAAAGAACAACCGTGGAGTTTCTGGCTGGCTCTTCTCCATAGAAAACGACCAATTGGAACCGTGCACCTAACTTCTGACGTTTCTTATGTACCCCTGTAGGTTTATGTGAAATAAAATATTTTGATTTTGATAACGGTACGATATACTAGCGCAAGTTGAGACTTACACAAGTTTGCGTGACACCGAACGGCTTGGATACTTGTGCATCCCACACACGTTACTTGTGCAAGTCCAATTTTGCGCAAGGGCCTATATCGTAACGTGTATGGCTTGCACTACTGTTCTAATCTTCAATATTATTTCCTGTAGCTAGCTCTAATTTGCGGTTTTGTTGGATTCAGATTAGTAATATTAATAGAGACAAAGAGAAGCTTTATCTTTTGGTAACTAATAACTTAATCCTCTTTTGTAGTCTTTGTGTAGCTGGAAATACTGTTTTTATTTTATTTCACCTCATCTCATTTAAGGTCTTAAAATAAACCATAAGTCTATGAAACGAGAAACCAAAAGAAAGAAGTAAGATTGCTCACAATAAAATTAATATAGGAATGACAAAAAAACCCAACTATGTTGGGGTCGGCCAGTTTAACCGGATACAACTGAATTATTGTTTGGGAGCCTTTACTTGCATTTAAGACTTTATTTACTTAAGGCATTTATTTACTCGGATAAAAGCTTCTATTTATAATTCTTCTAATTTATACATGTTATACATTGAAGTAAGTGAGCAGTGGTGGCCCAGTGGTAACGGCCTCGACTTACGAGTTGTACGTCGTAGGTTCGAACCCGGACAGGCGCTTTACTTTGTGTAAATTATTTCATCACCACTGCTCTCAAAAACGGTGAAGGAAAACATCGTGAGGAAACCGGCATGTCCTAGAACCAAAAATTCGAAGACATGTGACATCTACCAACCCGCACTGAGCCCGCGTGGTGGATTACGGCCCACTCACTCTTGCAGAGAGGAGGCCTGTGTCCCAGCAGTGGGAACATTATAGGCTGATTATGTATGATTATGTATACATTGAAGTTGCTTTTTATGTCCGTCTGTGTGACCGCGTCTTCTAAACTACGCAACGGATTTTGATGCGGATTCCAAAACCATTTAGATTATTTTTTTCGGAACGTTTACGTGTATAGTTCATTAAGGCGCAGAATTTATGATTTTGCCTTTTAAATCTGTTATTACGCCTTCATTATAATGCAACGAAGTAGTGCAAATATGTTAAATGTTAAATAATATGTTAAACCAGAACGCATACATATCAATTCAATCAATCATTCTAAATGTGAACATTTAAGTTTTGTAGTAAACTACTATATTTAAGAAATAAACTCAGGAATGTCTACCCAAAGCGTAAAAAACGATATTACTTTCAAACTACATAAGATATTTTCATGATTTTTTTTGATTGATCAGACTATTTTCATTATATCTATATCTGATTTTTCGTTTTGAAGCAGTGTCGGTTCGCTAGTTGATCAATAAAATAATCCATATGCCACTATCCGGATCATTTTTTAGCACGGTGCCAATTTTCGTTAAAATCGGTTCAGTAGTTGAGTCGTCATAGAAGTAACAAACAATCAGACACATTTTCGGCCTCATGTTAAAATAAAGTAATGGATAATTAGACTGAAATATGTAATATTCAAATTACAGAAAGCTTTACCACATACATATATTAACAAGTAGGTTAATAATGATTACGTACCTTCTACATAATTTATACGTGTGAGGGCAAAACACGAGTTACCACAGTGTAACTAAATCCCCGTATATCAATTGAGTGGTTCATCGCCTTTGATATTGACGACCTCTAGACTTGACAACAACCACGTTCAGTTGTTTGTGTCAGCCATTTTTTTCTAAAGACTGCTTTGTGCTCGGCTTCCATTACAAATGAATTCTGATTATTTTAAAATGTGTGATCGAATTACTAGACTAATCTTGACCAAAACCACATTTGCTTGTTTTGTCATCGTATTATTTTTAAAGAATGAATTGTGCTCGGCTTCCATTAGTACAAATGAAAGGCTGAATATTTTAAAATATGTGATTGAATTACATAGAATTATAGAACAGTGGTGGCCCAGTGGTAACGGCTGTGACTTACGAGTTGTAGGTCGTAGGTTCGAACCTAGACAGGCGCTTTACTTTGTGTAAGTTATTTCATCACCACTGCTCTCAAAACGGTGAAGGAAAACATCGTGAGGAAACCGGCATGTCCTATGAATGAATGAATGAAATGCATCGACCCCAGCGTGGTTAAACCAGACTCGATTGCTCGAATGAACCCAAGGATTCGCACTAGTCCCTGGAGCCTCATGTTTCATGGGACTACAGAGACCATTGCATATCAAAGAGTAGACCGGGGGGCGCGGTAATGGTCAGGAAGACGTGCCCTTAGGATAGAAAGGGTTATTAGAGCCTACCGGATATGCATCCTTGAGCAAGCAATGGAATAGTGGAGAGACGGGTAATTTATCTATGGGGGGCATCTTTTAACAACGTCGCCACTAGGGTTGGCTCAGGTCCAGTTGCTTGAAGAAGAGAACGCCATCAGCGTCCCAGAGGTGACACAAACAGAGATGGGGGCAGCCGTGACGCGGCTCCGAGCCAAGAACGTGGCTCCGGGGCCCGACGGGATCCACGGCCAAGCGCTTGCCCTCGCTCTGAAGGAGCTAGAGCCCCACTTGAGAGGACTCTACACAGCGTGCCTTGAGCAGGGCCAGTTTCCTACTTTGTGGAAATCTGGTCGTCTGGTCCTGCTCAGGAAGGCGGGGCGCCCTGCGGACTCACCGTCCGGGTACAGGCCCATAGTGTTGCTAGACGAGGTGGGTAAGATGTTTGAGCGGATAATCGCTGCCCGCCTCGTCGGCCACTTGTGCGGAGAGGGGCCTGACCTGGCCGAGAGCCAGTTCGGCTTTCGGCACGGGCGCTCCACCATCCACGCGATTTCGCGGGTGAGAGTCCTGGCGGAGGAAGCGGTGTCCCGGGGCGGGGTGATGTTGGCGGTGTCCTTGGACATCTCCAACGCCTTCAACACCCTGCCCTGGAGCTGTATTCGGGAGGCACTGCGTTACCATCGGGTGCCTTCCTACCTCCGCCGCATCGTCGGGGCTTATTTGGCGGAGAGGTGTGTCACCTACACGTGATGGCGGAAACCAGCGCCGCATGTCGTGCGGTGTTCCACAGGGCTCGGTCGTAGGACCGCTCCTGTGGAACATCGGGTACGACTGGGTGCTGCGGGGCGAGCTCCAGCCGGGCGTGGACCTGACGTGTTATGCGGACGACACACTGGTCACGGCCCGGGGGAGCTCGTACCGGGAGGCAGCGTTGCTAGCGACGGCTGCGGTCTCACAGGTGGTGAGTCGCATACGTCGCCTAGGGCTGGAGGTTGCCCTCAACAAGTCGGAGGCCTTGATCTTTCATGGCCCCCGGCGGGCGCCGCCGCCGGGATCACACATCATGGTCGGGGGGGCTCAAATCGCTGTCGAGTCCACCATGAAGTACCTAGGATTGGTGCTCGACAGCCGGTGGGATTTTGGCCCCCACTTCCGGCGGCTGGCGCCCAAGTTGTTGGGCGCGGCTGGGGCGTTGTCAACGCTGCTTCCCAATCTGGGGGGCCCGAGCGCCGCCTGTAGGCGGCTCTACGTGGGGATCGTGCGATCGATGGCCCTTTACGGGGCTCCGATCTGGGCGGCTGACCTGACGGCCGGAAGCATCGCAGTCCTGCGGAAGCCGCAGAGAGCGATGGCCGTCAGAGTCATCAGGGGATATCGCACGATCTCCTTCGAGGCGGCTTGCGTACTGGCCGGATCCCCGCCCTGGGACCTCGAGGCGAAAGTACTCGCGTCGCTGTACCAGTGGCGCGAGGAAGCGAGGGCGCGGGGCGAGTGGCTTATGCAGCGACATATGGAGCTGCGTCGGTCACAGCTCCGCGCAGCCCTGGTGGCGGAATGGCGGGACAGGCTTACACGTCCTACCGCCGGCCTCGCCACCATCGAGGCGGTCCGGCCAGTGCTCGAGCCCTGGCTCGGGAGGAGGCACGGCTCCCTGTCGTTTCGGGTGACGCAGGTGCTCTAGGGGCATGGTTGCTTCGGGAAGTACCTGTGCCGCATAAACAGGGAGCCGGACGCCCGGTGTCACCACTGCATCGACTGTCGGGAGGACACGGCGCGGCATACGCTGGCAGAGTGTGCCGCTTGGGAGGAGCCACGCCGTGCCCTCATCTCAGGAGTGGGCAGTGACCTGTCGCTGCCGGCCGTGGTCGAGGCGATGGTCGGCAGCGAGGAGACCTGGGACGCGGTGGTATCCTTCTACGAAACAGTCGTGTCGCAGAAGGAGGCTGCGGAACGGGAGCGGGAGATCTCTTCCGCTCACCCGGCCCGCAGCAGGCGCACCGGGCGTCGGCAGAGGGCAGACAACGCCCTCTTCCGGCCCCCCTAAATGGGTCCAGGGACGGCGGACTTGGGGACGTCCGCCGCCCCCCATCACACTGGACCCGAGGTGGCGGCGCGTAGTGTTCCACGCGCGCCCCTTTCAGACGTTGTGGGGGGGGTTTAAACACCTCACCCCCCCCAGACTTGAGGTGGCCCGCAGAGGCGGGCCGGCACTAGCTGGGGATCGTGGAAGTCGCATTAGATCCCATGATCCCCGGTGCAAGTGTGGGACGGGAACACCGGGGTGGTTTTTAGTCAGTAAGAGTCTGACAGACCCCTCTGCCTACCCCAGGGCGGAGGACATCCATGAGGATTTTCCACCCCGGCAAAAACAAAAAAAAAAAAGGTCCAGTTGCTTTCTCGACTCTTTTCTGTGTCACTGCTATGTTGTGTTGCACGTTGCTGTTTCCAATGTCTTCATCTGAGGTCTCGCTACTATCCGTTTCTGATTTCTTGTAAATCATGCTAGCAGCCTTCCTGATCTTATCTCGATCTTCGGCCGTGTCCATCCAAAAGTTGATTTCCATTTCGAAGTACTTCATGTCCCGCTTTAGGTTGTCATTCCAAGTGTAAATAGGTCGGCCGACTTTCTTGGATTTGACCTTATACTGCATTGCTGCATGTAACAGATGTGGTTCGCAGCGCCTGTGCACATGTGCAAGATAGCACATTCTGTGGTTCTTGATGCGTTTGGTTACAGTTTTTCCGTCCAAGATTTCATGCATTTTCCTTTCCTTTGGTTTATTTCTAGCGTGGTTAATCAAGTCTCTCATGATAACTCTCTCATACCTTCTCAATCTTGACCTGTTAGCTTTAGTGAGTGCCGATACTTTCAAACCGTGTATAATACAGGGCACGATCACCATTCGATACCTGAGTCTGGCTAGTTTCCAATCCATCTTTGAGTTTGTTATGAATGGTAACAGTGATTTTGCGTTTCTAGTGGCCTGTTTGCAGCGTTTTTTAATTGTACTTTTCCTGCTTAATGCAGATGTTATGTGTGTGCCTAGGTATCGATAAATGATAAATAATTTATTTTCTGTAAGTAGGTTTGTACAAACACTTTTACACGTCAATCATATTTTTAAAATAAAGCTAGATGAGGTCGCCGTTTCCTATCTGACTACTCTGAGAAGAAAGGCCGAAACAAACCTCTGAGTTTGTTTGACACAGTCTCCTTTAAAGTCCAGACACATAGTCCTTTTGAAGAAAGAACCACACAGATTGAGTGGACCTGTCCAGTCAGTGCACGCATTTTGTCAGTAATCGTGCAGCTCAACTCAGAACTTAAGGAGCTCATCGATTCGACGAACAATACCAAAGAAAGAACATTTGGGTAGGCCGCATAAATTACTCAAACTGCCAGACCATGTTTAATACTAAATGAGAAAAAAAAACAACAAGGACCCACATAGGCTTCACATTCACAATAATTGAAAACAATATAATACTTTACAAGTAAATATTAAGTTCCAAACAGTATATTGAACTCCACAAAGTAAATATGTCAAAATGGTATATAAATAAAATAAAAGTTTCAGTATGCAATAATTGGAGCAGCTTAATCCCAAGCCTTTTTGTCCTCAATATAATCTTTAACGGTATAAAAGGCTTTCTGGCACAACTTACTTTTAATAAATGATTTGAATTTATTAAGGCTTAGATCTTGAACGTGACTTGGAAGTTTATTATAAAAACGTATACATTGACATCTGAATGAGCCACCTATTTTCTTGAGCCCTGTTGTAGGTACAACAAATTTGTGTTTGTTCCTAGTATTTATATTATGGATATCATTGTATTTTTTAAACAATTTTATATTTTGATGGGCATATAAAAGATTTTCAAAAATATACTGAGAGGGCACAGTCATTACATAAAACTCCTTAAATTTCTCTCTGAGAGAGTGTCTCAGACTTAATTTATAAATTGACCGAACAGCTCTTTTCTGCAAAACAAAGATCTGAATATCAGCGGCATTTCCCCACAACAGAATACCGTACGACATTACACTATGAAATTAGCTAAAGTACACTAAACGGGCTGTCTCTATATCAGTTAAATTACGAATTTTTCTAACAGCGTATGCTGCGGAGCTTAGCTATTTCAACAGTTTATCTGTATGTGGACCCCACTGAAGCTAAGCATCCAAAGTTAAGCCCAAGAATACTGTGCTATCTTCAGGGTTCAATTCTTTGCCCTTTATCAACACATTACTTTTCACCTGCCTAACGTGAGGTAGCGTAAACTTAATGCATTTGGTTTTTTTTTCATTAAGAAGTAAATTATTAACATTGAACCGGTGAACTACTTTTGAGATCGCACTATTAACATCGTCAGTAACCAGCTGCTGACGTTTAAGTTTAAACAAAAGTGAAGTGTCATCCGCAAACAACACTATATCATGATTATCCTTTATGAGGTATGGCAAATCATTAATGTAAATAAGAAACAAGAAAGAACCAAGAATTGAGCCCTGTGGGACTCCCATTGTTACTATAGATCCGGGAGATCTTTTCCCACTAACGTCAACGCTCTGAATCCTATTACTCAAGTATGAAGTAAGAAGACCCAGAGCGGTGTTCCGGATCCCGTAGTGGCGGAGTTTCCTGATTAACGTTTCGTGAAGAACGCAATCGAATGCCTTGGACAAATCACAAAAGATGCCCAATGCATCGCGTTTATCTTCCCATGCATTATAAATATGTTCAAAGTTCTTCAGTAGTCGAACGACCCCTTGTAAAACCGAACTGTTTATTGTGCAATAATTTATGTTTATTAAAAAAATCTTTGTAATTGGTCTAAAATTATTTTTTCAAAAATTTTACTAAAGGTAGGTAGTATTGAATTAGGTTGATGTACTACCTGATTTAAACAAAGGTATTATTTTACTATTTTTCATAAGGTCAGGAAACTTCCCACAGTCAATGCAATTATTAAAGATAAGAGATAAAGTAGGACCTACAATGTCAATAATTGACTTAACAACTTCTACAGAATTACCCCACAGATCTGCAGTCTTTTTTACATCTAAAGTGTGAAAGGTTTTAATTATATCTCTACAGGTAATATGTTCAAAATGAAATTCCGAATCGCAAACATTAACATTTTCCTTGAGCAAAGACTCAGCAACAGAAGGTGATGAGTTTAGGGATTTAGTAGTTGAAACGGGAATATCTGAAAAGAAATTTTCAAAGGCCGCGGCGACTTGCGAGTCTGATTTTATCATGTTGTCATTAATCGACAGGCTATAGTCATTATTTCGGTTACTAGACCTTCCCGTTTCACTATTAATAATATTCCAAGTAGTTACATTACTACTATTTTTAATCTTCGAACTCTAATGTCGCGGCTTGGCCATACAACAAACTTTTTTAAATAATTTTGAATAGTTTCTAACATATAAATTAAATTTAGCAGGGTTTTTGTATGCCCTTTCATTGTACGCTCATAAAGCCGTGTTCTACTTTTATGAATACCAATGGTAGCCCAATCACTGAAAGATGCGTTATTATTAATCGAGATAGTCTTAGGAATAAAAATGGAATGAAATTGTTTACAGTATATATTAAAGAAATCATCATATAGATGATTAGGAATCTCAAAAAAATCATATAGATGATCAGCAGGAATAGACAAAACTGGTAATTTATTAACGAGTTTAACTTTAAAAGCTTCCAAGCGACTTGCAGTTTTAGGGTTAACAATGATATCTTTTTTAGCAACTTTATTGTTTTGCACTTTATCACTGGTCAACACTGGTTTTGCCACATGAACTGTGATAGCTAATTTTGTTTTATCAATCTACCCTCATTATTAAATCACAGTTGTCAAAGGAAAATTAGCGTCATATTTGTTGTGATACGGTAATACTCATAACTAACTACGGCAGTAAATTAACAGAAACGCTTACAAGTAAATCGTTATAAAAATATTTGTCTTTGAATTTGAAAACTTTTTTGTGTTTAATAACCCTGTGAACATGTCGAGGAAGTGTAATAATGATCCTAACTCTTTTTTTTATGTCTGCGGAGAACTTACATTCAATAAACAACGATGAAATTTTACGAATCTTGTGTTGGAGTGTTATCACCAATGTTTTGGTTTTTCTGTCGCCCATCAAGACAAATCCTGGGCCCCTCATGTCTGTTGCATAACGTGTGTGAAAAATTTAACTGACTGGAAGAAAGGTGCACCTTACCTATGCCGTTTGCTGTACCCATGATATGGACTGAACAGCGAGATCACGTTTTAGATTGCTATTTTTGTCTCACTGACATAAAAGGTATAACGTGAGGAAATCGGCATGTCCTAGAACAAAAAATTTGAAGACATGTGTCATCTACCAACCCGCACTGGGTCCGCGTGGTGGATTACGGTCCACTCCCTCTCACAGAGAGGAGGCCTGTGTCCCAGCAGTGGAAACATTATAGGCTGATTATGTGTGATTAATTAATAAGAGTCATTATACTGAACGACTGGGAAATAATTGGCAGCATCGTGGTTGTAATGCAGATGCATTTTAGTATGAGCGTAACTGTCTCGATTGCAAGACAAGAGATAGTTTGGGATATCCCGTCATCACATTAGCCGGTAAAGTTATAAATTATTTACTACTTATTGTTTTTTCCTTGTTTATAATTTGCATTATCATAAGACAAACGGAATGTATGTGTATACGTATCGTATGTAATATACCGCTGCTTATCGCTTTGAGATAATCTTCCTAAATCAAATCACATTTTGATAATGTGTTCGGCAGCGCTTTGCCGAAGCGCAGTCGTTGGTCAACTGTTTTGAGTTAGTCTGTGGTATAATATTCTTCTTATAGCAAGATTAGACAAAAATAACAAATATACACACAAAAAAAAAAACAAACAAGAAGAATATAATAACACTTATTTAAAATGAAAACTGAACAGTTTTGCATTAAACTAAATAAACTTTTATGCGCATTGATGCCATTTTGCATTCTCTAGAAAGTAAATGCTAAAGATTTAGATATTATTTTGTTTCTTAGATGATACCTATGTTACACAATTTGTGACAAATTTTGTTACTAGCTGAAACTCATTCATCATTTCAGCCGAAAGAGATCCAATGCTGGACATAGCCCTCCTCCAGCACCGCCATTTCGACCGGTTTTGTGCTTCTCGCATTCAGCGTATTCCTGCGGCTTTCACAATGTCGTTGGGAACTCATTACCAAATACTAAATACATAATTCTTATGTATGACAATAAACAATATGACACCATTCGGTGTCATATTGTTTTGCTTAGTGTTAGCATCCTATTAACTTACATGTTTTTGAATACAAGATTTCTTTGTTCTAGAATTAAGTATGTAATTGACATATTATGAAATGAATCGGTAGGCACCTACTTAGGCATGTTTTTTCCCGAAACTGGGTGTCATACTCGTAATACTATGTTTAACAATTCATGAGTTTTATTGAAATTTCATGTAACGGTAGCCGGTTTTCTCGGCCAAGCAAAGCAAGTCAATAAAAAACTAAGTTTTTAAAAAACCGGCCAAGTGCGTGTTGGACCACGCACAATGAAGGGTTCCGTAAGGGGGAAGTTGGGATGAATTTATCCCAAAAACAAACTTAACATTGTAGTTGAAAAACTTGTTCTCCCATACATCGATATATGCCACGGTCAATACTCCAACTGCAAATTTAAGTTGGTCGACTATTACTCGTTGACTTGTAAAGCCCACTTAGCTGTGATAGTTTTCCTCTTAATTTCATTATATGTACTACTGCCATGAATTTTTCACATCTCCATAAACAATCATTTAGCTGGCAGGGGGGGGCACACTTGACTCTAGCAAAAATTAGCACTTTAATGCTTAATATTACGCAAACGGATCCTTGAATCGAAAGTGGTGTTCACAGACCCGCAATATATTTGAACGGCCTATCCAACCATTTGCCACACCACGGGGAAGACGAGAAAAACATATCATCCCCACATTACATGCAAGGTGATAAGCTAACAATTTTTTTTTCAAGATTTTATTTTAGCACTTTGACAGCGTGATTAATATGTATACCTATGCCAAATTACAGCTTTCTAGTACTAAGCGTCTCTGAGCTACAGCGGGGACAGACAGACAGATGGACATGGCGAAACTATAAGGGTTCTTTGTTTACGACGGAACCCTAAAAATCTCTCTTCATTTACTATAATACAATAAAGTCGGTCTTTAAATACAATTTTATCACACAGCGTCTTACACATAATTCCTACTTTGTTGTCACATCAATTAAGGACCAGACACTTTACGACGAAGAAAAAGATTAATTTCACTTACTTTGTTTTAAAAATACGTACCGAAGGACCAAAAAATATCGAAATACACTTTTACAACAGCACAATTTTCCAATTTAAAATTACAATTAATTTTAAAGTGAAAACAACACAATCACACACGTTCGTTGTTCAATAATGTATCTATGACGAATATTGATTATCATAATTACTGATTTAATGGAAGGATAGGACTGTTACTGATAACGTGGATACTTATTGAAAAGGAAGTCGATTAGATCTTAAATTGATTGTAGTGTTATATTTTGAATATATAGATAGTGATGATTTGTATTGAATCGATGATATCATTGTGTACATTTTTCGGACTATTACTAATGCTACTGCACAATCTATTTTAATTTTCAGCAAAATTGAGTAATTCAATTCGTAGTTCACACTACGACACAATGTCCATCCTTGGGAGGTACCTACCAAACTATCCCAAAAAAATAAAATGCACGCTGTCTCGCGGTCATAGATAGCGTGGTATTAAATTACAGTGATTTTTTTTTTTATATTGATAAAATATGATAAATGATTTATTTTCTGTAAGTAGGTTTGAACAAACACTTTTACACGTCAATCATATTTTTTTAAACTAGATGAGGTCGGCGTTTCCTATCTGACTACTCTGAGAAGAAAGGCCGAAACAAACTCAAGAGGTCACAGTCTTTTCTAAAGTCTAGACATAATCTAAATCAGATCATGTGAAGACCATGTCGATTGGTGTCTGAAATGGTCTTGCCATCTAATTTAAAATTGCGATTTATGGGAAAGTTTTGATGAAGTGCTAATGCTGCAGGCTTAGCATGACACTCTCTATTTCTTCGAAGAATAGACACGGCTCTTTCCATACAAAGTGACATTTCGTTTCTCCTTTTTTGACATCCCACCGTAGAAATCTTTCTACATAAAAAAGGACCTAGACAAAGATCGGTAGAAACGAAAGACAAGATGACAGATTGTAGAAGGATTTCTTCGGTGAAATGTCAAAAACTGAGAAACGAAATGTCACTTTGTATAGAAACAGCCGTGTCTATTCTTCGAAGACATAGAGAGTGTCATGCTAAGCCTGCTGGAAATAGTCGCGCGAGACCGACGCTAGATTGGTTGTGACACATTATTGTTCCATTTTTGATAGTTAGACTTAGTTTGTGACATTTCTCAGCACCAATATGGCTGTTATAAACTACTCAAAACAAAATAGGGCCCACGTCGAATCAGTCACTATTTTGGTTTAAATAAACTTATCTAAGTAGTTGTTGACAAAGTTATGCATTGAACCGTCAAGCTGACATGTTTAGGAGCCCTTATTAGATGTTTAATACGACAACATTCATATTGGTTTCAAGAGGGTAGCTAAAAAAGTGAAGTACTCGAAAAAAACATCGAATGCACAAATTCTCAGTCTGCACTAAACGCTGTTCCTGTGTTAGTTGTGATCACAATGCCTGGTTCTCGCCGACATATGGACATGCAAACCGCTGCAAGAGCAGTATCTTTGCTTCAAGAGGGACAGTCTCAGAGATCTGTGGCTATACACCTCGGTGTATCGCGACGAGCGATACGAAACGTTTGGGAACGGTATCAGGAGACCGGAAGTGTAGCTAGGAGACCTGGCTCAGGAAGAGTTAGGGCTACAACTGCCCAGGAAGACCGATACCTAAGGTTAACCGCACGTCGGGAGCGTACTGTAACCGCTCGGACTTTACAAACTCGACTACGGCAATCCACAGGGACGAGAGTCAGCGATCAAACCATTCGGAATCGGCTTCACGAAGATGGACAACGCTCCAGAGTACGTGCTATTCGACTGAAACTGACAGGCACGTATACAGAGGGGGGGATAGTTGGGATTTATCCCCCCCCGAAATCTGACTGAAAAAAAAAAACGTTTTAAGCCATCTGTTTATTTATTCGCTTGCGTGTTCTTTCAATAAGTAGGTAAAATAAAAATATAGATAGATCTTGATCTGATTATGTAAGCGACGTTACTAGTAGCGCCATCTAACCTATTTAGAGAGAAACCGAGAACGAAAACAGTAATGAACGACATCTATCGTCGAGTAGAAAAACTAATAGTAGAAAGATCATCGCGTTGAGTAGCGAAATATCGAGAAGCTTCCATAACTTTCTGCTATCAGCAGGCTTAGCACGAGCACTGTTTTGTGTGTAAGAATAGACAAAAATGACGTTCCGTGTAGAAAGTACGACGGCAGCAAAATCGAAAGAGTCAACTGCACTTTTTACGAAATTCACTCTTTTACATAATTCGACTCAGAATTCTAAGTTTTGTCATACGATTTTTTTTTTCTGTTTGATTCTCAATTTTTACTGATATTAAGTCACGTATATAAAGACAACTACATTTTTTTTCTGAAAGTGTCGAACACCGTATTTTGGAACAAAACATTATAATAGTAATATTGGCCTTCATCATTTCCTTGGTAATGCCCTATTAACAAAATGATGTAAAATAGGAGAAGATAGATTTGCTCTTCTATTAATTACCATAGTTTTGCGTTCAAAACGCTCTCCTGTGAAATCATGATTTTGTAGATAACCATATATACCTTGTGGCCGTCGACTAGAAAAGTGCAAATTGTCTTTACTACCTTAGACAACTGTCAGTTGTCAGTGTGATTTTGACAGTTGGGTATAGAAACTTTCTTCTGAAACAGTCTACATAAAAAAGGACCTAGACAAGCATCGTTAGAAACGAAAGACAAAGTGACAGATTGCAGAAGGATTTCTACAGTGCGATGTCAAAAATGGAGAATCGAAATGTCACTTTGTATAGAAAGAGCAGTGTCTATTCTTCGAAGAAATAGAGAGTGTCATGCTAAGCCTGCTGGTAGTAGATGGCGCAATATTCCACAGTGTTCCAGAATACGAAAATGTAGTATAAATACGGCGGGGGCGGGAGTCCGGGAACCTGCATGTCAGTTTATTTCGAGAGCGATTCAAGTGAGAATCGAGAGCGACAAGCGAGAAGAAAAGTGAAATACCTCTGCAATAGTGACAGTATAGTGCAATAGACCAGTTTATTTTGATATTGGTTTCAGTTTCATAGAGAGTAGAGTAAATTCCTTCCGACTTGGTTCACCTGATACTTTGCCCGTGCCGTGAAATAAAGGAAAAAAACTTCAAAACCACTGTTTTCATTGGATTCGCCAAATCGCCAGTCCGTTACGTACGTGAGATAGTGTTGGACAATTTTGGACCTGCAGACGTCATAATTTGTTGGACCGTTCGCCCTATCCATCACAGATTACTTAAATAAAGTAAAGTAATGTGTGAAATGTGAGTGCTTCTTGATTTGTGCTTGTTTGACGTACGTATATAAATTGCTGCTGCTAAAATGAAGAGAATTGACAAATTTTTCAAGCCAGTGGAAAAAAAAATTGTTACTACTAGCGAGGAAAAAACTACTCCAAGCATGGCTTCTGCTGTTGATAGTAGACAACTAGAAACAACTTCGTCAAAATTTACAGAAAAAAATGTGATTTCAGCCGAACCGGCTGGAAGATGTAGAGATGAAGGAGAATGTTCAACTTCAAAAACGTGCAGTTTAGATACAATGATTATAAGTGAAACTTTTCCTGATGTCGGCGTGGTTTCTAATGCCATATATAACACACAGTATCCTCCTCTTGTACTCACAGATGAACAGAAAAAAAATATTATTACACAGCCGTTTGTCCCAGATGCGTCATTTTCGTTTCCGGCTAGTAGCTTTGGAAAGAGGAAACTTAGATTTCGAAGAGAATGGATGGGATCATGGGAATGGTTAACATATTCGCCGAGGGGGAATGGTGTGTTCTGCAAATATTGCGTTGTCTTTTCATCAGGCACCGCTGGAAAAGGTTCCCACCAAACACTTGGAAGTTTTGTCAGCAAACCATTTGATAATTGGAAAGATGCAACAGAGAGATTTCGCGAACATTCTGCTGCTAAATATCACCAGTTTTCTAAGTTATGCGCAGAAAATTTCTTACGCGTAATGGATTCAGCAGCTATAGACGTTGCATCGCTGCTTAATGATCAAAGGCTCAAAGAAAAGGAAAGAAATAGAACAGCACTAAAACCTATAATCGAAACTATCATCTTCTGTGGAGAGCAAGAGTTGCCGCTTCGTGGAGACAAAGACAGTGGACCATTGACTTTAGAAAAGCCACTTGGTAAAGATGGAAAATTCAGGGCTCTGCTACGATACCGAGCAAGCTATGATAATATCCTGAAAGATCATATCATTACAACCCCTAAAAATGCAACGTATTTTAGCCCTATTATTCAAAATGAAATAATAGATACTTGCGGAAAGATAATTCAGAAAAAAGTTGTGACACAAATAAATAGTTCAGTGTTTCGCGATTCTTGGCGATGAAACTTTAGATGTGAGTGGAACTGAGCAATTGTCTTTATGTGCGAGATACGTTTATAAAGGTATTTTGAGGGAGGACTTTCTCAGTTTCATTGAAATACACGACCTAAGTGCCGAAAATATAAGTGCAGAAATTTTAAAGAAATGTCATGAGATTGGTTTGAATCTCGATAAACTAGTTGGTCAGGGGTATGACGGAGCTGCTACCATGGGAGGACACATCAGTGGTGTGCAGACGAGAATCAGAAAAGAATTTCCTAAGGCCACATACGTACATTGCTCAGTACATCGTCTGAACCTAGTTCTTTCAAAAGCTCTTTCAGTTCCCGAGGTGAGAAATTCAATAGGCGTTGTGAAGGAAGTCTGCAATTTACTTCGCAACAATGCAATGGCCGGGAAACAGTTCAAGGAAAATGTGGAAAAGCTCACACCAGAAAGTAAGAAAAAAAGACTGGTCGGCATGTGTGACACTAAATTTATAGAACGTCACTACTCTATAAATGTATTTGGTGAGTTACTCGAACCTATTGTCATTACATTAAGAGAACTATCCTACACAAACAGAACTGTCGCCCAAACTGCCTCTACACTCATAGCTGCGATGGAAAAGAGTAGTTTCTTGATTTCTCTAAAAACCTGTGAAAGATTTTTCAGTTATACTCTCCCACTGTCAGCATATTTGCAGAACCCTACACACGACCTGGCCTCTGCTATGAAATTTTCCGATGACATTATCGGAAAACTAAAAGAGATACGTGACGATGTTAACCCGGTATTCTCAGAAATATATAACGCATGCTGCAAAATAGCGGAAGATGTCTTGCAAATAGAAATTCAGCGTCCTCGAGTTACTGCCCACCAAACTGCACGAAGCAACCCTCCCAGCGATACTGCTGAAGAATACTTCAGAAGAACTATTTTTATACCGTGCTTGGACGATTTGATATCTGGCATGAATGATAGATTTGCGAATCAAAGAGAGCTGCTTTCTTCTTTAGAAATTATTCTTCCGAAAAATGTGGACGAGAGGAAAATAAGTGAATTAGAAAATATGAAAATTTATTGGGAAGAAAGTGTTGGAGAATCACTAATAAAAGCAGAGTACAGTATGTGGTGTGCCAAGTGGAAAAACACAGATAAGAAACCAGTCGAAATTATGGAAATTTTAGACACGTGTGACAAAGTTTTCTTTCCTACCATTAACAGGCTAATACATATTCTGGCCACCCTTCCGGTTTCAACGGCATCTGTGGAGCGGTCATTTTCATGCCTAAAGAGAATAAAATCCTTCCTAAGGAATAGAATGGCGGGCGAGAGGCTTACTGGTCTCGCTCTATTGTCTATTCATTCCGCTTTGGCGCCAGATCCTGATATGGTACTAGACGTAATGGCTGCCAGCGGAAACAGAAAAATACTTATATAATTATAGTATAGTACAGTGAAAATTATAGTACAGTGATTACAGCGATTTTCACACAGTTCACATGGTTGTTTCAATGTTTGTCCCCCCCCGAACCAAAAGTCTGGATACGTGCCTGGAAACTGACGAGGGCTCATGCTCGTGCAGCACGCTTGAGGTACGCCCGGGAACATTTGGAATGGACCATGGATAACTGGAGGAATGTGCTTTTTACGGACGAGTGTAAAGTGAAGTTTTACAGTGACGACAGACGGATACGCGTGTGGAGAAGAGAAGGTGAATGTTTTTCTGAACCATGCGTCCATGGAACAGACCGATTTGGGGGTCCCAGTGTTATGGTATGGGGTGGAATTAGCTTACACGGCAAAACAGAGCTGGTAATTCTAAATGAAGGTACCGTAACCGCCGCCAGTTACATAGAGCAAGTAATCCGGCCACATGTCATACCATTTTTACAAAGAGTGGGCAATATCTTTGTCTTTATGCATGACAATGCTCGCGCACACACAGCTCGCGCTACACAAAGAGCACTCTCTGAAGCCAATATCACCATTTTGCCATGGCCAGCCATGAGTCCCGACCTCAACCCCATTGAACATTTATGGGATCAGCTCAAAAGACGCCTGAAAGAACATTTCAGTGATGTGAACAGCCAGCAGGAGCTCATTAACGCCCTGAAAGTCTGTTGGGAGGAAATACCGGAATTAAACGTGACTCACTTGATTGAAAGTGTCCCAGATAGGCTCAAAGAGTGCATACAGAGCAGAGGAGGACCCACTCGTTATTAAAAAAATAACAAGCACCATATTTTTTCCCACATTAGTTGTGCTTTACAAGATTATGTTTTTCCTTTATTTTGTGTAATTTTTCTTAAAAACTGTTATTTTGTGTTTTTATGAAACGAAATAAACAAAAGTTTCAATTGTTTGTGTTTAGACTATTCCTGAATGATCACTTGAAACTTGTATATTCATAAAAACTGAATATTTAGGTTCAATTTTAAGTTACAGCAAAAAAACATGGTGGGCCCTATTTAGTTTTGAGTAGTTTATAACCACTTCGAGTTTAATGCTGGGAGCCACTGACAAGACTTAAGTGTTGGGTGACCACAGTTAACGCAAAGGTTCGAGGTTTACGCTCGTTTACTTTGCGTTATAAAGGTTGTATGTTATTTTAAAAACATTGCATCGTAAGGCTAAGCGATGGTACTGGGCACAGTGTCTCTTAAAATTTAAACAATAAAGCTACACCTAAGCCATACAATCGAGTAGACTGGATTATATGGTGCAGCTGTAGCTTTGCTCCCACATTTAGTATGCTGTTTCTTATGTACATTCTTAAAACACCAGAAATCCGACGTTCAGATTTCTTGTTGCAACATTACTAACCTACATACAAATTTACTAGTGATCTATCTCTATGGATACCAATTTGTGTATCAAAGGACTAAGAAGGTGTATTTGCTTGTGTTAAAGAACGTTGTGTAAATTTATGATTTCTAATTTATTGTCTGTGCAGTCACTAAACGCATATAACTATATGCACAAAAACCCCGAGTATGGATGAATTACTCAACGCGGAAATAATTAAACGCAGAAGCGTAATAGCTAACGCAAATTGAGGTGGGCCGCACACCGCACCGCACCCCACCGCAACGCAACGCATTGGAACTCCCTCCCCCCCACTCCCCCATCACACCATCTCCCCATCACTTTCGTACATTGTCTATGAACCAACGCACACTACAGGCGGGCTGCCGCTGTAAGATGTGCCTGGCTTAAGTCAATTGCTCAGCCATTACAGAGAGAACATATTAGAGTGTAAACATAATTATTTTGTTACTGGAAACTTCCCTAAATGAAGCCCTAATTAAAATCCATTCCAGCAACAATACTACAGTTATCAAACAGTTGCGGAATTCCGGGTGCATTAGTACAGAATCAATAAGAACTCGGGTCTAACCTAGCTAACGATCGATTTATCTGTCGATTGCGTTAATGAAGCACTTATCATTTGAACGACTGTTTGCTCGACTTGATTTTGTAGGATTCTGAATGAGGAGTTTTAAGTAAATTACTTAGATGAAGTCTACTTAGCGTTCAAGTATTGTACGGTGGTGGGGAATGAGTGCCACTTGTTCTAAATGGGCCGAAATGATTATTTCAAGTGGATAAGTAAAAGTGCCCTTTTGTCTGCTAATAACAACGTAGCTAGAAGACAAAAAACTGTCTCTCAGTTGTGGTAAGAAGTTTATACGAGTAGCTACTACGAAAATAAAGGAGAATCGTCTGTGGGATCTTCTGAGTGAGAGTGTGGCGACAAAATTAAGGGGTTGAAATACCATAGATCTATTTAGCTATTTGAATTTTAAAATAAATAAAAAACATAATTTGAACCAGTTTTTACCAAGTCTCAGAATAGATATATTTAATATATATATTTTTAATTTACGCCGTCCTTTACTAAATTGGCTGCAATTTCTATAAAACACATCTTTTTTTTTGTTGTTTACCTATAACGCTGAATACATGAGCTATCCACATGCCTACTACACCTGTTGTCTAATTAATGCTGGTACTACTAGTAGGTACAATAATAAATGAGATTAACTAATAAAAAAAAATAATTACTAATTAAAAAAAAAGTAAGGAGCTGAATTAAAAAAAAAACAATAAAATTTTATTTCGTTACTATTAATAAAAATATGAATGAATGTCTTAGTGATCGCTTATCGATATTAGAGGACGTATTGTAGAACAATCTAGAATATTCTCGTTGTTTGTAGAAGCCGGAAGTTTATGTAAACGTGAGCTTTTTCTTCCCACTTTCATGTTTATCGTTAGTCAGTTCGCTTTCAGAAGTAAGAGTGTTCACTAGTCTCATAACTAATTCTTTTAACCATGTATTGTCGTTGGACACGGTACCTATCTTTAGCTGAAGCCATGCATGCCTAAAATCAATGTTCTGTAGATATCGACAGTAAATCTGGTAGTAGTTTTCATATCCTTGTATAAAGATTTCAGTGCCCGTACCATGCGCCAGTCCATACCACACATGGAAAGTCTCGACCACAGTTCTTCTCTCCACACACTGTCATAGGCCTTCTCCAAGTCAACGAAAGCACAGTAGACATTCTTGTGCTTTGCCAGATGTTTTGTTTGTGATCTTTTTTAGTTTTTTGTTGTGTTGTGTTTATATACCTTAATCTCTAGTTTAAGGCCTTATTTTGTAAATATTTATCTAAATCAATTATTTCAATAAACAATTTCAATTTCAGTTGGAGCACCTTATTGGTTATTCCATCTGAGTGATGGGAGGCAGAAGATAATCAAGGTCTGCAACGCGCGGGAGGGAGGCTCTATGTTCGACCTCTGCGTCGACCTAGGACAGGTGAGCTTGGTCTACTGGTTGAGAGCTGGGTGTGCATTGAGTCCCAAGACTATCGGCTGGGCATTCAGCCTTGTTGATGTCATCGAAAGCAATAGTCGTGTCAGGGCGCACCAGGGGGGGGGGGGGGCATAGTGACGACTTCTTGGGATTTGAGTTTCCTCTGAAGTTCCCAGAAGGCTAGGTGAGTGGGTTCTAACTCGCTCAGCATTTTGTCTCAGCCGGCGTTACGCAACTCCGATAGGCGTGTCTTTACAGATTGCTGTAAATAGCACATATGGGCTTTGTTCGCGTGGCAGGGAAAATTGCTGTATGCACGGACAGCAGCGTTCATCTTATTCAACAGTCCACGCACATCGTCCGAAAGCTTTCAGCGATGGTCGTCCATCGCAGGAACCTCCCTTCAACAATCGTTCAAGAGTGTGATGGAATCTAGTCGGGGGGCTAACGTGGTAGATTTCAGGCATTCGCGTACTTTTTTCCAGTCTGTAACCTGGTGGTCGGAGGAAAGTTCGTTGAGCGCTATGGAATCCAACCATAGGTTGATATTCTTAAGAAGCGCTATATCAAGTACGTAAGGGGTTTGGTTGGGGTCATGGCGAAATTGAGTGGGAGTCATCGGGGCGATGACGTCGAAATTAAGGATGGGGCAGAGGTCAAACAGGTGTTTGCCTCTGATGAGGACCCTAGTGCTGTTCCAGGCTGGCAGTGTTTAGCGTTGAGATCACCCGCTATGATAACGGAGTCACTCAGGCCAAGTAGGGCAGAGAGGTCGTCAGAGAGGGGTTGCGATAATTCTGATGTGGAGGCGGGGGGAAGATAGGCCGATACTAAGGTGATCGGTTGGTGGCCAGTCATGCCTAGCTTGCAGATAGACACTTCTAATAGTGAGAGAGGGGGTAGGTCCATTGGGATGCAGTGCAGGGATGTTTTATAATAAATTAGGGCAATAAATTATTGCCCTTGTGGCATCTAGTCCTGTCATTGCGAACTATGCTATAGTTGGCAAGTGACTGGTTTCGATGACTGGGCTTTAGGAATGAGTAAAAGGAGAATGTCTACTTGGTGGTCGCAGAGGAACGCAGCGATTTCATCGCGTTGTCCTTGAATCCCATTGGCATTAATGAAGCCTAACTTGAGGTATCAGGGTTTGATGCGTGCTTGGATTCCTTTATCCATTATTGGGTGGGTTTTGCGAAGGATTCGCGGACTTGCGTAATCTCGGGATACGCATGGACGGTTTTTTGGATCTGGGAGAGATCGCAGGAATTCCTAGCGGCAATTCTTTCTTTCTTCATTCTTTCTTCTTCCTAGCACGGGGGGTGAAAATGGAGGAGGTCTCAGAGATCACGCTGAACGGGTCTACTGGGTTCTGACTAACAACTGGAGTAGTTGAAGCGATAGGATGTGCCACAACGGTAGCGGCAACGGCCTTAGGAGCAGGCGCGGGTGTCGAGGGTTGGACAGGTATGGGCGCGGGGACGTGGAAACGGGGATCCATCAATGCTCGGATGGGTGGCGCAGTGGGCCTCTGTTGACCCATAGCAGGGAAGGCCTGATGGTGATTTAAATAATTCCAGCGACTAAGCCTTTGAGGGCTTCTTCTTGTTGCTAACAGGCGTCTGCACGCTTCGCCAATTTTGAGGAAGACTCTTTGGGGACCTTGGAGCAGCCACAATAGTTGGCCCGATTCACCACATAGCACGCAGCTAGATGGTCCGGTGCAGAGATTGCGATCCTTTGGGTGGGCACTCGGAAGTGCCGTGCTCACGCAGGCACTTGACGCACCTTTTTTTTTTTTGGTTGGTAAATCATTAAATAACTTCTCCCGCTCTGGGTGGAGTGGGAGGGTGTGTCTGGCTCTTACTGACTCAAACCCACCCGTATTCCTTCCGTTGCCTGTGTTGTCAGGGGCCTCGGTAACCCTTTAGTCCTTCCCGCGACCCCGGCAGGCATCGGCCCTACTGGACCCCTACACTTGTGCTGACAAAATCTCTTTGAGGCGCGCGTGGAATACAACGCGCCATCGACCTGGGCCTGGTCCTTACCGGACGGTGAGCTACCCATTGCTCACCGTCCGCAAACCCGCGCCTACGGTGGCCGAAAATCCGCCCGGGATTCCCGACGCCCAGGGCGTCTCCTGCGGCGGCTAGGGCCGAGAGGGCGCGAAATTTGCCTTTCCCTTAACTGTCCCGCCTCGTCCTTTGCGAACAGTATTGTTTCGCAGAAGGAGGTGACGGCTGCCCATGCCCTCTCGCCGGACGCGAGATATCTCTGCCTCCACGAGGACACGGCGGTGCTCTGCCCAAGCCGGGCAGACCTCCACCGTATGCTCCACCGTGTCCTCCGGGCGTTTCCACCCGCCGTATCCGACACAGGAACCTCCCGAAGCTGCCGTTTCCGGTGAGGACCTGCGTCAGGCGGAAGGTGAGGACGCTGTGGTGCCTCTCTAGCCACTCCTCAAAGACAGGACTTATCTCCGCAATTGTGGCGTGCCCAGCACTGGGTTGCGACAACCGTAATCTCCATGTCGCCATGAGATCCCGCCGGAGCTTCGTCCGCTGTGCCGTGATTTTTCGCGGCAGCGGAGTTAAGCCCCGGCGTTTTGCCTCCTCTCGCCACTCCCATACGTGCGCGAGGACTTTTGCCTCCAGATCCCATGGCGGCAATCCGGCAAGGTGGCTCGCTGCCTCACAGGACATCGTGGGGTATCCCCGGACCAGCCGGATGGCCATGACCCTTTGGGCCGTGCTCAACTGGTAGGCTGGCCGCAGCGCCAGGGAACGCGCCCACACAGGGGCCCCGTAAAGGCCCATGGACCGCACGATCCCTGCGTAGAGCCTCCGGCAGGAGGCGTTTGGACCCCCTAGATTGGGCTGGAGCCGCTTCAAGGCAGCCCCTGCCCGCTCCAGTTTGGGAGACTTGACGCACCTGGGTTTAGCATGACACCTGGGTTTGACTGTAAATAATGTAATTTTTAACTAATGTAACTAAACATGCCGCAGTTAGCAAAAACGTTGCATTATATTTTCATTTAATTTGCTGACTATGGCTACACACCTACTAATTGCTTCGAGAGTAAACGAGCAACCATCTTTTAACAAAAATATGGCGTTGCTGTGTTAACGAATATTTAATTTCTCAATTCCAACAGAGTGAGTTTCGAAAGTTGTACCTGTGACGTTGGTTGTGTAAGGTTGAAGGTTAATTTTAGGCATACGCATTCAAAACATCACGCTTATTTTCATTGATGGGGTAGGCAGAGATGAAGGTATAGAATACCTATATGGCCCTTCATTGTTTTACTCACACATCTTAATAATATAATGTTTGGAATCAAAAGAAACCATGACTTCTGAATTTCGGCATTTCTTCTCGGAGATCAGTCAGCTATGAAATGCCGGCGCCATCTAGTTTTAATATTTTGATAAAATTGATTTGCCTTAGAAGGAACACACATTTTGTGAAATGAAGTGAAATGTTTATTTCTACAGAAATAAACATTTCACTTCATTTCTTGGTTATGGGGCCCGCTAGGTATGGCGGGCTGATACCAGTCGGACGCGTCGTACGTGCAAATGTAGTATCTCTCCCGACTCAGCATATCTACTAAGAATAGTGGGGTTTTAGTCGGTAGTCCGAGAGAACCCTCCGTTCTTCCCGGACGGCAGGTATCCAAGAGGATATACCCAAAGCAAAAAGAAAAACCAGCCCCGTGCGTGTCGGACCACGCACAAGGAAGGGTTCCGTTGTTGGGATTACTTGGAACGAATTTATTCCAAAAACAAACTTAACATTGTAGTTGAAAAACCTGTTCTCCCATACATCGATATATGCCATGGTCAATTCTCCAACTGCAAATTTAAGTTGGTCGATTATAACTCGTTAACTTGTGAAGCCTACTTAGCCGTGATAGTTTTCCTCTTAATTTCATTATATGTACTACTGCCATGATTTTTTTCACATCTCCATAAACAACCATTTAGCTGGCAAAGTGCCAAGTTTTGTTTAAGTCAAGTGTCCTCCACTTGACTTAAACAAAACTTAGCACTTTAAAGCTTAATATTAGGTACGCAAACGGATCCTTGAATCAAAAAATGGTGTTAACAGACAAGCAATATTTTTGAACAGCCTATCCAATGATACCCCACATCCATGTAATAAACGTGAAAAAAAATATCACCCCCACATTACGTGCAAGGGTAAACAACCTAAAAAAAAATAAGATTTAATTTTAGCACTTTGTCGGCGTGATTAATATGTATACCTATGCCAAATTACAGCTTTCTAGTACTAAGCGTCTCTAAGCTGCAGCGGGGATAAACAGACTGACAGACAGACGGACATGGCAAAACTATCTATAAAGGTTCCTTGTACACCTAAATTTCATGCTTAATATCACGCCTATATTTTGTAGTTAAATCAAGAGTAGTCCTTTCTAGTTCTCCCACAATTTATGCATAACATACCACCATGGCCGTATTAGGTACCTAAAAATGCAGGTAGAGTTTAATACCTATGTACACACATTACCTGCGTAACACAACTTTACGATTGCTATCTCCGAAAGGCGCACGCACATTTACACGCAACGTAAATTAATGAAGTGTTAAGGCGCTGACAAGACCCATTTGACCAAAATAGGCTTTACTTAAGAAAAAAAATTGCTAAATCTGTATAGCTTGTGGTAGCGGAAAAAATATATATTAATTTTGAACATATTTCCCAGAACTTGGTTGTTACCGAAACACGTTTTGAAAAAAAAATCTCGATACAAACTAACGTTAAACTAAGCTCTTACCTTGAGTTCTAATCCAAAATATCTGCATTAAATATCAACATACGTTACATATTTAATTAATAACAAGAACGTCTTATTTGAATGCAGAACTTGGTTGTTTTTTATTTTCGATCACTCAACTCAATGTTTAGTAAATAGAGAATTGCTTCATATTTTGCAATAAATTACAAGCGTTGTGTCATCGCGCTTCTCTTTCTTTTCTATGCAATCTGACAATGACCGCCGTTTAGGTGTTGTCAGCGTCTTAAGGAGCGAGCCTATTTTCGATGAACGGGTTTGGCACAGATCTGTACTCCAGAACATCTTTTAATAGTAAAAACAATGTAGTTTTTGTGTCTGTCCGCTTTAAGGCTCTTGAAGACTGGCGCAATATCGCGGGCGCGACAGGCAGAGCGACGCGCAGTGCGACACTTTCCACGAAGTTTTCATAGAAATTGTGCTGCTAGTATCGCATCGCGCCTGTCTGCGGGAACATTTTTATTTCTTAACTACGCAATGGATTTTGATGAGATTTTCACCATCATGTAAAGGATTTATTCCGGATCTAACGAAGATATCACACAAATCTCTATTTTGTGACATGAAGGACGGGTCAGGTCATTAGTTATTTATAACAATACCGCAGCGCCACCTCATGCTCACTACTGCTCACGTGGCACGCGAGCATGCGAGACAGGGCGGCAGGGCGAAGGTTCCGAGGCGCCGATAGTTTAGGTAATTTATATTTGCAGTGGGTGAAAATCTGCTTTATATTTAGTTCAGTAATTATGCAAAGTTTCATGATCTAATTTGAAGTATTTTTTGAAAACTAGCGGTTTATTTTTCGGTTTCGCGGTAACTTTGGTAACTTTTTCTGTTGTTTCTGTAGGGATAATTTTATGGAATAGTGTTTTCGTCAAATATACTTAGGTAGGTCTCAACATTAATGCTGCAGTATTTTTAATATAAAGGTGGATCATGCTAAGCAAATTGAGGTATTGTTGACTCTAGATAGAGAAGTTTTTCAGAAAAGTTCGTTGCGCGGCTTCTTCTCTCTCCGCTTAAACTAAAGAAGGAGAAAAACGGAAACCAAAAACGCCCACCCCTCACCGAGGGGAGGGCGTTTTTGGGAGCTGTCCTTTGTATGACGTCCAATGTTTTAGTCCATTTTGAATTTTGTATGAGAGTTTCAGTACCTAAGTAAAAGTTTATTTTAACAATAAATTTAAAATTATTATAACAAGAAACCCGTTCACAACATAACATAAGGGTTAGACAGAGATGTTCATATACCTAGTACTCCCAAAATTCGCCAGCTATGTTTAAGTCGCTTAGTAATAGGGGGCGAGGCTCTTGCCATCAACCGGGCTCAGATCCAGACTCCGGGCTGCTACTGAGAAATTCCTAATGGAAAAACCCAATAAGAATCGAACCCAAGACCTCATGCTCATTAGTAGCGTTGAAAATAGTTCAATTTTATTATATCCGTCTACACATTTTTTCGAATTATAAATCGTTTTCTCAGTATAGTAAATACTTAGAAATATATAGAAAGAACATGCACTAGGCTTTCGTGCAATAATAATGTTTTTTTTAAGAATTCTTGTTTTATGTAAAACACCAAAGTATAAATATCTATCACATCCCTTCTAGGAAATCATTTGCCGTTTCGATGTTTGCGCTGTATTTATCTGAAGCTTTAGAGAATTTTTCCTCGTAACAAGATTTTTATCTGAGGCCTTAGGACGCACGCGCGTAAATTCGACTGGTTTTCAAAAAAATGAAAGTGTTCATTATCCTATAGAATTGTGATTTAATCTTTCGCGACAAGCGCTATAAGTTTCACCCATAAATATGAAAAAGTCTTAAAACCAATTTTAAAATCGTTCGAATTTATGATACGTTTGCTCCGCGCGTTCGTGTCACGCCCGCTTTAAGCTTGTACACGTGTAAATTTAACGAGGAAAATACAAATTAAACGGGAAAGGTTCGAACACTTTCAATTGCCGTTGAGTACAAAAAAATAACTGCAGGTTTGATTGTTCGTTCAGCACCCTAATTGCGTAACAGACTATCAATCAAAATCTGAACGATTTTGAAGTACGTATATATTGCAAATCCATTCCTTCATATTGTAGAATTCTACAATATTTTTTTGGTATTTATCCTTTTTTTAATCATCTCATATTCGCAAGTTCCATTGTTTTTTTTTCTTTTGGAATGTTCGAATTTTGTTTAAATTTTTTTTGCTCGACAAAAATTTGTTTAGGGGCTCATTCCTCTGTCACGCTCCGTTTTAGATATATATTTTTATTTTGGTCACTAACACTGAAATGTTTATTGTATAATAGTGCTCAGTTTTTTTTATTACCATTTTAATGTTGTCACAGTAACAATGTGGTATATAATTAGAAGTGCAATCAGGAGCCTGCTCTATCGATTCAGGCGTTTATTTCTCAAAGAACTGAATGAAGTTCATTAAGCCAGGCTATATTTTTCTTTATTATTTCGACCAAGTAACATTTGGGTTGAGATTGTTTAACGTATGTAAAAGCTGTGAGATCAGAAGACGTAATTCCCGGAACAAATTACCGGAATTTCAGTAAACCGTGGAGTTCCGGTGAATTCTACACTACAATTCGCTTTGGGATTGTGATCCAGATAATTTCTTTAATTATCAACATTATTCATTGTTATTTTAATTTAAACCTGCAGATTTCTAATGCTCGTCAGTGTTTAGTTAGACTGTTCCTGATTAAGTCAGTACCACGACCACGGTTTAGAGCATAGCGCTACTTCTTTTTTTAGGATTAAAATATAACCCCATCGTTCAAGCGTATTTCTGAAAAACTGGTTGCAACCATTAGGGATAATACTTTTTAAACATTCAGTTCTAGCTCGTGCGCTCAAGTTTTGAATCTGGTACGTGTAACCAAATTGTATACCATATGTATTTTTTTTAAATTAACCTTTATTTAAAATCGGTCATTCATCATTTTGTTATTTTTCGGATTCAGTGTTTGGTCCATTGCTACTGATAGTGTATCACGCAATTATCCCGCAGAGCTGTATTGTTAGGTGTGCTGCACAATACCTACATTCGATTGGGCAATATTTTTGTTACTAAAAAAGCCGACCCGCAGCCATTTCTAAACATATTCGGCTTTCATTCGGTTCGTGCCGATCGGCAAACTCCATTCGGCATTCGCCCTCGCTGAATTATGTTCGGGTCGGTTCGGACTCTTCTCGATTATTATATCTACATAAATTCGATTGTGCTACCCGGCTGTGTGGAGTCATACCGACCCGAAAAGTTGTGCAGCACGGCTTCTAAAGGATAATATTGCAGTTTTGCCACTCACAGCTGGTGATCAGAGCCACAATCAGTACCTGGGAAGGTTCTGGCATTCGTTATACCTAGACGATTTCCATCGCTTTGCAATAATAATAAAGTCAATTTTGTTGCGATAGCGACCACCAGGAGAAGTGCTTGTGTAACCCCTGCGCTTGTGGTGTTATAGCAAGTCCTTTTCGCTTTTCAAAAAAGTGAAAAGTATATAGACTCGGTCGGTCTCGGTCTCGACCGTATTTACCAATTATACATATGGCGGATGTGATCATCCTCTTCAGTATTTTTTACCTTTTCGTTCCAGTCGCCCTATACAAACATTTGTTCGCGTCTGGAGATTTTTTTTCGTCTATTGCTGTTTGCAAGTGGCCACAAAAGTCTTCCTGCGAAGTTTGGGCATTTGGTGCATAGACCTGTGTGATGTTTAGTGGGAGTGGGTTGCAATCTACGCGGATGGTAATTATTCTATCATTGATAGTATTGTAGCCAGTGGTGACTTGGGCTATCTTGCGAGATACAATTATTCCTGTACCGTTTTTGCTGTCAGACTCGTGACCTGAGAAGACTACTGTGTTTTCATTCGATGTTCGGAAATGGCCCTCTCCTTTCACGTGGGTTTCACATAACCCTAATATCGCCAGTTGGTGTTCTCTCATTTCTTTTTCCACGACAGCAAGCTTTCTGGTTTAAGTAGTCCTAGAGCTGTAACACTCCGGGTTCCAATCCTGCGTTCAGGACGTATGGATGGTTTCTTATAACCTTCAGTAATATTTACCGCCTCGACAGCCTGTTGAAATACTGCCAAGGAGGCTTCCGTTGCATATTTGACACCCATTGACCCGGGTATCAAGAGCCGGATCGCCTGACATAACAGCTTTTTCATCCTTGACTTTTATCACTGAGTTCTCTTGGGATTTCTATGGTAGTGGGTTCCCATTGCCTTTTACGGCAGTTTTTTCTGAGGGAATTTAGTGCCTATGGCCCCCGCTGCCCGAAGTAGGTAGGTTAATTTACCTCCGCCTAATGCTCGACGTTGATATATTTGACAGCTGTTTTTATCCCTGGTGATATTGGATGTACGCTGGTTACAGCCCACCTTCCTCCTTTTTCAAACGGGTTTAGGATCGGCTACGGCGGAGTTAAAGGTTGTAGGTACCATCATCATCTGCCTGGCGTTTTCTCAAATATCTTGGGGTCAGCGTCGAGTCTAACCCTATGCAGCTGAATACCAGTATTTTACATTGAGCAACTGCCTATCTGACCTCCACAACCCAGTTACTGGGTAATACTATACCTCTTGGTAAGACTGGCTGTCAGACTTTCGGGCTTCAGACAATCCGTAACGACTACCAAAGATTCACCAATGACAGCCAGGCTTACCGGACGGATAGCACCCGAGGCACGGAGGGGTCTTCATATGCAAAGATGGTCACCCATCTATGGACCAACCGCGGCAAGCGTAGCTTAACCTGTTCAATTGACCCGTGCTGGGCTGTTATTACTTAGCCACATGCCACAACCCAAGGGGCCAAGTCTTAGCCCAAGGTTGTAGGTACCAATTAGACATTATACATACGAGTTCCCTCTATCTGGCAGAATCATGATGCTCCGAAATTTATTTGGTATAACACACTTGGCATAATCTTCTTTAAACGAATATCTTTAAGGCATAAACATTATTTAATATAATAATTATTGTTTGGCCGAATGTTTATATGTCCGAATTTACAATGGCAGAATTTTATTTGGCATAATTACCTTTGGCAAAGGTAAAATTCCGCATAATTTCGTTTAGCATAACGTTTATTTAGTGCACAGATTATTTGGTACAATTTCACTTTGCATACTATGAAAATGGCAGAGTTTCATTTGGAATAATTTTATTAGGCATATTGCCATTTCTACCAATCAATCAATCAATTAATCAATCAATGAATCATTTATTATTTGTAAAACATAGGTAACAAAAAATACAGATCTTATAGGTAAATAACAGTACGCTATGTTTTGTCTATGGTAAGACATACAAATAAGTTTTAAAGTTTACAGTCACAAAATTGGCACAGAAATCATAAAATGTTGAAGTTACCAAATCAATCGTTCAAGAACTCGTCAACCGTGTAATAACATTTATCAATTAAAATTTTTTGCAAAGTTTTCTTGAACTTGTGAACAGGTAATTTTTTTATTTGATCAGGTATTTTATTATAAATTCTTGGAGCGATGCCAAAGAAACTTTTGTACATTAGAGCTGTTTTACATTTTGTATGACATAATTGATTTAAGTATTTAGCCCGCATAGGAGTTTTTCTAACATCTGCTAATTTGACAAATAAGTGCAAATTAGTCTTCTCAAATAATGCTGTTTCCAAAATGTACAATGATGGCAGTGTAAGTAGTTTTAAAGATTTGAAGAAAGGCACACAACTATCGGTTACTTTTATATTACACATTGCCCTTATGCATCACTTTTGCATTTTGAAAACCAGATCCCTATTAGTGGATTGCCCCCAAAAAACAAGCCCATATCGTAAAACTGAATCGACTAGTCAATGATATGCTGTTAATAAGGTTTCAACATTTACTTTTTTTGACAACTGGGAGAGTGTATATGCAGATTGGCTGAGTCGTTTGCATAATTCTTCTGTATGAGGCTTCCAAGTGAGTTTATTGTCAATCGTAATGCCCAAGAACTTGACACGACTAACTTCTTCTGTTTCATTACACCCGTATGAAATATTTACTATTTATTTAGGGTTTTCTCGCCGCTGATAAAAAAGCATTACTTTTGTCTTGTTTAGGTTTATAATAAGATTGTTATCATTAAGCCAATCAATGATTTCAGAAAGAAAATTTTTAATATCATTTTGGTAATTTTGTGGATTATCATTAGCATTCAATTATGGCAGTACTGTCGTCTGCGGAAAGGACAATTTTTTGACGTGTGGCTTTTGGAAGATCATTGATGTAGATTAAAAATAGCAATGGCCCTAAGACGCTTCCTTGAGGCACGCCATAATTTATACGTCTTGGTTTAGATTTATAGGTCGTAACCAGTTTAGTCTTAGGACAAATTCTAGTAACCTCTGTGCACTGATACCTGTCACTTAGATACGATTTCAGTAGTTTCAGAACGGAATGTTCTCTGATACCGTAGCTATGAAGTTTTCGTAGTAAGATCTTATGGTCTACATAGTCGAATGCCATAGTCATGTCTGTATAGATGGCGCAAACGGGATTTCTTTTATCTACTGACGATATAATTCTAGATATTAATTCAAACAGTGCATGCATGATGCAACATATTAATTGTTGTATTTTTCCGAAATCCCTTTTTTTCGTTACAGAATAATTCATACTTTCAAGATATATAGAAAGAGACTGATAGATTATTTTCTCTATTAATTTTGACATTATTGGGATTTTTGCAATTGGCCTATATTTTTTAACATTTGTTTTATCATCTCTTTTATGCAATGGCTTAATGATCACACTTTTGAGACTACTTGGGAATACGCCCTCGGTAATACACAGGTTGATTATATGAGCCAGTGATGGTGCTATTACGTCCTTTACATATTTTATTACTTTAGTGGACATACCGTCATAACCAACAGTACTTGTGTTTTTAAGACTATTGATCGTTTTAATTATGTCATGGTTTGACACAGGCATCATGAACAATGATTGAGTTGTTATATTATCAAGGTTGTGTTTATTATTATATGGAATGTCACTTTTAATATTACTTTCAATGTAATCAATAAAATAGTTGTTAAATTCATTCGCAATGTCGACAGGATTTTCAATGTGAAAATTATTTCTTTTTACAGTCAGAATGGCTTCTTGTGGGAAGCATGTTTTGGAGTTATTAATTATTTGCCAAGCAGCTTTAGCTTTATTTACAGACGTATTAATGTAATGGTTATTCTGTGCTCTTTGTGTGAGTTTTATTATTCTTTTGTATAACTTAGTGTAATTTTTTAAGAGTTGTTTATTTTTACGATTAGAGTTGAAACGGTAAAGTCCAAAGTAGCTGTCTTTGTTTTTGGCTGCATAGTTTTATCCTACGTGAAATCCATTTTGTCGGTTTGTTACAATTAATAGTTATGATTTTGTTAGGGAAACACAATTTATATAAAAGCAGAAAATCCTAAAGCAGAAAAACTGTCATAAGATTCGTTTGGATCGTCGGTGTTGAATACTTGTGTAAAAATGACAGACGTTCTAAATAAGAATTAAATTTTATTGAATTTTCGCGGGAAATTTCTTGTTTTTCAATTTTCCAAGATTTTAAAAGACTATTTTTTTTGTGGGAATTTTAAGTAACTGAGATGTGTGGTCTAAAAGAACTAAATCTATTATTTGTGCTTTATTAAATATCCCTTTCGAAAATTGTGAGTGAAATTATCGATGCACGTATTACTGCTTAATCTAGTGGGCGCGTAAAGTGCTAACTTTAGATTATACTGTAAGAGAAAAGATTCTAATTCTAGGGTAATTTTGTTTTTCTTTAGCACATCCATATTGAAATCACGGGCAAATCAAGATTACTTTTTTCTTTGTGAAATTATTTTGTTAAATATATGATCTAGTTTTTCATAAAAAAACTAAATAATTATGCTTAGGCACCCTGTATATACAAATAATAATAATATTATGCGGTATTATTTCTATTGCACAGCATTCAAACACTCCTGATACTGATAATAATAATAATTTAAATGTTTTTTAATATTTTTTTCTAAGAAATATTTAAAAATGTATTTTATAAGACAAACAATATAATAAACGACATAATAATAAACTGGCAACACCGTGTCAACAGAACGTCTCCGTCTCCGTTTTCCAAATTTTACTAAAGATAATAATTTCGACAAATTTTACAAGAGTTTTACAATATATACAAAACCAAGAACAGAAAACCATTGAAAATTTAAAAAAGACCATTACACAACAGCAAAATGTAACAAAATTGAATTAAAAACCGCCGAATCGGAGGTGACATGACAGATGTCACCTCCGATAAAACAACAATACAGAAAATATGGAAAATTGGAATAATAAAGAATGTTGACAAGAGCTGCTGCTGCACGTAGAGCACGCCTACCACCTCCGGACTCTTCGCTCAGCTCCGCCTCGCCGCCGCCGGTACCCAGCCCCACTGTGAGTGCTGTGACGACACCGGCCGCGGTAGTTGCGTCGAGCTCGAGCGACGAGTATTTCTCTCCGCCCACGACGCCACCACCTGTTCGTCGACGGGGAGGACGCCGGCCGCCGGACGGTTTAGGACCTCGAGGCCCACCGGCCTCTGATAGGGTCCCAGCTCCCGGCGGAAGTGTGCAGCGCATGAGATGGACACGATCTATCAATGAGAACGTCATGCGCTCATACTATGGGGCTACAGAGGGGGGAAACAATCTGACCGCGTACCGTGTTCGGATGCTCTCTCTTTTTCAGGTGCTTGAGCCAGCTGTCAACGTTTCGGCACAACGACTGTCGGATCAGGTGCGGGTTATCCAGCGTAATCATATGTTGGATGACACTGTACTTGAGCGCCTGCGAAGTGAAATACAGAGTAGCCATGTCATCGCCCCCCCGTCGCAGACTGTTGTAGTTTTACCTCAGTTAGACACACATCAAGCTGACGAGGGAAGTGATGACAGGGCTACAAACGTAAGTACCCAGTGCAATGTGGAATTGAGGAGTGCTTTGGAGGATGCGATTCGAGAATATCGGTTCATGTCGCCCGAAGTAAGGCCACGCTTACCTCGTTTGCCCATGCATAAGAAAAATAGGGCGCTAGTGGCAGTTCTGGATTCGCAGTTGTCAAACTATTTTGATGACTGCGAAGACCTCACTGATACTCATTCGATTCTGTACTGCGCAGCTGTAGCGGTATGTCGTGTAGCTCACGTAATATTTCCTAATGATTCTAGAGCTACACGACCGAAACCAACCGTACCAATTTGGCAGTGCAGAATTGAACGCCGTATTGGTGGGGCCAGAGCACTCATCGGCAAACTAATCTGCTTCAGGGAGGGCAATACTCGCCCTAGTGTGATACGCTTTGTGAGGCGGGCGTTCTCAGGGACTGATATCAGCCCTCAGGACTATATGTCCCGTGTCACAGAGCGCATCGACTTCCTGAAGCAGAAAGTGTATGCATGGGCGAACCGTATTCGTAGGTATAAGCGGCGAGTTGACCGATACACTCAGAATCGCACCTTCCAGAGCGACGAAAGGTGGGTTTATAGGGGTTGGGAGCAGCGAGACCAAGGTGTGACTGACACGCGCCTGCCAGATGACGATGTCATGTGTTCGTTTTGGCGCAGTATCTGGTCGGTGCCTGTCAGTCACACCGAAGGTGATTGGGCTCGAAAGGTCGAGCGAGCCTGCGATCCATTACCAGAAATGGGGGCCATCTGCCCCAAGATGTAGCTCGTGCAGTCCGTCCGTTATCTAACTGGAAGTCTCCAGGGTCGGACGGGCTGCACAATTTCTGGCTCAAATGGTTTTTAGGGTCGCACGCTCGCTTGGCGGCTCAGTACCAGACTGCTTTGGAATCTGGTTCGCTGCCCCAATTCCTAACGATAGGCGTTACCCACCTGCTCCATAAATCAGGTAGCACCGCGGAACCCAAAAATTATAGACCGATCACGTGTTTAACGACGGTATATAAAGTTCTTACATCCATTTTGAGAGCTAAAATTAACAAACATATAGACACCAATTCCATGATGTCTGCCTCTCAAAATGGATGTAGGAACGGGTCCCGCGGTACTAAGGAGTTACTCCTCATTGATATGACCATTAGCCAACAGGTTCGTCGTTTCCGAAAGGATCTGTCGACATGTTGGATAGATTATAAGAAGGCCTATGACTCGGTGCCACATACATGGCTCATGAGGGTGCTGGAGTTGTATAAAGTAGATGCAACTCTGCGCACCTTCCTGATGTCGTGTATGGGGCAATGGAGGACGGTCCTTCGCTATCCAGGATGTCGAAATATCCAGAGGAATAGCGAACCGATAAGGATCGAGCGGGGCATTTTTCAGGGCGATAGTTTGAGTCCGCTTTGGTTCTGCTTAGCCTTGAATCCTCTAAGCACGCTGCTGGAGGATTCAGGTCTAGGCTATCGGTTGAGGAGAGGTGGTCAGGTAATATCTCACCTCCTCTACATGGATGACCTAAAACTCTTTGCCTCCAATAATTTGCAACTGATGGAGCTACTGAAAATAACTGAAACTTTCAGTAGCGCCATCAGGATGGAATTTGGAGTGGATAAATGTGCGGTCATGCATGTAAAGCGAGGGGAGATTGTGGAATCCGTGGGAACCCAACTCTCGGATTCCATAAACCTTAGAGCCCTTTCCGCATCCGAAACCTACAAGTATTTGGGTATGTCGGAAGCGTTGGGCATCAATGTTACTGACATGAAGCAATCGTTGAAGCAGCGCTTTTTTGACCGCCTGAAGAAAGTATTTAATAGTCTTCTATCAGGCGGAAACAAGGTGCGCGCCTTCAACGGTTGGGTCATGCCCGTTTTGATGTACTCTTTTGGCATACTCAAATGGACTCAAACCGAACTCGACGCCTTGGATAGGAGGGTCCGTACGCTGTTGACTGCATATCGAATGCATCACCCACGGTCATCGGTAATGAGACTGTATATCCCGCGAAAGTGTGGAGGTCGAGGCTTTTTAAACGCTAAGACCGCCTCCACAATCGCGAGGTATGCAGTCTCAGGGAATATTTCCTAGAAGCCGACGTGGGGATGCATCGAGATGTGGTCGCGGTGGACAAGGGCCTCACCCCACTCTCCTTGGCTAAAGAGAACTGGCGCAAGCTTGTAGTGCTTGACACTAACGATCGCAGGGAGGTATGGCAGAGTAAGGAGCTTCACGGACGCTTTTTCCGGGCCCTACATGAACCCGATGTAGATTTCCAAGCGTCCGTAGCCTGGCTTCGTTTCGGTGACCTCTTTGGGGAAACCGAAGGTTTTGTCTGTGCAATTATGGACGAAGTTATCATGACGAAGAATTACCGGAGATTTATTGTGAAGGACGGCACGGTTGACATGTGTCGGGCATGCCACCGTCCGGGAGAATCAATCCGACACATTATCTCCGGGTGTTCTCGTCTAGCTAACGAAGAGTATTTGCGTAGACACAATCTTGTAGCCAGGATTATCCATCAGCAACTTGCTCTTAAATACAGCCTTGTAGAATCTGAAGTGCCGTACTACAGGTATGTGCCCGACCCAGTTCTCGACAATGGAAATATCACCTTGTACTGGGATCGATCCATCATCACTGACAGGACTATTGTTGCCAATAAGCCTGACATAGTGGTGGTGGATCGAACAGAGCGGCGCGCAATGATTGTTGACATAACAGTCCCTCATGACGGGAATCTCGTGAAAGCCGAGAAAGATAAACAGATCAAGTATCTTGACTTGGCTCGCGAGGTTGTCGACATGTGGGATGTAGATTCAGCAATCATTGTGCCGATAGTCGTATCAGCCAATGGCTTAATTGCCAAGAGCCTCGACCAACACCTAAGGAGGCTCACGTTGGACGGCTGGATTAAGGGCTTGATTCAGAAAGCGGTACTTCTGGACACGGCCCGCATTGTTAGGAGGTTCCTCTCTCTGGAGCCCTGACCGCCGGTAGCTTGGACCCTGTTCCCGATACCGGTGGGCCACCATTTTTTTATATTTTTAAATGTTTTTATATTGTTTTGTATATTCTAATATTTAAAAATATAATTATATTGTGTAAATAATGAAATAAAAGAAAATAATAATATTATAAAATAATAAAATAACCCCACCGCCGTATCTCTACGTTGACGTCGTGGTGGGGCTTGCGCGCTCCGAACTCTGGGTCTATGCCAGTAGAGTTTACTTTGCCGGAACGGGTCTAGGGTAAGGAGCCAAACCAAGAGAGATACGGAAACCCGCAGGGCAGCATGTGGCGAGCTGTTGGGCAGTAGCGACCCCATGAACCCTATCTCCTGGGAGAAGTCTTGTTCCTCATCTCTGACTTGCCTTTATTGGCCGGCTGGCGTGAACGCTGACGAGGAACAGAGCTCCCACCGCATTCTTGCCTTTATTGGCCGGCTTGAGTGGAGATTCGCAAGAGCAAACGTGCTCGGAGGAAGGATGTATTCCAGTAAGATGCTGGTAGGGACCTTGACCGTACTTCCGGGATTGTCCTGATAGCCGTGGAATACCTCTCCACTCCTCAAGCACCTCAGGAAGTGTTGCCCCCTTGTCACTACGTCACTATGTGCTAGCGGCCGTTTTCGGGGGCCCATTATTGAGTGTGCTAGTCACCCCCTGCCATTTTATCGGTGTATTTTATATAAAGCATTGGTCAGGTAGGGGCCATAGCCTTTCTATAGCCTTAGGAAACCGATCCACTATAGCCTCCCAAACCCATAGTCCAATATGTTTTGTTCCCATGTTCTGCAATAGTCCTGCATCAACCGGGGGTTGTCCTTGGGTGCACCATCATAGAGCAAACAGGGATAATCGTCGGTTGGTTCCCTGATTCCATTACAATTGTCCAAGAGGCCTCTGCGAGTTGGCCTCGGCCCCTCGTATGCCTTCCAAAGGTCCGGGACCCATGGTCCCGAGATATGTAAAGAAAAATAAAGAATAATAATAATAACATTTATTTGCATAAAAACATGGTATATAAGATTGTACAAAAATTACATACATAGCATACATGTTTTTGCTTAACATTATAAGCGTGCAAATTTTCCGTGCATACAATCACTTCATTTACATTTTTTTTGTCAAAAAACTCTTTAACACTATAAAAACTATTAGTGGACAGCCAATCATGCAATTTACTTTTAAACATTCTAGTATTTAGGATTTTTAGGTCGCTCGGTATCTTATTAAATATTTCTACAAACAACTCTTTTTATATTTGGTTAGTCTTGGAATTACATCCAGCACGAGCCTGTGGGGGTCGCGCCGGTTTCGAGGACGTACATCGTCTGCTTTTGTAAATAACTCCCTATTTTTCCACACAAACATACATATCTCATATATATAAAGAGACGGCAGCGGTAACAAACCAAGTTTTTGAAATACCGGCCGGCAAGAATCATCGGATTGAAGTCCGTATATTGCTCTAATAATTTTTTTTTGTGCAATAAAAGCTCTATTTTGATCGGTGCTATTGCTCCATATAATCAACCCATAGCGTAACACCGATTCAACATATGCATGGTATGTTGTTATTGCCGTTTGGATGTTTGTGATATTCCAATTTTTTTTTAGCGCGTAAACAAACTTATTTATTCGTTTTGAGACAAAGTCAACATGGGTTTTCCAGTTTACGTCCTGATCCAAAGTAATGCCCAAAAATTTAGTTTGAATTACTTCATTATTGTGACATCTGATAAAAATAATAATACAATTGACGATCATGAAACTGACATTAATAATACAATTGACATACTCATTAAATGGCTAAATAAAAATAATTTATCATTAAATCTTGAAAAATCTGTATATATACAATTTAACCGATCGAATAATCCTAAATATAATTTCAAAATGAATATAAATAAAATTGGTGAATTTTATTTATATTCATTTTGAAATTATATACCTATTACCAATCGAATTACCGATTACTGATTTATTACCAATCGAATAATCCTAGATATAATTTGAAATTATATTTAGGATTATTCGATCGGTTAAATTGTATATATACAGATTTTTCAAGATTTAATGATAAATTATTTTTATTTTTATCAGATGTCACAATAATGGAAATGTCATCAGCAAATAATATACATTTATGATTAGTTATGTCAGTAATAGAATTAATATACAATAGGAATAAAATTGGGCCTAACACACTTCCTTGCGGGACGCCATATTTGTTGCATTTGAGTTCAGAAGAGTGCGGTGTCATGTCGTTATATTTATACACTTTTTTAATTATAACACGCTGTTGTCTGTTACTTAAGTATGTCAATATCCATTGAAGTGCAATGCCTCTAATGCCAATTGCTTCCAATTTTTGTAGTAACAGGTCGTGAGATACTAGGTCAAAAGCTTTAGATAAGTCAAAAAAACAAACCTGTAGTAAAGTGGTTTTGGTTAATATTAGTCAATATGGTTTTTATATGAGAGAAGATAGCTAGAGTTGTGGATTTGTTTTTTTGGAAGCCAAATTGCTCTTTTTTAATAATGTTAAATTTATCGCAGTAGTCTATCAATCTCTTGCACATACACTTTTCAAAAATTTTCGATATAATAGGTATTAATGTTATTGGGCAATAATTATTAATATCCGACTTTTCAACTTTTTTAAAAAGTGGCTTAACAATTGACACTTTCAATGATTCCGGAAAGGAGCCAAGTGCGAATGATACATTGATTAAGTATGTTATAATAATAGTAAGTTCATTGGTGCATGCTTTTATAATCCTCGTATTAATTTCGTCATAACCTGCTGAATTTGTGTTTTTTAATGATGTTATTACCGCTCTGACTTCATTCTCGGCCACAGGTTTCAGAAACAACGAATGAACCTGTGAACTTTGGTCAGAATTAGACTTTGTACTTGTACTAGAAGAGTTTGCTGTTTTGATATAGTGATTATTAAACTCATTTGCGATTTCAACAGGGTCTGTAAGTACTGTATTGTCAATAAGGATGTTTTCTATATCGTTCTTAAAGTTATTGCCCATAAATTCATCCTTAATTACTTTCCATACCGCTTTGCATTTGTTTTCACTTTTATTAATAAACTTGATATTTGCGTTCTTTTTAGAGTTGTATATGCATTTTTGTAAAAGTTTTGAGTATTGAGCATATTTTATTTTATTTTTTTATTTTTATTTTTATAATATTGGTAGCGCAAGAGCCGTTTCGTTTTACAACTCTTTTTAAGTCCTTTACTTATCCAGTTCTGTTTATTTTCAATTTTGTTGTTTACTTTTACGTTTATTTTGATTGATTGTTTTGATACATCAGATATTTCTTTATAAATATTTTATTTTTTCTTTATCCTGCCTTGACAAAAATACACGTGCCCCCTCGCTTTAAATTTCTTGAGAAGTGTGCTGCTAGACAATAATTGGGTAAGTTTATTAAATGTTCATAACCTGATTCTACAAAGTGATCTGTAATATACATGACATCTACGTTTATTCCTTTATGTGACAGCTCGTCTAACCTTACCAACAAGGCATCCGATTTATTAACTAGTCCTGCAATGTTTTGGTGCAAAATATTGAGATAAATAGAGAAAAAACTGATATTCTTCCTGTGTTTGGGTGTCTGATAGGCAGAATGATTGGTTTTTTTTGAACCAGTCAACCTCTATTAATTGATCTGTTTTCAATGTGCTTACATACAAAATAAGATCTACCAAATCCGAAAATACAATTCTTAAGCCTTTATAATTTAGATTTCCAGACGAATTATATGTATCATGTGTGTATGGCAAATTATAATTGGAGTCTAAAACATACGCATAGTTATATGTTTCCACAACCAGATATAGCAAGTTGTTAAAAGTATCTACTCGGCTATTAAACATTACATTTGTGTTCTCCATATATTTAAATGTCGGTAGGCATATTATAAAATTAGTGTGTTGTAATGGCTTAAGTATTTCGCGGATATACGTAACAATTTCTATGTAATTATGTGTTCCTCGAAAATCATCTTCACCAATTTAAATAATACAGAAGTCAGAGTATGTGAAGTTTCCTACTTTTTTATCAATACCGTCCAATGTCCGGTAATGACATTTATTTCACTTTTGTGTAAATGAGTACTCAATTACGTCATATAACCTATTGGAAATTTCACTACTTATCATGTATACTTTGTGCTTTGGAGACCACGCTGGTGTTGGGTCATTTTGATAACTATCTTGTGACATTTTATTTGTAGCGTTCGAGACAATTAAGTTGGCATTTTCACGTCTGATTTCTTTAACTGTGTTCAATAATTTTTGTTTCTGTTCGTTTATAGAAGCGCAGCAGTCAGAATTTTCTAAAGTCAGTGATTTACTGGTCTTCTTATCCGTAGAACTAATTTTATTTCTCTTTGGTGTTTGTGTTTTCTTCTTTATGGGACTAATGGTGACCTTTTTAAGCATTTCATTTTTCTTCATTAAATCGGCGTTTATTTGCTTCAGGGAACTATTTTCTAAAGATAATATTTATATTTCTTGGTTAGCGCTTTTTAATTGAGATCTAAGGTTTTCAATCTCAGTTTTTAAAATGTTTATTTGCTTATCCTCCTCGTCTTCAGACATTCCCGGCACACTGTTTGTAATCTCATCTAATGTTTGAGAAATAATTTCACTAGTGTCATTATTTGGTTCCGATATAGTATCGTTTCCTACGGAATGTTATGTTTTCTAGGAAGTTCATGATAAATATACATTAAAACTCTTACAAAAAGTCTCTCAGCACCCGCCGGATTTGAACGTGCGACCACCCGGTGCAAGAAGTCAAGGACAGTCCTTACACTGCCTAACCACCTGAACAATCAACACTCAGTTCTAATTTTGTGATCTAATGGTGTTTTAATACTGTAAATCCTCCTTTTAGTGATAGATGTCGCTATTTGCAATATATCAATATTGCAAATATTATCTATTTGCTATTTAAGTTAGCACAGTGGCACCATAAATGGTTTTTGAGGTTTCAGCTAGATGGCGTTGCGTTGTCTCAACTTCTTATCAGGTAGATGCACGGTATTTTAATAAAAAACGATTTTTTGCCAGTACCAATTTTTGTTTAGATCACTGTTTTTTATCACCACTTTCTAGAAATGGTTTAAAGTTATGCTTGTTTTGTAGGCTATTGGCTTAACATTTGGATATATACACTGGTAGCACTGTAGCACTGAGAGTATTGAGTATTTTAGTCCAAAATTTGTATATTTTTAGAATCAATGTTTATGTAGTAATCGGTGGATCTAATCGATGATAACACTGTCACTGTTTGATTACGTGCCTAGTTTCATTTTTCTGAGAAAAACACTGTTCAAATACAAGGTTTACTATTTTTAGGAATTATTAAATTACGAGCACAATTACATCTAAGCAACGATCTCCACGTAGTCTTGTCTGCCCCACCCCTAGGGCAGACAAGACTACGTGGAGTCGGTTTTGCAGCGATTCTTTTCTGTCACTAACATATTAACTATTATTAACTATTTTTCATAGTATGCCAAGCGAAATTGTACCAAATAATCGTCGCTTTAAATAAAAGTTATGCTAAATGAAATTATGCGGAATTTTAACTTTCCCAAAGGTAATTATGCCAAATAAAATTCTGCCATATTAAAGGTGGCATACCTTTAAGATGGCAACATTGTGTAAATTCGGACATTAAACATTCGGCCAAACAATAATTATATTAAATATTTTTAAAACGGGTAAATGGGTTTACCCAAACGGTAAAACGGTACCCTATTACTATGACTCCGCTGTCCGTCTGTCTGTCTGTCCGTCTGTCACCAGGCTGTATCTCATAAGCCGTGATAGTTAGACAGTTGAAATTTTCACAGATGATGTATTTCTGTTGCAGTTATAACAACAAATACAAAAAAATAGAATAAAATAAATATTTAAGGGGGCTCCAATAGACATGATTTATTTTGGCCGTTTTTATAGATAATGGTACGGAACCCTTCGTGGGCAAGTCCGACTCGCACTTGGCCGGTTTTATTAACGTTAAATTAAAATGAAAATATTGTCTTAAAAAGTCAATATGTTGCTACAAAAGTTAGTGACAGAAACGAATCGCTGCTAAACCGACTCCACGTGGTTTTGTCGGGTTCCCTCTATATGGCAGAATCTTGATGCTCCGAAATTTATTTGGCATAACACACTTGGCATAATTTTCTTTATACGAATATTATTAAGGCATAAAACATATTTAATATAATTATTGTTTGGCCGAATGTTTATATGTCCGAATTTACAAAATGTTGCCATCTTAAAGGTATGCTTTAATATGGCAGAATTTCATTTGGCATAATTACCTTTGGGAAAGTTAAAATTCCGCATAATTTCATTTAGCATAACTTTTATTTAAAGCGACGATTATTTGGTACAATTTCACTTGGCATACTATGAAAAATAGTTAATATGTTAGTGACAGAAAAGGATCGCTGCAAAACCGACTCCACGTAGTCTTGTCTGCCCTAGGGGTAGGGCAGACAAGACTACGTGGAGTCGGTTTGTAATTTAAGCCCGCGTAGGCGCGGAGAGGCGAGGCGGCCCGCGAGCTGAGGAGCAGGTGGTGGGACCGCCGGAGCCCCGCAGCGCCGGAGCCGTGACAGAAACCATGCTTGCTGCTTGCATGGTATATAATGGATATTAAATGTATGCCAAAAGATGATTCTAACTGGAAACTTTCTGTGATATGATAGTTCTGCCTTTTAATGACTATTGCTATGAGATACTCGTATATGCCAAAAAACGATTCTGACTAGGAGTGGGCGATACAAATCGTATATAGATTACAATACTTATGTATCGGCACAATATCCAGTATCTATATATCGGACGGCACTGTATCTATATATCAGGTATCCGCGTACCTAATGGGTTGATGTTGGTATGAGTCACAGAACAAAATACAATATCGTATCGCACTATATATATTCGGTATTCGGGTCAAACTGATTTGGGTACTTGTAAAACTGCGGTACTGTGTGCGATTGCGATGGGCGCGGGAGTGATGTAGGTATAAGTGAACGAGCGAAATAGGAATGTGATACGCTAATGTCTAATACAAATATTAAACACTATATACAGGAGCATAAATATAATACCGAATAGATTATTTGTTTTCTTATGATTCGCTTATTAGTAAAGCAGTCAGTCCTAAACCTGAGAAAAGTAAGAATGAAAGTTCAATTTACTGTAACTGTATAAATAATTGATAAAAATATATCCGATAAACCGAAACGACTTTACTAGTTTCATTTCGGAATGTCATATTATCAAAAATACCAAACAATACATTCACTTATTTCGAGTATACAGTTACAAATAAAATACAATGATATACAGAAATCGAACAAAACCGAAACCTAAAAATTACAGTACCGGTAAAATGCTGCAACTTTGCCGTAGTTTTATAGTAACATTGATATATTGCGAAAAAATACAATAAATGTTCACCCTTGTCAGGTTGGGGATAAAGCTTATATTAATGGTCATTGGCAGTGTACTTAGAACTATGATTATTCTGTTTCGTTTTCGAAATATAACAGTCTTAATCACTAGGCAAAGTTGGGCCACAAAACTGTAACATTGCCTGCTTCAATTTTGACCGTCTAAACCACTTAAGTACATCATTCTTGCACTGGAAGTTAACCCTTATTAGTAGGACTTAGGGATAAGAATTGCAAAACAGCCACTTTTTGCTTATACCACTAGAAACAATGCTAGGCAACGTTGTGTTCTTTTTAGGCAATGTTGTGTTTGGCTATCACTCATTGCGTTTGACAACTCACTGTCATGTGGTTTCAAAGAAAATAAACATGGCGGTGGGTTTTTTGTATTGCCAGGTAATGATTTAAATAACTACCAACAATTTGAAGTTGCTACAACCAATATTTAAAAAGATATTGGTAAATTCATATAATAGGCAAAGTTGGGTATGCGAGGCAATGTTGCAGCGTTTGAGGTACTACTTTTGTTTCCGAGTTCCACACAGATTCAGCCAATATATAGGTATTGAAATATATAGATGCGATATCCGATATTCCAAACCGATAGATATATACGATTTGATACAGTGTAAAAGCGATATTACCCATGCCTAATTCTGACTGTGAACTTTCTGCGATATGATGGTTCTACTTTTTAATTATTATGGATATGAAAATGCCAAAAAATGATTCTGATTCAAAATTATGAGTTTTGAATGTATGATAAATGAGTGTTTGCCAAACGATTTTCTGCGAAATGAAGTTTATGCAATCTGCTGTTATGCAAAATAATATTATGACATTAAAACTTCTGCTATAAAGGGTAGACCCTATAGTTACTTATGGCGAAAATTGGGAAACTTAATATAGTCTGAAACCTTTAGTTTAGGGTAGTGAAACGCTGTTCATGCTATGAATATTATTTCGGAATGTATTTCGTATTTCTGTACCATCACGGAACAACAACATGTTCCAAATAAATATTTATGATTCCGAATAAAATATTAAATTATCTGTTCATCTGCAGATGGGTTCATATGCCCATTAATCTAGGTTGAGGTGACAGTTACCGGTGAGCGTACGGTAACTTGATTTCCGAATATAAGTCATAAGTCATTTATTCATTTGTTATAATAAAACATACCATGTGTACCTAGGTACTGTAACGAGGTCGTTCAATGAAAGACGTATGCATAAACATGTATCATCATCTGCCTAGCCTTTTCCCAACTGTGTTGGGGCCAGCTTCCAGTCTAACCGGATGCAGCTGAATACCAGTATTTTACATGGAGTGACTGCCTATCTGACCTCCACAACCCAGTATTTGGGCAACACGATACCCCTTGGTAAGGCTGGTTGTCAGACTTTCGGGCTTCTGACGACCCGTAACGACTGTCAAAGATCTACAAATGACAGCCGGGACCAACGGGTTAACGTACTTTCCGAGGCACGAAGGGGTCTTGGTATGTATAGATGGTCACCCATCCACGGACCAACCGCGGCAAGCGTAGTTTAACCTGATCGATCGACCCGTGCGGCTGTTATTACTTAGCCACAAGCTCCTCATGCATATACATGTACTATACATACACATGCATAAACATGTATTATAGTATTAATCTCAATAAAATCAATTTACTAATATTGTACATGCTGACGTGCTCTGTCAGCTCTTAGCTGAATCTCTATTATTTTCTATAATCTTCTAAAAATATGAGATTGTGTTTATCTCATTATAATAATATATGCAATTAATTATAATTTATGAAATATTCGTGAAGGTCGGTTGCTATAGTCAACTGGAAATCTCGTCGAAATCTTCTACAGTACTTAATTCTCTGAACATCCATGTTGCCAAAACACCAAAAAGCTAAAGTTCAAACAACTTTTTTTATTAGCCTACTCTGTCCTAGGAAAAGGAGTCCCAAACAACATTATATTATACTAGCTTCTGGCTTCTGCCCGCGATTTCGTTCGCGTGGAAGTCGAAAGACACCACAATGTACTAAAATAACTGTGTTTGCGACTCCCATGCCAGGATTTGGAAACCGGTTTGTTCGTCGTCATTGTTTTTTTTTAACGTAGAGTACACACACCTATTTTTAAACAACGATAAAAAGAATTTTGAGAAAAAAAAAGCCGACCAAGGGCGAGTCGGGCTTGTAATCTACGGCATAAAAAAAGATATCCAAAACAATCATAATAACAGAAAATCTGTTGGGGTTACGATTTTATTAAAATAGCCGTTCTCATACATGTCATGATTGACTGCTTAGCTCCTTATAAGTAAAGCGTGATGATATAAATTTCAGAGGTTAAATTCATATTTATAAGTAAGTCTCTAACATTATTTCTTATCTAACCGCAATCTTACGGTAAACTGTTGGAGACGACGAACACAATGCAATAATGCTACTCACCTATTGCAAATAGTGTGACGGCTCCTACATACTGGCGCGACTAGTCGCGCGACGCGTCGCGACACAAAAGCACCGCTTGTAGCGCTACACGCGGTGTCTTTGTGTCGCGTCGCGCCGGTATGTAGGAGCCTTGATAGTATATGTATGCATAGTAGTAGCGTGGCTATACGTTGACCAGACTTTTGAGCAGAATCTAATCAGTAGTTTTTGCGTCAATCCGGAACGTACATCCAAACGGACAAAAATTTGAAAAACTATATTTTCGCATCAGAATTGTTTTCACATCTCATAGTTATTACTTTTTTCAAAAATATTCCATGTACAGTTTTGACTTTGCTACGATTTTATTATACTTGTATGTATAGATTTTTAGCCATGTAAAATAAAAAATACTAATAGCCACCCGCCCATTTGTGTTTAAAGAAAGACTGTTCGATCTATTTAGAGCTTATCGCTTTAGTATTGATGGATCATCGTTACGAAAAGTTGGTTAAGCAAGAAGAAATTTTATTAATTTTATAACGATTATTTCCGGGTTTCTTTTTCTCTTTTTCTATGTAAAGAACTCTTGTGGAAATGTCATGCTTCTAGACCCAGTACAGTACAGTAGGCTGTGCGTTGTTTTTTTTTACGAATTAATTAATTAATTTTTTTTACTGCGTAAATTGGTAGACTCATAATACGACTTTCACGCCGGTAGCACACCTTCGCCACTAAACCATAGCAGTGAAATCGCAGTAGTCCAATTCAACTGGCTCGCGTCATGTTTCGCTACTGGAATCGGATGCAAGTAGCGGAACATGAGGCGAGCCTGTTGAATTGAACTACTGCGGTTTTGCTGCTATGGTTTAGCGGCGAAGGTGTGCTACCAGCGTCAGTGACTCCAGGACTAACAGCATTGACCCTTACTCCCTTCGTAGCCAGCCAGAGAGCCACCAGGAGGGTGAGGTGGTCCAGTGCAGCCTGCAACACGGGAAACCATGTCCATGAAGAAAAATAGCGAACAAATAGATATGAATTAGTATATTGTGCATAACTATTATGTCTACAATATGTAACTGAATTAATGTACATTATGAAAGTACTTTGTTCAGAATCTTATACTAAATCGATTTTTCTAATTTTTAAATAATTAAAACTACGTAAATTACAGTCACGTCAAAATAACCCAAAATGGACGAAGTACCTACTGCGCTAGACCCTTATACGTGTGCGACTGTGTGCGTGCGTAGATTTGTAATGTGACTACAATGTTCTCTCAAAATCAGTATGACTAATTTAAAAAATAAATGTTCTATAAATAATAGTAAACATTCAGTGTAAGTATGTATTAAGATTATAATATAATATTCTAATTGGGGCGTTTGCTGGTGTGCGTTATTTTATTTCCGAGACACATGTTGATTATGCTGGAGTACGTCGCGCGTCGTAACCTTCGATCAATGTACGTCCTAACAAAATAAATATTTACTTTGCAATTGGCGGCTAAAAGCAGTCTCTAATGTAATTATCACCGCGATGATGTCACCGTGTGGAGATTGAATCATAGAGTTTCTATAGAATTTGATGGCATGACGAGACTATCGCCGCGATTTATTCACCCGTGTATATTCACCTTAATGTTTATTAACTTTATATGTGCTTAGATCTCTAATTATTGATTAAAACAACTTTGTACGAATACTTTAACAATATAATCACTAAACAATTGAATAAAAACAAAGGTTATATTTAAAACACGACACGACTACCTCTTACAAAGGTCTCAGAAAAAGCCCCCTCATGTGGTCTTAATAAAACAATCGTCGCAACGCTGCTCTTGCTTATGTTCCCATGCTGAATTTTGATCCATCTTATCGGTGTTTACGTCCAGCTCAGGAAACAGCAGAGCACGCACCTCGCGTCGCCGCCGTGGGCCGCCATGCCGCTTCGGTGATGTCACTCTTAACTTTTTAAAGAGAGCGCGGCAATCGCCAACACGGCCGTCCTACCAGGTGCCTGTCCCATCAGGTACCTCACGAGTTCAGATAAAGTGCTGAAACACAAATTATTAATAATTTATCAGTTTGCCGGTTGCACATGCATTGTGTATCCAATTCTCTGGATCATGACTGTCATTGTTCATTACACATTATTTCATCAGAGTATTTCCGAGGGTAGGCTTCAATAATAGTAAATCATGTGCGCTTAAAGCGACATTGTATATAAATCGGATTTGACCACTTGCACTCAAAGGGCCTATAGCCTCACTTAAGCGTACCAAATTGGTCTTATCGCCACTTGCGCTCAAAGGGCATAGCCACACTTAAGCGTATTAAATTCGTCTCATTTCGCCTTGCACTCAAAGGGTCTCTAGTCATACTTAAACGTACCAGGTTCGTTACAGAACCACTTGCACTCAAAGAGCTTTTTGCCACACTTAAGCGTACCAAGTTCGTCCCAGAACCACTTGCACTCAAAGGGCCTTTAGCCACACTTAAGCGTACCAAGTTCGTCCCAGAACCACTTGCACTCAAAGGGCCTTTCCACACTTGAGCGTTCCAAGTTCGTTCTGCATTTGAACCTACCACTCTGCCTTTAATGTGTAATTCACAACATGGAACATCTATAAAGCGTATTAAATTCTTCTAATTTCGACTTGCACTCAAAGGGCCTTTAGCCACACTTAAGCGTACCAAGTTCGTCCCAGAACCACTTGCACTCAAAGGGCCTTTCCACACTTGAGCGTTCCAAGTTCGTCCTGCATTTGAAACTACCACTCTGCCTTTAATGTGTAATTCACAACATGGAACATCTATAAAGCGTATTAAATTCTTCTAATTTCGACTTGCACTCAAAGGGCCTTTAGCCACACTTAAGCGTACCAAGTTCGTTCCAGAACCACTTGCACTCAAAGGGTCTTTCCACACTTGAGCGTTCCAAGTTCGTTCTCTATTTGAACCTACCACTCTGCCTTTAATGTGTAATTTACAACATGGAACATCTATAAAGCGTATTAAGTTCTTCTAATTTCGACTTGAACTTAAAGGGCTTTTAGCCACACTCGTACCAAGTTTGTCCCAGAACCACTTGCACTCAAAGGGCCTTTCCACACTTGAGTGTTCCAAGTTCGTTCTCTATTTGAACCTACCACTCGGCCTTTAATGTGTAATTTACAACATGGAACATCTATAATTACTTAAAGCATTTTATCTTGACTCGTACATACGCCTACGGTAAATTTTAAATTACCTTAATCGCCAACACGGGCAGTAATGGTATAAGTTAGAACGTATGTTTAATTCATCTCCCAATCATCAATATGTATCCATGGTTTCATGGTCTCAGCAGCGGTTACGCCTGTATACTTCTTAGTGCTCCTTTCACTGCCTTTTACATCCGTCACCTCATATCTATCATTCCCCAATACCTTCTTCACTTGAAAGGGGCCTTTGTAAATAGGTAACAACTTCCGACTTTGACCGTCATTTGTCTGGCTTTGTATTTTGACGAGTACCAAATCTCCTTCGACGTAAACTCGTGCTTTTGTACGGTTTCTATCAAATCGCTGTTTTTGTGATTCCGCGTTGGACTTAATATTTGTCTCTGCCCTTTTACGCAATTCAGTTACATCCAGCCTATGCCCAATCACCGGAGCTAAACTATCACTATCAGTGCGTAATCTATATCCGAGAAAAACTTCACTAGGAATAGTTTTTGTTGTCTTGTGAACTGTACTATTCATACCTAATACCATATATATTGTTGTAAGGCTTTTACGTACTGGTCCCACCTATCGTCTGTATCGTTAGCGCCTATTGCTTTTAATGCTTCTAAAATAGTTTTATTAAAACGCTCAACCTGGCCATTAGAACGAGGCATACCGGTTGCAATCGTATGTAAACGTATGTTTTTATTCGAACAATACTGTGTAAAATTATTCGAAGTGAAGCATGTCGCAGCGTCTGTAATTATTCTTTGAGGATTTCCGAATGTCTTAGAAATAGTTTCTAATTCTTTAATTACACAAGAAGATTTGGTTGTGCGAACCGCCAAAATGAACACAAATTTTGTAAAAGCATCTACGATTACCAATAAATATTTATTTTTGGCTTTAGTCGTAAAAAAAGGTCCTAAATGAAGCGTGTGAAAAGGCTGTGCATACTTTGGCAACGGGTATAGCTCTCCTTCCTTTGGACCGCCCTTATTCTTAAAATATATGCAATTTATGCAGTTTTTAATATATTTCTTTATGATATGTCGCATTCTAGGAAACCAATACTGATAGCTTACTCGTTCTACTGTTTTGTCAACAGAGAAATGCCCGAGGTCGTCATGGTTACATTTAATTATTTGCCAAATGCATTTCTTTGGGACCACCCACCGACGACCTTGGGTTGTTCTTCTGTAAACTTTGCCACCGAGGACAACATATTTGTTAAAAAAATCTTTATTTTCTTCGGCCTGTCCTGATTCTATAATTGCTCGAATACGTTGTAACTCGGCATCTTGTACTTGTACTGAAAGCAACCAATCTGCTTCCGTTATTGACATTATAATCTCGGTTTCTGATTTTTCTCCGGACTGCATTGGGTTACGACTCAAGGCGTCTACGTGTTGCATTCGCGTGCCTTGTCGGTGGACGATATCAAACGAGAATTCTTGTGTGGACAAAATCCAACGCGCAATCTGGGGAATAATCTCTTTTTTTGTTAATGCGTATCTTACGGCGTTGCAATCGGTCACTATTTTAAAAGATGATCCGATTAGGTATAATCGGAACTTTTGAAGCGAACTAACAATCGCTAATAACTCCAGTTCAAACAAGTGGTACTTTTTCTCATCTTCCGTAGTTTGTCTACTATAGTAATGGACAGGTTTTTCACCTTCGTCAGTGATTTGCATAAGAATACCAGCAACACCATCTCTACTAGCATCCGTATATAATACGTTATCTTTATTCGGGTTAAAAATGGATAGAACACTTTCAGACGTTAATTTGTTCTTTAACGATTGAAATGCCTCTTCATGAACCTTACCCCATTCCCAGACAGAGCCCTTCTTCAATAACTTTGAGAGTGGAGCAGTAATCATAACGCAGCTCTTAATAAATTTCCTAAAGTAGCTTACAAGGCCAAGAAACTGTCGAAGTTGGTGTACTGTTTTGGGAAAGGGGTAATTTCGAATAGCCTCCAGTTTGGGCTGATTTGGCATCACACAATCCTGCTTGATTTTGTATCCTAGAAATTCAATTTCATTTTTGAAAAAATGACATTTTTTCAGATTCAACGTGAGCCCGTTTTCTCTAAAGATTTGGAGAACTCGTTCTAATAATTTTAAATTTTGCTCTACCGTTTCTGTCACTAAATATACGTCATCCAAATATAAAATGACATTCTCGAATCTTAAATTTCCCAACGCGTTGTTCATCATTTGTTGGAAACAAGCTGATGCGTTAGCCAGCCCAAACGGAAGTCTTAAAAATTCGTAATGCCCATCTTCAGTAATAAAGGCGGTCTTTTCTATAGATTGCGACTGCATTAATATTTGATAATATCCACTTTTTAAATCTAGACTGGTAAAACATTTATAGCCCCTAAGCCTATCTACAAGATCCTCAATGCGCGGCATTGGATATTTGTCTTTAATTGTTATCTTATTTAGTGCTCTATAATCAATGCAGAGTCTTTTTTCTCCATTTTTTTTATTGACAAGTAACGCAGGGCTCGCGTATGGTGATTTGCTTTCACGTATGATATTGTTCTTCAGAAGCTCATCTACCATTTCGCGAATTTTCTTTCTGTCTGCGTGAGAAGACCTAAAGGGTCTGCATTGAATTGGTTGAGAACCAGTTACGTTAATTATCATTTCGTGGCCGTTTACCTTTCCTAGTTCTTTGATATTTGACGCCACACAGTCATCATATTTTTAAAAAGTGTTATTAATTCATTCTGATGGGACTCGCTATCGAACTCAAAATTACTAATTGTGTTACAAAACTCAGTAAATGAATTCGCATAGTCAAGTTTGAATTTGTCACCCACTCGCGAGTATATCAGGTCAGACCTCTCCGTCACGTTTCTTCCTATCAATATTTCACAATCTGCCAGGTTGTCAATTACATAGAAATCAACCTGAGTCAGACACACCGAATCGATTTTCAGATCAGCCGTTATCTTGTGAGTTACAAATTTTGAATTTTCTTTTGAGAAACCTTGCAACAAAACTGGTGCGGTCAACACAATGTTTTCCATTGAATATCTTTTGACGAACGATTCAGAAATCAATGAACAACTGCTTCCCGTATCAATGAACGCAAGAAGCGTTCTGCAGATTATTAATACATATTATTTTCACAAATTTATTTCGCGGGTCAGGGGTTGAAACACATTTTGTTTCTTGTTTGTCTGGTTTAACCGCGTTCTTTTTATGGTAACATGTCGATTCTAAATGACCTCGCCTGCCACAATAACCACATTTATTTGCATCACACTGACTTCGTTTATGGTTACCGCCGCACAGATAACACTTGATCTGCCCCCGACCCCGTGCCTGGCCCACGTCTTGATTATTGTTAGCAGAAGCAGCTTGACCCACTACGTTCGCTGAGGGTACAGTCACTGATCTCGTGGTCCCAGACATCTGATTCTGACTGATCAGTTTCGCCTGGCCATCGCGTGTATTTGCGATCTGTTTCGCGCTTTTTGATGTGTACGTTCGACCATGTAGGAAACTAGCTAAACTGTCGCATGTCACGAAATTATTCGCTTCAATTGATGCGCCTATACCACTGTCTCCTATATTACCGACAATAATAGAAATAATATTTTGTTCCGAAAATTCCAAAGATAAACGATCTATTTTACATTTCTGTTCAAAATAAAACTCGTACAGAGACTGATTTTCTAACGGCTTTTTATGTATGATATCTTTTAAAAGATCGTACATATTCCGCCGAATTTGAAAACTGGAAGCCAACTTACGCGTCCAGCTCTTCCATTTCCACGTAGGCCAATGACTATCCGATCGTAACAGTGAGTCATACCACACTTTTGCGGAACCCTTTAATTTGTTGAGAGCTTGATAACGGGTCATTTCGTCAGTCCATGTAAAAGTTTGAGCGTAGGACTTGATAATACTAAGCCAAGCGTTCACATCGTCTCTCAGCGGATCGAACTCGGGTATAATGTTATTCAAAGTGTTATTTGTACTCACAGTTGAGGTATCAGCCTTACGTGATACCTGTTTCCTGTGTTTCGGCGGAGGTGACAGAGTCCTGGCACTACGACTGCTGCTAGAACTTGAGCTTGAACGTGTGCGTTTTTTTTGTTTTAGGCGTTTATCACGCATACTTTGTTTACCCATAACCGTGTGTGGGTATCGCGTTCCACTTCTGATATTAACTTTATATGTGCTTAGATCTCTAATTATTGATTAAAACAACTTTGTACGAATACTTTAACAGTATAATCACTAAACAATTGAATAAAAACAAAGGTTATATTTAAAACACGACACGACTACCTCTTACAAAGGTCTCAGAAAAAGCCCCCTCATGTGGTCTTAATAAAATAATCGTCGCAACGCTGCTCTTGCTTATGTTCCCATGCTGAATTTTGATCCATCATATCGGTGTTTACGTCCGGCTCAGGAAACAGCAGAGCACGCACCTCGCGTCGCCGCCGTGGGCCGCCATGCCGCTTCGGTGATGTCACTCTTAACTTTTTAAAGAGAGCGCGGCAATCGCCAACATGTTATTTACCCTATCAGAATACCAGCGGTGCGGTATTTGTTTTTTTCAAATATCGCACCATCATGCTGAGAAAAGAACCTTTTTGGCCTTGGAGTGTTCCTTTTATGTTGTTATTTTTCCTGTGCGTGTCCCAAATAAATTATTTTTCTTTCTTTTTACATTATTTCCAATTTTATACCTTAGGCCTATGCAGGTGAAAAATAGGAACTGGAAAAGCTTGCTTTCTTGTATCAATGCTCCTTCCCCCCCACCATGAGAACTCTCAAGCTGGTATCAACTCCATTACCTTAACCATGCTATAAGGCAAGCCACATTGACGATCTTCCCCTTGGTCTCGATGAGGGCGGTTATCAGCAACCTGGTGAGGTTGTACACCCCCTCACATCGACCTTGATCACCTCGTCGAAGGTTGCTGGATGCATGTCCTCGCTCTTAAATGCCTGAGTTGCAGACGAGGACATCTAGTCTAGAACGAACAGAAATGGTGTTATAGCAACGGTAAGATAATAATTAAAGTGCAGACTTATTAAATAATCGACTAACCAAAATGTTAATCCTAAGTACAATAACGGTATCAGTTGAGATACAATATTTATACAAAAAATGATCTTAGCTAGCAGGTAGTCTGTTTTGCTGCTAACGAAAGTTTATTTAGTGGTCAAAATAACATAACATCACGCCGGTATTTCCCGAAAGGTTAGGCAGCGGTGTACCTATAGTACATCCACCTTTCGTCAGTTATGTTTAAGGTCCATGTAATAGGGGGCGAGCCTATTGCCATCAAACGGGTACAAAACCAAACTCTGGGCTACTACTCAGAATTTCCAGAAGGAAAAACCGAATAACACTTTGACCGGCCCGGGAATTGAACCCAGAACCTCATGCTCGGCAATAGCGCCTGTGATGACTAGACCAACGAGGCATTTGTAGATAGTTTTAATAGAATTTCAATAACATTTATTTCCTTTTATGATTCGCGCCCTTGCTTGGCCCGATTTGTCTACTCAAAGATATTTCTTTGAGTAGATAAATCGGGCCTTGTTGTATTTAGATAACAATAAATGGTAGCTAAATTACCTTTTAAAGTGATCCAACGTCTCCATGGCTGTCGTCTCGACACCCTCGACAATGTCCAAATCTGCGACGATCACCAGCGGGTTCACACCCTTCTGCTACTCGCACTTGTCCGCGACTGCTCGCAAGTTGGCTGCATTCCTTCCCACCAGTGACAGTTTTTCGTCAAATTTAGCGAACAGGATAACAGACTGTGGACTCACCTATACCAGCACTTGCACCAGTTACTAGAACCACTTTGTTGGTAAGGTCTATGTTCATGTTTTTACAAGGCGTTTAATATGAACGCTTCTTAGATTATATTATAGTCAGTAGTTCTTAGCCATTGAACACTAGTGAACAATGCATCGTATTACACTTCGTCGCTGAATCCTCGAGATTTACATGATTCAATAGGTAGGTAGTACACTCCTCAATGTACTAGGCATCGCACAATATTTAGATAAAACACTAAAAAAAAAAAAAACCACTACCTTAGTACCTGCAGTGGTGGGGCATCCGCCGCACCCGGCAATCTGCGATCGTTCACTTGTCATTCGCTTCTCTTGTGCAGGCATCAAAAATTAATTGTTGGTGTTAAAATATTCCATCCATTTTCATCCAATCGCGTGTTTTTTCTTGTGACCTTGGGACGAAGATGACATGAAGATGATCCAGGGACCATCAAATGAAAAATAAGGCGACTGGAAAAGCGTTTACAAAAACAACGCGAACACACATCCAGTGATGAAGGTTAGTCAGATTTATCGTAATACCTACTAATGGAGTTATTTCTAATAATATCTAACCGGTTCCTTATGAGCCACCGAGTTCAATAGTTATGATTACTTCAAATATCTTGTTGTTCGCACACGTGCGGTATGACTCATTCATGACTTTGTTTTGTTGGTGTTCCATTATAATGTTATATTATAAAATAGAAAATTTTTTACTGCGTAAATTGGTAGACTCATAATACGACTTTCACGCCGGTAGCACACCTTCGCCACTAAACCATAGCAGTGAAATCGCAGTAGTCCAATTCAACTGGCTCGCGTCATGTTTCGCTACTGGAATCGGATGCAAGTAGCGGAACATGAGGCGAGCCTGTTGAATTGAAGTACTGCGGTTTTGCTGCTATGGTTTAGCGGCGAAGGTGTGCTACCAGCGTCAGTGACTCCAGGACTAACAGCATTGACCCTTACTCCCTTCGTAGCCAGCCAGAGAGCCACCAGGAGGGTGAGGTGGTCCAGTGCAGCCTGCAACACGGGAAACCATGTCCATGAAGAAAAATAGCGAACAAATAGATATGAATTAGTATATTGTGCATAACTATTATGTCTACAATATGTAACTATGAAAGTACTTTGTTCAGAATCTTTTACTAAATCGATTTTTCTAATTTTTAAATAATTAAAACTACGTAAATTACAGTCACGTCAAAATAACCCAAAATGGACGAAGTACCTACTGCGCTAGACCCTTATACGTGTGCGACTGTGTGCGTGCGTAGATTTGTAATGTGACTACAATGTTCTCTCAAAATCAGTATGACTAATTTAAAAAATAAATAATATTCTATAAATAATAGTAAAAATTCAGTGTAAGTATGTATTAAGATTATAATATAATATTCTAATTGGGGCGTTTGCTGGTGTGCGTTATTTTATTTCCGAGACATGTTGTTTATGCTGGAGTACTATCGGCCCAAGTTAAGCATGCTCACTTAAGAAAATATTCCTGCGAGAGCGCAGCTAGTGAAAAACCACACCTCTTCCTAGTTTCCCCCAATTAGAGACAATATGCATTTGTGTGAGTAATGAGCGAGTAACATAAAATAACAAACATTAGCTAGAGCGCGGCAGTGCCAATTTGCTCTCGCTAATTGTTGACGCTTCCCTTAAATTCCTATCGCCATTTCATTTTACGACCTGTTTATTTCTATCGGACTGATTGCCTGCCTAACTGTGACCTCTGCTTGTATACCGGACTGTGATCGAAAGCCTCTTCTTGACCCTAGCTTGTATCCTGGACTGTGTGTGTATTGTGTGTGGGCTGTGACTAACGTGGTGCAACCATGACGACCCGAAACCTGATTCAGGAAGAAAGGAATCAAATTATTGTTTTGCATAGACAAGGGTTAAATATATCCCAAATAGCAGTGGAGTTGAACATGCAAGTAAGTTATGTTTTTGTATTCAGATAGAGGGAGAGATATAGAAATAAATAAAGTGATAGTAATATTATTATTTCATAGTTTGCATTTTTCCTTATATTGCAATTTAAAAACAAATTCCATGAAAAATATTGGTATTCAGCTGCATCCGGTTAGACTGGAAGCCGACCCCAACATAGTTGGGAAAAGGCTAGGCAGATTTATATATAAAAATAATAAAATTATTATAACTTTCAGATGGATTCTTTTTAAAAGTCTCATAAGATATTACCTACTTATAGTAATGCATTCAAATAAGATTGTTCTTTTTATTTATTTTTGCTTTCAAAGACGTTGTTGGAGCCTTTTATGACCCGATAATAAATCCTAAACCAAAACAACCTAAACAATGGTGCCTTATCTCACAGCGTCGTTGCCGCATTTTAATTAGAAAAACCAGAGCGCATTCGTCGCATTTCTAGAGGCTTGATCATTATATTTCAAACTACAATTTTTTTTCGCCCAAGCACAAAATAATTGTTTTTTATAATTATTTTTAACATTTATTTTATCATAATACTGCAGATGGAAAGTAATTGACAATAATGTAAATTTTTGTTAGTAGTGCTCGTAAATACTTACCAAAAAAACTTAAAAACAATTGCACACATAGTTTTAAATACTAACGATTTAGTGCTTGGCTGGCCGATAAAATAGCAAGTACTTACTATTTTTTCGGCCAAGCACTAGATCGTTGGTATTTAACCACGAAAAACCTTTAGAAATGCCACGTTGCCAGCCCGCACGGGATAAACACTTTTAAATAGTAGAGATAAAGCACAAATTTGCTTGGGACAGTTTCATACAATGTTGGAATTTACGCTATGCCATTTTTCTTACTCATAGGTATACGAGGTGTAAATTGCAATATCTGAAAACCTCTTAAGGGGTCATTGTACTAATCATTATGAACAACTTTTACTACGGGACCAAACCTGAAATCGCGAAAAAAAAACAGCTGTTCCCTACATTTATGTTCGCGTAACTCGTCAAAATGTATGGACCAGCTGCTTTTTTATCGCGATTTCAGGTTTGGTTCTCATAGTAAAAGTTGTTTATAATGATGAGTAATGACCCCTTAAGAGATTTTCAGTTATTGCATTTACAACTTGTATTTTAAAATATAGTTATGAATGTTATAACTACTTAAATTAGTTATAGAAAAGTTAAGAGTTTATTTATCATGAAGTCAACCAAAATGCACACCTTAGTATTTCAATACTTATAATTTTTATTTATAGTGTACTAGTTGTGCCCTTTGAATAAGACTTTTGTAGTGTACTCGTATTATTATACTTAGTTCCTATATTATGTAAAAAATCGATGCTGATTGTTTTTTTTTTTTTTTTTTTCGTTAGAGAACAACGGTGCGCCGCTGGGTGCGAAGATATGAAGAAGGAGAAATTACAGAACGCGTTCGTGCACCTCGACCCCGGGCTATAAACGAAAACGAGTTAAATAATATGATAGCCACGTATGAAGAGAACCCGTTCACACCCACTCGCAGTTTCGCACAAGAATACGAAGTTTCGATGCAAACTATTAGAAACGAGTTGCATCGAGCTGGAGTCCATCACAGACGTCCCGCAAAAAAAATTATTTTGACGCAGGAGCAGAAAGCTGCTCGCGTGCGATTCGCTCGTGACTACAGGGACTTCGATTTCTCTTACGCCATATTTTCTGATGAAAAGTGCTTTAGGTCTAGCCAACAAGGTCGTCGGAATTTATGGCGTGTAGATAACACAAGATACGAACCTCGAAATGTGAACCCAAATGCAGAATCGGGAAGAATTGTAGTGAACATGTGGGGCTGGATGAGTGCTGCTGGACCAGGCGAGCTCGCTTTTATACCAGGGAGGGCAAACGGCCAAACGTATTTAGAGGTGCTACAAACCATCATGGTACCCACAGTGCGCACGGTGTATCCACAACTGGACGTGCCAGAATTTTATTTTTTCCAGGACAATTGCCCGATACACCGTGCGCGGGTTGTTCAAGAGTGGTTGCGAGGGCAACCACAAATTAAAACAGTGCCATGGCCCTCCCGATCGCCAGACTTAAACCCCATTGAAAATTTGTGGGGTTTAATGGTCCAGAGATGGGATAGTAGAGCAGAAAGAACGAAGGAAGCACTTGTCACACATTGCGAACAAGTTTGGGACACATTCAGAGGTTCGAATTTGTGCGAAGTCCTGGCTAGGTCCATGCGTAGCCGTTGCGATGCTGTGATAGATGCGGGAGGAGCAGCGACGAAATATTAAGTTAATATAATTTTTAACATGCACTATGTTAATTAACGAAAGGCGTTCCCGTTAACCCGCAATAGTCCAAACATGCTACAATTAATATTACCATTTAAAAATTCGCGAAAAAAAATCAGCTGCTCCCTACATTTTGTTAAGTTAGGTATGCGAACATAAATGTAATGAACAGCAGATTTTTTTTCGTGAATTTTCGAATGGTCATATTTTGGTAGCATGTGGACGCTATACTATTGCGGGTTAACGGGAACGCCTTTCGTTAATTAACATACTGTATAATTACATTATACAGGGTTATTTTTCTAACACCTGGTAGGACTATATTAGTACAACCACTTTTGATCTATGACTTTTTAGAATACCAAAAGTAAACTTTCAAGTTTTTGTTGTAATATTTTTAATAACACTTTTTAGATCTGTATTTTGTAGTAAGTACCACTGCGACCCTGCATTCGCAACGCACTGTTTGTTTATTTAACTACTTACATATTTTGGTACCGCGTAGAGTTGTTCAAATTTAGAGCGATCAAAATAAATATTTTTAATTGTATTATGAAATTATTTTTTTATGAATTATTAAAAGTCATACAACAAAAGTTGTTATTTATGATGTTAGTATTATAGTCCTACGAGCTTATTAGTGTTTTATCATCAAATGACTTCTCCCGCTCTGGGCGGAGCGGAAGGTCGTGTCAAACTTTTACTGACTAAAACCCACCCGTGTTCCTTCAGTTGCCTGTGCCAGGGCCATGGTATCTCTTTCGAACAACCCGCGACTCCGGCGGCTTGCAAATAACCCTGTATAGCTATTTTTATTAGGTTTATTTTTATTATTCCAATTTGTATTATATTACTTCGTTGATTAACGTCACAGGGTAGACTGTAGACCGTAATCATAGTTTAAAATATTGCCAACGATTTTGAAGTCTTCTTGTAAAATTATTGATGTCAATTTAGTGTCATGTTGCCTTTATTGGTGGATTTGTTGTTTTATTTACAATCAATGTTGTCATAAGCCCCGATCTCGTTAGTTTGTTATTTTACATATTCAGTAGTGTCATCATATCCGTCCACCTCATAAATAATTGATCTCATTTGCTTGATAAACCTAGTCTGTAGTGTAATGTAATTATTGCAAATTATAAAAATTATTAAGATTCTTAAATTGTACTAATCTTAAAACTTTTCAATTTCATTAGAACTGCACGAGCAATATTCTCCTAATCTTATTTACTGACAGGCTTTTTGCCTGTTGTTGTTGTGTTGTCTGTTTGTCATTGTTGTGTTGATTTCATATTTTGAACTTTACGATATAAGTGTAGATAAATACAGTTTATAAATGATATTATGAGTAAGAATCTTTTCACTTATAATATTTTGCATTTTGATGATAATTTCTGTGTAATTTTTTGTTATAATATGTTAATTTCTGGATGAATCTTTAATGTTTTGAAAAAGTCTATTAAAAATAAATTAAGTTACTTATATTGTTTTTTTTTCTACAACAGCAAATCCTTAAAATTGTTCTCAAGTAGATTTTAACTAACTGTTTATTTTTTCACACTGAGATTACAGCCGATAGTTTCATACAAAAAGCACTTACTATACATCTTTTATTATACAGATAAGATTTAAATATCAACCTAAATAAATCTTTAATCCTGCATAATGTTAAATGAACACAAACTAAAAATATATATTTCACTAGTACCCAACATTTTATTTCAATCCTTTCACTCTCACTGCTGCCAAGGCACAAATTATAGTTCAGTTTAATTACTTGATAAGCTTCTGAATTTTAAAGTGGCGTAGGAACTGAATCATTGTTAGATTTGTCAAAAAAAAACTTGACATGCATGATTTCGCTTAAAATCATGAATTGTCCAACTATGACTAGAGCATGAATTATAAAAGAGTAAAGTGTTGGTTTGATTATAATCCAGTCTTAAAGTGCTCATCCTGCCTGGGCATTTTAATTGCAACGATACCTTGTTCGTTATACAGGCTGAAATTTAATTCATGGGTATCCTCTTAAGGGGTCATTGTACTCGTCATTATGAACAACTTTGACTATGGGAACAAATATGAAATCGAGAAAAAAAAATTGCTGTTCCCTACATTTTGTCGAGTTATGCAAACATAAATGTAGGGAACAGCTGATTTTTTTTTCGCGATCGGGTATGGTCTCATAGTTGAAGTTGTTCATAATGATGAGTACAATGACCCCTTAAAAGGATGCCCATGAATTCAATTTCACCCTGTATTATTTTAATGAATAAAAGGTAATATTACAATTACCTACTGTTAAAAGTATTAAACCAAATACAAGGAACAACTGCAAAACATTTGAGATAATCCTAAGGTAATAAAAAAACGTATGGCCCTTGTATTAAGCCGTCCTCTATTGTTTAACCGAATTTCCAGACATTCCCACTAAATAACAATGGGTCTTAGATAATGAACTTATTTTTATTTCAGTTGAAAGAGTTGTGCGGCTTGCGGCCTTGCGTTAGCTACAAACAAAAAGCTCTGATAACATTGTATGAACTGCGCAGAGTATTGGTTCAAATATTACTGTAATTTTCAAGTATTCCCAAATTGCCCAAGTATAAACAAACACATAGAAATTTAGATAGTTATTTACTTTTAATAAAGTCGATTAAACACAAAAAATTTCAATATAAACATTTGATACCTTTATGCAGTGCCGGTCAACGCACCTATACCTAACGTATTCAGGGAGCCGTGAGATAAAAGGTAAACAAACCATAAATGTCCGTTCAATCGATTTTGAATGCTATTGTGTTGGTGGCATGACAAATGGCAGCTGCAGTAAACAGTTGGTATTGTAACCACTTTTTTGCCTTTAATGCCATCCATAAGCCTACGGAATAGAAGTCAAAATCGGTGGAACGGACTGTAATAAAACGGTTCGTTTCAATGTCTCATCTTATTGTGAAGGGAATATGGTGCGGTTGCTGCGGCATGCGGCATCACATAGGATATGGTGAAAATTGGAGAGGCAGTGAAAGTGTTCATAAATAACCTATATCTATAGACCCGATAGAGAGAGGAAAATATTAAAGTGGATTAATACATATAAATTGTAGTTTATTAGTTATTACAAATTATTTTTGTAAATACTGCAATATCAATAATACATTTTCTAAACCAAACAAACAGAAGATATGAGTACTAAAATTAATTCTTGTCAATAATAAAATAACAATTCAATTCAATAACAAAGAGCTCACGCCGCCGCCGAGCCGCGCTGGCCGTGCCCATTAAAAACTCGTCTCTTAGCAGAAACAAGTGAGCATAGTACGCTCCTAGTGTGAGTGTCACACATTCTATACATGATTATACTAATACGAACACCACTAAAATACGCTTTGTGCATCCTATTGGTCAAAACTCGTGCATTGTGCGATCGAGTCGTGAGTCGTGCTATGCGATTATCGCCTTTAAGGTGAGCATGCGGAACTTTGGCCGATAGTACGTCGCGCGTCGTAACCTTCGATCAATGTACGTCCTAACAAAATAAATATTTACTTTGCAATTGGCGGCTAAAAGCAGTCTCTAATGTAAGTGTACTAATGTGATTTCTAAGGCACCATCTCCACGGACGAGAGAATCGCGGCGATAGTCACGCTGTACCTTAAAATTATCACCGCGATGATGTCACCGTGTGGAGATTGAATCATAGAGTTTCTATAGAATTTGATGGCACGACGAGACTATCGCCGCGATTTATTCACCCGTGTATATTCACCTTAATGTTATTTACCCTATCAGAATACCAGCGGTGCGGTATTTGTTTTTTTTCAAATATCGCACCATCATGCTGAGAAAAGAACCTTTTTGGCCTTGGAGTGTTCCTTTTATGTTGTTATTTTTCCTGTGCGTGTCCAAAATAAATTATTTTTCTTTCTTTTTACATTATTTCCAATTTTATACCTTAGGCCTATGCAGGTGAAAAATAGGAACTGGAAAAGCTTGCTTTCTTGTATCAATGCTCCTTCCCCCCCACCATGAGAACTCTCAAGCTGGTATCAACTCAATTACCTTAACCATGCTATAAGGCAAGCCACATTGACGATCTTCCCCTTGGTCTCGATGAGGGCGGTTACCAGCAACCTGGTGAGGTTGTACACCCCCTCACATCGACCTTGATCACCTCGTCGAAGGTTGCTGGATGCATGTCCTCGCTCTTAAATGCCTGAGTTGCAGACGAGGACATCTAGTCTAGAACGAACAGAAATGGTGTTATAGCAACGGTAAGATAATAATTAAAGTGCAGACTTATTAAATAATCGACTAACCAAAATGTTAATCCTAAGTACAATAACGGTATCAGTTGAGATACAATATTTATACAAAAAATGATCTTAGCTAGCAGGTAGTCTGTCTTGCTGCTAACGAAAGTTTATTTAGTGGTCAAAATAACATAACATCACGCCGGTATTTCCCGAAAGGTTAGGCAGCGGTGTACCTATAGTACATCCACCTTTCGTCAGTTATGTTTAAGGTCCATGTAATAGGGGGCGAGCCTATTGCCATCAAACGGGTACAAAACCAAACTCTGGGCTACTACTCAGAATTTCCAGAAGGAAAAACCGAATAACACTTTGACCGGCCCGGGAATTGAACCCAGAACCTCATGCTCGGCAATAGCGCCTGTGATGACTAGACCAACGAGGCATTTGTAGATAGTTTTAATATAACTTCAATAACATTTATTTCCTTTTATGATTCGCGCCCTTGCTTGGCCCGATTTGTCTACTCAAAGATATTTCTTTGAGTAGATAAATCGGGCCTTGTTGTATTTAGATAACAATAAATGGTAGCTAAATTACCTTTTAAAGTGATCCAACGTCTCCTTGGCTGTCGTCTCGACACCCTCGACAATGCCCAAATCTGCGACGATCACCAGCGGGTTCACACCCTTCTGCTACTCGCACTTGTCCGCGACTGCTCGCAAGTTGGCTGCATTCCTTCCCACCAGTGACAGTTTTTCGTCAAATTTAGCGAACAGGATAACAGACTGTGGACTCACCTATACCAGCACTTGCACCAGTTACTAGAACCACTTTGTTGGTAAGGTCTATGTTCATGTTTTTACAAGGCGTTTAATATGAACGCTTCTTAGATTATATTATAGTCAGTAGTTCTTAGCCATTGAACACTAGTGAACAATGCATCGTATTACACTTCGTCGCTGAATCCTCGAGATTTACATGATTCAATAGGTAGGTAGTACACTCCTCAATGTACTAGGCATCGCACAATATTTAGATAAAACACTAAAAAAAAAACAAAACCACTACCTTAGTACCTGCAGTGGTGGGGCATCCGCCGCACCCGGCCATCTGCGATCGTTCACTTGTCATTCGCTTCTCTTGTGCAGGCATCAAAAATTAATTGTTGGTGTTAAAATATTCCATCCATTTTCATCCAATCGCGTGTTTTTTCTTGTGACCTTGGGACGAAGATGACATGAAGATGATCCAGGGACCATCAAATGAAAAATAAGGCGACTGGAAAAGCGTTTACAAAAACAACGCGAACACACATCCAGTGATGAAGGTTAGTCAGATTTATCGTAATACAGGAGTTATTTCTAATAATATCTAACCGGTTCCTTATGAGCCACCGAGTTCAATAGTTATGATTACTTCAAATATCTTGTTGTTCGCACACGTGCGGTATGACTCATTCATGACTTTGTTTTGTTGGTGTTCCATTATAATGTTATATTATAAAATAGGATTTATTTTGCATCGATGCTACTTTGTGTACTGCGACGAGGTTGCAGTCGTTTCAGTTTTTTCCTTTAAGGAATATGTATGTAAATAAGTACCTACCTTCCTATACATATTCTGCAAGTACCGTGATGAGATCCCGGTCAAGTTATATAATATAAATAGCTAAGTGTCGTGACGCGATTACGACCGTCTCTTTTAAGTGACTATTATTGTCAAATGGTTTGATGCGATCAAATCCTTTTGTTGTCATTGTTTGAAGCCAAATTTGAGCCAATGAAAATATCGTTCCAGATGTTGATTCTGGCCACTCAAGACCTGCCTCCTTACCTCCCGACTACGAATCCTCTGAGCATTACCAATCAGATGGAACTCAGTCGAACTTTCAATCTGTGGTGACAGTTCCACAACACACTCTCACATCTCTGACACCGTTACTGGTGGCACTGGTACCAGCGCCGTACCAGATGTTGTGGAGGCCCTCCCACCTGATATATTAGAGGTTCTTGGAGAATCTAAGGAAAAAGAGGTGTTCGGGCCAAAAATCAGAGAAGAGATCTCCAAACGTTGGGGAAAGATTATTATGGAAGGTCTAGGTAAAGAACAGAAGCAAAAGCTGTTTAATGATATTTTGACCCCGGAGAACTTTCAACTTATTAAGGCACCAAAACTTAATCAAGAAATATCCTCTGTCTTAACGGAATCCTCCAGAAACAGGGATAAGCGTCTTGAATGGACACAACCATCTAGGCATTGGTATAGCGGGTATCACTAACCTACTGTCATCCGTAATTGACGGCAATATAGAAAAAGCTGAGATTATAAAAAAGCTCTCTGAAACAGCCCAAATATTGTTAGATTTACACTGCCAAAATACTGCTAACCGAAGCAAGTTAGTTACATTTAGCTTGGATAAAATTTTTTTGAATATTGTTCAAGGAGTTAAGAGAGATACTTTTCTCTTCGGAGAGAATTTGGGCGATAAAATCAAGGCATCTAAGATGGCTGAAAAGTCTGGATTACAAATAAGGAGGACCGAGCCTCAACCATCTACCTCCCACAGATCGACACGCTCTAATAATTATCGTCAGGGAAACTCGAGGCGCCCACTTCGTCACCAGAACAACAGAAGCAGGTCGAGTGGGCCCAGGACCCAAGCCTCCAACCCGAACACAGGGAGATATCCACCGTCAACAGAACGGTACAGCTCTGCGAAGACAGCCCTGAAAGGACCTCCGAAGCCCGGATAGAGGTAATTAAACATGCTGGTCGGTTACGACACTTTGTAACAGCTTGGAAAAGCATAACCAAAGATCCTGTAATCTTACAGTGTGTATATCATGGTTACAAAATACCTTTTAATCGACCCGTTATTCAGTATGTGGAACTACTCGTAGTTAATAAATCGTTTTCTTTCCAAGAGGCTAATAGTGTTAATACTGAAATTTCAAAGCTTTTATTATCCGGTGCGATAGTAAAATATGAAGAATGGTTAGTTTATTTCGAATATTTTTTTGACACCTAAAAGCGACGGTACCGATAGATTTATTCTAAATGTTAAAAAATTAAACAATTATATTGATCCACAACATTTTAAAATGGAAGATGTTAGAACGGCTTCTAAATTATTATCAAAATCATATAACATTGCCCATATTGACCTTAAGGAAGCGTATTTTTTAATCCCAATCTATGAAAATAGTAAAAAATATCTACGGTTTAGGTTTTTCAATCAGACTTATGAATTTCAGTGTTTACCCTTTGGTTTATGTTCAGCACTGTTTATTTTTACTAAATTAATGAAAACGGTGATTAAATACCTCAGAAAAAAAGGGATTATGCTGGTTATTTATTTAGATGATTTGTTATGTATTAATAAAACATTTAAAAGCTGCTCTCATGATGTAAAGATTATCACCGACCTGTTAGAAAAGCTCGGATTTGTGATAAACATTAATAAAAGTGATTTAGTTCCCAGCCAACTTTTTGAGTTAAACTCAACGGACATGACTTTAAAATTGCTACTAAAGAAACGACTGAAGGTTCTAGAGATAATCGATAAATACTCCAACAAACGTTTCTTATCTATACGAGATTTTGCAAAGTTTTTGGGATTGCTTACGTCATCGTGCCCAGCTGTTAGTTATGGGTGGGTTTATAAAAAAAAAAAAAATTCGTTATTTCAGACATAGACAGTCCATACGTAGTTAGTGGTTAAAACAAACTGTGCTTACATGCTATGTTATTGTTGTTAGTACTTAATTCTATTTAACATAAACCTACACCTAATTCTACCCAGTGTCTTTGGATGGGGCAGTCCACTCTGCTAACAATCATTTTCAGGATGCTGTTCCGAGTGCTACACAAACGTTGCAGTAGGGAAGCCGCTTTCTTACGCATGATGGCGTGAAAGCCATCCGTACGTGCTTCAGCAAACATTCCCGACGCACTGCCAACCAATACCAAGCGATTTGAAAGAACTAAATACGAGGTTTTACTCGTTTCCACCTTTTTCGTTGATTCTCAAGTGCTTACGAAAAATAATTTCTGACAAGGCTACAGGAGTGCTCATAGTCCCATACTGGCTTAGTCAGCCATGGTATCCACTGTTTACATCTTTACAGATAAGGGAACCTGTTTATCACGGACCAAGTAGTGATCTCCTTTTATCTCCTTTCAGAACGCAGCGCCCCCTTTGGATGAAACTTACCCTGGTATCATGCGTGTTATCAGGGAAGCATTTTCTCGAAAGTCATTGACTCCAGAAACTATAAAAATTATCACTGCCTCTTTGTCTAATAATACACTGAAACAATACAATATCGCTTACAGAAAATGGTGGCAGTTTTGTCAAACCCATAAGGTAGACTGCTACACCGCATCTATACAACCGGTACTGCATTTTTTGTCTAGAGAATTTGAAACAGAAGCCAGGTATACTAAACTGAACACTTATCGTTCGGCGCTCGGTTTAATTATAGGTAGACAATTAAGTAAAAATGATATTGTCAGCAGATTTATGAAAGGTGTTTTTAGACTGAAGCCAGTTTTCCCTCGATATCAGTCTACTTGGGACACTAATATAGTGTTAGATTTTTTGTTTAATTATTTTCCTAATGAAAGTCTGTTTAAATAAATTAACAAAAAAACTGGTAACTCTGCTCGCGTTGTCGACTGCACAACGTGTGCAGACGTTATCCTTTCTTTATTCAACTGTCTAATATAAATATTTTCAATTCAAACAACATAATATCAATTGATGATTTGTTAAAAATCTCGGCACCTGGCAGACAAACACCCCGTTTGATTATACCATTTTTTCCTAATAAAATAGAGATATGTCCAGGAAGGACTTTATGTTCATATATTAACGTTACAAATACGTTTAGGACTGAACCAAATACCGAAAGGTTATTATTAACTACTAAGACACCAGTCCACAACGCCAGCTCCTCTACGATTAGCCGCTGGATTAAACAGACGCTAGCAGATAGTGGTATAGACACCACAATATTTACGTCTCATAGCACGGTCACGCGGCTACATCAGCGGCTGGTCGTAGAGGTATTTCTATAGGTTTAATTAAAAAGACTGCCGGTTGGTCTGGTATTTCTATAGTATTTGGCAAATTTTATAACAGACCTTTGGTTACAGAGGAAACCGATGATTTTGCTCGCGCAGTTTATGAAAATAACGTTTAATTATTGTTAAAATTAACTTTCTGTATAATCACTTAGTTGATATAATTTAATAATAAAACTGTGTTCAAAATAAAACAATATCATTAGATGCATTTATTTTTCTCACAACTAACGTATTGGCTATTTATCCCAAAACTCTGAACATCTACCTAGTGAATCCTGTAAATCTCGAGGATGCAGCGACGAAGTGTAATTAATGGTTAATCAAACTTACCTGAAGTGAAGTTTGACCGCAATTACACGAGTCGCTGCATCCGAAGAGATTTAAAAACCCGCCCAACCCTTCTTTGCAAGAAATCTCGAAATTAAATATAGTTTTATATAGATAGCCCTCTTAAATTAATGACAAGTGAACGATCGTAGATGGCTGGGTGCGGCGGACGCCCCTCCACTGCAGGTACTACGCTAGTCGTTTAATATCTTTTATTTTTTAGTGTTTTATCTAAAAATTTTGCGATGCCTAGTACATTGAGGAGTGTACTACCTACCTAGTGAATCATGTAAATCTCTTCGGATGCAGCGACTCGTGTAATTGCGGTCAATCTTCACTTCAGGTAAGTTTGTTTAACCATTAATTATAGATCTCATATAAATGAAATTGCCTGACAACTGAAGGTCTGAAAGAATAAGAATACGATCAGCGCCACGACAACACATGGAACTAAAATATCTATAGACATACACATCAACAGAATCTAGGGATACCTTAATCCTAAATGATTTAGGAATTTATAGTTTAAAATCTTTTTAGTTTTCATAAAAAGTTTATATACAGATCGTAACCTCTTTTATTCTATTTTCAAAATTTAAAAATGTAAATAAAAACACAAAAGAAACAAGAAAATACGGCGGCAAAATTGTTAGTAATTCGTTACGTTAAGGAAAATTAAAATTGTTTTATTAATATTAATTAATGAAAAGGGATTAGATTGTTTTTCTTTTTAATTCAACGTGCCTTGTTAGCTTTAAGAGTCATGTCATGTCGTCATCTAAGTCGAGATGTGCCGAGCCGTGGGCATGTTAGAAAATGGTGCTATTCAACGCGTCGTTGCTGACGCCCTATACACCAGCCAAAACGTGATATCAAGGTTGTGGATGAACGCCGGAGATGTATCTGAACGGCACACGGGTAGATATCGTGTTACTATGCATATACAGGATCGATTTCTCCAAATGACCGCCAGAAGACAACCCAATATCACAGCGATGCAACTAGTATAAAGGCTCCAGGAGGACCACCAGCTGCTGGTAGGCGACCAAACCGTGCCAACCGCTACGTGTTCCAGCATAGCGACGTGGCAATCGCGGTCGGTGGCTTTTGTGGGCTCGGGAGCATTTACCATGGAGTGACGAACAACGGTCTTAGGTGCTGTTCGCCGATGAGGCCCGGTTTAAGTTTCATCCGGATTCACGAAGAACATGCGTTTGGAGAACTCCAGCGAGAGTTATCCGTCTACGGCACCCTCAGGAGGTCCACTCATACCAAGGCGGGACAATCATGGTGTGGTCAGAAATTCGTCTTGGTGGACGAACCCAGCTCGTTTGGATCCAAGGCAACATGACTGCACAAAAATACCACGAGGAGGTAGTAGAGCCTGTTATTGTCCCACACAGAATCCAAATGGGCCAGGAATTTCTACTCATGATAATGCTCCTTCTCATACGGCGCGGCTGGTGTCGGCCGGTGTCCGAGACCACGACATTTGAGTTTTGGATTGGTTTGCACAGTCGCCCGACTTAAATTCTATCGAGCATGCCTAGGACTTATTACAACGAAAAGCTTTGAGAGATTTCCCGCCAAATTTGACGACGGAACAACAACTTTACGAAAACTTGCAAAGAACATGGGACCTCATACCGCAGCGAGACATTGACAATTTAATTTTAAGTATGAACAATCGATGTCGATGTGTAATTAATGTAAGAGGTGGCAACACTGATTATTAATAATTAGATTTTTTCAAGTTTAATTAAAATTAATAGTTTTATAAAAAGAAATGAAGTTTTTTTATCATACTAATTTCTACGGCGATAATATTTTTTTATTTAAAACAAAAAAATCACGAAATATTTTTTATTTATTAGTAAAGACCTTAAAATAACCTATCATTCTTCCATTTACTATACCTATCAAAAAAATCTTCATAGCTTTATAGATATTTGATGAAATATAAAATATCTCTAGTTTCTGTTGATGCGTGTACATAGGCCTGTACCTAAGTATTGATGGGTAATTACTAATTATATACATATGCATAGCTGCGTATGAATTGCCGCTAAACTTCAATGTTGTTTATTAGAAACTTTCAAAAGTGTTTTTGAAAATATATGACATTCACAAAACAAGTAATTATAGGTACAATAAACAAAATTGAAACGTTACAGCAATTCATACACAGTGCATGAATATCTGTACCTACTAAATTCGCAGATTAAAAATGAAGGAAATAAATAAAACACGAAATATAGCAAGGATGTACCTAATAACCCAGTTTGCCTCGTTTGTTTATTTTTATTATAGCATAACGTTTTATTATAACGTTCTCGAGCTTGTATGAAGATGCGCTCAGTTTTATCAGTTACATTTACAGAATCATAATAATGATTGAGCACCCAGGAACACAGCAAACTTATGTCGGCACTGTGTAAAATGTAAACACTAAGATAATATATGGTCCAAATTCCTTACGGAGACCCTGTTTACATGCCATGTGTCTGTCAAAAAACCTTCACAAAACCACAGTCAATGCTGGAATTTTGGTGTTTTTCGATATATGGAGGAGCCAAAGCTCAACTCGAAGTAAATAACACAAAAAAAATATATTGCGAGCATGTACCGCAAAAAAATCTTGTGACATTTATATATAGGTTATATAGGTTGCTAACATTTGGCGTCACATACGTGGGACACTTTTACACTAGCCTCTATAGAAAGTTTCATACGTCTGAACCAGTTTTCAAAACACTTTTTCCTGTACGCCGCAGACACCTCGTTTACAGCCTGCTCGAACGCTGACAGCGCATCTTCCAGCGACGAAAATTGTATCCCTTTGAGCTGATTTTTTTTTCGGGAATAAAAAGAAGTCACACTAGGTCAGGGCTGTAAGAAGGCTGACCCAAGAGTTTGACCGGCGTGCTGTCCAGGAAGTCCCTTGTTTTGAGCGCGGTGTGCGAAAATGCATTGTCGTGGCGGAGCAGTAGCCCGCGGAGTCCTGTGTTTGGTCGCTTGTTGCTCACAACAGAGAAAACTTCTGCCAAGCATTTAGTAGTATACCATTCTGCGTTGATACTTCTTTGATTCCGTAAAGAAATCGACACCAAGTAGCCAGTCAAATCGAAAAAGCTCGCGATCAAAGCGATCTAGAAGATCGCTTCACTTTGGTAGGCATTGATTCGTTTTGAAACACCCAAACCGTCGACTGTCGCTTTGTTTTCTGGATCGTATTGATAAATCCAAGAACAACCTGTGATGATGTCGTAGACACGCCGAGACGAGCCTGCTTCAAATGTGTTTATCATATCACGGCACCATTCACCCCGGGCCTGTTTCTGAGCATCGGTGAGGTTGTGTGAAGATGCACGTGTAGAATTTCGTGAAGGCTTCCCGATCCAACCTGCAGTATCTAATATCAGTATCTAATATGAATCTCTTGATACGTAACTCGTCTATTGTCATGCATTATTTTTTACTGCTAGCACGTTTTCTTCCGTAACAGCCGTCAAAGGGCAACCACTTCTTTCTTCATCCCCCAAAGGTAGTCGATCGCGCTTGAATTCGTTATACCAGCAATACACGGTTGCCTTAGAAGGGCCTTCATCCATGAATGCCACATTAAGTGTATCGTGCGATTCGTCCGGTTTCAGGCGACACATGAAATCTTAAAACATCATAGCGCAAAAATGTTCCCGGCTCCTGACCTAAGAGCAAGATACACGTCAGCGGAATCTTTTGGTTCACATAACGGTCATTCTATTATAGTTGGGGAATTTCACGTAAAACGTGATAAGTTTAAACCTTGCGTAGTAAAATTTAGGCCACTTAAAAATGTGTGCATGGATAGCTTTAATATAGACTTGTTGCTTTTATGACTTGAAAGTATTTCGTCGTTAGAAAATGTAAATGACATGGTACATGTTTTTAACTACCACATAATTTCACTTTTCGATGTTCACGCACCAATCAAAACATGTACTGTCAGGGAAAAGTCGTATCCGTGGATTGCTGACACGATTAAACTCATGATGCGTATACGGGACGATGCATTAACTTGTTTCAGGAAAACTAAATCAGATTCTAAAAAGACCCTGGTGTTAAGTTCTTTGTACAGCGAAAAGGTTGCGTTTTTCAAGCATAATATAAATAATAAAATAAAGAACCCTAAACTATTATGGAAAAATCTGAAATCCACATTATCACCCTATAAACCCAGACAAGACCTTCCGTCGCATTTTACAGATCCAAACCTAATTAATAATACTTTTTGATAGTTCCTGGTAACCCCATTGCAAGCATGCCAATTTTGATTTATTTTGAGAATCATAGACATGGTGAAGAAACTTTCACAATAAATCCTGTGGAACAGACTGACATCTCTCGCATTATATCCAACCTTAAAAGTAACGCCGAAGGTTACGATAACATTACTCTTGACATGCTAAATATGATTCTGCCATATGCACTAAGTACTATGACTGATATTATAAACTGCTCAATAGTGACGTCAACGTTCCCAGACCAATGGAAAATTGCTTCCGTTAGGCCCTTACCAAAAAATTCCAATCCAATTGAAGTAAAAGACCTACGCCCTATTAGCATTTTACCGTGCCTGTCTAAAGTGTTAGAGAAAATCGTCAGCCCCCAATTAACGAACTTTTTGGAACGAAATAACGTGTTACCGGACTTACAGTCTGGTTTCAGAAAATAGCGCAGTACTGCCACTGCCTTATTAGATGTTACTGACAATCTATTATCAGCCCAAGATAAAGGAATGTGTTCATTGCTGGTCTTGCTAGATTTTTCTCGGGCATTTGACGCAATAAATATCCCGTTATTACTGTCGAAGCTCAATTATTACGGATTTGACCCCAGCGCTACGCAATGGTTCCGCAGCTACCTTAGTGATAAGAAACAACTTGTGGATCTACGTTTGGGTGATGGCACTGCTCTTACATCGACTATTACTTCTATTGAGAGAGGGTTTCCGCAGGGCTCTATATTAGGCCCAATTATGTTTATTTTATACTGTGCAGATAGAATTAAATGCCTCCAGCGATGCAAGTACCATTATAGATCTAAACGATGACCTTCGTAGAATCGCCAGCTGGTCCGAAGAGAATTGCCTGTCGCTAAACCCAACCAAAACAAAATACATGGTATTTGGCACGAGACAGCAACTAGCTAAAATACCCGCAACGTTTCACCTGGAGCTAATGGGCGAATCAATTGACAGAGACTCTGTCAACTCTGAAGCGCGGAATCTTGGACTTATTATGGACAAAGACCTTCGTTTTGAAAAACATGTAGCCGACTCGGTAAGAAACTGCTTTCACCGCCTGAAAGTTCTATACAAGATTAGGCCTTACTTGTCTGAAACACTACGGGAGCAGCTTGTAGAAACCCTGGTTTTGTCTAGACTAAACTACGCAGATACAGTGTATGGCCCGCGCCTATTGGCTCGCACAGATCGCCTCATTCAAAGGGTCCAAAACGCTTGTGCTCGGTTTTGTTATAAAATTCCTCCCAGAACTCACGTAACCCCATTTTTAAACAAACACTACACATTGAGGATGAAAACGAGACGCAAACTACACTTGGCGTGCCTTCTGTTCGGTGTTGTTAAATACTAGAAACCAGACTACCTGTACGACAAGTTGAGTTGGATGGCGAGTAGACGAGAATGTGGGCGAAGACAATGCTCGCAGCAACTTTCGACCCATTAACATAGAACAGCCACTTTTAGAGGTAGCTTCCGCTATGCGGCTTCCAAAGTGTGGAATAACCTGCCACCACCTAGAAGACGCCTACGGCAGTACCTTATCAATGCGCAACGGGAGCTAGACATGATCAATTTAAATATTTCATTGATATGAATTATGATATAGTTATCTGTTATTTATCGACGATAGTCACATTGTATCTTGTGTAACCATACCATCTATTTTCTTAAACACCACTATGTAATTATCTATACTAGTAATTATTTTTTTAATCAATTATCCAAGTGATTTTATTATTTTTTGCTACACATATCTATCTATTTTATATTTATATATTTACACACACTATAAAACTGATTTACATCCGTAAGACGTCCTCGTAACATAAGGTCCAGTTGAAAACCAGCGTCAGGCACCAGTTGACTGGCATTTATGCTGAACTGAGCCTATTTGGCGCAGCCGTGAGGCACACAATACTGTGTTCTAACTACTTTCTGTTTTTTGTTTTTGTATGAATATTGTGTGCCTTAACCTGGGTCAAATAAATTTATTTTCTTTCTTTCTTTTCTTTCTTTAACCTTCTCACCATGAAAACCTAAGTGAAGTGAACGTGGAGTGAACTGTCAGTGTCATCCCACCTGATGCTAGGGATGGACCAAGGATTACATTTACAATCATAATCGAGATTTTAATAATATTTTTATGCCTATTTTTTTTAAATGCGCGACAAACAAAAATTTTGTTTTACCACCTTTAGATCAAAATCTAAAATGGCGGCTACAATCATTTTTTATCATGGGTGTCGTTTTCATGGTTGTCGGGGGTGTTAAAGCCGATAGTTAGGTCAAATCTAAAAAGCACGATGGCGGCTGCGAAAATATTAGGATTTTTCATCATGGGTATCGTTTTCAGGGTTTTCGGGGGTATTAAATCCGATAATGAGGTCAAAATTAAAAAGCAAGATGGCGGCTGCGTTGATGTTCAGATTATTCATCATGGGTGTCGTTTTCATGGTTTTCGGGGGTGTTAAAGCCGATAGTGAGGTCAAATCTAAAAAGCAAGATGGCGGCTGCGAAAATGTTCAGATTTTTCATCATGGGTGTCGTTTTTATGGTTTTCGGGGGTGTTAAGGCCAATAGTGAGGTCAAATCTAAAAAGCACGATGGCGGTTGCGAAAATTACCAAAACTTTTGGAATAAAAAAAACCAAATTGAGTTTCTGACTTAATTTCTGTTTTTACCCCCCTATTAACGTTTAACGTATTAACTAAACGTTACTATTAAGGGGTTTTAAAAACCCCTTAATAGTAACGTTTCAACACTTAAATACTTTTTTTTTAAATAATATAAAATTATCAATAGAATTAGCATAAAAATATTATTAAATTTTAAATAAACTCGATTATGGTTATAAATGTAATACTTGGTCACTCCCTAGCATCAGTGGGATGACACTGACATCTCACTCCACGCGAGTTTTCACGGTGAGATTTTTACAGAATCGACATGCTGAACATTTTCAAGGTGTGCGTTATTTAAACTAACCATAATATCAAAATGTTATATTGGTTATCAATAAAATATGTAGATATACCAACATAGTTACACTAGATTTACTTGATTATTAAAGATTAGGTAGGTAATTAATACCTTATCAATAAATTTTAATCATTTATTGAACAGAAACTCTATCAAATAGGTTTCTATAAAGTTAAAAATTACTCGGACGTCAAAAAGGCTTGGGATTAATAAAGCTATTCCAATTTGCAATTATACTAAGTGTTTTAGACAATTTTGACATATTTATTGGTTTACGTGACATATAATAATATGTGAGGACTATGTGGGTCATATTTTTTGTTTCTCTTTTTAAATCTGGCAGTTTGAGTTTATCGAGTCGTTGAGCTCCTTAAGTGCTGAATTGAGATACACAATTACTGACAAATGCGTACACTGACTGGACAAGTCCACTCAATCTGTGTGATTCTTTCCTCAAAATACCATTTCAGACATCAATCTACATGGTCTTCAAATGATCTGACCAAGATTATATCTGGACTTTAAAAGAGACTGTGACCTCTGTGTTTGTTTCGGCCTTTCTACAGAGTAGACAGATAGGAAAACGCCAACCTCATCTAGTTTTTAGGGTTCCCTTGTAAATAAGGAACCCTTATAGTTTCGCCATGCCCGTCTGTCTGTCTGTCTGTCTGTCGCCGCTGTAGCTCAGAGACGCCTAGTACTAGAAAGCTGTAATTTGGCATAGCTGTACATATTAATCACGCCAACACAGTGCTAAAATAAAATCTTGAACAAAAATGTTTTTAGGGTAATCCCTTGCACGTAATGTGGGGGTGATATTTTTTTTCTCGTATATTCCATGGTGTGGGATATTGTTGGCGAGATTAATATGTATGTGATGTGTTGTAATATGACGCAATATTTTTGAACGTTCAAAAATATTGCGTAATATTACGCATTCAAGTGCAATAGTGCATATTATAATGAAATTAAAAGGAAAACTATCACAGCTAAGTAGGCTTTACAAGTTAACGAGTAATAGTCGACCAACTTAAATTTCCAGTTGGAGAATTGATCGTGACGTATATCGATTTAAGGGAGAACATGTTTCCCAACTACAATGTTAAGGTTGTGTTTGGAATGAATTCATCCCAAGTAATTTCAACTACGGAACTTCTACTACCCTTCATTGTGCGTGGTCCGATACGCACTTGGCCGGTTTTTTCTTATTATTATGTATGTAACTGTATCATAGCTGATATCCACACTAATTGCCTAATACTTATTAGTTAATATTATTATAAATGCGGAAGTATAAGTCTGTCTGTTATCTTTTCACGCCTACACCACTTAATTAGACTGGGCTTTTTTAGTATATAAACCTTTTGACCCGACCGTGGCGGTCGGGTATAGCCGACAAATGAAAACGTGCCCAACACGCCACCGTCGGCTAATGCCGACAAGAAAACACCATTTTTTAAGTACAAAATAAATAAACTAAATTATGTTTTCTTTTCCTATTATACAAAACTAAAAAACTACATTAAAACTACAAACTACAACTACAACTTTGTGTTTAAAACTACATTAATTTAATATTGTAAATGCGTGGGAGGGACGCCGATGCGTTTACACTCTGGCGGTCAAAAGGTTAAACAAATTTGAAGGCAGCAACATATTGTGGTGAACGCTATGTACGCTATAATTGTCATTTGCACTCTTTAGTTATTAAGATTGTTTCTAGCATAAATGTAAAATATAATGTTGGTAATGTGGTTGTGCTTTTTCAGTGAGTAAACCTGGGGAAGGATATTTGTTTTAAAAAAAATATGAATGAAATAAATAAAAAAATATACACGCAGTCACATTTGCGGCAACATCTAAGTACGTTAATAAAACCAGCCACTTTAATGTCACATTTAAAGGCATATAATGAAGACCAATCACATCATAACTCGTCCAATCGACACGAATATTTTTTTTTCGTTACAACTTTTTAAAAACTCTTCACTTCTTGATGAGGTTGGTTGTGCTCGTGAACCTGATCCCTCCATCCACGTCGATGATGGTTCCTGTGACCAGCCGGCTGTTGTCGCTGGCGATGTGGACAATCATCTTAGCAATGTCTTCCCCCACGCAAACCTGCCCCATGGGGACCTGCTTACTGGCAGTTATCAGCCACGCCTGGTACTCGGCCTCCGAGTAGCCTGTTATGCGCTTCAAAAAGTCGGATTCCTAGGAAATGACAAGAAAGTTCAAAATAAGCTTATATTTTGACCACTTTATCCGGAATCCTACTACAGACTCTTCCTACTCCTACTAGATCCAGTTCTCGGAAATGGTCAAGCCATTTAGCCTTATGTGGTATAAAAATAAGATATAAATAAGAATGATAATTAATTATATTTTACCCACGTAATATAAGTGGTATATAACTTAATAATAAGTAGTACAGTCCTTATATTTATTTAAAAATTCATTCATCATAATTATTTATTTGAAATTCATTCATTTGTTGGTCTAGTGGTCGCAAACGCTACTGCTGAGCATGAGGAGGTTCGATTCCCGGGTTGGTCAAAGTGTTATTGGGTTTTTCTATCTGGAATTTCTCAGTAGCACCCCGGAGTCTGGATTTGTGCCCGATTAATGGCAATAGGCTCGCTCCCTATTACATGGGACTTAATCAAACATAACTGGCGAAATGTGGGTGTTCTACAGGAAACCCTTCCGGGAAATAAGGCGTGATGTTATAATCTGTTATTAGGAAAAAAAACTCCTAATTACATTAGATATAGTTAAGAATGAATAGATAATTTAAGTTTTAAAGCTTCCTCTCTCCTAAAATTTTGCTGTGGCCGACATGGTAATGATCACATTAAATTTTTAGTTACCACCTCGTAGATGCATATTGTGGAATGCATTCTTATATAATGTACCTAGTGGGTAGGTATCATTCCCCAATCGGTTTCCTTTGATTTTCTTTGGATTATGGTTGGTTTTTGGTAACACATCCATTGTAGTTTTTGGGTTCGTTCACAATACTTACAGTGACTCCAGGGCTGACAGCATTGACCCTGACGCCTTTGGGAGCCAGCTCGAGGGCTACCAGGCGAGTAAAGTGATCCAGTGCAGCCTGTAAAATGAAAGTTAATGCATCAGTATGAGTGAGTTATTTATTATCTGATTCTTTTACGTAAGTGACAATTCCGACGTTATTCCACGAAGAAGATGGAAAAGATCCCTTGAAGGGATCCCAATGACTTTATATTCTCATGATGAAATCATTGGGATCTTTTCAAGAGAATCCTTGAATTTTGACAACTTTGCTACCGGACCAACTAACTTGTAAGTACCCATTGGGGGTCTGGTAATGATTATTTCTTACAAAATTATACCTCCATAAAAAGACTCACCTTAGCCATTCCGTATGGCAAGCTGCCTACAGCGACCATGGTCCCTGCTACACTGGAGATGTTAACGATATTCCCCTTGGTCTCGACCAAGGCTGGGGCCAGCAACCTGGTGAGGTTGTATACTCCTCTTACGTCGATACTAAACACCTCGTCGAAGGTCGCCATGTCTGTCTTTAGGATGGTTGCGCGGGCGCCGATGGCCGCGTTGTTAACGAGGACATCAAGCCTGAAACAGAAGAAGAAAGGTACGTTAATTAGTTTTAAATAATTAATCTTACATGCAATAATAAGTCCCTCAGTTTGTATCACCATTTTTTCTCAATGTTAGATAGTCAGATAGAAAATGTCGTCTCTATCAAGCTCATTTTTGTTTTGTGTTTTAAAAGTTCCAATATTATTTAAACAGAATAAACAATTTAATTTCATTTAATTTCAGTGAAAAACATCGTAACTTTGTCTATCCGCCCAGTCACGTGCATCGAGCCTTTTGACACCTGGTTCTGAGTCACTATCGCTGACCTGAGAATCTCTGAATAGACTTCAAACCTGAGTCGCCCAATGCAAGGAGCTACGAAGACGATACGTTGGACCGGCTCTACCCAGAGCAGGACGCCTACGGACCAATCCGCGTTGCTGTGAAACAATATTCTAGCGCCTCACGTGTAACTCCGTTCCGGGAGCCCATTCGGGTCTCCCGGACACCTGTGAAACCAGCCTAAGGGGTGCTACTCACATGTTCGGGCGGCAAAATTAAATGCATATTTAGAATATACATTTGATTTTGCACCCAGATTGTGCTGAATAGTGGTGAGTCATGCCGATCCGAACAAGTGTGTGACAAGCGTAAAAGACGACCTTCAGTGATATCTGGGTATGGAGAGTTAACACAAGTGTGCTAACTATCTGTAGGTAAAACAAAACTGACTATTTGTATTTAATTATCATAAAGTCTCGTGTAGACTAGCACGATATCGCGGGACAGGTAGAATTATGATTGTCGCGTCCGCGATGTCGCCCCAGTCTGTAAGAGCCTTAATTGGGAGGCCGAGGCCACAATATTAACAAAAGGATTTTTTTGTTGTATTCTCGAAGTTATTCAACACCTTGACTTGATTTTTAGGGTTCTGTAAGCTCGAATGTAAAATTGGATTTATAGGATCGTATGTCTGTCTGTCTGTCACAGTCAATTTGCTCCGATTATATGGACATATTAAGTGGAAATTTGGTATACATGTCAATTTCTGTGACCCGAACACGGACGTGTTACGTAAATAAATTAATGTTGACCATATTCAAAAGTCGTCACTTTTGGGAGACAAATTTAATAAGAAAGAAAAATGTTTTGCACACTGCACCGTGTGAAATATTATCAAATAAAACGGCTTACTGTGAGGGTATAAAGTATATATTTTTTATAGTTTTAAAATAAAATAAAGTTTTAAAGTTATTTAAGAAAAAGGATGAAAATTGACCATGCCCGTATCTACGAAACTACTGAGCCTAAAAATTTGAAAAAAAATTACTGAAAATAGCTCTATGCTTATAGATTAAAAGAAAACCTGTAAGAAGTCTATGGTTTTAAAATAACATGGTAAATCTCACAAAATTGTGCGTACAAACTTACATTTGCAGTTGGAACATGTTTTTGAACTACAATGTTTAGGTATCATTCATGATTTTTGTGTTTGATTCATGTTATTAACATGAATCAAACATAAAAGAAAAGGTCTCTTAAATAGAATATTTTTCTCATAAAGTTAGTTGTTAATTCTTACCTCATGATGATCGGCCAGAATTAACAGTTCTGACGTAAGTATTAACATACGGGAATGAACATTACTCGTAAGTTATACCAACTGATATAGAAAAAAAAACAAATATAATATTAAGAATGTCGTTATGTTTTGGTACTGAAATGATGTTATTTTAGATTTTAAATTTTAGGTTTAGGTACGTACGTAAAATCATGCATGAATGGCAAACTAACAACCTTAATTGGACAGTCAGGAGCATGTCAGACCTCCAATTTAGCAAAATTATTCGTTACAAGTTTTATAGATGGAAGTACCTTTTAAAATGGTCGAGCGTCCGCTTGGCCGTCTTCTCGACGCCCTCGTCAGTGCCCAGATCCGCGACGATCGCCAGCGGCTTCACTCCCTTCTGCTTCTCGCACTTGTCCGCGACTGCTTTCAAGTTGGCTTCATTCCTTCCAACCAGCGACAATTTCGCGCCAAGTTTCGCGAAAAGGATAGCTGTGGACTCGCCAATACCAGCACTCGCGCCAGTTACTAGCACCACTTTGTTAGTGAAATCCACATTCATGTTGGTATTTTGTTTAATTTTAATTAAAGTAGAATATAATATGCAGAGCTAACGGTGCGTTGTATTCAATGACAGAATGCTACTGCCTGTTTAAACAACGTAGCCCGGTATATATAGGATGTAACACCTAAGTAAATAATTGCAAGTCATGCCTATAGTTATCTTACATGTGATATAATACATACAGTTGAAAACAAAAAAGATAAGGTAGGTATTATCTGTCTACTGAAGATTTTTCAGTGGTGATAAGTGATTGATAAGTGGCTAAGTTTACTATATTTACCTACTACGGGTAGTGTACCTAAGTTTACGTTAGTCTACGTTAGCCCACGTTTGCACACGTAAAAATATCGCGGCGGGAACTTATCGCGCACTGGATTTTCAATTCTCGGTGTTGAGCCGAGCATTGAGAATCCAAGAGAATGCATCCAAGCGTATCGAAAAACACTTTGTTGGATTTTCAACTCTCGGCGCTAAGCAGAGCGTGAAAAATCCAGTGCGCGAAAAAATATCGCTCCTGCGTACCTGGGCTTATCTGAACTATTGTATTTCGTATAGGCGCGCCGACGCGTATATGGATTCACGGAGGATAATCCTAGTCACCTTTCACAAAATTTATAATATGTAAAACACAAAATAAATATAATAAAACATAAGCATTTATGTGTCTTAGTTATTAATGTTTTATTAAAAACGTACACATAAAATATAATATTGAGCTTTATAAGGGCCTGTGCACACCACGTTTTTTACACGCGCCGTTGACGCTCGTTTTAGAAACGTGCGTCGACGGCGCGCTTTTATCCTACAGAAGGTCTACAGGCTGCGTCTGACTCGCGTGCGTATCGCTACAAACGCGCGTCAACGGCGCGTTTAAAAAACGAGGTGTGCACAGGCCCTAAGTACTGATCGGTAGGTATGTACGTAACATATCAATATTCAGAAGAAAAAGAATTAAGAAATAATTTTTTTCTTCGCAGTTTCGCCATGATTTAGAAACAATTACTTTTTCGTTCCAGCAGCGAGACTATCGCTTGAGATGGTGAACCCTCCATCCAACTTGACGTTGGTTCCGTGACAGCTGGCTGTTGCCGCTATGGCGGTAAACACCACCATCCTCGTGTGTATCCACCACCATCCATACCCCACGCACTTCTCCCTTATGGGGAGAGCCGACTTCATGGGCCTTGGAGCCGACTTCTAACCACTCCTGGTACGCAGGTTCCAAGATGTCCGTTACGCGCATCGAAGTTTGACTCCTGCGAAAAATTAAGAAAAGTTTCTAACTCTAATTTTCAACATTTTTATCTGTAATTTTTATGGTGTACATAATAAAGAGTATTTTATTCTATTCTACTCAAAATAGGAGTGGGTATTTTTAAAGGGAGACGTGGAAGGAAAGACGTATCCTATGGCTCGCAGTGGGACGCTATATGCTAATTAAGGCCTGCACGTCTAGCAGGTTGAATGGACTTCCATAATGTTTACAGGTGAAAAAGGTGTCAAAGGTGTCAGAGTTAACTCTGATACCCTTGGGAGTCAAGGGCCACCAGGCAGATGAAGTCTGGACCACTTCATCCGCCTGATGGTAGACTGTAACAAAAAAAAAGTATGGTCTGTACAAGGGATTCCGTACACACAAGTCAGCCAAAACACTAAGTGAATTAAAGGAACAAGGGCGTTTTGGACCAACGCAAACGTCACATATTCTTCAACAGATAAAACCTGTCCAATGGAAATATATGGGGTAAGTATATGTTATTTTGTTTCATGACCACTACCATCATCCACCATGACCAATGACCATCTTTACATACCAGGATCCCTCCGTGCCTTGTAAAGCACGTTAAGCCGAGATCCCGGCTGTCCATCGTGGATCTTTGACAGTCGTTACGGGTCGTCAGAAGCCCGAAAGTCTGACAACCAGTCTTACCTAGGGGTATCGTATTACCCAGTAACTGGGTTGTGGAGGTCAGATAGGCAGTCGCTCCATGTAAAATACTGGTATTTAGCTGCATCCGGTTAGATTGGACGCTAACCCCAACGTAGTTGGGAAAAGGCTAGGCAGATGATGATGATATGTTATTTCGTTTCATGGCACAATACTCGTATAATAAATCAAGCGCAATAAAAATATCGTGTTTCGCATTTACACAGCACCAAGTCACAGTTCTCATCTTTGCCATGCAGTCGGGCAGGCCGTCCAAAGTGATGTCAGTCCCTGCTATGGTAGAGGTGTTGACGATGTTTCCCTTGGTCTCGACCAGGGTCGGAGCCAGCAGTCTGGTGAGGTTGTAGACTCCTCTCACGGCGATCCTAAACACGTCGTCGAAGATCTTCATGTCCTGCGTGTTCACGAGGCAACCAATGGCGGCGTTGTTTATTTATTTATTTATAACAATCTTACCTACACTATCATTACAGATCTATGATCCAATGTGACAGAGTGGCCTTACTAACTAAATCGTAAATCTACACCTGATACCTAGTTAAAAAATATCTTAATCTAAATACTCGTAACTTATTACATATAGTGTAACTTTTGCGAATTCACTCAAGTTGCACCACAATACATCAACCCTCCCGTGAACCTCATTCACCACGCGTATGGCTCTAGTGAGAGGAGTTCTCGCCAGTAGGTTGGTCCTGGCTGCGGGTACAGCGAGCAGGGGCGGGCGTAGGCGTTCACAATCCGAGTGATCCCGAACCTCGAGCAGCAATTTCAGGTCATCCGCAAACAATAAACAAGTCCATGTCTGACGACTTCCGGCAAGTCATTTATCATTACAATAAACTCGAGAGGCATTGCTGCCCTGGCTCACGCCCGATCTCGTGTAATATGGTTGAGATACACAGCCATTGTAGTCGACATATTGCTGGCGATCCTTCATATAGCTAGCGAAGAACTGTAGCAGAGGTAGTGTACATCCAATTTTCGCGAGCTTCCTTAACAAGATGTCATTATCCACCGTATCGAACGCCTTTTTAAAATTGAAGTACGCAGCATCTACCTGTACCCCCGAGTCTACTGCCGGCACCACCTGTACCATAAAGTTAATAAGGTTTGTAGCAGTGCTGCGGCCAGGTCGGAACCCATGTTGCGCATCTGACAGACGCGCACGCATTTGTTCCTGAACGGAGCGCTGAATAGCCGACTCGAGTACTTTAGCAGGCGTGGAGAGTACAGCCACCGGTCTATAATTACAGGTATCTGAACTTGGTTTTCCTTTAGGGACCGGAACAACGCGCGTGATCTTCCACCTTTGAGGGAACGTGGCTTGATGTAAACATGCATTAAAAATATGAAGTAATGGCTCCGCCAGTACCCTCCCGCAGTCTCGGAACAGAAACGCTGGTATCCCGTCTGGGCCAGACGAACGTTTTGGCTTGAGACTCCCCAGCGCCTGCCGAACTTCCGCTAGACTCAGCGTCTCAATGTGTACCCGTGCACTGGTCGCGCCGACCTCCGCCGCCGCCGCGCACGCGTCCGTTTTGGGTGGCTCCTTGCTGTACGCAGACTCAAAAAAGTCAGCGAACTGCACAGCACACTCATCATCTGTTAGTTGTTGACCTTCTTTTATGATACTCCGCTTATTTAGTGTTTTTCTTTTCGATATTATATAATGCCAAAACGATTTCGGATCCGTTACAAATTGATACTGAATTCTATTTTTATGTTGTATATGCGCAGTTTCTATTAACTTTTTTATACGAGTTCTACATTCCGCAAATTTGTGATAATCATTATCCAAATTATTATTTTTTAATTTTTTGTGAAGTCTGGCTTTAATTTGTATATTTGTTATTATAACTCTCGTGTACCATACTGGGTGTACCATACTGGGTGTACATACCGCGAATTTCCACTACTAAGCTTTTTCCGGGTACGCACCCATTAATAGTACAACTAATATTATCATAAAAGAAGTTCAACATTTCTTCTAAATCATGCATTCCGTACATCATACTCCAGTCAATGGAAAGAATCCTAGAATATAACAGTTGAAAATCAGCCTTATTCCAATTCCACTGTGGTCTAATATGGTGTGCACTAGAATCGCGGGCGACGGCGGGGAACGTTGGCGGGGCGGAGGCGGGGTGCACGCTAACCGCAAGCGGCGGGTGGTGCGCATCGACTGGCACCAGTGCCTCATCCGCCGCTACCATCGTCACTCCTCCGCGAATGCCCGCACTCAGAACCAAATCAAAATGGTTGGGTATTGCGTTACTTTGAGTGAACTCGTAATATGATAAAAAACATTCGAAATAATTAACAATATTAGCAGGACAAGAATACAAATTAAAATCACCAATTACAATAACTTCTCCATACCTATCACACAATTTTTCTATAATTCTAAATAACAACATGTAATCATTTTCCGAACTACCTGGCGGAATGTAGACAACACAACACACAAACAAAAAACGTTTATTTAAATGTACCGTTGCACAAACCATTTCGAACACACAAGTGTCTATCAACGCGTCCAAGATAGGTAGTTGTCGCAGCTCGAACCGGTGTGTGGCTACGAGAAGCGCGCCGCCTTGCTTTCGACCATCCGCTCGATCACATCGTAATATATTATATCCGGGTGGAACAATTTCCGCGTCTTGTCTGGATTCACTGCAGCCAGACTCAGTAATAGCGAATAAGTCCGAGGCGGATGCCAATAAATTATTTCTGAAGTAGTCTAGCTTAGTTCGAAGACCCCTAACATTTTGGTAATATATTTCAATTACACTATTACTTATGGAGTGGGCTGTTGGGTTGTTTACGAAACCAAATCCATTCATTGAATTCAGCGTGTTGTTGACGAGGACGTCGAGTTTGGAATGGAAAGGAGGGAAGGTAAATTAATTTGCTGTAGTGTAGGGTTCCTGAATTATGTTGGCATATTGATTGTAGTTTTAAACGCAATTAAATCGGGTAATCTAGTACAATTTGAGTAGGTAGGTATCTTGGTTTTTGATTTGTAGTTCGAAAGAGTTAAACAAATGTTTTCGAAAACACTGCAAGGTGGGTTTCTTTTTGTTAAAAAAATGAGAACCCATTAGTTCGAATTTATTGCCACTGATAATCTGTTATCAGGATCCAAGTACCTAACCTACATACCTACACAACAACGTACAAACAAACACTTCAATACATCCTCAACGTGCATGAAGGTCTTGTTACACTTGAAACCTACGATAATGATTGTTATCTGATAAACCGAATCAAGAGCGACGCTATCGTGCAACGGCACGATCCTCAAGGAAATCAATAATTTTATCAAAATTGTATTACATTCTATTGCTATGCAAGTGCATTTGAAAAACTAATTTAACAAGAGACAACCCGTCAGTTGTACTGACATCTCTTTGAGGAGGCGCGTGGAAAACAAAGCGCCGTCGACCCGGGCCTGGTCCTTATCGGACGGCGAGCTACCCATTGCTAGGATGTAAGCCTTTTTTTTAAGGGTGTGATATTATCAAATAACTTCTTCCGCTCTGGGCTGAGCAGGAGCCGTCAGTTGTGCTGTCATCTCTTTGAGGAGACGCGTGGAACACAACGCGCCGTCGACCCGGGCCTGGTCCTTATCGGACGGCGAGCTACCCATTGCTAGGATGTAAGCCTTTTTTTTAAGGGTGTGATATTATCAAATAACTTCTCGCGCTCTGGGTGGAGTGGGAGGGAGTGTCAGACTCTTATTGACTAAAACCCACCTGTATTTCTTCCGTTGCCTGTGTTACCAGGGGCCTCGGAATCTCTTTCGGACTTTCTCGCGAAGGATGTAAGCCTAAGTTTTTACCTACTTATTAGCTTACGAAGGCTCACTTTCGTTACTTGGTATTCAAAGTAAATGAAAACCAGCAACACAAACATCAAAGCATGATTTGTTTAGGTGCGAAGAATACAGTAGATTGAAATGCAACCAAAGGTCGTAAATTTTACGAAATGGGACGATTTTCTAGGGATGATTTTCAAGTCACTTTAAACAAAGAAAGAACCTAGCCGATTCGCGCCCGTAGCTCGATTTATCTACTCAAAGAAACACCTTGTTGTGTTTAGTCCTTAGGGGTTAGATAAAAATAAAAAGTAGCTAAAGTACATTTTAAAATGATTCAGCGTCTTCTTGATGGCCTCGTCAGTGCCCAGATCTGCGACGATCGCCAGCGGCTTCATGCCTTTCTGCTTCCCTCACTTGTTTGCGACTGATTGCAAGTTGGCTTCATTGCTTCCCTCTAGTGAAAGTTTCATACAAAGTTTCGCGAAATGGATAGGTCTCGCCTATACCAATATTTGCGCCAGTTATAATCACTTCTCTGTTAGTAAAATCTCGATCCATGTTGATATTTTTTTACATGCTGTTTATTAAGAATTTTAATACAAATATTTTTGGTACAATGATAACAGTCCGGTACTATTCAATCAGTTGGATAAGACTGCCTCTATAAAAACCAAATAATTTTGTTTATATTATATCATATACCTACCTACCTAATGAATTAGGTAAATATAAGGAAATTATCGTTCTTGCTAGCTGTTGCCCACGACTTCATCTGCGATCTAAAATGAAAAGTAGCCTAACTCAGATCATGGTCTACCCATGTGCCAAATTTCATTCAAATCCATTCAGCCGTTTTAGAGTGAAAGCGTAAGTAACCAACTCACTTTTGCGTTTATAATATTAGTATCGATAGTTAGGTTTAGATACCTACGTTTGATTTAGGCACGGGTTTGCCCGATTATTTTCGTGATCGAACTTCTCGAAACGGGCTATGTCCCATTCGCGACCTCGTCGTGTGTTGAGCGTAAAGAGTTCTAAGTTCTAAACGAATCAAGTTCTAATCCGAAAGAAACACAATAAGTACAAAACCGTAGAACATTAAACATAATGTATTAATGTATCTTACAAAAGTTAATATTAAAAGAGCCTGAAGTAATAAAAAGTTCCTCGAAATTACATTATTTGTACTTAAGAATTTCAATTGAAAAGTTAAAGGTTAAAGAAAATGGCTATAATTACAGGCCATTGACTTTTAAACAATTTGAACTAACTATACACACCTACTATGTTAACATTTAAATTTAAAAAAAGCCTCGGGGAGAAAGATAATCCTAACTTATATTATAAATGCAAAATTCAGTTTGTTTGTTACACATGGGTAAACCATGACCTGGGTATTTATAGAATACTTTTTATTCCAATATTCTCCCGGGATCGAGACTTATGTGGGTGAACCCGCGGGGCGCAACTAGTCTGTACTTTAATAAAATCGTAGCGAAGTCAAACTTGTACATTGAATATTTTAGAATAAAAGTAATATTATTCTGATCTAATGCTGAAAATATATATTTTTTTAAATTTTTGTCTGTTTGTGTGTTTATTTATTTATTTATTATTTATTTAATACTCACACACACAAATGTACAGAGGCGGACTTAATGCCGTAGGGATTTTTTACCAGTCAACCTTTGGGTGATGCAGAGACAAACAGAGGTAGGTGTAATAGCGAAAACTGTGAAATAAATTTATTTAAATATAAGGATATACATACATATCATATACCTATTAAAACTTTAAATATAATTGTATACCTAATTACACATAAATATAAGACCATAAATACACAAATATACTAAAACAGATAAGACAAACAATGGGAAAACATTACAGTTGTGATGATAGTGCCAGCTTCTTACGAATATGCTCGCGAACTTTTACTTTAAATGATAATCGGTTGGTTGCCATCCTGATTTCCTGGGGGAGCGCATTCCACAGAGAGATAGACTGAACGAAGAAGGAAGAGTAAATGAAGTCAGTGCGGTGAGTGGGACATTGAAGAAGACGGTTGTATGATGAACGTAGGTTTCTACTGTGGTTCGCGCAAATGTACTGCAAGTTAACTAGGGGGGGGGGCAAGATAACTAGGGGAAGAGGGCGGGTCAAGAAATGAAAATAAGGTGGTCAGCGCCCTTTGCTCTCTGCGCTGGCGTATGGGCAACCACTTTAAAAGCGACCGATGCGCAGAGACGTGATCATATTTACGCAGATTGAAAACGAATCGAATGCAGTTATTGAGAAGACGGTCAAGTTTGTCGAGGAGTTCTGCATTCAGGTCGTAGTAGCACACATCACCGTAATAAATGTTTCAGCCCGTATAGAGCCCGCAGCGTTCCAGTAACCCTCTGGCTCACCCTGGTGACTTGTGTACGCCAGTTCAGGGTACAGTCGATGTGCAAGCCTAGGTCTTTCACGTCAGTGCTAAATGGAACGCTCGTACCATTGAAAAGAACTGGTGGCAAGGTTGAATCATCCACCCTACTAATACTACGATGACTCCCAATGATGATCGCTTTTGACGTTCGAAAAGTGCTGATTCTCAGCCTAGTTTGAATAAATGACTTTTGATTTTGATTTTGATTTTGCTTGATACTTAGGGTTTACTGGAACACCAAATTTATAAGATCAGGTTTTAATGGCTGTGAAGTCCATATTTAACTTGTCGATAGCGTCAGGTATTTCATCAACCCTCCCTTGACAGTACAACTGCAAGTCATCTGCATACAGATGATACGCACACTGAAGCTCAGAAGTTATAAGATTAATAAAAATAGAAAACAGAAGAGGAGAAAGGATACCGCCTTGAGGAACGCCAGCCTCCTAATCACACCAGCCTGACGAAGAATCCCCAACATGAACGGCCTGCTGACGTTCCTGAACCATTCCAGTGCTTCAGGAGAGACCATAACATAGGAAAGATAGCTAACAGGATGTCGTAACTGACGCTATTAAAGGCATTCGAGAAATCGACCAACACTAGAGTAGTGACTTTGGTGTCTTCCAGTCCTGCCCTTATATCGCCAGTCACTTTAAGTAGGCCGGAAACAGTGCTATGCCCAGGCCTGAACCCAGATTGAAGTGGGCTAATTAGTAAATTACGATGAACAAAATTGGAGAATTGTTTGTGCACACAGGCCTCGAGCACTTTGGATAGGAAGGGAAGTATAGAAATTGGACGGAAGTCGTAGAAAGAGAGGGATTAGATAGCTTAGGTAGTGGGTAGTTACAGGGAAAAAATTACAATGTGGGTAATCGCGGGTAGGAGATGATCCAGAATAGTTACGACCATACCTCGGCTGTTATTGTCACATCCCACCGCTTTCGATTTGATGGAGAGAATGATATTTCTGATCTCTCCCGGTTCAACTGGAATGAAACTGAAAGGATTAATACGAGGACACGTTAGACCAGATATTAAAGACAGAGTTTGTTGCTTGGTAAGACGATCTATGCTAGAAACAGTGGAGCAATGACGGTTGAGATCGTCTAAATCAATTGAACTAGGAAGGTCTAAGTGTCGCGGTTTGCCGATGCCAAGAGTTCCAAGAAATTTCCAAATATCAGCAGAAGAAGAAGAAGTGATAGTATCCAGAACATGGCGTTTATCTGTTTATCTATTTGTCTGTTTGTCTGAATGTATGTTCTAGCATCATGCAAATTCTACCTTGACTGCTGAGCTACAAAGCAAATGCAAATCTAGTATACAGGGAAGTTTTATAAAAATAACATAATCATGATCAGCCTATAATGTTCCCACTGCTGGGATACAGGCCTCCTCTCTGTGAGAGGGAGTAGGCCGTAAACCACCACACGGGCCCAGTGTGGGTTGGTATATGACACAGGTCTTCGAATTTTTGGTTCTAGGACATACCGGTTTCCTCACAGTGTTTTCCTTAACGTTTTGAGAGTAGTGGTGATGAAATAATTTACACAAAGTAAAGCGCCTGTCTGGGTTCGAACCTACGATCTACAACTCCGTTACCAAAATCAAAATCAAAAGTCATTTATTCAAACTAGGCTGCACAGCAGATCAGCACTTTTCGAACGTCAAAATTACATAACACAGTTTGTTGGCGCCTAGTGCTACATTCATAGCAACAATCTATAGTTCATGTGAGACGCTGTAAATAGTTAGGAGTTTATTTTTTTTTCTTAGTTTTTATAAGGTACCCCCACACTACCTTTTTATTATATTAATTTTGCACAACGTTGATCGCTCCACCGAAATCATTGTTAAAAACTATTCTGTGTCGAAATACAAGTATAAAAATATCCGGGGGTTTCATTTATGTCCAATACGAGGTATAAAAATTGGCGACCGTGACAGGACCTTTTCGCAAAATAAAAACTTTCAAGAAATACGAAGCCCGGTCAGCTTGACCAACTAAACTACATATCTGCTACATCAAGAAACGATATTTTGGAGTATTTGGTGGTTCAGCCATTGCAGCCTACACCTGATTTACGGTCCAGACACAGTGATATCACCGAAGTCGCCGTACAGTAGCCCGGCCAATGCAGCTAAGTGACCTTTCCTTGACCTCCTCACACATACCTACGTTTTTTTTCCCAAGTGATCCTTCATACTTCATAAACCCCGAGATTTTACATGTTCTTATTTCATACAGATAGGTACCTAAATAACTAAATAAGCAGTGATCAATTCCTAAAATAAATATCTACGCATAGTTAAAAAATTATTGACTTTATATTCGTCAATACCCCGGTTTGAATGACTTACTTATTTTACAAGATACATTGTAGGTATCTATCACAGTTACAAGTACCTTTACATTCTAAAGTGTTATCTATTATTATCAATTCAATTCAAGCCTAGATAATGAATAATATATTTTTTTTGCAAGTCATTAAGTTTGTTTCGCCGAACATTTCAGGAACGGTGACGTCATTTGCGACGGCAATACAATTTAGTCAAACCTCATCCACGGAGTACTGTCGGGTTCAGCACCTGTACTTCCTGACCACAGGTGACACAGGAAGAGGGACGTAAGATAAATATTTTATTAATATTATTAGTAAATTTCAGTCACTGTCCGTTCGGTTCGATGACTTGCAGAATCAAATTGAGATATTAAATTCGAGTAATTTGTCAAACGAGATTGATGAAAGGGATGATATTGAACAATTATTCATAACAAACATTGCGAATTCTCAGAGTTTCATTCAAGGTCATCAGCCTAATAACCGCCAAGATGAATCTGACAACTTGCTCAATTCTAGCCATGGTTCAGCGGCTCCTTTGAATGCTGACAGTCACGAAGTAGGGTTCAAACTGCCACAGATACAAATAGCTAAATTCAACGGAACATTCTTCCGTTGGCTTGAATTTCGTGACACATTTAAGTCAGTCATACATAATAATGAGCGCATTGCACCTATTTATAAATTTCACTATCTATTATCTTATTTGGAGGGAGATGCAGCTAGAATAGTGAGTAACTTAGAAGTCTCCAATTCTAATTATAGTGTTGCCTGGAAATTGCTATGCGACCGGTATGATAACAAGCGACAGTTAATAAGCCATCATTTGTCTTCTTTATTAAACATACATCGCGAGTCAGATAAATCACTACGTTTTTTAGTAGACCACGTTACCAAGAACCTGAGAGCGTTGTCTGGCTTGGGGCTTCGTGTTGATAATTGGGATGTCTTATTAATACATATATTGTGTTCTAAGATAGACAACCGTACTCTTACCAAATGGGAGGAATGGCGCGAATCACTTTGACTGATTTAATACCTAACTTACAACAATTTAATAAATTTCTAATTGATCGAGCAGATGTCCTTGTGTCTCTAAATCACTCTTCATCAAACAATAATAATAATAAGGCATCGGCTTCTACGTCGTCTAAAGGTACCAACAATAAAGCCGAACGTCAGAATAATAAATTTGTTACATGCCAATCTGCTGGTCAGAGTAATTCTTCATCTTATTCAGGTTGCGTTGTTTGTCACCAGGGTTAGGGTGACCATAGAATCTACGATTGTCCTATTTTTAAGGCCAAGAGTGTGGAAGATCGTATAACTGAAGTTAATAAATTAAATCTTTGTTTAAATTGCGTAAGGTCCGGGCACATTACACGAAACAGCTACCTCAGACCTTGTCGGGAGTGTAAGAAGAAGCACAACGCTCTTTTACACGTTCCGGTACTAGCCGAAACCCCTGCTGCAGGCAACATCACCCCTGCTGCAGCTACCACATTATCATGTGGAACTATGGCTAATCATACTACACAGGATTCAAAACATATTTTACTATCTACTACCTTAGTTGAGGTGTGTAACACTACAACAAATAAAACAGAACAAGTACGTGCCTTGTTAGACTGCGGCAGTCAATCGTCATTTATGACTCAATCGCTTAGAGACAAATTATCTTTATCATGTAATTCATTATTTACCAATTATGTTAACATGATTGCCGATGCCAACAAGGCATCGGCAATCATGTCAATAGTAAAGTCACAGAGAGTTGTGTGGCGCAGTTAAAATCGTTAATTAAACCGTTTCACGTCACGACAACTTTTCTAATGTTACCATAATTAACAAGTAACGTTCCCAGATACACAATAAACACTCAGCAACTGCAAATACCTACTGAGGTACACCTTGCTGACCCTAGTTTTAATCAATCCTCCGCTGTTGACAATAGGTCATCGGAGCAGATTTGTTTTGGGATATTCTTGGCTGCGAGCAACGTTCTCTAGGCCCTAATAATCCCACTTTAAGAAATTCCCAATTTGGTTGGCTCGTTTCAGGCCCAATAAAAATAAACGATTTAAATAATAATATATCCAATATTCAATGTCATCATTCTTTGACTTCAGTTAAATCGGAAAATGATTTTAACGTAGAAATATCAAAGTTTTGGGAGCTTGAAGAAGTGTCATTAAAATCACCATTGAGTCACGATGAAAGATTATGTGAAAAACATTTTTTGACTCATATGACACGATTAAATACTGGCAGATTTTCTGTTCGATTACCTCGATATACACTAGCAAAAAAACGTTTCTTTCACAGTCTGATGTAAATAGACCCAATATATCATATTTTTTGTGTCATCACGCCATGCAATCTAAAGAAAATGTATCGCCAGGTGCAAATAAATGAGGAGGACCGAAATCTCCAGCTCATACTGTGGAGAGAAGATGAGTCTATTCTATCAAAACGTTAAGACTAAATACTGTAACTTACGGCATGGCAAGCTCCAGCTATTTGAGTACACGTTGTCTGTGGCAGCTTGGCGAAGAAAATCCAGATGAAACCATTAAGAATGTAATTCAGCACGACTTTTATGTGGATGACATGATAACTTCGAGTGACAGTGAACACAAACTAAAACATATTCTGCAAGGGGTTACTGCGGCACTTAAATTAGGTTGCTTTAATCTAAGAAAACTTAAAACTAATATAACTAGCATTTTTGACTCATGTTCTTTAGATGTTAATGAAAGGATAACACTCAGTGAGTCTTCTAGCACCCTGGGGTTGGGCTGGGATCCATCAACGGATACACTGCATTTTCCAATGCAATCCCCAGTTCCTTAGGATAGCAATCGCCCAACTAAACGTTCAATATTATCTAATTTATTTAAAATTTTCGACCCTTTGGGTTTGCTCAGTCCATGTGTAATGCAAACAAAAGTTATATTACAACAGCTTTGGCTGGAGAAATTAGGCTGGGATGATCCGATTCCTGAAAATATTGCTTTGACCTGGGCTAAGTTTACTGATTCTACTGGGCTAAGTATGGACCTGGGCTAAGTATACTGATTTACTGAAAAAAATATAAACAGTAGATTAGTAAACTATCTTGAAAGTAGTAAATTACTCTCTGAGCATCAATTTGGTCTTAGGCCTAAAAGATCAACAAGCCAAGCTGTTCACCATCTGAAAAATTTTATAAGCATTAACTTGGATAACGGCATGCATACCATAGGGATATTTTTAGACCTTGCCAAGGCTTTTGACACAATTTCTTGTGATTTGCTCTTAGACAAGCTGGAAATGCTGGGAATACGGGGAATACAATTGCAACTATTATCTGATTACCTCACCGACCGCCATCAGTGTGTATAAATAGGTCAATGCATGAGTTCTGAACTTAAAAATAGCTGTTATGGAATCCCACAGGGCAGTATTTTGGGTCCTACTTTGTTTTTAATTTATATAAATGACCTTTGCAATTTGACACTCTAAAAGGGTGTAATTATGTCATATGCGGATGACACAGCTCTACTGTTCGCAGCGAAATCAATGAGGTATATGAGGTAGCACAGAATGGTTTTAATGCAGTGTCTAATTGGCTTCATAAAAATCTCTTAACTTTAAATACAGACAAAACCTACGTATCTATTATTTGCAATGAGAAACACAAATCCAGTGCTTACTAATAGTCTTAACATTCATGCGCATAACAATTGTAATTTACATTTTGCTGACATTGCATGCACTTGTCCCACTTTATCTAAAACCGATCATATCAAATATCTAGGCGTCACGATTGACACGAACCTTAATATCCGCAAACACATCGATTTATTTTGCACCAGAGTGCGTAAACTAATATACATTTTTTAAAATTTACGTAACATTGCTGATTAGACAGGTTTATTTGGCGTTGTGTCAATCTATTATAACCTACTGCATAACATCCTGGGGTGGTGCCGCTAAATCAATTTTACTGCACTTAGAACGCGCCCAAAGAGCAGTTTTAAAGGTCGCTACTTTTCGACCATTTAGATTTCCTACACACCTGCTTTATATGGCATGTTAGGTGCTAACAGTACGTCAATTATTTGTTTTGAATTTAGTTTTATTCCAACACACTGAACTCTATTTTAACCCAGTACCTTCAGATAGGAGAATAAAAAATTTGGTTTGTGCTAACTCTCAGACTAAACATGCTTTTGCTAATAGATTTTATTTATTTTTAGGGCCCTACTCGTATAACCAGTTTAACAGAGTGCTAAAGATGTATAGTTTAAATTTTAATAGGTGTAACTTACTAGTACAGGAATATTTGTCAAAACTCAATTACGCAGACACGGAAAAACTACTAGAAGTTTTAAAATAATATCTCTATCTACCTACTCTATTGTAAGCCTATTCCTTTAGCTAATTAATAATAGTGTCCACTTTATCTAGTTTAATATTATTTGTTAATTTATTAAACCATAATATATCTTACATAATCTAGTTGTAAAAATAATATACCCAAAGTTTTACTCTTTAAGTCATTGAAAATATTATGTCTTCTTTTTAATTTAGCTAAGTAATAAATCTATTGTTGTCTTCTTTTTAAATGTTTGATGTAAATTGATGGCCTGAAACACAGGTTTTTCATAAACCTAGATCAGGCAAGTCTACATTACAGTTACAATTAAATTTTCCCTGATTGTAATTAATCTAAATCATAATTGTACTTTACTTTATACTTGAATATTTTTTTTTTTTATAGTTCACCCACATTTCGCCAGTTATGTTTAGGTCCCATTTCCCACCACTAGATCAGCGAGGCAGTTTTTATACAAAAATGTGGCTGTTATTTTAGTATATTGTGGTATTTTACGACTTCCACGCGAACGATGGCAGAAGCTAGTAATTAATAATGAAAAGTATAATTGGCAGGGACTTGGTAACTATTTTAAATGAAAATGTTTTCTTAGGTCATTGACTTTTAAATTCCTTGAACAACAATATTCATACATACAGAACAAATAATGATATGCTATGGCGTCACAGTCTACTGTCAAACGTCGTTTGATTTCCATACACATCGCGTTGTCATTGTGTAGAATGCAATATGACGCATGGTACTATTTGTATGAGACATCTTGAAAGGGAGCAACGGACGTCCGTTTGTCTTGTTCTGCTAGTATTGTCGTGCCCCCACTCTGAAATTAATTCGAGGGGTGGCAGGAATACTAGAGATGAGCAATACATTCTACAAGTTATTCGAACAGAATGCATATTGAGAATGTTTGATGTAAGCTAGTCGCAACCGTTGTAAACTTTCCTTTGCGTTTATGCTGTGACCCTACTGTTCCCTGATTAAGCTACGATTTCCTAGAAGAGGGGTGGCCGCCAAATAGCGTCTGCAATTTACCGGCGAATTACGTCACTTATGGAAGTAAGTTGGTGTGTTTTCCCAAAGAGCGTTTTATGATACCTTAAAGTCAAACCCCACTGCCATCATTTCCATGACACCGGTTCTGTGGCCTCTTCTAGATTTAACATAATCAGCCTATAATGTTCCCACTGTTGGGACACAGGCCTCTTCTCTGAGGAAGTGGACCGTAGTCTACCACGCCGACCCAGTGCGGGTTGGTAGGTGTCACATGTTTTCAAATTTACGCAAAGTAAAGCGTCTATCTGGGTTCGAACCTACAACATGTAAGGGGTGGACGAGCATGGCACCAGTGGGACCTGAACTCATTGCGCCTAACCCCTTCGGTTACTTACGCACTCTGGTAAGGAAACGCACCAGGGATCAACATCACAAACTATGGTCGGACCGGGGTGAGCAGGCAGGCCAAGGAAACGCTCCCTACAATAATTGATGGCCGCCTCACGAAACAGGTTCTCCGACTAACTAAACAACAGGTGCGTACAGTTACAGCAGCTATAACTGGCCACGGGTCATTTAAAAACACTTCTTTGTCATAGGAGTCACAGACAATCCGCTGTACATTGCCTGGGCCATGGGCCTGCATGGAGGTCGACGAGACAGCAGCTCATGTGCTACTAAACTGCCCGGTGGTCACCACATACAGGGCAATTACTTCGGTAACCCAAGTACCCTCCGTGAGATTGTCAGTAACACCAAGGCGTTGCTGGCCTTCCGTGAGGAGCTGGGGTGGATCGAATAATCAGTTTCCCACAAGTACGCAAAATACGCGCATTGACGTGGAGTTGCAGACACCAGCCCGTATTACCTGTTACCAATTTTTTTTTTTTTTTTGGTGTCAAATCTTCTAATAATTTCTCAAAAAACATTTAATCTTAGAAAAACATACATAAGTACACAAGGATTAAAGAAATGTACAATAGAGTCACATTAAAGGGCGAATTGATACTGAACTGACTTAATTAGGCCAAAATCCTGTGTTTTAGGAGCCAATGTACCTCCAGATATAATGACATACAACTGATATTGAGTGTCATGCAAAGACTTAACGAAACAACAACATAAATTAAACAAACAATGGCTTAATTTAAACACAGTTTTAGTTCTAATAAGAGACGATTGTAATAAGATTCTCGAACAGACTGACAGAGTGCTAGGTAAACCATTTTTAGTATGTGTTTGTCTGTGCAGAATCTCAGAGATTTGAAAATATAGATGAGTCTTCTGACTTTTGAAGTAATATTGTCTATTTGATTGTACCATTTCAGTCCGTCATTAATCACTACACCCAGGTACTTTTTTTGATTGACGCGAGTAAGCCTTGCGCATGAGCAGTGGGTGCGATCAGAACGTGTGTGGAGTAATTTCAAATTCCTATGGTGCTTTGTTCTTATAATTAATAAAAAACGGAATGAAGTTGGATTTAGCCACCTTTAGCATGAGAAGGTTCTGTCGCAGCCACCTCCCAACATTGTTCAAGGACTATTCCGCAGTACGCTTGACATCGCTCCACGTATTACCATAAACTAAAATAGCAGTGTCATCAGCGTATGTATATAGATCTGTGATTTATGTAAGGATGCGTGCATAGGTCATTTATGTAGATTTGAAAAAGTGTGGCTCCTATCACGCTGCCTTGCGGGACGCCGTGTGTGACAGGTTCTTCATCACTTAGGAATGAGGACGATTTTAACAGCCATCTTTCTGTTTTGTTTCTGTTTTGTACCTTAAAGAGCTCGAGAGGTTCACCACGAATACCTATACACTCCAGTTTGTAGAGAAGTGTGAGAACAGAGACTGTGGTCAAAAGCCTTTTTCAAATCTAGGAAAATACTGGTGCATTTTTGCTTTTCATCTATTTTTTGTGATACATGTGAGTTCAGATTGATAATTGCGTCTTCGGTGGTGACTTCTTTTTTCAACCCGTATTGGTTGGATGCTACAATGTAGTACTTGTTCAAGTAGGTTACTAAGCAACTATTTATCAACTTCTCCATTACTTTAGAGAGAGCCGAGAGTACCGAAATTGATCTATAATTGTTGACACAGTCTCTGGTCCTGCCCTTGTGAATCGAGTGGACCAGGGCCCTCTTGAATGGTTGTGGGAATACTCCTTTTGCTATGGAGATGTTAATAATGTGGTTATTAATGGCACAAGAGTATTCCGACAAACCCTCAGAGGCATAGTCGGTATTCCATCCCAGCCTGTAGCTCTGTCGTGCCTCAGTCCCATGATGGTGGACTCCACCTCAGATTCGGCCACCTCAAGAAATACAAAGGAATTTGCGGAGGTATCTCGTATAGCGGGCAGTTGTGAAGTCGCAGGATGTTTTGTGGCTAGGTCAGCGCCAATCGTGGCAAAGAAGTTACATACACTGCTAATTGCTGCCTTTGGAACAGGTTTGGTGTTCAGCAGTTCAGTAGGTGATGGACATTTCTTTTTTGTGTTAGTGATGTCTTTTATTTTATTCGAAAGTGATTTGGGATTATGTTTTGCTTATTCTAATTCGTATTTTTCATGTAATGTTTTATGTTTCCTAAGGAGGCTGTTACAATGGTTTCTATGCCGTTTATATGTGATTTGTAGGATTTGATTATCAGGTAACTTCCGTGCCTTATTATATAATCTGTCACGGTGGCGAATACATCTTAATAAACCGGGGGTAATCCACTGTTTTAGGTTTCTGTTTTTTTAGTAACTTGAATTATTTTTGTGTTCACACTAATCATATTTTGGATGGTAGTTATTAGAACGCTGAAGGCCAAGTTAGGGTCATCTGTACTTATAACTTGGGAAAAATCTTGTCGTTCTATATCTGTTTTGACACTGGGGTATTCTAACTTAGGAATTCTATAAGCAGGTACTGTAACTTTATTTCGTGTGTGTCATCGATTTTTACAAGCAACGGAAGGTGGTCGGTGATATGAGAAACTAGGATAAGTACGGTGATATGAGAAACTAGGATTACTAGGATAAGTAGGTTTTATAGTTCTGGGATAACATGGTCAATACAGGAGTTTATTCTAGTTGGAATAGAATGAGCAGGTAGCAGGCCATGAGTAGCGTTGAGGGTTAAATAGCTGCACGTTCAGCTATATTTGTTGGCAGGATGTCTATATTGGTTGTCACCAATAAGACAAATATTTTTGGTTTTGTCGAAGGAGGTTAACACGTTATCAAAACTATGTGTTCCTACATAGTTTTGATAACGTGCTCGAACTTTAGTTTTGTATTGTGTGAGGGAGATTGATAGACCGCAATTACTGCTAGTTCGTTATAATTAGGCAGGTAAGACAGTTACCATTTATGAAGTTAGGTTCACTAGCCGTGTATTGAATTTTACTTTTAATGTATATAACTATGCCGTCATTCTGGGTTTTAGTTGGTTTTGAATAGTAAGTATTGTAGCTACCCAACACAGGCAAGTCTCTAATTTTGCTCAGCCAACATTCAGTTAGTATAGCAACATCGTAATCAGCCAGTAAAGTTAACAATTCGTCAAAATGTATTTTAATGCTACGTATATTGATATGGAGAAGGGTAGTAGAGGCACTGAAACCATTAAGATACTTATTGCACTCATTCGGAGTACATGTGTAAGCCTTCGCGACTTCTATATTGTCTAAGACAGTGATAATATTTTCGACTAAATTAGCCATTTGATGAATAAATAACAGCCAGTTGTGTGTAATATGATAAAAATAAAATACCTATATCCCGACAAATAGGTGAACTTTTTACCATATTATGGTTAAAAGGGATGATGCATGCAAGTCTGATGGTGGATGTGTTATGTTGCTGCTACAATATAAAAGTGTGTGTGTATGGGGGGTAGAACATAATAATATGTTTGTGTGTGCGGTTTCGTCATGTTTGTGTTTAAAAATTTCCTACGTAATACAATATAGAAAGTTATATCAAGCAGTACAAAAATCGGACGGTGAGCAATAAGTAGCTCGCCGTCCGATAAGGACCAGGCCCGGGTCGATGGCGCGTTGTATTCCACGCGCGCCGCAAAGAGATGTCGTCAGCCGATGCCTGGGGGTGTGCCCGGGGTCGCGGGAAGGTACGAAAGGGTTACCAAGGCCCCTGACAACATAGGCAACGGAAGGAACATGGGTGGGTTTTAGCTAGTAAGAGTCTGACATGCCCTCCCGCTCCGCCCAGAGCTGGAGAAGTTATTTGATAATCTTCCATCAAAAAAAAAAGCAGTACAAAAATAAAAATGGAAATAGTATAGGTATAATAGAATGTTACAAGATATTGGTGCAAAACAACATGAGGAAACTAGTGTTACCAACTCGAGCTGTAGTCATATCTTAATCTGGAACTCCTGCAGGGTAGCTTCTAATGTAATAATAATTTGCTTATGTCCTAGTTGCTTGCGCAGGACGATGTTGCAATTAGTACACTAACAAAATGTATACTCATGCTTCTTGGCGAATTGTCTTGCCAGTTAAAATAGTTTCTTTGCAGGATGCCGATATTCGTCATAATTTTTTCGAGATCTACAGTTGACTGGCTGGCTGGCTGGTTGGCTGGCTGGGCTGTATAGTATATTTATATATATTTCAAACCTCGACTGTTGAAGGTCGCGACTTATACTAAAGGTACAACTTTTTTCTTACAACTTTTTCTAGGGACTCTGTGTATTTTTTGTATTATTTACACTCAATGTGCAGTGTTTTCATTTGGCTATTCATATCATCGTAACATTCGCTGATGGAGGTGACTGACTTTTCTAGTTCCGCAAAGGCTTTCTGAATTTGAAGATTTTGCAGTTTCAATTCAGCAAAATCAGAAATCAGCTTTTTGACTAGGGCTGTCTGTTCTGCCATTACTTTCGCTGTGGCTTTATCATGATCACGCTTCCATGACGTCAGCATTTCAATGAACTCAAGCTTAAAATCCTCTAGTTGGTCACTCGAAGACTCTTGTAACCCCGGGCGGGCGACGCGGAGTTCAGGGTGGGAATGAGACAAAACATTGGATATTCTCGCGTAATAAAATGTTTATAAGTGGGTTATTTATGCACTGCGGTGTGATGCCTGCGGATTTTTTTTTAAATGTTATTTAATAATATTTATTATTATGAGCAGTAGTGGCCCAGTGGTATTGGCCCCGACTTACGAATCCATGCTTTTCACATTTCTTTGTGAAAACAATTTCATCACCACTGCTCGCAAAACGGTGAAGGAAAACATTGTGAGGAAGCCGGCATGTCCTAGAAGCAAAAATTGGAAGACATGTGACATCTACCAACCCGCACTGGACCCAAACTCAAACTCAAAGCATTTATTTCAATTAAACCATTTACAGGCACTTCTGAATTGCCAAGGAGTCGGTCAGTTAAAAATATGAAGCTAGTTGCCCATTCCAAAGCGTAGTAGGTACCTATGAAGACGAACGGGCAAGAAACTCCATGGACACTCTTTTAAACTATATTCTTACTCGTACATAAATATTAGTAAAAATAATTTTGAATTTATAACTAAATGTGAAGACAATTTAAAAATAAAAAACGCGTCCATAGTAGCAACATAAAAAAAAAACAATTTCAAAATAAAATAATTAAAAATAAGCCTAGGCTGCTAAGAGGTGACCAGTCCCAACTGACGGCGCCCATTCACGAACATGACGCATGGTTCAGCACCATTCAGCTCAACCATTTTGAAGGGAGCTAAATGATCCAACACACGCGCCACCATCAGAGAGAGATCTGAGTGAGCATGACATGGCCCGCGTGGTAGATTACAGCCCACTCCCTCTCGATGAGAGAAGGCTTGTGTCCCAGCAGTAGGAACATTATAGGCTAATTATGCATGATTATGCATAGTTGCATTATATTCTAAGTACTGTTTATTTAATTTAATTTTGTTTCCTACTTAAGTACAACTCATTAAACCTGACTTGGATTCCGTACGTCTGTTTCGGGTGACTGAAAATCAGCGCTGTGCTGTGGGTCCCCCATAGCACAGCATCATGCTGAGTGGAAGCTTTCTTGTCACAGTCATGTCGTCCAGCTGCCGGCTATTTGTGTTTTGTGCTCGTGTTTATATGTAGATCTATTTTGTTATATTTTTCTGTTTACCTACTTCTAGATCGTTTTGTATGCACATGTTTCAGTGACAATTTTTTCTTTCTTTCTTTCATGAAGTGACAGATGTGGCTTTCAAGTGGCATTGCGTCGGCATCCTGTTCTTTTGGAGACATGATCCCTATCATTCCTTGGACTGGATATGAGAAAGATGTGGTCACCCAAAACCCTTGGAAGTTCATCCTTTGCACAACAAGCAAGACACGTGCAAGACACGTGGTCTTATCAGTCTAACCGGTCTGAGATAAAGAATACTACATTCAAGAATTACTAGATAATAAGAGTTGAGAATCGAAACTCAAGAATTATTAATTAATAGAGTTTTTGGATAATCTCTCCTTAATTTCAAAATGATTGGTCGGAGGCAAAGAATACCAAAATTAAGAATTAGGTACTAAATTATAGAATCAAAACTCAAGAATTATTAATTAATAAAGTTGTGGATCAACTCTCTTGAAGGTCTATAGACAGCCCCAAAGCCCCCACCCTTCACCACTTCCTACTGTTTGGGCTGGGGAGAAGAAGTGACGCAACAAACTCCCTAGCAACACGTCTCTGTCTGTTTAGTTACAAGAACTTTAATTACACTATCAGCTTAGGATAATGATTATAATGAAAGACTCACCCAGTCGCTCCAACAGACACACACACATACTATATTAATCGGTCAAGGACAGCTAATGGAACACAATTGATTTTCTATTGTATGACACCGAATGGGTGATGCGCCGGGCTGTCTCCTAAAAATCCCTCAAAAAACCCCGTGAACGTGGTTTTTTTAACCCCATACCAAAAGAATACGCAGAATAGGTTTATTGCCGTTTTTTGTACAATTTCTCAATTGTTTTAAGTGATCGCTTGGGTTTGCCCGAGCTCAACCTATGGTAACCAGATGTTGGCACTGGTATTGTGCTCTGCGATTAGAAATCGAATACTTTATGTACTCGTATCTTCAGAATTTGTTGAATTATTGCATTCGACCTGTCCTTTGTTATTTATTTGTCTCAAGTTTGTTTCCCATTAAATAGAGAATTAATGTATTTCTAAGTGGCTCGAACCACGTGGCCATTTTAAAATAAGTGTTTACATTTTGTTATTAAATAGGAGTACGTGACAGACAGTCACGTTGGGTTATCCAAAAAACCTGAACCGTTATAAAGACCTATACGGTACTTTAAAAAAACCGTCCAAGTGCGTGTTGGACCACGCACAATGAAGGGTTCCGTAGTTAGGAAGTTGGTATGAATTTATCCCAAAAACAACCTTAACATTGCCGTTGAAAAACATGTTCTCCCATACATCGATATATCAATCAATTCTCCAACTGCAAATATAAGTTGGTCGATTATTAGTCGTTAACTTGTAAATCCCACTTAGCTGTGTTAGTTTTCCTTTTAATTTCATTTTAAGCACTACTGCCATGTTTTTTTTCACATCTCCATAAACAACGAAACGAAGAAACGACACTTGAGTCTAACAAAAATTAGCACATTGATGCTTAATGTTACGCAAGCGGGTCCTTGAATCCAAAAGTAGTGTTCACAGACCCGCAATATTTTTAAACGGCCTACCCAACGATACCCCACACCAACGGGTAGACGAGAAAAAAAATATCATCCCCACATTACGTGCAAGGGAGGTACCCTAACATTTTTTTTTTTGGTTTTATTCCAGCAACATTTGTTGGTGTGATTTATATGTATACCTAAGCCAAATAACAGCTTTTTAGTACTAAGCGTCTCTGAGCTACAGCGAGGACAGACAGACAGACGGACATGGCGAAACTATACTAAAAAAGATAATAACATCTACTTGGGGTCGAAACAAACTATAGGTGTACCTAAGACAAATTATTTATTTCAAATAGACTAATTATACAGGTTTATTATTTTAATTATTGTGAAAGTACATACAAAATAAATATATAATATAGATATTTGTGAATATATGTATATATTCATAATATAATTACACATACATAAGCTGACGCTTTTTCCCATGGGGAGAGGCAGAAACTATAGAAAACCACCCTCTATGAGCCTTACATACCCCTTTTGCTTCGTCCACGTTCATACAGCAAACCTCAAAAACGATTAAACGATGGAAAAATGATTAGCCCTTGCTAACATAATAACACATTTGATGTATACAAAGAGGACGTCGACATCCTAAAACCCATTTCTTATCCTACAGGAGATGAGTATGTAATATTAAGTGGTTAGTAACGAGACCAGAATATTAAGGCCCTTAGTGACATAATTTTGGATGTCATTAATAACCTAGATTCGAGTTTGTTGCGAAATGTCTTGTATGTTATTAACATATTGATTTATGAATGGTTTCGTTGCGTGACAACATAATTTGCCAACTTATTAGATTGAAGGGTTATAACTCCTTTTAAAATGGGACTTGTGGCGAAATGTTTATGTATATAATTACCGACTTATGTACAACTAGCTGCGTCCCGCTTTGCATTGTCATCCCGATTTTAATCTGGATTTAAAGTATCTTGTTTCTTGTTTAATATATTTCTATCAGTGGAAGAATTTTTGGATCAGTTAAATTGGATCAGATCCAATGATAACTTGTTACAAACAACTTTAGCTCATTAGTTTAATTAAAGTTTTGTAGGTATCACTGTCTACCGCTTTGGCAAATATGGCTGTATTTGCCAAAGCGGTAGACATGTTTATGTTTTTAGCAAGGACTAGCTATTGCCCGCAGCGTCACCCGCATGGATGTTGGAAAATATCCTATGGGAACGCTCTACCTGGGATAAAAAAGGTTATAAGCTATCTGTGTGCCAAATTTCAGCCAAATCCGTTTAGCCGTGTTTCGGTGCATTAGCGCTAAAATGCTAATGCACCGAAACAGCACACATGCACCGACACTTTCACACTGCAAATAAGACTAATAAGCATTTTTAGTAAATATTGAAGATACTGACAGCAGTAAACCTCATTTTCAAGAATATAAATCTTTCATCACTTACACTACAAGAGAAGATTTACAGTCAGGATACAAATTCATTCGTCATAAAAATAAATGAAACCTTTGTAAATTTAATTTATTTCTCTCTATTTATTTAAATAATTTATGTACTCAATAAGTACCCTAGTCATGTCAATTAAAGTATTAAATAAACTATCGGAAATAATTAAAAATTAACAAAAATGTAATACACTCATAAATAAATTGAAAAAATTTCTAATATCTAAATGCTCTACTACTCGTATCAATGAATATCTAAATGACATGTTTTATAAAATAATTACTTAAATACAAATTCAAGCCTCCTCCTCTTTCCTACTTTGCTGTGGCCGACAGGGTCCATAACGATCATGTTATTGTCATTGTAAAACCTACCTAACCTAAGTTAAATTGTGGATTGGAGCATTGAAATGTCGGCAAATAATCTTTTCCTTCAAAAAATTTATGTGTGTTGCTATTTTGTTTAGTACTATAGGAAATCTAGGTTCTAACACTTTAATAAAACGATTTGTGGGCTTTTTAAAACGTATAGATTATTATTAGCCAATTAAAATTCACTAGGAAGGTTATACGTCCGTCTCCGTTAAAGCGTAAACAAGAAGTAAGTGTATGAATGATAATGGGAAGCAGACTTCCGTTTTTCCTTTATATAAGTACCTACGATATATCGATACCGATACGATACATATCGATACGATATTATTTCAGAATCGATTAAAGATTGATTTTTGTAAATATGTAAATCAAATAAATCAACAAGTACCACTAAACAAAATGATTGAATGAAGGAAAAGATTATTTTCTTAACTTACAAACAAAGCAATTATTTGTACTATTGATCTCAGTAATTATTAATAAATAATTTGTAATCATCTAATCTTGATAAATATTTATGTCCCTACTTTATTTTTAAATTAATTTAAATACCATATTTAATAATACCATTGCTCGCAGAACAGATGGCCGATGGGGCCGAAAGGTTCTGGAATGGCGACCGCGTACCGGAAGACGTAGCGTTGGAAGGCCTCCTACAAGGTGGACCGATGACCTTGTGAAGGTCGCAGGAATTCGCTGGATGCGGGAAGCACAAAACCGGTCGAAGTGGCGGTGCTTGGGGGAGGCCTATGTCCAGCAGTGGACGTCTTTCGGCTGAAATGATGATGATGATGATGACTATTACAGCGTAGATGACTTTTTGAATGATAATCTTCTACAATAGAATTTGGAATGTGTACCTGTGTTATTATTTTTTCTAATCTGTAGTTTACTTGAATTTAAATTGTTGACATTTTAATTTAATCCTGTTTTTTTTTCCTGTGTTAGTCATTTTTTTAATCTGTATTTTACTTAAATTGAATTTAAATTGTTGACATTTTAATTAAATCTATGTTTTTTTTTTTTGTGAGTCATTGTTTTAATTTATTATTAACGATTTTATAATTATCATTTGTAATAGTTGTCTTAATGCGACTAATTTTGTACGCCATGATTGGCAAAACATGTAGCTACCTCTTATTATTTTTTAAGACCTGTATAATTCTGCACTCATGTTTTACAAAATAAATATCTTGTATCTTGTATCTTGATTTAATAAATCGGCGTGCTGTGCTGGCGCTGCGTCTGCGGAGAACCTCAAACGGCGCAAGTATAATAACTTTATTGGTCATTATATTTTCGAACCGTTTGGGGTTGAAACCTTCGGGCCGTGGAGTCCAAGTGCTCACGGCCTTTTTAAGGAAATCTCCAAACGGCTGGTTGACACTCCTCGTGACCCAAGCTGGCTTTTACCTTGGCCAGAGGCTAAGCATTGCCATACAACGTAGCAATGCCGCCAGTCTCTTGGGTACATTACCAGTCGACAGCGAAGTGGATCAATTTTTCGACGCCCTATTTTAGTTTGTGTATAGTTTTAGTTATTTTTATTTATTAATTTAAATACCTCGATTTTTTATTTTTATATTCGTAATAATTTCAATTTTGTTTTCTGTAATTTTTATATTAAAATTTTGTCCTGTTGCTGTGCCCTTACAGGGTCCATATTTTTGTACCTAGCTTTAAGTCTTTTGTAACATATTTTTTACAATATGGAATGCAATAAATTAATATGAATGTGAATACCATGGACAGCCCACCGCATAAATGTCTCGATCCATAAACAATTCAAACTATTCTCTAGTTTGTGTACAAAAGCCGTCTTCAACCTACCTGCAACATGTCGCGAGTTACTTCGGCCACATTGCCGACAGAGGTACCAAAATGGAACGCCTGAAGGTTACAGAAAAGATAGAGGGGAAAAATACCTAGAAGCCGAAGCCCAAAACGGTGGTCGGATCAAATATTGGAGCAACTAGACGTACGTATCACCCCATTCCACTAGGCCATCGATCATTTAGATGGAAAAAACCAGTTGACAATAGTCACGGTTATCAGCAGTGACAGAGGGATAGAGAAAAGAGAAGAGAAACCATCAAAGTAATGTTTACATGACGTAAAACATTCAGGCATAATTCTAAGTCTAAGCGAGGCAACCTCTAAAAGTCCTATGTGACAAGGGATAATGAATTGCTAAGAAAACTTCTGAATAGCTTTTAATATAATTAAGAGGCTTTTACACGCGGCTTAACTCCCGTGGTCTATTGTACAGGAATCATATTTTTTTCTGAACTATTTCTATGCAAAAAGTTCGTTGTTCGTTCCGTTGTTGCGGAAAAGAAGAAGAAACCAACAAACACACTTTCACAATATTATAAAATTAAGTTAGATTTTATTAAATCCTTAATACCGACACACAATTTCAATTGTGTTATACCAAAAACTCGGTTTTTATCAATCAGTGACTGTTGAACTACGAGTTTCATTCATAATGTCTACGACATCCGCGGTCTACGTCACACTGTGCTACGACGCCACGGCGGTTACACGTCTCGTAGCGCTACGAGCTATCGTAGACTTTCGACGCGTCGAAATAATGTTTCGTTCGGATGTTGTTGGTAAACAAAAATTGTAATAACATTAATTAATTAATATTGTAGATATTATTCGTGGTGTTGTGGTGTGTTGTGCTTAGTTAAAATAAATACATAATCAAATTTTAAGTTTTTAAATCAAGCGAATAGTGTGTTTAATTGTAATGAAAACAATTATTGCTAATTAATAAATATATATGTTTAAAAATATATATAGGTAAAATAAAATAATTGAAGTGTAATTAAATAGGCTACCTTTTTATGTTTTTGTGAAGTGTGCAGAAGTTAGTAAATTAAGATATTTTTTGTTAATTGGTTAATAAAGTAATATTAACCAAGTTTAATATAATAGACAGAAGTGTTAGTAAAGTGAATAAATACAACGTTGTAAAAAAAAGTGTGTCTAAAGATGTGAACTTCTAAAAAAGTTATAATAACAACAAAACTATGAACCAAAAAAAAATGTGTCCATCAAAACAGTAGCACCACCAACCAACCAAAATTACATAAACTCTTAAAAAAAAAATGTTTCAAGACAGTCCACCAGATGTAGAAGTCGACTGTGACCAACAATTCTGGAATTATTTTAACATGGAGGGAACTTCGATAGTCAATGTGACTGAAGTTGTCGATACGACGATACCATCGCCGGAGCAGGGGTTCGTTGTGGGGGTATACAGTGCGCTATTGGCTGCTGGGGCAGTCGGCAATGTGGGCGTGTTCGCATCGCTCATGCGCTCGCGCCGACGAAAATCGCGCGTCAATCTGCTGATGACGCATCTAGTTGTTGCTGACATGATTGTGCTGTTCATTGTGATACCGTTGGAGGTAGGTGCACCTTTGTTTTTATTACATAATACCTGACCTGACAGACGTTGTTCTGTCCAAATTTCAATTATTCATACAAAAAATTCCATAGAACCCCTTAGCTTTTGCCAAATTTTACAAATTTACGGGCAATTTTTAAAATTTTTCTTTCCCTAAAAACTACTTTCCCTTTAAGGAAATTTAAAATAAATACCATATCGGTACATCAGTTTTTAAGTCATTACTTATGAATAGCATTTCATTATTATATATATAAAAGTCGTAGATGCGAAAATCCTGCGAGTTTTGCAAAGGACCGGATTGTTGGAAACGAAAGATTTTGGTAATACTCGTAATACGAGCTAATATCAGCATTTATGCAAAAAAAAACAGCTTATCCTAACCATAACTGTAATGAATTATAAATTATAAAAGTGAGTTTGTTTGTTTATTTGTTACGCTTTCACGCTAACAACGGCTGAACGGATTTGGGTGAAATTTTGCGCATGGGTAGAACATGGCATAGGTTAAGACATAAAATACTTTTTATCTCGGTAGTACGTTTCCGGGGGACAATTTCCGGCCTCAGTGCCCGAAGCCACGAGCAAAAGCTAGTTTTAGATAAATTGCGAACAGCGACGATGTTAGCCGCGCGCACTGATGAACGCGCTGATTGGTTAACATCTACACTCGAGCCATATTCGGATAGCCAACCAGAATAAGCATTAAGTCCGCCTTTGTACTTAATTGTGTGCGAGAAGTTTAAATAAATAAATAAATAAAGATTTCCGATAATCCGGTCCTTGTCAAACGTCCTAGGATTTTCACAAAAAAAAAAAACGATGTTTGCAATTTTTCTGCTAGATATACGTAATTTAAAATATGAACCCTGGTCGGATCTTACGCCCGAAGCACAAGTTCGACTGGTGCGGGTTACACCGCATGATGGTGAATTAAAAAAAATACATAACGATCCACTCAAACACGTGCTGTTGACGATATGATTAATGACATACATCTTAAAGACGCATCCGGTTGACAAGCAATATCTGTCGTTCAACCGGTGCATTCACGGCACTTTCCTCTAGAAGTACAAATCCTTTGATTATAATGTATAAGATCAATCAATCAACATCAAAATCAAAATATTTTTATTTCACATAAACCTACATGGTCACTTATGAAACGTCAGAAGCTAGGTGCACGGTTTCAATGGGTCGTTTCCTATGGAGAAGAGCCGGCAAGAAACTCCACGGTTACTCTTTTAAAAATAATTGGCTTTTACACATCAATCACACACGACTCAGGTGACCGCATACAATTCGAAGGTGAACTCATTTGTTTTTAAGATAAATCGTCGGGGATTTACGAGACACATTTACGTTCGAATTTCGTAGTGATGTACAGTCTCAAGTTACCATAAACTGTCAAATTTTCTCATTCGATTTTGAACTTAAACATCAACATATTTTTAGGTTTAAAATCATTAGGAGAAATTTGACAGTTTGTTGTAATTTGATGTGCTGGCCACTGTACATATATATCTTTATCAAGCCAGTATATCGTATCGCCAGTATATCTGGGAAGCCATATAATGAAAACGTGAAAATGTATCTTTTATCTTTCTAATCGGTCAAATTTAAATTCGATTACATTGTGCGTTCGTGCGCTGCTAGGTCTTCTGTATATTCTTTCTGTCTATCAGTATCACTTTAATTTGTATTACAGCACCACTAGTTATAAGCAGAACCCATCACGTATATGTTATTATATCAAAATCAAAAGTCATTTGTTCAAACTAGGCTGAGAATCAGCACTTTTCGAACGTCAAAATTGCATAAGACAGTCCTCTGAAGTGGTCCTCCTTCCCAGTGCTGTAACTGGGAAGAAGAAGTGGCACAACAAACTCCCCAGCAGCACAGTTATCTGTTCAGTTAGAAAAAAAATCCAATTGGATGTTTTGTGCTGGCTCCTTGCACTTCCTTAACGCGACTTATTAGTTCTTATGAGTTCTTATACGAGTACTTCCATTACTTACAAGAAGTGAACAACTTTCAAACAATCTTTGGAGGAAGAATTATAGTTAAGTGGAGCGTTTAATGAGGCATGGCGTTATAGGTAATTTATCATTATTCTATGGCTTTTTTTCGGGTGGAAAATTATCAAATAACTTCTCCCGCTCTGGGCGGAGCGGGAGGGTGTGTCAGACTCTTACTGAATAAAACCAACCCGTGTTCCTTGCGTTACCTGTGTTTCCTGGGGCCTAGGTAACCCTCTTTTGCGTCTTCTACTTCCTAAAAATCTTCAATTCATTCACCGACAGACAAATACACAGTGTACAGCACTGGGTCTAGAAGCATTAAATTTTGCACAAGAGTTCTTTATGCAGGACAAATTTTAACCAGTCCACATTTTTTTTTGGTGGTTCAGTATCAGTAATAGAACACATTTCCGACTTGAAATCTTAGTAAAATACCTAAAAAATCGAGCGAGCGCACAGCTTTAGTTAGTTTAAGTACCTTCGCACGTTCCGCTACACCGCGCGCCCGAACCGGCCGTCGAGTCACCATAAAATTTCGAAGTGTCCACTTTAAAAATGTTAAAGTAAACATCATACTTTATCATACGTTAACGATAACTTATTTCTTTTTTGTATTAAGACATCAAAATAAAAAGTATGTGTTTAAAAAAAACTCACTTAAGTTTAATTTGTCAAAATTTGCGCACAGGTTAATTTTTTGTCCTGTTAATAGCGAAAGTGAGCACGAACGAAAGATTTTAAAAAAAAACAAGAAAAAATTCGATTTGGAAGATTACTCGTATATATTAGTAGTAGTAAGTTCCTATAGAGTTTTTTATCCTTATAAGAAACAGAAAAAAAAGTTGTTGTGAATACTGCCCATTTTCTTGTTGACTGTATTTTTTTTTCAAAATCTGTGAATGCAGATCTAAATTTTTCAACAAGTTAAAGACAATTTCCTAAGACCGGTTTTCCAGTAGCTACGACGGTTAAGATACCTGCACTTATGGCCCCGTCTCAAAAATCCAACCTGTATACAATTCAGTATTTACGTGAATCATTGACCGCAGCTTTTGTAAGCCATTGACGGCCATTTTGGGTATACAATTTGCGTGGTTTGGTACTGTCACTGGTTGATAACTTCGTTTAAACCAGGGTTAATTAGTATGTGTCCTGCCATCTTAAACACAAAATAGTTTCCTGCCTTTTTAACATTAAATTTTTGAACAGTTGTGTTGCTCTGATTGTTCTCAGAGCCTCTTAAAAACCTACGGAGCGGAGTCAAATATTCGATTCCTTCTTCTTCTTCTTAGCATGTTGAAGGCCGTGGCATAGGGTGTTGAAATAGAATCGGCCCAGAATTTGGCTACGAGTTTGGCGATCCTCCCCTATCTGCGACTCTATTACTAAAGTGACTTTGTTAGTGCAATGTAAAGTTGGTAATTTTTGAGTTTAAATATTTTACAACTTCATCTGTCATTACTTTAACCGATATCCTGCTCGGAAAAACTGAAATTTTGAACTTTTTTGTGGCAAAAAATGGCCATTGTTTTAAGTGCTGTATCTTGGGTGCTTCGAACCTACCAGACTGCTGCGCTCGAATTATAACAAATTTTATATACTTTAACCTAATGGCCGCCATGTCAAAAAAGCAAAGACGTGCCTTCGGCGCCAAGCTACGCATTATTCCTTAAAATCTGTCATGTAGTGTTGACCGTGGCGTGCTGGGCACATTTTGCTCTGTCATCTATACATGACTGGCGTCATGGCGGTCAAAAGGTTAAAAATGTAATGATGATTTTTCCGTCGAATGCAACTTTTGAAGTTTTATGTCAAAAATGTCGAGGGTTTCCGAGCACCACGCAGTTATCACAGCTAGTGAAGCTGCAAACTTAGCTTTACACGATTGGTTTATATCCTAACAACATTCCGAAAAATCAGTACTGCGCTATTTTTTGCAACCTACGATGTTTTAAATGACTGGACTACATAGGCTTTGTCGTTTTATGAGTGCAAGTGACCTACATCCACCGGAAAGCGGTGGTGATGGGAATTCCTAATTTGGTGCCAGCGATGGGAGAACTGAACATCTACCATTTACCTTTTTTTTTAAATATCGCAGCATAATGCTGAGATAGGAGCCTTTTTGGTGTCGCACAAGTCATTTTTATTTATTTTATTTGTTATTTTTGTTTTTAATCGAACAATTATGTAAATTTTGCTAGTTTTAAATACTCCTTTTTTTACTTTTTGTATTTCTTGTGCAAGTCCCAAATAAAATATTTTTCTTTCTTTCTTTTACCAACTTGCACCAGGCCGGCGTGGTAGATCACAGCCCACTCCTTCTCGAAGAGAGGAGGTCTGTGTCCCAGCAGTGGGAATGTTGTAGGCTGATATAATTATAATAAATGGGAAAAATATAACTTCGTAATTCAAGTGGTTGATTAACTTTATGAAATAATTTTGCATTGTACGATATTATTATTTTCTGTACCTATTATAATAATATGTACCATTTCCATGTTTCTTAAAATACTGAATACATGTATGCACCGCCACATGAGATACATATTTTGGCACAAGGTTGTTTAAAGGTAAATTTACAAAAAAAAAAATTACGTAACATCACGACTGTATTTCTCGGAGGGTTAGGCACAGGTGTTCCTAATAGTACACCCACATTTCGCCAGTTATGTTTAGGTCCGCTGTAATAAGGGGCGAGCCTATTTCCATCCACCGGCCACATATCGAGACTCCGGGCTGCTACTGAAAAAATCCTGATGTAATACCTAATTTCACTTTACCCGACTTGGGAATCGAATGCAAAACCCCATACTCAGCAGGAGCGACCATTAGATGAACGAGGCAAACGATATTTTTATGCTATAAGCGCTTTTGGCGCGAAACCAGTTGACTATACGAAAAAACGCCGCTATAAAATGTCATTCACGGAATAATGATACACTTGACCTGTTTTTCAGGTCTTTAAGTACGTTGTTGCTCTATAATAAACCGCCTACACGCCTACTTGAACTACACATAAAGAGCATAATATAGGCACTCTATAATATGACCTTCGTTACAGACTGACATCCAGTCTTAGCAAGGAGTATTACCCAGAAAGGTTGTGGACGGCAGATAGGCAGTAGCTCCATTTAAAATACTGGTATTCAGTTGTATCTGGTTAGGCTGGGGGCCACTGGGAGCCGATCCCGATATAGTTGGGAAAAAACTCCCTCTCAAAGAGAGAACCTAGGCCTTAAGCCTATATAGTATATAATGTTTCCACTGCTGATACACAGGCCTCCTCTCTTTGAGAGGGAGTTTTTTTTTGGATGGGAAATCATCAAATAACTTCTCCCGCTCTGGGCGGAGCGCGAGGGTGTGTCAGACTCTTACTGACTAAAACCTACCCGTATTCCTTCCTGTTGCCTGTGTTGCCAGGAGCCTCGGTGACCCAATAGTACCTACCCGCGACCCCGGCGGGCATCGGCCCTAGTGGACCCCTACATTTGTGCTGACGACATCTCTTTGAGGCGCGCGTGGAATACAACGCGCCGTCGACCCAGGCCTGGTCCTTACCGGACGGTGAGCTACCCATTGCTCACCGTCCGCAAGCCCGCGCCTTTGGTGGCCGGAAATCCACCTGGGATTCACGACGCCCAGGGCGTCTCCTGCGGTGGCTAGGGGCGAGAAGGCGCAAATTTGCCTTTCCCTCAACCGTCCCGCCTCCTTCTTCGCGAGCATTACTGCTTCGCAGAAGGAGGTGACGGCTGCCCATGCCCTTTCGCTCCGTACCATGGCCTGAAACAGGGCCGGACGCGAGAGATCTCTGCCGCCGATCGCCTCCACGAGTTTGAGAGGGAGTGGGCCGTAACTTACCACGCGGGCCCAGTGCGGGTTGGTAGATGTCACATGTCTTCGAATTTTTGGTTCTAGGACATGCCGGTTTCCTCACGATGTTTTCCTTCACCATTTTGAGAGCAGTGGTGATGAAATAATTTACACAAAGTAAAGTGCCTGTCAGGGTTCGAACCTACGATCTACAACTCGTAAGTCGCAGTCGTTATCACTGGGCCTATATAGTAAGGTAAACAGAAGTTGCAAAACATTGTTGTCAAGCTTTATGTTTTGAGAAAGAAAGAAAGAGAAAGAAGAGAAAGAAAATAAATTTATTTGACCCAAGTTAAGACGCTGACAACACCTAAACCGCGGTCACTGTCAGATTGCATAGAAAAGAAAGAGAAGCGCGATGACACAACTCTTGTAATTTATTGCAAAATATGAAGCAATTATCTATTTAGGTACTCAAAATTGAGTTGAGTAATCGAAAATAAAAAACAACCAAGTCCTGCATTCAAATAATGCTTGCGCGACTTTTGCTTGAAGCAATGCTGCGCGACTTTTGTTAACCACGGTAACGAAACCTTTATACAGGGTGTTGGGTCCTTGACGCGCAAACTGTTACCCTAAATTCAGTCGGTACATGACTAGACCTACCAGCGTTGATATTTGACGACGGTTATAACAAAAATAAAAACAATTGTTCCATCCATTTGGATCGTGTAGGTATTTGGTGTGAAATAGCAGATTTTTTTTTAATAACCGACAAAAAGTTTCAGCTCTGGTGGGAATCATGAGCTGAATTCATGGTAACAGTTTGCGCGTCGATGGCCCATACACCGTGTATAAAGGTTTCGTTACCGTGGTAAACAGAAGCCGCGCAGCATTGCTTCCAGCAAAAGTCTAGTACTAGCTTCTGCCAGCGGCTTCGTCCGCGTGGATGTCGGAAAATATCCCACGGTAGCGTACTACCGGGATTTTTTGTGTTAATCTAGGTTATAAACTATCTGTATGCTAAATTTCGTCTAAACCCGTTCTGCGCCAATCCGGAAAATACATTCAGACAAACTGTATTTTCGGCATCAGACTCGTTCCCACACCTCGTAGTAGTTACTTTTTCAAAAATATTCAATGTACAGTTTTGACTTCGTTACTATTTTATAATATATATAGATGTTGCTAGCAACACTGCAACATTCTATGTGGCCACCAACATATTTCCTGCAACACAAAAACATGTTACTTACACATTTCTGTGCAACTTTTGTTTCCCGTGAAAGTGAGTTTTTTTTAAATACTAATAGACACCTGACGGTTCTTAAGCAGTCAGCCTTGAGACTATCGTGGTGACTCGCTAAGCTTTTCATCACAGCATGAGCTATTCCCGTAGAGGTCGTGCAGAATAAGAAACTTTTTGTAAGACTAACACTAAAAGGCCGTGTTTACTCAACCGTGACGAGTTGTATTCAAGGTTGTATTAGACGCGTGTAAAAAGGTTTACTACCAAAACAAATGGTAAGATACAAACCGCCCAAGTGCAAAGTTGGAATGAATTTATCCCAAGACCAAACTTAACATTGTAGTTCAAAAACATGTTCTCCGATTCATTCCAACTGCAAATGTAAGTTTGTACGCACAATATTGAGAGATTTACCATGTTATTTTAAGCCCATGGACTTTTTGTAGGTTTTTCTGTAATCTATAAGTGTAGAAGTATTTTCTGTATTTTTTTCCAAAGATGTAGGCTTCGTAGTTTCGGAGAAAAGGGGTGAATGATCAATTGTTATCAATTTTTTTAATAACATTAAAATTATTTATTTTCAAATTGTACAAAAATATATTTGAGATCCTCATAGTATGCCCATCATTTAATGTGTAAAGGCTCGTGCAAACTAGTGCGATTTAGTTAGTAAAACTATTTTTTTATTTTTCTAATTTGTCCCCCAAAAGTGACCCCCATATTCGAAATTGATTTATTTGAGTTAAACGTTCGTGTTTAGGTCACAGAAATTCATATGTATACCTACCAAATTTTCAACTTAATCGGTTCATTAGGTACATTCGGAGCAAATTGGCTGTGCCCGACGGACATACAGATAGACACACGAGTGACCCTATAAGGGTTCCGTTTATTCATTCGGACGTACGGAATCCTAAAAATAAAATGCTTGCGCCGCACGTTGGCTGAAAACCGCGGCTAAATGGTTCTAACTACAAGCACGTGTAAAGCCATGCATCCATGCATTTGCCGCGTGTTTTTAAAAAGGGTTGAATTCTGTATAGTGTTTGTCATACAATTTTATACATTTCCGGTATAAGCTAACATCTCATTGTACGGAAAGCATAAACAATGCGGCCGAGAGCATTAAATCGATATGACTTTTTTTTTGTTGATGGGAAATCATAAAATAACTTCTCCCGCTCTGGGCGGAGCGGGAGGGTGTGTCGGACTCTTACTGACTAAAACCCACCCGTATTCCTTCCGGTGCCTGTGGTGCGGGGGCCTCGGTGACCCATAAGTACCTTCCCGCGACCCCGGCAGGCATCGGCCCTAGTGGACTCCTACATTTGTGCTGACGACATCTCTTTGGGGCGCGCGTGGAATACAACGCGCCGTCGACCCGGGCCTGGTCCTTACCGGACGGTGAGCTACCCATTGCTCACCGTCCGCAAGCCCGCGCCTACGGTGGCCGGAAATCCGCCCGGGATTTCCGTCGCCCAGGGCGTCTTCTGCGGCGGCTAGGGGCGAGAGGCCGCGAAACATGCCTTTACCTCAACCGTCCCGCCTCCTCCTTCGCGAGCATTACTGCTTCGCAGAAGGAGGTGACGGCTGCCCATGCCCTCTCGCTCCGTACCATGGCCTGAACCAGGGCCGGACGCGAGAGATCTCTGCCACCGATTGCCTCCACGAGGACACGGCGGTGCTCTGCCCAAGCCGGGCAGACCTCCGCCGTATGCTCCACCGTGTCCTCCGGGCGATCCACACAGTGGTGACACCCGGGCGTTTCCGCCCGCCTTATCCGACACAGGAACCTTCCGAAGCTGCCGTGTCCGGTGAGGACCTGCGTCAGGCGGAAGGTGAGGACGCCGTGGCGCCTCTCTAGCCACTCCTCAAAGAGGGGACTTATCGCCGCAATCGTGGCGTGCCCAGCACTGGGTTGCGACAACCGTAAAATGGATATGACTTAGGAATACAATTAAAATAGGTAATACGAGTAACTAACAGATATTTCCAATCTTATTCTGGAAGAGAAACATAAAATAATGAAATATTTTTGATAGCAAAACATCACGAAGTTACGTCTAATTTCCACGCATTTTCGAATTGCACTTAATATGCTAATGACTTTGTTAATTAATTGTGCAGGCGTAATAAGACGAAAAGATTGTGCAGGTGTTTTATCAAGTTCCTTTTATTTTTGGTATTATAATTGTAAAACGCTTTCAGAACTAGTAACGTTCTTATTCTGTAAAAAAAGGCATCTTAGGTCGCAAGTTGTGGGAATAAGCATATTTTTATCTCATGAATCGGGGGTGTGAGTTTATTTATTGTCTTAATATTCACCGTTAACACTTTGACTGTCTACAAAGTAGACAGAATAGTTAAATAATCAAACTGAACCATATGTGGTTCATGGGACAGGGAAAGATTTGCTTACCTTGAAGCGTCGTCGTGTGACAGTTTCTAAATAAAAGCAGTGCTAACTTCTGTGACTTGTCTTGCCCGTAGAGCATCATCATCTGCCTAGCCTTTTTTCAATTCAATTCTCAATTCTCAATTCTTTATTGCGTACCATAATGTATGTAGCTGGTAGGAAAAAAAATATATTAGTCACAATTATGGACCCTGTCGGGCACAGCATAGATCAAGTAGGAGAGAGGAGGAAGACTGGCTGTCTAATGTGTTAACTGATAAATTTTATTATTAGTTATGTAGTTGGTAATATACTGTTTTATTAATACAGAATTGAATTGAATAAAATAGATTATTGTTTCATAAATTATATACATTTATTAACATTGTAAAAACCCATTATTTTTTAAATTATTCATTATTGTTTTATTTACTTATTATTATTTTTATTTATTACGTAGTTAATATTAAGAGAGCAGTGGTGGCCCAGTGGTAACGTCCGCGACTTACGAGTTGTAGGTCGTAGGTTCGAACCCAGGCAGGCGCTTTACTTTGTGTGAATTATTTCATCACCACTGCTCTCAAAACGGTGAAGGAAAACATCGTGAGGAAACCGGCATGTCCAAGAACCAAAAATTCGAAGACATGTGACATCTACCAACCCGCACTGGGCCCGCGTGGTGGATTACGGCCCACTGCTTCTCACAGAGAGGAGGCCTGTGTCCCAGCAGTGGGAACATTGTAGGCTGATCATGTAGTTAATATTATTATCCCTAGGGTATTTTATTTATAGGACGCTTCATATTTATTTAAAAAATATCTTTCGTAGTGTGAGTAGTTAGGTGTATCTTTAATAGTGAGTATTTGTAAATAGTTACGAGTAGTTATGAAGATAGTTAGACAACTGTTCTTACAAAACAATTAGAAGAAGACTTATCGCAGCGAATCAAACGTTTTGCAAAACTGGGTATATCACCCACCCCTAAATTTATCCGGAAACAAGGCGGAGCCGCAGGTGAAAAACTAGTTATCTTATATTTTCGTTTTTTAATCTTAGGAATGGTTGAAATGAAATGAAATGATTTTATTTTCTGTAAGTAGGTTTGCACAAAAAACTTTTACACGTCAATCAAATTTAGAAAAAAAAAACTGAAGTTGGCGTTTCCTATCTGACTACTCCGACAAGAAAGGCCGAAACAGACTCAGAGATCACAGTCTCTTTTAAAGTCCAGACATAATCTTGGTCAGATAAGGTCAGGTTGATTTTTATGGAGCCCTGTTCCTTGCAAGGCCGTTTGGAAGAGCTTTATAAAAGTTACGTTTAAGAAATACTGATTACATGTACAATAAAAAAAGTAATTTATATGTTACACAATAAAATAAAGTGTTAATTAATCATTTGTTTCTTTCATTTATCCAGTAAATTAACGAATAAAAACTGTTTATTCGTTACAGTGGCCTTCCATGGTCCACCCACCTTACGAAGGCTTTTGAAAACGTCTTTTCACTCGGTATACCTACAGTGTAACTTGAACTTTTCTGATTGAAATAACTCGATTTCAATCGCTAATAGGTTACGTGACTTAGTGCTGGAGTAAATGGTTGAACATGTAAAAGATAGGTCATGTCTGAAACAATTTTTTGTAGCTCTAGTTGTTAATGTAAATGAGATTTGTGCCTGTAGATAATACTAGAATTTTCTCCCTTATCGTAGATGCATCGCCATCATTAGTATAGGGAAGAAATTCCTTTAATGGTGAAAAATGAATACAAGCGTTGACGCCTACTTATTCTTCCCTAAAGCAAATATAAAGACAATTTACCATAATGAGGATATTCCCATTCACACTACGTTTAATTTTATGCTTCCATTTTCCGGATTATTACCTTCAGAACCAGTCGTTCGTGCATAGGACAGACTCATTCGCAGTTTGCAGAATAGATCGAATAATTCAGAGTGATTTTCAATTGGGGTAAAGCTCGGCAGATATTGTTTTATATGAGTACAGTTGACAAGATAGATGTTTAGTAGTAACTAGACAGATCACGTCGCTTAAAAGTGAAACCCACACATCAATTTTAATTGAAGATCAATTGTATAGGCGGAAAAAGTCTAATTGACAAAGGAGAAGGGAAGGACTCCATAGTTTCCTGGGCCCAGGTGTTAACTCAACCAAACTAATATTATAAAGCCTTATTAGTAAGAGGATATAATAACAAGGCCTCACTGAAAATTTGATGAAATTTGGTCATCCAGGAATCAAGTTATATGAAGTATAGTAAAAGTGAGGTTATATTATTAACATTGTAGTTTTTTTGTGTTATTTGCGAAATATTTTTGAATGGCTTTGCTTGTGTAATGGTTTTATGCATGGAGTTCAAGAAGAGAGTCTACAAGTATGATATGTCGAAGATCTGACACGTTCGGCACACCCTGGACAGTCGCTACAGTCGAAGACAAGTCTCTCCATCCAATACCCTGAACTTAGAAGCAGTAGGTACCTTTTAATAAAGGGAGAAGACGAAGTAAAATAAAACACCAATATATGTATAAAATATTCATTATTCGTAATGGTACAATTCACACAGCGATCCATGTCGCCAATATCCGATCGATAGGCGTAATCAGTTGTCCAAAATAGAGAGCCAGGTAAATCGAAGTAGCAAAATCCGTCGAATAGTCCTTTATAATAATGCAAATCCGAGGTCGTGGAGTTATACATTAAAACATGGAAAATATGTGCGTACTCAGAACGAAAGAAAACAAACGCTTGCCGGTTATTTCTGCCTGTCATCTCTCAGTCGGTGACCAGTGTTGCCAACTGAAAAAAAATAAAGGAACTCGATTCGCTATGAATCGATTCCTTGAAAACATTGATAAGCACTTGTTACTCGATTTTCATACATATTCTGAGATTTAAACGATTATTGATTATCGATTACTAAGAATTCAGGCATGTCGATTATTTAGTTTCATAACTTAATTTAACTTTTCTCGCTTCCTAGATAGAAACAAGTTACTGTATTTTGTGATTTCCTTTAGAAAAATATAACGGTTTTTTTAATACACATTTCAACTAGTTAACTACTGGGCCAAACAGTTCCCATCTCCTTTTGTACGGCAAAAAAAGAAAGTATTCTGCTAAAGTAGTTAGTTGGCGTTAGTTGTGCTTGATTTAGCTACAGGTGACAGACGAAGAGCACTGGTGGCCCAGTGGCCCGGACAGGCGCTTTACTTTGTGTACATTATTTCATCACCACTGCTGTCATGACGGTAAAGGTAAACATCGCGAAAACCGACATGTAGGTACTAGAACCAAACAATTCGAAGACATGTGACATCTACCAACCCGCACTGGGCCCGCGTGGTGGATTACGGCCTACTCCCTCTCACACAGAGGAGGCCTGTGTCCCAGCAGTGGGAATATTATAGGCTGATTATGACAGATGAATTCTTGAATTTGTGAATTCTCTTTCCAAGTATAATGTTTTTTTTATGGATTGAATTGGGATAAGTGGGATACCAAACTCTTTTGACTGACAGTCGGCTGCACGTTTGTGGTATCTAAACCAATATAAGCTGGCCTCTTATTCTATTGAAAATTCGTGCGCTGGACCGGTTCAAGGTCAAAGTGTTACCACTGACGTGCGACCTACTGTACTAGATTTATAGTAACAGTTATAAAGACTGTATACTCATAAGTGTTACAGTTAAATTCCATGCCATTTTTATAATAACATAATTATATGTATAATATATAAACTCACGCCTTCCTGACATAGCGGTAGGTAGAAACCACAGAGCGCCACCTGCTTTGTTTACGTTCATTCATCTGGTCATACACTCACGCCGGTTGCGAGTACTACGCACCTGACCTTTCTGAAGAACATTGTTCCACATGTTCCATAAGAACTAAGTTCTTGTAGAACAAATCTAACTTAGCGAGATGTATTGTATTGATTATAATTCTGTAAATACATATTTGATATGTTCGTGAATCATGTTTTGATCATGATACAATCAAACCTGAAAATTGCAAAAAACATAAGACTCGGGCCACCACTGCGGATCGACCTTAAAGGCTCGGAAGCAGACAGAGCGCGACATGACTTTGTTAGAACAATTTTCTATGAAAACTTCATGGAAACTGTTCTACCAGAATCGCGTCACACCATCGTGTCGCGCCTGTCTGCGGGAGCTTTAAGAGGTTGACAACAACTAAAGCGCGGTCACTGTCGGACTACATAATACATTACAAAAATAAAGAGAAGTGCGATGACACAACGCTGGTAATTATTTATTGCAAAATATGAAGCAATTTGGGGCTTGTAGCTAAGTAATAACAGCCGCACGGGTCGATCGATCAGGTTGAGCTACGCTTGTCGCGGTTGGCCCGTAGATGGGTGACCATCTTTACATACCAAGACCCCTCCGTGCCTCGGAAAGCACGTTAAGCCGTTGTCCCGGCTGTCATTTGTAGATCTTTGACAGTCGTTACGGGTCGTCAGAAGCTCGAAAGTCTGTCAATCAGTCTTACCAAGGAGTATCGGTTTACCCAGTAACTGGGTTGTGGAGGTCAGATAGGCAGTCGCTCCATGTAAAATACTGGTATTCAGCTGTATCCGGTAAGACTGGTAGCCGACCCCAATGTAGTTGGGAAAAGGCTAGGCAGGTGATGAAAATATGAAGCAATTATCTATTTACAAATAATCTATTGATTGGATAAAAAAAATAAAATCTTTTATGCTAATATGTTACTTGTAGAATAATCTGACAAAAAATCAGAATTACTGCATATATAATATATTAGTATGGTTTTTAATCGTTAAAAGACATTTTAACGATTAAAAACCATATTATATTTATTATATTATTATTTATTAGATTATGATGTATGAGATTTTTATTTGAAGAATATTCTATGCGAATCAGACCGTCTCCAGTACAACAATCAAAAATGTAAAATTTTGTTTTAGGGGGCCTGGTGACCTAACATACAGGTTTTCTAAAAAACTTAGTTTAGGCACCAGTCTTCCACAAATTAATTATAAAATTGTATCTGTAGACTTTTTACTGACATTCTCTGTAATTTGTGGTAAGAAATAAATAAATTATTATTATTAAAAAAAAAAATATTATTTTCAGAAGTATCTTCGTGATTTTTTTCGATCGTATCAAATTAGTAGTATTATGTTTTCAACACACTATCTACCTAGCACATATTCTGAAGAATATCACATAATTTTCTGATTTTGTTTACTGCGGTGGATATACTTACTTTTAGGCATTATAAAACTTATAAAACTTGCGTTTAGCTCCTGTAGTCCCCTTAACAGGCGCGCTTCCGACAACTGGGCCAACGTCCTCCGAGGCAATAACGGGTTAAAATGATTATTTCTAATCCGAAGTATGATTACAGTGAGCGCTTAAGTGTAGTGCTGTGTCTGTATCTATACCGCAATTTATATTTCAGTTGCAACACTACACAACAAAACACTTAAGAAAATGGTGTAGTGATCTTACATTCTGGCAGAGATTAGTGTTGGCGTACACTTGCGACATGACGCATCATTATAACTCCTCAAATATATATGAAAATATAATTTATAAGAGTGTCCATGGAGTTTCTTGCCCGTTCTTCTATGGAGGTACCTACTACACTTTGGAAAGGTCAACTAGCTTCATATTTCTGACTGACCGACCACTTAACTTAAAATTAGTCTGTAAATGGTTTAACTGAAATAAATGCTCTGTGTTTATGTATACATGAACAAGAATTCATTTGTTTGGCTGCAATTTGTTTCCATAAATCAATGTGTAGCTTCGATTAAGTACTTAATGTGTAATTTATAAAATACCTATTAATGTAGACAATTAATTGAATTCTTGTATGGACAAAAAAAAGGTAAAAAATATGGTAAAAAAAAATATTTATGCATATTTATACATATTTTTGAGGCTAACTGTCCCTACTTGAAGCTCGAGCGATGAGTGATTTTCGATATGTATTGGAATACGCGTCTTGCTTCGTCACTTCTCGTCGTCAATGTGTGCATATGTTTACGGGTATGTAAACGATAACATAGTATATCAACATTACAGTGACATTATGTTCTAGTCATGTTTATTTTATTTTAGTTCATTTTTTTTGTTTAATCCGTACAAATCTTTAAACCTGACTTGGTTTCCGTAAGTCGTTTTCGGGTGACCACTAAAAATCAGCGCTGTGCTGTAGGTCCCCCATAGTTTTTAAGTTTGTTGTAGAAAATACGTAATTAGTTTATCGTTATTGTTTTTGTACTTATTTATGTATTGTGTTTTTATGGGCCTTAGTTGCCTGAAATAAAGGATATTATTATTATTTCCTTTATTGCATTGAATACATATTATTTACATTTTTAAATATTTTTATAAAAATATAAAAAGAAGCAGCCCAAAAAAAATATATACAAAATAGGTATTCGGAACAGGGTCCAAGCTACCGGTGGTCAGGGCTCCTGAGAGAGGAACCTCCTGATGATACGCGCCGTGTCCAGAAGTACCGCTCTCTGGATTAAGCCCTTGATACAGCTGCCTAGCGAGAGCCTCTTCGTTGGTCGAGGCTCTTGGCTATTATGCCATTAGATAGAGATATGTATCCACATCTCACATGTCGAGAACCTCGTGAGCTAGGTCAAGATACTTTATTATTATTATGTCCTTACATATCTCGGGACCATGGGGTCGCGGACCTTTGGAAGGCGTATGAGAGACTGAAGCCAACTCGCAGAGGCCCCTTGGACAATTTTAATGGAATGAGGCACCAACCGACGATTATCCCTGTTTGCTCTATGAATGTGCAACCAAGGACAACCCCCGGTTAATGCAAGACTATTGCAGAACATGGGAACAAAAAATATTGGGCTATGGGTTTGGGAGGCTATAGTGGATCAGTTTATTATTATTATTATAGCACAGCATCATGCTGAGTGGAAAACTTTTTGTCACAGTCATGATGTGCAGCTGCCGACTATTTCTGTCCTGTGCTCATGATTGTAGATCTGTTCCTTCTTTGTCTTTTTTTAGATGCACGTGTATCTGTGACAAAAAAACCTATTTTTCTTTCTCTGTTTCGTAATATATCCTTATGATAGGCCTGTACTAAGCAGGTATGGGATATTATGAGGTAAAAAGAATGGACAGACTTTGGCGGGTACCAAACAAACTGCTATGGTCAACCAGTCGGTCATGGGTTTTGTTTATAATAAATAAACAAAACCCATACATAATTAGCCTATCATGTTCCCACTGCTGGGAAACAGGCCTCCTCTCTGTGAGAGGGAGTGGTCCGTAATCCACCACGCGGGCCCAGTGCGGGTTGGTAGATGTCACATGTCTTCGAATTTTTGGTTCTAGTACATGCGGGCTTCCTCACGATGTTTACCTTCAACGTTTTGAGAGTAGTAGTGATAAAATTATTTACACAAAGTCCGCCTGTCCGGGTTCGAACCGATGACCTACAACTCGTAAGTCGAAACTATTATGAACCTATGAATGAATATTTAATAGTATTATTTATTTAATAGTTTTTTCGGGGGTAGATGTTAAAAAAGTATAGACGTAGTTCAAATTCGGAATTTTATTTAAAATATTAGTTATTAAAAATACTGATTAAGTTTACATCAGTACTTAGTCTTAAATAGTTCTACAACAAGTACTCACATTTGTGGCACATTTATGTGACATAGATGTACGTTATAATCACAACCTGCCAGCTAATCAACTGCACTATATAATAACACATTGTCAGCACTAAACATCACAGAAGACCCTTGAGGACAACTTTTTGAGGAAGATGGGTGAGCTAGAAGCACAGATCCAGTGTGCCGGTCCTGCCAAGGACACAGTGGCAAAGATTGCTGATGAGTTCCGCAGTTTTAGAGAGCTCATATTTTCTATGCTTGGTCTGCTCAAGTCAGATCAGTGTGTGTGCCAAACAAGTTGATGGTTTAGAGACCAGGCACCGGCGGAAAGCATTGGTTTTCCAAGGGCTTGCTGAAGTGGAGAATGAAGATAGCACAGCAGCAATTTTGCAGGTCCTCCATACCAAGCTTGCCCTCAAGGATCTCTCAGCGTCCTCAATTAAAGCCTGTCACAGACTTGGCAAGCAAGGAGCATCCCAGACCAATTCTGGTAAAGTTCGCCAGTGTGGACATCAAGGCCGTGGTTTGGAAGGCGAAGACAGGCTTAAACTGGTCCAAAATAGCAGTGAAGGAGTTCTTGACCAGGACCAGGCAAGCTGTCTTCGGAAAGGCGCGCGAGCATTTTAGTATGCGGTCGTGTTGGACTCAAGACGGCGTCATTTACATAAAGGTCTCTGATGGAAGTCGGCACAAGGTTACTTCCATAGACGAGCTGAAGCGCTTAATAGCGAAGTATCCAAAGCGCCAGGCGCGACTCCATCAACAAGATGAAGAAGTAGCGACGCAGCCGGGAGCCTGAAATAGACAATAACTAAATATTAAAGGCGAATTTTTGATGGTTTGATAATCTCTCTAATTTGTAGTTTCATAGACTTGTAATATTTACTTACCGTTTTGTAGTTGTCCCGTCTTAGTTATCATTATTTTGTTTTGTGCCCAACTGTTTACATATTCTGTTTCAATTTCTATCGAGGTGTATCGGTTTTTCGATACCCTCAACAGTGTTTATTTAGCTAGTTCGAGTTAGCTTGCTACATATTAGTAATCTGTGGTTCGAGTGAAAAATGTATTTAGTAGTAAATGTCAGTTTGTCAGCTTGTCAAATTGACGTTGATAATATTAATTGATGTTGACGTTTCAAGAATACGTTCTGAAATACTAAACATCCTATGATATCGTCAGTGCTTTTCGCTCACACAAATATTATTACTAACGTTACGTTTCATGATGCGCTTCATTCGCTCAATCTGCAGTTGGGTGTGCCACTTTTGATTTTTATTTGAATTTTTTTTCTCTCTTATATTATTGGTAATTACGATTTTCGCTTTGTTTCCAGTAAAGTGGGCAAAAATGTGAACTCATGCTGTTGTAAGTGTATGTCAGGCTATTGTATGTGTACCTATGTAATTTTGTCTGTTTGTTAAATTGCTATTAGTGTTAGTGTTAGCTGGCGGGTGGTGCAGTGTCTTGCACCTGTTGGTTGCTCTGTGTTTATAAATAGTATAATTAATTATATATTTATTTAAATATATTAACTACGTACTTATATTTATGTCAGACAATGAATCTTATTTTTCTGCTAACGAATCTACTGCCTCTTCAAGTGATGAAAGCTTTTGTTCATTCAGCGACACCCTTGGTGACTTTTTACAACACAATTTCATGGATAAGTCTAATCGGTTGGTGAATGTGTGTCACATTAACGCTCAAAGTGTTCCAAGCCACTACAGCGAGCTGTACGACGCGTTTAATAACAGCAACGTTCACGCTATCCTGATCTCCGAACCTTGGCTCAAACCGCATCTCCTGTCCACCACTTACCCTCTTACTGGTTTCCTTCTTATACGGGATGATCGAATTGATAAAGGTGGGGGTGGTGAGGCCATATACCTTCGCAGTGACTTTTCTTATAAAATACTTGCTACTTCCTCTTCACATTATTCTGCTTCTGCCGAGTTTATTTTCCTTGAAGTGTGTGTCAAAGGAGCCAAAACCATTATTGGTGTTGTCTATTGTCCTCCTACTATTGATTATTTCACTGAATTCGAATCAGTACTTGAATCTTTGGGTTCGGAGTATGCACATCACATTATCATGGGTGATTTCAACACAAACCTCCTTGCCCACAACTCCCCTCGATCCCGTAAGCTCGTCTATCTCCATCGAGTCAGCTAGTCTGCACGTCTTGCCGCTCCAGCCTACTCATCATAACACTGTCGGCGATGATAACTGGCTCGATCTGATCCTTACTTCGAATCCTTCCCTCGTTTCCAACCATGGTCAACATGACGCTCCTGGCTTTTCTCATCACGACATGATTTTCCTTTCATATATCCTGAAACCTCCCAAACCTAAACCCAAGGTGGATGAATGTCGAGAAGCTCAAGGGGGATACATCTGTGGTCGATTGGGAGCCTATGATGGAAGCCGCATCAGTTGACGACAAAGTTGCCATCTTCAATGATATTGTAGTAAACCTTTATAGCATCCATGCTCCTGTCAGAAAACTAAAGTTGAAACGCCCACCTGCGCCATGGATGACAAGAGGGATACAGATGGCAATGCGACGTAGGGACCGCGCGTTTCGTAAATTTAAGAGGGATCGTACTGATGAGAACTGGACATTATTCAAGGCTGCAAGAAATAGATGCAATCAGATGATACGCAATGCTAAACGCCGCCATATTCTGGATACTATCACTTCTTCCTCTTCTGCTGATATTTGGAAATGTCTTGGAACTCTTGGTATCGGCAAACCGCGACACTTAGACCTTCCTAGTTCAATTGATTTAGACGATCTCAACCGTCATTTCTCCACTGTTTCTACCATAGATCGTCTAACCAAGCAACAAACTCTGTCTTTGATATCTGGTCTAACGCGTCCTCGTATTAATCCCTTCAGTTTCATTCCAGTTGAACCGGGAGAGATCAGAAAGATCATTCTCTCTATCAAATCGAAAGCGGTGGGATGTGACAGTATCACCCGTGGTATGGTCGTAACTATTCTGGATCATCTCCTACCCGTGATTACCCGCATTGTAAATTTTTCCCTGTACACCGGAGTATTCCCTTCCCTGTGGCGCAAAGCCTATATTCGTCCACTACCTAAAGTATCTAATCCCTCTATTCCTACCGACTTCCGTCCAATTTCTATACTTCTCTTCCCATCGAAAGTGCTCGAGGCCTGTGTCCACAAACATTCTCCAATTTTGTTCATCGTAATTTACTAATTAGCCCATTTCAATCTGGGTTCAGGCCTGGGCATAGTACTGTTTCCGCTCTACTTAAAGTGATTGGCGATATAAGGGCAGGACTGGAAGAGACCAAAGTTACTAGTCTAGTGGTCGTCGACTTCTTGAATGCCTTTAATACCGTCAGTCACGACATCCTGTTAGCTATTCTCTCCTATATTATGGTCTCTCCTGAAGCACTGGAATGGTTCTCCTCTTACCTTCAGGAACGTCAACAGGCCGTTCATGTTGGGGATTCTTCGTCATGCTGGTGTGATTTGGTGGCTGGCGTTCCTCAAGGCGGTATTCTTTCTCCTCTTCTATTTTCTATTTTTATTAATCTTATAACTTCTGAGCTTCAGTGTGCGTATCATCTGTATGCAGATGACTTGCAGTTGTACTGTCAAGGGAGGGATGATGAAATACCTGACGCTATCGACAAGTTAAATAGGGACTTGACAGCCATTAAAACCTGGTCTGATAAATTTGATGTTACAGTAAACCCTAACAAGTGTCAGGCGATCATCATTGGGAGTCATCGTAGTATTAGTAGGGTGGATGGTTCAACCTTGCCACCAGTTCTCTTCTATGGTATGATCGTTCCATTTAGCACTGACTTGAAAGACCTAGGCTTGCACATCGATTGTACCCTGAACTGGCGTACGCAAGTCACTAGTGTGAGCCAGAGGGTTACTGGAACGCTGCGGGCTCTATACCGACTAAAACATTTATTACCATCAAATACCAAGACAATGCTTGTGCAGTCCTTAATTTTCCCTATTATCGATTATGGTGATGTGTGCTACTACGACCTGAATGAAGATCTCCTCGACAAACTTGACCGTCTTCTCAATAACTGCTTTCGATTCATTTTCAATCTGCGTAAATATGATCATGTCTCTGCGCATCGGTCGCTTCTAAAGTGGTTACCCATACGTCAGCGCAGAGAGCAAAGGGCGCTGACCACCTTGTTTTCATTTCTTGACTCGCCCTCTTCCCCTAGTTATCTCGCCCCCCACTTTCAGTACATTTGCGCGAACCACAGTAGAAACCTACGTTCATCACACAATCGTCGTCTTCAATGTCCCACTCACCGCACTGACTGCATTCACTCTTCCTTCTTCGTTCAGTCTATCTCTCTGTGGAATGCGCTCCCCCAGGAAATCAGCATGGTAACCAACCGATTATCCTTTAAAGTCAAAGTTCGCGAGCATATTCGTAAGAAGCTGAAAAGGCAGATCTGATAGAACTGATCAACAAAAGCATGATTCCAAGGATGTCTTTTTACAGCAATAATATTACGACTTATGTCTGACATTGTATTTGACAGAGTTAATTGAATAGTACAATTTTATTACTCATATAAATTAAAAAATACACACCTTAGTAACAATAGACATCTGACAATAAACAATTTTACTTGAAAGAGCTTTTATATACTAACTACAATGCAGTTAAAGCAAAAATTACTGCAACTTACACCATTGCAGTTCATCTTTATAAAATTATTGACTTCTCTAATAAAAAAGCTAACATTCAATCGGTAACTATAAAATTCTTAAAAAATCACAGTCATTTTCTTTAATATAAAATTACTATATCTAATAGGGCGGTAGTTGATGGTAGCATAGTAGAATTTTGTATATAATAAGTACCTAAATATTACGAGGGTTAAATTCATAAAAATCCCAAAAGTCCCAGCAGCTCGGAGTAAGTAGGTATTCGCGCCAGGTTAGGGGCAAAATCATCACGGCCATGACATGTGACTCATGTATAACGTATTGTAATATATTTTATATCGGGCTGTTTTCCGTCTCCACGTCTAAGCGGCTATTTTGCAAACGAGTGGGAACATTTATTATTCGATCCAACTCCTCAGGACAGAACAGCTACGCCTTGGTGTTACTGACGATCTTACGGATGATCTCAGCGTGGTTTGACTTTATGTATTAAAAAAAAACGCTCTCTAGGAAAACACCAACTTACTTTCATAAGGTATATACTTTCATAACGTTTCAGTGACGTCATTCGGAACTCTCTCATAAGGAACTCTTGTGCAAAATTTCATGCTTGTAGACCTAGCGGTTTAGGAAGTGCGTTGCCTGTCAGTGAATTTAAGAAGTATATCAAGTAGACAAGCCGTGTGCCCGATGGTATTCCTTCGACAAAAATGGCCATGTTTTCCCATTGTTTGTCTCATCTGTTTTAGTATCGTGTATTTATGTGTATTTATTAGGTCTTATATTTATATATAATTAGGTATATATATATTTAAAGTTTTTAATAGGTATATGTAAGTATATCCTTATATTTAAATAAATATTTATTCCACAGTTTTCGCTATTGCACCTACCACTGTTTGTCTCTGCATCACCCAAAGGTTGACTGGTAGAAAATGCCTACGGCATTAAGTCTGCCTCTGTACATTTGTGTGCTTAAAGTATTAAATAAATAAATAAATATTATTTATTTTATATTTCAAGCGCATAAAATGTGCGGCAGATATCTCTCGCGTCCAGCCCTGGTTCAGGCCATGGTACGGAGCGAGAGGGCATGGGCAGCCGTCACCTCCTTCTGCGAAGCAGTAATGCTCGCGAAGGAGGAGGCGGGTCGGTTGAGGGAAAGGTAAGTTTCGCGCCCTCTCGCCCCTAGCCGCCGCAGGAGACGCCCTGGGCGTCGGGAATCCCGGGCGGATTTCCGGCCACCGTCGGCGTGGGCTTGGGGACGGTAGGCAATGGGTCAGCTCACCGTCCGCTTAGGACCAGGCCCGGGTCGACGGCGCGTTGTATTCTACGCGCGCTTCAAAGAAATGTCGTCAGCACAAATGTAGGGGTCCACTAGGGCCGTTGCCTGCCGGGGTCGCGAGAAGGTACTAATGGGTCACCGAGGCCCCTGGCAACACAGGCAACAGGAAGGAATACGGGTGGGTTTTAGTCAGTAAGAGTCTGACACACCCTCCCGCTCCGCTCAGAGCAGGAGAAGTTATTTGATGATTTCACATCCATAAAAAAAGCACATAAAATGTACATATGCGGAAATAAATAAAAAAAACCGAAAACTTAAATTCCTTAAAACTATTTCTTTATATTAATAAGGGGAAAAAACAAGAACAAACTTAACATTGTAGTTGAAAAACGTGTTTTCCCATACATTCCAATTGCAAATGTAAGTTTGTACACACAATATTGAGAAATTTACCATGCTATTTTAAGACAATAGACTTCTTAGGTTTTCCTGTAATCTATAAGTATAGAACTATTCTCTGTATTTTTTTGTCAATATTGTAGGTTTAGCAGTTTCGGAGATAAGGTGGAATGGTAAATTTTCATCAATTTGATTTAATAACTTTAAAACGAATTATTTTAAATTTAAAAACATATATTTGCAATCCTCGTAGTAAGTCTTGTCATATTATATGTCACACGGTACAGTTTGCAAAACTATTTTTTTTTAATTTTCCAAAAGTGAACAGTCAACATTATTTTTTTACGGTACACGTTTGTGTTTGGGTCACAGAAATTCATAAGTGTACAAATTTAAATTTTCAGTAGTTTTGGAGCTAATTGGACAGGCGGACAAACAGGCAGACCCGAGTGATCCCATATTGGCTTCGTTTTTTTCCTTTTGAGGTACGGAACCCAAAAACAGTTTACACATTAATACACATTAATATACTAAACAAAATACAAGACATTCTTAAATTGAAGTACCTACCAATGCCATGTCCATTTGTTACGATTTATGATTTCGTTTTTTAAGCTGCTTATTTCAAGGCAAGGAATTGTACTGAAAAGGCAATGTTTATCAACGGAAGCTAAGAAGATAAATATGCGCAAACTCCTTTACTTTTAAATTAACTAGAACTTATCAAGTTAATTATCACATCAATTATCATAAAGCGTTCGTTGTTCTAATTAAATAAAGCCTCTTGACTTAACTGTCTACCGGTTCCAGGTAAATAACTTTCAAGTTCTTCTCATTTTATTGTTTTGGGTTCGGTTCGAATTTACGTAAAAATCAAAGAGCACGACATCGCCCGTCAGCGTCTGGAGACTAATCAGCCTATAATGTTTCCACTGCTTGGACACAGGCCTCTCTTCAAGAGGGAGTGGGTTGTAATCTACCACGCTGACCCAGTGCGGGTTGGTAGATGTCACAAGTCTTCGAATGTTTGGTTATAGGACATGCCGGTTTCCTCACGATGTTTTGTCACCGATTTGAGAGCAGTGGTGATGAAATTATTTACACAAAGTAAAGCGCCTACCTGGGTTCGAACCCATGACTAAACTCGTAAGTCGCGGCTGATATCACTGGGCCACTACTGCTCATAGAGACTTTTAAAATTCCTGGAGCCAAAAGTGTTTTGAGCGCACAACTTCTAAAACTGACCGCCTCGCCTTTAAAGCCGTCAGTTTCTATACGTGTCATTACACTTTAATGTAGTGGCAGTGATAGCCTAGTGGTGTGCCAAGTCATAGGTCTTAAGTTCGAACCCAAGGCACGCACCTCTAAATTTTTGGATTAATGTGCGTATTGTATAAAAAACGGCAAAGGAAAACATCGTGAGGAAAACAGCATGACATTTTTTTTTGGGCGGAGCGGTAGGGTGTGTTAGACTCTTACTGACTAAAACCCACCCGTGTTCCTTCCGTTTTGTGTGTTGCCAGGGGCCTCGGTAACCCTTCGAACTTTCTTGCGACCCCGGCAGAAACCGGCATGCCTGAGAGATATTTCTCGACGGCTTGTAAAGCCAAGTCAGAGGCCCATGGGTGGCATAAAAACTCAAATACCAAGTTAGTCACTAACCACACAAAACAGCTCTGACGCACGACTGCAGTTTACTCCTTGAAAGGTGCGCAACAAAACGTAACACTTGTATTCATTTCACTGCTCATAAAATTTCCATACCGGGGGTATGGAAATTTTATGAGGAGTGACCTTAATTTTATGAGGAGTTATATGAAAATCGATTCGGAAGAAGTACTCGTAACTCCAAAAAATTTTTGAGAAATCACACGTTTGGTTTGTATGGAAAGTGATAATGCCGCCTCTAGCATCTGCCACCGAGGCATATCTGTGCTCTGTGGTAAAAACGCACTTTATCTCTCATGCTTGTTCAGGCTGAAATAACCGTTTTAACACACTTTACTTGTTACTACTTCGTAGTTGTTTATCCCAAGTGGTTTAAATCCTTATAAACAGCTCTACTCGAATAAAAGTTTGAGAGTTGCCAACATTTAAGCCACAAAACTTGTAAACTTACGGTCTACCCACATTTCAATTGATTCAACTACGTTATTTGTATTTTATAATATACAGACTGATCCAAATAGTGACGTCATAAAAAAGAAGAAAAAAAAATATAACTCGAAAACTATCAAGTATTGCGGAACATATGTACATGGGGGATTCCCCTAGGTATGAGGAATATTTTTTTATGACGTCACTGTTTGGACTACCCTGTATAATCTGGATTACAGGTACGGTGGATATTTTTAAAACTTACAAACTAGGTGCACGTTTCCAAAAGCAGATGCTATAGAGATGAACCGGCAAGAAACGCATTCTTCTCCATAGGAAGCTTCGACTTGCTAGCTGACCGACTACTTGACAATTCAAAACTTCCTGTAAATTTAATAATAATAATAATATCATCTTATTACTGTCCCACTGCTGGGCAAATGCATCTTCTCATACAGAGCATTGATCACCACGCTTGCTCAAGGCGGGTGGCGATTTCAGACTTATATTAAGGCGCTGACAAGACCCATCATCATCTCCCTAGCCTTTCCCCAACTACGTTGGGATTGGCTTCCAGTCTAACCGGATGCAGCTGAATACCAGTATTTTACATGGAGCGAGTGGCTATCTGACCTCCACAACCAAGTTCCTGGGTAACACGATACCCCTTGGTAAGACTGGTTATCAGATTTTCGGGCTTCTGACTGCCCGTATCGGCGCTGACAAGACCCAATTGACCAAAATAGACTTCACTAAAGAAAAAAAAATGCTTTGAAAAAAAATCTCGATAGCAGAACTTGGCTGTTTTTTATTTTCGATTACTCAACTCAATTTTGAGTAAATAGATAATTGCTTCATATTTTGCAATAAATTACAAGCGTTGTGTCATCGTGCTTCTCTTTCTTTTCTATGCAGTCTGACAGTGACCGCGGTTTAGTTGTTGTCAGCGTCTTAACTACTGGCTTCTGCCCGTGACTTCGTCCACATGAAGCAACGAACGTCGCGATAGTAAACTTTCGCAGTAACGTACATCACGGCAATGAACTTCGCAAATATGATTTACATTCGAAATTATCACTACCTGTGGTATTACTTTGTTTTTGCTTCGTTCTTTCTGAGCAATCGTACAACTAATTAAACACATATAATCATTTATAATAATATTGAATTTCTTGAATTACGACTTAGCCCTCTCCCTCTCCGGCCCTGGTTCAGGCCATGGTACGGCCATGGTATGAGCGAGAGGGCATATGCAGCCGTCACTGCCTTCTGCGAAGCAGTAATGCTCGCGAAGGAGGAGGCGGGACGGTTGAGGAAAAGGCAAATTTCGCGCCCTCTCGCCCCTAGCCGTCGCAGGAGACGCCCTGGGCGTCGGGAATCCCGGGCGGATTTCCGGCCACCGTAGGCGCGGGCTTGCGGACGGTGAGCAATGGGTAGCTCACCATCCGGTAAGGACCAGGCCCGGGTCGACGGCGCGTTGTATTCCACGCGCGCCTCAAAGAGATGTCGTCAGCACAAATGTAGGGTCCACTAGGGCCGATACCAGTACCAATACGGGTGGGTTTTAGTAAGTAAGAGTCTGATACACCCACCCGCTCCGCCCAGACCGGGAGAATTTATTCGATGACATGCCATCAAAAAAAAAAAAATCCTTTCCCTCTCTCTTAATGTTGCTGTGCCCGACAGGGTCCATATTGGTCTTTTACTTTTTATACCGTCTATGTAATGCACTAAAGAATTGAGAATTGAGTGTTTTTTTTTCTTTTTGCTCGACTCCTGAGGGCCGTAGCGTGATGTTAAATAGCTTATCCCTATTACCTCAAGAACTGGGCTATGAAATACAAAAATATTTTTTCTTTTAATCAAATCCTGGTTTTCCCAGAGATTAGCGCGTTTAAACAAACACTTCAGATTTAATATTAGTACAGATAAGTCCAGCTTAATTGAAAGTTTCAATTCATTAAAATTAACATCACACATACACACACACACATTACATTACATTATTATCTATTATTATTATTTATTTTTACATTATTATCCTTAATATACTTAAATGAAACTTGTAGTTTTGAACAACACTCTTTTCTTATCTACGATTCCGCCACGATAACATAAGAATGAAATTAATCAAGTGCCTTCATTCTCCGATCTCCAATATATCTTCTATAGGAGTATTTCATGATCAATGTGTCAGGAGGGTAGTTCTCTCTATCCCTCTTAGAGTACCTGTCTATAAGTATATATTAGGAAAACTTTGAAAATCAATATATCATTGGATTTAAGGCTGTTGTGCTGTCAACGTGGCGATCTTGCGGTAAAAACAAATGGACAGGTCATGTGTGTGAAATGTATTTTTGGCGAAGGGGAATACTTATTGCCAAAAATGATTGTAGGTATTCTGAAATTACGTGAATATCGCGTGCCTTATACAAGGTGTTGTTTTGAACCTGCAAAACATTTCAGGAGGTTGTTATGAAACTCGTAAATAATTGTATAACAATACGATACCAAGTCAATAATCAATAATACTTTTTATTTTAGATTTTTAATTTTTATTTAATTTTTTTTTTTGTTGATTCGGGTCGAGAATCACTAACATAATTACCTCCTAAAATGTTTTGCAGGTCCAAAACAACACCTTGTATGTGTTGTTGTAGGTACCTGTAGGTTTGCTGTATGATAAAAAGTTTATTTTTAATTTTTAAAGGGTATAAAAATACCTTTAACAAACCCGAGAGACGCTAGTTCTTCCCCATTTAATGATATTTTTGAAATGAATACTTCTTTAGGCACGTTGGGCACTTTTGGGATGGGAAAAAGCATTGAACTCGCGCGACGGTCACGCTAAGATACATATATACAGATATTTACATTTTTTTTGGATGGGAAATCATCAAATAACTTCTCCCGCTCTGGGTGGAGCGGGAGGGTGTCAGACTCTTACTGACTAAAACCCACCCGTATTCCTTCCGTTGCCTGTGTTGCGGGGCCTCGGTGACCCATTAGTACCTTCCCGCGACCCCGGCAGGCAAGTTTGCCAGCTAAGCTTAGCAGTTTTCACCTCTGACGTGTACTGAAAGTCCAACAACTGAGCGTTTTTTTTTTTTTTGTATTGGGCCAGACCTGGGAACGTTCTGGTTACGGACTATACTAAAGATCGAAGTTCCAATATTTTTACGTTTTTTTTTAATGTTTTTACTTAACTTTGAGAGCAGTGGTGGCCCAGTAGTAACGGCTGCGACTTACGAGTTGTAGGTCGTAGGTTCGAACCCAGGCAGGCACTTTAGTTTGTGTAAATTATTCCATCACCACAGCTCTCAAAACGGTGAAGGAAAACATCATGAGGAAACCGGCATGTCCAAGAACCAAAAATTTGAAGGCATGTGACATCTACCAACCCGCACTGGGCCCGCGTGGTGGATTACGGCCTACTCCCTCTCACAAAGTGGAGGCCTACGCCCCAGCCGTGAGAACATTATAGGCTGATTATGCTGCTTAACTTTAAATACTCCCACGATCCCTGTACCGTTGCATGCACCCATAAGCACAAGGTCGTGCGTGCATTACATTGCGAACTACCGTAATCGCCCAATAAGTTTCCCAGCAATTATTTTTGCTTTAAAGCAATGGTAGCCCAGTGGAAACGACCGCGACTCACGAGTTGTGGGTCTTAGGTTCGAACCCAGACAAGCACTTTACTTTGTGTAAATTATTTCATCACCACTGCTCTGAAAATGGTGAAGGAAAATATCGTAAGGAAACCGGCATGTCCTAGAACAAAAAATTCGAAGACGTGTGACATGTGACAGGTCTAGTGTCTTCGAATTTTTTCCACAGAGAGGAGGCCTGTGTCCCAGCAGTGTGAACATTTATAGGATGGTTATGATTACGATGATTTTTGCAGAAAGTGGTAAGAGTAGTTTCATATACTTAAAGTATGCGTAGATGACATCGTTTTGCACCCTACAAACATAAAATACAAATGTACTTTGTTCTTTTTACTACGGCTTTTTGGCATTCCTTGTTGTAAAATACTGGTATTCAGCTGGATCTGGTTAGTGTGGAAGCTGACCTTGTTAGACTTGAAACTGACACTAACATAGTTGATTAGCTTTGTGTAAAAATATGGGCGAAAACCTTTTTAGGGTTCCGTAGTCAACAGATAGACAGACAAATAGACGGACATGGCGAAACTATAAGGGTTCCTCCCTTATAGTTTCGCCATGTCCGTCTATTTGTCTGTCTATCTGCGGCCTAGCTCAGAGACTCTTAGTACTAGAAAGCTGTAATTCGGCATGGGTATACATATTAATCAAATCGACAAACTGGTAAAATAAAATCCTGGAAATGTTTTTGTAGTGCGTGGTCCGACACGCACTTGTCCGGTTTTTAAATATTATAAACGCTCGCCTATTTTAACGTGAGCATGAAAGCCTCTTGATAAATGGTAAAATAACATTTTTTTATATAAAATAATGTTTTTTTATTAATATTGAAAGTGCCACACGCAGGCAATGTCAAAGTAAGTATATGAAAAGACGGGAAAAATAAAATAAAAATAAATACCTACCTAAGAAGACTGCAGAAAAAGCAAAGAATCGTTAATGGAAAATCAAGATAGGTAATATTCTTCTCTGCGGCTCGACTATTTTCTGGAAACATGCATAATTTTGTTTTCATCACAAAGTGAGGGTAGGTTGTGATTGCTATCTACTGAAAAAAAAAACATGTTAACAAAGACGATAACTTATATTTTGAGTTGTTTCGAGCAAAAATGCTTTCATATTTTCGGCGATAACTAGGCCGTACCACTTAGGATCAGGATTTATAAAACAATACTTAGCTAGAAGTATTAATAGCTTTGCTTTCGAGGAATTATGGAAATATGTTTAGGTCCATTTGGAGCACTTAAGTCACCTACTTATTTAATTCCCAACACGGGAACCTTTTCAGTCCCGTGTATAAGTGCTTTTACTAAAACTATAATGTTCAATCACTTTTTAGGGTCTGAAAATTCCGAGCAAATTTTTCTTCGTTGACTTTAAAGTCACTTAGAATTGAAGAATTCTCAAGCACTATGTATGCACAAGCGAACAAAACATGGTGAATACGAACATCATTAATTGGAAATTTGGTTAGTACGTGTGGCCGCTAGCAAAGCGGACACGAATACCATGTACTTTGAACACCGTCCATACAGAAAAACCGAAATTTTATTGACACAAACATGAACATAGAGTTCGATGATGATGAGTTTCATGAGTTTCATTGAGTTTGATTGGAACCGTGCACCTAGCTTCTGACGTTTCATAAGTGCCCATGTAGGTTTATGTGAAATAAAAATATTTTGATTTTGATTTTGATGTTCGATAGTGGTACGCACAAGCGAACAAAGTGTTCTATGTTCGTTCCACGTCTTAAAATTCCAAATAAGTCACTTTTAATACGAGCTTTGATTAAGTTTAACACATCACTCGGAAAAAGCATCTCGAATTTTTTTTTTGAAAATTTCACACATTTTTTTCGACGTTAATACTACGTGTGTCAATCAAGTTTTCAAGCTCGTCTTAGTAACAGTTCTATAAACATAAATGTACGTTTCCCAAGTTTTCCAACGTTTTCGAATTAAGGGAGAGCAGACTCAAAGTGGCAAACGCTTATGTTATAATTATGACTTTTTTTTACACAAGAAACTTGGTACACTGAGTTGCAAGTTTGTGTGTGCATGAGAACTTTGCCTTATGTACGTACGGTATAAGATGATATCAGACCTATTTTCCTCGAAAGGGTAGGCAGAGCGTAAAAGCACACAAACATTTCGCCAGTTATGTTAAAGTCCCTTGTGATAGGGAGCGAGTCAAAACAAGCAAAATTCAAAGCTGGTAAAATTAAATGACGCTGTCCTATATAGGGATCGAACCCATCAATGGCATTTGTGACCTAAACCACTGCATCTATACCTAGGTTATCTGTAAAATAGAACGTAACACCACCCACATTTCATCACCTATGTTTAAGTTCCAACTAGGTAATAGGGTCGAGCGTATTGCCATCACAGCCGTTATATAATAACGATTTTCAATCACGTACTTGCAGCTGTATATTAATCTTTTACACGCAGTGACTACCATCTGAAAACCAATTACTTGACAAACCTATTAATGTGCATATAAATAATTAGTTGCGAATACCGATGTAACTCTTGTAACATCGGTATGAAAACTATGCCACTGCAGGGATTCAGCAGAATATCAGTGTCAGGTATATTTGCCTGACACATGCTGAGTTGAGCTCCCATTTGGTTCAACCTTAAGACGCACGCCGCACCTTGTTCGATAATTAATTGAAGTATGTCATAACGTCACTCTATTTCTTTAAGCACGTTTTTCTTTTTTTTTGTATATTGGCACCTGTAATTTGTTATCCATGAATTGTGCTATGGTGTGTTGTGCTATGTCTTTTGTGTGCACTGAATAAATGTTTTATCTGTGTATCTATCTATCTATCTATCTAAAACCTCGGTATGGAGAACTGAACATCTGCCAATACCTTTATTGTCAAATGTTCGGGCCTCCGCCATAGCGGGAATGTCTCGTAATATTTGCTTGTAGGCCTAGTACACACGCATCACAAACGTAACGTCGAACGTTTTTAAGTCTAAAATGGTCTGTTTTACACTTGACAATTTTTTTATGACAAGCATAATAAGTATCACCCATATAAAGAATAAAGTCTTCAAACTAAGTCAATATTGTGTTTTAATCGTTCGAATTTACGTTAAGTTTAAGTCACGCGTTCGCGCTGGGGTCACAGGATACAATTTCACAGAGTAATTAAACCGTCGGAGATTACACAAAACAAGAAAAGCACCTGACAATCACATTACTAAACCGGGCTTAGACAGAAACCACAAGTTTAATCTTACCTTCCTATTATTTCCTTACATAACCAAAGAGACCGACTTACTGTTTGCTGTTAAAGTACTCTTTACAACCTACAAGGGACACATTACGTTCCAATAAACTAGTTTCCGTAATGTACGCAAGGCGAATGTAATAGACCATTAGAGGTCTGTGTACATTTTGGGATGCCTGAAAGTACATAATAATGTCGTGAAATTGGTTTCACCTTATTCCGTAGCCAACAAAAGCAAGATGGCTTTTAGACTTTTCGTTGTAATGAAAATGTGACTGCTTTAAAGTTCTAGTGATCGCAACTGTGACCGACTGGGTTCTTAGGTTCAATATCTAGGTGGGGAAAAGCGTTATTAGATAAGTTTAGAAAATTCTCAGCAGCAGCCCGGGTTGAGGTTTATGCCCGGTTAAATTCTAGTATTTTAGTTTGACTTATCGAAATTCTATTTGAGTTTTCAAGGTAAGTCTCTAGTCGAATGTTCCATTTATTATTGAACTAATTGGCAAAACAACTAAGTTTTAGGGGCTTACTGACCGCCTGGTCCGGATTACTGATAACGTAGACTGGCGTGGCTTATGCCCGTTGTCACTAAGAATACCTAAATAAAACAGGCTGTAAGATTTTCAACGCTCAGCTTAGCGCCGAAAGCTGAAAATCCAACAGCACGCTCCAAAGCAGCCGTAGTGCTCGTAGTAGTCACTCTTTGTACTGTTGCAGATACTGGTTGCGTCCGATCCGATTTTGAATTGTCTTTTCAGATTTGACATTGATTTTTTTCCCTTATAGGTCATGAAATCTGCAAAATATAGTTAGAATGTTCAAAGAACGATAATCAAACAACTGATTTTTGTTTTGAAGCTGGTTGTAACAAGATTCTCTAACAAAACTTTCAGGCTTTTTGTCGTAATAGATGAGTATAAGCTCGAAGTTTATCGGTACAACTGTTAATGAGGACAAAGTTTTGTAATGAAATTCAAAGACTTTGGTCTCGGTCTGACTTTTATAATTATGATTAAAAAGTTAAAGTCCTCATTTAAAACAAGACAGAATTTTTTGCTCAGTTTCTAAAGTATTTTTGTTCTATTTTGAGTGTTTTATTATGTAGAACTCTTACTTACTAGTGACTATGTGAGGACGACATACCAAAATAACAGAAAACAGTAGCAATACTTGTACAGTCAGAGGTCATAAATGCAGCAACACGTTAATGATCGTATTCCTATGAACGTAGTAATGCGTACGTCTGTTTGTGTGAGTTATGTCTTAATGCATTCAACCTTATGAATAATGAGGCCTCACCACACACGCACACAGTTCGTCAGCTCCGTCTCGTCGTCTTTTCACAGGCAGGAAACGCATGATTTTAGTCGGCAGTATATTGTTAAAATTTCCACTAACCCAGTAAGCATCGTCAGTAGGAAAAACCAGGCGTAAGTCTCCTAAACAAAGTATTTATAAAAAAAAATCTACAAAAGTAATTATAATTAACTTAGTTAAATATTAATAGTTTCAAAAATAAATAATAGCAATTAGAAGAACAGTGAAATAATCACCCGATTATTTTACTGTTTTTATTTAGCATTACTATAGCAATTAAGACTTGTTCAGAATAACAAAGTGCGATAATAAAACAGCAATATCTATTTACAACGTTATTCTATTTACAACTTATATTTCAAACAAAATGATTAAACCGCTACATTAAATTGATGTGTGTTTTGAGATTATAGCTTAAGTGTTTATTTTCTGGATGAAATGAAGATTGAAACTTTACCTTAGTCTTACAATCATAACCTAACGTATTACCTACTATTACGGCCAGCATATTCCCTGTAAACAATAATTTAAACTTTTTAATTAATATTTAGTGTGACCTCCATTATTATCAATGCAGCTAGAAGACGTCGACGCATGGAGCCCACAATATTTGCACATATATCTGTGCCACGTAAACTATCGCACAAGTGCCCACATCTGCATGCAATGGGACTTCAGCTGCTCAGGACATCACTCGCCTCGTGATTTCCTTCTTTATTTCATTTTATTTTTATTCAAAAGAAACAACAAATAGTTACAATATAAAGTATAGCAAAAGAAATACACATAACATTTGAACAATATTTTAGCCCACAACGCTGTTCACAGATTAACTATGGAATATAATATTGTTTGGACTATGTATGGGGGCAAATATATGGGGTTTAATACCCCATATATTTTCAGTGGGGTTTAAATCAAGGGAAAGTGCTGGCCACCATAAAACGTCGCTGAGAGCGGTTAAAAAGTGGCAGTCTTTCACTTCTTACACGACTCTTCAGACTATCTTCTTCCTCAAATCTCTTCACCCAACGACTCACAGAATCTATATTAAAAAAAAAAAAAATCGCGCGCTCTCTGTTGTACAGCGAGACGTCGACAGGTGTGCGAGAGAGAGCACGCGAAGTGGAGTTCGCGTTATCGCGACAATATAGCCGTAGGGTAAGATCCATTTGTGCGCCATGACACGCCTGTAAGCGGTGCGACATGCCTGTGTGTAGATTGTGTTTTGAATTTGTGTGTGTGTGAGTGAGGAAGGACAGCGCGGACGAAGGCGATAGATTAGTGGAACATTCCAGTAAATATTCGATCCCCACGCTAGCTGCACGCTCCTTTCTGACTTTTCTAAGTCGATATAATTTAATTAATTTAATTAAAGTAAAGAATTCATACCTACAAATAAAACGGAATTACTGAAAAATCTGCCTTTGATTCAACGCCAACCAACTAAAACAAACGATTGTATACCGAGCTCTTTCTGATCGACTCATGAGGAAAGAGTGCAATAAATGGGTGTGTGTGTATGTGTTTGAAATGTCTAAAATGCTACGGCTACATTGTCGCGATAACGCGAACTACACTTCGCACGCTCTCTGTTGTACAGCGAGACGTCAAACGGTGTGCGAGAGAGAACGCGCGAAGTGGAGTTCGTGTTATCGCGACAATGTAGCCGTTGCATAGGTGCGACTGGTTTTGATACTCTATAGCTTTGCGAGATTGCTACTGGACTTCTGACCGAGACTGTACTATATATAAATATTTTGAAACCATCAAATAATCCTAACTAATATTATAAATACGAAAGTGATTTTGATTGTTTGTTACGCTTTCACGCTAAAACGGCTAAATGGATTTGGATGAAATTTGGCATATGGGTAGACCACGACTAGGGTTAGAGCATAGGATACTTTTTATTGTGGTAGTACGTTCCCGTGGGACAATTTACGACCTCCAAGCTGGCAAAGTCGCGGGCAAAAGCGAGTCCGAAATAAAACATACTCTCGAAAAACATTACCCTCCTTCTGGGGCAGTCGAGTAAAAAGACCGGCCAAGTGCGTGTCGGACCACGCACAATGAACAGTTTCGTAGTTGGGATGTACTTCTTAACAAACTTAACATTGTGGTTGAAAAACATGTTCCCTCAAACATTCAAACTGCAAATATAAATTTGTAGGCACAATATTGAGAGATTTACCGTTACCGTTTTAGATTTACCGTTTTTATAACTTTCGTTACATTTATATGTAACGAAAGTTATAAAAACGGTATAGTAAAGAACAATTTTCTGTATTTTTTTTTTTATTTTTGGTTCAGTAGTTTCGGAGATAACGGGATGGTCAATTTTCATCTATTTTCTTAAATAACTATAAAAATATTTATTATAAAATCATGAAAAAAATATATTTCTGAAATCCTTACTTACTACATCCATTTTATTTGATGTGCCACATGGTAGAGTTCGTAAAACTTTATTCAAAATGTTCTGATTAGCCCCCCAAAAATGACCCCGTATTCAAAATTCAATTCCTAGTACACGTCCGTATTTGGGTTACAGAAATGTATATGTGTACGAAATTTCAACTTAATCGGTCCAGTAGATTCGGAGCAAATTGGCTGTGACCGACGGACAGACAGACACACGAGTGATCCTATAAGGGTTCCATTTATTCCATTTTTGGTACGGAACCTTAAAAAATTAGAAATTTTCAACAGGGGCCATAAGTTATAACTTGAAGACGCCCACTAAACGACGGCCGCCCACGCCTAATGTAATAAATCGGTAAATTTCCCCGTTGAAAAAAAAATGCGGCGTATTTTTTTTTCTGAAAATTACCACATAAATATACTCTCAGTACGATACTTAACAACAGCCTAACGATTCGGATAGGTTTTTTGTTACATGTTGTATACGAGGTTTAATTTATAGTTGTATTGACATCGCCACACCCTGTATTTAAATGTATCTACACTGCTACATACTTTTAGCGATAAGACCGCCCATTGTGTCACCCTATGTAAAATTTCTACATTTATAGCTGTAATTTTTATGGTGTACATAATAAAGAGTATTCTATCTTCTATCTATCTATCTTTTTGGTCTCGAATATGTTGACAGGAGAGCGCTGTTGGTAAAATTTCGTGCAATAGGGTCTTACACCCATTTTTAAAAAGTGTTTTAATTAAATTCTATAGTGCTAACATGCCCCAAAAAAAATCACAAAATTTTTATTCAATCAATAAGTGCCATAAAAATGCATTTTTTTATTGTAGTTTGACGAAAACGCTGGACGCAGTGGACGCCATGTTGCTCTGTGGTCATGACGTCACTTGGCTAGTAAACAAATGCGCTGATCTATTATCTAACTATCAGTTGACAGTTGACACGTTTTAGTTTACTTAGCGGTATGACGTAATAACATGGCGGCTACTATTTCATGGTGTTTTTAACAGATTATAAAAACTGAAAACGTTGAATTGAATTTTTAAATTTATTTTGTTATTTTATGAACTAAAAGTAACATTTTCCGACTCCTTTTTGCCTAAACTATCTCAATAATCTATTTATAGATATTTTCTCGTATATAGTAAAATACCCTATTGTCGACCAAGATGTTAGTTCCAATTTTGGCCGCGCGTCAAAATAACTTGTAGCGCTATACGTCGCACTCCGGGCAGCCAGGCCCGCTACCATCTTAATCATCATCATCATCATCATCTGCCTATCCTTTTCCCAACTATGCCTCACAGGCCTCAGCTCAGCATAATATAAAAATACACCATAAACTAAAAAAAAGGAAAACAATGCTTATAATGCCTTATAAGCATTGTTTTTTTGTTTATTTTTAGTTTTAAAGTGTATTTTTTTTTGCTGTTTTGCTAATAAACGCATTTTTCTTTCTTTCTCCTTCTTTCTTTCTTCTATTATGGTTCGTGTCGATACGATAAAATAAGTCATAATCTACAAAAGAGGACAATCCATTTTCTGCAGTCCATATTTAGCGGTGACATTTTCAAGGTGACGTGAGTAAGATAGTGAATATAATCATGAAACCAGACTTGGCAACTATTAATCGCCAAATATGAAGTGAATATTGAGTTTATATTGTCGAAGCATCTGTTGGTATAAACCTAAAACCTAAATTAATACAGCTCACACAACGAGACATGAGCTTGGCGTTTGAGTTTGAGTGAGTGGGTGCCGAAACACGTACTCGTAATAAAACAATAACTGTAACACGCGGAGTGCACCTGTAGCCGTAGTACAGTCAGTACCAAAATGATATGAACGCGGACAACGAACCATTATTTGTTGTCAGCAATCTTTGTTCCATCATTTTTGCATTCACGCACGTAGCAAGTCTTAACCAGCATGTCGATTCTGTAAAAATCTCACCGTGAAAACTCGCGTGGAGTGAGCTGTCAGTGTCATCCCACTGATGCTAGGGAGTGACCAAGTATTACATTTATAATCATAATCGAGATTTTAATAATATTTTATGCTAATTCTATTGATAATTTTATATTATTACGAAATTAATATTTAAGCGCTGAAACCTTACTATTTAGGGTTTTTTTTTAAATAAAATAGCAAAACAGTACTTCAGTCAGAAAGTCAATGTGGTTTTTTTATTCCAAAAGGATTAATAATTTTCGCAGCCGCCATCTTGCTTTTCAGATTTGACCTCACTATCGGCTTTAGCACCCCCGAAAACCATGAAAACGACACCCATGATGAAAAATCTGAACATTTTCGCAGCCGCCATCTTGCTTTTTAATTTTGACCTAACTATCGGCTTTAGCACCCCCGAAAACCATGAAAACGACACCTATGATGAAAAATCTGAACATTTTCGCAGCCGCCATCTTGCTTTTTAATTTTGACCTCACTATCGGATTTAACACCCCCGAAAACCATGAAAACGACACCCATGATGAAAAATCTGAACATTTTCGCAGCCGCCATCTTGATTTTTAATTTTGACCTCACTATCGCATTTAGCTCCCCCGAAAACCACGAAAACGACACCCATGATGAAAAATCTGAACATTTTCGCAGCCACCATCTTGCTTTTTAGATTTGACCTCAGTATCGGCTGTAACACCCCCAAAAACCATGAAAACGATGAAAAATGTTTGTAGCCGCCATTTTGGATTTTGGTAAAACCAAATTTTTGTTTGTCGCGCGTTTAAAAATAAAAAAATGGCAATTTAAAAAAAAAAACATTATTAACAGCTCCTCACGCGCAAGCGCGGCGTGATCTTATCACTTCACCCGATTCTCGTAACCATAGTAACCACTCGCGCCGACTAGGTGAAGTGAGTCGGTAAGCGCGACGCGCGAGTGTCGTGATCTTATCACTTCACTCGATTCTGGTTGCCATAACAACATCATTTCACTTGGGCTGGGTGAAGTGAGCCTGGCCGCCCGCCGGCCGATGCGCGCGCTGCGCGAGTGTCAGTTGAACTGTTGAATTTTGTTACAGTATTGATGACGGTGATTTTATGAATATTATTTTATTATTGGCAACGCGTAGGTCGGTATAAATTTACCTACTTAAAATAAAATATTAGAAAGGTACTTATTAAATAATCCGCACGTTTTTTATTCAAATGGCTTATGTATACAGACACACACATCGTGTAGTTAGGTTTCCACATAGTTTGTGAGGGGATAAATTGTATGGTCCGTCAGCCAGGCACACTTTTAGCACTCGATCACTTGACACACTCGGTTATCTCTTCTTATTGAAAAGTTTTGAGTTAATAACAACGCTGAATAACGTCGCACAGGCTTAGTCGACTCAATCCACTATCGCTTCTTCAAAACACATCGCAGTTGGGTCATGGGATTGCGTTTATTTAATCAGTTAAAACACATCGCGATTGGGTCATGGAATTGCGTTTATTTAATCAGTTAACTGATTATGATCAATAGAATTAGCATAAAAATATTATTAAAATCTCGATTATGATTGTAAATGTAATCCTTGGTCCATCCCTAGTATCCGGTGGAATGACACTGACAATTCACTCCACATTCACTTCACTTAAGTTTTCAGGGTGAGAAGGTTACAGAATAGCACAGCTTTACCCGCGCGACTCCGATTCGGTGTCAAACAATAGAAAATCAATTGTGTCTCATTAGCTGTCCGTGACCAATTAAAACGAAGTTAATATTTATGTGAATCGGGTATTTGATGCATCCAAATTAATGTCACGTTTTGTGGTATACACAATGTTTCCCATCCCACACGTATAATTGGCTTCCCACGTTACTGCAGGCTTAGCATGACACTCTCTATTTCTTCGAAGAAAAGACACGGCTCTTTCCATACAAAGTGACATTTCGTTTCTCCTTTTTTGACATCCCACCGTAGAAATCTTTCTACATAAAAAGGACCTAGACAAAGATCGTTAGAAACGAAAGACAGAATGACAGATTGTAGAAGGATTTCTACGGTGAGATGTCAAAAATGGAGAAACGAAATGTCACTTTGTATAGAAAGAGCCGTGTCTATTCTTCGAAGAAATATAAAGCGTCATGCTAAGCCTGCAGTAACGTGGGAAGCCAATTATACGTTCAAATAAAATATGTATGTGTTGGATAGTATTATTTGCACAAAATAGATTTGCATACAAAGGAACCAAGCAAATACTGATACCTATTACTATTGATAATTTCTTCGAAAAGTTTGATGTTGACTATTGATCTTATACCACCTAGCTGCAAAGTATAAACGCGCGTTGATTAAACTTTGCAGCTAGGTGGTTTATTGAGGGAAAGGCAAATTTCGCGCCCTCTCGCCCCTAGCCACTGCAGGAGATGCCCTGGGCGTCGGGAATCCCGGGCGGATTTCCGGCCACCGTAGACGGGGGCTTGCGGACGGTGAACAATGTGTAGCTCACCGTCCGATAAGGACCAGGCCCGGGTCCATGGCGCGTTGTATTCCACGCGCGCCTCAAAGAAATGTCGTCGGCACAAGTGTAGGTGTCCACTAGGGCCGATGCATGCCGGGGTTTCGGGTAAGGTACTAAAGGGTTACCGAGGCCCCTAGCAACACAGGCAACGGAAGGAATACGGGTGGGTTTTAGTCAGTAAAAGTCTGACACACCCTCCACCATAAGTAATTTGATCATTACCAACCCAAAAAAAAGGTGGTTGTTTGCCAATTTTATACATCTATTAACTGAAGAAAGAAAAATAAAGAAAAGTAGTTTATTCTGCATAAATAAAATGACATTACACATTGAAGAAACGAAGCCAAAAGCCCAATATTCGAAAGAGAATTAATAACAAGATTTTAAATTAAAAAGTTTAAAATTACTTATAAAGTTGTCAAATTGTTTAAACATTTTCTACTAAATGCGATAGACATTATAAATTTTGGTCTATGACATCACTTATGACATGCTTAATTGTTTATGGTATGACTACTGCAAATCCCCAATATGTGACGTTAAATAGGAAAAGACGAAGCAATTCAGAATCGATCGAAACAGTTCTGAATCGGTCTAATGGATTCAGAACTTTTTGCGTTACGTTTGAAATTCCTCAAGGTGACTACACACCAAAGAACGCCCGGCCCGCCAGCGCCGGGCCTTATATTATCTGTGGCGGGGTTCATTTTTTAACATAAACCCATTTTCGTTTGAAAATGAGCTCGGCAGCTAAGTGGGTAGCTTTGGTGTGTACATTTAGATGCAAAAACTATACAATAAATTACCCAGACCCATGTACCCTTCTATATATTGTTACCCTTAAATAACTTCTCCCGCTCTGGGTGGAGCGGGAGGGCGTGTCAGACTCTTACTGACTTAAACCCAACCGTGTTCCTTCCGTTGCCTGTGCGTTGCCAGAGGCCACAGTATCACTTTCGGACGTTGCGCGACCTGCGACCCCCCCGGCAGTCCCTTCTCATCTTGTGGAGTAATGGCATAAAAATGGGTTATAATAAATAAAAATATACGTACAAAGTAATTTATTAGTTTATCCGTTCTCTGTTTTGTCACAAGAAAGTTTTTTTTTAATCACAGTAAACATTTGGATTGTGTTGCTCATAGTTTTCCTAATAGAATTAGGGAATTAATTTATCAAAGTTTTGCAATGAATCCCTTGTTTGTCCATTCAAAGTGGCTGCGGGCTCGAGGTGTGAATTTAAAAGCTGGATTGAAATTGTTGTCAAAATCACTAGTATATTTATTAAGGGAATTAAGTAGTTTCCAATTCAATTGTTCAATTCGTATATTTACTGGATTATCTCCGTTGCATGGTTTGGTGATTAGCATGTGGTTCTTGGTTCGATTCCCGGGTTGGGTAAAGTATGATTTGGTTTTAAACATCAGGATTTTATTACTAGCTTAATAGAGTATAGAGTTGTGTCCGGTTTCCACTTGTTACTCAAACAACTGGCCAAATGTGGGTACTAAAGAATGTGACTTCCTTTGGATTGACAGCAAATCATGTGTCAAATCAACGTGTGATTATTTATTGTAAAGGTCACATAACCTACATTTCCTGGGTCCGCTTGGGTTTTGTCTAGGCACCACTTATTGCGGCCAGATGAGGCACTAGTATTCTAAGTTAAGTTAAACGAAATTACGGATATTTTTCTCGTTTCTTTAGAATTTGCTGAATTATTGCATTATAATATCATGTATACAATTTATATTTTTTCTCAGAAGATGTGTTTCTTGCAAGTTGATGATGAGATTCCGTACCTGTATACAAAATGGCAAAGGCCCCATTTTTTTATTAAACCTTTAAAGCTGATGAAGCCGTCCAATTTTCTAGCGCAGAAAATCGGTCGTTTCGTAGAAGTTCTACGAAATTAATCATCCCAAAGTAAAGTGCTCATCCAGTGTTGTTAAAATATTTGTATTTGCTTGTGGCAACATCCTAACATGTACGTTCGGGGAAATCTTTGAACAAAATAAAATAAATGTTAATATTTTTAGGTAGACCGTTTTTATAGCGATGTAGATTATACTCTATCAAAAACACGTTGATTAAGAAAAACAAAGCTTTTTTTTCGAGTTGTAGATTTTCCTGAACCTAAGACCTTGATTAGGAAAAACAAAACTTTTTAGAAGTTTTAGTTCTTTGATTGGTTTTATTTTTCTATTTCGTTCTTCGGAGTGTTGAAAATATGACTTTATAGCCATAATTAAGATAAGTTTAGTGGACGTACGTATATCATATTAGGTGAATATCACCGATTATAAGCTAAACTAATTTAGTCTCACGATCGTAGAATTTGGAATGCAGTCAGATGCGAGTTCACCACGCATGAGATGTATTTTCAGTAAGTCCGGAAAATCTAAGTGCAGGAGGATCTTAGGCAGCTATTCTGTTCTAGTATAAGCTGACCTCACTCTTTATATATGACCACGCTTTAACACGTAAATCATATTTTGAAATCTAGATGAGATCGGCGTTTCCTATCTAACTACTCTGAGAAGAAAGGCCGAAACAAACTCAGAGGTCACAGTCTCTTTTAAAGTCCAGACATAATCTTAGTCAGATCATAAGAAGACCATGTACATGGTATCTGAAATGGTCTGTTGATGAAAGAACTACACAGATTGAGTGGATCTATACAGTCAGTGCACGCATTTGTCAGTATTCGTACAGCTCAAATCAGATCTCAGACCCTGGTTTTCTGGTTTTGGTGTGGAGTTCAACGATTCGACGAACAATAACAAACAAAGGACATTTAGGTAGGTCGTACTCAAACTTCCAGATCATGAGAAAAACTAACTGAAAAAAAAAACAATGAGGGTACATAGTCTTCACATTTATAATAATTTCTATAACGAAATACATACATACATACAATAAGAGGTTAGCTTATCCTGGAAATTTATTTTTGTATGTGTCGTCGTATGCACGCGTTGACCTTTTGCAAAGCAATCAAAATCAAAATATTTTATTTCACATAAACACTTATAAAATGTCAGAAGCTAGGTGCACGGTTCCAATTGGTCGTTTCCCATGGAGAAGAGCCGGCAAGAAACTCCATTGTTACTCTTTTAAAAATAATTGGCTTTTACAATATTTTCAAATAACAGTGTTAATAGGTATGGGAGGACAGTGTAGGTAGGCCTGTCAAGAAGTACCAGGTACTGAACAAAAACTAAATGGTCAAAAAATCTAGTCTATTAAGCCTTATACGTTCTCACATTCACAAAATACAAAAGAATCTATGTAAAATATTAATAAAATAATAAAAATAAAAACCTATTTAAACCAAATGACGTTTGCCGTTACAACTGTAACAGGTCTGAATTAATATCCTGTCCACAAAAGTCACTAATTAATAGTTTGATATCATAATTGTAGGTATATAATGTCAAATATTGAAAATATTATGTCAAAAAAATATGTATAAAAATAAATAACCGTCTTCTCAATAACTGCATTCGATTCGTTTTCAATCTGCGTAAATATGATCATGTCTCTGCGCAACGATCGCTTCTAAAGTGGTTGCCCATACGCCAGCGCAGAGAGCAAAGGGCGCTGACCACCTTGTTTTCATTTCTTGACTCTCCCTCTTCCCCTAGTTATCTCGCCCCCCACTTTCAGTACATTTGCGCGAACCATAGTAAAAACCTACGTTCATCACACAATCGTCTTCTTCAATGTCCCACTCACCGCACTGACTTTATTCACTCTTCCTTCTTCGTTCAGTCTATCTCTCTGTGGAATGCGCTCCCCCAGGAAATCAGGAAGGCAAACAACCGATTATCCTTTATAGTTAAAGTTCGCGAGCACATTCGTAAGAAGCTGGCAGTATCATCACAACGGTAATGTTTTCCCATTGTTTGTCTTACTGTTTAGTATATTCGTGTATTTATTTGGTCTTATATTTATGTATAATTAGGTATATGTATTATATATAATGTTTTTAATAGGTATATGTATGTATATATTTATATTTAATAAATATTTATTCCACAGTTTTCGTTATTGCACCTACCGCTGTCTGTCTCTGCATCACCCAAAGGTTGACTGGTAGAAAATGCCTATGGCATTAAGTCCGCCTCTGTACATTTGTGTGCGTAAAGTATTAAATAAATAAATAAATAAATAAATAAAAAATAAACATCGTAATTTGGGAGCAGTTAATAGACATTTACATAGTTATGCCGTTTAAGAGGTACCACGAAAGCCACATGTACAGAAGGAATTATTGCCAAACTTCCATGTCTTCAACGTAGTTTTTAATCTTACAGTATGCGTTTTTGATAAGGACACGTTTGCTGTGGGTTTTGAACTTTCCATCGCTAAGTTCTGTAACCGACTTTGGCAACTTGTTATAAATCAAACTTCCAGCTATTTTTATTTCAAACATTTTGATGACACGCTATTTCTTGATAAGAGAGGCATTTTATTTATTTACTACTAGATCAACAGGAGGATTTATTGCTTCCAACTTTAAATGGATTTTATTTGAAATCATGTCATAAAAATCCAATCTCGATCTCGATTCAATCCAATCTTGATGTGACCTGGGAAACGTATACTTCAAGGTGAGACATGCTGTATTGGCTCGAAATTATATACAAGTCACGAGGACTCATAGGAAAATGAAATCGAATAAAATCGCCATAGCATTGTGAAGGCTGTGAGGTTAAAAAAAGGGCATGTTCCAAATTGGGTTTTCGGATCTTTTTTGATACATGTGGAATAGGAACTTAATATTTGAACTAATTTTCCAATAAAATGCATCAACAATAACGCGAGTTTACTCTAACTCGCGTTATTGTTGAACTAAGCCTAAAGTTGAATTATTAATTCACTGTGACATGTGCTAGCTGTCACTTTGTGTAATAAAATGGTCATACTTATTGTAATGGTGATCGTGTAGTTTAATCAATTTATATAAGTGTAAAATAAATGTATAACAATAAGTGTAAAAGTCTAGAATACAATACATACAATAAATATGACCATTTTATTATACCACAAAATGACAGCTAGCACATGTCAGATTACTTCTGAATTAATAAGTCGACTTTAGATTAAAACTTTGGCCACAGTGAGGCAAATCCTGCGCGGTGTGCACAAGTGCTTGTTCTAGGGATTAAGAAGTCACGCAACTATTCCTGCACGTTCGTTGACACAAACGGTGCGAACGAATTTCCTCCTGCATCTCGCACGGGATTTGCCGATGTGTTTAGTTTTTTTTTTTAAATTTTAAATAGGGCTGCTCTTTTTGTTTTGGGTGGGAAATTATCACATAACTTCTCCCGCTCTGGGCGCAACGGGAGGGTATGTCAGACTCTTACTGACAAAAACCCACCCGTATTCCTTCCGTTGCCTGTGTTGCCAGGGGCCTCGGTAACCCTTTCGAACCACGCGCCCCCGGCCGGCATCGGCCCTAGTGAACCCCTACACTTATGCTGTCATCTCTGAGGTGCGCGTGGAATACAACCCACCGTCGACCCGGGCCTGGTCCTTATCGGACGGCGAGCTACCCATTGCTCACCGTCCGCAAGCCCGTGCCTACGGTGGCCGGAAATCCGCCCGGGATTCCCGAAGCCCAGGGCGTCTCCTGCGGCGGCTAGGGGCGAGAGGGCGTGAAATTTGCATTTCCCTCAACCGTCCCGCCTCCTCCTTCGCGAGCATTACTGCTTCGCAGAAGGAGGTGGCGGCTGCTCATGCCATCTCGCTCCTCACCATGGCCTGAACCAGGGCCGGATGCGAGAGATCTCTGCCGCCGATCGCCTGCACGAAATGGGGCTACTCGTGACTTGTCACTTGACGCAAGTGTACAAACTTTGCGAATCTAATTACAATAATTTCATTAAAGTTTTCGTTGTCAATCGTAGGTACATTTTGATACTTATACACTTTTAAACTTATATTTGTTACATAAGGGCACAAATTATTACGTCCCGCGTCCTCGTATAACCCAGATATATTTTGTAATACATAATTCAAGGAGAGCATGCTTTAGTCAGTTCGAAATGGAATATAGGTCACTAGGACTCGTAGGAAAATTAAGTGTAATAAGGAGTAGAAGTAGTGTAGGTATGGCCATATGGCCATGGGCTTCCAAGTTGGTAAACATATGAGAGGTTTGAAGGACAAGTGAGGAAATATATAGAAAGGAATATAGTAATATGGGAAGTCGCGTACCAAGTAATAATGGTCTTATAAATTCTGAAGTTAGTTTGTTTATCTTGTCTCTAATATTATGTTAGAGGATATCTATGTTTATGTTAGAAGGTTTGGTTATTTGGTTGGGCTGATTTGGGTTTCCGCACTTAGTCCTTCAGGCGGACCATTGTGCGTGGGCCATGGCGGCCGCCGGTAGTTATTCCAACCAGCCCATCTTCCTCCAGAAGTTAACCACGTCTCATTGACTGTTTAGAACGTTTATGAAGGAACTGGGTGCTTCAAGGATGTCTGCTCTAAAAAAAAGAAAGTACGTTTCTTTTGCGGTAAACATAACGAAAAAAAGAAAACAAATACGAAATAAGAGGCTGAAGGAAAATATGCGTCACATGCCCGCAAAACAGCCTTTGCTCAGCATAATGCTGTGTCTCTATGCGAGACAGAGCCCGAGCGCTGGTTTTCAGCGACAGCCGGCGTTGACGTGATGCCGTCAACCGGTGCAACACTTAGTGAGTTAATAATAACAAAATAAGAAAAAAAATATATATATAGTTCTAAATGTTTGCTCTGATCTGGGTGACGCCTGTGCATTCAAAAAGCACACGTGCAACAGTTTCCTCCGCCTCGATACATGCTCTGCAGGGGACTGTCCGTTAGGTATGCCTGTTGTGTGGAAATGTTTGCGAATAGTGTCCCGTGATATTCCTCGTCACCAGGCGCAGGCCTATCCTGTCCAGGGGTAACAAATGCCTGGTTAGCTTACTATCTAAGGATGGCATAGCCTCCTTGGACTGCTTGCACCCCGGTGTCGAGGACCACCAGCTCTGTGGGCGAGTGGCTGATGCAGCGACATACGGAGTTGCGTCGGTCACAGCTCCGCGCAGCCCTGGTGGCGGAATGGCGGGACAGGCTTTCACGCCCTACCGCCGGCCTCGCCACCATCGAGGCGGTCCGGCCAGTGCTCGAGCCCTGGCTCGGGAGAAGGCACGGCTCCCTGTCGTTTCGGGTGACGCAGGTGCTCTCGGGGCATGGTTGCTTCGGGAAGTACCTGTGTCGCATAAACAGGGAGCCGGACGCCCGGTGTCACCACTGCGTCGACTGTTGGGAGGACACGGCGCGGCATACGCTGGCAGAGTGTGCCGCTTGGGAGGAGCCACGCCATGCCCTTATCTCAGGAGTGGGCAGTGACCTGTCGCTGCCGGCCGTGGTCGAGGCGATGGTCAGCAGCGAGGATTCTGGGACGCAGTGGTATCCTTCTGCGAAACAGTTGTGTCGCAGAAGGAGGCTGCGGAACGGGAGCGGGAGATCTCTTCCGCTCACCCGGCCCGCAGCAGGCGCACCGGGCGTCGGCAGAGGACAGACAACGCCCTCTTCCGGCCCCCCTAAATGGGTCCAGGGACGGTGGACTTGGGGACGTCCGCCGCCCCCCATCACACTGGACCCGAGGTGGCGGTGCGTAGTGTTCCACGCGCGCCCCTTTCAGACGTCGTGGGGGGGTTTAAACACCTCACCCCCCCCCCCCCCCCCCCAGATTTGAGGTGGCCCGCAGAAGCGGGCTGGCACTAGCCGGGGATCGTGGAAGTCGTATTAGATCCCATGATCCCCGGTGCAAGTGTGGGAGGGGAACACCGGGGTGGTCTTTAGTCAGTAAGAGTCTGACAGACCCCTCCGCCTACCCCAGGGCGGAGGACATCCATGAGGATTTTCCACCCCGGAACAAAAAAAAAAAGGTTAGGTTAGAAATTAGAATAGAATTGCCAAACTTAAGTGGCAGTGGGCAGGGTATATTGCTCGCAGAACAGATGGCCGATGGGGCCGAAAGGTTCTGGAATGGCGACCGCGTACCGGAAAACGTAGTGTTGGAAGGCCTCCTACAAGGTGGACCGATGAACTTGTGAAGGCCGCAGGATTTCGCTGGATGCGGGAAGCACAAAACCCGTCGAAGTGGCGGTGCTTGGGGGAGGCCTATGTCCAGCAGTGGACGTCTTTCGGCTGAAATGATGATGATGATAGCTTTGACAGCGCTTTTGCCCGCGTGAATAATGGGAACTTACTACCGGAATAAAAAGTATCGTATGTCCCCACGTCTTGTTCTTCCTGTGCGCCTTTCATTGAAATCCGTCTAGCGGTTAAGGCCTGAAAAGGTAACAGACAGACAAACTTAGTTTCGCTTTATAGTAATAGTTTTTTTTTTCTTATTTGCTTTATTAATAATAATAATAATAAAAAAAAACTTTATTGCAGACCACACGATCCATAAAAAAAAATAGTTAATTATAACAAAAAAAAAAAATACAATAAAATGGCATACAAACAAAACAAACTCTCGCTTTTCTTAATATTTATACGGCTATCTCCAACCACCGCTTGTAGGTCTTGGTAACATGCATCCTATCAGCAAGGTCCTTAACTATACTATTTCTACACGTTCCAACCCAGGCATCATTCATGATGATGCAATTCGGCTTCTCTGAATGGCATTGAAAGCTTTCAGCCTCGCTTCCCCGAACATTCTAGAAGCGTTACAGTAGCGCTTCAACCCCACTGTGTCTGTTAATGTTATTGTACTGAACACGTATGCCATCTCAAGACATCATTGTATACTCAGTCCAGAGCTAGCACGTATAGAAATAATATTATTTTTTATTTATTTATATTATTGTGTGAATTCGTTTGACTAAATCCTTGGTTTTGTGGTCGCAAGCAAGACTTCTAAGCATGCGTTCCTTCCTGCGTTCAATTCCGGATTATTCTGGTGTTATTGGATTTTTCTACCAGCCGTCCCATACATTTGGGTCACTTGACCCATACGTATGGGACGGCTGATTATTTTTTCGAGAATACGATGTTGGCCCCACGGAGAAAGATGTTCAGATAGATGGTCGTTACCCTGTAACACGTCCTTAAATTAATATGAACACACTTTCCTGATACACGCTGTACTTACTAATTCCATGGCCTGAATAGAATTCCGGGAATAGCTTTGAAATTAATAGATATGTCATCTTAAGACATGAAAAACCATTATAAATTATATTATATCTATTACATATTATTTAGTATTGTTGTTAATTACCACTTTTTTATTTTGTTACATTTATAAGACGAGTAAGTTTTTATACGATTGTATAAGAACTTTATCACAGCTTTATTATAAGTTTTGATAATTTAAGTCAGAATGGATGCTAACCAACTTTAAACCGTTATAGATCCTAAATGGTCATTCAAAATGAAAAATGATTAGAGAAACCTAAGAAGATGATTTTGAAATACCTATTCCATGACACCCCACTTGACATAGTTCGTCGCCTTTATTTTTTTCTTTTTTTTAATATTCTCTTTCGTCTGGTTGTCGCCATATTGAATTTTGATTACTGTCATGTCTTTAGTGAGTGTGAGTGTCATCACAAATTTAAGACAATTTGATTGGGTTGGATCTAGTATCGTTTGGCAGGAGTTGGGGGGTAAAAGGGGCTAAAGTTGGTAGGGTTTGGGTCCCCGATTATAACGTTACCACTCTTATTAAAAGGTAATGCATATTTTTCGAGAAATTAATAAAAAATGTTTCTAACCTCAAATCCGATAAGAAGCGAAAAACGAAACGTTTAAAATGGGCAATTGACAACCAAATCTGCCCCAGCATCTGTAGTCAGTATCCAGTATCCAGTATCCAGTATCAGTATTTGTAGTCAGTCCATGGTATAAAATGTCGGGCAAATTCGATAACACGGAACGTAAACAATAAAACAGTTAGGCCATTTGCGTCATGTGTCACTGTCATTTGTTTTCGATCGTTCCGTTTCTCCTCAAGTTGCGTGAATTTTTTCTCTGTGTTTGTACTTCCACTGATCGTATATGTGTACAAAAGGCAATGTTACTACTGTTACTAGGAGAACTTAGGATGCAAGAGCGAGCGAAGCGAGCTCGGGACTTGGGGCACCCCGACTCGGACAGGTTAGGTTCGAAGAGGATGGCGGGGTCTAATGAGCGAGCGGAGCGAGCGAACTCAGACCCCGCTATCCCCTTCGAGGTTATTTTTTTTTAAACCCTAGAGGCCCTCAAAGCGGGCCTCATACTACGCCTTTTAATCGACTTTAAGTGTTTTGAGGTTAGGTTAAAATAATTTGTTTTTCTCAAGAACGGTGCGTTACCTTTTCATGGGAGTGGTGCCAGGGAGCAGGGAGCACTCCTCCCCAAATCTCCCCCGCGAAACTGGGCTCATACTACGGCTTTTTAAGCGACTAAGAGTTTTGAGGTTAGGTTACAATAATTTGTTTTTCTCAAGAACGGTGCGTTACCTTTTCATGGGAATGGTGCCAGAGGGCAAGGTGCACCACCCCCCAACCTCCTCCCCCACTCCCACCCCCCTTCCTGCCAAACGATACTAGATTTTTACCATTTGATTTACGTAACAATCGAAAATTCGGCCACGCATTTGATTTCTAGAGCGTCACAAAGGGAAAAACAAAGATACATACATAGGCTGATAAACACATTACCCTTCTTTGCGTTGCGCAGGCTGGTAAAAAAAGGTGGCCCGATTGGTGGTAAGTGGTTACCGCCACCTATATCTGCATTGCCAGAGGCATTGCATTGTCATCTCAAAGAATCCTGCAGCCCTACCATTCAAACCCATAGGAATGCTGTTTGGGGGCAGAAATATTATAGGTATGGCGAATACCTGTACTACTGGCAGGAGTCCCTAGAAATCGGAATTGGTGATCTGATGGCCAAATACCGGCCAATTGCGAGTCCGACCATGCACAATGAAGGGTTTCGTAGTTTGGATGAATTTATCCCAAAAACAAACTTAACTTTGTAGTTGAAAAACATCGCCTATCCCTATTAACATTGTCGTTTGTGTATTTTCGCCATTTTCTTTTTATTTCATTAATCACCTTAAAAAGTCCAATATTTTAGTAGACTCATAAACATGTATTAAAATTCTGTTGATTGTTGTTAACCTAGTTACTTTATGAAAAAAAATAGCAACTCAAAGTTTGACACACTCTTTGTAATGTTGCTGAATTTCACATCCGACAATGTTAATAGGAATAGGCGACATGTGCTCCCATACATCGATATACGTCACGGTCAATTCTCCAACTGCAAATGTTAGTTGGTCGACCATTACTCGTTAACTTGTAAAGCCTACTTAGCTGTGCTACCATATCCATAAACAACCATTTGGCTGGCAACTAAAGGGGGACACTTGACTCTAATATTTAAAGCTTAATAATACGGAAACGGATCCCTGAATTAAAATAGTTTTCTCAGTTCTACAATCTTTTTGAAAGGCTTATCCAGGCTTACTCTTCACCATGGGATAGACGAGAAACTTCGTAAAAACATTTTGTCGGCGTGATTAATATGTATACCCATGCCAAATTACAACTTTCTGGTACTAAGAGTCTTTGCGCTAAGCCGGGGACGGACAGACATACAGACGGGCATAGTTGAGACTATAGGGTTCCTTGTTTACTACGGAACCCTAAAAATTACACAGCTTTAGTAGTAAGTTCGTTGCGAAAATGCTCGTTCGGGGACTACTCCGAACGACTTCTACTAACTACTTATTGCCGCTTAAGGCGCTGACAAGACCCAATTGACCTAAATGGGCTTAAAATAATTGCCAAATCTGTATAGTTTGTGGTAGCGGAAAAAATATACATATGTTAATTTTGAACATATTTCCCAGAACTTGGTTGTTACCAAAACTAAAGGCTACTGGCGCGACTTGTCACGCGACGTGACACCAGTAGAACAATTTCTATGAAAACTACATGGAAATTGTTCTACCGGTGGCGCGTCGCGCGACAAGTCACGCCAGTTTGCAGGAGCCTAATGTTAAACTAACCTCTTACCTTGAGTTTTAAGCCAAAATATCTGTATTAAATATCAATAAACGTAACGTATTTAATTAATAACAAGAACGTCTTATTTAAATGCAGAATTTGGTTGTTATTTACTTTCGATTACTCAACTCAATTTTGAGTAAATAGATAATTGCTTCATATTTTGCAATAAATTACAAGCATTGTGTCATCGCGCTTCTCTTTCTTTTCTATGTAATCTAACAGTGACCGCGGTTTAGGTGTTGTCAGCGTCTTAACAAAGATATTTCAAGCACCCTTATTATGCATTTCACTGAAATTCAAGATAGGTATAGATAGACCTTCATAAGAATTTTTTGTTGAAAGGCAAGAGCTTCTAGACAATCTCACTGAATAAGTTCATGTGAATTACATGTTTAATTGAACGTGCGGTGAGGTTCAAAGTCACAGTCTCTTTCTTGGCAGTATATTGCGTTGTTGTAACAATGTCTTGTTACAACAACGCAATACGGCCAAGAAAGTTACAGTCAAGAAAACCCCCAAGCCAAGAAACAGGCGTGATGTTGTCACATCACGCCTGTTTTCGGTAGATACACCCACAAATTGGCCAGTTATATAGGATGGAATTTTGTAATGCCACCTGAAGGGAAAGTACTCTTAATACTGTAGATAGAAAATTTTACTCAAAGAAAACATTCCTTTATTTTTGAATAGAAAGAAAACTGCATTCAAAAATTTTCAATAATTCGCTTGCCACACCCGAAAATCGAACCGACTAAAATCTGTAAAAATTACAGCTTGTACTTTTATTGCATTGATCGTTAGGATCAATTATAAGGATGAAATCTCTCTAACAAACTTGATGAATTAAATGATAGGAAAACCATGAAATCTAGACTTATAAATTCAATGAGTCAAGTTAATGCTCTTTATCTAAAAGATCCATCTGTTTACTTATGTTAGTAATTAATAATTAGGTGCCATTACAAAATTCCACCCTGTATATAAGTCTCATGTAGTAAGGCGGATTCCATGTAACTATTTTGCCATGTAACAGGGAATTTCCATTTATTACCTACCTACTGTGCAAATATAAGGTATTGTTTTGTAGTTCCTGGTGTATATTGGAAACTAATTTGCTTTGTTCATTAGCGAATTTAACTTTAAATATATAAGTTTGTGTATTTCTAAAACAGTGTCAGGCATTTTTCAGTTCAGTCTTCTGATTGTTTCATATGAACTGAAAAAACATTGTTATCCGTGTTAGCAGATTTTTATATTAAAAATTTGAAACTCTTGAGATACTGGAAAAATAAGGGTTAGCCTGTGTTCTGGTAATACAAGAACACAGGCTAACCTTTTTTCCCCTTTTTCAGAGTTTATATTTTCAGTTTCATTCTAAAACTCATAATTTCAGCCGAAAGCGGTCGTCTACTGGACATAGACCTCCCCCATTCACCGCCTCTTCGACCGGTTCTGTCCTTCTCATATCCAGCGGATTCCTGCGACCTTCAACGGGTTCTAAAACTAAATTTTATTTACTTAAACCTTATGTCCAAAAGCTGTCCATAGGCAGAATTAATGCCACAAGACATTCTCTACCAGTCAACCTTTGGTTTGAATGGACAACATTGAGAAGGTCCAAAAAATATTAAAAAACACCATTAGGTTTACGAAATGATATTTAAATACTAATATAATTCATGCATATATAAGTAAATACATAAAAAATACGAATAAATATTATTATTAAATTATAAGAAAACGAATTATAATATTATGTATGACGCAGGACGTTGTCGATTGAGAGTTACTTTAAGTAGTTCCGGACTTTTTGCTATCTAATTACTTTTTGGTGTGTGAAGTGGGGGAGGCATTTGCCCAGGATTGGGATAGCGCAGTCCTATAAAAAAAAAATTTTTCCAACTAAGTTATTATGCTGTCAAATCAAGTTTGTCTTCCTATTGCTAAAAACTTGGATTGAAAATCGTCTAAAAAAGATATGAAGTCCGAAAACGGGGCGGATTTAAATTAGAGGACAGATTAAAAAGATAAAAACATAGCAACCAAACATTTTTGCCAATTAGCATCTTGTAATCCCAGTGAGTTGGAATCAAAATATGTACTCATTGCCAGATTAAGAACAAAAACAGAATTTGTTTTCATCATCGGATCACCTGAGATCGGAACTTTTCCTCAAAACTGAGGGAAAATGAAGTATCGATAAAAAATATAAACTTTTTATAACTGGAGGAAGTACTTTATGAACTTGGATAAAAAGTATTACCGACACATATCAGTGTGCCATTTTATCGATTGTTTCATGCATTCTTTGATAAAAAACTTCATAATTGAGCGACTCTCCCACCCGGTTTCTGAATCGAGAATTTGAAGTTGAGATTTTTTCTCATTATACTTAGCATTACTTAAGGCGAAAGCCGGAGAAATACATATTGTTTTTGAAAAAAAATCCAAGAGGGAAAGGTTACATAGAGGGAATGTGTGCTTTTTTGCTCGTTGTATAAAACAGACCTTCCGTACCTGACTATTTTGTTGGGATTTTGTGATCGAAAAGCCCTATATTAAATGATCAAACGAACTGATGACACTTAATTACTCTATCATTAATATGACCTTTAGTGCGAAAAACAACGATTTTGGAGCGTTAAAAATGTTAAATAACCCTTTTAATTGAATAAATTTGTTTGAAAAGAGCTATAGAAATATTTTGTTTTCGTAGTCTTTTGTTAAGAGCGAATTTCGTAAATGAATCGGACGCGAGCCAGTTGAATTGAAATACTGCAGTTTCGCTGCTGTGGTTTCGCAACGGAGGTGTGCTACCGGCGTGAAACTGTCATCATTGTCGTGGAATACTGACAATGACAGCCGTTTAGCGGTGGTTAGATGTGCTGATCGTGTTCAGTTTAGTTGGGGTTGGGCCTAAATTAAACTGTTGATTGACTTGTTGGCTAAGCGTGGGAGTTCTAAGGGTTAGATTTACATCCGGTTGCACGTTCAACGCCGTGTTGCTGGGCGACAGTTAACTTTCTATACAAGCTACACAAAAGATTTGAAATTAACAAAAAATCGACTTTTTGTTTTATTAATGATATTATTAAATATGCATTTTTAACATATAAATACATAATCGCAGAAATCTTTAATCAAGATAACTCATGTCGCCCAACATTGTCCCCCATGGCCTGCTGTAAGTACGTATGATTATTTGAACTTTCTTCCGTTGAAGCCGCGCGGGTCAAAGTGTCGACCACTCCCGAGTGTCCCATCCTCGCGAGCATCTCTCAGGGCTCCGCAGGACATTATCGAGAATACCACATAATACAAGAATTTTGCTCGAATCCTATGTCTGAAACGTAAGAGATTCGTGAAAAAAGATCAAAAAGACGGAAGCACAAACTAGTAAAGAAGAAAAGAGTAATATAGAGGGTGCTCAGGAAAACATACAGATGCTAGGTAGAAGTCAAGCAAAAAAAAAAGTAAAAAGAAGTAAACACTTACGATTGCCCAAATAAACCGTTTCTTTGCTTAGATTGTTTTAATAAAGTACATCGTTCTTTTAAAAATATTTCTTTAATATGATTGTTATTTTGGTAGGAGAGGCCTATGTCCAGCAATGGACTGTTATAGGCTGAGTTGATTGATTGATGATTGTATTTTGTTACTTGTGATTATTCTTAAAACTAAAATACCGTTTGATCTAATTGTAAGCTAATTGTAATTTACATAAAACAAATTGATACTTTCGCATGATCTCCAATATTTCATTTTAATTGTGATAATATTGTTCCTATTTCATAAGTTTAACACAATAAAATTGAATTTGATATCTATTTCGATGATTTTTTATTTCATCTTATAAATCTGACACTAATTTTGACCATAAAATAGTAAAAATAAATCAATAATGCATTACACAAAAATTTCGTAAGTTAATGTAGGAATATTATCTATTGTAAGAATATTTGTTAATATTATGTTAATGTAACGATACTTTATAAATATTTTTCGGAGTGCTGGGGGGCAACGACCGCCTCATAAAGCAGTATTATTTTAATATTGCTTCACAGTGGGAAAAAGATGGAGCTGTACACCATATATAGTTTCATCTCATTCTCACACTGATGTAATATTAAAATAATACTGCTATAAGAGGCCGTGGTTACCCCCCTGATGTGATTACAATGTTTTAAGAGGCCGCGCAGGTCATGCGGCGTACATATCGCCTTGTATTGATGACCGACAGCTCAGAAGAGACGTTTAAACATATGTAGCTCTCAATGAAATCTCAAACAGTTCCTACATTATTTATCGTCTATAGATAAATTCAAATTACAACAAAATTGTTCAGGTCTTTTTTTTTGGGTAGGAAATCATCAAATAACTTCTCCCACTCTGGGCGGAGCGAGAGGGTGTGTCAGAACACACCCTCGGGAGCGGGAGCGGCGCAAAAAGTCAGTAAGAGTCTGCTCTTACTGACTAAAACCCACCTATATTCCTTCCGTTGCCTGTGTTGCCAGGGGCCTCGGTAACCCTCTAGTATCTTCCCGCGACCCCGGCAGGTATCGGCCCTAGTGGACCCCTACACTTGTGCTGACGACATCTCTTTGAGACGCGCGTGGAATACAAAGCGCCGTTGACCCGAGCCTGGTCCTTACTTCCCTCCCTGTGGGACACCGCATGACATCTCTTGCCGATTCCACACTCCCTGGTGACCGGGGTATATGACGGCCCTGTCCGTCAGATAGGCCTCGACCACACGACAGAGGTAGGTTGGCATCTGGTGGTACCGGAGTGCCTCCCTGATGCAACTCCAGGGCAGGGTATTGAAGGCATTGGCGATGTCAAGAGACACCGACAAGAGGACCCCACCCTGGGCGACAGCATTCCCCGTCGTGAGGGCTCGCACGCGCATGATGGCGTCCACGGTAGAGCGCCCCTGCGGAAATCAAACTGGCTCTCCGCCAAATCCGGCCCCACCCGCACCAGCTGGCTGACGAGGCGGTCTGCAATGACTCTTTCAAAGAGCTTGCCCACAAGCGGGCGGAGAGTCCATAGGGCGCCCTGCCTTCTTTATGAGGACCAGTTTCCCCGTCTTCCAACGAAGCGGGAACTGGCCCCTCTCCAAGCGCTTAGGAGCCCCCTTAGTCGAGGCCCGAGAGCCTCCAAGGCCAGGACCCAGGCTATCCCAGGTAAGCCGTCGGGTCCTGGGGCGGTATTTTTAGCATTCAGCCCACGTACCGCCACTCTCATTTCTACCTCCGGAGCATAGTCGTCGTCGTCGTCTTTGGCGGTGTGGTCCGCATCGGGCACCGTAGTAGGCGGAGCCATGGGCGGGGCGGTGTGTTCCCCTCGCGAAGGGAACAGAGCGCTCACCACATCCTCCACAAGCTGGGGCCGGAGACTGCGTCAGCGGGGGAGCACATAGGCGTAGTTTATGCCGTACCACTTTGTACGGGCGTCCCCACGGGTCTCTGTTCAGAGTCCCCAGCGACTCCTTGCGGGCCGATCCCCTGGGCCGTAGGATCTCCGCTTGGAGGGTAGTCTTCGCCGTTCTGTACCCCTCGTACAGCTCCGCCTGAATGGCTTCCGTATCCGGAGGTCGAATACGGAGCCTGCGGTGCTTGGTGCACCTGCGTCGCGCAGCAATGTACGCAGTGCGCAGAGCCGTCAGCTCCTGCGACCATCAGTACACCTGGCGCGAGGCACGTCCATGCTGGACCCGGGGCATTGCTTTATTTTCTCTAATAAATAATTATGCGATACAAATAACGCCAAATAAACATATCGTCGCTGTCATTCCAAAATGTCGTATGTTTTAGAAGCATGTTTTCAGGAGGAGGAAAAAAGTTATTTATTCTATTAAAATTAACAGAGATTTAATATGCTGCACGAAATTAGTTTTCATTTTTTAAATTCTTTTTTATATTTGTTTTATTTATAGAGTAAAAAAATAGGAAATGTGGTTTTTGTAACTTTACGCCCTTTTGACAATTTTTTTTTTGAGTAAAATAAAACATACGACATCTTGATTGCATTTACGTCCTTTTGACTATTAATTTTATAACATGCGATAATTATATTTCTGGAAACAATCAAAATAAAAACACAAATTATTGAAACAGTAGAGCTTTATTCTCATTTCTTTTTTATTTTTTATTTAAAGAACATAACAACTCAATCAAAAAAAATATTTTTTTAAGTAACAAACTTGAACCAAAGACACATTAACTTCTTTTATAATTTTCTCAAACAAGAATATTTTTCAGTAAAAACTTGTATTTTTTTGTAACACCGTTGATAAGTAATAGTTTGGTAATTATTATCAATATAGTTAAAATCAGAAAAACAATTTCTAACCTTTCCTAATAAAATTAATCGTCTGTAAATTAACTTAAACTACTCAGTTTACTTAATCAGTCTCATTAGAGTAACAGTAATACTATCTTATTACAGAGAAAAACTGGTCCTGAGCCTAATATCAAATATTAACTAAAAACGACTTGTAGGTAGGCATTCAATTACATAAAATTTTTAGCATCTTATTTAAAAGGCTACTGAAATATGTATTATTTAACTTATAAATATCGTTATTGATTTGTTTTTTTAATGTGAGGACAATGTTCACTTTGGCATTCACCATGAGGAAGTGAATCATAATAAGAGTGATAATTTTCATGCAGTAAAACTTTAAGGTCTTGCAGGTCCTGATATTTTCTTAAATTTATATTTATTTTCGTTTCGTACAGGGCAGGAAGTTCAATGCTGCGGTTTAATGATTTAGCTCTTCTAGGTAATAGGGTCCATTCATCGTCATACATAATTTTATATTGAATGGTACCATCGGGATTATATTTTATACAGCGAATATCAGTAACGACGATATCACCAGTTCTATTACCTGGTCTAATACTTGTATAATATTTTATTTTAGAATAATCCTTAAAAAAATCGTATTTAAGACTGTGAACTTCGTATGGCATCGGACTCTTTCTAGCTGATTCTATAAAACCAACGTATTCTGCAGGTATGTAAACATTTTTATTTTTTATTTTTCTTTCAATTACACTGTGCTCTGAATCAACTTCCATAAAAGTATGTCCGTGTTCTAAATATTTTTGTTCAATAATAATATTGAGGTCTACAGCACATTTTAAAATTGCATTTGCAACAACTTGGTTTCGGTTTTGATATCCACAGCCGTCAGACCACAGCACAATTTTTGTTAATGGTGTTTCTGATCGTTCATATTCAGTTTTAATTCATTCTACATAAAGAGAAGCAAAAACTTCTGCATCTAATCCTCCATTTACTTCGTCCCATAAAAAGCATCTACCGTTTCGTGTAACAAGATCAAATGAAGTAAAGTTATGAAGTTTTAATTTCATCTTGTAGTATGCCAGAGACACATTAAGTTTTGGAGCCAACAAAATAGCCTGGACATCAACACAATACACCTTCATTGAGCTATCTATTTCTGCGAGTCTTTTATCTGCTGAATTTTCCTCTCTTCCCAAGTCTTTTCTTAAAATGTGAACATCATATTCATCCTTTTCTACTCTTGATTCTTTGAAGGCAAAGCAGGTATCGCATTGGTCTTTTCTCTTTTGGAAGAGCGTGATATTCTGTTTCTTAAGTTCTTGAACAAAATGGGTCCAGGAGTATGGTTTAATGTTTTCTTTTATAGCCACTTCTTGATAGAAACTATGTAAATCTTTCAATGAATCCCAGTTTGGTTCTAGGTAAATTTTAGTAGAGCCAGCACGGCTATAATGGGATTCCATTTTTGGTAACAAATTGAGAAAATGTAGAAGATGACTATCTCGTTCAGTATGCAGCCGTGATGGACGGGGTATTGATGAGCTCGGAATACCATTTTGATTGTTTAAAGACCACTGTCTCACACTTTTCTCACCCAAATCAAGAGTATTTAAGAACATTATTTTACAGACGCGGAACCGTTCTTCATTCAGACGCAAATGATAGTGTAGAGTAATAGACCTTCTAGAATCTTGAACGCATGGTCTTCTAGATGTTGGTAATATTTTAGTCACAAGACTAGCAACATATACTTTTCTTTGATCCCAGTTAAGTTGCCCCCAAAATTTATCATGTATTTCCTTCCTTTTTCCCTCGGTCAGTTTTCGACATGCAGTTTTCGTAGAACTGCAACTGCAGGGATTTTTTATTGTTCTTGCTGGCCTTTCATTTGTTTGAGTCCACTTACCTTCAACCTTCTTTAAACCTTTGTAACCCTTACCTTGCATTCTTAGTATTTTTTGCTTATTTCTATCCCATAGTGGCTCTCTTCGAATACCACGCCTCTTTTTCGCCAGTGGAGTGCTTTCTGATTCTGATGAGATGTCTTGATCATCTTCATTAGGTTCATAGGAAGGGTCTTGATCATCATCACTGCAAAGATCCTGTAAGGAATTGTCAACCAAAATAGAAGGACTAGAGCAAAATTCACGAGTATCTGATCCGGCAGTTATAAATTCACCAGTAGTTTCATGTAAAATATAATTTTCCTCTAATGAAGATGGACCAGCCCAAGGATCTTGAGTAAATAATTCAGTAGCTATGAACTCCCCAGTAGCTTCATCTAAAATGTAATTCTGACTGTGACTCCCATACATATTATGACTTAAAATATGAGGACTAGAGCAAGATTCTTGAGTATCTAATTCAGTAGTTATTATCTCTCCAGTGGCCTCATTCAAAATGCAATTTGGATTGTAAACCTCACAAGAATTATGAGGAGATGGACTAGGGCTGGATACAACAGGATTTAATTCAGCAGTATGGATCTCTCTCATAATTTCATTCACAGGCTGAGTTTCCAACATTTCAGTATCTGCCAATTGAAGAGCTTTTTTAAGGATATCAAATCCTCTACCTTTCTTCATTTCTTTTTGTTATTGTATTGTTCTGTAATAAATAGGAAAAATTAATTAAATTTCAATTAGTGATAATATTAAATTCTGAACTTTCTCTCTACAAAGTATAATGAAATATTTAAATTAACAGTTACACATTAGCCTCATAAAGTAAGTAAAATATTAAAACTACAGGTCTTCAAAATGACTGTACCTTTACAGTACAACTGTTTGTTAGAACCCTTGTTCTAACCAACAGTTGTAAACATGTAATTGATATAGTTTGACACTGTTGATTTTATAGTTAAAATTATTAAACTTAATCTTAATTAGCATATATATCAAGTTATGTCTCAGAAAGGTACATAAAACATGTCTTAAACTTGCTCAATAACCATACAAAACTAAACTAAATGATTGTTTACGTTGATAAATGAATATACCTAACTTGCACTGATAGTTATAAATTTTTATTTTTCATTCTATTACAAAGTTATTGTGAATATATTTATTCATTATTTTAATACCTATATTGCATTTGGTTAGGTAGTTAACTAAAGGTAAACAGTCTTGGTATGTCTTTTTATGTAAAGGAAGGCGCATAAAATATGTACATACAAAGATTATTCAAATTTAGTTTATTACCTAACATTGATTTAGGTAAATCACTTTTAGATATTTTTTTTAGACAACTTATATACGAAAAGACATGCCAAGATTGTTTACATTTACTTAACTACGTAACCATATGCAGTATAGTATAGGCTTTTTTGATTCTACGGAGTAACAGAAACCCACAAAAATACAAAGCAGTAGCGCACTCAATTTATGTTATAACACACTTATTATTTCGCTTTTGATTGCTAAAATAAACAATAAACATCTTACCTTTATGTAAATAGGTTTGAACAAGTTTTGCTCCTATAAATTCACTCCACTAGACTAGTTAGTAAAGTTTTTAACACTTTTACAAAACGTCAAAATGTCACAAAAAGGCGCGAATTGTGTCTATGACAGTCAATGACAATCAAAAACTCTTATGTCAAACATAAGGCATTTTGATAATTCAATTTTTATATATGACTTTTTGCCGTTGACGTAAAGTCTATAATCACCAAACATTTAACATAAGCCATTTTGACAGCTGAAAGATTACGTTCCAAAATACGCATATGGCTTAAAAAAAAAAAATCAAATTTTGAACATACGACTTTTTGACATGACAGCGACGATATGCTCTATTATTTATCGTCTATAAATAAATTGAAATGACAACAAAATTATTCATGGCTTACCGCGCGTGTCAATGACAGGTCATTTTCAACATTATTATTGCTTTAGCTATTTTATTAATTCAGAGAGTATCTGCCGGCTTGAAGAACTAGTGAAAACACAGAAACACAGTTTGTTCATGCCTAGAGAAGAATGCAGTCTCTAGAGTAAAGTATTCTTAACTGATTAAATTTTATAAAATGTAAAGGCATTTGTTTGAAACTTTAACAACTCAATTGTATTCCATTAAGAATATTAAACATCAATCTTTGCAAGTGAGTCTGTCTATATAATTATCTATCAGAACTTTAGAGAATGTCAAAGACATTCATTTATTATTCGTATATTCAACCACAACTGTCATACTATGACAGCTGTATAATACGGCAAATTGACGTAAGGTGTCAAATTGACGTAAGGTGTCAAATTGACGTAAGGTGTCAAATTGACGTAAGGTGTCAAATTGACGTAAGGTGTCAAATTGACGTAAGGTGTCAATTTACTTACAAAATATTTACCTGATTATACTTGCTTATTTTCTATCGCTCCATCTACCTCTATTAGGGGGAGTTTTCAGTAAAAATATTTCTTAATATACAAAACTAAGTTATTTTTTTATTTAAATGATTTTAACTTTGTACAAGTCGATCGGGTACTATTTATTTCCTAAGTACAACTTTGTGCCCTTTGGCGTCGAGACCCTCGGTCCGTGGGGTCCCAGTGCGTATGTTATTTGCGGAAATCGCGAAACGTCTAGTTGATGTAACTGGTGACCTAAAAGCTGGCGGCCTTCTCGCGCAACGCATCAGCATTGCAATTCAGCGAGAAAATGCCGCCAGCATCCTCGGTACAATGCCTCGAGGTTAAACCTAAAAAAGGCTTTTTAGGTTTAACTTAGTTTTAATTTAATTTAGTTATTGTTAAAAATCATCTTGTAATTTGGTTATGTAAATAAACGAACTAGTCTTTCCTAACTTATGGTATAGGTATTTTGTGCTGACCTTTTTATCGTTTTTATTTTTAGTGTTTATTAGTAGAAATTTGTAAATGGCTGTGAAGATAGAACACTGTATAAGTTAGCTGTACATTTCCCGAATAGAATAAAATGCCTATAAAAAAACAAGTTTCCAAAGGAGATTGCTTTTTTGTGTGTTGTAACTGGAATTAATGAGAGATTTAATGTGTGTGTTGTAACTGGAATTAATGACGCCATCTTGTTTTTCAATACATTTAACAAAACAATTATTGCACAAATGTTAGTACTAATACGTCTTTAAAGCATTGTAGGTATATTGCATCGTATGATTATGAACCTCGTTAGTTTATAATCTTTTTTTTTTTTGGTTGGGAAATCATCAAATAACTTCTCCCGCTCTGGGTGGAGCGGAAGGGTGTGTCAGACTCTTACTGACTAAATCCACCCGTATTCCTTCCGTTGCCTGTGTTGCGGGGGCCTCGGTGACCCATTAGTACCTTCCCGCGACCCCGGCAGGCATCGGCCCTAGTGGACCCCTACATTGTGCTGACGACATCTCTTTGAGGCGCGCGTGGAATACGACGCGCCGTCGACCCGGGCCTGGTCCTTACCGGACGGTGAGCTACCCATTGCTCACCGTCCGCAAGCCCGCGCCTACGGTGGCCGGAAATCCGCCCGGGATTCCCGACACCCAGGACGTCTCCTGCGGCGGCTAGGGGCGAGAGGGCGCGAAAATTGCCTTTCCCTAGTTTATAATCTATCTAGCGACATAATCATAATTTAACGCATTCTTTTTCGATAGTTTATAATCTATCCATGGCAAGCCGACCAATTATGAACTGGTATCAAACTAACATGCGACGAACGCACCTTGCGCTGATACTAAATAGCCAAGTAACTGCGACCAACTTGGAAGAATCGCTCGCTCGGCTCACGCGCGGTTGCTCACAGTTCTATCCTAACCTAACGCATTTGGTCGGGATGGCGTTTTTACTGCTACAAATTCGGCTATCACCAATTCCTAGCAATCAGGGATGGTTCACAATTTTACGGCCGATAAAATCGGCCAGATTATGAACCCCGTCGATAAGTGCAGGTTCGTTCGCAATTTAACGATCCCTATGACGTTGATAGATTATAATGTATAATTCATTTATGTTTGATCATTCATTTTCGGCAATTTATAATCTCGCTAGATATATTATAAATTAACGGTTCTCACACACATCTTACGGTGACATGTATATATACTGCTTTATATACTTATTAGTAATAATAATGTATGCCATCAAGTTAGACAGCGGTTATCATCATAACCGCTGTCTAACTTGATGGCTCCTATGATTTGTGGTGGCACGCTAATTAGTGAATAATTAGTGTTAATTCAGCCGTTAATGATATGGTAATTTTGAAGTAAGACACGAAACCAATTGTAAACAGTCTGGTTTGATCATTAAGTAAGGTTAAATTACATTTGCCGAAGTCAATACGTGTATGTGTCACATATTATCATGACCCCAGTTTAATTGGTCAAGGACAGCTAATGAGACACAATTGATTTTCTATTGTTTGACACCGAATCGGAGTCGCGCCGGGCTTTACAGGTTAATACCCCCTGATAAAGAGGCTCACCCGGTGAAGTACCACAACCTACAACCATACTTATTTCTGCTACTGAAAAATAATTGCTGTATGTTGGAAAGGGCAAAGATGCAACCATGCAAGTGCAATTTAAGGTATATGAATAATGACGTCATGAACTTCGTTTTAAAGATGTAAAAAATGTCTATAAGAATAGTGGTAACAACTTTCCATCAACACGTTTAAATGTAAAAAAACTTAAAAATATTTCTTTAAAAAACACCGGATTGCTTAGAGACCTTGCTATCAGCAAGTATCAAGACGGTTTGGTCGAAAAATTATCAAGTGTCTCATACAAAATGTATTGACGTTTTGTATGGGACACTTGATAATTTTTCGAGATGGCCAATCAGCCATCCAATACATTTGGGCCGAGTAGGTATTGACCTACTCCACCCAAATGTATGGGATGGCTGATTTAATTTTTCGCGTTTACGATTTTGGTTCCATGGAAAAAGTTGTTTACTTTGATGTTCTCTACACACACCTTCAAATATGATATTTCTGATATGCGTTGTATAAATGGGACCAAAATATCTCACTAAAACCTTCGTAGCCTGCAATGTAAACATATGCCATAGTAATGTCTGTTTTCTTTCTTCTTCCTAACTTCGTTGGGCTTCGTCCATTATTCACCTACATTTATTATCTGACACCATTATCCGTCCCCGACAAGTGTCCTTTTAGTAAAGAATTGGATTTTCTTTCATACTATGTTGTGAATTATGTGAATAAAATGATTTTGCTGAATATTTCCTGTGTTATCAAGGAAATTCGGTCAGAATCTAGCCATAAACTAGCGCTTTATATGTATAAGAGAGAATGCAAACGACCGTAAAAAATCAGCCCCCAAAAAATCGCTGTGAATAGAATAGGCATTCAATATTTCAACGCAGACGTACCACAAGAATCGGTCCTACAAAAAACATAAACGGTTGAAAATCGAATACAGTACCGAGAAAACAGAGCCGTCAGCGTTGTCGAGGCGACATTCCGCGATTCGTGTCACCTGTTACATAACGATTACGTTTGACATTGCGTATTGTAACAGACATGTCCGGGATTGGTTTCTTTCGTCTTTTCTCGTGGACATTGCGTATTGTAACAGACATATTCTAAGATTGTTTTTCTTCCCTCTTTTCTCGTCCAGTAACTTGCAGTTACATGTTTGCATTTAATTCAGACATTACAATTCAGGAGACGAAAGAGAAGCAAAACGTTATAAAATTCCACCCACGACGAATTTTATATACATATGTTCTCGCCTAGTAAACGTGTAAGACAAATTTTATCGTCCAGACTGCCTGCGAAAATGTTCATAGCTGTAAATAAAAACCATAACCAAATGAGTAAGAGTGTTTTTCAGATTGTTTGAGTGAGTTTCTCTGTATGAAACACGCTGTAAAAAGACCTTCCACGAAGCCATCACCTACACATTTTGTACATAAAATTAAGTAACTTTCTGCAAAAATAATTGCTTGAAAAAATATTTTATTTTTGGCGTAGAAATTCGTTGCTTATAGTAGTGCGCAATGTAACGCACGCAAAACATTGTGATTAATGATGCATGCAGCAGCCCAGCGATCGTGGGAGTATTTAAATTTAAGTAATAACATTTGAACTTGTTTTCATAAAAAATACAATTTGGATCTTTGAATACTCCGTAACTAGAAAGTGCGCAAAAAGCGATAAGGCCCCCATTTTATATTTTTTAGTGTTTGTTTAATTTTTTTGTTATGTATTTTGTGGTGTATAATAAAGTAAAAAGGGTGACTAGTAATTAGTAACCGATACTTAAATACGTGATTTTACACTTCATTATGAACAACTAGGTATTATTATGGGATCAAATCTGAAATCGCGAAAATAAAACTGCTGTTCCCTACATTTATGTTCTCATAACTCGTCAAAATGGAGAGGAAAGTAGACTTATTTTTTGCGATTTTAGCTTTGGTTTAGTTGTCAGTCACCCTATATAAGTACATATAAATAAATAATTCCCCAGGTATGGTACAGTACAAAAAAAAAATATCATAATAACAGGAAGTACAAGTGTCTCTCGGCATCGTTATACAACCGTTATATACTGGGACAAATCAATTGTTTGTTTTCCCGTGTTTTTTTCTAATGTATTCCTATAGATAATCTTCTTGCCCTCGTCTTCTATTACTTGGGGTCGGCGCATCACGTTTTTTTTCGCACTCATTGTCACTCTGTCCTTTGATCCCTTTTTGTTTTATATCATAGCATCCCTCACGCAATGCATCCATCTTCGTCTCTCTACCACTCCCTATCAATAAACGTTTATATTCTTCACTCTTTTAGTTACACGCTTGTCATTATTACATAGGTACCCATAACAAGACAAACGATTCCCTTTGAACTGTTACGCACCTGACACCACTTTCTCCTCAAACTTCCTCTAATATAGCCACTCATTTAATACTACAAAAACAATCCTAATTGAACTGATGGCTATAGGACCATACATTCCATGATTAAATTCCAACTACGTGTAATAGAAACTATGTTTTTAGAAATTTCAAAATTATTTAGAAACGCTTTATAACGGTATTTTAGAATTCTGGAAAACAGTCATGTTTTCTGAATAGAACGAGGAAAAATGTGAACATTTTATACGCGGAAATAGAACGTAATTCTGTTTTAGACATTGTTCTGATTTAGGTAACTTTAACAACAATGTATTCAATTTGTAATGATTAGATTACATAAACCTTATTTTTTATGCTCAATGTTTTAATTAAGACTTGTGTGAGCCTTCTTTGCTTCTCATCTTCTTAGCGTATCGATGGCTAAAAGTTCAAACATGTTTGGCCCAAAATTCAGCTCTGTGAACTCCGCTCACGGATGCATGTAAAGTCATTAGGTGCACAAGGTCATATTTTATAATATGTATCTTTACCTAAATTTTAATTTAATTTTTTAATGATTATTATACTACTAATTACTGCACGTACTGCTGCTAAAATTCCCAGTAAATACTCTTAACTCTATTTACACTCTCTCTTTTTTGTGGGCAGCGTTGTGGGTTATTAATACCAAAATATGATTGTGTTAACTTGTTGTAATTTTGAGTAATGTTTTCTGTTAGTTTTAATAAAAATAAAATAATGACGCTGACGTTTGCTGCTAAATCCATTTTTTCTACATGCACCTTTTTTAAATTCTGTTTTTCTTAAACAACCCTTTCATTCGTTACACAATAATTCTTCTACAACAAAGAAAATACAAAAGTTTGTATAGTCGTCTGATTGATATAGTTGAACTCCGTTTGACAGTTGTTACGGGTCGTCAGAAGCTCAAAAGTCTGACTACCAGTCTTACCAAGGGGTATCGTAATACCCAACAACTGGGTTGTGAAGGTCAGATCGGCACTCACTCCATTGAAATGAAATGAAATGAAATTGTTTATTCTGTAAATAGGATATGAGAATCACTATTACACGTCATATTAAAAAAAAAATAAGCTAGATGGAGTCGACATTTCCTATCTGACTACCCCTGAGCGAAACAAACTCAAGGGTCAAAGTCTCTTTTAAAGTCCAGACATAATCTTGGTCAGATCATGTGAGGACCATGTAGATCCATGTCTGAAATGGTATTTTGAGGAAAAAACACACAAATTTGAGTGGACCTGTCCAGTCAGTGCAAGCATTTAGCAGTAATCGTGTAGCTCAACTCAAAACTTAAGGAGCTCAACGACTCGACGAACAATACCAAGGAAAGGACATTTGGTTTGGCCGCATAAAGTACTCAAAATGCCAGACCATCATTGAAACTAAAAGAAAAAAAACAACAAGAAATAAATAAAAATGACCCACATAGTGCTCACATTCACAATAATTAAAGTAATATAATACTTTTCAGGGTACATAAATATTCACGTAATTTTGTTTATAATATTCTTATTTTTTTTTTAATACGGTTATTCTGCTGCATCCGGTCAGACCGGAAGCCGACTCCAACTCTAATTGGGAAAAAGCTAGGCACGATTGAACTCCGTTCAACGGTCACAATAAGGCTTTAATCCTACTATTATTGGGCCGTGTTAGCCGTGATTGCTCTGTCGGAACCCTCGGATTTGAGGGTAAAGCCCCATTTAGACGGTGCAAGTATATTGCCTGTGGCATACCCTAAAATTTAACCAAGAATCGACTGGCACCGTCTTAACAACACGTATAAGTGTTACACGATATAAGATATAGTTGCCTTTCAAAACTGTTATAGGTGTAAACAGCACGGTTCACTAATGTTTCACCAAAACACGTTGACAAATTTCAGTTCACAACCAACGTTTCATATACTATTTATTTCACAAACAACTTATTACGCAAATGTTGTAATTTATAAACACTCGCTTTACAAACATTTATATGGCAAATGCGTCTCTGTACAAATGTTTCGCATGATATTTTAATAACTATATATATCATTTATACATTTTTCATTTAATATTTAGATTATTTTAGAAAAATCACGTTTAAAAACTAATTTTATAATAAATTTTCTAAACCAGTCACAAAATGGTAATTACAATATTGTTTTGCATAATTTCATTGAATTACCTACCTAAAACAATTATTGCACTGACATTCAAAGCAGACGTGAATCATTCTGTTAACAACGCTTACAGTATTTTATATAGTGTCAAATAACTTACGGGCAAGTACTGAAGTTCTTGAAACCTACAAAAGTATTTTTTTCTATATATTCTAGTCGATTTTGGCCTAATCTAACTACACACATCAAAGTGTCTAGAGATCAAGCACGTTTTTGCTAGTTACAAGAAATAGGTAGGTTTAAAGATATTTATTTTTATAAGAACTTATGAATAACAGTTCACTTATAATGAGATACTAAGTACTTCATAATGGTGACGAAAAAATCTGGTTTTTTAATTATATTTTTGTAACTCCAATGGATTCTTTTTTAGTAAATTTCGTAATTTTTAAAAAGGGAATAAATAATATATTTTTTATATTAGCACAATTCGTTTTTGTCATTTTTGTTGGTTTATTAATTAAAATTACCGTTTTGCTTATTTAATGAGTTTCATTTTCAAGATTTTTTTAGGAAAAATCGCTCTGTCCTTCGCTCCTTTTTGTTTGATATCATAATTATCATCCCTCCCACAACCCATCCATCTTCGTCTTCCTATCACTCTCCATCTATCAACATTTATATTTAACACCCTTTTAGTTCCCCATACCAATCCAAACGATTTATTTTTAACTTTTCTGCCACTGGTGCACTTTCGAACTTCCCCTTAGATAGTCAACAACATAAGTCCTCAGTTTCCAGTATTACGGCTGACAAATGCATTAGCAGCTTTATCCAATCAGGATTCCATTAATCGTAATGTCACTATTTGCATAATATTAAATTAGTTAATATTCAATTCCGAACACAATTTACATAATTAATGAGGATACATTACAAATTTAATCCTGGTCGATTAAGTAAACAGCATTCGTATAAATGTTGGTATCTGATAATATTGTTTTCAAATAGATTTGGTTTCGCTGCTAGAGACGGCACTGTTAACAGATTGCTGATCTTTGCGTTATGCTCGTGAACGGGTGCTGCTTGTGGTGACTAGTCGTTTTCCGACCATGGCTTTGTTATTATTGTTAGTAATTAACTGTTTATTTATATTACTTCAATGGTGCTAGTTTATCATTAATTTGTGACTTCGAGTTACAGCTATAGCTTTATGCGAGCAGGCACTGCCTTTATACATAATCAGCCTATAATGTTCCCACAGCTGGGACACAGGCCTCCTCTCTGTGAGAGGGAGTGGGCCGTAATCCACCACACGGGCCCAGTGCGGGTTGGTAGATGTTACATGTCTTCGAATTTTTGGTTCTAGGACATGTCGGTTTCCTCACGATGTTTTCCTTCACCGTTTTGAGAGCAGTGGTGATGAAATAATTTACACAAAGTAAAGCGCCTGTCTGGGTTCGAAACTATTGCCGGGATCGCGGGAAAGTCCGAAAGGGATACCGAGGCCCCTGGTAACACAGGCAACGGAAGGAATACGGGTGGGTTTTAGTCAGTAAGACTCTGACACACCCTCCCACTCGGCCCAGAGCGGAAGAAGTTATTTGATAATATCCCACCCAAAAAAAAAGTGTTTGAACCTAAATTATTCAATCACCACTGCTTTCAAAACGGCGAAGGAAAACATCGTGAGGAAACTGGTATGTCCTAGAATCAAAGATTCGAAGACCACTGACATTTACCAACCCGCACTGGGCAACATTTATTTATTTATTTATTTATTTATTAACACCAATAAGTACAACATCTCCCAAGACAAACAACAGTCACACAAAAAAATAAAATGCAATAAAAATTTAAATCTCAAATATTTACGCCTTTTTCAATGCACCTTTGTGTCCTGATACAAATTTCGGCAGGCCATCGAAAACATCTTCCGTCGGCATATTATTAACAATACGTGAGGCCCTTGACAAAGGGGCAAACTTTAATAAATTTGTCCTAGCCCATGGCACCTCTAACAAGCCGGGGCGGCGGCGCTCCCCCACATACCCGTCCGGGACATGCAGCCGCAACGCCTCCAGCACTTCTGGGTGCTGTGTGCACCAGCCCGCGCAGCACCCTCGCCACGTACTTTACTATAGTGTATTCACGGAGACGAGTTAGTATAGCGCCTTCTCTATCGCACATTATCATACAAATGACAAAGACAAAAAATACTTTTGTACCAATACTTATTACCATTAACAATACCTTAGAAATGTAAATGTGCGTTCACACTGCGCTTCTTAAAAGTTCGCTTAGTTTATTCCTGCGGCTTCGTCTGTCGAATAAATTGAGAGACATTTGATAGAATTTTTTATGGGTACCTACTTTTTTATATACGAGTATCTGATGGATATGAAGGAAAGAAATAAAATCGAGAGTTAATGGATTATTTTTTTTAATTATATTATAATATCTACATATACAAGTTTATAACATATCATCATCATCATCATCACTCTCCGTACTATCACTACTGTTGTCGTTTCCTACATTTATTATGAATCTTTCAGTCATTGCTTCCACATTTCTGTCCATGGCATCCATTTTGGGCTCAACTATTTCTATGACATGCATTTTTTCCATTTCTCTGCGTCAATATTTTGAATTGATTCGTTTAATAAATTTAATAAAGTTTTTAATTCAGCCATTTTGTGTGTTTTCATGTGTGAAGCTACATTTCCTTTAACTTGAGCCCACACTAGCTCAATTGGATTTAATTCGCAATGATACGGCGGCAGTCTCAATACAGTTTTGTTTTGTGATTTTGCCATTTCGTCTATAATGCAAGCGTCGTATCGCTGTCTAAGATTTTTAACGATGTTTAATAATTCACGTTTCAACATTTCAGCATTACAGCTAATATTTTTTTTGCGTAACCAATTAAATATATCCTGTTTTTTACACTAGGCCGTTGGGATTCGCTCTATTTTCATAGAGTGATAGGAAGCGTTATCCATGACTATAACAGAATTATCATCTAGCTTATTTAAAACTTCTCTAAACCAATTTTCAAATTCTTCGGCATTCATCTCTTTGTGATAATCGCCTTGTTTCTTCGACTCAAACATATTTAGACCACCTTCGACGAATCCATCCTCACTCCCGATGTGAGTAATAATTAGTCTTTTGCCTTTTCCTGTAACGAGAATATAAAACATGTTATAAAACACGTGTTTCAACAATGAGAATATAACAATAACTTAATGATAATAATAACAATGGATGTAGCACACCTGGGCCAGTTTACTATACAAAAATTGCGAAAAAGTATTTTATTATGATAATGCTCATTTTAAAAAATACACACCTGAAGGTGTTTTCAAGCCGGTCGTTAGTCCATTAATAAAAGTGTCTCGCCTGCTTTTCATTGTGGTATCGACCCAAGCTTTTGAGGTAGTGTGACCTTCATTCACCCAAGTTTCATCTAAATAGTAGATTTTTTGATGATTATTTCGTGCATTTTTGATAGCTCGCAGATAATTTCTTCTCCAAAAGAATATGTCGTCGCAATCCAGCAATAAGCTATTTTTGCTTCTCTCAAACGAATTTTTTTCAATATTTTATGTAGCGTCGTTCTCTTTATAATGCCCAAAGTGCCATCATCACCGATTTTCTTTAAAATCTTATCTAGAGTAGGTATTTCATTCTGCGCGAAGAAATTGTGGACTATATTTCTGATGGCACATTTTGTAAAGTTATCAATCGTATCAACAATTGACAAACCTGACTCCGAAGAAATTGCATCAATTTCTTCGGAAATTTTAGCTCACCACTATCATTCTTCTCTTTTACAATTCTATGAACAGAAACCCAGTGAACACCTAAAGAAGATGCAACAGCTTTCAGAATGTCACCCTTGGAGGCCGAAGAGTCTGCATTTCTCATTGCGTGGTACATATTTAAAATCATAGTCTTCTCAGTAGACAAAAAAGCCCGCCGTTTTCTTTTCTCAGCAGGCTGTTCGATATCCGCCATTATCGCACTATTTCAGTTCACAATGAAAAGTCCTTTTCACAAGCCGCCAAGTCGTCAAGAAAGCAATCAATCATAAAATCCAATACACCAGCCGGTTCACAAGTTGAGCATACAGTCACAAGTAAGATTACGTCTGCACAGTACGGGAAGTATGAGTAGACTAAAAAGTACTCGCACTGTGTACACCGCCTTAGCGTTTATCACTGACCAATCGCAGTTAAAAAATTGTGTGAGTGAGATAGTGCTCTACTAACTCGTCTCCGTGAATACACAATAACGCGATGTCCCTCCTAACCGCCAGCCTGGTGTACCCGACCATGCCCAACACAAACAGACTCGGATACATCAACGGGTAGAATGGGTAAACCCCATATTGTTTTAAATATAAGTACCGCGTGAATTTATTTTGTAAATTCACGCGATCCAAATTTCTAAAGGATTTGTCTCACAAATCCATAATATGATTGCAAAACGTCAACTCAGCTACCATATGAACCCCAAGGTCACGCATATGCGTGACTCGCGGTATCACTGTGCCGTCCATCTTATACTGATTCTGCAGCGGGCCGCACGCGCGACTGTACGTCATCACGCAACATTTGGTCACATTGAAGACCAGTTTGTTTTCCTGGCTCCACTGCACCACTTTATCGAGATCCCGCTGAAGTCGCTCACAGTCTGAGTCGCTCGCTACCTTGCTACCGAGATAAATACTTTAAGATCATCTGCAAATAGCAAACACCTCGCAGTGTTCACGACCCCAGGGAGATCATTAACCATAATTATGAATTCCAATGGACCCAAATTACTGCTTTGGATTACCCCAGAAAACGTATAGAATGGTTTAGATTTGGCGTATTCAACGTACTGCCGGCGCTCACTAAGGTAACTCGCAAACAACTTTAGTAAATGTGGTGTAAATCCTAACGCAGCAAATTTTGTTAGTAAAATGTTATTAAAAATTATTAAAATGTTAATAAATGTTCTACCATATCACAAGCCCTCCGATAGTCAAAGTACGTGACGTCCACGCGTCCACTACTGGTGCCAAATACGACACAAACGACAGCAAGTTACTTACCGTACCCCGGCCGACTCGAAAGCCATGTTAATAACTTAATGTAATCTGCCATTAGTAATATTCAAAAGCTAACTGATAACATTAACTCAAAGCCTGTAGACAGGCATATAAAAAATATGTGTTTGTCACTAAATATATTTTTCTAAAACCTTTGAAAGTGCAAAGTTTTTCGTGCAAGTCCCGGCCAACATCTGGTATCTTCATTAATTTTCTAAGACAGCTTGATTACCATAAATTTAAATGATGCCATTTGTCCAAACACTTATTATGCGTAATATCAAATATAATAAATGTAAACACATAAATTTTATAAAGCCATGGTTATCTTTATACCACTTTTATGGTATAAAAATAAAGCTAAGATAAGTTAAAGTGGGCATTTTATTGGTATATTTAATATAATGGCATCCTTAGTATTACGACGACATACCTACGTTTAACGTTTTACTCAGTAAGAGGATCCATTAGACTTAACAATTTGGAAATTGGTCGTCGTATTTGAAATTATTTATACAACATAAGTATAATAATAATAATAATAATGTTTATTCACGTAAAAATGTACATTAGTTATCAAATAGAGTGCTTAATCTAAACTTATAGTACACAAAAGTATTAGCATTTGGGGCCGAACTAGGCATACCCTGTATTTCAGCCCTCAACGCCGATTCCCCTGAGTTACAAATTAATTATCATAATTATGTCCGTGCAATGATCACATGTATGAATGTACGTATCCTAATTAGAAATAAAAAAATAAAAATTAGAAATTTAAATTTAAGTTAACAATATTTAAACTATAATATTTAAGTAGGTGTGTATGCAGTCCTCTCTTTGTCTGTGATGGAGGTGTGCGTGAATGAGTGTAAGAGGGTGTGTAAGATTGCGGAGCATGACCTTTTGTTATTTTAGTGATAGGTTACTAAGTTTAATTTTAATAATTCAACTATTGTCTTTTAATTTATTTTTAGCTAGGTATCTCAAGCAATTTTTCCGTCTCCTCATATGTGAGTTTCTGTAGGTACTCACTTATAGTAAGTATCTAAGTATGTAAGTATCTAAAAAATATAAGAATTTGTATCAAGTTTTCTACAAGATAACTGTAACTGGAATTAATCTGAAGGTGGTCAAATGGCTCATGAATACAGTTACGCTACGAAGACGCTACAGAGTTCACTACGCAGTTGCTACGAAGTTCATAGACAGTGCTTTAGCTGCTACGCCGTAGCACTGTCGTTACGCAATATCGAGCTACGAGTTTTCTATCTGAAACCTGTATTATTCCGATTATCCAGTCTGATAGATTGTTTTTGAACTTAATAGACACACTTTAGGGTAACTTACACACAACTAAAAGTAACAAACACTAAGTAGTGTGTTTATAATAGTCTAAATATACTGAAGCAGTATATTGAATAAAGGTCAAATAGTTAAGGCCAAAGTTGAGGTAAATAAAGTTAAATGTTATGAGATTAGGTTTCAGAAATTATATTATTATACAGGTAGAAGTTATTCTTGGTTATTAGTAGACATATTTTATTCGCTAATGTCCCTTAGGACTAGAAACGAAACGTATTACTCAAGGATCGTGTTTAATAAAATGACAAAAAAAAAGTGATCGTTATTAAAGGATTGAAGGGTATAGTGCTGTAGTGTATAGTATTGTATTGTATTGTAAGGGTATAGTATTGTATTGTATTGTATTGTAATCTACTATAAAAAAACATGCTTTAATATTGGCGATGACTCAGTAGTACCGTTACAATGCCTTACCGTCCTTACGGACGGTAACTTATAAGGACATACCACAACCACACCACTTTGCAGCAAAAAAATGTGGGCAAGCAGTGGTTACGTGTGAATAGTATGATCTTCAGCTTCTTGCAGTTGCGTTGTGATAACCACAAACTCAAATCACATGGTCGACGCAACATTGTATTTGCGATGTGGCAGGCCCCTAGCACGCGGTCTCACTGGTGGTTGCGTTGTGGCTGCGTCGTGGTCTTGATGTGGTCGGTATCGCCCACACGGTCAATTTGGACAGCCAAATGTGGACTGTGTGAACTATTCATTTTCATACAAATTAGCGCGAATTATGTGACCCAAAAACGAACGTGTAATGTGAATAAATGAATTTTGAAAATGGGGTCCTTTCAGGGGAAAATTAGAAAAGTAAGTTTTGCCAACAGTACCCTGTGACATATCAAATAAAAAGAACTCGTCATGAGGATTACAAATATATTTTTTATAATTTTAAAATAATTAGTTTCAAAGGTAAGAAAATTAAGAAAATTGTTCCCCCTTATCTTCAAAACTGATGAACAAAACATTAAAAAAAAAATACAGGGAATAGTTCTATACTTATAGATTACAGAAAAACCTATAAAAAGTCTATGGTCTTCAAATAAAATGGTAAATCATTCAATATTGTGCGTACAAACTTACATTTGCAGTTGGAATGAACAAGTTTTTCAACAATAATGTTAAGTTTATTCCTGTGAAATTCATCCCAACTACGGAACCCTTATTGTGCGTGGTCCAACATGCAATTGGCCGGTTTTTATATATAGAAGATCATCATTCAACATCATTTCAGCCGAAAGACGTCCACTGCTGGACATGGGCCTCCTCCAAGCACCGCCACTATGACCGGATCTTTGCTGTGTGTGTTTATAGAAGATGATAATACAGAAATCATTTTTAAGGTTCATAGTAATGAAAAACGGTGAAATATTTTTCCATATTAAGGCGCTGACAAGAGGCAAATGACCAAAATAGGCTTGTCTTAAGAAAAAAAATTGCCAATTCTGTATAGTTTGTGGTAGCAGAAACAATATATGTTAATTTTGAACATATTTCTAAGAACTTGGTTGTTACCAAAATACGATTTGAAAAAAAATCTCGATACAAACTAACGTTAAACTAACCTCTTATCTTGAGCTTCAAACCAAAATATCTGTATTCAATATCAACATACGTTACGTATTTAATTAATAACAAAAACGTCTTATTTGAATGCAGAACTTGGTTGTTTTTTATTTTCGATTACTCAACTCAATTTTGAGTAAATAGATAATTGCTTCATATTTTGCAATAAATTACAAGCGTTATGTCATCGCGCTTATTTCATAGAAAATATGTGGTTTTCACAAACGCTTTTACTCATACCTAAAAATATGAATTAATTAATGATATTCGCATTGGCATTGTGTCGGGAAATGCTACTCGAAAATGTATTCCATATACACGACAGTAACAACAATACTAACGACGATAATTACGACTATTTAAGACGCTGACAACAGCTAAAACGCGGTCACTGTCTGACTGCATAAAAAAGAAAGAGAAGCGCGATTACACAACGCTGGTAATTCACACAACGTTGGTATTGCAAAATATGAAGCAATTATCTATTTACTAAAAATCTATTGATTCGATAAAAAAATTAAAACACTATTACGCTAATATGTTGCTTGTAGAATAATATGACAAAAAATCAGAATGATTGCATTTATATTAGTATGATTTTTAATCGTTAAAATATGTTTTTAGAGGTATCTCCGTGTTTTTTTTCTATCGTTTCAAATTAGTTATATTATGTTTTTGACACACTATCTACCTAGCATATATCCTGAAAAATATCATATATTTTTCTGGTTTTGTTTACTGCAGTGGATCATATACTTTTAGGCATTATAAAACTTACAAAATTTGCGTTTAGGTCCTGTAGTCCCCTTAAGCAAATTGACATTCTACGTCAATTTGCCGTGTCATACAATTGTCAAAGAATGGCAGTTGTGATTTGAATATACGGACAATTTAAATTAACAGTCAATTTACTAAATTATTAATTTCTAAACACCCTACTGAACTAAGCATTTACTTTCCTTATTAACGTCAGACTCCATTCCAAGGTCTTCTCTTGGAGAACGTCAAACAAAAGAAAGTAATCAAAAATGTTTGCTCTCTTTTTATTGCGTCGTTGGATGTTAGAGTTAAACGTATGTAGGTCAACTATTATGCTTTTGATCCCTGACTTTCATAGTTTTATGGAAATTAGTTCAGGTTTGTACCTACTTTTCTTATTCTGATTTCAATTCTTTGTGACATAACACACACAACGCCTGCTAAGCCGAAATCAGACGCTTTACTCGTAAAGGTTAATTTTTGTTTCATACAATGTTGACACGACAAATTTATCCTAATCCTATAAATGGGAAAGTGTCTTAGTTTGTTTATTTGTGTGTTTATTTGATACGCTTTCACGCTAAAACGACTGAACGGATTTGGATGAAATTTGGCACATGGACCTGGATTAGGCCATAGGATAGTATTATCACGATATTTCCATGGGATCGAGACTAATGCCAGTGAAACCGCGGGCGCACCTAGTATGGGAATAAACGTTCATCTGCTCCTGTCATTTCATTTTTCGATCATTCGGTAGGTGAGTGCCGAAATTCAACATCATTGGATCGGGTCAACATAATAACAGCAACAAGATAATCAGCCTATAATGTTTCTACTGCTGGGACACAGGCCTCATCTATATGAGAGGGAGTGCGCCGGGCCCAGTGCGGGTTGGTAGATGTCACGGCTCGGGTCACTAATGAGTATAATTATGCTTTCCTTTTGATTTATTTATGTTCAAACGTTTGTTACACTTCGAGAGAAAGTTGCCGAATGAAAGGCTAAAATGACCAAAAAGTGATACGTCTGATACTGGCTTTAAGCCCGTAGGCACAGGTAAGCATAGAAGGAATCTATATGGGAATTTCGCTATTTCTTATTTCAAGAGGACGTGCTCACTCTTACACGCATAACACATAGGTAACTGTTGTTTTCTGAAAACGGTCGCCCCATATTCAATTTTGAAACTAATTTTGAATTCGCTTGAGTGATCGAATGCAACCAGTCATTTTTAGGGTTCCGTACCCAAAGGGTAAAACGGGACCCTATTACTAAGACTCCGCTGTCCGTCTGTCTGTCTGTCTGTCTGTCTGTCTGTCCGCCTGTCACCAGGCTATATCTCATGAACCGTGATAGTAAGACAGTTGAAATTTTCACAGATGATGTATTTCTATTGCCGCTATAACAACAAATACTAAAAAACAGAATACAATAAATATTTAAGGGGGAGCCCCCTTGCCCCCGAGTCGGACTCGCACACGAAGGTTTCGGTACCAATATCTATAAAAACGGCAAAAAAATCATGTCTGTTGTATGGGAGCCCCCTTAAGTATTTATTTTACTCCATGGGGGGACGGACAGCACAAAGCTGATTTTTAGTGATCAAATTTACGCTTTTAACGTCCACGCACTTTTTACATCGTTCTCACATAAAATTATAAATTAAACATTAATGATGTAACTAATATTTTCTAACAATATAATTTAAAAGAGAGTCCATGGAGTTTCTTGCCCGTTCTTCTCCATAGGAACGCTTTGGAATGGGCAACTAGCTTAATCTTTCTGAATGCCTAATATCTTCTTTTTTTGTAACTTTAAATAATATTTTTAATTAAGGTTATCCTGGTTATTTTCATTCTAGGAGAAGTGATGGCTGGCAGTTGTTTAAGATAACATTTGTAAGATAAATGGCTTGTGAGTAGTTAATACTTACTTACTTATTTATGTAGCCTTGGTACACGCACGCTTCGTACTTATGGATCAGACTAGAGACAGTCATACCTTTAAATTAAATAAAAATCACCTTAATCTGATATGTGGTTGTCGAGTTAGAGCTGACAGATAGATAGAAATGTTGTTTAATATAATAAGTGGATAGCTTCATCTTTCTGACTGACCGATTCCTTTGACGATTCAAAAGTGCAAATGATTTAATTGAAATAAATGCTTTAGTTTGAGTTTACCATGTAAGTTAATATCTAGGTAATTATAAAAGGATTATCTTATCTAAACGGCTCCTCTGCATTAATACGCCAATGTAATTTAACGGTTTGATAGTTAGTTGGCAGTTTAAGAGAATGTCGTACACCTACGGAACAATTATATACAAGATCCAAGTCATCATGGATGGCATAATAGCATACTCAGTACCTGGGTGGTGGAGGTCAGATAGGCAGTTGCTCCATGTAAACTAATGGTATTCAGCTGCATTCGGTTACACTGGAAGCCGACCCCAACAAGGTCCGGCCCTGGTTCAGGCCATGGTATGGAGCGAGAGGGCATGGGCAGCCATCACCTCCTTCTGCGAAGCAGTAATGCTCGCGAAGGAGGAGGCGGGACGGTTGAGGGAAAGGCAAATTTCGCACCCTCTCGCCCCTAGCCGCCGCAGGAGACGCTCTGGGCGTCGGGAATCCCGGGTGGATTTCTGGCCACCGTAGGCGCGGGCTTGTGGACGGTGAGCAATGGGTAGCTCATCGTTCGGTAAGGACCAGGCCCGGGTCGACGTTGTGTTCCACGCGCGCCTCAAAGAGATGTCGTCAGCACAAGTGTATGCCTGCCGGGGTCGCGGGAAGCTAGAAAAGACAAAAGGCTTACCGAGGCCCCTGGCAACACAGGCAACTAATTTCCCACCCAAAAAAAAAAGCAAATGAAATGTAGTTGCGAAATTCTGTGAATGTGAATTCATCGCTTCGTACTTCATACGTTTATCACTTAAATTATTTAAGTATACTTGTAAAAATCAAACGTTATCTACGAGTAAACGCACGCTAGGAGACGTCCTAAGGACCACGTACTTAATAATTTATTATCAACTATCGTCGTATTAGAAAATAGCATTAGAATTAACAATTGATATGCTAAGACTCAAGAATTCGCATGCTCAAGAAGTTTATATGAAATAGATTTAATTACTATTACTAGTGTACACCACATAATGCTCACCTACAATACCAGCAGACTTAGCATGACGCTGTGTCTATTTTTCGTAGAAATAGAAAACGTCATGTATTGCTAGTGCATACCCATCCCACAGGAAAGGCTGAAGTGGACCATAATCCTGTGATTACACCGCGCACCGGACGAACTCTAGTGCTCTGTGTGCTAGTTCGTCCGATGCGCAAAGGGCTAAATTATCCGCGGATTACGAACACTTCAGGACGGTTCCTGGCAAACGTATTGTCAGTCACCGACTATTAGTCCGCTGCCGCGAGAAATCGCGGCACAGCGGACGGAGCTCCGGCGGGATCTCATGGCGTCATGGAAAGTACGGTTGTCGCAACCCAGTGCTGGGCACGCCACGATTGCGGCGATAAGTCCCCTCTTTGAGGAGTGGCTGGAGAGGCGCCACGGCGTCCTCACCTTCCGCCTGACGCAGGTCCTCACCGGACACGGCAGCTTCGGGAGGTTCCTGTGTCGGATAAGGCGGGAGGAAACGTCCGGGTGTCACCACTGTGTGGATCGCCCGGAGGACACGGTGGAGCATACGGTGGAGGTCTGCCCGGCTTGGGCAGAGCACCGCCGTGTCCTCGTGGAGGCGATCGGCGGCAGAGACCTCTCGCGTCCGGCCCTGGTTCAGGCCACGGTACGGAGCGAGAGGGCATGGGCAGCCGTCACCTCATTCTGCGAAGCAGTCATGCTCGCGAAGGAGGAGGCGGGACGGTTGAGGGAAAGGCAAGTTTCGCGCCCTCTCGCCCCTAGCCGCCGCAGGAGACGCCCAGGGCGTCGGGAATCCCGGGCGGGTTTCCGGCCACCGTAGGCGCGGGCTTTCGGACGGTGAGCAATGGGTAGCTCACCATCCGGTAAGGACCAGGCCCGGGTCGACGGCGCGTCGTATTCCACGCGCGCCTTAAAGAGATGTCGTCAGCACATATAGTAGGGGTCCACTAGGGCCGAAGCCTGCTGGGGTCGCGGGAAGGTACTTATGGGTCACCGAGGCCCACACAACACAGGCAACAGGAAGGAATACGGGTGGGTTTTAGTCAGTAAGAGTCTGACACACCCTCCCGCTCCGCCCGGAGCGGGAGAAGTTATTTGATGATTTCCCACACTCAAAAAAAAAAAGAGTCACCGACTATGAGCGTAAAGGTAAAGTTGATTGAAAAATGCCAACTGACTGCTATTTGTGACCGGTTGCTATGAGCAAGCGTAAAATTTGGGCTGAACCTAAAGACGCTCCCTCAACAGAAGCAGTCGCTTGTAATGTAACCTTTGGCCACGACCTAGGCGTGTTACTTTTACCACTTAACTATATGTATAAAGTTATCCTGCTGGTTTCAATTATCTTTTTACACTACCTAGCAGTTGACAGCCTTCGCAGTCTACTTGCAAAGCCGTAACTATAATCAGCCTCAGCCTAAAGTGTTCCACTGCTGGGAAACAGGACTGCTCTCTGTAAGAGGGAGTGGGCCGTAATCCACCACGCGGGCCCAGTGCGGGTTGATAGATGTCACATGTCTTCGAATTTTTGGTTCTTGGACATGCCACCGGTTTCCTCACGATGTTTTCCTTTACCGTTTTTGAGAGTAGTGGTGATGAAATAATTTACGCAAAGATAAGCGTCTGTCAGGGTTCAGACCTACGACTTACAACTCGTAAGTCACGGCCGTTACCACTGGGCCATCACTGCTCTGCCCTAACCGTTACAGTAGAATCTTGGGTTGTTACATTACAGGCGAATACTCCAGGTGAGGGAGCGCCTTAATGTTATTTTCTGCTTTCCACGCGAGCAAAGCTAGCTTAAAGCTTAAACACAAATTTACTTCCAAACAAGGCCTCATTTGTAGTCGCTTCAGAATATTATCTTATATTTTAGGATTATAGGCTCCAGAGTTAGGAATTCAATTTGTGTTTCTAATTACTGGGGTTCTTGCGACATCAACGTCATATACAGGGTGGTTATAATAACCTACAAAAGCCACTATGACTTGATTAAATGTCTGAGTCTGATGCAAATAGAATTCGATATTTGTATGCTTAGCATCTTAACATTTCCCTTGGAGGGGGGAAAGCCGGTTCACGACATATTATAATCTGTGGCACTTTAGTTCGTTTTTTAATCCCAGAGACTAATTTGTCATTTCAAATGATTGTTGTTCGTTTTTTCAATTTGGAGTTTGACATTTGCATGTGCCAATTTAGTCTCTGATATTAAAAAACAGACTTTAGAGACTTGCATATTTATCTTGTTGGGTATAAATAAAAACTAAATAAATGAAACTATTGGGTTGATCATTACACTTGAGGCTTGGAAGAACACCAAAAACCCGGCGCAGCCCACCTGTAGTGTGCGGTAGTTCATACAAAATGGATAAAGTGATATAGGAGGATTTTTCAAAGTGTTGCGTCACTTCGTTGTCCTAAAATCCAAACCCAAATGAAACTACCCAAATTAAATTATAGTAAGTGTGCACCAGCCTTTCTCACCACCACCACTTATTCACCTTTTTCAGTGAATACTCGTAGTTAGTTAGTTAATTGAGTATTCGTTGTTATTTGGCGTTTATGTTGGAAAATAATAAACAAAATTTATAAATAAACTAAAAAAAATATTTTTTTATAATAAACAAATATATGTCAGTACACAAAGTCTGTAGATAAGTGCGCCATTTATTAGGTTTTTACTTTTTCATCGTTTGCATAGATTAGTCTGCTTTCATTTAATAGAATTCAGACTTTTTTTAATTGCTGTGAAAAACAGCGGTCATTTTGAATCTTGGAATCCTTCATATCGTCCATGTTTGGAAAAATTGCTAACTGCAGGTAATAAAAAAAAAAAAAGTAAAACAAAATACAGTTTTCCTCTAATACGTTTTTTACTTAACGTCAAACCAGTATTTCCACGAAGACGATCAAAAGTGCCTTTATGTGCTTATTTAAAATAAATCATTTGACTATTTTTTTTTATGGGGGTTGAAAGGTAAGTTAATTACATCCTCAAAGGAGTTTTATTTTTAAGTGTTTTGTTATTTTGTGATAGTTTTCCAGGGACATACAACCTGTATATTGCAAGCTTTAACAAAATTACAATGTCACCCGTGACCAATCGACCCCAAGATGCGATAAGTCTTCTCCATTGGGTCCCAAGATTCGTAACATTGGAGTGACCCTTACTTTTTTTTTTTTGGATGGGAAATCATCAAATAACTTCACCCTCTCTGGGCGGAGCGGGAGGGCGTGTCAGACTCTTACTGACTAAAACCCACACGTATTCCTTCCTGTTGCCTGTGTTGCCAGGGGCCTCGGTGACCCTTTAGTACCTTCCTGCGACCTCGGGAGTGACCCTTACTTCAAGTTAGAACATCTGTTAGAGTGTTACTACAAAATTCAAATTAAAGACAGTACACAGTAACTTCATGCCTGCAACCAGATTTTGCCAGTTTCACTATAAGGGCCAGTATATTTAATGTAACATCTTGCATACAATGTGTGTATACCTACTCATGTTTTGGACAAATAAATGATCTTATCTCTCTTATCTCTCACTCTTAAGCAAGGAAGATCTTAATGCCAAATATTAATGAAAATTGAAAAAAATTAACTCCCACAGCAAAAAATCAAATAAACAACTCTCTGATTGCCTCGTTCGTCTAGTGGTCGCAAGCGCTACTGCTAAGGCCCCTCGCCCACGGCGACTTTTTGTAGCAATGCAGTAGTGATGCTGTCGCGCGTCCGCATCGATACAGTCGCGAAGTGGTCGCTAGCTGTGTGCCCTAGCCCACGGGCCTAGATTCAGTCGCGATGCAAACGCGATACTGTCGCGCTTCTGTCGCGATGCAAACGCGATTCAGTAATGGCACAAAAATACCTGCGATCGCTACAGTTGCAAGATGGACTCCGTTGAGGCAACATTAGTCACGTTGTATTGTCGTTGCAGTAGCGCGTTAGTAGCGCGTTGGCATCGCTTCTGTAGCGCGTTAGTAGCGCGTTAGCATCACTTCTGTAGCGCGTTAGTAGCGCGTTAGCATCGCTTCTGTAGCGCGTTAGTAGCGCGTTGGCATCGCTTCTGTAGCGCGTTAGTAGCGCGTTGGCATCGCTTCTGTAGTGCGTTGCAAATGCGACTAACACGCGTTAGTAGTGATGCTGATGCGCGTTTACGAAACGCGCGACAGCATCGCTACAAAAAGTCGCCGTGGGCGAGAGCCCTAAGCATGGGTCCTGAGTTTGATCCCCAGGTCGTGGAAGTGTTATTGGGTTTTCCATCAAGAATTTCTCAGTAGCAGCCCGGAGTCTGGAATTGTGCCCAGTTAATGGCAATAAGCTCGCCCCCTATTACACGGGACTTAAACATAACTGGCGAAGTGTGGGTGTACAATAGGCCAATCTCTGCCTAACGCTTCGGGGGTTACGGGCGTGATGTTATGTTATAAAAAGCCGTGTGACCAAAAGATCAACGAAAAAAAAAACATTTTCGATATTATAAAATAAAGTCACAATGGATTTTGATGTGGTTCACCCTAATTTAGATAATTTATTCGGGGTGGAGCAGAAAGGACAACTTTTTTGTATTTTATCATCACTCTATTGTTAATCGGTGACCCTGTAAATAAACATCGTTGATGCAGATGAAGATCCTGCGATGTCAGATGACATCGCTTCGTTACATTTACTTTTATCGTGCTTCACCTGAAATCTTCAGGTGAAGCACGATAAAAGTAAATAAACTTCAATCTAACGAAGGTGATTTTCACGTTTATTTTGCATCTACAATTTCTTTGTGCTTTTAAAATTTTTGGCATCTTTTCGTTTAAGAACGTGAGAACTGCTATACCATTGGAAGATTTTAATTAACTAATTAATTAATTTGTTAATTAATTTATTTATGTATTTTAAAAAAATATTTTAAATAGAACGGCCGAAGTCAATTACACTATTTAAACATATAATTTATTTAACACAGTCATGCATTCCTCGCACCTCGATATGAAAGAACTCGCTATTTCCATCATGAAAACTTTACGCACGAAAGTTTGTTTGACATCAAAACAAAACTATCGTGAACAACGTCCAATTATTTTTTTCTAAATAATGAAGATACTCAAATAACCTGAATAGGTAGGTATTCAGGTTATGTAAAACAGTTACCAAACCACCAGTAACGTGATTTAGATGATGAGTTAGATGTTTTTTCTTTAGGAGACAATTTTCAGCACTTTGAGAAATTCCCTTGCCATACTCGAGCAGTAAAAAGGCGTTTCAACAGGGGCTTTGTTGTCTGTTTAAAGATCAGAAGTAAGAGATGGGTTCTTAAGAACTAGGTTGGAAATCATACAAGACTTGTAAACACTTCTCTAAAAACTGTGAGGCAGTAGATAATATTTTAAAAAACATAAATTCCTGGGCTCGCGAGCTTGATTACGGTGCACTTGCAGCGTCCTAGTAGTAGGAATATACATATACGAGGAGGCTGATTAACTGTAGCTTCGCTACTGTCCTTTATATTGACGTAATTCTTATATTTTTATCCTTTAACAGCCTTATTTATAAAAATCTCGCTAATCACTGATTAGTCACTGTTTAGCTTAGCAATTGATTAGCTCTTAATCAATCGTTAACTTTTCTTTATTTATAAACGCTAGTTAGCAGGTGACTAGCAGCGAAACAAAATAGACGTGAAACTATGCGTTCAACGCAGGTTATAACCAGAATAGTCAACTAAAAACCCCAATTTTAAGAAAAAAGTTGTCAAACCACGATTTTTGCATCTGTGATGATTTTGACAGATGCGAGTTTTCAGAGGCAAACTTGAATTTAATTTCGAAATTATATTTATCTATCGTGTTGGATTGTATTCGATATGGAAGAATCAAAAACAATACGGAACGCTAATTGGAGTGAGCAAGAAAAGGTATGTATCTCTAAATTTAACTATTACTAATGTAAATTGACCAAATTAATTAATAAATTTGTCCTAATAATAAACTAACATTTTCTTCCTAATCTTAGGTAACACAAAAATGCTCTTTTTAGAAAGTACTGCGAATGCTAGTGCTCGAGCGGGCGGATATAATTGAAAATAAAGATGCTACGACGAATACGAATGCCGCCAAAAAGCTTGCTTGGGAGGAGGTGTTGTTGTGGTACGGCACGCTCGCTGTTTTTGTTTGGTTTAGGATTCTGTTTGATGTTGATTCATTTGAGTGTAGTTACCTATGTCATATCTATGTAATCATTTCAGTTTTAACGCAGTCAGCGCTAACAAACGCAGTACGATGCAACTCCTCAATCAATGGAGGAATATGAAAAATAAGGCTAAAAAGTCTGAGTTTGCCTACAGGAAAGCCAAGACGATGACTGGTGGAGGACCGCCCCCAGCAAGCCCGCCTGCCGAAGACCGTGAACTCATTGGCGCAATTCCCAATGAGTTCGCAGTAGATAGCAATGCTTATGACGCTGACTCCATTTATGCCAAACAGGTAAATATTCTGATACCTATGTGTCCATCTAATAGACTCCATTTGCTGGCGGTAGCTGCAAAATTTGATGGTTGGTATTCTGTTCTGTTCTGTTCTGTTCAACAATCGATAGGATTCCCTGGTGAACTAGATTTTTCTTTATAAAGTTTGTTAATTGTAATAGCTAGTTGGCTAATCCAATACTATTACAATTTCTACAGTATTCTGCTCTTACAAAATGTTGAACTGTGATTTCGCGTTCTGCATGCCTAGTGGATGCGTATTGGGCAATTACCCATTTATTTAAATACTGTCGGCGCTTTAATGAAAATATTAATACATTTTTAGTCGAACGATTCACCGAAGACCCACAATTCAAATGAATCTCAAGCTCCTGCTGTGTTGCTATGTATAAACATTGTTAGATCCTTTGTGGATCTTCATTTACTAGTTAATGAACAATTTCTATTAAACCTATTTTATTATATTTTTAGCCTGAGACTTCAGAAAATAAAAATCCTCGCCCTTCGATTAGACTTCGAACAAACAAAAATAAAAAAAGGAAGAAGTAAGTACCGACATTCATACAGTGCTGCGCACGCGTCGCCGCATCAAACTTAAGTCGCGCGGTACACGCGCCGCAGCTACTTCGCTGGCTTCCCGTCGCTAGCGCTCGCTCGTGTGGCTAGTCGGCCCCCGCTACACCTAGGAGGACGAGCACGCTGCGATCGAGTGTGACGATCGCTCCATCTTTTATGTTTCAAATTATTATAAGAACTACATCCCTCGACAAACCCCCTTATAGGTACTACTTGCTATTTTATTATACTTCATTGAAATCTATTCAGCCATTGTGGAATTGGATGGGAACAAACATACTAACCTTCTAAAAATAAAACATTCGCATTTTATTTTTTTTATTCATATTTAATAATAATCTACCTATTTTTTTACAGGAACAATTCTGATTGTTGTCGTGAAAGCCACGAGCATCAGATATTCGTCCTCGCAAAGACTGCGAGGGAGGAGGCCATGAGACAAGAAAAAGAAGCACATGAGTGTAAGATGAAGAATGAAAGAGAGTTGCATGAGAGAAGAATAGAACTTATGAGTTTGGAAGAAGATTATTGGAAAGCGAAAATTATAAAATTAAAATAAGTTTGTTTTTGTTAATTAAATAGTATATAAAAAAAAAAAAAAACAAATAAAAGGAAAGTACTTATATCAAAATAAATTATTTTGTATAAAAGCATTTCTGTTTATTCTTGCCATCTCGTCATCAATTATGACTTCCTCATCTTCTTGATACTGTGCTGTATCTGAAAACAAGAAGGCTTAGTAGTAGTTGCATTTCTGCACTTGATTTTTGCCAATTCCCTTGCTGGTGATAGATCTTAGTGTAGGTAAGTACAGTAAAAGGTTATTCAATTTAGCTAGAATCGTTCATAAATACACACCTTGTTCTTCTTTGAATATAATTGCCAGATTATGCAGCACAGCACAAGCAACAATGACGATCTTGATGGTAGCATATGAACCCCTCATCACCTCCAGCAATATCCGAAACCGTTGCTTCCAAACACCAAAACATCGCTCGACAACGTTACGGGTTTGGATATGCTGTTGGTTATAACGCCGTTCTTCTTCCGTTCTTGGCCTTAGAATAGGCGTTATAAGATGAGGGGTACATGGATATCCGCTATCACCGATGAGCTTCCCCAAAAACTCATTATCTTCGAACCTCCTCTTAATTGAACTTTCTCTGTATATCCTTGCGTCATGTGTACTTCCCCTCCAATGACACACAACGTCGCATATCTTAAGGTCAGCATCACAGATAACCTGTGAATTATTGTATTGATATGAATTAAATAGGAAGCCTAAAAGACAAAAAAGAGGGATGGGTCACACACACAATCATAAATACTATATCCAAGATTAGCAATCGGTTCCTATTTCAATACACATTTATGTTGTTTTACCTATACCTACTCATTTTAATTATTTATCTTTCTTACTTGAGTATTAATGAAGTAATGCCCCTTTCGGTTAACGTGGTATTGACCCACATCTCCACCAACCTTCCTTATTTTAATATGGGTGCCGTCTATTGCACCATTGATCCCCCGAAGGCCGCAAATGGCTTCAAATTTGCGGATTGCGTTGGTTTCTTCGGTCATATTCGACGGCATTTTTATAAATCTGGAACTTTTAGAAGCTAATGCGATGGCCACTTTACGGGCCAAGCGTGACATGGTTGGCTGACTCATGCCGTGTATGTCCGCGCAGTCTTCTTGAATCTAAAAAATAAATATTCTCCGTGAATTCGCACATGCTTAGAACTTGAACAAAATAATAAATACCCTACCTCATGACGACCCCAATATCTGATTACAGCCATTACTTGCAGTTCTACTGGGATACCGCCGCCACGGGTATCCACCTGCAGGTCAGGTCTTACCAAATCTATGATGCGGCACATATTTGCCTTGGTAAAACGGTATCTTTGCCTGAATTCTTCATCCGGTAATTCTAGTAGCGGATTTATACGACGCCTGTAGGTTTTCCTCTGTCTACTCCCCGCTGGCGTTGCAAAATTATTCATGTCTTCTACGTCGTTTTGGAAAACCCGTAGAAGAATGTCGAAATCCATATTTTAAGCACCACTCGATAGAACAAACCTCGAAGCACACAAAAAATCTATTCGAGTCGATCAGCGATTCAAATAAATCCATTTTGCCTCTTAGCAAGCTTTAAACAGGGCACCGATGGTGTTTAATTTTGACAGTCTGTAATCAATTGCTTAGCGACCTCTTAGCGCTAAATAGCGTTTATAAATAAGAATTTTGCTAATAAGTTAGTTAGCAATTGATTAAAAGTTAACAGGCGTTTATAAATAAGACCATAAGTAACTTACCCACAGTTGACAAGAATATGGCCTACTTATTTGGTTTAAAAAAATAAGTTTCATCATGACGGAGAAATCGGTCCATAAAAAAATATATATATAAACATCCGAATTGAGAACCGCCTCCTTTTTTGAAGTCGTTTAAAAAAAAGCTCGGCGCTTTCTCAACTCAAAAATAATACAGTTAAAAACTTTTTGCTCAATAAAATAATAAAATAACAATTTTTGCTGTGACAATCCCAATCATGATCACGCTTCCCGTCGTAAGCGGAAAAACGTTATCTCCTTACTCTAGAGCATTTTACAAGGCCCCATTTATAATAAAGGTTTCCGTTAATTTTATTGAGTTCTAAATTATCCATAATTTTTATTCTTAAGATTATCTAAGACATTTTAAGAAAGTCAAGGTAAAGGGAACAGAAATGTTTATTAATGGTATAAAATTCGATAGGTATATTTTTTTTTGGTTGTCCTATTGCTGGGCAAATATCTCCCCCATATTTTTCCAGTTCTCTTTGGGTTTTGCCTTCTCTGGCCAATTATGCAAAAACGAGTCAAGTAGTCAAGCCAGTGTTTCCTAGGCCTGCCTTGGCGACGACGCCCGTCTTCAGGCACCCACGTTGTGGCGATCCTGGTCCATTTGTACTTATGCATCCAGTAAGTGTAACCTGCCCATTCCCACTTTAGCCTCGCAAAATTTGTTCAGTTGCCTTCATAAATACTACAATAGTACCTTCACTAAACCAATGTTTTGTACGATTCAAAGTAGCTTTTCACTTTTGTTAGAAAAAATTGAAGTATAAAAAATTCAGCGTATTCGGTGAAGTTATAGCATTTCACGCGTGCGGATGAATCATTAAAATTCAAACCTTATTTCGTTATATATAGAAGTCATGTCATGCTAGTAATTGGAAAATCATACGTCAAAAAGAAAAAAATGGTCAATTAAAAACACATACATACATAAACTCACGCCTTCTTCCCATGGGGGTGGTAGGCAGAGTCTACAGAATGCCATCTGCTACGATTCTTACATACTCCTTTTGCTTCATTTACGTTCATACATCAGGTCATACACGCACGCAAGTCGCGAGTACTACGCATCTGACCTTTCTGAAGAACATCACCAATGAGGCACTACATGTCTGAGGGCGTCCCCTCCGGCATTTCCAAATTTTAACTGTATTGCAATGAATATATTAGAACGCAAATGATTAGTCGAATCGAAGTGATTCAAATAATCTTCATGGGTTCTGATAGTGGCTTAAAAACTATCAAACAACTGTTTTGAAAATAAGCCTGTAGGTTATTTTAATAAAAAAAAACATTTTGATTTCCAGTCGGAAAATTCACCGTAATGTCAAGTCCTGTAGTAAATAACACTTTATTAAAAACAAAATCATGTCTCTAAAGCTTGTTTTCACTTACACTTGGCGAATTGTAATGCGTAAACATTAAGTTATTACTTAGTGCAAAAAAACGAGTGAGCCTTACAGCAGCCGCATATGATGTGTAACATCTGACATCTCATCTTGGTAATAAGAAACTTAGCAGCGACAAAAATTAACCTCAGAATTTAAAAAGCTAAATACTGAAATATTTATTTGAATAATTAATTATTAATTACTAGTGGTCGCCCATTGGTCGAAATTAGACCCCCTCTACTTACAAACTATACAGGTTGAAATTGAAAACTTGCGACAAACTGAAATGGGACATTGTATACATCATTATTACCAACTTTTACTAAGGGACCAAAGCTGTAATCCCAAAAAAAAAAATCTGCTTTTCCTACATTTTGATGAGGTATTGCGAACATAAATGTAGGGGACAGCAGTTTTTTTTTTTGGATTGTAGCTTTGGTCCCTTAGTAAAAGTTGTTCATAATGATGAGTACAATCTCCCATTTCGATTTGTCGCATGTTTTCAATGTCACCCTGTATAGTACTTACTAATTCCATGAGTACAATAATTCCATGCTGCATAAAGTGCTAACTTTTTCCATGCTCAAGCTGCCACTTCCTGTCTACACACTTTCGTCCCTTTTCACGAAATCACTCCCTCAAAAAGCGAGAGAGAGATGTTACACATCAAAAACATTTTGGTTGGTAGTTAGAGGGGAGGAAGGGGCGGGTTGCCTAGCAACAGATTTCCAACAATATTGACAGAACAGAACTTGCCATAAAAACTACAGACAAGTGTCAAAAATGTAGATTTTGAAGGGAATTTGTAATTCCCTTTTTTTTTGGGTGGCTAGTCATTAAATAACTTCTTCCGCTCTGGGCGGAGCTAGGGTGTGTCAGACTCTTACCTGACTAAAACCCACGCGTATTCCTTGTTGCCAGGGGCCTTGGTAACCCTTTTGTACCTTCCCGCGACCCCGGCAGGACAAATTCCCTACTGAGAAACGCATGGTGAAACGGATGTTTCGCGTAACCTGCTTACGAGAGACTGCTTATTACTTACTTTGTTTCTTATTTACATTAATGATTTGCCATACCTCATAAAGGATAATCATGATATAGTGTTGTTTGCGGATGACACTTCACTTTTGTTTAAACTTAAACGTCAGCAGCTGGTTACTGACGATGTTAATAGTGCGATCTCAAAAGTAGTTCACTGGTTCAATGTTAATAATTAAAACCAAATGCATTAGTTTACGCTACCTCACGTTAGGCAAGTGAAAACTAATGTGCTGATAAGGGGCGAAGAATTGAACCCTGAAGATAGCACAGTATTCTTGGGCTTAACTTTGGATGCTAAGCTTCAGTGGGGTCCACATATAGATAAATTGTCGAAAAAGCTAAGCTCCGCAGCATACGCTGTTAGAAAAATTCGTAATTTAACTGATATAGAGACAGCCCGTTTAGTGTACTTTAGCTATTTTCATAGTGTAATGTCGTACGGTATTCTGTTGTGGAGAAATGCCGCTGAAATTCAGACTATCTTTGTTTTGCAGAAAAGAGCTGTTCGGTCAATTTATAAATTAATTTCGAGACACTCTCTCAGAGAGAAATTTAAGAAGATTAATGTAATGACTGTGTTTTCTCAGTATATTTTTGAAAATCTTTTATATGCCCATAAAAATATAAAACTATTTAAAAAATACAGTGATGATATCCATAATATAAATACTAGGAACAAACACGAATTTGTTGTACCTACAACAATGCTCAAGAAAATAGGTGGCTCATTCAGATGTCAATGTATACGTTTTTATAATAAACTTCCAAGCCACGTTCAAGATCTAAGCCTTAATAAATTCAAATCATTTATTAAAAGTAAGTTGTGCCAGAAAACCTTTTATACTATTAAAGATTATATTGAGGACAAAAAGGCTTGGGATTAAGCTGCTCCAATTATTGCATACCGAAACTTTTTTTTTATTTATATACCATTTTGACATATTTACTTTGTGGAGTTCAATATACTGTTTGGAACTTAATATTTACTTGTAAAGTATTATATTGTTTTCAATTATTGTGAATGTGAAGCCTATGTGGGTCATTGTTGTTTTTTTTTTTTTTTCTCGTTTAGTATTAATCATGGTCTGGCAGTTTGAGTAATTTATGCGGCCTACCCAAATGTTCTTTCTTTGGTATTGTTCGTCGAATCGTTGAGCTCCTTAAGTTCTGAGTTGAGCTGCACGATTACTGACAAATGCGTGCACTGAATGGACAGGTCCACTCAATCTTTGTGGTTCTTTCCTTAAAAGGACCATTTCAGACACCAATCTACATGGCCTTCACATGATCTGACCAAGATTATGTCTGGATTTTAAAGGAGACTGTGACCTCTGAGTTTGTTTCGGCCTTTCTTCTCAGAGTAGTCAGATAGGAAACGCCGACCTCATCTAGCTTTATTTTAAAAATATGATTGACGTGTAAAAGTGTTTGTACAAACCTACTTACAGAAAATAAATCATTTATCATTATCATTTACGTGAGGCAATATCTAAGTGGGCGTTACTTAACTTGACGTTAGTGAAAACGGGGATATTTTATTTTATTTAGAATATTTAATTATGTGTTTTTGTTATTTTTCCATATACTAGGTGCTTGTTGTATTAAAGCAGCTGTTCCATTAAATCGTCCACCATTACGTGGAACCTTATATTTTTGGAAAAAAAAAACATAGTTTTGTGAAACTTGAGATTAGTAACATATTTCCAGAAGAAAATACTAAAAATAGAATACTATATTGTATTTTCAACAGTACATAGTACAATTAAAAAGAACATTATGAAAAACAAATAAAAACATGCAAAAAAGAAACAAAAAATTATCAAAAAATATTAGATAGAATGGTACAATTTTAAAGGTACAAATTTAAGTAAAACCTTAAATAACGCTGTTGGATACGCAATTTGTTGTTGATATATTAAATTTTATTATCCAAAACATTTCACTAAGCTAATAAAGTTAAACACTAAACGAACAAAAGCCAGGCAATGAAACAAGTTTAATATTTAAGCTTTGAAGTTATATGGGGATGCGTAAAATATTACTAAACCACGATGTCAGCTCACATCCTTCCAACTTATAGCCACAGAACACATATGAACAGAAGGCTGGCTCCAATGAGCGCACGCACGCACACAGATACGCTTCACGTATGCATGTAGATTCAGCGAGCGCAATCGCGTCTGGCATTTATTTGAGACAGTTTGTGTTCTCCATACGTTATACAAGCAATTTACGAAAACATTGATAATTTTGGGACTTTGTCACATTAAACTCGTCCAATGACGCGTCATATTTTAAACGTCACCATTTCAATCGTATAATTTGAGAAGGTTCTAGATAGGTATTGTTAAGGTTTTCGTAAGTCGAGCGTGTTTTTTAAGTCGTGAGTGTGCTGTTTTCGCTCGTTGTATGGAGTTGGCCTTCTGTAATATCTGTTTTGTGCTTTTCCTTTTATGATAGAGAATGTAATTACTCAACTTCCTTTGCTTTGAAAGCTGAGTAATTGCTGTTAAAACGTCGGTGGACGTCCTGACAACAGTTTATAGATATAATCGAAATAGCCTCTTTGCTGTCGTTTGTGAGAACTGTAGGACGAGCTTGAGGTCATATTGATTGTGGCTGAATTTTAATTGACTTTAAAATTATGTAGAGAAGACTGAAATATCGTTGGTTTCTTAAAGTAGTCTGCGATTCTTCAGAACGGTCAGGTGCGTAGTACTCGCAACCGGCGTGCTTGTATGACCGGATGTATGAACGTAAACGAAGCAAAAGGAGTATGTAAGGAGCGTAGCAGGTGGCGTTCTATAGTTTCTGCCTAGCCCCATATATAGTTTAGTTGTAAATTTATTAGTTTAGTTAAACTAAAATCACATTTTTAGCTTTCTCCGGATTCCTTTGACCACTTTGCTCTACTCTTTTAACTATGCAAAGGCTTTTGAACCACTCTAAGAGGTAAACACTTAACATTTTGGTTTTAAGGACGCGTTCTCAAATCCGACAAAACTAACAATTGCCACAAATAGATCACTGCTTTATCTCCAAATAGTAAACAATTTTTGGTTTGAAGTTTTGGTATTTGACATCGTAAAAACGATTTTCCATTACCTCTTCACACAAAATTGCCGATTTGGGGCTTCATTCAGGATAATTTTTCTGCTATTATAAACATAATTTTGTTTCTTAAAAATACCCTAGGTAAGCACATATAATGTTTTCAAAATCATAGACAATATATTCATGAAAATGTTACAAATAATCTCAGAAAAAAATAAAAACGAACCTCTCTATTTCTAATTCTAATTTTTCACATAGTTTGCCCTGAATCTTAACGTGTGGTTTTAAGGGTTATTTTATTTTTTGACTGTCTGGAGTATTGCATTAAAAGTTCTAACGAGAAAACGTCAGTCCGCGCTCGACCGCCGTCGGGGGTGGACACTGTGTCGGTTGTAATAGCATCTCGTGCTCGAAAAGATCGCTATACAAACACAATACAGTTTTTAATACATTACATATTCTGTAAGCGGAGGCAACTTGACATTTTAACTTGTCAAGTTGCCTTTCAAATAATTTTGTTTCTTTTTTTTTTTGCTAAAAGTACGGATTTATATATTCATGTTCGAATATGATTTCAAAATGAAAATCCAAGATGGCGCCGATGATATTTTCTATCCTTTCGTCATTGTGGCATTTTCATGGTTTTCGGGGTCGCCAATAACGATTACCGGGTCAAAATAGAAATCCAAGATAGCGCAGACGAGATTCGCCAGCTTTTCATCACGGGTGTCATTTTCATGGCTGTCGGGGTCGCCAATAACGATTACCGGGTCAAAATCGAAATCCAAGTTGGCGCCGATGAAATTTTCTATCCTTTCGTCATTGGTGTCATTTTCATGGTTTTCGGGGTCGCCAATAACGATTACCGGGTCAAAATAGAAATCCAAGATGGCGCAGACGAGATTTGCCAGCTTTTAATCATGGGTATCATTTTCATGGTTGTCGGGGTCGCCAATAACGATTACCGCGTCAAAAATCGAAATCCAAGACGGCGCAGATGAGATTTGCCAACTTTTCATCATGAGTGTCATTTTCATGGTTTTCGGGGTCACCAATAACGATTACCGGGTCAACATCGAAATCCAAGATGGCGCAAATGAGATTTGCCAACTTTTCATCATGGTTGTAGATCTAGAATTTCCGTTTCTAGGAGCAAGCCCCGACGGGAAATGCAGGCTTGGTATCATAGAAATAAAATGTCCATCTTCGGCATATTGAATGGATCCAGACGACGCAATTTACAAGTAGACCAGTACTTGGGTACCGATCTTTCATTGCCGTACATCGTCATTTTTGCGAAAGAGGATTATTTCCGCAACGATTGAGCCCGGCGTGATTGTGATGTGATGTAGACGTGGAAGAGGATGTGTTACGATTAGTGCGCGCTAACCCTATGCTAAGTATTCGTCTCCTATCGATAAGAGTAGGTATACCAAGAATAAGAGTGGATAATTCTCAAAAAAGAAGGCCTGCATCCTTATAATTTCCGACGTGCACAACATTTGGGAAATGTCGATTACGGTGCGAGATCTGTTTTTTTGTAATTGGATAATTGCACAGCAAAGAGCTAATCTCAATTTTATGAGGAAGATTTTGTGGACAGATGAAGCCACGTTTACAAGGGCGGGTATAACAAATCATCGCAATCTTCATGTGTGGGCCACTGAAAATCCACACGTCATTAGAGAAACAACTTTCCAGACTCAATTTTCCATAAATGTATGGGCTGGAATTATTGACGATAAACTTATTGGCCCTTTCGTGTTACCAAACAGACTAGATCAACACGCATTTTTAGATTTTATAGTCAATACGGTGCCGTTGCTTTTGGAGGAAGTACCGCTGGAAACAAGAAGGCGGATGTATCTGCAATTAGATGGAGCTCCAGCACACTTCGCACAACTAGTTCGTGATTATTTAAATCAAAATTATCCGCGATGGATTGGCAGAGGAGGTCCCATAGCTTGGCCGCCGCGATCTTCCGACCTTACACCCTTAGATTTTTATCTTTGGGGCTACATGAAACAAAAAGTGTATGCCGTGCCCATTGAAAGCCGCGAGCAATTAACGGCTAGGATTTTTGCTGCTGCTGCGGAAATGAAAGAAAACCGTGAAGGATTACGTCGTACAATAAAAAGTGGTGCCATGAGGGCTTTAGTTTGTTTACAGGAGGGTGGGGGCCATTTCGAAAATCTAATTAATTAAAATTCTTGTATTTTTTATTTTTTTAAGTAAAAATCTGGCTATTGCTTGTTTGTTTTTATTTCCATTATCATCCTCCTTATTAGTTTAACCTTTTTGTACTCACTGCTAAGAGCGGGGAAATTTAATTGACTTTCACATTTTCTTTTCCTAAATTTGACTCTTACGGCGTTATTACAAAACAAGAATTACTTTTAGACATGGTTTAATCCATCGAGCCAGTTTTTATAATAAGTACGTTACTATGGTTGAAATACAGTTCTTTATACAAAACTGACTACTTAGTCCGGTACTAATTTGACAGTTTTGCATTAAGAACTTTAATGTAGACGGAATAAAGTTCGAAATTCAAAAATGGCTCAATAGTTTAAACCTGGGTCTGAAGATAATCCTTGTTTTGTAATAAGATGGTTAGAGTTTTAGGGCCACTTGCAGCAAAACGATACAAATCTCGGTTTAATTAAATCTCGATTTAGCTCTAAACTCGACTTAACTTAAAGCTTACTAAGCATGTCTTGCACAGTCACATTTCACATTCGATTTAACTAAACTGAGATTAGGTCAATAACCCATTCGCCATTCATTCTTTGCGTTCTGTTTTCAAATAAAAAATGATGGCAACTCAGTTCTGCGTATAGAGAAAAAAGATTTTGATCTGTCAATAACGTCAATGTAAGTCAGTGTTGGTTGTGTTTGTAGTCTCAGGTTATTTTCTAGTTTTTGTTTAGCGTCAGTCATACATAATATACGAGTTAAAACATAAATTACAATGAAGAGATATAGGGCTAATTATAACTGAAGAAAGCTTACATGTTAAAATCACTTGGAAACTTATGAATAATTTTATCATATAGGAGCTTTGTACTCTGTTTACAGCGGAACCGTTTCAAAAATTCGTCATCTCGTAATGTACTAAATAAATCACTTCTAATGTACACTTTACGAGAGAAAAACGGTGTCTAAATATTGTACGATCTCCTCGTCATCATCAGATAACAAATCATCATGATTAAGCGAAAAGAAATCCATTTTCACAAATAAAAAGAGGAATTTAAAATAACACTGTATTGACGTCTGTCTATAAAATCGAGAAGTAACAACTTTAAACCGACTTACATGCCGGTTTAACTTTGACGTTTATTTAAACCGGGATTTAAGCTAAATCGATGACATGCAAGTCGTTAAATTAAGTTTAAGCCTAAGCCGAGTTTAAATCGAGATTTAAGTAAAAGCTGCAAGTGGCCCTTAGAGTTTTACTTTGGATTTAGTTACAGTTTGGTTTAATAATGATCTGTGAATTTTTAGCTGTTATGTAGTAGATTACAAGTAATGATAAAAAAAGTCGTCCTATGGGGATAATTTATAGACTTACACTACTTTTTTTTTAAATAAATACACAATTTTTTACCAAAAAATGACTTCGATTCCGTCGTTTTTTTCGTAGTCAATATTTTTTAGTAAAAATGTTAATTAACCTATTAAAATAACTCATAAGCTTTTGGAAATAATAAACGGAATCCAAATCGACTCATAAACTTAGGAGATGTGTCAAAAAATAGAAAGCAAATCTACAAACTCTACTTAAAAAAATAAAAATTGAATAACATGAAAAATGTTATAGATAGACCCCCTCTTTTGAAGTTTATTTTCGACATTTTTTCATGAATATTACGGGCGGTCACATGCGCATGGGCGACATTGTATAATATACATTATGGATATCACTGTATTTTTTAAACAAATTAATATTTTTATGTGCGTACAAAAGATTTTCATAAATATACTGAGAAGCTACACTCATTATATTAATCTCTTTAATTTTGTCTCTGAGGGAGTATCTGGGACTTAATTTATAAATTGAACGGATTGCCCTTTTTTGTAAAACAAAAATTGTCTGAATATCGGCGGCATTTCCCCATAACAGAATACCGTACGACATTACGCTATGAAAATAACTAAAGTATACTAAACGGGCTGTGTCTAAATCCGTTAAATCACGAATTTTTCTAGCGGCGTATGCTGCAGAGCTAAGCTTTTTTGAAAATTTATCTAAATGGGGGCCCCATTGAAGCTTGGCATCCAAAGTTATGCCTAAGAACACAGTGGTATCTTCGGGGTGCAACTCTTCACCCTTTATGAGAACACTAGTGTTGACTTGTCTAACATGAGGTATGGTAAACTTAATACATTTGTTTTTTTCTCGTTAAGAAGTAGGTTATTAACATTAAACCAGTTAACTACTTTTTCGAGGGTACTATTTACATTGTCAATAACCAACTGCTGACGTTTGAGTTTAAATAAAAGTGAAGTGTCGTCTGCAAACAGCACTATTTCATGATTATACTTTATGAGGCAAGGCAAGTCATTTATATAAATAAGAAACAAAAATGGGCCAAGAATTGAGCCCTGGGGGAAGGAAGTAAGATCTCATCATAACAAACAAAACAATCCCAAACTCGGCATATCTAATTCTTGTCGTCTAGAAGTTCCAGTAGCAGTCACCGAGGTACACCTTCAGGTGACTCCACCTAGTCCGAAAGTAAGATCTCATCATAACTAACAAAATAAGCCCAAACTCGGTACATCTAGCTCTAGTCATCTAAGAGTTCCAGTAGCAGTCACTGAAGTAGGTATACCTTACTCCATCAAGTCCAAAGCATCAACACAAAAAAAATACAAATATTTACGTAGGTACTAAAAAAACATGAAAACTAATCTAAGAAAAATATTCAAACTTGCTAAAGTATCAAAATCAGTTTAGTTACTCATTATTCCCGCAGTTTACCTTGCGTATGCGTGTGTGTGTGAGCCGTGTCAGTGTAGTGATGAGATTCGATACCTATCTGTTTTGAGAACGCGTCCTTAATATTGCAATAGAAATATTTATGTTTATTGAATTGGGACTATTTGGGCAGAATTTTAAGTACATACCAATTTATGTTACGATATCTACGTGATATTCACAAAATGTTGTGTTTTCATTTTCTAAATTCGATTTTAGACTCGTTAATTTCACTCTACAGTGATTGTAATCAGGTAAATAAAGGCACAGTCGCATCCACCTTAATGGCTATTTTTATCAGCTCATTGCACGATACATTCTGCTTTACCGAACCAGTATTACAATACGTAACTGAATGAATGCAAATTATGAAAGTAGTTTAGTCAGAATCGTTTACTGAATTGATTTCTTTCATTTTTAAAACAGGTAATTTTATCCTAACAATAATTAAATCTACGTAAATTCTGTAATTAAAGTAGTTCACACATACACACTTCCGCTGTACAGTCAATATAAACCAAAATGGACGTGCGAAGAATGGCGAACCAAAGTGAACTGTGTACGTGCGTAGATTTTCTCCCACAATCAACATAACTAATTAAAAAAATAGCACTGTGTTATACATAACAGTAAAAATTTTGGCTATGTATTATGATTATAACACAATAATTATTCTAATAAGGGTGTTTATTGGTGTGCATGAATTCCGGGCCATGTTGTATATTGCGTTGTAATGCTAATACCGCAGAATGGCATTCAGCCTTCTTTACATGTCAGACCGAAGAAAAATTGGATACTGACAAACCATTAAATGAAAAAAAAAATATCTTTCATAAAATGGTCAGGTCATTTAAAAGGATTTAAGTTGATTCGGCATTGGTGTATGGTTTTGATTTTATTTTATTCTGTTTTGATCTTTGCCATCAAATTATTAAAGCTTTTTTTGCAAACAGACTGCTTAGTGCCTTAGCTTGAAATAGTATTATGTGCAACTGTTGTATAATAAGGGGTATTAACACTGGAATGCGGGTTTGACAATAGTATCACATGAGTGATTTAATACCTAATTATGCACAGCGACACAAGACTTTCTTTTTTTCTTTATCTACACACATGATATGAATCCTCTATAAAAGGTTCTGAAACCATAAGGTGTTGTACAGTGTTGTAAGAAATATGTAAATTCATGGAAAGTTTCTTGTTATAATTGGTTAGAAATGTCCTTTGCTGCATTAGATATATCTGGTGGTGTAAATGATAAATGATTTTATTTCTGTAAGTAGGTTTTTACAAACACTTTTACACGTCAAAACACATTTTTTAAACTAGATGAGGCCGGCGTTTCCTATCTGACTACTCTGAGAAGAAAGGCCGAAACAAACTCAGACAAACTCACTCTGTGTGTTATCAAAGCTTGTATGACTCATTTTTGTAAACAACAAAGTAAAAAAAAAATGCAATACTAATATTCAGCAGCATCCTGAGGGCATTCGCGCAGAGGTTCGATTGCCAGTACCTGAACCATTGCTGTATGGTTCACATACTGAGCAATTGATGTCTGTAATATGTCTATGGTGTGGTATTTACATTTTTTTTTTCTTATTTTGTAATGATTTTGTACTTATGATTATCACGGCACTGTGGTAGTTAAACGCGCGTGCATGACAATGTTCTTTTTTTTAAAGGAGTTGCATAATTAAATATTGTACAACATTATAACACTCCTTTGGATGATACTAAGGTGACTATGACACCGGTTGTTTTAATGTTGGCAATAAGCTAACTGTTTCAGAAACTTTTATAGAGGATTTATAGCATGGGTGTAAAAGAATATTAAAACTGACGAAGATTTAAAAGACTAGACTTTACTTCAAGATAACATCTAATGTATTTTGTTTGGGTAACAAAAAAAAAAGGCATACACATAAAAATAAAGTAATACAAATATAGAATAACAGTTTCCGTTTCAGGGTTTTTATTTGACTTTCTTGTATGCTCGTTCTTAGCATGTTGTATCGAATACATTAAATAGCACCCTTTTTCCGAAAAGGTTGTGAGAACAGACTTTATTTTTATTTTATGATACCTACTAAAAAGAGGCTCAGCCATAATACTCTTGTTATAATAAAAAGCAAATAAAATATGGACGTGTATTTTAGTGGTGCAATAAAAAACATGTATTTATTACTATGTTCAAAAATAAAGTGAAGATGTGTACTTTGAAGATTGGCTTTCAGAATATCAAGGCTACCTTTTCATAGCTTGGCTAAACTTCTGTAAATAGCTTTTTTACTTTAAATCAGTAGCCTACGTTCGCACGTGCACTCTTTTCAACGCGTCGTTTCATGCTGCGCACTGGATTTTCAACGCTCGGCTTAGCGGCGTGAGTTGAAAATCCAATGTGCACTTTTTCGACGCGCTTGGCAGTTGGATTCTTAAAGTTCGGTTCAACGCCGAGAGTTAAAAATCCAGAGGACAGTTATAAAATTCGCATTAAAAAAGCGCCCGTGCGAATGTGAAAGTACTCATAAAGTTAAATTATACAATAACAAAATGTAAGTACTACAGAAAACTATAATTTTTATAGTATAAGTAGTGATGGCCTTGCAATTGCTGTACCACTTTTGACAATCATTTCCAGTCAACCAAAGAGGCCCGGACGTTTTAGTGGTTTAAATTTTGTATTTGTCATATAGACAAATAGACTTTGTCGTTTTATAGCGTGCAAGTGACATTCAACCTTTGATTGATAAAGCCAAACGAGGTCGTCTACACCTAGCAAGTTGATTTACGCCTAAGAAAATTTCTACTAAATGATTAAAATAAAAAAATTAACTCGGCCTATCGCAGTCCACTGTTATGCTCGATTAGTTTATTTTAGTTATTTTCATAGTGTTATGTCCTACGGTATTCTTCTGTGGGGCAAAGCCGCTGACATTCAAAATATATTCGTTCTTCAAGAACGACCTGTTCGAGCAATTTACCAGCTTGGTGCCAGAGTTTCTCTGAGAGATGTGTCCCTACAAGTTCATATAATTGTTTCTTTTTTATTTGACTGTATAAGTCTAACGTATTTTAATGAAATACAATTTTAATTTATTAGTGACATAATATACTCATTACAATGTGTTTTTTTAATGAGTTGTGTTGCAATAAGTGGTTAACTAGCGTCCTCGAAAATTGATTATACTATTCTTGCCTGAGCAACCGGCAGCAAGTTCGTCATGCTCCCTTAGATGTCACTGCCTGCGATAGCGTCGGGTTGCCTCCTTCCCTCCAATGGGGGTGATGGCTGATCTCTGGCGTTATGCTCGTGAACGTCCTGCTTGTGGTGACTGGTCGTCTTGCTGACCATGGTTTTATTATTGTTATTAGTAATTGTTTATTTATTTTACTTCGATGGTGCTACTTTGTCGTTTCTCACTTCGAGTTACAGCAATAGCCTTATGTACGCCCTTTATGCCTGGAGGCTTTTATTTAGGTATTATGTTCTGTTTACGTTTTTATGTTGTAATTTTTATCTTTACAGTTTTATTGTTTTGTTGGTATATTGGCGTATGCTAGCTAACATATGTCAAGTAGTAAAATTGTGTGTTCCGTAATGTTAATTACTTTGCATATGATTTGTATAGAATCAAGTCTATATAACTAAACCGACAGGTGTGCTGCTGGGGAGTTTGTTGCGCCACTTCTTCTTCCCAGCTAAAGCACTAGGAAGTGGTGACGGGCGGGCGTTTTTGGGGGACTGTCTTATGTCACTTTCACGTTCGAAAAGTGCTGATTCTCAGCCTAGTTTGAATAAATTACTTTTGATTTTTTTTTGTAGATAGGCCTGTCCCAGGCTGCGCAGCCTGGGTGAGGCCTATATAGAACAGCAGACACAACACCCTGTCCTCCGCCTTCCACATCCAGTCTGACCCAGCCACCTTCTTAAGGTCATTGGCCCATCTAGCTGCGTCCCACGCTACGCATGCCACTCCAGGACTTGTTTGCTTCATTGGCCATCGGTCCTTTGACAAACATGGCCAGTCCACTGCCACTTCAGTTAGCTTACTCTGCAAGCTATGTCGGTAAATCCGGTTCTTTTCCGGATAATTTAATTCCTGATTTTATCCTTCAAAGAGACTCCAAGCATAGCCCGCTCCATAGCGCGCTGGTCGACCTTGAATTTGTGGACCAGGTCAACTGTCAGTGTCCACGTTTTGGCACCTTATTTCATGACGGCCAGGACGCACTGGTTGAAGACCTTAGTCTTCAGACACTACAGGATAGGCAACGAGAAGACTTGACAAAGTTTTCCAAACGCTGCCAAACCCAACTGGATCCTTCTATCGGCTTCTTTCTCAAAGTTCTGTCGACTGACCTGCTAGCCTGCCTTCACAACTTCTAGAAGCGACCCTTCGATGTGGATTGGACTCGGCAAGACGTTCGAAATAAAAAAACCGGACAAGTGCGAGTTGGATTCGCCTACCGAGGGTTCCGTACAAATTTATAGGTACATATTATAAATAGTTCAGAAATTGAGTCCCGCAGTTTTTTCCGAACTTTTCCTGAAATTCAGTTTCCAAAACCTATAATTACTTATATTATTTTTATGCTAACAGTTCATATCTAAATTAGTTAGATAATCTAATCTAATTTGTTTTTTACTGATATTTTCAAACTTAATCCAGATTTACGACACGACACGGTTGGCGTAATGGCTGAGCGATCGACTGCTACGCAGCGTGTCGCGGGTTCGATCCCCGCACGGAACAAGTATTTGTATGATCTGCAAGTAATTGTTCTGGGTCTGGGTGTTTGTGTTTGTGAGTTTCTATGTTTGTAAACGCACCCACAATACAGGAAGAAATTCCTAGTGTGGGGCAACGTTTTTTTTTTTTTTAAAAAAAAAAAAAAAAAAAAATAAAAAAAAAAAAAAAAAAAAATTTATAAGTGGTGACTGAAAACAAAATGGTATTTTAAATAAAGACTATATTTATTGTGATTTAATTACAAATTTAATGTGTAGTTTTCAGATTTTTCCTGTACTTGTAGTATAAGACGATATTACTTGCCAAATTTCATAGTTCTAGGTCAACGGAAAATACCCTATAAATTTTGATCCGTTTTCTCCTTTTGAGGTACGCAACCCTAAAAACTAAGGCTAAATTACTTGGCGAATGGAGAAGAAAAAATATATGCAGGAAATTAATTTTATCATCCGAGGAAATCGCTTAATCAATTTTATTTTTTTTGTGTACCGACAGTGTTTCTAACACCAAGAATATTGTATAAATAAATAAAATTAATTCTGTTCAATCTCTCGAGAATGATCGATTATTCGAAGATCGGTGTTTTCCTACTTAATGAGCTCTGAAGTTTCTTGGGAACATATGACGAGTTTATAAGGGTTGTTTGTTAGGTCAACTAATAAACACATAAAGTTTTCTCTTCAAACTTTGGCTACTTTATATAGGCGACCTTTCATTTTGAGGGCCTTGATTTGTATAGGTTCAGTGTTGACAACGCGTTGGCGTCTAGCAATTTCACGTCTGTGGTCGACATGTAGGCATTCACACTTAATCAAATGTGGAAGCCCCTAACACAAAAACACTTTCAACATACAACATTTCTTGATTGTTCTATTATACTGACTTCGAATATGAATGTACCTTTTTTAGTCGATTAGTTTCGGAGCAGAATGATGAAAACCGAAAACGTTACGCAATTTAGGGATTAGGTATACTAAATCGTAGTCCCGTTTACAGCCATTACATTATTCGTAGAATCAACATCCGTAGGCCGCAGAACTTCAGCAGGCTTAGCATGACGCTTTCTATTTCTTCGGAAAATAGACACGGCTCTATCTGTACAAAGTGACATTTCGTTTTTCCTTTTTTTTGACATCCCACCGTAGAAATCCTTCTGCATAAAAAAGGGCCTAGACAAAGATCGTTAGAAACGAAAGACAAAATGACAGATTGTAGAAGGATTTCTACGGTGAGATGTCAAAAATGGAGAAACAAAATGTCACTTTTTATAGAAAGAGCCGTATCTATTCTTCGAAGAAATACAAAGCGTCATGCTAAGCCTGCAGGTGTAGCAGCGTGTGAACGTCGTTGACCTTGGCCATGCAAATGCTTGGGACTGCAAATGAACTAAAAAATATATATATAACAAAATAAATATTCCCATATTTATTTTTAGTAACGAAAATATGAATATTTGAAAAAAAATCACAGATATAATTACAAGTAGATAATAAAATAGTATGTTCATACAAAAAAAAAACATGAAAATATCTTAAGTAGTAGTTCTATTGAAAATTTCATAGAAATTTTTCTGTCAGAAACTTTCGTGAATCTTTTTATTTCGGTTTAATTACACAAGATGGAAGGACGATGACTATGAAGATTGTAACAGATGCATTAATCATATTAATTTATTGGTCGTTAAAATAAAATTATTCATTTATTAATCATATAATATAATATCACTCTTGTATAACTCTATATGTGATAAAAACAGGTGTACCCGCCAGTTAAAGGACTTTTTGATACAACTGTTGTGAAAGATGGACTACCTATATTGTTCACGTAAGTTAATTGATCCTATTTCCTGATTATTGCTGATAACTATGTTTTTCTGTATGTGTTATAATATGTCTTGTGTTAAATCAAATTAAGGAATATTTATGTTCTATTTCTTTCCGTTGATAAATGGTCGAAGAGATTGATGTGATAAAGATAATGTATACTAATTTAAAAATGTGTTGATATAATACTTTAAACCCAGCTGCCATGGAGTTTCTTGTCCTTCTCCATGATGACCTAGTTATGGAACGGACAACTAGTTTTCTCTTTAACATATTTAACTGACAAGCCTAATTTAAATAAATACCTAGTCTTGTCTCTCTGTGCTTTTCTTCATGAAATCCTTTCCCTACACACCATATTCATAGGTACTTTCATACACAGTACATAACTAGTAACCATTCTGATACTCAAAACTTGCTAATTTATCGGATATACCTACAAATAAACTACTTAATCCACTTATCTGACACACGCGACGCAGTATTTAAATGTTTTTTTTTTTGGGTGATATTATCTAATAACTTCTCCCGCTCTGGGTGGAGCGGCAGGGTGTGTCAGACTCTTACTGTCTAAAACCCACCCATGTTCCTTCCGTTGCCTGTGTTGCCAGGAGCCTCGGTATCCTTTTCGGACTTTCCCGCGACCCCGGCAGGCATCGGCCCTAGTGGAACCTATACTTGTGCTGGCAATTCTTTGAGGCACGCGTGGAACATAACGCGCAGTCGACCCGGGCCTGGTCCTTATCGGATGGCGAGCTACCCATTGCTCACCGTCCGCAAGCCCGCGCTTACGGTGGTCGGAAATCCGCCCGGGATTCCCGACGCCCAGGGCGTCTCCTGCGGCGGCTAGGAGCGTGAGGGCGCGAACTTTGCCTCTCCCTTTTAAATGGTTACTAAAAGTATTATTTATATATCTCGTCTCGCTATAAAAGAAAGGTACGGTCTACTTAATTGTTTCTCATTATTTGGAAGACACTTGATTATTTAATTCGATAAATTAACATCAATGTTTCATTGATCTAAAAGGTATAAGGCTAAATTGAACCACATTGTCTGCGATTGAAGAATTGATATCTCAGATTCACGGAATAATTTTCTCAGATATTCTTTGTTAAATCCTCCCGTCTTTGTGAGCAAGGTAATCGAGCAGAGATATCAAGGCAGATCGTTTTTCTGTCTTAAGTGGTTGATAACATTGTTATTAAAGTAGGTCAACGTAAAATGCTTGTTATCAGGAAATATTGAGAGTAGTAGTTACTATTATTGTGCGTTTATACTGGGAAAATTGTTTAATATAGTGTGCTCACCGTTGCCTGTTTGTCTTTTCAGTCCCGTTTAACTCGCAAACATATTGTAACGAATTAACATAAATAATCATGCTTACTCGTACTTACAAATCTTGATAAAAACATTCAGCTCACGCTAGGGTAAATCCGTCCTTTAATTGCTTACGTTCGGGTATGGGTTTCCTGCGCATAATTATTTGGTGCTTAATGAAATGTCAGCTTTAACCCAAAAGGAGATTTTGTAACGGAAATCTGAATCTTTTACAAAAAAATGGTCCACTAGCCACATTAAAAGCTTTGTCGGAAATTTTCTGTCGCAGCAACTAATTTATGTAAAATTATTAATGACTTGGCAAAATTTTTAGTCTTTTTTTATGCATACTAACGCATTAGCAACTTTTTTGTTGTTCGACGTTTATTGACCTGAGATCTACAAAAAAGGTTTAAATATTTGGCTACGGTGACAGTGGAATGTTGTAGACGTATTTAAGTATAAATTGCTATTGTATTTAGGTGTCAATTATTGTTTTGTAAACAAAATAACTATAGCTGTAGTGTTTAAATACCTTTTGTCAAATTAACAACACAATTATTTCGCAATAAGAAAGTTCTCACGGTGTCAATGTTGGTTGGATGTGTTTTGAGTTCCATTGCCATTGTGTGTTGGTGGCAGTTTGCTTCCTTCTTCCTTTTTCGTTGGCCGTTGGAACAGAACACAGAGTACATTACTGTACAACTACACAGACAGGTGTGCTGCTGGGGAGTTTGTTGCACCACTTTTTCTTCCCAGCTAAAGCACTAGGAAGTGGTGAAGGGCGGGTGTTTGTGAGGGACTGTCTTATGTAAGTTTGACGTTTTAAAAGTGCTGATTCACAGCTTAGTCTGATTAAATGACTTTTGATTATCAAAAAAACTGGATTGATTTTGATTTTTTTTGCGGTTGTGGTCAGTGGTCCCAAAGAAACACTTAATATACTGGTAAGTGGTCCCTTTAGGGTATTATTGTTGATACGTTCGGTGAAGGCGCTGGTCACTGCTGGTGCGAGAAAAAAGTATACTTATCTATCTGTTTGTGCGTAAGTTTTATTAACAAGAAACGAAGAATAAGAATTGATTTTTGATGGGGCCCTAAATGTATGCTTAAAAATTGTTTTTTTTTATAAATTACATCTTTACTCTATCAATCCTGTTAATTATATACTCTCGTTTTGGTAATCTAACAAAGATGGAGTGTCTCTCTCAAAATTTTTGTTGTTTAGATATGATCTAGTGATAACTAAGGATCATGTAGACTCATAGAAATTGAATAAATTTTGTTAGAGACTTTGTTAGAGCAATCAAAACTTTAGTACTGGTTACAAAGGCAGAACAGTTAATTCGGCAAAATATAGTTGTTGAATTAATAATATGATGATGTTACTACAACAATGTTTTAGTTTAGAATTTGCAAATTATAAATTGAGTAAAAATTTAAATATTAATTGGGACACTTTAACTAGTCAGTTGGGACAGTTTTTATTGGGCTGCCTAACTAATCAAAAAAATACTAGAAACATCATCGGTTACCATCAGGTGAGACAGTGGTCAAGCGCGAGCCTATCAATAATAATAAAAAAAGGTTTAACATCGTTGACCTCTTCAATATCGGGATCTATGTCACTATTGTCTTGTACTTGTTTTTAATCTATTGTAGAAGTCATCGCAACTATTATCAACTAAGAAGAAGAAGAATACTAATGCGGTATTTCTTTTTTTCCTGACTTATGGGCCTAAGACTTGACGCTCATAACATTTCTCCGGATTTAAACATTCATTTGCTTTGCCCCTTTGACAGAAAGAAATGTCCTTAAACTCAGCTGAACTGCCCAATTTGGTTTTAAATTTAATTATACCTGGTTCATATTTACCACTATATCTAAACCATTTCACATCATGCCATATGAATTTCTCACCAGATTAATCTACTTTTCGTGGCTGCAATGGCCCTTTAAATAATTTTGCGAACTTCAAAAACGTCGTTTGTCATTATTATGACGGAAATGTTAGTACTTGTCATTCTTACCACATTATACCAATCTCTCGGTACATGTACCATCTCAGTTCGTTTTTATTTCGTTCGATTTAGGCGTGGACATAATCGCACTCCATGTGCGTATGTCCTTAAACTTATAATCTGCTGCAGTAAATAAATTTATAACTTTATAAAAATCCTATAATTTGCACAATACATTCTTTGAGCCAACTAGAATAACTGCCACTAGCGCTACCTGTATTGACAATATTTTTACACATTTAAGACCTAGCCATTCAATTATAAATGAGTTGGACTCTGATCACTGTGGCCAGGTCACTTTCCCTCAGAAAATAATCAGAGTTCAAAGAAAACCTGTGAGTTTTATTCCTGTCAACAAAAGTCGCTTAGAACAATTTAAAAATAATTTAATGGAAAAACTACCGGGTTTGCCTTAACACACTGACCCGGATCAAGCATATACTTTACTAGTTAACCTCATCAATTGTGAATTTAGGAAGGTATGCACCTCAAAAACATTGTCTGTTTATGATCGCGTTATATTTAGTGACTGGGCAACACCAGGTATTTACAAAAGTAGGTTGAGGTTATATGAATTGTATCATGAAAAAACCTATAACCATAATTAAACTTTTAAAGAATTTGTTAAGAACTATTCTAAAACTTTTAAAAGAGCCTGTTCCTCAGCAAAAGCCATACACATTAAAAACAAAATAAAATCTTCTGGAAATAAAATTAAAACAACTTGGAATATTATTAATTCTGAAACGAGAAGAACGACAATACGGAATCGTGACTTCCATCTAAAAATCAATGATGTAGATATTAAGGCAGACGTAGAGTTGGCAACAGAGTTTGAAAATTTCTTGTCTAATAAGCCCTTTTCAACAACCAAAACTCTGTCATCGTCGTCCTCCACTTCCGCTTACTCAATACTAAGAGAATGTGTACCAGAATGTGATAAACTGTGATAAACATTGTTAGCCCTAAAGACATTTTGGAATCTTTTAAAGAACTTGATGTAAAAAAAAATGCTGATCTTTGGGGATTATCAGTACATACAATGTCTTCAATTATTGATGTTACTTTACCCTTTTTAGCAATTGTTTTTAACTCTTGTATTGCATCTGGTATATTTCCTGATCTGATGAAACTTAGCAAAGTGATTCTACTGTTCAAATCTGGCAGCACAACTGATCTCACGAATTTTCGGCCTATTTCGATATTACCTACACAAAATCTTTGAAAAAATAATTTTAAAACAAATGTTAGGACATTTCAATTCATATAATTTACTTCATCTGAAACAGTTTGGTTTTAAGAAGGGTTGTTCAACTACAGACGCGGGCGTGGAATTGCTAAAGAGCATTTTCGAGACTTGGGAGGAGTCGCAGGATGTTCTTGGCAGTTTCTGCGACTTGTCTAAGGCCTTCGATTCAATCAATCGGTCAAAATATTTTTTATTTCGCATAAACCTACATGGGCACTTATGAAACGTCAGAAGTTAGGTGCACAGTTCCAATTGGTTGTTTCTTATGAAGAAGAGCCGGCAAGAAACTCCACGGTTACTCTTTTAAAAATAATTGCCTTTTACAATGTTTTCAAATTACAGTTACGAGTAATAGGTATGGGAGGACAGTGTAGGCCTGTCGAGAAAAACTTAACAACAGAAAAAGAAAAAAAAAGCTCTACAAAATATCTAGTCTATTAAGCCTACAACGTTCTCACATTCACAACGTACACAAGAATCCATGTAAAATAATATTAAAATAATAAAAATGAAAACCTATTTAAACCAAATGACATGATTGCATCCATCATGATACACTCATCAGGAAACTGCACCACTAATGTATGAGGGACAGGGCTCTCGACCTTCTGACTTCTTATCTGAACAATAGAATTCAGAAGATTGATATAAATGGCAAGATATCTGCAGGATGTGCGGTCACTATGGGCGTTCCGCAGGGTTCAATTCTAGGTCCTTTCTTGTTTCTAATTTATATAAATGACTTACCTTATCACATAAGGAAAAAACACAAGATTGTATTGTTGGCAGATGACACTTCCCTTATTTTTAAAATCAAACGACTGCTGGTCAACTTTGAACATGTTAACGATGCACTCTCTAAAGTTGTCCATTGGTTTAATGTAAATAATCTCCTGAATGAAAACAAGACTAAACTCATTAAATTTTCAACGCCAAATGTCAGGCAGCTAACTACCAATGTTCAACTTAATGAAAGATCATTTGATCTTGTTGCTAATATACAAGGCTTTAGCGTCTTTATTTTAATATCCGCTGATTTCAGCGGATATTAAAATAAAGACTATATAATTTAATAATTAAAATAATTAAAATAAAGACTATATAATAATTTTCCAAATCGTCTTTATTTTATAAAGACGGTTTGGAAAATTATCAACAACGAAAGTAACAGGAGTAAAAGACATAATAATGATTTCACTCTAGAAACTTTGCGTGGTCTTTTAAGCTCAAACAAAGAAGTAGCGCAAGAATTTGTAAATTTCTTTACCAGTATCCCAATTAAAACTACTGAAACCCTAAATTCCTCGTCTTCGCGTTCTATTGATGTATTAAGAGCAAACGTTTCATCCTGCCCGATTGAATTTAAATTCAAGCATATAAACCCCATAACAGTAATAAAAGTTTTCAAGTAAATCAATATCAAATTAACAGAAGATCTATGGGGAATGTCAATCAAAGTTTGTACCTCCATTATTGAGATTATAGCGCCGTACTTAGTATTATTATTTAATTTGTGTGTTGATCAAGGGTTCTTCCCGGATCTAATGAAATATAGTAAGGTATTTTTTTTTTTCAAATCCGGGGATAGTTGAGACACCAATGATTATATACCCGTATCCGTGTTGCCGGTTTTCAGCAAGGTATTTGAAAGGGTAATGCTTAATCAAATGCTCAATCATTTTAACACAATAAAACCTTACACGATCAACAGTAAGGCTGCATCAAGGGACGTTGTACGACTGACCTTGTCACCTTATTAAAACACATATTTACGGCGTGGGAAGAGACCCAAGACGCAATAGGATTATTTTGTGACCACTCCAAGGCATTTGATTGCATCGACCACGAAACATTACTCTTGAAACTTAAGCATTACGGACTTGGAGACCTTGCGCTCAGTTTAGTAAAATCTTATCTAAATAATAGACAGCAGCAAGTTTAAATAAATGGTGTCAATTCACTCGGTTTAAAAGTAGAAATGGGTGTACCACAAGGCTCGATATTGGGTCCTTTTCTCTTTTTTAGTATATATTAATGATCTATCCCACTTGTTAAAAACCCAACCACAAACGGTGTTATTTGCTGACGATACTTCCTTAATTTTTAAAATTAGTAGACCTGCATCAAATTTTGACGACGTAAATATCGCCGTATTGCAGGTCCAAAATTGGTTCACTGCTAATAATTTAGTATTAAATGGGAAAAAAACTAAGTGCATAAGATTTTCTTTACCAAATGTCAAAAGTAGTATTTGTGAGATAGTATTGAATCAAGAGAAATTAGAATTCGTCGATAAAACTATTTTCCTGGGAATAATACTCGACTCAAGGCTTCAATCGGGGCTTCATTTAACTTCCCTTGCAGGACGGCTATGTTTAGCAGCATATGCTGATAGAAAAATCTGTTAATTCACTGATGTTGATACCGCACGGCTAGTATATTTTAGTTACTTTCATAGTATTATGTCGTTCGGTGTTTTACTATGGGCTATGGCTTTTACGGGCTGCAGACATCGAGTATATTTTTATTCTGCAGCAAAAGCCATCAGAGCCATATATGGCCTCCGCAGGTGCGAATTTCTAAGGGAACTGTTTAAAGAAATTAACACCATGACGGTACCTTGTCAATATATCTATGAAAACATCATGTACGTAAGGAAAAATCTACATCTTTTTAGTAAAAGAGGTGAAAGACACAATTATATCACTAGAAATAGGGACCGATTAGTTCAAACAGGTTTCAGGCTAGCTAAAGTAGACTCATCTTTCATTGGGTACTGTTTAAAATGATACAATAAAATATCTCCCCACATACTTCAACTGAATGAAACAAAATTGAAATCTAGTATAAAACGCACACTATGCAGCCAAGCCTATTATAAGTTGGGGGATTACATCGCTGATAAAAATGCTTGGCTCAACGCTGGTCCTGCTTCACAAGGGCGCAAAATATAATTGATCAGGTATTGAAAATAGTGTTGGAGTTGCTGAAGATTTTAAAAACTTTCTTTGCATTGTATAAATTCAATCTCTTAGTATTGTTATGTGAGTACTATGTACTATAAAGCTGCCATTTACTGGATACGTCTTTCATTGACTTGAATTTTGACAGTTCAAAAGAGCCTGTAATTGGTTTATTTGAAAAAAAAATGCTTTGAGTTTTGAGTTTTTTTTTGAGCCCACTCGTAGAAAAATTGTCAGGAAGGCTAAGTTTGACCGCCTATGCTGTTAAAAAAAATCGACAGATAACCAATGTAGATACGGCCAGAATTGTTTATTTTAGTTATTTTCATAGTCTTATGTCATGTGGGATTCTTCTATAGAGAACCTGTGCGGACATAAATACCGTCCTTGTTTTACAAAAAAGGGCTGTTCGAGTCATTTAAAACCTAGGTCCAAGAGATTCCCTTCGAGAAAAATTCAAAGAAATAGATATTCTGACTGTAGCCTCTCAATATATATTTGATAATCTTATGTATGTACACAAAAATATATCAAATTTTGAGAAAATGTCCGATATCCACAGTTTAAATACCAGGAATAAACATAATCTTGCTGTACTTCACACTCGCTTCCACAGAGTAGGCAACTCGTTCATGGGTCAATGTATACGCTTTTATGACAAACTTCCTATTGGTATTCGAAAACCCATTAAACGATTTAAAAGCTGTATTACGAGTAAAACCAAACTTTGTAAAAAAGGGTACTATAAAATTTCAGATTATTTAGAAAACAAAAAAGCTTGGGATTGAGCTGCTCACTCTGATAAGCCTTGTGATAAAACCGTAAAACTTGACATTTTAATTATGCAAAATCATCATTATATACAACTATATATACATATTGACATTGATGAATATTATGAACAAAATTACGTGAATATTTATGTACCTTGAAAAGTATTATATTACTTTAATTATTGTGAATACTTAAATATAAAAAAAAACCAAAAGCGACCGGGATCTTCCAACTCCCCCAAAAATGCTCTAGTCTATCCTCTTGTTAGTGATGTGCCACATGCCATTAAAATCTTTTTACAACTTTGTGCATTTGCTAGAATTGTGAATCGAATCACAAAATTATGAAAAATTATTCACAAAATTATGAAAATTATGCAAAATCATCATTATATACAACTATATGTACATATTGACATTGATGAATATTATAAGCAAAATTAAGTGAATATTTATGTACCTTGGAAAGTATTATATTACTTTAATTATTGTGAATGTGAGCACTATGTGGGTCATTTTTATTTGTTTCTTGTTGTTTTTTTTTTCTCTTAGTTTTAATGATAGTCTGTCATTTTGAGTACTATATGCGGCCAACCCAAATGTCCTTTCCTTGGTATTGTTCGTCAAGTCGTTGAGCTCCCTGAGTTCTGAGTTGAGCTACACGATTACTGACAAATGCTTGTACTGACTGGATAGGTCCACTCAAATTTGTGTGGTTCTTTCCTCAAAAGACCATTTCAGACATGGATCTACATGGTCCTCACATGATCTGGCCAAGATTATGTCTGGACTTTAAAAGAGACTTTAACCCTTTTTTTTTTTGGATGGGAAATCATCAAATAACTTATCCCGCTCTGGGTAGAGCGGGAGGGTGTCAGACTCTTACTGACTAAAACCCCGGGTGGGTTTTTATTCCTTCCTGTTGCCTGTGTTGCGGGGGCCTCGGTGACCCATTAGTACCTTCCCGCGATCCCAGCAGGCATCGGCCCTAGTGGACCCCTACATATGTGCTGACGACATTTCTTTGAGGCGCGCGTGGAATACGACGCGCCGTCGACCCGGGCCTGGTCCTTACCGGACGGTGAGCTACCCATTGCTCACCGTCCGCAAGCCTGCGCCTACGGTGGCCGGATATCCGCCCGGGATTACCGACGCCCGGTGCGTCTTCTGCGGCGGCTAGAGGCGAGAGGGCGCGAAACTCGCCTCTCCCTCAACCGTCCCGCCTCCTCCTTCGCGAGCATTACTGCTTCGCAGAAGGAGGTCACGGCTGCCCATGCCCTCTCGCTCCGTACCATGGCATGAACCAGGGCCGGACGCGAGAGATCCTCCAGGAGGACACGGCGTTGCTCTGCCCAAGCCGGGCAGACCTCCACCGTATGCTCCACTGTGTCCTCAGAGTTTGACCCTTGAGTTTGTTTCGCCATTTCTTCTCAGGGGTAGTCAGATAGAAAATGTCAACTCCATCAAGCTTATTTAAAAAAAATAATATGACGTGTAAAAGTGATTCTGATATTCTATTTACAGAATAAACAATTTCATTTCATTTCATTAATGATCTATAGGCAAACTTGGTCTCAGTTTGCTTATACATAAAACACATAGCGGCAACGTGGCTATTTTTATTTCGTCCGCCACACGTATCGGAATAAAAGGTTACTGCATTTACATGGGGTGGCAAAGACATTAAAAAAAATAAAATAGGCCTATAACGCACGCTATCATCTGAGTCGTAATCGGTTGGTTCGGTTGGCTTTGGGGTAATCCGTGGAGTAATTGTATTCTTTCAAATGTTTGATTAACTAAAATAAATGTATGAATTATTAACCATATGATCTGTATGTAGACTTGACAACGTTCCCAGTAAACCACTTTTCAACATTATTATAAGGGCATAAGGTTTAAAAGTGGTCTACCGCGAACAATGTCGAGCGTACATATATAATTAAAAGAAAATCTTTACTTTGTTAAGAATTATTCTTGTGCTTAGTACAAAACAATCTAAAATTCAATTTATTATAACTAATTTTATTATAGCTTAAACTTATCTAGATATTTCAAAATTATTCCTGTAATTAAAATACATATTTTTTGCCTTAGTGTGATCGTTCACTTATGTTGGTGCTGCAAAATGTATTTATCGATCGTTTAAATTTGTTATTCTACAAGCTAGGCACAATAACATCAGCTATAATGACAACGACACCCTCATTGTCATTATAGCCGATACCTGTAATTACAAGTTATTAAGTTTTGTTAGCTTAGGTATTGGCTGCAACTCTAATATGCAATTTCACCAACCTTAAGTCCTATTTTTATTGTAAACCATATTTTTACTTGAAGGTGCAAATATACTATTTTTGTTTTATTTATTTATTATTGCAATTATCCCCTTTTACCTTAACACCACAGATATATGATATAGTATTATAAATGTTGTAACACCAGCGTCTCCCCTCTCGCAGGTACGCGTTAATCTCTGCAAAAGAGTCTTGATAATGTGAAGGGATCGTTGAGCTTGCGGTTAAATTAATTATAATTTAGAGCTACGTTAATTGATCTGATTGTACAATGTACCCACTTCAGTGAAACCGGAAACCGTTTTCCAACGTTTGCCTCATTGTACGTATTTTGCTAGACCTAACGCATAGAACCTCTGAGGACACTAATACGATTTTAGTAGAACACGTTCTTTAAGCACTATATAAATGTCTTACTTAATCCTAAGACAGAGTACTGTGGAGTGCAGCTGACATTGAGGGAGACAAGCTTTGAGTAGTTCTAAACGCGTACTAATGTACAGTGTCCTAGGCCCTTTTTACTAAGATAACACAAAACTCATTACGATCGTACTTAGTGCACGTCGAAATGGGATTTCGTCACTTCGCGTTTCCTTATTCTGTCCCATTAAGAGGATGCGGTGCGGCTTTTAGGGGCTTTGCGTCCAAGTTTCGTTTCTCGCTAAATAGTGTCGATTCAGTAATAGCTCTACAAACAGCCGGGTGTGGCGTTAACGAGCGACGGTCCCTAGCGTCTTTAGTACGAATAACAATCCAGTTTTAGGTACTCGATGAAACCTACCCCCTCTCCCGGACATATATACAAAATAATCCTTTTGTTCCCATTCTGTCGAAGGAAGTCAGATAGTCCAAGTAACGTACGAGACATCTATGTCTAATGGTATTTTGTATATACGTAGTCAGTCATTGGTTGCATATTAATCTAATAGACGAAAGAATGGTCGAAGAAATATTGAATCCATCCATATGAAGTATATTACTATATAATATTAATATTATAAATACGAAAGTAAATCTGTCTGTCTGTCTGTTACTTTTCACGTCTTAACAGCTGAACAGATTTCGATGAAATTTGCCACATAGGTAGACCATGACCTGGGTTAGAACAAGGACACTTTTTATCCCGGTAGCACGTTCCCGTGAGATAATTTCCGACCGCGATGCGGGCGAATAATATTTATGTTCCTTCGTAGTCCGTCAGTGGTATTTATGGTTCTTCTCAATCATTCATAATCAGCTTATAATGTTCCCACTGCTGGGACACAGGCCTCCTCTCTGTGAGAGGGAGTGGGCTGTAATCCACCACGCGGGTCCAGTGCGGGTCGGCAGATGTCACATGTCTTCAAATTTTCGGTTCTAGGACATGCCGGTTTCCTCACGATGTTTCCCTTCACCGTTATAAGAACAGTGGTGATGAAATAATTTACACAAAGTAAAGCGCATGTCAGGGTTTCAACCTGCTCTACCTTAAGTACCTTCAACTCTTAAGTCGCGGTCGTTTCCACTGGGCCTCCACTGCTCGTAGTTTACTACAATGCTCGTGTTTGTTTAAACAGCGAGAATATTTCACAGCCTACAAAGTTTTCGTAACGAATTTATTCATGTTAATTATTGGGTGAACGGAGAAAAAAAAATAGTTTAGTTCGTTGAGTGGTTTTCGTCCTTTATCTGAGACTTTGTTAAGTGTTTTGTTTGTAGAATTATTATGGTATAAAAATTAAGATGTTTTGAACATACCTACATTGTTTTTCTATTGCCTGATGAGTAATAATTATTCACTACTGATTAACTCGTTGGTCTTAAGGTTGCAAGCGCTACTGCTGAGCATGAGGTCCTGGGTTCGATTCTCAGGTTGGGCAAAGTGTTATCTGGAATTTCTCTCAGTTCAAATTCTTCTCAGTAGCAGCCCGGAGTCTGGATTTGTGGCCGGTTGTTAGCAATAGGCTCGCCCCCTGTTACATGGGACTTAAAAATAACTGGCGAAATGTGGGTAGGTACTATAGATGCCCCTCTGCCTAACCCTTCGGGGAATACATGCGTGATGATTTGTTTGGTTTGCCTAAACAAACATAGATTTTAAAGATGAGCGGTATAACGAGCGATCAAGATCCCGAGAAGCCGAGTTCTGATAGCCGAGTTGAAGATATTTGCTGAGGTCAACAAAGAGATGCTATGGCTCCGTGCCAAATTTGCATTTGATGAGACTTTAGTCAACTTTAAGTTGGGTTTAGGTAGGTCCTTTTTTTTTGGGTTGGAAATTGTCAAATAACTTCTCCCGCTCTGGGCGCAGCGGGAGGGTGTGTCAGACTCTTAATGACTAAAACCCACCCGTATTCTTTCCGTTGCCTGTGTTGCCAGGGGCGTCGGTGACCCATAAGTGCCTTTCCGCGACCCCGGCAGGCATCGGCCCTAGTGGACCCCTACACTTGTGCTGACGACATCTCTTTGAGGCGCGCGTGGAATACAACGCGCCGTCGACCCGGGCCTGATCCTTTCCGGACGTTGAGCTACCCATTGCTCACCGTCCGCAAGCCCGCGCCTACGATGGCCGGAAATTCGCCCGGGATTCCCTTGGTTAGGTCTTTAATATTATTGGGAAAATGCTCTTTAAATGATAAATTTCGAGAGTGGGCCTTAGGCAAATTTGGCAAACGTAAAAAAAAAATATTTTGCTATCGGAAATAACATCTTGATTTATTTTTTATATTACAACGAAAGTCTACAATTAACTATTGCTATTTGAGGTGTGGTATTTATACCAAATATTTTATTTTAATTAAAAAAAAATTAAGCGTCACATATACAATACCGACTTTTAATGGAAAAACATAGTTCTTTACTTAATAAAATTAACCCCCTGGTTGCTATTTGAGTTTGAAAGTACCAAAAATATTATTTTTTCCCACAATATTTTGGACTTTCGTCTAAAGACGCAAACAGTTATTGATTCGCTGGATTTCAGTTCTAAGCCTGTTACCTCGCTACGCTGATGACACGTTGGTCCTGGCGTAAGGGAGTTCGCACCAGGTGGCGGCCGAAGTAGCGGCACGCGGGGTTGCGACAATCGTAAAAAGGATCCGGCAATTGGAACTGGAGGTGGCCCTGCACAAGTCCGAGGCCATGTGTTTTCATGGTCCTCGGAACGCGCCACCTTCGGGATCCCAAATAACGGTAGGAGGGGCTTACATCGGCGTCGAGTCGACGATGAAGTACCTGGGACTCGTCCTCGACAGCCCGTGGAACTTTGTGGAGCATTTCATACGTTTGACTCCCAAACTGGGCAGGGGCTGCCTTGAAGCGGCTCCTGCCCAATCTAGGGGGTCCAAACGCCTCCTACCGGAGGCTCTACGCGGGGGTCGTGCGGTCAATGGCCCTTTACGGGGCTTCTGTGTGGGCACGTTCCCTGGCACTGCGGCCAGCCCGCCGGTTGAGCGCGGCCCAAAGGGTTTTGGCCATCCGGTTGGTCCGGGGATACAGCACGATCTCCTGTGAGGCAGTGAGACTCCTTGCCGGATTGCCGCCATGGGATCTGGAGGCGAAAGTCCTCGCGCACGTATGGGAGTGGCGCGAGGAGGCGAAACGCCGGGGCGTAACTCCGCTGCCGCGAGAAATCGCGGCAAAGCGGACAGAGCTCCGGCGGGATCTCATGGCGACATGGAGAGTGCAATTGTCGCAACCCAGTGATGGGCACTCCACAATTGCATCGATAATTCCCCTCTTTGAAGAGTGTCTAGAGAGGCACCACGGCATCCTCAACTTCCGCCTGACGCAGGTCCTCACGGGGCACGGCAGCTTCAGGAGTTTCCTGTGTCGGATAAGGAGAGAGGAAACGCCCGGGTGTCACCACTGTGTGGATCGCCTGGAGGACGCGGTGAAGCATACGGTGGAGGTCTGCCCGGCTTGTGCAGAGCACCGCAGTGTCCTCGTGGAAACGATCGGCGGCAGAGATCTATCGCGTCTGGCCCTGGTTCAGGCCATGGTACGGAGCGAAAGGGCATGGGCAGCTGTCACCTCCTTCTGCGAAGCAGTAATGCTCGCGAAAGAGGAGGCGAGACGGTTGAGGGAAAGGCAAAGTTGGGAATCCTGGACTGGAATTTCCAGCCACTGTAGACGCGGGTTTGCGGACGGTAAGCAATGGGTAGCTCACCATCCGGTAAGGACCAGATCCGGTTTGACGGCGCGTTTTGTTCAGCAAAGAGATGTCGTCAGCACAAGACTAGGGCCGATGCCTGCCGGGGTCGCGAAAAAGTTCGAAAGGGTTACGGAGGCCCCTGGCAACACAGAAAACGGAAGGAACAAGGTTGGGTTTTAGTCAGTAAGCGTCTGACACACCCTCCTGCTACGCCCAGATCGGGAGAAGTTATTTGATAACTTCCCACCCAAAAAAAAGCCTGTTACCTCATGGTAGAAATTGGTAATAGGCTTATGGTAGAAAACTGTACTGACTGTGTAACTGTACTGTGTGGTGTACTAAAGTGTGATATTTTCTTCTTCTAATAGGATAACAGACTAATAGGATAAATTAACACAAGACGAAGAGGCATTTTATGAATTTCCATTTATTTTTGGAATTATTCTGACAAATAGCACTTTTAACTTTCTTATTCCAAGGAAGAAATCATCTTCCATCTCATGTTGCGGCCGATATCTTTATTTCACAAATCAGGAGTGTGCGCGGGTAAATTTTTTGCGCCTTTGTATCTTGTTTAAACTTGACTATATAATACCTATTTTTTTATTCTACTTTAATAAAGTCTAGTCTGTGGTATCTAGTGTTTACGTATAGAGTTAGCTATAAAATAGAACAGGTGTCTAGTTCACTAAAATCTTTTCAACTTTGTTGTTACCTAAGATTTATTAAAACGAAGATCTGCAAAATATATTTTTACCAGAACTCCCTTGGGTCATAATTCCTACTGCTTTTATTTCATAAGTAATACCAGCTGCCTATATTATTATCTTGAGGTCCTGGTCTCGTAACATTGGTTTATTATTGTGCTCTTTTTTTACAAATGGCTTTTGTTTACAAAATATTCTTATCAAACTATGAATGTACTAAATAGTACTTTTACTATTTCATACAAAATAATTAATTAATATTAAAAATTACCTATCGGTACATCTACCTATGTCTACGCTACATCTAGATACTTTTTGAACAACTATTTTTGTCTTAGGAAGTGACGCGCGCTTTACTTGTGGTTACGAAGTGTACAAATACGCTTTGCATGTGTGCGTAAGCGCAGAAGCTCTCGGTATAATCCGAGACAGTGGCGAAGTCAGAAGTGTGTGTGTGTGTTATTTGCTGACGCTACTCGTCTTCACGCACACATTCACAGCCAGCGTGTTTGTGCACTTGGTTACCACGAGTAAAGCGCGCGTCGCTTTGTGATATATAACTACTATATTTGTGGAGGTAATTTTATCGCAAACAAAGGTATTGTAATGTTTAGAACTCGCTTATTAATTATTGAAATTGCTTTTATCGTTAAAGGAATCGATGTTCGATGTTTTTTTTTCGCATTTCGGTACAGTCAGTCTCAAACAGCCTATTATTATTTCATATATCTTATTTGGCTTACATAACATGTCAAGGAGACGCTCCATTTAGGCAAAGAAAATGCCTGTAGTTGAGGGCTCCGCTCTTCCCTTACATTCTATTCGTACCAGTTACAAATAGGTATTTAAAGAAACAAAGAAAGGAAAAATAAAAATACGATCAATTCTTGCGAATGTGTGTGTGCGTGCGTGTATGTGTCTGTGTGTGTGTGAGAGAGAGATTTTAAGTGTACATGAAAATAAGCGTATAACGTCACTGTATATAATAATAAAAATATTTATTATTAAGTCAAACGCTGCAAAAGTAACTCGTTATTATACATTCCTATAACTACAAAACTCAGATTTATTCAAGTTTGGTTGTTTTTAAATTAAAAATGTTCTTTTCTTTCTTTACAGATTGGTTGGCGAACAACAAACGCATGGCTGGCAGGCAACATGGCCTGCAAATTCTTCCTAGTCCTAAGGGCTTTCGGTCTATACTTGTCATCTAATGTCCTGGTCTGCATATCTCTCGACAGGTAAGAAATACTATAATACTACTACATATAATTATGTATAACGCCACAAGGTTCTTCTGGCGCGTGGCCGAAATTGGAACTAACGTCGACATCTTATTTTTTCAATAATTATTACGCAAACCAATTGCACGAATTCTTACCAACAGCACACCCTGTCAACGTCACTGGAGTGCCAAGAGATCTTAGACTATGAATGAAAGTCGGGATGATTAGTTATGTGCCTGGTGTCGTTTCCATAATTGTATGTATGAGGATTTGAAAGCAAGTTCACATGGCAGGAAATTATATTTTAACGTCGATAATGTTATCGAGATCGATACAGAGGACTAGAATAATATTTATTGTGTAACGACTTAGTGCCAATGTGTGAAAAGACAGGGCTTACAAAAAGGATATTTCTGTGCAGCCTTCTACAATCAATATTGGTTATTAAGATTGCTAGGTGTTACAACACTACCACATATTATTTTAGTGTAGCAACACTGGCGTAACTTCCTGTCGACCAGAATGACTGCCATATTCCTGTATGAATTCCTAAATAAAATTAAATTATTACTTACCTACTGGTGGACTTCATATTTTCTAACCTGACCTCCCCGAAGACGTTCTAACTAAAGCCGCTTCTCGTGGTATTTATCCTGCATACGACTACGTTACAAAGATAAGATTTGTTTCTCCCTGGGCATTTCCCTGGGGAGTTTGCACTTACACCGTCTAGTAAGATTAGCGTAGTCCTGCGAATTTGATTAAACTGTTCAGGCACGTGCACTGCTGCTTGAATTAGTTTTCTTATAAAAATAATTGATTTCCTTATGTATTTTTTTTTAATGAAAATAATTTCTTGGATCTTTCGTTGCTAACCAATACCGAGTCTTTGGAGCGTAAGCTTTTGTGTTTGATAGCAAGGTAAGGAAAAAGTGTAGTTTATTAAGAAATTTTTAGCAGCAGAAAAAGTGTACCTTAATTTGGATTTCTCGGTAGAAGCTGGGAACTTTCTGATATTCCCCAGTAATATTGAAAAGTTTTTTTTTTAATATTAATAAAAAAATAAATATACATTATGCCATTTACATAAACTTAATTTACTATTTATAAACATTAAATTTTATTTATTTTTTATTATGGCAATGCTTAGCCTCTGGCCAAGGTAAAAAGTCCGCCCTAGGGTTACTGGAAGTGCAACCAACCGTTTCGAAATTTCTTTAAACGGAATATGTGCACTCGGACCACAAGGTATGGACGGAGGGTTCCAAGACCGAGTGGCTAGAAAATATAATTTCTGACGTTCTTCTCATCAGGGGCACGTGTTAGGTGTTATTATTTTATGACCCATTTTGATACTTTCTTTGTAGGTAATCAGTTTTTATACAGGTGCATTCGCGAGGAAATGTGAAATGAAAAAGAAATGAAAAAAATATTATTTATTATACTAAATACTAATATCAATCGAAGGTTAGATACGTGCTGTTTTCCAGTACTCAAAGCTTAAATTATTGTTAAACCTCACGTTGGAAATAGAATATATTGTTAATAGGAAAACTGTTTTATAAATAAACTTGTGATGAAATTGCTTTTCGTAAGTGATGACGGGTTTCTAGTTCGTTTGAGACATGCGGCTAGTAATAATTTTCCAACTATGGAACAACATTACTATGCTTCAAGTTAAAGTTGCGAAAAGGAAACGAGCTCTGAATTGCACTGTTTTAATGAATAAAATTACTGTAAAACCAAAATAACATTACGAAATTAGTGATATAACATTATCGGGCGACTTTTTCGTCCAAGAGCGCGGGTGGCGTGCGACGGGGCCGCCTGACTGGGAGCGTGAAGTCGCTCGCCCGCGTGGCTGAGCCGCGGAGTGTAACTCACCAACGAAAAAGTCGCCCTTAAAATTTGGTTTAATGAACGCCCAAAGTAGTCCTCGTAATCGCTTTGCTTCCTGGTTAATATTATTACCACGGTACGAGGTAATTTCATACCTATACAGTTCGTTACAATGCGAGAGTAGAATTTAATGAAGGAAGGAGTATTCATTACCTCCATTCCACACTTTTTTGTTAGGGTTCCGCACCTCAAAACGAAAAACCGGAACCCATATAGGATCACTCGTGTCAGTCTGTCTATGCGTCTGTCACAGCTGATTTCTGAATCTACCGATTAAGTTGACACATATTAATTTCTGTGACCCAAACACAGACATGTGTGTGTGTGGGTAATGTAAATAAATGAATTTTGAATACGAGGGTCAGTTTTAAGATGAAAATGAGAAAATTAAAAAATAAAGTCTTTAACCCTGGGTCACTAACCATTCGTAAAAGTTACGACGCGTACATTGCGCATTTCGTGTTTTGGTAAGATTCCGACCTCCGTCACCCCACCCGTTTCTAATACCTTCCTGATTCGTCTAATTAGTGATCTTCAGTCACTCATTGCGGATGCACACTTATTAGATCGGGATATATCGTATGAACGTCGTCAAATTTCAGGCTAATTTTGCAACGAAATTTGAGGCAAATCATTGCGGAGGTCTTCAAAATTGTAAACTAGATCAGTAAAGGTTTTAGCTGAAACGTTCTCAAAACTTGCAAAACTTGCAGCTGCAAAAAAAAAGCCGCATGACTACGCACTTCTGCAAGGGCTGCAGAAGAGCGATTTGTAGGGAGCAAATGGTTTGTATGAGCAATCATTTTTCAATGTAGGTTATTTCTAAAACAGATATGTTATTGGATAAAGAGAAAACTAAGACTGCTAATTAAGGTCATTTTGTATCATAAATGAAGTTGATTAAATAAACATTGATATTTTAATCCGTCGTAAAATTTACGAATGGTTAGTGATAACGTTACTCGAAATTAAGGTTAGTGAGCTAGGGTTAAAACTGTACCGTGTGAAATATCAAATTAATGAAAGGACTTGTTGTGAGGGTCTCAAATATATATCTTGTTTTGGGATTTGGACACAAATCGAGACTCCGGGCTTTTTTTTTTGGGTGGGAAATCATCAAATAACTTCTCCCGCTCTGGACGGAGCGGGAGGGTGTGTCAGACTCTTACTGACTAAAACCCACCCGTATTCCTTCCGTTGCCTGTGTTGCGGGGGCCTCGGTGACCCATTAGTACCTTCCCGCGACCCCGGCAGGTATCGGCCCAAGTGGACCCCCTACATTTGTGCTGACAACATCTCTTTGAGGCGCGCGTGGAATACAACGCGCCGTCGACCCGGGCCTGCACCTTACCGGACGGTGAGCTACCCATTGCTCACCGTCCGCAAGCCCGCGCCTACAGTGGCCGGAAATCCGCCCGAGATTCCCGACGCCCAGGGCGTCTCCTGCGGCGGCTAGGGGCGAGAGGGCGCGAAATTTGCCTTTCCCTCAACCATCCCGCCTCCTCCTTCGCGAGCATTACTGATTCGCAGAAGGAGGTGACGGCTGCCCATGCCCTCTCGCTCCGTACCATGGCCTAAACCAGGGCCTAGGGCCTGACTCCGCTAACAGAATTAACAGACTTAAAATAATAAACCTCATTACCGTCGCATCTCTACGTTGACATCGTGGTGGGGGCTTGCGCGATCCAAACTCTGTGCCGGTAGAGTTTACTTTACCGGAACAGGTCTAGGGTAAGGAGCCAAACCAAGAGAGATACAGAAACCCGCAGGGCAGCATGTGGCGAGCTGTTGGGCAGTAGCGACCCCACGGACCCTATCTCCTCTTGTTCCTAATCTCTGGCTTGCCTTTATTGGCTGGCTAGAGCGAGCACTGACGAGGAACAGAGTTCCCACCTCATTCTTGCCTTAATTGGCCGGCTTGAGTGGAAATTCGCAAGAGCAAACGTGCTCGGAGGGTGAAAGTATTCCAGTAATTGCTCGTAGGGATCTTGACCATCTTCTGGGCTCTGGGATTGATCTGAAAGCCGTGGAATACCTCTCCACTCTTCAAGCACCTCAGGGCATGTTGCCCCTTGTCGCTACGTTACTATGTGCTAGCGACAGTTTTTGGGGCCCATTATTGAGTGTGCAAGTCACCCCCTGCCAATTTATCTGTGTATTTCGCAACATTGATCAGGCAGGGGACATAGTCCATCCAAAGTTCAAGGTCCCCAATCCACTATAGCCACACAAACCCATAGCCCAATATGTTTCGTTTCCATGTTCAGTAATAGTCCAGCAACGGGGGTTGTCCTTGAATGCGCTTACATAGTGCATACAGGGATAATCGTCGGTTGGTGCCTCATTTCATTCAAAAACCTATAATGGGCCTCTGCGAGTTTGCTTCGGCCCCTCGTATGCCTTTCAAAGGTCCAGGATCCCATGGTCCCGAGATATGTAAAACCTATAAGAAAATAATAATTATATTTACAAATATACGAGTATAATGTGTAGGGTCTCATAGCTAAAAAAAGCCGTACCGGTCAATCAAAGGGTTAAGCTACGCATGCCGAGATCGGTCCGTGGATGTATGAAACGTTGGTTCCGGCTGTCATTTGTAAATCTTTGACAGTCGTTACGGGTAGTCAGAAGCCCGAAAGTCTTACTAAGTCTTACTAAGGCGTATCGTATTACCCAGTAACTAGGTTGTGGAGGTCAGAAAGGCAGTCGCTCCATGTAAAATACTGGTATTCCGCTGCATCCGGTTAGACTGGAAGCTGACCCCAATATAGTTGGGAAAAGGCTAGGCAGATGATGTACAACTAAATAAAAAAGAATGATCACAATAAATAATCACAGGAAAAGTGACAAATTATCACACACCGATAAACATATCTTTTTGGACAATATCGACTTCCGTGGTCCAAATTCAGTAGCCAAAAAACCTCTAAAAGTCTGGTACATTACTCTTTTTCAGCGAATTCTGGCTTACAGCGGTTTGTCAACGTGAATATCAATCTCGCGGCGTGAATTCAATTGAACCAATGAAATAAAAAAAGGGCCATCTGTGAGGTTGTTCTTGGTAACGGCTTTTCTGAACTATTTTTAGGTTCGGTCATGTTTATCTATATATTTTGACATATTTCCTAGTCATAATAATATAATTGCTACAGTAAAATTCGAAGTTAACAGTAAATAATTAAATAAAATCATCAAATTAATTACAATCTCCTTTTTTAACTTAATTTAACACAAAATTAATTTAACTAATAAAGCATTCATTATCTTACATCAAAAAGAAGCTAAGTATTATATTAACTTAAGTGTACCTACTTAATTTGTAATATTTCAGACGTATTATCCTAATCCTAACCCATATTATAAATGCGAAAGTGAGTTTGTTTATTTATTACGATTTCACGATAAAACGGCTGAACGGATTTGGATGAAATTTGGCACATGAGTAGACCATGACCTGGGTTTGGATATAGGGGGTCGAGAATTATGTGGGTGAAACTGCGGGACGTAGTACAATATAATAAATATGTTGAAAAACCGGCGAAGTGCATGTCGGACCACGCACAATAAAGCCTTCATTGATGATGAATTTATCCCAAAAACAAACTTACATTGTAGTTGAAGAATATGGTCTCTCGTACATCGATATACATGACGGTTAGTTCTCCAACTGCAAATATAAGTTGGTCGACTATTACTCGTTAACTTGTAAAGCCTACTTAGCTGTGATAGTTTTCCTTTCAACTTCGACACGTGACTCTAACAAAAATGTGTACTTTAAAGCTTAATATTACGCAAACGGATCCCTGAATAGAAAAATGGTTTTCACAGACCCGCAATATTTTTGAACGACTAATTTAACGATATCTCACCATGGAATAGACGAGAAAAAATATGTAACGTACATACGTTATACTTAAATAAAAAAAAACCAAAAGCGACCCGGATCTTCCAACTCCCCCAAAAATGCTCTAGTCTATCCTCTTGTTAGTGATGTGCCACATGTCATTAAAATCTTTTTACAACTTTGTGAGTTTGCTAGAATTGTGAATCGAGTCACAAAATACTAAATTAGTCACAAAATACATAATTATTATTTTAAAAAAAATTGCTTAAATGATACCTGAAAAACGTATTTAATCTGTTATCTCACTCTTATAAGGTAAAACCTGTCTCATATATCTCTTTTAGAAACCCACCCCGGGTTTACAGAAATAAAAAAAAATGCATTTTTAACATTTATTTAATATTTTTTTACATATTCTGCTCAAATTGTTGGCCTCTATTGCGAATGCAGGCCCGACATCTATGTCGTATTTCCACAGTTATTGTACTAAGTCGCATGTCCTCGTTAATTTTATTGAACGCCGTTTCAATGCGTTGAAGTAGTACCTCCCTAGTCGGAACCTCAGTGGCGTATACCAGCTCTTTGGCACGTCTCCAGACATAAAAGTCTAGCGGAGTTAGGTCTGGGGAACGTGCCGGCCATGCAATAGGGCCATCGCGACCAATCCACGCATTGGGGAACACATAGTCAAACGCCAATGCGCGGGACAGCCGTCATGCTGGAATACTTTGGGCACATTTTCATTAAGTACGGGCACCTCGGACACTAATTCGGGCAGGTCATTTTGAAGGAACTCCAAATAATTATCGCCTTTGAGGTTATTGGGCAGGTAATGCGGTCCAACTACCTGATTCCCAATCACTCCTGCCCAAACGTTTACACTAAACCTCCTTTGAAAAGATTTCTGTCTTTTAACATGTGGGTTTTCCGTTTTGTTTGTCCAGTGGTGCAGATTGTGAAGATTGAGAATCGCTTCTTTGGTAAATTTGGATTCATCCGTCCACAGTAAGAAATTAGGATTATCCACATCCCTGTGTAACATGAACCGACAGAATTCCACTCGTCTGTAAAGTCGCCACCCTCAAGACCTACAAACAAAGAACTCTTCTAAATTCCTGTTGAGCAGTAAATAATTGCACAATAAGATTTTTAAGGACCGGCGGACTGCCTGTATGGGCTAAATTCACTACCTGGAAGTGAAGTCATACCATACCCATTACCTGCTAAACAAAGGCTTCGTCAAACAAAGCGTGTACGGGTTTAAAGTTAGTTTAAAATTACCTACCTTGCACCGGAGTGTAGTCGAATGGATGCTTTTCGTTTTGCTGAAGAACTTTCCACACTTTCCATATTGAAATATCAAGATGTGCTGCCATATTTCTAATGCTTCTTGTAGGGTCTTCCTCAAAAAGTGCCAGTATTCTCTCGTCCACTTCAACATTATGTCGCACAATATGACCCCATGATTCATGAAGAGTGTCGGTATGTGTCTTGGAAGACTCTGCGGCCGGGTAATCGTCTACCAGGAAAGCGTTCCTGGTAAAGTTGTTGCGCTGCACGAGCGATACCATGGGCGGCTCCATAAGCCATCATGATGTCAGCATATTCTTTGTTAGAGAACGTCGCCATTGCAACAACAAAAAAGTCAAACAATATATTATAGTCAAAAGTTTAACAATAGCACCATAAGTTAAAACGTAGCAAAAACCAACAAAAAAACAAGGTAACAAAATGGACAAATCGCGGAGTACGGTGAACTAGCACACTCGTCAGGTAGCAGAGGCAGTGATACTAAAACTGACTAAAATAATGCGAGATTGACGGCGTCGGCGGCAGTTCGTCGTTTGTTCAAACTAGTTTACGCTATGCAAGAAAGAGATAAAAGATAGATTTTACTTCGCGAGAGTGAGAAAACAAATTTTACCTGTTTCTCAAGTAATAATTACGCAAAAATACTTTTTTTTTTAGAATTTGGAATTTAGTATTTTGTAACTCGATTCTAGCGAATTTACAATGTTGTAAAAAGATTTTTATGGCATGTGGCACATCACTAGCAAGAGGATAGACTAGAGAATTTTTGAGGTTTTGGAAGATCCCGGTCGCTTTTAGTTTTTTTTTATAGCTATAATTGAAGTCCGAAACTTTGTGAATAAATAAAAAAAAAACTAGATGGCTAATGTCACTAATTTTGAATTTAAAAGTACTGTAATACAATACACATCTAAATAAAATTAAAATTCAGAGTCTACGACTTGTACTTTTTTTTAAATTATGTACACACGGCTACACATCAAGCTGTAGCTGCTGCAATAATTGAAGTCCGAAACTTTGTGAATAAATAAAAAAAAAACTAGATGGCTAATGTCACTAATTTTGAATTTAAAAGTACTGTAATACAATACACATCTAAATAAAATTAAAATTCAGAGTCTACGACTTGTACTTTTTTTTAAATTATGTGCACACGGCTACACATCAAGCTATACATTTTCAGTGTACGCTGACCTCGCATTGTACGGAAATCCTATACCATGCGAGATCAGCTTGTATAGCTTGATGTGTACTTTTTTTTTTTAATTGGATTTTGGATGGGAAATCATCAAATAACTTCTCCCGCCCTGGGCGGAGCGGGAGGGTGTGTCAGACTCTTACTGACTAAAACCCACCCGTATTCCTTCCTGTTGCCTATGTTACCTGGGGCCTCGGTGACCCTTTAGTACCTTCCCGCGACCCCGGCAGGCATCGGCCCTAGTGGACCCCTACATTTGTGCTGACGACATCTCTTTGAGGTGCGCGTGGAATACAATGCGCCGTCGAGTCGGGCCTGGTCCTACCGTCCGCAAGCCCGCGCCTACGGTGGCCGGAAATCCGCCCGGGACTCCTGACGCCCAGGGCGTCTCCTGCGGCAGCTAGGGGCGAGAGGGCGCGAAATTTGCCTTTCCCTCAACCGTCCCGCCTCCTCCTTCGCGAGCATTACTGCTTCGCAGAAGGAGGTGAAGCCGTGTGCATTTGAATGTAAAATTTTAGTATTTTTTAAATAAAACAATAAAAAGTCGATGAAAAAAATCCACAGGGCATGAGAAGTGTTTTGGGGTCTGAAAAGATAGCAGATGACCCCCCCAGTCGACCATTTCAGTTTGGCACACGATGCACCAAACACCCTGCATATTTTCATCAATACGTCTTCAATTATACATATAACTAGAACTAGCAATTACCTATTATAAATGGCTTACAACTAGAGATAAAGCTTTCAAGGTTTACCTTATTAAGCTTGAATGGACTGAGTGGGTTGACCCCAAAACTGTAAAATAAACAAACCATTGTAATTTTACTCTATTGACGCAGTAGATGAGCGATTGGTTTCTGAGCAAGTTCGTGGGATGGATTCCGATAAACAAGGTCAAGATAATTTAATTAGCGAAACTTCACCGGTAACGATATCAGATCATTTTAACATAACATCATCACGCCTGTATTCCCCGAAGCATTAGGCAGCAGTGTACCTACACTACAGTACACTCACATTTCACCAGTTATTTTTGACCCTATGTAACAGGAGCGGCAGAGGCCTTTAAAGCGGGCGGGGCTCCATACCTGAGAAAACTAGCGAGTCTCTTCAACTCTAACATCCAAAAGGGTTCAACGCTTGAGGTGTGGAACAGAGGTGCGGTAGTTTTGTTCTTTAAAAAAGGTGATATACCCTTGCTGAAGAACTAAAAACCCATCTAATTTCTGAGCCACGTATACAAGCTGTTCTCGAGGGTCATCATGACCCGTCTCGCTAGGAGACTTCTCGAGTTCCAGCTACCAGGACAAGCCAGTTTTCTAAGTACTGTAGACCGCATCCATACCATTCAGCAAATTGTACAGAAGACCGAGGAGTACAACCAGCCGCTGAGTAAGGCATTTGTGGTCTACGAAAAAGTCGTCGCCATCGAAATGTAGGCAGTTCTGGCCTCTCTGCAACAATATTGAAATGGCTGGCGCTACATCAAAGTGTTGAGATGTCTGTATTTTTTTTTTTTTTTTGTGTTGGAAATCATCAAATAACTTCTCCCGCTCTGGGCGGAGCGGGACGGTGTGTCAGACTCTTACTGACTAAAACCCACCCGTATTCCTTCCTGTTGCCTGTGTTGCCAGGGGCCTCGGTGACCCATAAGTACCTTCCCGCGACCCCGGCAGGCATCGGCCCTAGTGGACCCCTACTTTTGTGCTGACGACATCTCTTTGAGGCGCGCGTGGAATACGACGCGTCGTCGACCCGTGCCTGGTTCTTATCGGACGGTGAGCTACCCATTGCTCACCGTCCGCAAGCCCGCGCCTACGGTGGCCGGAAAACCGCCCGGGATTCCCGACGCACTGGGCGTCTCCTGCGGCGGTTAGGGGCGAGAGGGCGCGAAACGTGCCTTTCCTTCAACCGTCCCGCCTCCTCCTTCGCGAGCATTACTGCTTCGCAGAAGGAGGTGACGGCTGCCCATGCCCTCTCGCTCCGTACCATGGCCTGAACCAGGGCCGGACGCGAGAGGTCTCTGCTGCCGATCGCCTCCACGAGGACACGGCGGTGCTCTGCCCAAGCCGGGCAGACCTCCACTGTATGCTCTATCGTGTCCTCCGGGCGATCCACACAGTGGTGAGATGTCTGTATGACGCTACCACGATGACTGTGCCAGGAACAGTAAACCAGCTCCATCCAACTGCTCAGAGGGGTGAGACAGGGTGATGTGATATCCCCGATACTATTCACCAATGCGCTGGAGGTCGTCTTCAACACGCTGGACTGGACTGGACGTGACCGGCGAGTACATCTCACACGAAGACGAAAGTCAAGACCGATCCACATCGAACCGTTATTATAGTACCTAGGGCAACTCATTCAGCTCGGTAGACACAACTTTGAGAAAGCAGTCGACAGAAAGATCCGGTTGGGTTGGGCAGCGTTTGGTAAACTTCGTCAACTCTTCTCGTCACCTATACCGCAATGTTTGAAAACTAAGATTTTCAACCAGTGCGTCCTGCCCGTTATGACGAACGGAGCCAAAATGTTGACAGTCGGACTGGCCCATAAATTCAAGGTCATTCCGCTATGGAGCGGGCTATGCTCGGAGTTTCTTTGAAGGATAAAATTAGGAATCAAGTTATCCGGAAAAAAAGAACCGGAGTAACCAACATCTTGCAGAGTAAGCAAACTGAAGTGGCAGTGAGCTGACCATGTTTGTCAAAATACCGATGGCCAGTGGAGCAAACGAGCCCTGGAGTGTGTGGAAACCGTGTCTCGCCAAACATAGAGTGGGACGTCCCCAGGCTAGACGGACCGACGACCTGAAGACAGTGGCTGGGACAGGCTGGATGCGAAAGGCGGAGGACAGAGTGTTATAGCGCAGCCTGGAAACGGGCTATGTCCAACGGTAAGGGGTTCCCCCTTCCTCCTATTCTATCTCTAAGCTATCTCTAATATTTATCACTGGGTCATATAGAAGAGATTTCTAATGAAAAAGACAAGAATAAAGTTGGCGCTGTTTACTTACCGCATCATGCTGTAATCCGCGAAGACAAGTCGACCATGAAATTAAGAGTGGTATTTAATGCACCATCCAAGGGATCCGATGGAGTTTCCTTGAATGACACCTTTATGGTACGACCACTCTTACAGGCTAATTTACGTCATATAGTTATGCGGTGGCGACATCATCCAGTATGCTTGGTAGCCTTGGTATATCATAAAAATGTATCACCAAGTTAAAATAGCTGATGATCACGTGGACTTTCAAAGGATTATATGGCGAGATGACGTTAATTCTGATATAAAGGAATACAGACTTTTGAGAGTTACATTTAGAACATCTAGTGCACCTTACCTGGCAGTCAAGGCATTGCAGCAAACCGCTAGCAATGAAGGTCAATCGTATACATGCGCTGCTAGTAGGGTTAGGACAGATTTTTACATGGATGACCTAATAACAGGTTGCCAGACTGATGAAGAAGCTGTAAAATTCTATCATGAGTTTAATGAACTATTGAATAAAACAGGTTTCACTTTGCAAAAATGGACAAGTAACTAAGAAGATTTGCTAAAACAGATAAGGTTGGATACTGGAAGAGATCTGGAAATAAAGGAAGATGAAACCACTAGAATTCTAGGACTTCTAGGAATACCACATGGTAGTATTTTGGGTCCTACTTTATTCCTAGTATTTATAAATGACCTGTGCAGCTTGTCACTCCTAAATGGGGTCATAATGTCATATGCAGATGACACGGCGCTGTTGTTTTCAGACAAATCTCGAGATGAGGTGTATAAACAAGCCCAGAACGGTTTTAATATAGTGTCTAATTGGCTACATGTAAATCTTTTAACACTAAATGCAGATAAAACCAAACACATTTTATTTACTATTAGAAATACTAACCTGCCAACTACTAACATAAACATTTCTGCCCATACGTACAACACGTATGCTGACAATGCATGTAGTTGTCCTACCTTAGCAAAAACCGATCATATGAAATATCTAGGTGTAACGATTGACACAAATCGGAATTTCCGTAAACACATCGATTTATTATGCACACGAATGCGTAAATGAATGTACATTTTTAAGAATTTACCATACATATCAGACTACAAATTAATTAAACAGGTATATTTAGCTTTGTGCCAATACATTCTCACTTATTGTGTAACTTCATGGGGTGGGGCTGCTAAATTAATCCTGCTGCCATTAGAACGTGCGCAGAGAGCTATCTTTAAGGTAGCCACCTTTCGCCCATTTAGATTTTTCACACCCGAGCTTTACACGACATGTAAGGTGTTAACCGTGCGTCAACTATTTATATTGAATATAGTACGAGTACTACTCCAGCATAGCAAACTTCCTTATATCCCAATATCTATAGATAAGAGAAGAAAAGACTTGGTTTGCATAAAGCCTCAAACTAGAAATACTTTTATAAATAAATTTTATGTATTTTTAGGTGCCTTCTGATTTAATAAAATCATTAAGTCTCTAAGTATTTATATATAGCGTAAGTCGTAAAAAATGTAGTGAAATGTTGTGTGAATATTTAGCGACATTCAATTACTCAGACACTGAAAAATTGCTAGATGTAATGCAATAAGCATAGATATAAATGGCAATAAGCTTATTAATGTTAAATCAATATTTATTTAAAAATAAAATTAATATGTATCAATGCTAGCTATAGAGCTACATAGGTACAGTGTACATAGGTACAGTACCATATTGGCCACTAAAGCACTCAGCGTTGTTATGCGATGGCCTGAAACACAGGTTTGAATAAACCTACATCAGGCAGTTCGCTATTGTATTCAATTAGACCCTTAAACAATCTATATAAGTTAAACGCTAGATTTATTTTAGACATAGTTTAACATTTTCTTACTAATATTAACATGTAACTTTGTTATGATGTAACTTCTAGTAATTTCTATGTGAACTTATGAATATAAAAAAAATATCATTATTATTTCGTTTACGAGTATTATTTTATTTTATTTTACATCGTCCTCACATTTATTTATAATTTCAACATTATTTTTGTACTAATATTTATGTATCAATTTAATTGAAAAGAGTGTCCATGGAGTTTCTTGCCCGTTCTTCTCCATAGGTACCTACTACGCTTTGGAATGGGAATCTAGCTTCATATTTCTAACTGACCGACTCCTTGACAATTCAAAAGTGCCTGTAAATGGTTTAATTGAAATAAATGCTTTGAGTTTGAGTTTGAGTTTGAATTTTGCCTTATAAAATACATTTTTAAATATTTCTTAGAAAAAATATAAAAAAAAACATTTAAAAATATATAAAATAGTGGTCCGCCGGTATCGGGAGCAGGGTCCAAGCTACCGGTGGTTAGGGCTCCAGAGACAAGAACCTCCTCACAATGCGAGCCGTATCGAGGAGTACTGCCTTCTGAATCAGGCCCTTGATCCAACCGCCTAACGAGAGCTTCGAGAGATGTTCGTTGAGGCTTTCGGCCATCAGGCCATTGGCCGTTACGACAATCGGCACAATGACAGCCGAGTTCACATTCCACATGTCAAGAACCTCGTGTGCTAAGTCAAGATATTTTATTTGTTTTTCTTTCTCAGCTTTCACGAGGTTTTCGTCATGTGGAATGGTAACATCGACTATCATTGCGCGGCGCGCTAATCGGTCTATCACTGCTATATCAGGCTTATTGGCGACAATAGTCCTGTCAGTAATGATAGACCGATCCCAGTACAACGTGACATGGTCATTTTCGAGAACTGCGTCGGGAACATACCTGAAATACGGTACCTCAGAGTTCACAAGTTTATATTACAAAGCAAGTTGCTGGTAAATAATCCTAGCTACTTGGTTATGTCTGTGCAAGTACTCGCCGTTAGCCAAACGAGAACAACCAGAGATAATATGTTTGATAGACTCACCTGGACGGTGGCATGCCCGACACACGTCAACCGTCCCGTCCTTCATAATATGTCTCCGGTAGTTATTCGTCAAGATAACTTCATCCATAATTGCACAGACAAAACCTTCAGTTTCTCCGAAAAGGTCCCCAAAACGTAGCCAGGATACGGACGCTAAGAAATCAATATTGGGCTCATGAAGAGCCCGATAGAAGCGCCCGTGTAGCTTCTTCTTTTGCCATATCTCCTTGAGGTCATCCGTGGTAAGTACTACAGGTTTGCACCAGTTCTCTTTAGCCATGGAAAGTAGGGTGAGCCCCTTATCCACTGCAACCACATCAAGGTGCATACCAAGTGAAATATTTTTTGAAAGCCGGTGCATACCGCACCGGCTTTCAAAAAATATTCCCTGAGAATACATATCTCGCGGTTGTGGAGGGTTTTCGCATTTAAAACGCCTCGACCCCCGTACTTCCGCGGGATGTACAGTCTCATCACCGATGATCGTGGGTGATGCATCCGGTTTGCGGTCAGCAGTGTACGGACCCTCCTATCCAGGGCGTCTAGTTTGGTCTGAGTTCTTTTGAGTATGCCGAAAGAGTACATCAAAACCGGCATGACCCAACCGTTGAAGACCTTGTTTTCACCTGAAAGAAGACTTATCAATACCTTCTTCAGGCGGCCAAAAAAGCGCTCCTACAACGATTGCTTCATATCAGTAACGTTGATGCTTAATGCTTCTGACATACCCAAATACTTATAGCTTTCGGCTGAGGAAAGGGATTTAAGGTGTATGGAATCCGAAAGTTGAATTCCCTCGGATTCCATTATCTCCCCTCGCTTCACATGCATGACTGCACATTTGTCCACACCAAACTCCATTCTGATGGCGCCACTGAAAGTTTCAGTTACCATCAGTAGCTCCATCAGTCGCAATTTGCAAAGATTTTTAAGTCATCCATGTAGAATAGGTGAGATATGACCTGACCACCTCTCCTCAATCGATAGCCTAAACCTGAATCCTCCAGTAGCGTGCTTAAAGGATTCAGGGCTAAGCAGAACCAAAGTGGACTCAAACTGTCGCCCTGAAATATTCCCCGTTTAATCCATACAGGCTCATCATTCCCCTGGATCTGTCTTATAATCTATCCAGCAAGTCGACAGATCCTTGCGGGATCGACGAACCTGTTGGCTAATGGTCATGTAGATGAGAAGTAGCTTAGTATCACGGGACCCGTTCCTACAGTCATTTTGAGAGACAGACATAATTGAATTACTGTCAATGTGTGTTAATTTTAGCTCTCAAAATGGATGTAAGAAGTTTATAGACCGTCGACAAACACGTGATCGGTCTATAATTCTTGGGTTCCGCGGGACTACCTGACTTATGGAGCAGGTGGGTAATGCCTGTCGTCAGAAACTGGGGTAGCGACCCAGACTCTAAGGATGACTGGAACTGAGATGCCAGGCAAGTGTGTGAACTAGTTAGCCATTTCAGCCAAAAGTTGTGCAGTCCGTCCGGTCCCGGTGATTTCCAATTCGGTAACGGACGGACCGCTCTGGCTATATCTGATGGCGTGATAATGACTACTTCCATTTCTGGTATAGTTTCACACACTCGCTCGACATCCCGCATCCATTCAGCCTCAGCATGGCAGACAGGTACCGACCAGATGCTGTGCCAGAACGCAGTCGTGGTGGAATCATCCGGGCGGCACACGTCTGTCACGTTTTGTTCAGGTCGGTCCCAAGCTCTATATACCCACCTCTCATCGCTCTGGAATATGCGATTTTGCGTGTATCGATAAACCCGCCGCTTATACCGCCGAATACGGCTCGCCCATGCACAAACTTTCTGCTTCAGGAAGTCGATGCGCTCTGTGACACGGGACATGTATTCTCGAGGGGAGATTCCAGTCCCCGAGAATGCCCGTCTTACAAAGCGCATCACACGTGGTCGTGTATTGCCCTCCCTGAAGCAGTATAGTTTGCCGATGAGTACCCTGGCCCCATCGATACGACGCTCAATCCTGCACTGCCAGGCTGGTACGGCTGGTTTTGGTCGAGTAACTTCGTCAAAGATGGAAACTTGACATTCGCTAAACGACATGCCGCAACAGCCGCGCAATACAGGATCGAGTGTGTATCAACGAGATCCTCGCTGCTCTCAAAAAAATCCTTAAACTGCGAGTCCAAGGCACACACCAGCGCCCTATTTTTCTTGTGCATGGGTAGGCGTGGTAGTCGGGGTCTAAGTTCGGTTGGAGTGGACCTATACTCGCGAAACGCATCTTCCAGTGCGCTCTTCAATCGGACGTTGCACTGGCTACTTACTGTGGCAGCCCTATCATCCTCCTCTGTAACACCTTGATTGGACCGCGGCGGGATTACATCAATAATTGGGGCACTTGCCGCGGTTTGTGCCGGAGTCGAGACGATAAGGTTGCTCAGTACCTCTGAACGCAGCCTATCAAGTGCGGTATTTTATCCAACCTACGATTGCGTTGGATAACCCGCACCTGATTCGATAATCGTTGGGCCGAGACGTTGACGGTTTGCTCTAGTTACTGTAACAGAGACAGTATCCTAACACGATACGCAGTGAGGTTAGTTCCCCCCTCTGTAGACCCGTAATATGCGCGCATGACATTCTCGTTCATAGACTGAGTCCATCTCATGCGCTGCACACAACCACCGGCAGCGGGGACCCGGCTTGGGGCCGGATGGCCACTAAGTCCCAAGCTCTTCGGTAGCCGGCCTCTCCCCTGCTGACGTACAGGTGTTGGCGACGTCGGCGGGGAAAAATACTCGTCGCTCGAGCTCGACACAACTACCGCGGCCGGTGTCATCACTGCGCTTACATTGGGGCTGGATACCGGCGGCGGCGGCGAGGCGGAGCTGAGCGAAGAGTCTGGAGGTGGTGGGCGTGCTCGTTTCGTAGCTGCTCTAGTCACCATTTTTGATTTCTTATCCGCATTTATTCTATTTTATCGTGAGGTGACATCTGTCATGTCACCGATTCTGCAGTTTTTGATTTAAGTCTGTATTATGGTTCATTTTGCTATTTTTTAATATGGGTCGTGTGTATTTTGGTTCAAGACTTGTTGTAGGGATTACATAAAATTAAATAAAACTGCTTCTAAAATGACTGAAGTTTAAATATTATGAAACGGATTTCGTGACTTGTTGACGTTGGTGTTGCCAGCCAACTTATTATTTAATATTTATTATTATTTTCTTTTATTTTGTTACATATACATTGTAATTATATTTTTAAATATTAGAATATAATAAATATATAAAAACATTTAAAAATATAAAAAAATGTTAGCCCACCGGTATCGGGAACAGGGTCCAAGCTACGGGTCAGGGCTCCAGAGAGAGGAACCTCCTAACAATGCGAGCCGTGTCCAGAAGTACCGCTTTCTGAATCAAGCCCTTAATCCAGCCGTCCAACGTGAGCCTCTTTAGGTGTTGGTCGAGGCTCTTGGCAATTAAGCCATTGGCTGATACGACTATCGGCACAATGATTGCTGAATCCACATCCCACATGTCGACAACCTCGCGAGCCAAGTCAAGATAATCCTGGCTACAAGGTTGTGTCTAATAATTGCACAGACAAAACCTTCGGTTTCCCCAAAGAGGTCACCGAAACGTAGCCAGGCTACGGACGCTTGGAAGTCTACATCGAGTTCATGTAGGGCCCGGAAAAAGCGTCCGTGAAGCTCCTTACTCTGCCATACCTCCCTGCGATCGTTAGTGTCAAGCACTACAAGCTTGCGCCAGTTCTCTTTAGCTAAGGAGAGTGGGGTGAGGCCCTTGTCCACCGCGACCACATCTCGATGCATCCCCATGTCGGCTTCTAGGAAATATTCCCTGAGACTGCATACCTCGCGATTGTGGAGGGTTATAGCGTTTAAAAAGCCTCGACCTCCATACTTTCGCGGGATATACAGTCTCATTACCGATGACCGTGGGTGATGCATTCGATATGCAGTAAGCAGCGTACGGACCCTCCTATCCATTGCATCGAGTTCGGTCTGAGTCCATTTGAGTATGCCGAAAGAGTACATCAAAACGGGCATGACCCAACCGTTGAAGGCGCGCACCTTGTTTCCGCCTGATAGAAGACTATTAAATACTTTCTTCAGGCGGTCAAAAAAGAGCTCCCTCAACGATTGCTTTATGTCAGTAACATTGATGCCAACGCTTCCGACATACCCAAATACTTGTAGGTTTCGGATGCGGAGAGGGCTCTAAGGTTAATGGAATCCGAGAGTTGGGGGTTCCCACGGATTCCACAATCTCCCCTCGCTTTACATGCATGACCGCACATTTATCCACTCCAAATTCCATCCTGATGGCGCTACTGAAAGTTCCAGTTATTTTCAGTAGCTCCATCAGTTCCAAATTATTGGAGGCAAAGAGTTTTAGGTCATCCATGTAGAGGAGATGAGATATAACCTGACCACCTCTCTGCAACCGATAGCCTAGACCTGAATCCTCCAGCAGTGTGCTTAGAGGATTCAAGGCTAAGCAGAACCAAAGCGGACTCAAACTATCGCCCTGAAATATGCCTCGCTCGATCCTAATCGGTTCGCTATTCCTCTGGATATTTCGACATCCTGGATAGTGAACGACCGACTTCCATTGCCCCATACACGACATCAGGAAGGTGCGCAGAGTTGCATCTATTTTATACAACTCCAGCACCCTCATGAGCCATGTATGTGGCACCGAGTCATAGGCCTTCTTATAATCTATCCAACATATCGACAGATCCTTTCGGGAACGACGAACCTGTTGGTTAATGGTCATATCAATGAGGAGTAACTCCTTAGTATCGCGGGACCCATTCCTACATCCATTTTGAGAGGCAGACATGTTGTAGTTGATGTTTGTTAATTTTAGCTCTCAAAATAGATGTAAGAACTTTATAGACCGTCGGTAAACACGCGATCGGTCTATAATTTTTGGGTTCCGCGGTGCTACCTGATTTATGGAGCAGGTGGGTAACGCCTGTCGTTAGGAATTGGGGTAGCGATCCAGACTCCAAAGCAGTCTGGTACTGAGCCGCCAAGCGAGCATGCGACCTTAAAAACCATTTGAGCCAGAAGTTGTGCAGCCCGTCCGGCCCTGGGGACTTCCAGTTAGGTAACGGACGGACTGCACGAGCTACATCTTGGGGGCAGATAGTAATAGCCCCCGTTCTGGTATTGGATCGCAGGCTCGCTCGACTTCTCGAGCCCAATCACCTTCGGTGTGACTGACAGGCACCGATCAGATACTGCGCCAGAAAGAACACCATCATCATCCGGTAGACGCGTGTCAGTCACACCTTGATCTGGTCGCTCACATCCTCTATAAACCCACCTTTCATCGCTCTGGAAGGTGCGATTCTGAGTGTATCGCTCTACTTGCCGCTTATACCTACGAATACGGTTCGCCCATGCATATACTTTCTGCTTCAGGAAGTCGATGCGCTCTGTGACACGTAAAATATAGTCCTGAGGGCTGATATCAGTCCCTGAGAACGCCCACCTCACAAAGCGCATCACTCTAGGGCGAGTATTGCCCTCCCTGAAGCAGATTAGTTTACCGATGAGCACTGGCCTCACCAATACGACGTTCAATTCTGCACTGCCAAACTGGTACGGTTGGTTTCGGTCGTGTAGCTCTATCATTAGCAAATTTAACGTGAGCCACACGACATGCCGCTACAGCTGCGCAGTACAGAATTGAATGAGTATCAGTGAGGTCTTCGCAGTCATCAAAATAGTTTGACAACTGCAAATCCAGAACTGCCACCAGTGCCCTATTTTTGTTATGCATGGGCAAACGAGGTAAGCGTGGTCTAAGTTCGGGTGACATAAACCGATATTCCCGAATCGCATCCTCCAAAGCACTCCTCAATTCCTCATTGCACTGGGTACTTACGTTTGTAGCCCTGTCATCACTTCCTTCTGCAGTTTGATTTGGATTGAAGTGAGGTAAAATTACAACAGTCTGCGACGGGGGGTTGGTGACATGGCTACTCTGCATTTCACTTAGCAGGCAATCAAGTACAGTCTCATCAAACATATGATTACGCTGGATGACCCGCACCTGATCCGACAATCGTTGTGCCGAAACGTTGACAGCTGGCTCAAGCACCTGAAAAAGAGAGAGCATCCGAACACGGTACGCGGTCAGATTGTTTCCCCCTCTGTAGCCCCATAGTATGAGCGCATGACATTCTCATTGATGGATCGTGTCCATCGCATGCGCTGCACATTTCCGCCGGGAGCTGGGACCCTATCAGAGGCCAGTGGGCCTCGAGATCCTAAGCCATTCGGCGGCCGGTGTCCTCCCCGTCCACGAACAGGTAGTGGCGTCGTGGGCGGAGAGAAATACTCGTCGCTCGAGCTCGACGCAACTACCGCGGCCGGTGTCGTCACAGCACTCACAGTGGGGCTGGGTACCGGCGGCGGCGTGGCGGAGCTGAGCGAAGAGTCCGGAGGTGGTGGGCGTGCTCTACGTGCAGCAGATCTGGTCAACATCATTCTTCCAATTTTCCATATTTTTCGCACAGTCTGTTGTTGTTTTATCGGAGGTGACATCTGTCATGTCACCTCCGATTCGGCAGTTTTTGAACTTAATTATAAACATTTTATTATTATTATTATTAAGCTATTTCTAATGGAAAAACCAACGTTACCCGACTGCTGAGCTTATGTCCATTAGACCATCTAGTTACACGAAACTCGATAACTAAAATAATATTAGCATTTCTTGCTACGTTAAGCCCTTGAAGGATAGCATTAGACAAACTAATACGCAATTCCTAAACATAGCTGATTCAATATCAGTATTGATTCAGGATTAATTGACAGAAGATAGACGTGTGGGTACTTTGTGCTGACATAGTGCATCAGACCCGCCAAATCCATAATCCTTCTTTTTTGTAAGTTAGTTAAACACTACTGAAACTATGTACAGTGTTGTATATACATATATGGATGTGTAACACGATGTAGAATTTATCATAAATATGATCGAATTTTTGTCACGTATGTTGCTTTGGGTCGTCTCTAAGAGATATTATTTCCTACAAAAATACCGTTTTTGGTGGATTCCAAGCCTCTTATGAGAAACCCAAAACATATCAGTGTATCCAGATGACGTACCAAAGTTTTTTTAATAATAAAAAGACTTGTATTTAATTTAACCTCAAATAATTCTCATTTTGCTTTCCTAAAATTATTATTGAATATATATATATATAAGAGTCGCATTTATTATATTAATAAATGCGCTTTTCTTTGCGAACCTCGGGGTCCGAAAAATACTGCGACCAACTTAGATGCAGCGATCGCTCGTCTCGCGCGCGGTTGGTTCCACAAGTCTAACCTAACCTAACACATTAGGTCGGGGTGCCCTAGCTTAGTTACTGTGACCAATTTAGGTCACGCGTGGTTGGTCACTATTCTAACCTAACCATACCAGTTTGATCGGGGTGCCCTAGCTTAGTTACTGTGACCAATTCAGGTCACGCGTGGTTGATCACTATTCAACCAATCGTGGTTGATCAATTCAACTACCTTATTGTGTGCTGGAAGAATACTTCTAGCACAAGGTAAAAAAAAAACACCTATTATCGTTTATCAGAAATTTCAATAGGTTATTTTTGTTTTTCACAGGAACGTTTTATAAGATTTTATGAATCTGTATTATAGCCTGAATAGCTCCCTGTTTCATACGCGTGAGGTCTTGCTTCGCGTTCAATTGTTTACTTTTCTATTATGAAAGCACAAAAGTGTTTACTCAGCAAAATTAATTTCTGTTGAAACTGATGGCTTAAGTACTTACTTAAGCCATCTGTTTAAGCCCTGTATTGTACTAAGGTCAACATCAAACTTTAAGTATCTAGATACTTACTTAGATAGAGATTATCTACACTAACATGGCCCGCCCCTCCAAAATTCAAAAAGTTTGAAAGTGTTTGTGAAAGTATTTACAAAGCGCCACCAAAACTCACGACGCATGTGTGCGTAATGAGACGGCCGTAAAACAAAACAAATCCACTAATTTGTTGCTCGACTATTGTGTGTCGTCATTAATCGCTTATTATTATTAGTATGGCGCTGCACTGACGTACTCTATGAAAATGACACGTGCGTTGTCTTGCGCGGCCGGCTGGTTATGATTAGTTGACCAACAAATCTGGTAATAAGTGAGATATTACGAGTACTGATTGCACAAAAACTATGAATAAATTTTATTGTATTAAAATATTAAAATTTAATTTACTCTATTATACTATTATGCATGTTGAATGTTTTCAATAATATGAAACCTTTAGTTATAATGTAAGTATTTGTAACACATTTATTTTTAGTTACTAAAACATCAAAATCATTTACAAAAATACATACCTGATCATTATCATTATACAAAAGTTTATAGGTATGAAAAGATCCAAGTGATAACATTATTAATAATACTCTCATTACTCACTTGGCCCACAACATTTATATAAAATTAAAAGTCTTAATGATCTCTATTGGCACTGGAACTAAAATTTTGTTCATCGCTGTCATAGAAGCTTGATATGTCACTTTCAGAATCTGATTCTCCTACATGAATAATAAATTCTTGCTCGTCGTTGTAGATTTCCCAGTATTTGGATTCCGTCTCTTCTACATGTCTGCAAGTGTTGGTCCACATCGTGCAATCGATCATGTCTAGACGTTCATTTAGTAAATGATAGATGTGTAGTTTTGGTCTACATTTTTGTTTGCGACATAGTTTTTTAACACTCCCCAAATTTTCTCAATCGGGTTTAAGTCGGGATGATATGGAGGAAGTCTTAAAATATCGCAATTAAACTTTTTTGCTTCGCCATCAACGGCGTAATTTCTAGAATTATCTTTATTTTTTAAAATGATATCATAGAGTTCGATTTTCTTCATGTCTTCCTCGAAGTGGATGTGTTTATTCACCAGCCAATCTTTTATGGCTGCTTTGTTGCTGTTGGAGGTGGGAACTTTTTCTGTAAATGTGTTATGGTGGGACGCGTTATCCATAACAATTACGGACTTTTCTGGTATGTTAGGTAGTAGTTGTGATATGAACCACTTCTTGTAATTGTCATGGTTCATGTTGTCGTGGTAGTCGCCTGTCTTCGAACTGGCCTTGTAAATTAAATAAGCATTGGGGACAAAACCATTTCTCCCACCAGCGTGGATAATTATGATGCGTAACCCTTTAGATTTTTTTTCTTTGCTACAGTTCCCTGTTTAGTTCTCCATGACTTATTTTGAACATGTGTGGTATGAATGTAGCTTTCATCAGTATAAACAATATTCCTCCCTTCTTCTCTATATTTCTTCAATTGTTTTAAATATTTATAGCGGAGGAACTGTACGTCATGTTTTTCAACAAGCGCTTGACGATTGTCTTCAGTAGTTTTCCATTCATATCCTAAATCAAGAAGTATACGCCGTAATGTCTCAAACATCCGTCAAAATTTATCTTTTCAGTAAGCACCCTTTTCAGAGCTTTTAATGTTGGATACTGTTTATATTCTCTGTGAAAGTTACTGACAGTACGCCTTATTACCCCCTTGTCAAATTCATCGATTTCACGCTTTAAGCGTTTGCGAGGATTTTGGTTTTTACGCGGTGAACTCATTTTTGTGCCAGTTGCACCACATTTTGCTTTTTCTTTGAGAATTCTTGTTATAGTCCTTTCACTAACTCCCACAGCTCTTGAAGTTCTCCATCTAGCGTCTGTCAAGAGCTCCACTCCATTTTCAGCCTCATACTTCATTTGTTGGTATACTGTAGCTATCACTTCTCTTGCCTAAAATATATAGAAAAGATTTTACATCAATAGCCATAAAAGTCAATCAAAACATTACGTAAACTTATTTCGCAAACAAACAAAATTACCTGACTCCGCATAATTATTTTTCTTGAATTTTCCATGACTAATTATTTTGCAATCAGTACTTTCGCGTGTCACTGAGCGACGTAGTAACAATAACTTGACTGTCTCAGACCACTGCCGGCCTGCTACTGAAGACGAATACTTACAACTACAAACAAACTCTTTCGTAAGGATGTGACTACACACATTGAAACAGTAACTTGGAGGGGCGCGCCACGTTATCGTAGTTTATCTCTACTTAAAGTTTGATGTTGACCTTAGTACACTACAGGGTTATTTTTAATTGTCTAGCTAAACTCCGCAGACGCGATGAATATCGATATCTAAACATGATAAAACAAAACACGACATTTATAAGTAAGCTGAAAAAGCATACTCCACAATAAACGAATATATACATGATAAAAAAACCCAACTGTAAAATCACATAACTGAAAAGAAAAAAACAAGCATTATAATCTATTATTTTTTGTCGATATTATTAACCCACATTATGAGCCCATAGCTTTGATTCAACATAAGCATGATAGGTAGTGATAGCAATTTTAATGTTTGTTATATTTTTAACCTTTCTGAGTGCGTATACGAGTTTATTTATTCATTTAGATATATCAACTACTTGTACTTTCCAATTTTCTATGTCTTGATCTATTATTACTCCAAGAAATTTCGTTTGTGTCACTTCATTCAGATTTAGTATGTCAAGTTTCAAATTGTATTTGACATTTCTCGGGACCCTGGGGTCTCGAACCTTTGGAAGGCGTGAGAAGGGCCGAAGCTAACTCGCAGAGGCCCGTTAGACGATTTCAAAGAAATGAGGCACCAACCGACAATGATCCCTGTACGCACTATCCAAGTGCACGCAAGGACAATACCCAGTAAAAAATATATTGCATAGTGGATTTGAACAAATTTATTGGCTGTACTCCGGAGCCCAAGTACTCACGGTGAGAAAACTCTATGTCTTCCGCACTGTCTTGCGTTGACATTCCACGATGCCGCTAGACAGAAATCTATCCAATCGGTGGATTATCTTTCCTATCTGTGAACCTGTTCAGTGTCGTTCTGCGCCGACGACACTATTGTGTCCAAAGCTCCCAAATATGCAATAAAATCAACAAAAACCTATCAATTTATAAACTTACCCTGCATAAGGTCAAGCACAGTCTTATGCCATGGCTATTGTCCCTCAATTACGACGAAACAGAGCAAATTCTTATAACACAGAACACTTTTTTATGTAATAAAAAGATTATTATTACTTGGTTGGCTAAAGTGGACTGTTACTTAAAACCACGAAAGGATAAAATAGCAGGGAGTGACTTGCATACTCAATAACGGGCCCCCGGAAACTGACGCTAGCACTTAGTGACGTAGCAACAAAGGGGCAACATATCCTGAGGTGCTTGGGAACTGGAGAGGTATTCCACGGCTATCAGAACAATCCCAGAGCCCGGAAGATGGTCAAGATCCCTACCAACACTTACTGGAATGCTTCCTTCCTCCGAGCACGTTTGCTCTTGCGAATCTCCACTCAAGCTGGCCAGTAAAGGCAAGAATGAGGTGGGAGCTCTGTTCCTCGTCAGTGTTCACTCCAGCCGGCCAATAAAGGCAAGCCAGAGATGAGGAACATGATTCTTCCGGGAGATAAGGTCCGTGAGGTAAAAATAAATTGTATTTATATTATTAAACTGTCTATATACATACTTATCTAAATAAATTTTTAGTTATTCATGTCAAGCCATTCAATTAATTTGTCAATCTTGTTGTTAATTTCTGTTTCATGGTCGTAAATTGTATTAGTCTTTTTATCGGACGTGCGTCGCTATAATGGAAATATCGTCGGCGAAAAGTATGCACTTATGATTAGTTATATCTGTGATTGAATTTATATAGAGTTACAACGAGGAACACACTTGTTTGTGAGATAACATGATTGTTGCATTTATACTCAGATGAGTAAAAAATAAAATAAAAATTATATAAAAACAATCTAATTTTGTAATCATAACACGTTGCTGTCGGTTATTTAGATATGACGATATCCATTGAAGTGCATGTCCCCTTATCCCGCTTACCTCGAGCTTTTGTGGTAAGAAGTCATGTTACACTAGTTCAAAAGCTTTACACAAATCAAAGAATAGTCCTGTAGTCAGATAGTTTTATTATTGGAAAGTATTGTTTTTATCAGAGAGAATATGGCTAGTGTAGTAGATTTGCTTTTTTGAAAGCCGTATTGATCTTTATTAATAATGTTAAATGTGTTATAGAAATTCACTATTCTTTAAAATATGCATTTTCTAATATTTTTGATAGAATATTAAGGTTATCGGTATTAAGGTTATTGGCCGATGATTATATACGAGTATATAATCATTTTCTCCCTTTTTCAAAATGGTTTGATAATGAAAAGTTTTAATATATCTGGGAAAGTAGCAGAAGAAAATGATAAATGAATTAAATGTATAGGGATTCGAACTATGTCATTAATGCATAATTGAATAAATTTAGTATTAATTTCATCGTAGCTTTCAGAGTTAGTGTTAGCTAGCGATATTATTTCTGTTCTGACCTCATTTTCCAATACCAGTCTAGGAAACATCGAATCGTGAGTGGAGTTTTCACTACAGCCAATTTTTATTTTTTTACAACTGGCCAAGTGGCTTTGCATTCCTATTTATAAACTTAATGTTAGTGTTTATTTTCGAAGAAGAAATATATTTCTTCAATAAATTTGAGTATATTTCGTTTTGTTAGCTGGGTTTTTATTTTTTATAGTATTTGTGGCGTAGTGTCCTTGTGTAACTTTGTTTTAGCCCTTTTCTTAAACAATTTTGTTTTTATTTATTATTAATATTAACTTTTACCTTTACTTTTGGGAAGCTGACATTATAGAATAGGCATATTATTTCATGAAACTTACCGATTGCTTTTTTTTTAATAATTTTCTATGAGTATTTGTAACCATGATACATTTTTCAAGCATTCACGAAAGTTATGAATGTACTCTATATTATAGTCTCTCTTATACAATATGTAACAAAAACCCTGTTGTTCCTTTTCGGAACGTATACATTTACCTATAAGCAGAACATTGATGAAATTATTAAAAAAAAATTAAGCATTGGCTAGTCGAGGGGTCAAAATCAAATAACTATTAAAATCGACACATTCAAAAAAGAGTATTTGATTTTACAAGTACATCTTTATTTCAATAAATAGCCTACGAGCTCAGCGGCTTTCTTTGATGCGTCAAAAGATGCCGCCAAAAACAGCCGCCGCGCACGTGCCCCAGGTTGGTACCACGTGCCTATCTACCCCGTCGCCCCGCCACCCGTCTCCCTGCGAATCACTTCCTTAGTCTCCCGCGCAGCTTACTTCCGAATGGATGTTATTGTTGACCTACGTAGTGAGTGACTAGTGTTTTGTTTACGTAAACGTTGACCATGTCATATTCTAACGTAGAATATTTTAATATGTTGATGTGTCTTCGGAAATGTGACTGCAATTATGCAGAAGCACGCACACTCTACCAAGAACGTCTTGCGAGTCTACCATTACCGTCGGCGATGGCATTCCAACGTTTGAACATACGTACGTACAATACCGGCAATGTGCACGAGCCGACGAAGGCAGACCGAGGACTCGAGACAGAAGTCTTGGACTTGTTTGAGCACCATCCAACGCGAAGTACACGCTCAGTGGGACACGAACTCGGAGTAAACCTTATGCGCGTTAGGAGAGTACTCAAAGAAGATGGCCAGCACCCATTTCACTATTGTCGCGTCCAATCACTACTTCCCTCCGACTATGTGCCAAGAAGTGTAGAGGTACAAGGTGGTCATATCGAACAGCAACTCCGTGGCCGTCAAGTAGATATCATAATAAATTAATGCATTAAAATGTAAACAGGTACATGAGGTTTTATGTGATAGACGCGGCGAATTTGTTTTTTTTAACGTAGTGAAGTGTTAAATGTAGTTTTAACAATTATCAATTGTGCTTAAAAATAGTGTAAACCAAGATTTTCAAATATTAATTCGTTAAAGTGATAGTGATAAACAACAGCTGACAAGGTCACGAACTTGTGTAGAAAAATAGGTAGTTAAGCGGCGGCGGTGTAACGGCGCGGCGGCACCGATCATAGAGAGGGCGGGAACATTCTATCTACTTCTGGTTTCGCGTCATCGCTTCATGCAGAATTGCAGAGGTAACAAATCAATTAAACATTACAAATATTAATATTTGTTTTTTTACTTTATTTATTAAACAATTAAAATAAATATTTAATTATTAATAATTAAATATTTATTTTAATTGTTTTTATTGAACAGTTTTTTATAAATGACTTGCTTTATCGCTTAGTAAAACGATTCTTAAAACGTAGGTAGAAGGAACAACAGGGTTTTTGTTACGTATTGTATATGTATATAATTTGTGGCTAGATTTTGAGTTTTATGTTTTAAAGGAATAATTAGCAATTGTGCAGTGTCGTGGTCCGATAGGTGAAGTGGTAATACTATTAAAATCGCAACTGGGATGTTACTTAAAATATGGTCCATACAAGACGACTTACGGGTGGGCTCGTTGATATGTATTTTCATGTTATGTAGGTATATTCGATAGCTCTTGTAACTCGTTCACAATATAGCCTATTTTTTAATGTATTAGTAGTCCCTAATAATAATATATAAAATAATAATGCTCCCATGCCACCATGCCTATAATGCTCCCACTGTTGGGACACAGGCCTCCTCTCGGTGAGAGGGAGTGGGCAGTAATCCACCACGCTGGCACTGGGCTGGTAGATGTCACATGTCTTTGAATGTTTGGTTCTAGGACAGTTAGTTTAGTTTCCTCACGATGTGTTCCTTCACCGTTTTGAGAGCAGGGATTATGAAATAAATTACACAAAGTATAGCGCCTTAAAAGGTGGCTAGGATAGATTGGATGCGAAAGGCGGAGGACAGGGTTTTGTGGTGCAGCCTGGGAGAGGCCTATGTTCAGCAGTGGACTATTATAGGCTGAGTTGATTGATTGATTGATTGAAGCGCCTGTCAGGGTTCAAACGACATACAACTCGTAAATCGCGGGCGTTACGACTGGGCCACCACTGCTTTCTATTTATATTTTATAGAGGGAAATAATAATTCATTTTATTAGATAACAGTTCTATGCCACAGGCTTCAAACGAGTGCTGTGGCATATGTTTTAGTAAAAAACAATTCTTTAAAGATCAATCCTCTTTTGACTAAGATGCAGGTCCCACCTCTTTATTTCTCTCTGCAGTAATTAGGAACCTTATCCTAATCGTAGATTTTTGTATAACTCTCATATCCTTTTTAATAGGTTTCTAAAAGACATAATATGTCTGGTTAATTTTGTGCTTTACGTAACTTCTGCAGGCTTAGCATGACGTTTTCTATTTCTTCGAAGAATAGACATAGCTCTTTCTATACAAAGTTCTCGTTTCTCCATTTTTGACATCGCACTGTAGAAATCCTTCTGCAATCTGTCATTTTGTGTTTCGTTTCTAACGATCTTTGTCTAGGTCCTTTTTAATGTAGACTATTTCAGAAGAAAGTTTCTATACCAAACTGTCAAAATCACACTGACAACTGACAGTTGTCTAAGGTAGTGAAGACAATTTGCATTTTTCTATTCGACGGCCACAAGTACAGTTATCTACAAAATCATGATTTTACAGGAGTGCATTTTGAACGCAAAACTGTGTTAATTAATATAAAAACAAGGCTATCTTCTCCTATTTTACATCAATTTGTTAATAGGGCATTACCAAGGAAATGGCGAAGGCCAATATTACTTTTTTCTTTTTTTCCAATACGGTACGGTAGGTACTTCGACACATTGAGAATAATAAATTGTAGTTGTCTTTATATACGTGACGTAATATCAGTAAAAATTGAGAACCAAACAGAAAAAAGATCGTTGACAAAACAAAGAAATCTGAGTCGAATTCTGTAAAAGAGTGAATTTCGTAAAAAGTGCAGTTGACTCTTTCGATTTTGCTACCGTCGTACTTTCTACACGGAACGTCGTTTTTGTCTATTCTTCCGTAGACAAAACAGTGCTCGTGCTAAGCCAGCTGTAAAGTTAATTCTAGTATTTCTCGTTTTGACAAGACACTTGCTATATTTTGATGAAGAATTCTAAATCGATGTGGCATGGAAGTAGTTAGGTTATACTCGAAAAAAAATATTAATCTTATTTATAACAGAAAAATGATAAAGTATAGTGCCTTCCTTTTTTGTCCCCGCGACTGTTATAGGTAGGTTTTCTGTTGGGTGAGTTTCAACACTGCTTTGGCCACTAAAGTAGTAAGGGATTGTCCCTTTGGTTGGTTAGTTACTTTTGTTTTGGTGTTACTTTTGGTTGGTTACTTGGTTTGTTTATGTTAACTTTCGAACGTAAATTATGACTTGGTTTATTACCTGCAATTTGTTTAAGTATGCCAATGTTTAATTAATTCTTATCATAATCACTACAGTTTATAAGGTAATTAATTGATTTACAAACATCAGATAGTTTATAAAAGTAGTGTTATCAAAATTACATGTTTTATACTTTTCACATACGTTTTTAATATTGGTATTTAACTTATTAACCTGAAAATAATCATTTTTAAGAACATTCATTATGTAAATCATGTTATTTTTAAACTTGTCTAATATCGTTTTAAGTTATGACAGGATTAGTTCAATGTTGTAATCGTTCTCACCTACTCAGTTTACGAGTTTATCGTCTCTCTTTAGCTTCGGGACTCTTGTACCTAGCTCATTGTTATTCCATTTCATACTTTTCGTATTGGGTTTCCACTCTTGAGCGCCGAATAGCTGAGACCAGTCCAACACATTATTGAGCGTCGAAAATTTGTATTCCTTTCTTTCCAGGTTCACTATTTTGTTGTACCACCGGAATTTTAGATGCTGTGTTATAACAGTATCGATACTCTTTAAGAATCAGTAAAACACAGCAATTACTCTATTTTCGCTGATGATTTAAAAATCTATAAAGAGGTAACCTCATTCGTCGACGTCCATTTACTCCAAGCTGACCTTGACGCAGTTCACGATTGGTGGTTAACAAACCGCAATTCTCTCAATGTGAAGAAGTGCTACCACATCACATTCACTAAAATACGAAAACCTATTCCTACATCTTACTCATTAGATGGGGTAACACTGCAATCATTGGACATGATTCGTGACCTGGGAGTCCACCTCGACTCTAAACTCACATTCGTTAGTCACTTTGACAATATCACCGCCAAAGCTGCAAAATGTCTGGCTTTATAAAACGAATATGTCGTGATTTCCAGTCGATCTCTACCCTTAAGGTGTTCTTTAACACTCTGGCGAGAATAATGCATCTCCAGTTTGGAACACTACTTACCGCGTTCACGTATACAGGATTGAACGTATACAAAGAAGCTTCACTAGATACCTTCGTTTAAAAGCCCTAGCTATCCACGAGAAACATCTTACGATCAAATTTTCAAATGTGTTCACTTGAACACCGAAGAGAAGTGACGGACCAAATCCTCCTCTATAAAATCATAAACAGTTTTCTAAACGTTCCCTATCTTTTGTTCCCTAAACCTTTGCCACAACTGGAAGTCGTACTAACCTTGGTAGCACCGCACCTTTGAATCGTCTAATAGGGAACTACAATAAAATCGGTACACGGACCAATAGCATCGACATCTACTCTAACTCTGCGACAATTCCGATGGAGACTTCTAACCAGCTTGGAGTCTCGAGTCGTCTGTGCGTCACGAGCCACCTGTTAATAATTATTGTATTTACTTCCATTCCCTTCTTTGCCAGCCTTTTATTTTTGCTGTTTTTTTTTTACATTTTGTACTTGCGATCTCAACTAACTATTTGTGAACATAGCTCATTTTAATTCTATTTTATCTTCTTTTTTTATTCAACTACGTGTAACAACTAAACAAGAAGTTGTCACACTAAGTAGTTGTTAGTAGTAGTGTTTAGTGTAGTTGAAATTTATAGTATTTATAGTAAATTTCTGTGCTAGTGCTGTGCACTGTAAATGACAAATTCACAATAATTCCTAAAACTATGTGATTTCTGATTGTGTATCTCTTAGTGAGTAAGTCGTTGAAGTGCCATAAAATAAATAAATAAATAAATCTCTATTTGTTCCGTAAGGCCTGTAATTTCTTGATTTGCATCTTGTAATTTTTGGTGCAGGATTGTAATTTCTTGTTGTAAACTAGTATTTGAATGTCGTTATTACAATCCGTTTTTAACGAGGAACGTAACGTGGCAGCCGAAGAAGGTGTGCGGTAATAGGGAACGTCTCTTCTTTTTCACACTACTATCAGTATTACTCTTTATTTGTGATGGATAGCATAGAGACTTTTTACATCCATACTCACGGACTCTCGATAAGGTTGATTAAACTTTAATTTACGATTAATGGGTGGTGTTATTAAATGTAACATTTATGTCTGTAATTTTATGGTGTACATATTATTCTATTCTATTCAGTTCTATGATATAAGAAACTCGTGACTCTTTAGCAATAACTGGTTAATGGGACATTAACTGACACGAACTCTGTGAGTACTACAGCTGTATGATTCCTATTATTTACAGAAAATTTAACGTGGGTAACCAGACTATCATTAAGGCTACAAGGTTGAAAAAACACTGAGTCATTCTTAAAATAAATTAAGGATCTTTAAGCTGCCTTAGATGACAAATATTATTTGCTTCAAGCTAATTTCTGCACAGAATATTCTTCTATTTTAATTATAAATGTTGTCTATTGAATAAGGTTCTTATAGGTACTAAGTGTTTCCATTTATCATCTTCGTCTAGGCTTTTAAAGCCAGATTTTACCTAAAAGACGTTTAGCAGGTGTTGAATTTCAAGTTCTATTGTAAAGAAGGTATTATATTTTTGATTATGGGGGGGTAAGACTATGGTCTTACCAATCTTACCAAGGGGCATCGTGTTACTCAATAACTAGGTTGTGGAAGTCAGATAGGTGGTCTATTCATATAAAATACTGGTTTTATTATCTGATAAGACTGGAAGCTGAGTTGGGAAAAGGCTAGGCAGAACTGATGATGAAATGGATATAGTCGACCTCGTATAATTGCTTTATCACTTTGGACAACAAATCCTAGTAAATAAATATCAACTTCACTAAGTGTTAACTTTGGTTTTAATGTAACTAAATCTTGATGATTGGGTGGGTTAATGTTTTATTTAATTATTTGAGACTTTCTGCAAACGACTTTCGGTGCTGTAAATACCGTCTCCGGTTAGTGAACGGAAGTCGATTGGAAATCTGATTATCAAAATATTTTATATCCGGAAATTGCTTGACACGCCACCTGTTGGCAGTTTTAAGATGTATAAAGGTAGAAAAGTAAATGTCAGTGGATTTTAAAGTTGGTTCCGTGTAGAATAAAGAGCTATAACGTTACGCTGCTAGTTTTCTTGTCCTAATCGGTTCTAATTTCTTACACTAGGTTGAAAATATATAACAATAAATATATAATATATGATTAATTAAGAGACGAATTCGTGCAAGAGATCCTGACCCAGAAACACTTAGCCAGCTGCAAAATGCAATCCAAGAGGATAATGCAATGGAATGCCACAACATTTGATCGTGACTCTCATCCGATCGATGAAGAACCGTATGAAACAGTAATAAGAGCTCGGGGAGGGAATAAAAGTTATTAAATACCTAAACGTTTCTTAGCTTTTTTTTCATTTATGTGTGTTGTTTAACCAATTTCCTTCATACTCCACACAGGGTAAAATTGACTTGTTAAACAAAATACTCATATGAAACCTATGAAAATTTAATTTGAATTTAGAACATTAACATTAGGATTTGAAAACCTCATATTATTCACTATTAAACGACATTTGACATATATTCTTAAATATACACATTTTTCTGATAATCCTTACAAAACATATACTTAAAAGGTGTTTCGATTCTTCTGATGAGAAGTGTAGTTGATGGCTGACTGTTCACACCACCCACCGGCGAGTACTCGTTTGTCGACAAGAGCTATCAAAGCGAATTGCTCAGCGACGCTCGCTTTGCGGGCAGAACACTCGCTGAGAGACTCACGCTCGTTATATACCAGCGAGTAAACCTTTATCGCCGTCGCGCAGTAGCTGCTCGCCAACTCGTTTTTAGGGTTCGTTACGTCCGAATGAAAAAACGGAACCCAACATTCGTGAAAATTTTTATTTGTGTGTCTGTCTGTCCATCTGCCACAGCCAATTTGCTCCGAATCTACTGGACCGATTAAGTTGAAACTCGGTACACATATGTATTTATTTCTGTGACCCAAACACGAACATGTAACGTAAATGAATGACTTTTATTATGAGGATCACTTTGGGTGGACTATTTTTTCTAATTTTCCCCCTAAAAGAGACCCTCTCTCCTTTGGGGGCAAATAAGGAAAAAAATAAAAAGTTCTGCAAACTGTACCGTGTGATATCAAATAAAAGGACTTGTTGTGAGGATCTCAAATATATATATATATATATATATATATATATTACTTATAATTTTGAAAAAACAAATTTAAAGAAAAATAATATAGATGAAAATTGTCCATTCACCTTATCTCTGAAACTACTAAGCCATTTTTTTTTTAAATATACTGAAAATAGTTATTTACTTATAGGTTACAGTAAAATCTATAAGAAGTCTATGGTGTTAAAATAACATGGTGAATCTCTCAATATTTTGCGTACAAACTTACATAATTTGCAGTAGCTATGTATGGGGGAAAATGTTTTCGAACTACAAATGTTAAGTTTGTTCTTGGGAAAAATGTCTTGGAATAAAAACATGGTAGATAACATACACATTGTATGGAACCCTCACAACGCGAGTTCAACTCGCACGGTTTTTAGTTGTGTGTAAGTGTAGGGGTCCACTAGGGCCGATGCCTGCCGGGGTCGCGGGAAAGTCCGAAAGGGATACCGAGGCCCCTGGCAACACAGGCAACGGAAGGAACACGGGTGGGTTTCAGTCAGTAAGAGTCTGACATACCCTCCCGCTCCGCCCAGAGTGGGAGAAACTATTTTATAATTTCCCACCCAAAAAAAAAAATAAGCTCAAGTTCGCTCCTCGTTAATCGCCGGCGGTGGGACAGATACCTTAGGATGGTTAAGCAATTACTTAGTTGACTAAACTTACAGACTCGTCCCTCAGGTATATGGGACCACATATTGTGGTCGGCTCACTATGTGAACATCTAGACGCGCGTTAGGTCCTTTGTACACACACGGTTTTCTTGCCGTCAAAATATAGGTACGGTTTATTCGCCATGTGTAGAGGCACGATCGTCAGTGTGCATGGCTCGCTATGGTAGCGTGTTGACGGTCGCGTTTTTTTCTACGGCGCGGTTTATGCGTCGTACCGTAAAGAAACCGTGCCGTGTACAAAAGGCTAGGCTATCCTTTTAGGTGGCAATATGACGGTTATTATGTATTGTGTACCTATGTATGCACAGTTCTGCCCCCCGATTGAATGCCTCATTGGTCTTGTGTTCGCAAATGTTATTGCTGAATGTGGGGTTCCTGGGTTCGATTCCCAGGTCGGGCAAAGTATTATTCATTGGAAATTTCTCAGTAACAGCCCGGAGTCTGGATTTGTGACCTTTGATAGCAATTGGCTTGCCCTTTATTACGTGGGACTTAAACATAACTATCAAAATGTGGGTGTGCCGACACCACCACCCTTCACCACCAACACCACCACCTCTGCCTAACCCTTCGGGGATTAAGGCGTGATATTAAGTCATGTTGAAAATAACTTCTTCTAGGAACTTAACAAAAAATCTCATGAAAATCCGTCCACTAAAAACGTCGCGGCGTCGTTTGTGTATTTTTGGTCCAAGTGACTAACAAGAAATTCTAGTGGCGTTGTATGCTGAAATATGGGCTGTCAACCTAGTTTTGCAGCAGATGATACCACTCGATATTTAATTACAAAACTTACCTAAAGGTTTCTTAAAGGCCGCAGGTGGTCTGTTCATAGTATTCGTAGAAATATGCCAAAAGGAATACAATTTAGTTTAAAATAAAATGAGAATATTAGCAGATGACACATGTACAAATTTTATTAAAAAAACCTCTGCATAGACAGAACACTGCTAGGGTTTAAAAATGCCCCCTGGACAAGAAATGGATATGAACACCCTGAAAAGAGCAATATTGTGGCTTTTAATGTAAAGAAACTACATAATATGATAATATCTTTATAGATATTATCTATAAAGCCAATTTTGTTTATTTGGATGACATTTTTTGGTTTTGTAAACTTCCATATCTCCTAAACGGGGTAGTCCGGTGACATGCTATTGGTACCTATGTGTTGGTGGTAGCCACAGTAATAATACCATTTTGGTTTCAGCTCTACAGGTCCCAATAGTTTTATGACAAACGACCCGAATTGTCTACTCAACTCAAACTCAAACTCAAAGCATTTATTTCAAATAAACCAATTACAGGCACTTTTGAATTGTCAAGGGTTCGGTCAGTCAGTCAGAAAGATGAAGCTAGTTGCCCATTCCAAAGCGTAGTAGGTACCTATGGAGAAGAACGGGCAAGAAACTCCAAGGACACTCTTTTAAATCAACGTATTATGGTTACAAAATATTGTTTACATCATTCATTTTGAAATTATACATGTGAGAACGATGCAAAACGTAAAAGCGTCCGTAATAAAAAGATTACAACAAAAACAAAAGCAATTCAAAAATTAAAGTTAAAATAAGCCGTGGCAGCTAAGAGATGACCAGTCTCTACTGACGGCGCCCGTTCACGAACATGACGCATGGATTAGCACCATTCAGCTCAACCATTTTGAAGGGAGCTAAATGATCCAACACACGCGCCACCATCAGCGAGACATTAGAGTGAGCACGACATACTCCCAGCCACCAGGGCACATTCCAGTCAATGAAAGACGTATCCAGTAAATGGCAGCTTTATAGTACATAGTACTCACATAACAATGTGCTGTGCAGCTATACAATACTAAGAGATTGAATATATACAATGCAAAGAGAGTTTTTAAAATCTTCAGCAGCTCCAAAATTATTTCCAATACCTGATCAATTAGTTTTTGCGCCCTTGTGGAGCAGGATCAGCGTTGAGCCAAGCATTTTTATCAGCAGCGTCCGTTTCCATATATTGGAAATGTAAACTTTTTCAGTGCCTATCAGGACTATCAAGTTGAAACTGCTATATTTATGAATATTATGGAGGGTAGAAAACTATCATCACGCTCCTGCCCTTAAACCAAATTATTAGGGGTCAGTGCAACATGTATCTATCTTCCATACCTATATTCTCTATTACACTTGAGAGCAATAAAATCGCACACCCCTTGTAATTTGGTTTATTACTGATTGTTTTCTAAAATCTAAAGATATTGAGTAAAAATCATTAGACAAAATTAAAGCATACAAGCTTAGCTTTACAAAAACAAAAAATTAAAATCATTGACCTTCACGTAACTTACAAAAACCAACCGTACACCGAATTCCCCAAATTCACGCGTTTGCGTTGTCACTACTTGCACCCTTAGCCGCAGGTATAAAAAGGTCGGTTTATTGGAATTTTTAATCAGTTGCATACCAAAGGTCAACGTGATAACATCTCTACTGGAAGTATACGGATTTACTGGAAAAATATGGATACCACGCCCGCAGAAGCCGCTCAAGTTATTGCCTTGCTCGAAGCAGGCCATAACCAAAGTGAAGTTGCTCGACGATTAAATTTGAGCCGCTACTCTGTTCGTCGTGTATACCAGAGGTTCCAAGAGACCGGTGGCTACATTCGGCGATCAGGATCTGGCCGGCGACGCACGACATCAGAGCGTGATGACCGCTTTCTTGTGACAAGCTCTTTGAGAAATCGGCAACTGAACGCGGTTCAACTGGGACAACAGCTTCGAGAAGTTCGCAATGTCAGTATAAGTCGGTGGACAGTTCGAAGAAGACTAGGTGAAGCAGGAATGACTTCACATCGCCCAGCAAATCGTCCCAAATTGACGACAGCTCACCGACAAGCCCGGCTACAATTTGCTAGGGAACATTTAAATTGGACGTATGACCAATGGCGGGCTGTTATGTTCTCTGATGAGTGCAGAATGAATTTACATGGTCATGATGGACGCTCTAGGGTCTACAGAAGGTCATCAGAGCGATTTTCACAATGCTGCATAAGCGAACGTGTGGCTTTTGGAGGTGGATCGTGTATGTTTTGGGGTGGCATAATGTTGGACACTAAAACTGACATTGTATTCATCACTACGGCGAATACCGGCCCGAGATCGAGAAGTTTGACGGCTGCACGATACGTCGAAGAAGTGCTCGAAGAACATGTGAGGCTGCTTGCGTGGCTTATGGGAGAAGATTTTCTCTTAATGCACGACAACGCCAGACCGCATGTCGCTAGTTTGCGACTACATGGAAGACGTTGGAATCACCGCGATGGAGTGGCCAGCTCGTAGTCCTGATCTCAATCCGATTGAGCATGTCTGGGATGAGCTAAAAAGAAGAGTTCGAACAAGAAGCCCTGCTCCTACGCGCCTCCAAGAGCTTCAACTTGCCATTGAAGAGGAGTGGAACGCCATACCACAAGATTTCATGGTGAAATTAATACGGTCCATGAAAAACCGATTACGAGCTGTTATTAAGGCTAGAGGAGGGAATACACCTTATTAAAAACAATTTGATCAAGCATTTTGAGTTTTATTTTTATTCTTTCTTAAGCGAAATTGGGTAATTTTATCCGTGTGTTGGGTTTTGTGCCCTAAAACCCCCTATGAGTATTTTTTTTACACTGTATTTGATATCATTAGAAAGGTACTGAAGTAAACATTCAAATAGTGTAAGTTTTATTTTAATATGTATTCACATTCATGAAAAAAACTGCTTTAACAACAAAAAGTCAACGTGTGCGATTTTATTGCTCTCAAGTGTAGTTGTCATCTCGGTAGTCACTTCTTTTCTAGCAATATCATCTTTCATACAGTCTTTTCCTACTCGTATAGCCATCCACTTTCATACTTAAAACTTTCTTGTCGACATTTCCCTCACTCCTCCGCATCACATTCCCATACCATGACAACCTATTTCCACACAACTTTTCAGGTAGTAAAAATATCTGATATACAGGGTGTCCCGTAAATAATGGATCAAACGTAACGGGTAGGTAGCTTACCTCATTTCCAACAACTAATTTGAACAGTAAAAAAAAAACCGATAAGGTAACCAAGAATTTTTTTTTTTCGATTTTTACTATTTTCTGTACCAGCATTCAGTGTTTTTAATGCTGTTGCTGCAAATGGTATCATATTTAGGTGTGATTTTTGTCAAACATTTCTGAATAGTTTACTAATGTTATAAGATACCATTTTTTTAAATAACATTTTATTTGCCTTAGAAAAAAAATCTTGAATTGAAAAGTTTTGTTTTTACGATGAAAAGACCAGAATTGGAAAAATTCTCCTGTAAAAAAAATGTATGACACCAAAGTGTACCATTATTTTAAAAACTTGTAAAATTACTAAGGTTTGCAAATTGGTATAAAACTTACGTCTAGTCTTAGTCGTTACAAAGATATTGCTATGAATCTGACAGAGGTGCCAAATTACGAAATAAAATAAAATATCCGACGGACAAAATGGCTGTTGTTTATTTCTGATACAGCAGATTGGATGCGCTGACGTAATTCTTCTTCCGACGTTATTCGTTGTTTGTAAACTTTGTCTTTTAAACATCCCCAATAAAAAAAATCTAAGGGATTTAAATCCGGAGATCGCGGAGGCCACAAAATTGGTCCTAATCGGCCGATCCATCTGTCAGGGTAAGTTTCATTGAGTTGCGCCCTTACTGCCGTCGCATAGTGAGCGGGGCAACCATCATTTTGTAACCACATTGCTTGCCGCACGTCTTCTGGAATATTTTCTAATAACGTTGGCAACTCCTTCCTTAAAAAATGCAGATAGTATTCGGCGTTTAGAGTTGCTGGTAGTTCAAAGGGCCCTATTATTTGCCCATTTATTATTCCTGCCCATAAATTTATTTTAAATTGATGTTGGCTCCTGTCCTCTCGCATCAAATGTGGGTTTACCAGCTGCCAACTGTGCAAATTATGCAAATTGAGATATCCATCTCGCCGGCATGAAGACTCGTCACTCCATAAAATTTTATTAAAAAACTGTGGGTCCGCCCGTATCATTCTAAGCATCCTTTGGCAAAATGCTATTCTTTGCGGGTAATCACGTGACGTCAGCGTTTGAACACGTTGCACGTGATATGGGTGCAACCGGTGCCTTTTTAGAACTCGATGTACCGTCGATCTTGGAATACCTGTGCGTTGCGCTATGACGCGAATTGAGACCGACGAATCTTCCTCGATTTCTCGAATAATAATTTCGTCATTGACTTGTGACGGTCGCCCTTCACTGGCACCCCCAACTCCGGTGCCAAGAATTCTTCCCTCAAGATACGCGTTATGCACTCTAATGAATACGCGATAGTCGGGATGTCGATCCCGGTTCGGGTATCTTTCACGATACAATCTTGCGGCCACCCTGGCATTACCTCTTGCTTCTCCGTAGATAAAATGCATTTCGGCATACTCCCGTGGCGTGTACTCGTAACGAGGCATCGTACTACTGCACACAAATGATTGTTTTCGAAGTCCGTAGGATTGCCAAGTCATTCGTCCAAAACACAAACAGTTCCAAATCGTTAGGCAAAGCAAAGTCCAAATACACAGCACAAGTTTAATTTTAAGGAACACAACAGTTAGGCACAGCGGGAGCGAAAGTAGTCTGACGTACGTATCAACTCGAAGAGAGATTCGTGTCAACTAAACAAATAAAATCATGCAACAATGAAGCCCTGTATGAGTGAAGGGTGAAGGAAAAAAAATACCTGCACAAAGACACCGATTTACCAAAAATACAAAAGCGGCGCTATCTATCCCTTTCACACTGAGTGAGGTGCAACTCCGCAGGTAGCGGTCCCAAATTCCGAACAGATGACGTCATCGGCTCGGAATTACGCTACACGCTTAACCACATGCTTTTATTACAAGCATAAGCCATTGCGAGAAAGAAAAGTTAGATTGTACCATTTTAATTTCTGTTCTGTCTTCTTCATCACATTCATAGCAATATCTTTGTAACCGTAAGGACTAGACGTAAGTTTTATACCAATTTGCAAACCTTAGTAATTTTACAAGTTTTTAAAATAATGGTACACTTTGGTGTCATACATTTTTTTTACAGGAGAATTTTTCCAATTCTGGTCTTTTCATCGTAAAAACAAAACTTTTCAATTCAAGATTTTTTTTCTAAGGCAAATAAAATGTTATTTAAAAAAATGGTATCTTATAACATTAGTAAACTATTCAGAAATGTTTGACAAAAATCACACCTAAATATGATACCATTTGCAGCAACAGCATTAAAAACACTGAATGCTGGTACAGAAAATAGTAAAAATCGAAAAAAAAAAAATTCTTGGTTACCTTATCGGTTTTTTTTTTACTGTTCAAATTAGTTGTTGGAAATGAGGTAAGCTACCTACCCGTTACGTTTGATCCATTATTTACGGGACATCCTGTATAAATATTAACTGAAGTTGATTTTCTATTAGATCGTCGATTTTGGTCCCGTAATGCGGCAGCGCCGCCAGCGTCTACTGATGGCAGTACTTATGGAATTCGTGGCTTCGCAAGTGCGTTGAGCGCAAAACTATTGACATCTTTGCCATTCAAAGCCGTTCTATGCGTCATTTAGGTCGTAGTGTGAGAAAACGGTGACATGCTTGGTTGGTTTCGTCATTACACAGTGCCGCTTCTGACAACGGCCACCGAGGCATCTCCGTATTCTGTGGGTGCGTATAATGCGTAGACTTCCACAGAGATATCAAACGTCAATTTTGTTGAATTTCGCTCGGTATTCGATAAGAAAATGTGAAATGTGTCTTGTTATCTTGGATTCTCTACGTCCCTGTTTTAGTCGAGATTTAAGGGAAAATATGTTTGTGTGGATAGTATATTTTTGCGAATTGTTCGTGTAATAACTTTTATTAAAACAGTCGTTCGCAGTGACAAGAAATACTAAGACATATTATTGTAATTTTGAACGTAATAAAGTAATGAAAGGCCAGACATAGATGTTTCTAATGAATAATGTCAGAAACTTATAGCAATTTGTAAGTATTCAAAAAGTGATTTGACAGCTGTCAGTTGCGAAGTTAAAACATTTCATTGATCTTGAATAACTTAAAATGCTTGAAATTATTTTATAATCTTAATTGGCACAGTGGCAGTTTGAGTTCAGAGAAAATTGCTTTGATACCGAATTAGTGGCGAGTAGCGGTTTATAGCAAATTTGGAGCAGTGGTTACCCCGACTTACGAGTTGAAGGTCGTGGATATGAGTTGTAGGTCGAACCCAGCCAGGCTTTACTTTGTGTAAATGATTTATTCACCACTACTCTCACAAAAAATAAAAAGGTGAAGGAAAACATCGTGAGGAAACCAGCATATCCTAGAACCGCAAATTTGAAGACATGTGACATCTACTAACCCGCACTGGACCCCCACTTGACTGAACCCGCACTGGGTCCTTTCGATAAGAGGACCCAGTGCGGGTCCAGTCAAGTGGGGGGCCTGTGTCCCAGCAGTGGGAACATTGTAGGCTGATTATGCTTAGGCGGTTTATAGATTGACGCCGTGGAAGTGGCGAAGTTTTGGGAAAACAAAATTTTATAAACTGTCATTTGGATGTTGTCCTCTTGGATATTGTTGTATCTATCCGTTCGCATCCGAAAGCATCAAACATGTATATACGTTCCGTGCAAACTTGTCACATATAACAAATCTCACAGCTAGTTAGAACGAAGTTTTTTAACGCGGCTTGCGGTAGGAGTTGATTGGTAGAAATCGTCACGTAAGGAAAAAGCATTATGCCCCCCTCCATGTGACTTTCTCTCTCTATGTCTCTTTCTATTATATATAATAGAAAGTAAGTAGAAAGTAACTAATAGAAAGTAAAGAAAGTAAGGTGAAGGTATCAAACTTGCGTAACGCACCTTGCGCTAATACTTAATAGCCTGCTTAGCTGTAAGCAACTTGGAAGTAGCGCTCGCTCAGCTCGCGCGCGTTTGTTCATAGTTCTAACCTTACCTAACCCATTTCAACTAGTTCACAATTTTTCGACAGTTTATAATCTAACCAAAATAATACTATTGGTGTCTGTGTTGAATCCGCCTTTTCATTGCCTTATACTAACAATTGCGACTGCACTACAAATGCTGTGTTGCAGCTGGGTTTTGACGGACTATAACTGCTTTAAGCCATTTGCAAGATAATGCAGCACAGACTATGGGTAGACACCCATAGTCTATATACGCCCCCTGACCGCACACGTTTTTTTCATTGAATTTGCATTCGCACTATATGAACCGAGTTTTTGGACTGATTTCAGGCTTTTTTTGGGTATAACATCGCAAGTGATAAAAAACATCAAACAACTTTCGGTTCAACAAGTTAAATGACAGTGTAAACGGGTCAATACGTTGACAGAAAACAGTGATTTCAGCATGTTTTGATGTGAATTTTTCGATACGTCGAACGCACGGTATTATTATTATTTTTTTTGGTTGGGCAATCATTAAATAACGTCTCCCGCTCTGGGCGGAGCGGGAGGGTGTGTCAGACTCTTACTGACTAAGACCCACCCGTATTCCTTCCGTTGCCTGTGTTGCCAGGGGCCTCAGTGACCCTTTCGTACCTTCCCGCGACCCCGGCAGGCATTGGTCCTAGAGGAGCCCTACTTGTGTGCTGACGAGATCTCTATGAGGCGCGCGTGGAATACAAAGCGCCGTCGACCTGGGCCTGGTCCTTACCGAACGGTGAGCTACCCTTTGCTCACCGTCCGCAAGCCCGCGCCTACGGTGGCCGGAAATCCGCCCGGGATTCCCTACGCCCAGGGCGTCTCCTGCGGCGGCTAGGGGTGAGAGGGCGCGAAATTTTCCTTTCCCTCAACCGTCCCGCCTCCTCCTTCGCGAGCATTACTGCTTCGCAGAAGGAGGTGACGGCTCCCCATGTCCTCTCGCTCCGTACCATGGCCTGAACCAGGGCCGGATGCGAGAGATCTCTGCCGCCGATGGCCTCTACGAGGAGAACGCACGGTATGTGAGTGCGTTTCGCTTACAACCAGCAACCATCACCTACTGCAATAATAATTCCGTTAGATAAATAAACGCTGCGCGCTGTTGGGTTTGCACAACACTATAGTGTATCAGGGATGTTGCCAGAGGTGCGTATAGACGACTATCATGCAATCATGCAAAAGCGTGTCATCTCCCTGATGTGTAGGGTGCGTCAGGGGCAAGAGCCTTTTGGCCACTGTGGCCCATAGGCCGAAAGGTCTAATACTCAGACACGACTAGGACGCAAGTACTGCCTTCAAACTATGCCATGTGTTTATTGAATTAATGTACCTGTTATTTGAATATTATTGATTAATGATGACTTTGACATTCTTATCTTGTATGATGACTTTAATTGTCAAATGTTTGTACCTACAGTCGCCAGCATATCAAGTTACCACAAGCTATAAAATTTTCTCATTCGATTTTGAACTTAAACATCAACATTTTAAGGTTTAAAATCATTTGGAGAAATTTGACAGTTTGTGGTAACTTGCTGGAGACTATACCTACTAACACTAATGTTTAATTTGTTTATGTAATTATTAACAAATCGGATTGTATTTTCTGTGAAATAAATGATTTGTTAAGAAGGATGTCCGTCAGTTTTGAGCGTTAAAAAGTAGTTAATTGAACCAGCAGTGGTGGCCCAGTGGTAACGGCCGCGTCTTACGAGTTGTACGTTGTAAGTTCGACCTCAGACAGGCACTTTACTTTGTGTAAATTATTTCATCACCACTGCTCTTTTGGTGAAGGAAAACATCGTGAGGAAACCGGCATGTCCTAGAACCAAACATTCAAAGCCATGTGACATTTACCAACCTGCACTGGGCCCGCGTAGTGGATTACGGCTCTCTCCCTCTCACAGACAGGAGGCCTGTGTCCCAGCAGTGGGAACATTATAGGCTGATTATGTGAATTGAACCATATTTGATAATGAGGAAAATATTAAGTAGTACAGGCTTGTTAGAACTTTAGAAACAAAAAAAAAACTAATAAAAAGTTATTTACTACAAATATTGCACTATTTAGTAGCGAGCAAAATATTAATGTTTCTTTGATGATTTAGCAAGTATATTAGAACTAACATAAAAAAATAAATACCTAACGCGTCTTATTGAAAAATAAATACAACTTGTCGTTCATTCGTACAAGTTAATTAATTAAGTATCTTTTGATCAAGAAGGTATACATCTCGTAGATTTCAATAGTGACTATAAGGTAAAGTGCTTCAAAGGAAACAGGCGGATTTGAAGAATAGGTTTTTAACTGATCTAATAACAAAAACTTCCCCGGTATTGAGCGCGAAAGAAACAACTGCAGCTCGGTCTGATTGTTCCATAATTCTATATATTAGTCATTTTTTCAAGAACAATTTAAGAAAGACTTTATTCTGTGTCTTGTCCTAACTTCTATGTCTGTACGTTTTTCTTTTTTAGTATACCTATCTAGGCTTCAATAGTGACTATGAGGTAAAGTGCTTCAAAGGAAACACACGCGGATTTGAAGAATAGGTTTTTTTAACTGATCCAATAACGAAAACCTCCCCGGTATTGAGCGCGAAAGAAACAACTGCAGCTCTGTCTGATTGTTCCATAAACCTATATTTTATTAAATCTTGTTCTGTGTCTTCTTTTAACTTCTATGTCTGTACGTTTTTCTTTATTTTTTTCTGGTATCTTATTACGGCGGTATAACCGGACAATTTCAATGAATTAAGAAGGTTTCTAGTTCATATAATAATTAATTTATGAACAAAAAAATCGGGGTGTGGCTGTTTCGTGGACTCGGCCGTGTTTTACATGAATACGTGTACGTAACGGGTAATATTTTCTTTGTAAGGATTTTTTTGATCCTTTAGCTATCAAGTGTTGTAATTCACTGTTGTGTAGATGATAGATATGAAGCTGCAACACCAATATGTATCCCACGATTTTGATATCATCAATTTCCTGAATTGCCTCCCGCTATGGAAGCAAATTTAAAGACGTTTTTACGTCAAAACAATTATATAATTATATATTGTAATAAATATTATATATAATTATAATCATAATTAATAATAATTATGTTCGGTGAGTATAAGAACTCATCTAATTTAAAGTAGACGCTCTATATCAATTGAGCGATGTGATGTGCTACGTACTGTAAGAAATTGGTACACTAGTCTATAAGTCTATTGGATGTATATTCCAATAGACTTATAGACTAGTGTACCAGTACGTAAGCACATCATGCATTACTTATATATTATGTCGATTGATATTAAGCGACTACTTACTTTAAATTAGATGAGTTCTTATACTCACGTATCAGTGTATTCAATTGTTGGTGAGCCAAATAGATACAATAAAAATAAAATAAAACAAAACATAGGGACATGGCAGGTATAGACAATTGTGGTAAAAAAAATGCTTTAGTCACATAGTTGTCCAGGGAGGAAACTAGGGAATAATTTTATATGGATTAAACGCCACCCGCATTTCCTCTTTACAACCAGTAAAGATTTAGGAATGTTTCTGGGTGGCTGGTATGGCGGCTACATCCTTGCTAATATATAGTACTAGCTTTTATTATTTATTTAAACCTTTTACATACAAAAAAGGTACACATAAATAGGTTATAAACTTATACACATACATAGATATTTACTATAACATATAAATATATTATAAATATACATATATACAAAGCCACGCCTATGCGTGGAGATCGAAAATTATCCCACCGGTATAGAAACTATTCTTTGTGATAATCCAGGTTATAAACTGTCCATGTGCCAAATTTTATGTAAATATGTTGAGCCGTTTTAGCGTGAAAGCGTAACAAGCAAACAAACTCACTTTCGAATTACATATTATTTTTATATTAAAAACAAAATCCGCTCCCGCTTACGTCTCGAACCCGTCGAAATGTCGGGGTACAAAGTATCCTATGTTCTAATTCAGATCATGGTCTACTCATGTGCCAAATTCAATCTAAATCCGTTCAGCCGTTGAAGGGTAAAAGCGTAACAAACAAACACACTTTCCCATTTATAATATTAAGTTAGGATAATTAGGATTATTAAGTAGGATAGTTGTCCCAGGGTGGTAATTTTGCAGGAGACGCCCTGGGCGTCGGGAATCCCGGGCAAATTTCCGGCCACCTTAAGCGCGGGCTTGCGGACGGTCAGCAATGGGTAGCTCGCCGTCCGACAAGGACCAGGCCCGGGTCGACGGTGCGTTGTGTTCCACGCGCGCCTCAAAGAGATGTCGTCAGCACAAGAGTAGGGGTCCACTAAGGCCGATGCCCGCTGGGGTCGTGGGAAAGTCCGTAAGGGATAGCAAGGCTCTTGGCAATACAGGCAACGGAAGGAACACGGGTGGGTTTTAGTCACTAAGAGTCTGACGCACCCTCCCTCTCCGGCCAGAGCAAGAAAAGCTATTTGATAATTACCCAACCAAAAAAAAAAAAAATTAAACTCCAACTTTTACGAGATGTCTATTCATAATTACTGCAATACGATGGGAAAAGGGTTCCTAACTTTCAGCACTGACCAATTTTAACATAACGTTTTTTTTTCCTTTCAGATTCTTCGCCATACTCTACCCACTAAGGCTACCCATAGCAAGAAAGAGAAGCAAGATAATGCTGTCTCTTGCGTGGATTATCGCTCTTCTATGCAGTCTTCCACAGGTGATCTGCTTATATTACTTTATAAACTAATTTACCTAGGAAAGTTAAGTAATTTATAAGTCAAAGTATTTGATTTGAATATGGATGTGTTTGTAAGTTTGTCAAGTGTCAAGCACCAGGGCATCATTAAAACAATACCTACTTCAGGAGCAGTAGTAGCTCAGTGGTAGCGGCTACAACTTACGAGTTGTAGGTCGTAGGTTCGAACCCAGGGAGGCAGTTCTTGCCAGATTGCCGCCATGGGATCTGGAGGCAAAAGTCCTCGCGCACGTATGGGAGTGGCGCGAGGAGGCGAAACGCCGGGGCGTAACTCCGCTACCGCGAGAAATCGCGGCACAGCGGACGGAGCTCCGGCGGGATCTCATGGCAACATGGAGAGTACGGTTGTCGCAACCCAGTGCTGGCCACGCCACGATTGCAGCAATAAGATCCCTCTTTGAGGAGTGGCTAGAGAGGCGCCACGGCGTCCTCGTTGAGGCGATCGGCGGCAGAGATCTCTCGCATCCGACCCTGGTTAAGGCTATGGTACGGAGCGAGAGGGCAACCGTCACCTCCTTCTGCGAAGGAGGAGGCGTCCGATAAAGACCAGGCCCGAGTCAACGACGCACTGTGTTCCACGCGCGCCTCAAATATATGACATCAGCACAAGTGTAGGGGTCCACTAGGGCCGAGGCCCCTGGCAACACAGGCAATGGAAGGAACGCTGGTGGGTTTTAGTCAGTAATAGTCTGACACACCCTCCTGCTCCTCATAGAGCGGGAGAAGTTATTTAATAAATACCCAACCAAAAAAAAAAGCGTAGCTTAACCTGACCGATTGACCCGTGCGACTTTTATGACTTAGCCACAAGCCCCTCAAGTTTTAAAACACAAAATGACTACCAACTTAGATTGTCCGTATATTCAAATCTCAATTGTCATTCTTTGACAGCTTCATGAAAAATTCTTTTCTTTCTCTTCTTCTCTTCTTCGTCGTCTCGATGATTTCATTTATCTCTTTTAAATAAGCCTCGACCAGCATTCGACCACTTCGACAGCGTTATCGTTGGCTTCGCAAAGATCGCCAGTGCTACTGAAAATGGCTATAGCACGGCAAATTCAAGTAGTGTACCAATTTCAGAAACAAATAAATTTCCCTAACCTAGTTTCAGAGATAAGGGGGCGGGGGAATGGTAAATTTTTGGTGAAATGGTAAGGGTTCCCTTTTTTCCTTTTGAGGCACGGAATCCTAAAAACGGAACCCTTATAGGATCACTCGTGTGTCTGTCTGGCTGTCTGTCTGTCTGTCTGTGTGTCTGTCTGTCTGTCTGTGTGTCTGTCTGTCCGTCTGTCACAGTCAATTTGCGCCGAATCTACTGAACCGATTAAGTAGAGACACATTAATTTCTGTAACCCAAACACGGATGTGTAACGAAAATAAAAGAATTTTGAATACGAGGGTCACTTTTGAAGGGCAAATTATAAAATAAAAAAATAAAGTTTCGCAAATTGTACCGTGTGACATATCAAATGAAAGGGCTTGTTATGAGGGTCCCAAATATTTTTTTTATCATTTTAAAATAAATATTTTTAAAGTTATTTAAGAAAATAGATGAAAATTAACCATCACCATTATCTGCGAAACTACTGAACCTAAAATTAAAAAAAAAAATACAGAAAATAGTTCTTTACTTATAGATTGCAGAAAAATTTATAAGAAGTCTACTGCTAAAATAACATGGTAAATCTCTCAATATTGTGCGTACAAACTTATATTTGCAGTTGTAGTGTTGGGAGCACATGTTTTTCAACTAAAATGTTAATTTTGTTCCTGGGAAACAAACTAAAGCTATAACTAAGCTATTCAATTATCTTGGTATAAAAAACATGGTAACATGATAACATATTCATTGTACGGAACCTTAAAAATTAATAATAGCCGGTTATGTGCGAGTTGAACTCGTGTGGTGAGACACGAGTTCAACTCGCACTTATCCGGCTATTATTAATTTTCTTGAAATATAATTATCTGGTTTTGTGAAGTTCCTACGTGACGGCTTCGACTTCTGAGCCTATTAGTATAATTAAATTACACAGCTTAATGTAAGACAGTGGTATTTGAGCCAATCTAATAACGTATACATACGAAGACAGTAAATAGAATTACCGCAAGTTCTTGTGTAACTTCTAAATTAATTTCGTTGACGTGATAAAATGAAAATATGTGAGAACAAAGGTCTTATTTGAGCAACTCAAGATAAGTGTTTTCGTAATTTGATTTGATTATAAGCCTTTCGTAACCTTTACAAAAAGAGCCACATTTTTCTCGACTCTAGTTACAAACTTGAGCTCCCTGACTCAAAGATTGTAATTTGTTTTTTCTATTCCCTTACATAATAGTCATTGTTAGGATTATTTCTACGATTTCTAAAAATCCGTTCAGATAGAAGAGATAAAGGCTCTTAACACAATAAAGTAAATTAAACAGAAATATTAAACATAATTTATTGCACTGAAGTTTAAAATTAAACAAATTGTTCACAATGCTAACTATTACATTGATAACTGACCCGGAGGTAAGCTAAGCAATTGTGCACTTCCACGAAACTCTTAGCATTGAAGAGCTTTCAATAATAAATTACTGATTTAAACAGAATTGCTTAAATAAGCGGGACTATGATTAGAAAAAATCAAACGAAATATTCATTTCAGACGTGTGATCTCAGGTTTAAGTGTATTTTTACACGACTGCACAAATGGAGTGTAATGTGTTTAGGGTTCATGTATGTATGTATCTATATGAGTTTCTTTATGCCACCATAACTTTTAAATGCCTGAACCGATTTAGACGTGTGTGGGGTATCGTTGGAATCCTAACGTCATCGCGAGTGATATTTATAAAAAAATATGGTGGCAGTATGGCTCCATTTTCAAATGAGAAAAAGTAGAAACTTTTCAAAATCAAAAAAACATACCTCAGGAAAAAAGAAAGGGTATGTTTGCACAATTACTCCGGGAACTCTGTAAGCACCGTAGCTTAGCTTATTATCTTACTTCGTTTGATACAGGGGGGTAACCATCCCCTCTTATAGCAGTATTATTTCAATATTACTTCAGCGTGAAAAAGAGATGGAGCTATAAGCCCTGTATAACTCCATCACTTTCCCACTGTAAAGTAATATTATAATAATACTGCTATAAAAGGTGATGGTTACCCCCCTGACAAAGCTTTAGCTGTTAGAAATGTTTACTTTACGATCACTGAGCAACAATGCAAACACTTGAAAATAAGCGATAAGAAAAACCGGCTCTTACTTTGAATCACAGAGCAAATAATATAGCATTTATTTTAAATCTAACTTTGCATTCTACACTACTATGATATTTATTAATGGAAAAACACAACACAAAGGCATGTTGCCTAACAAAAACATTAACCAAATCAACAAAATAAAATCGCGGTCGCAAAAACGAAATGAAGGCGTCGCCATAGATTATATAGAATACATTAGAATACTTTCCGGAGAAAAATGTTGCTATATGTTTAACGTGTGATGTTATATGCCTTCCCTTATCTATTACCTACACTCTCTATAAGTCAGAGCAGGCAAGGCATCCCTTAGACAGGCAATTTCACACCTTTTTGTCGACCCGAAATATGCAGACTCAATGAATCTGTTGTCGATTTTAAGACTCAATGAGTCATCCGGACAGTCAAGGTGTAATTTCATCTGACCCAATCTTCAAACGAAACATAAATCTTTTGTTCCATCACGAACAAAAAGCTTATTACCAATGTGAGATGTCAGATGTTACACTTCATAAGCGACTACTGTAAGGCTCGCTCGTTTTTTTTTTTTCTGTTTCTAATAATATTGGTACCTATATTTTGGTATTTTTTTTTTTGGATGGGATATCGTCAAATAATTTCTCCCGCTCTGGGCAGAGCGGGAGGGTGTGTCAGACTCTTACTGACTAAAACCCACACTCCTTCCGTTGCCTGTGTTGCGGGGGCCTCGGTGACCTATTTATTAGTACCTTCCCGCGACCCCGGCAGGCATCGGCCCTAGTGGACCCCTACAAAGTTGATGCCTGACGCTTCCGACATACTTATTATTATTATTATACTATAACCTGGTGAAAATGATAATTTTTTTTTTTTCACCGAATTTTCGGCTGCGGCGCGACGTTCGTATTCAGTTCAAACCACGTTTGGCCTATCCCTAGTAAGGACTGATCGATTTATGGATGGGGAAAAGGCGATAGTTTATCTTTATGTTGTAATAAATTGCTTAAAATAAGGTATGAGTATTTCCTAAAATGAATCATAATAATTTTCCAATTATTTGGAACGTCCGGAATCTGGCCCGACCGTAATGGCGGAACAATTGATTGATTGTTAATGGCCGATTCCTATAACTTACGAACCGTTATTGGTTAAAATGAAGACTCTTGTAACTTTACCAATATTAAAGCCAGTGCCAGTTGCCAGTGTTTTTACACGGGGAACCTTTGGATGTCAACTATACTAAATGAACGTTGGATGACGTAGCGTGTTCAATATAATAATATTTTTAGGATGATGTTGGGACTGCCGCGATGGTGCAGCGCTTCTGCTATGTTTGCGCAAAACCGAACTGACGGCTTCCACGCCGTCATTCGTAAGAAAACCTTGCTGTTGTCAAGGTTGCGGGCGAGTGGCAACAGCATCTTATAAAACTATGGTGGAGAGTATCGACTCTCCGATTGTTAAAAGTTTTAACAAGGAAATTAAACCGGAGATATCCTTTTCACAATACTATTTACTCTTTTTCTCTATTGGATCTCAGCTACTAACACTAGAAATAAGTTATTTTGTTTTGCTTACTAACACGATGGATCACTGTTGTCCGAAAAATAAAGAATATTATTATTATTATTATTAAAGCAAAAACCTCAAAGCTTTGCATAGTAGACGCTCCTTTATGGAAGTAGATATGTCATGATTTCCAAATATTAATAAGATTCGTAAGTAGTGATTTTAAATAGTAAATGTAACATTGAAAGTATGTGATTTGTCATGAAGTTTAAAAGTATCTAATTTGACAGTTACCGTAAAAGTACTGGTTTTTTTAACACTACGCGGCACACCAACTACGCGGCACACCAAATATTATCATGTTTTCCATTCGGTTGAATGGAAAACATGATAATATTTGGTGTGCCGCGTAGTTGCTAAGTTAGTTCTCTTCGAGCCTCGGAATCTAAAGGTTGTCTTCAAGAAATCTAAAGTCTATACTGATATTATATTGAGTACCTAATTAAATCGTTTGTTAAATATTGTTATATACCAAGTTTGTATGCGTGCAAGAACATAAATACAGAAATATCCGTACAGACAAGACGTGTTCATTTCAGGTATAACAGGTAAAATTAGTTTACGAATCTATTTATATATAAGCGAAATGATTCGTTTTAGTTTATAGGAATCGAGCATAAGTAAATAACACTTGTAATCTTTGAAGGTACCTTTAAGCTGAAAACCATATACCGGCTTCCTGTGGTTGATAACCCCTAATACAGAGACTCCATTATAAATGGCCTTCTGCCTCCAATTTAGCCTGAGACGCTAAGGAATATTTATTTGTACCGCTTTTTTACATGTCACTCGGCGCCGTTTCTCTTGTTTTAATATACTCGCCGTATTTCATTTAGCTCTTTTTAGAGTTCAACATTAATATTTGGATTTATTTGATAACCATGAGTAGGAAAATCTTTTGATTAATATTCCTGAAAGACTAGTATATAATGAAAGTTTTTAATCAAGTGTGTTTTGCAAGGGTTTTAGCAAACCTAAGTCACGATGTGAAAAGTATACATAGGTATTTTTCACTTTGCCATCCCGTCATGAAACAAGTATTCATATAATATTTAAAGCTGGCGCCGCACATATTATAGCTACCCTATAATTATTACTTATTGACCTTGAAAACGCTGGTTAAATTAATTAGGTTATTATAAAATGTAATTTAATGCGAAGTGTGAAATCGACTAAGACATCTAAAGCCGCGGTCGAACGGCTTGTTGAGGCCTGTCGCGACCTGGCGCGCGGCCCACCACAGGCCTCCTCGGATCGACCTAGCCAGGCACGATCTGACCCGTAAGAAAGCCGGCCCTGGGACCGCAGCATAAACCCAGTGGAATAAGCGGCAGTTCACACGGCGCTGTACTGTACAATATTTTACGATATAAAGTTGGGATTACACGTCAACCCACTGTTCACTCGGTAAAAAAAATGCAGTATGAAACTGCCATGTAATCCCAAAGTTATAGAGTAAAATATCTAAGCCTGGTCTGAGGGGTAATTGCGTCACACAATATCAGCATGCTTATGACTGCAGCAAAAACCTAACATGTTTTTATGACACCTTTATTTTTTTTATTTTTTTTTTTTTGGGTAGGAAATCATCAAATAACTTCTCCCGCTCTGGGCGGAGCGGGACGGTGTGTCAGACTCTTACTGACTAAAACCCACCCGTATTCCTTCCTGTTGCCTGTGTTGCGGGGGCCTCGGTGACCCATAATTACGTTCCCGCGACCCCGGCAGGTTTATGACACCATATGGCACCATTAACTGCATAGTACTTAGATTTGTATCTTTTTTGGCACTTTTAGTCACATAATGGTTTCGCATGGCATTTTAGACCACCATTGACTGCATTGTAGTTATAATTGCATCTTTATTGGCAATTTTAGTTGCATTACGGTCTGTTCTGCATAGGATAGGAAATTGTCACAAATTTACTTCTTACGGTAAAATTAGCTCCTCAGCTCGTACAATTCCTTTTTGTAGAACAGCGAGGCTGCAGTGCTTCATGTTATGAAATAATAGCTTTTCAATAAAATGGAGAACGCTGTAAATCTGGCCGCACTTTATGCTTGGCTTTTATAGTATATTATATTTCTTGAAAATTTATATTAATAACAAACTTGGTTTTGTGTGAAGATTCATTCTTTAGGTTACAACCTGTAGGTGCATTGCCCTCGAAGTTGATTTTCAGAGATCATAAATAGTTAAGTCTAGCCGAAGAATTTATTAGCATAATACTAATTGTTTTTTTTCCAAGCAAGGGTTTCTAGCATTGTTTTGCAGATCCCTAAATTATATTTATTGTATGTGCTGCAATGCAGGTGCAAGCTGTATATCATATCAAATTTACACTCTAGGTTATATAGTATTCACTCTATTGGACATTGTATGGGGGTTGAAATTCTAGAATAAATAATTTTGCAGCATACATGGAACTAGGAGCTTCTGAAAACTAACTTTTATTTCCCATTTCTGAAAAAGGGGACTACAGTGCCAAAAATTAGAAACGAAGGCTGCAATAATATTGATGCCATTTTATGAGACAATTACTTTATTTGTTCATATAATATTTCTGTTTATTTAAACACACGGCACAGTTTAGTAAGATCGCAAACATCATATTATAGTTATCAAAATTAACACCACAATTTTGGAACTGCAGCTATAAATGCATTATATTTTTATAATATCTTCAATAAATTGAGGGCCCAATAATTTTATTCCGAAAACACCATACATGTTTCACAGTAAATTAAATTTGCCGATGTTTTTCATCTAAACAAGCCACATAACTCAAATCTTATATTTACACTATAATTCCGCCATTTTATTATTTCACTACACGCTGCCATAGCCATAATTATCTAAAAACTTCATACAAGTAATATACATACGACTACGATTCGGAGAGTGAATGTGACGTTCGTTCATTAATTTAGTGTCAATATCAGCTTTCAACCGCTATTTTCACTTCTTAGCGGTGCTTAAGAGAGGGGCTTGTGGCTAAGTAATAACAGCCGCACGGGTCGATCGATCAGGTTAAGCTACGCTTGCCGCGGTTGGTCCGAGGATGGGTGACCATTTTTACATACCAAGACCCCTCCGTGCCTCGGAAAGTACGTTAAGCACCCCTCATCATCTACCTAGCCTTTTCCCAACTATGTTGGCGTCGGCTTCCAGTCTTACCGGATACAGCTGAATACCAGTATTTTACATGGAGCGACTGCCTATCTGACCTCCACAACCCAGTTACTGGGTAACACGATACCTCTTGATAAGACTGGTTGTCAGACTTTCGAGCTTCTGACGACCCGTAACGACTGTCAAAGATCTACAGATGACAGCCGCACAGTGGAACGAATGTATGGGAGCGGTTGGACGTAGACATGTCCGAAAAATAAGAGTAAAATTATGCCAAACTAATGATGCCATCTTATTCGATTACTTAATGCCTTCATAAATTGTGGTGATGAATTTCTTCATAACTCCCATATTTCGGGAGTAATTTGAGAAAATGTGAAATTTTACTATGAAAATGAGTGTATCGAGCTCTCTCCCTCCTGATTCCGGGCTTGTTTCAAGTAGCGGTCTCTAATATCGTAATGCTATTACTAAGAGCTATATTTAATACTAAGACACATAGTGCGCCAAATGTGCACTTTCTGGGATAAAAGGAAATGAAAATTTAAAAAAAAAAACGTTTTTTCCCCATTTGTATTTACTTTAAACCGCAGACAGACTTATTAAGAGGTCTATAAATATATTATATATATACAGAAATATATATTAACAAAAATATTCACAAGAACTGATGAGAGTATGACTTTTAAGTAAGTTGATAATAAATTACCTAGTTTCATTAAAAGTACAATAAATAATTAAGATGTAAGCTCTAATTTACTAAGTTACACATTTTAAAACAATAACATCATTTAATTATCTTCGTCATCATCATCATCATCAATTAATTCAAATTCAGAATCGATGTCCGCTAAATCATTTATGTTAACAAATTCGATATCACTTTTCTCAGAATCCGTAAGCTCATAAAATTCCTTAAAAGAAGATTTTTTTACAAACTTATTTCCTTTTGGACGGATACTTGTAACAAGTGGATCAGAAGACAGTAAAAGATTGTGCATAATATCTTCATTGCATGAGATACTGCTATGCTTTCGAGAATGCCCCTCTCTATATTTTCTAAAATCTTTATTTCTAGCCTCAGATGCCTCTTCGGATAGAAAACCAATGGGCACAATTGACATGTTCTGAACTATGTCTGGCCCATGCATTAAAATTTTATGAAGTGAAGAAGGCATATAATACCATGGGTATAACTCCACGTAAAGCTTAGCAGTATCAAAGCAGAACTCTCGGAATTTAGTTACGTTGATCTTCTCTCCTGATGAAATACACTGCAAGATCACACAGATTTTTCTTAAAAGCATAGCATCTATTCCGGTCAGTTCAGCAGATTTAGTGTAGTTTTCAAAAAATCTCCTTGCCGAGTTGCCTTTGTTGGTGGATCCACTGCCTTGTTTCACAACATCGAGAAGTAAGCCCGTTTCTCTTCTTACAGCCTCTTGAACTCTTTTCTTCCTGTCATCAACTTGCCTTTTTGCTATATCACCCCTTACTTGCCATGATTTTATGTCTAATTTGTAGGAAATGTGTAATAAGCATTCCATTGAGCGAATCCAAGCGTGAAGGGTGCTTAAGCTATATTTATACATGTCCTCGTTTGCGTGTTTATCTTTGATTAACTCTAAATTATTCATTTCTTTAGGACAAGCCTTGCATATGTCACACACTGAAGCTGCTGTATTGGATATAATGGAATGAATTTTACCATCAATCATTGTCAACAGCAGTTGGTGTTTGACACTAATTCCATCAGTGATGGTGGATGGAGTTAAGGCTTCAATCTCTGCTTCGATTTCAGCCATCTCTCTCTGCACATTTTCTTTGGTTTCCTTTATAAACTTAAACAATATTGGCCGGCAAAATGAAGTGGAAGATGGTCGCTCGTTTTCCCAAATTGTTACACCTTTTGAGACGAGCCGCAGTGGTACAAGACTAATCATAAAATTACTAGCAAGATCGATTTGCTCATCTTCACTCGTCCTTTGATGATAAATGCTTTGGCTAGATGATCCGTCAAAACCCCATTTGCTGGTCAATACGAGCTGTTGATTGGGATCAACAGGGGTTTCTAACGACCTAATAAGTCTTCTTGAGGTTAAATCCATCAAGGCTTGTAATTTGATTTTTGCAGAGCTCTCTGTAACTGTGAGATCTTCTTTGGCCGGATAGCACTTAATTTTTTCTTTAACCAACATGTAGTAACTCGGGTATTGAAGAGCTCCTTCTTGAGTGTTGAAATCCCGAAGAGTGTTATAGCGCCATTTCGATAAGTTCATCGATACATAAAGAGCCAATGCCTTCAAAGGGGATATTTCCCGTACCTGAATTGATTTACCTTCAATGAAGGCTTTGATTTTTGAGGCCTCTTCTGGATTCTCCGTCAAGTATTTCATAACATAAGCTGTATCGCTTTGTCCTGCCTTTTGAAGCGCCCTTTCGGTCGAAAACATAATTTCAGCGCTGCTACTGCTGCATGAAAGACTATCTTCAGTGCGTCTTCTTTTTTGCCGGTTACTAAGGTCCTCAAAAGATTTACGAGGACTAGGATGTGTACAAGTTGAAGCATCAGATTTAGCAGGAGAAATTATGGGCTCGATGACGTCACTTATATTTTCTGTAGAAGGTTCCATATTTTCATTCTGTAATTCCGGCCATTGAATTGCAGCCTGTAGCCAAATCTCATGTTTCTTCCGAAACTTATCTGTGCTTCTTCCAGACTGTGTCCATTTTGCATAAATGCGGTAGCAAAATCGACGACACCAGTCTTTTAAACTTGTTTCAGCACTTTCACATAACTGAACACAACTGTTATCTTTTAAAACACTGAACAAATAGTTAAAGTCGCGTAAATCTTTATGTGCGCGTGCGCATAAAGCAACGTGAATATCAAGATTTGTATTAAAATTTGGAAAATACATTGCGAGATTAGCTTGGATACAACGAGGTGTAAATCAACACTGATTTTAAAGTTACTAATAGTGACCTATTTATATAAAATCCAGGTATCCCAGGTATCCTTTGTTAAATATTGCAAGGTAATTAGTTATTGTGATAATTAGTAAATGATGCATGCTAAATTAGTGTATTACGAGCCATTTAGTAATTAAATAATAGCAATGTTCTTATCAGTAATCATTAGTGCATCAGTTTTATATGTAAACCTTAAGTCCCTAATTATATATCCTAATTAGCTTATATCTTCTCTAATTGGCTGCTCAGAAATGTTATTGTAATAAGGTAAACCTTTAGAAAAACGGTTTTAATCAACAAAATAAACAAAAAATAAAAAAATTGTGTTATAAAATAAACATCACTCTTTATCCCAGAAAGTGCACATTTGGCGCACTATGTGTCTTAGTATTAAATATAGCTCTTAGTATTAGCATTATGATATTAGAGACCGCTACTTGAAACAAGTCCGGAATCAGGAGGGAGAGAGCTCGATACACTCATTTTCATAGTAAAATTTCACATTTTCTCAAATTACTCCCGAAATATGGGAGTTATGAAGAAATTCATCACCACAAGTTATGAAGGCATTAAGTAATCGAATAAGATGGCATCATTAGTTTGGCATAATTTTACTCTTTTTTTTCGGACATGTCTACGTCCAACCGCTCCCATACATTCGTTCCACTGTGAGCCGGGACCAACGGCTTATGAGTAAAAATAGCGGTTGTAAGAAATTACAAGCGCTATTATTGCAACTTTACTGCAATTAAATAAGGAGTATAAGGCGCCCTTAGAGCTATAGCAACTGCAGAAGGGTGACATAACGCGCTATGCAGCTGCCTCTTGCAGCTTCTAACTGTTAGTTATATAAGCTATGTAGCTCATGAGCAACCTTTTGTGCTGTTTGGGTTACGTTGTTGAGCAGACATATTTTTCGAACATAATGAAGCAATGAATTAGCAATATACTTTAAAATCATTCAGATTGTGATTGATAGTGTGTTACGCAATTAGGTTTCTGGTAAACAAAACAAAATAAGATAAATGTTTTTTTGAACTGACGCTAAACATTGGAATTTTATCGCAAACGAAAACAGCTTTATTTTTAAAAACCTTTGACAAAATTAAAAGAGGCGAAAGCTATGTAGGTTATTTTATATCCTCAATTTTCATTCCTCGATAGACGAAATATTAAAGACGGTTCGACATTTTCATATTTATTTTTACGACAAGAGAAGGGTTGGATTTTGTTTTTGACTTAGCTATATTAACGTATTCTACTTAACCCAACTAGAATTCCACTTCTGAGTCATATTACGAATTTAACGAGAATTGTAAAATAAGTACCAATATTATTGTATTAGTACCACATTTTGAACTAGGTTAACTTTCTAAACTCGAATACTTAAATTCATGAGATGATTATTAAGGTAAAAAATTCTTTAGGCAAATTAAGCGATTTTTGGTAGGAAAAAAACTTATGGGTCCGCGTCACCGACATGCTAACCGCGACATTCTATTGTGACGTGTTCCGACAGACTAGCGATGCGCAGCGGCCTATGTACATGAATACGCATATATTTAAATAATATTCCAAAGTTTAAAGTTTTCGCTTCTGTCGGCAGCCCCATGACTGCCTTTTTTTATTTGCATAAAAATTAAATACAGCTCATTTGGCTGGAGCATACCCAGACTACTGGGTATGCTCCAGCCAAATGAGCTGTATTTGCCACGCGGGTCCAGTGAGTTGGTACTAACCAACTCACTGGACCCGCGTGGGTTACGTTACGGCTCACTCTCCATGAAAGAGGCGACGGCTGAGGCCCATTAGTGGGAACGTTACGGTACGGCCCACTCCCCGTTACAGAGGCGAGGCCTGAGTTCCAGTAGTAAACAAAAAAAAAAAAAAATATTTCATAAAAACAATATTTGGATTATATTACAGTTAAGTACCTACTATGATAAAACAAAAGTGCACAAAAGTTTTAGCATCTGGAGCCGAACTAGGAGGAATCTGTATTTCGGCTAACAGCGCGAAATCCCTCGAATTACATTAGATTAGAGTTCTCAAATGCTAGCATTTTACAAAACAAAGGAATGATAATAGTCTAAGGTTCTATTAATGGTCTGCACCTCTCTTTGTGTTATGTGATATGGTGAATGAGTGACTACGAGAGGGTGTGTCTAGTTGTGAGTGTGCTTGTGGTTTTTATGAGTGAACACTTGAATTAGTGAGATTCGCGGATATAGTGAATATGTATATATATATTTGTCTATAGATAATGATTTTTTGCTAACTTAACATTATTTATTTTGGTACAGTTGGAAGTTGCTCAGTCTCATCATATGTGAGACCTTGTAGGTAGTTCGATACTTTTTTCTTGCAACGATCTGTGTTGAGTAGATCAATATTAAGATTTTTATTAAGTTTATTGTAGATATAGGGACCGAGGAAATTAAAGAAATTAGCACTAAATTTAGTACTATAAGACCTGTGTTGTTTACAAATCACAATACCAAAAAGCAAAAAAGAATCCTAACAACCAAACCGTAATAATAACCTATAAAAGAAATAGACATTTTTGCAACGAACTTTTAAAAGGATAAAAAAGGAACATGATAAATTAGAACTTCAGGCTGCGGCAAAAATTAATAACAAAGTATTATGGAACAGAATAAAAGACATTACCCACACACAAAAATCTAAAAACGAGGCCAGACAGCTAATTAATACCCTGGATCCCATTTCTTTCACTAATAAAATCAAAGATTTTTTTGTTAACATCGGCAAAAGTATCGCTGATCGTTTTAATTCTGGTAACAATATCCCTTCACCACCGCTCAACATTCATCCCCACTCGATGGTTTTTTTCCCCACGGACCTGGAAGAGATTGAACAAATTATTCATAGTATGAAATCTGATTGTGCTGTTGGATATAACAAAATCTCTACCAGCATTGTGAAGAGATATAGACAGATTCTCATTTCTCTAATCGTTTTTATCTGCAACCTTGCCATTGACTCCGGCAAATTCCCAAACGCCTGGAAAATAGCAGAGATTCGCCCCATCTTCAAAAGTGGCGACGGAGCCTGTGTCAACAACTATAGACCAATTTCCATTCTGCCAGCCTTATCTAAGGTATTGGAAAGGATCATGAAGATGCGCCTGGTTGACTACCTAGAGGACAACTCACTGCTATCTGCTGCTTTTTTCCGACTACCTCACCAACCGATTCCAGAGTGTTAGAGTAGACGAGTGGACTAGTAGTGATCTTCCCGTCACGCACGGCGTCCCACAGGGCAGTGTCCTCGGTCCCCCTTTATTTCTGACTTTCATCAACGATCTCTGTGAGCTCAAGATGCCCAGCGGAAGGACAATAACTTTCGCTGATGACACAGCGCTTTTGTTTGACGCCGAGACCTGGCCCGAGGTTTACAGTTGTGCATAGATGGGATTGAACTTGGTGTTGTCATGGTGGGCAAATAATGGACTTGCTCTCAATGTTAATAAGACAAAGTATATTTCTTTCTACATAAAAAAAATCTTCTTGCTCACTCGATAATTCCAAAATTACAGCACATTTATCTTCTTGCATTTTGACTCATAGTGCTCATTGCTTATGTCCCCACCTTCATAAAACAGATTCAATAAAGTACTTGGGCGTCATGCTAGATAACACACTAAGTTTTCACCCACACATAGATGTTCTTTCCACTAGAATCCGTAAATTAATATTTGTGTTTAAAAATCTTCGTCATATTGCGGACACTGGCATATTGAGATCAGTTTATTTTGCGTTATGCCAATCGCTAATCTCGTACTGTATAGCTGTATGGGGTGGTGCAACAAAATCATCAATGCTCCGTATCGAACATGCACAAGGGGCCGTTCTAAAGGTTGTTCATTTCCTGCCTTTCTTGTTTCCGACCAGAGAACTGTATGAATGAACTGGAATGTTAACTGTACGTCAACTTTTCATTTTAAATACGATTTTGCGCAAACATTCTTTTCTTACCTACAATGCTTCTCTATTTGAAGGTAAGCGTCGTAAACACGCAGTTTGCCCAACAACTCGGTTCCATACCGCTTTCTCCCGTCGACATTTTGGTTTTCTTGGAAACTACTTATGTAACAAAATTAACAAAATGTTGTCCATTTATGACCTACCCAAACAGCGTTGCAAATAAACACTCTCAAACTGGTTACAAAAATTGAGCTATGATGCCACAGAGCAGCTACTCATCGTTTCCTCGTAATAGTTAATAATTTCGGTTTCTTGACTGTAAGAAACACCCTACACACATACACTCACACTTCACCTGCACACTACACACGCATTACACTATACCTATTTTTATTTTTGTATTTTTTACTTATTCTATTTTTTGGTTAATTAATTAAAACATGTCTGTTTTTTTTTTCCTTCATCAATAATTATTTGTCTAGAATTTGAAAATGTACCATTGTAATGTTAATTAGATTTAATTCGGGGTGAGAGCCTGGTGATCCGTCACACAGGGTATCCTAGTATGGACACCAGTCTCTCACAAAGGATCATATTTTGTACATCTTAGTCAAAACACTGTAATCTATGTATCTATGTTTATAACTATGTAATCCTTTGTGAAGAGAGAAAAATAAAGATTATTATATCAGATTATTATTATATAATTTCTGCGTGTATTTAAAGGGGGTCGTCATTTGTGCAAGTGTGTGGCATAGTGATTATTTTCAATATGAATAATTGTCTCACAGTTACCACACAACAAAAAGGTACTGACCTTTATTATTGCACGTTTGGCAACCTATAAAAAACAATGGACTTCAGTGTACTTTTCGGAGCACCTCTACAAACGGATATACAATATGTTACGAGTGACTAGCAAAAAGCAAAATATTTTCGTTTCAAAATATTATGAGGATCAGCTTAATGTCGTAGATTTTAAATATATATATATATATACATGAGTTTCCAAGCCCAACCGGATAAAATTCTTGTGTGCTTCTTGAAGCTAAGATTTTTATCTGTAGTTACGCCTAAATATTTGATGGAATCAACCCGCTCCAATTTAGTACAAGAGCAAAAATCATGCGGTGTACACTGATGTAGAATAATGGCATGATCGTGGTTAGTTCCCATGTCTGATCTAATACTAAAACAAATTTATTTAGTTTTACCGGTATTTAACGTTAAGACATTGTCATTTTCTGCCCGGCTTGGGCAGAGCACCGCTGTGTCATCGTGGAGGCGATCGGCGGCGGAGATCTCTCGCGTCCGGCGCTGGTTCAGGCCATGGTATGGAGCGAGAGGGCATGGGCAGCCGTCTCCTCCTTCTGCAAAGCAGTAATGCTCGCGAAGGAGGAGGCGGGACGGTTGAGGGAAAAGCAAATTTCGCGCCCTCTCGCCCCTAGCCGCCGCAAGAGACGCCCTGGGCGTCGGGAATCCGAGCTTGCGGACAGTGAGCAATGGGTAGCTCAATGATAGTAGGACCAAGCCTGGGTCGACGGCGCGTTGTGTTTCACGCGCGCCTTAAAGAGATGTCGTCAGCACAAGTGTAGGGGTCCACTAGGGCCAATGCCTGCCGGGGTCGCGGGAAAGTTCGAAAGGGTTACCGAGGCCTTTGACAACACAGGCAACGGAACGAACATGTTAGTAAGGTAGTAAATATATAAAAGAAATAAGGCTGACCCTAATATGCTACCCTGTGGAACCCTGTGTAGGACCAGGTGGTCACTGCTGGTAAAGTTTCCCACACTGGCGGCGGTTTGTAAAGTAGCTTTCGAAGAGTTTCAACTGCGTGCTACTGATTCCCAGCCTTTCTAGATTGGCCAAGAGGACTGAAACAGAGATTGTGTCAAAGGCCTTTGCTAGATCTAAAAGAGGGCCAGGCACTTCTTTTTTCTATCCGAATTATTACTGGTATAACCTTAAATATTGCTTCCTGCTTGTTCAGTAGATTTACCATTTCGAAAGCTGTACTGATTGGGTGAGATCAAGTTATTATTTTCAAGGTACCTAGTAAATCCCTTATTGATAATTCTCTCCAGGAGTTTTGAAATGGATGGGGTATGGATATTGGCCTATAATTGGTGATGGAATTTCTGTTTCCACCATTATGTATAGGGCATACCTTAGACTTCTTTAACGATACAGGGAAAATTCCATTTTGGGATGCGATGTCCTCAGCTTGTCTAGATCCAGTTCGGTGCTTATATGGATTTAGGAGCAGTCGGCACTTTTCTTTAAATATACCATACCAATTGAGATCCAGCAGAAAGCGTAACCATAGTTTTTTTTAAATGATTGGGCGAGGTAAAACATTCTGTGCGTCTTATGAGTTAAGGTTTCAGACACGTATATAGGTTTTAATTGATGCAGTGGGCTTAGGTGGGTTGTTGTGACTGTTCCTAAATAACCCTAGGCCGATAAAATTTTCGTTTTTCCTAATTCTGTTAATATGAATGTTTGGGTCGGTCCCTCATATTGAGGGAAAGTCGCACCCCGCCACCGTACGACTCTGTAGAGCTCGTCTCCAGACTGGTCACTCTCCCACCGACAGAGATAAGAATTCCAAATATGAAGAAGTCTAACGCCTTGTCTCTTGCCTTGTTGTGTTAATAGAGCAAGGAAAGGATTGAAATAAATAGTAAATAAGATTTAGGAATTCATAGTTATGAAGTTGGATGTGGTTTAGAAAGACAATAAATAATAGAATAGTGCTAAGTATATTATTATATAGATTTGTGAGTAACTCTTACGCTAGCGTAAGAGGTATTTGGTCAGGCATTACTCACACGATACTTTACATCTGTACTTGGAGTACTCAGAGCAACACTTCCATAAAGTGACGCAAGCGGCTGTTCAGCGGCATTACGTCGGCATCATGCCCGTTTGGAGACATGGTCCCTAGCAGTTCTTTCAAACTGATAAGCGTGACGAAGCGGCTTTCCCCGCGGCAACCGTGTGGACCGTCCTTGTCTAACAACGGGGCGGCTAGTTTCAGCGGCATTGCGTCGGCATCATGCTCTTAAGGAGACATGGTCCCTATCAGTCCTTGGACTGGATATGAGATAGATGTGGTTTCCCGAACCCCTGGAAGTTCACCCTTTGCACAACAAGCATATCTGCAAGACACGTGTTCATATCAGTCTAACCGAATTATTGGTTTGTGATAGAGAATACAACATTCAAGAATTACTAGATAATAAGAGTTGAGAATCGAAACTCAAGAATGATTAATTAATAGAGCTGTGGATCAGCTCTCTTAAAGATTTATAGACAGCCCCAAAGCGCCCACCCGTCATCACTTCCTAGTGTTTGAGCTGGGGAGAAGAAGTGACGCAACAAACTCCCCAGCAACACGTCTCTGTCTGTTTAGTTACAAGAACTTTAATTATACTATCAGACTAGGATAAATATTATAATAAAAGACTCTCCCAGTCGTCGCAACAAACTCACACACGCACACTATATTAGGTACTAAATTAGTCTAATCGGGGCTTTAACCCAACTATAACTCATACTCGCTATCTAGCGACAGCCCACTCGGACATGGCCCTTGGTATTCACCAAGCCTCCTAACTTAACTCGCCTAGACTCCAACGTCTGTATCTTTCCGTAGTCTTAAATCATCTTGTTGCATTCGTCTTGGATAGTTAGGACAAGGAGGGATTACAAGTAAACAATGTCAATATAAAATAAGGTTGGGACTTCACAGGTTATGGAAAGGAATCTAATTTATCTACTTTTCTTTTGATTATGAAAGTTAGAGGACATGTCAGTAATATAAAAGGGTAGGTATGTGACACGTAACGCTTGCGCTGTACGAGTATATTACTCTAAGTTACGTTAATGGATTTCTTTACAATAATTACAGACCCACCCCAAGTGACGTGGGACTGCATTACAACAGTTGACAGCGTCGCGCGTGTATTGTTAGACCTGAACGCATAGGACCACTAAGGACACTGCTACGATTCTAACAAGCCACGCTCCCTAAGCTCTAGTCATGTCTTACTCAATCCTAAGGCAGAGTACTGCGAAGTTCAACTGTCATTGAGCGAGACACGTTCCAGCAATCACTGGGCGCGAACTAATGTAATGAACCCCTTATAACGGCCTAATCACCCGTTACAAAGACAATACAAAACTTGCACAAGCGTACCGCATCGTCAGTCGGTAGTAGAATTCTTTACAATTGCTCCTGCTATACGCCGAAGTGGTTATTCCAAATCGTCACTTCTCACTCTCTTAATCTCCCCCATTAGAAGATGCTTTCAATGTAATCGGCAGCCGTGCGACTAAGTCAAGCATCGGAGCGTTTCTATCTGGGCATCCAAATGTTGTGTCTCGCTAATGATAATTTGTGAGAGGCCGATAGCCAGATGTGGTTTAACGAGACACAATCCCTAGCGTTCCTTAGAACGAACTATCAATCCAGTTTAGGAAACTTGGTGAAGCCTACCCCCTCTACCAAGAGTCTGCATACATCAAGGGCAATGTAAAATATCCTGCAGTTAGTCAGTCCATAGGGATAAGATAGCCATCACTAGCATTTGGTTTGTTTGTGTTCGTAAACAATTACAAAGTAGCATTATAGCTCAAATTGGCCCTAACGAGTTGCGAGTATTAGTTCGGTTCAGCCTTCCATAAGCGGTGTGACTGCCGTAAGTGTCATGTCTTGGTTGTGGTTGTCTATAGTCTGTTGGTAGAGTAGTCTACCGTCTCTTGTTAAATGTCACACCCAATGGAAGGCGTTCTCCGAGTCCCTAGAACCAAACGCTGGTGTAGGATACCTCGATCGTCATAGAAAGGAATAAGGAGGAATAGAATAGTAAACACTCACCCAATCGTTCACAGATACACTCACTGAGATTCGCGCGCCTTACACACAACTTACATTATACTTGACTAATATAACCTAGTCTAAATCTACACTTATTATTACAATTTAACGTATTAATTAAACTGATAACACTTTCACTATCGCGATCTCTCCAAAGTAATATTGTGTCATTATTATCGACCTAGTTCTATCTCTCCTAGTTCGGCCTAATTCAACCGCTCTTTCTCGTGGTATTTTCACGAACCCCCTAACTTAACCCGCTAGATATCACGTCCGAACCCTGTCGCGGCTCATCACCGACTCCCCTCAGCCCTACCCTTTTCGTCCTCTGTTCCATCTCCAAAACGACCGGAGCGTGGTGTTTTTCCCATGCCAACCGAATTACTCAGAATAGGTTTATTGCCTTTTTTGTACCCTTTCTCGATTGTTTTAAGGGCCTGTTTGGGTTTTGCCCAAGCCCAAATCATCCTAAACAGATGTGCACTACTATTGTGCTCTGCGATAAGAAATCGAATACTTTAGTCGTATCTTTAGAATTTGTTAAATTATTGCTTTCGACCCGTCCGTTGTTAATTGTCTAAAGTTTGTTTCCCATAAAATATAAATGGAATGCATTTCTAAAAGGTTTCACATTTCCAAAGAAATAAGATGTTTTGTTATTAATTACGGTAACACGTCAAGCTGTCAGCCCATAAAATAGAGATTTAATGTATTTGTAAGAGCCTAATATCGTGAGACAATGTTAAAATAAGAATTTAGAATAAAATATTTTGTTATTAATTAGGAGACATGACAGACAGTCACATTGTGTTTAGTTGTTACCCTTTTATTCTAGATATATTAAAGCTTTTTACCCCTTTTACAACCCCCCTTCCCCCTCCCCTTTTATTCTTTGGTTAAAACTGTAGTAAACTCAACTATCACCGGATTAGATCCGTCTTTAGTGTTTAGGCGGTAAATGTCCCTGACATTAGAATGATTCATTTCAACGTCTAAGGTTTTTTCCAAATTCACCAATACGTTACATAGGCTATCCTTTTTTTCACTAGTTTCTTTTGAAATGTTCCGAATCTCAAAAAGTTAAAGTTTATCCTCAAGTAATCCAATAATTTTCTTGTCTTCCTATTTTTCGACTTCATCAGGCTCAGCACGAGCACCGTTTTGTTGACGGAAGAAAAGACAAAAATGACGTTCCGTGAAGCACGACACGAGGGCAGCAAAATACTCGTAGGAACAGCCAACTGTACTTTTTACGAAATTAACTCTTTTACATAATTCAACTCAGAATTCTTTGTTTTGTTATAGGATATTAAGTCACGTATATAAAGACAACTAAAACACATTTTCTCAATGTGTCGAAGTACCGTATTTTGGAACAAAAAATATTATAGTAATTTTGGCCCTAACCATTTCCTCGGTAATGCCCTATTAACTAAATGATGCAAAGGAGGAGAAGATAGCTTTGTTCTTCTATTCATTATCACAGTTTTGCGTTCAAAACACTCTCCTGTAAAATTATAATTTTACAGCCTTTATGACCGTCGAGTAGAAAAATGAAAATTGTCTTCACTACCCTAAACAACTGTCAGTTGTAAGTGTGATTTTGACAGTTTGGGATAGAAAACTTTCTTCTGAAATAGTCTACATAAAAAAGGACCTAGACAAAGATCGTTAGAAACGAAAGAAAAAATGACAGATTGTGGAATGATTTCTACGGTGTTATGTCAAAAATGGAACGAAATGTCACTTTGTATAGAAAGAGCCGTATCTATTCTTCGTAGAAATAGAAAGCGTCATGCCTGTAGGCGTGAAATTCGCCTTATAAATTCGTTGTACTTATCAGACATTAAATTGACACTTTTACGTAATTCTCCGTTCTGTTCATTCAATTCACTTATCGTGGATTGAAGCTCTTGAAAACGATTATCTTGATCTTTAGAAATATGTAAAAAAGTTCTTTTACTATAGCTGAAATTTAAATACAGCTAATTTGTGAACTTTTTTTTCTTTCGCTCCGTGACGTTAACCGTAAGTGACTGGAGATCAGATTCACAGTGGTATAATGTTGCATTATTTATTATATCAGTCGAGGTTATAGCAGACTGTTCTCGTTGGCTGATTGCATTAAGCCAAGTGGGCTCGTTATAGGCTGATTATGTTTTCGTGCTGACTATAGAGAAATATTTTCTATGCCCAGCAGTTTAATAATCTAGACTTTAGATTACCTACTAATAAAATTGCGGGTTACCAAACAGCTTAATTTCCTCTTTCAATACAAACGAAGTTTTAAACTAACCATTTAGACTAGCCATTCGAAAACATGTAACACATAAAAGCAGATAAAAAATAAAACGGTATTCTGCCAGTCGTGTGACAGGGAAAACTGTATGGCACGAGAGTTAAAATGCTCTCCCAACTATGCGAAAAGCTGTAAACATTGCGAGTTTTTAAATTGGAGTGACAGTATTTTTCCGATTTTTAGGGTTCCGTACGTCCTAATGAAAAAGCGGAACCCTTATCACTCGTGTGTCTATCTGACTGTCACAGTAAATTTGCTCCGACTTTACTTGACCGATTAAGTTGAAATTTGAACTTCTGTTACACATTGTTGCAATTTTTGTAGAGATCCCCATTTTTTTTTGAAAAATTTAAATACCCACCAATACCACGCTGATAATGTAGCTTTCTAATGGTGAAATATTTTTTAAAATTGGCTAAGTATTATTTGAGTGTATTTATCCATTACAAACAAACATACAAACAAAAATCAAATCTTGTCTCTTTTTATTATTAGATTAAATAACTACGCAAAAAATCCCTTAAGGTTAAAATTTATTAAATATGAGTTATCCGATAAGGTTAAATTTTAGTAAAGATGAGTTATTTTGAAGTCTAACAACTTCAAGATCCCATATTTGTTTAGTTTTGCGAAATCAATCAAAGTCTGTGTAAATGTCTATGTTTGCTTTTAATATCTAGTACTCGTAAAGCGGGTTACAGACTATTTAAGTCTGTAGCCCGAGTAAATAGGCATCAACGTACAAAAATAACCTAATTTAACGTTAGAAAATGTTATTTAGTTCAGCTTATAAAGCTAGAAAGATTAGCCTTCTCTTTGAAATAATGGAAAAACTGTTGCTATTAATGTAATTATTGAATTATTTCTGAACTAAAATGTTTCATTGTCCTATTAATTGATATACGTTTATAATTAAGGGCCGATTTACACCGGGAAAGCAGCGACCGGCAGCGGCGCGGCGAGCAGTTTCAGTGTAAAATAATTTTAAACTTTATCTACATAATTAGAAGACCAGTATCGCTTGAAAAGCATGAAAAGGTCGAGCAGCCGCGTGTTGCCGCTGGCGGCCGCGGTTGTTGTCAGCGGTACAGCCCGCGTCGCGTTGCCGCCGGCCGCTGCCGTTCCGGTGTGAATCGGCCCTAAATCATTATGTTGACGCAATTATGCTTAAATTTAAAGGTGACTGAATTAATTAAAGTAAAAATGAAATGCTGTTCGTTGGTAAGCGCATCACTTGAGAACGGCTGGACCGATTTGGCATTTTTTTTCTTAATATTAGTAATAGTTCGAATCAGTTTCATAAGGAAACAAAAGAAAAGTGTCCGGAAAAAATGGGAAATTCGGAAAAACTAAACGTGTGTCTATGGAAATTTGTATGAATGATTGAATATAGATAGGGCGACGTCTGTCCTGTCAGTTAATAATTAATAGTTTAGATTCTTCTCTGTAACTTTACAAGAGCAGAATAAAATGAAAGTTTTGTGTCTGAAGTCTCAAGGAATAAATCGTGTTAAATTTCAATTCAGTGGTTCAATTCTTTAAGACAAGCTTTGTGTAAGATATGTCTAAAACAAAAGTTTCAAAAAATACTATCCAAAAATTCAGAATATTTTATAATTATTTAAACCGATAAAATAATAAGCAAGCTTGATATAAAATTATCAAAATTCTTAAACAACCACAGATATATTCGCGGACTGTCTAATCGACTTTGTAATGCTTTACAACTTTCGGCAACAAACATACATAAACATACGAGTATACTCACGCTTCCCATGAGGGTAGTCAGAAACTAGCGAACGCCACCTGCTACGATCCTTACAATACTCCTTTTGGCAACAACTCCCTTTAAATTAAGACTTCACCTAAATGCAGGTCACACACGTAATGATATACGTGCGCAAGTTTTGGACTTGCACAAGTCTGCGTTACACACTTACACATGTCTGTGGTGACTTCAATATTAATATCTTAGAGAATAGTTCAAATAGCAGTCGATTGTTAAGTCTCTTTAAATCATTCAATTTGTCAAATGTGTTTTCAGAACCAACCCGCATAACCACAAATTCTGCTACATGTATTGATAATGTTTTTTGTTGCTGCGACTACTTAGATAAAGCTATTGTAAATTATCTCCCTTCTGATCACAGCGGTCAAATCGTTGCTTTCAAGTCCAACACACCATTTAAAAAAATTCAGACACAATTTAGACAAATAACACCCAGCAATCTAAATAGATTTAATAATAACTTAATGTGAGCAATGGGTAGCTCACCGTCCGGTAAGGACCAGGCCCGGGTCGACGGCGCGTCGTATTCCACGCGCGCCTCAAAGAGATGTCATCAGCACAAAGAAGGGGTCCACTAGGGCCGATGCCTGCCGGGGTCGCGGGAAGGTACTTATGGGTCACCGAGGCCCCCGCAACACAGGCAACAGGAAGGAATACGGGTGGGTTTTAGTCAGTAAGAGTCTGACACACCCTCCCGCTCCGCCCAGAGCGTGAGAAGTTATTTGATGATTTCCCAACCTCAAAAAAAAAAAAAAAAAATAAGTACACCGGGCCATATTAATAGCAATGTAAATGAATTATATGAGGAATTCTTTTCGATAGTGCGCACCGAGTTCAATAATACTTTAAAAAAGAAAACAAAAACTATTTGCCCAAACTTTTTGTTCAGTGACTGGGCAACTAAAGGTATTAGGAAAAGTAGGGAAAATTTGTTTGAGCTGTATGGCCTTAAGCCTTATATTAACTCTGAAACTTTTAATAAATACGTTGCTACTTACTCTAAAACTTTTAAAAAAACCTGCAAGGTAGCTAAAGCCTTGTACATTAGCAACAAGATCAAATCAGCGGATAATAAAATAAAGACGGTTTGGAAAATTATCAACGACGAAACTAACAGGAGTAAAAGTCATAATAATGATTTCACTCTAGAAACTTCGCGTGGTCTTCTAAGCTCAAACAAAGAAGTAGCGCAAGAATTTGTAAATTTCTTTACCAGTATCCCAATTAAAACTACTGAAACCCTAAATTCCTCGTCTTCGCGTTCTATTGATTTATTAAGAGCAAACGTTTCATCCTGCCCGACTGAATTTAAATTCAAGCATATAAACCCCATAACAGTAACAAAAGCTTTCAAGCAAATCAAGATCAAATTAACAGAAGATCTATGGGGAATGTCAATCAAAGTTTGTACCTCCATTATTGAGACTATAGCGCCGTACTTAGCATTACTATTTAATTTGTGTGTTGATCAAGGAGTCTTCCCGGATCTAATGAAATATAGTAAGGTAATACCACTTTTCAAATCCGGGGATAGTAGAGACGCCAATAATTATAGACCCGTATCCGTGTTGCCGGTTTTCAGCAAGGTGTTTGAAAAGGTAATGCTTAATCAAATGCTCAATCATTTTAACACCAATAGAATCTTACACGATCAACAGTATGGCTTCACCAAGGGACGTTGTACGACTGACGCCGGTGTCACCTTATTAAAACACATATTTAAGGCGTGGGAAGAGGCCCAAGACGCAATAGGAATATTTTGTGACCTCTCCAAGGTATTTGATTGCGTCGACCACGAAACATTACTCTTGAAACTTAAGCATTACGGACTTGGAGACCTTGCGCTCAGTTTAGTAAAATCTTATTTATATGATAGACAGCAGCAAGTTCAAATAAATGGTGTCAATTCACTCGGCTTAAAAGTAGAAATGGGTGTACCACAAGGCTCGATATTGGGTCCTTTCCTCTTTTTAGTATATATTAATGATCTACCCCACTTGTTAAAAACCCAACCACAAATGGTGTTATTTGCTGACGATACTTCCTTAATTTTTAAAATTAATAGACGTGCCTCAAATTTTGACGACGTAAATAACGCCCTATTGCAGGTCCAAAATTGGTTCACTGCTAATAATTTAGTATTAAATGGGAAAAAAAACTAAGTGCATAAGATTTTCTTTACCAAATGTCAAAAGTAGTATTTGTGAGATAGTATTGAATCAAGAGAAATTAGAATTCGTCGATAAAACTGTTTTCCTGGGGATTACGCTCGACTCAAGGCTTCAATGGGGGCCTCATTTAACTTCCCTTGCAGGATGGCTAAGTTCAGCAGCATATGCTGTGAGAAAAATCCGTCAATTTACTGATGTAGATACCGCACGGCTAGTATATTTTAGTTACTTTCATAGTATTATGTCGTACGGTATTTTACTATGGGGACGGGCTGCAGACATCGAGTCTATTTTTATTCTGCAAAAAAGAGCCATCAGAGCCATATATGGCCTCCGCAGGTGCGACTCTCTAAGGGAACTGTTTAAATAAATTAACATCATGACGGTACCTTGTCAATATATCTATGAAAACATCATGTACGTAAGGAAAAATCTACATCTTTTTAGTAAAAGAGGTGAAAGACACAATTATATCACTAGAAATAGGGACCAATTAGTTCAACCAGGTTTCAGGCTGGCTAAAGTAGACTCATCTTTCATGGGGTACTGTTTAAAATGTTACAATAAAATACCTCCCCACATACTTCAACTGAAAGAGATGAAATTTAAATCTTGTATAAAACGCACGCTATTTAGCCAAGCATATTATAAATTGGGGGATTACATTGCTGATAAAAATGCTTGGCTCAACGCTGGTCCTGCTCCACAAGGGCGCAAAAACTAATTGATCAGGTATTGAAAATAGTGTTGGAGCTGCTGAAGATTTTAAAAACTCTTTGCATTGTATAAATTCAATCTCTTAGTATTGTATAGCTGCACAGCACATTGTTATGTGAGTACTATGTACTATAAAGCTGCCATTTACTGGATACGTCTTTCATTGACTTGAATGTGCCCTGGTGGCTGGGAGTATGTCGTGCTCACTCTAATGTCTCGCTGATGGTGGCGCGTGTGTTGGATCATTTAGCTCCCTTCAAAATGGTTGAGCTGAATGGTGCTGATCCACGCGTCATGTTCGTGAACGGGCGCCGTCAGTAGTGACTGGTCATCTCTTAGCTGCCACGGCTTATTTTAACTTTAACTTTTGAATTGCTTTTGTTTTTGTTGTAATCTTTTTATTACGGACGCTTTTACGTTTTGCATCGTTCTCACATGTATAATTTCAAAATGAATGATGTAAACAATATTTTGTAACCATAATACGTTGATTTAAAAGAGTGTCCTTGGAGTTTCTTGCCCGTTCTTCTCCATAGGTACCTACTACGCTTTGGAATGGGCAACTAGCTTCATCTTTCTGACTGACTGACTGACACAACCCTTGACAATTCAAAAGTGCCTGTAATTTGTTTATTTGAAATAAATGCTTTGAGTTGAGTTGACACTCACATACTTGAATGGCTCGGATACTTGTGCTAATTTTATTCATCCCACACACGATAAGGGTCGGGTAATCGCCGTTGACCGTGGCCATACAAATGAGTGTCGCGCTCACGCCGCGCCGCCGCCGTTCAGTTTCATATGGAATATTTATTTTCAGTAACGAAAATATGAATATTTGAAAAAACACAAATATATTTACCTATAGATAATAAAATAGTCTGTTGATCCAAAAATAACAAAAAAATCTCTAAAGTAGTTGTTAGACCGTTCCCTATATCCTTACGTGATGAGGGCAAGGATGTCTTCAATGAAGTCGTTTTATTGTTTTCTTGGAATATAAACGTATATTTTATAAAATTATAATTATTTGGGAGAACACACATCCGGTTTTCAATATTTCGTGGAGTGAAGTTGGCTGCGACGGTGCTGCCACCCATGGGCAGAACGGAGGATGGCGCACGATGTTCACGCCGCAGAATGTTTACGCTCCTCGCCGCTAGGTGGTGTTGCAGGTATATTGAACAGTATTTTATAAGTAATATCTATTTTTTATGCTTTGGGTAGACATTATTACCTGATTTTTTTTCATAAAGTATTACTTAAATATTCACATGTTGAATTGATGCGTATGCGTTCTAGTTTAACATATATTTTTTGCATAACTTACTTGCATTAGATGACGGCGAAAAAAAAATTTGCAGATTTAAAAGTCACTAAAATAATATATCTGCGCCTCAATGTAAACATGTGCAAATCCAATTTTGGGCAAATATATCGTAACATGTGTGGATAAGATTGAAATTATCTAAGTGTCACATATAAAAAAAATAGACCTTGTCGTTTTTTGAAGTGGAAGTGACATTCAACCTTAGGGTGATAAACCAATTACCAGGTCAAGTTTATAAAGTGTGCAAATATAATTTTATTATTTTAAATAAATTACCTTACGTCTGGGTATAAAGGTCGGTTGGCAGTCGCATCAAGTGTATATCAGATATTATTCAACTGTTATATCTTCTTACACTTGAGCTAACCGTAACATTGATTTATGATGGTTCTTAGTCAAGATGATGATGAATGATTAATTCTAAACAGATGTCCAACTGATTGATTAAACATTCGTATCATTTTGTGAAAGTTGATATCAGAAATTAAAATGTAAGGTTGTGAGAAAACCTAAGTAAAGACTGTCAGTTGAGCATATTACAATAGCATAATGATATCATAGGGAAGGGATCATATTGAAGGGTCTAAGTGCAAATCCGCCACTATCCATTTTCTGAAAATGTTTACAGCAGTTAAAAAACATTCCGTGGCTTACTAAATCTTCGAATTTTAAGAGATATCTTCTAGGTTTATAAAAAAGTCTGGCCAAGTGCGAGTCGTACTCGCGCACGAAGGGTTCCGTACCATTATCTATAAAAACGGCAAAAAAGTCATGTCTGTTGTATGGGAGCCCCTTTAAATATTTATTTTATTCTGTTTTTTTTTTTGTATTTGTTGTTATAGCGGCAACAGAAATACATTATCTGTGAAAATTTAAACTGTCTAACTATCACGGTTCATGAGACCTGGTGACAGACGTACAGACAGACAGACGGACAGCGGAGTCTTATCAATAGAGTCCCGTTTTACCCATTGGGTACAGAACACTAAAAATATTTTTATTCCAGCCCATACACACATAACATGACGCCTTGTTTCCCCGAAGGGTTGGGCAGAGGTGTAACCGTAGTACACCCAGCTCATATAACATTATCATTTGATTAATATCTCGTCAGAAGGCCGAAAGTCTCCCGAAAGTTTCTCACATGTATAATTTTTTTTTTTTTTTTTTTTTTTTTTTTTTTAAAAACGTTGCCCCACACTAGGAATTTCTTCCTGTATCGTGGGTGCGTTTACAAACATAGAAACTCACAAACACAAACACCCAGACCCGGAACAATTACTTGCAGATCATACAAATATTTGTTCCGTGCGGGGATCGAACCCGCGACACGCTGCGCAGCAGTCGATCGCTCAGCCATTACGCCAACCGTGTCGTCAAATGAATGATGAATTTCAAAATGAATGATGTAAACAATATTTTTTAACCTTATTACGTTGATTTAAAAGAGTGTCCGTGGAGTTTCTTGCCCGTTCTTCTCCATAGGTACCTACTACGCTTTGGAATGGGCAACTAGCTTCATCTTTCTGACTGACTGACCGAACCCTTAACAATTCAGAAGTGCCTGTAATTGGTTTATTTGAAATAAATGCTTTGAGTTTTTGAGTTAGAGTTTGAGTCTGACCAGTCTTACCAAAGGTTTTCATATTACCCAGTATCTGGGTTACCATGTGGAGGTCAAATAGGCAGTCGCTCCATGTTAAATATTGGTATTCAGCTGCATCCGGTCAGACTGGACGCCGATTTCAACATATTTGGGAACAGGCTAGGCAGATGAATATTGTCAATAATCGAGCAAAAATGTATGTAGAATTTTATAGAGATTCCATATCTGTTATATCCTTTCCATTACACGTTGCATCGGCATTCGAAAACTCGCCTGATGATCGATTGTAACATTTCTCCTCGACCTTGACCTAGCCCTCGAACATTTATTGCTAAACTCTTACGAATCCACATAAAGCCTTTCCTCCCTTTTTATATAATGAATGAATACCCGTTACGAAACGAAAACCTTACAAGCGAGGAAAAAACAAGTTTCTGTCAACATTCAAGATTTATCGGCCCATTCGCAAAAGAATAATACTTAATGATATACGACGAAGGATAACTGCTTACATATTAATCATAAATATTTAGAAAATGATACATACTATAAAAAGGGAACAGAATATTTTTGAGATTAAATTGTTTTATTTTAATCAATTTAAGATCTTCTCTGCTCAGTTATCATTCTGACCCCGATTGACTGCCTTGTGGGTCTAGACCCACTAGGACAGTGCGGTTGCTGCGCGTGGGATTATTATTATTTACATAAGAATGGTGTTCTGTTGTGATGTTTGCGCCGATAATAATAATAATAATTCATTTAATCAAGTAACAAGATTAATTAATTACTCAACGTGTTAGTAACAAAATACTTACAAACTATGTTAGCAAAACATTAACACAAAAAAATCACATATTGTTTGTTGATATCACCATCACTGCTGCAAGGTCACAGGCCCAGCCGATATCCTGCAGCAGTGGTTCACAAACGCACAATCTAGCCTGCTTGCTACCATAGACAGGATGCTGATGGTGCTGCTCCGCACCCTACTAACTAGGGATGCGCACCGCTTCCGCATCACAGTGTAGAAGCAGTCAATGCGAGCTTCAGCAAATTATGGGAATCTCTCTCAATCCCTGAGTTGGACGAAATGTTACCCATTTGATTTTTCCTTGAAGGCATTCTTAGAAGCCTAGTCTGGGTTCTGACAATAGGTTCGTCCATTATTACGTGGAACTTATATAACTGGCGACATGAAACCTGCGTGTTCTATAATTATATCTATAGGCATCTTGTTATTCTATGTAATTTGACATTTATAGACGCTCTATAAGCACCTGACCTTGTCTTTTATACACCAATTAAGAGAGAGGGCGATATAATGTACTACCGTATTCACCCAAAACTATGTATATGCATTTTAACTTGGAAGTTTTAATACGTTTATGAGTAAGGGTTAAGTGTCCCCAATGGCACCCTTCGCTTGTAAAGTTTTTAATTTCCGAGATGACCTTAAGTTATCCTATATCGTTTTAGTCCTATGAGTTCCATAAGGTATATAGTGACTAGGTATATAGTGAATATAAGTATGCGTTAATTGTGCGAATTGCGAGAGTGTTAAAGCCGATATCAGACGCTTCACATTTTGTTCATTTTTGCATGTCATTCGGCCATTTTTCTCTCGAAGTTAAAACGCCTGAACACAATGAATCAAAAGTTAAAAATGAATTAATTAGAGAACCGATCCAACGATGTTGGATTTTGGTAATCTTTCACTCGCCTACTGAATCATCGAAAAATTTAATGAAAGGAGTTGATTAATGTTCTTTTCTATGTCATTTTGTCGGTATCGTGTGAACGTGGAATGTAATAAAAATGAACCATCATTCGAGTGAAGCGTCTGATATCGGCTTAAGTGCCAGCCAAATCACCTTTCCATTTATTTTGAGATTGAGAGAAACATAGTTTGGTACTGAAAACGTAGGTACAAAAACACGCAGCAGGACGGTTACATTTGAAAAAAAATATCTGCCACACAAAAAATATTTTAATTCGGTTATCCTCTAGACTGCTTTCAATGATTTTCTTTCATGAAACATTTGATTTTCATGTAAGTAACGTTTAACAAAAGTATATCATTTATTAATATCTACAATGTAGGGTTCTGAGAATCAGCACTTTTTTAATGTCGAAGCTCGGAAAAGCTAACGTTTATCATTATTTAATTATAGAATTCAGAATAAGTACTTTATTGTTGATCGTATATCATAATGTCTTTTTCGTTATAAAATAGTTCCCAAAAAGTCACCTAATCATGTAAGCAACCTAACACTAGCGTAGTTGCCCGAAGTAAAATCAAATGATATTTTCGGAATTCAGTTCGAGCTAGATTGAAATCCTGTACCATTCTTTATAAGGTTTTTAAGGGTTGGAATCAGATTACCAGCTCCCTAATTGCGTAATATACTTTCCGTGGTCAGGGTACATTGCTCGCAGAACAGATGGCCGATGGGGCCGAAAGATTCTGGAGTGGCGACCGCGTACAGGAAGACGTAGCGTTGGAAGGCCTCCTACAAGGTGGACCGATGACCTTGTGAAGGCCGCAGGAATCCGCTGTTGGAATCAGATTACCAGCTCCCTAATTGCGTAATATACTTTCCGTGGTCAGGGTACATTGCTCGCAGAACAGATGGCCGATGGGGCCGAAAGATTCTGGAGTGGCGACCGCGTACAGGAAGACGTAGCGTTGGAAGGCCTCCTACAAGGTGGACCGATGACCTTGTGAAGGCCGCAGGAATCCGCTGGACGCGGGAAGCACAAAATGATGAATGATGATGATGATTTTCCATCATAATCCGAAAAGTTTTGAAAGAAATTCCTAATCCATTGCTACATATATTTAAAAAAATCGTCTGCTCGACAAAGTAAATAATACAATCAATTTTGTTCAATTGTCAAGATGGCCGATAATTGAGACGGTAATAGCTGGTTTTGGCAGTTTTGGTAATCTCCTAGTTGAAATATGTCGTTATGGTTTTCCGATGGCGTGCCACTGCTCTCAAGAGTAGTGGTGGCCCAGGCCGAGAGCAGTGGTGGCCCAGTGATAACAGCCACGACTTACGAGTTGTAGGTAGTAGGTTCGAACCCAGACGGTGCTTTACTTTGTGTAAATTATTTCATCACCACTGCTCTCAAAACGGTGAAGAAAAACATCGTGACGAAACTGGCATGTCCTAGAACCAAAAAATCAAAGACATGTGACTCTACCAACACGCACTTTGCCCGCGTGGTGGATTACGGCCCACTCCCTCTCACAAAGAGGAGGCCTGTGTCCCAGCTGTTGGAAAATTATAGGTTGATTATATGATTATGTGTGCCTCTGACACCCCGTTGAAAAAATTGTTCGTATTTGGTAATCTCGTGCATTATGACATTTATTTTGACCACTGACAAGCTATTATGCTACTAACTTTTAGCACGGCAGTACGGTTGTCATAATGACCAATCAATCTGCCTAGTCTCTTCCCAACAATGTTGGGGGTCGGCTTCCAGTCTAATGCAGCTGAATACCCAGTTACTGGGTAACGCGATACCCGATACCGGTAGATTGGTTTTTAGATTTTTGAGCTTCTGACTGCCCGTAACGACTGTCAAAGATCAATGACAGCTGGGGCCAACTTAACGTGCTTTCCGAGGCACGGAGGCGTCTCTATATGTAATGGATGCCATCACCCATCCACGAACCGACCGTGGCAAGCGTAGCTTAACCTTCGATCGACCCGTGCGTTTGTTATGATTTAGCTACAAGCCAATGATTAAAATCATGACCATGTAGACTTGAACCCTAAATGTGCGTGTGTGTCTGTAGCCTGCTGTGTATTGGAGTGAAGAAGGGCCGCTACGGAACTAGGAAAATATAACCCGATAGAATTCCAAATGTTTCACGTTTCCACTGCCCTCCGCTTCAGTGGACTTGGTTACTGCGGAGCGTTCTTATGACTGAATGTCCATTTGAGCGAAACGAGCAAGCACAGCAGAGCGAGATAGTAGTATACCTACTATCTCGCTCTGCTGTGCATGCTGCATTTCTGCAATTTTATAAAAAACTTCCGCCACCCCTTCTGAATTCTTCCCTCTCTGGCATTCGAATAAATATAGGTTCTTGATAAGTAAAGCCTACTATTCAATCAATGACTTTCTTAATGACAAAAATACTGGTGACTGCATCATTAGACAAGCTATCTCAATGAGAAATTTAATTTGTATGACATCAATGAATAATTTGAATCTGACTATGTGAATGAACAACTTACATGAATGCATGATGAATGATGTACTACGTTGACTTTGAACGAATAATGATTTTATTGTTAAACAAATATTGAACCAGCATGAAATATTGTTCACCTTATATATATGTTACAGCGAGCCTTTATTATAATAACCATAATAAGAACTGATATTTCACCTGTGACTATCAATAAATTAATATGAATTTGAATTTGCTAATCTACAAGATTCAGAGTAACTTTGTAATATTCGACAAATCGACGATTTTTGGACATTGATCAAATCACCTAATACCTGCAGTGAAAAGTTCCTGTGGCAAAAACTCTGGCAAATCAGTAGCTGGGTTTTGCCATTTATGGCCTTATTTCTATATACTCGTCAATTCCCCTTCACCAAATGGTGCTTTCCGAGAGAAAATGCACAAGTTACTATAAAAAATACCTAAATCGCTATAGTCCTTAGTTAATCTTAGTGTAGTCTTAGTGTCTTAGCCTTTAAAATTGAAGGATTACCCTTGATTTCTATGGGATCCCTTCATCAGATTATGACTGAAGGGTATGCTCCCACCACCTCGGGAGCATACATACCCTTTCAAACAAAACAATAAATTTTAAAATCGGTCCATAAAAAAATATATAAACATGTCGAATTGATAACCTCCTCCTTTTCGAAGTCGGTTAAAAGGTGAACAATATAAAACTTTTTACAAAAAAAAACAACCAACCTACAAAAAAAAAAACACTACAAAGTGAAAAATAACTTTAATTTTGGAAGTCGGTGGCAAAAAACTAAAATACAGATCCAAAGACACCAACTTTCAAAATTAAAGTTATTCACTTCTCATGCTCTAAAACTTCGTCTTTATGTTGTGCGTAGGCGACATAAAGTATAAATGGCTCCAAATCGAGCTGGTGATATATTTGTGTATCTGCTTTGTAACGTTACGACTGGCCCGAGGGCCAGTCGTAAGTCATGATATAAAATTAGAGTTATTATCAGAGATTTTAAAAATGTCAGTATGTGTTAGAGTTCTAGGCTTCCAGTTCGAGTGTCGTAGCTCGGGACGCTTGAATGGCAGGATATCGGATTGTTTTCGACTCTGCAGCCCTTTAAAAGGTAAAATTATAAATATAATGTGGCTTTGTGTAGCAAAATACCACATTTTCTTGTGAAATTCTGTAACGGAGACGAAAATCATTGCCATCGTATTTTCAGAATATACCTTCTCTGTTGAGGATATGACGTATGACCATATTAATCTGCTTCAGACAATGATAACATGTTTGATAAAGACATGATGTATAATCCTGGAATGGCTAACTTTACTTTTTATTACTACTTTTTAATAAAAACGGAAAATTCGCACACAAGCTAATGAAATAACCACGACCTGCGTTATCAATGTTGGGCTAATGGACGTTTGTTGACCCATTAAAATTTAACGACCGAAATTTCAATTTAAAGGTCCTTTAGACACTAAAAGAAAGAAAGAAAAAAATAAAAGTGAAAGTGAATGCCGAGGCTTATTTTAATATAAAATAATTTTCGCGCATTTCCAGACAAATAATGGCCGTTTTTCCGGACTTCTCAACCCTGAGTGTCTAAAGAGTCTAAACGGATGATAAAGGGACAGGTCGAGAACATTTCACGCAGCATTTTTGCTTTTATAGAAATGTCGGTTTCCTCACCGATTTGTCTGCAGCGTAGTGATTTTTTATACCAAATGTATCAAGACATTTAGCTCTTTGCAATGTCAGGGAAATTATGCTAAGCAAATTAACTACCAACTTTAATTATCCGTTTATTCAAATTACAACTCTTATTCTTTGACAGTTGTATCAAATGGCAAATTGACGTATGGTGTCAATTTGCTGAACCAATTTCCTGACTGTACAGTAATAAAAGGGGATCGTGGTTGAATGATAACAGCCCCACGGGTCGATCGAAAATAATTGGTCAAGGACAGCTAATAAGACACAATTGATTTTCTATAGTTTGACTCCGAATCGATGTCGCGCGGGGCTTAACAGGTTAAGCGACGCTTGCCGGTCGGTTCGTGGATAGTAGGCCATCTATTAACATATTGAGACTCCTCCCGTGATGCCGTTGGTCCCGGCTTCTTTGATCTTTGACAGTTGTTACGGGAGTCAGAAATCTAAAAGTATGACCACCAGTCTTACCAGCAGTCTTACCAGGTGTATCGTGTTACCCAGAAACTGGGTTTTGGAGGTCAGATAGGCAGTCGCTCCATGTAAAATACTGCTATTCAGCTACATCTGGTTATCTGGTTAGACTGGAAGCTGACCCTAACACATTTGGGAAAAGACTTGGTAGATTGACTGTACAGTAATAAAAGAAAAATTAATCTAAAAACAGATTTTTTTGGTAGTTGATTGGCGATCTGTGTGTACGTCGTTGGGACTTAATACTGTCCATCCTAGAATTCAAACCTCTGCGAAAAATGGACAAAAAAACGATCATATACTTAAAGGTTCCGTTTTTCTTTTAAGGCCTAAAAATCCTGTAGATTGTACTGAAATTGTGACAAAATAAATCTTACTTTTTTCCACAAAGTCGAAGCTTTCTAGCGTTTTTCACGTTTAAAGGCTGCTATCAATATATGCCTTAAATATTACGTCTATTTATCTTGCCACTTAAATGCCAATGCAATCCACAGCTTTCCTTGACAAATCCTATACTATTCAGGCCGCTCGTTTGTGGAATGCATCACCAGATCCAATTAAACGCACGCAATCGTTGCCTGTGTTTAAAACACTCGTGCAGGAACTTTACTTTGTCGTTGTAATTTTGTTTTTTTTTTGGCTGTAATAATCTATAATCTCCATTTATTTTCTTGGCTATATAGTTGCATCTATATATCTATTATATAGCATGTAACTGTGTATCTATTATAGTATACTTATATATAATTTTTATTTGCACCAAAGACAACCACATTTTATATCCAGGAAATCGCTGTCCGTTCCATGGTTGCCTGAAAGAGATCGCAGCAAGCAATAAGGCAACCCATTGTATATTTTGTAGTGTATATTTTTATCATTTTGTAATCTGGTGTACAATAAAGTATATATAAATAAATTAAATAAATATCTTGGTAGAGCATTTTATAAATATTTTCTCATAATATTTATGGAAAATGCTGCGCTACTTTTGGGTTTTCCACGCGCCGCGCTAGCGATGTGCGCGCAGGTGTAAATAAAGGTACTGGCACAACTGCTAAACAGCCTATATAAAAAAAAACACAAAATAATATTTTGAATACGCAAATTAAAGTTTTTATGTAGTGAAAAATATATAATTTGATGATTTATCATAGTATGTAACCTAAAATAGTTTATTTATTCACAAAAAATATTCATTGTTTTTAGACATAAAAACTCTTTGCACAGATTGAAAAGATAATGTAAAATAAAAAGAAACACTAGTGTGGTTATGTAAAGTAAAATACACGAGTGTATAATAAGCTGAATTATGAACCTTAATGCGTTGCCATAAGAGTTACTTTACAACCAAGTGTGTTTTCAAAAAAATCTATCAATACTTTATGAGAAAATCGCTTTTGAATTTTGCGTAAATGTAAGGTATTTATGTTCGTGACTGTACCTTTTTGAATTCGGTTACAGTTAAATATAATAATACTAATTAAAAATATTTTCAGTACAAACAGATTCGTATTTAGACTCAAAGGAATACCAGTTTCGTAAAACTGAGAGTACGCCCACAATAGACAACCACACGCACTTCCTGTTGTAATTTTGTTTTAGTTAACTTTAACATGGAACATTTATCACAACTTTGTCGGAAAATATTGATATTTCCACCCATAACCAAGAATTACAATTAGAAGAGTCTTACAGAAGACAAAACTTCTTCAGTTTCTTTTCTCAGTAACCTCGCTTTCATAAATAAATAAATAAATAATTATCTATAAAATAACACAAAAGAAAGAAAAAGACAAAAAGAAGTTCTCTTCACTATTTCTAAGTAAAGTAGTATATCTTTTCAATGCTCAAGAAACTGCCGTAAATAATGAAGATATTGTTCTCAGTCTGTTGTATTCAATATGTAATTTAATATAACGTTACACAATGATGTACCTGTTACCGTACGTTAGGTTTGGATACTGAAACAAGTAACTATTTATTTATTAGCTCTTTTATTGTAGAGAGAAAGGAATTCTCCTTAGTGAAATTACTTTAGCTTTAAATGGCAAACAATTAATCAAAAGTTTTTTCAGTAGATTTTTGGCTACTTTCACAATGACACATTGTTTTCATATTGTGATTTTGTCTTAAGACGCTGATAACACCTAAACCGCGGTCACTGACAGACACAACGCTTGTAATTTATTGCAAAATATGAAGCCATTATCTATTTAATCAAAATTGAGTTGAGTAATCGAAAATAAAAAACAACCAAGTTCTGCATTCAAATAAGACGTTCTTGTTATTAATTAAATACGTAACGTATGTTGATATTTAATACTGATATTTTGGTTTGGAACTCAAGGTAAGAGGTTAGTTAGTTGGTAACAACCAAGTTCTGAGAAATATGTTCAAAGTTAACATATATTTTTTCCGCTACCACAAACTATACAGATTGGGCAATTTTTTTTAAGACATGCCTATTTTGATCATTTGCCTCTTGCCAGCGCCTTAAGAGGACGCACTCTAAAAGCAATTTACGTACTGTTAATTTCGCTGTTTTGATTAATTTATCAAAATTACTAAATTAAATAAACAATAATAACACTGCATTAGGTATGTTACAGTTTTAGGTGAAAAAGTGGTAAAAGCTAAAAGTGTTTAGCTTAGCTCTATAATATAGATTTTTAGAATACACAAAAATTACATTTGCCAAGGAGGATGGCCAAAAATGTATGGGTCGCGTCCCCAACGACCAGATAATATATGTTGTTGAAAATTCTTTTCATAACTGTCTCTTGTTACTATAACGGTCAGTCTCAATTCTATGTATGGAAAAGCTGAAAGAAAAACCTGTGATTAATAAATTGTATTTAAAAAAAACATTTATCAGAATGAAACCTTGCTAATCAATCGTTTCGTAGGAAGTCACAAAGTGTATTAACAAGCAGTAACTTAAGGGAAGTCCATCACAACATCATTTAAGTACACTGCTGGAGGATTGAAATGTTCATGCCTTGCAAAACTGATTACCATAGATTACCATATTATAGATGTTATAATTATGTTGTAGTGAAAATGTGGGCTGACTCGTCGGGGGTCGACCCTTAGACACAATATCCAAAATTAAACACTTTGTTCACCAAAAATACATGTATATTAAATTTTGTAAAAATAAAAATAGTACACGAATAGTTCTAAAACATAAAATAAAAAAGGTAGAAAAACAAGAATATAAAGTTTAATCGTATGGAAATTTTAAAGGCTTATTTTATAGAATTTTATGAGGTAAAATTTGGGATGAACGAGCTGAAGTTTTTTTTTTGGTTGATTGCAATCGCCCGTCAATTTCACGTCACTATTCACTTATATATGAATTACCAAAACGAAGGAGCCACTTAAATTTTCCAGTACAGATATTATATTATTGTAATTATGTAAAGACGTTTCACGAGCTGATCGAGCCCTAGCCTGCATGCAGTTCTCAACGAGTCCACAGCTGCCTACAAGTATTTACTTACAGTCTGTGAAAAAGAATTATCAACGTGTGCTTTTAACTCCTACACTATTCTCCTGGAAACGCACGGGTGTCACCACTGAGTGGATCGCCCGGAGGACATGGTGGAGCATACGGTGGAGGTCTGTCCGGCTTGGGCAGACCACCGCGTGTTCTCGTGGTGGCGATCGGTGGCGGAGATCTCTCGCGTCCGGCCCTGGTTCAGGCCATGGTACGGATCGAGAGGGCATGGGCAGCCGTCACCTCCGTCTGAGAAGCAGTAATGCTCGCGAAGGAGGAATCCCGGGCGGATTTCCGGCCTCCGTAGGCGCGGCCTTGCAGACGGTGAGCAATGGGTAGCTCACCGTCCGGTAAGGACCAGGCACAAGTGTAGAGGTCCACTAGGGCCGATGCCTGTCCGGGTCGCGGGAAGGTACTAAAGGGTTACAGAGGCCTCTGGCAAAACAGGCAACGGAAGGAATACGAGTGGGTTTTAGTCAGTAAGAGTCTGACACACCCTCCCGCTCCGCCCAGAGCGGGAGAAGTTATTTGATGATTAACCAACAAAAAAAAAAAATGAAAAGAAAAACCTATTTACTAATTAGATTAAAACTATCGCAGCTAAGTGGGCTTTACAAGTTAACCAGTAAAAGTCGACCAACTTAAATTTGCAGTTGGCAAATTTACCGTGGCATATATCGATGTATGGGAGAACATGTTTTTCAACTATTGATTTTCAAGTTTGTTTTAGGGATAAATTCATCCCAACTTACCAACTACGGAATCCTCCATTGTGCGAGGTTCGACACGCACTTGGTCCATTTTTTATTTATATAGATTCATTTAGATGGTTCTATACTTAACACCGATACCAATCCAATCAAAAAGTCGTAGTTTTTACAAAAACACTTGAAGCTCTGTAATTGAACCCAGAGTGAAATCCATGAGTAGTTTATTATTGCTTCTACTTTAACAAAGGCGAGAAATCGAAAAGTTGATGATAGTGCCCGTGTGTAAAGGCTCTCCAGACACCCCATACACTTTTAAATAAATCAATCATCAACTAGTTTTTTTTCCGAAGTTGCGTCTTATTACACGACACTTATTTTGATTTACTCAAATAAATAAATTTGAATTTGAATTTACACATTTGATCGCGTTGCCTTTTAAAAAAAATCTGCTGTTCCATACATTTGGTTTATTTATGTAAACACAAATGTATGGAACAGCGGATTTTTTTTCCCGATTTCATTTTTGGTTCCAAAGTTAACGTTGTTTAAAATGATGAGCGCTTACTATGGCTCTAATGTACGGTATGTGATACTCACTTAAATTGTCCGTAATATTCAAATGACAACTAGCATTCTTTGACAGTTATTTGAAGTGGCTATAACACGACAAATTAACGAAGTGTGTGTGGGAAATAACACGGATTAGTATAATTTTTATTAAACATAAGCACAAGTTGACAAAATGTAAAATTTTTATAGTAAAATGTTATTCAGAATAAAAAAAAAAACAAAAAAAAAATATAAGCACATATAGGTTATAAACAATCACATTTCAAATCAGATTCAGCACATTTGATCATTTTCCTTTAATTTATATACTTAGCTGCCAAAATCGGACTAACTTAAGAATAGGGATGATGTCTGGATAAAAAAAAAAGATTTTTCTATTTAGTCCGACAATCAGATAATAAAAAAATATTGGACATGTATTTTTTGCTTTGTCATATTAACAAAAAAATACTTAGATAAATCCCATTAAAGTTGGAGAGTGGGGGCTCGCTACGTCACAATTCAGTATAAAATCTAGCAAGGCGTGACGTCATGACAAATTTTAACTAAATGTATCGCCGTAATCTTTTGATTACGTAAAAAAAGAAAAAAATACGTGTCATATATTTTTTATAATCTTACTTATGGACAAAAAACAAAAATAGTCGTCATCCCTTTTAGAGAATAGTGTAGTACTTATGCACACGTTGATAATTGTTACCCTTTTTCACAGACTGTAAGTAAATACTTGTAGGCAGCTGTGGACTGATCGGCCCACGGTCAGGTGGCGGACGTGAAGCCTTTTCTAATTAAATAAAACCGTGTCGATAACAAGGTGACAATTTGATGAACAGTTAATTTCCCTGACTGTACCTATATCTAAATATTTACAACATATTGCCTTGTTACTCTAAGCTGTATATGAGTACCTAGTTTCTTTGTGTGATTAGAATGGTGGCCCCTGGGCACTAAAAATTTTGCTGTCATATATTATTTTCCCTATTAATGTCTATTTAGCCCGTAATGCCCTCTGCTGGGCAAATGATAAATGATTTTATTTCTGTAAGTAGGTTTGTACAAACACTTGTACCTGTCAATCATATTTTATAAACTAGATGAGGTCGGCGTTTCCTATCTGCATGACTACTCTGAGAAGAAAAGCCGAAACAAACTCAGAGGTCACAGCCTCTTTTCAAGTCCAGACATAATCAAGGTCAGACCATGTGAAAACCAGATTGGTGTCTGAAATGGTCTTTTGAGGAAACAACTACACAGATTCAGTGGACCTGTCCAGTCTGTGCACGCATTTGTCAGTAATCGTGCGGCTCAACTCAGAACTTAAGTAGCTCAACGTTTCGACGAACAATACCACAGACAGGACATTTGGGTAGGCCACCTAAGTTGCTCAAACTGCCAGACCAAGATTAAAACAAACACAGCGAAAAAAAAACATAAAATTGTTACCCACATAGTGTTCACATTCACAAAATTTAAATAATAAAATACTTTACAAAGTAAATATTCATGCCATTGTATATATATATCAAATTAATTAATGTCGAGGTATTAAGTATTCGTACACGTATAAAAATCCGAAAATAATCTTGATCAGATCAAAGGCCTCCCTTTCCTTTTTCCACACATAATTATCTGTCTACTGCCATTGCATTCCTTTTGGTAGGAGTCACGTTCGTACCTCCATTTTTGTCTTGGACTGCCGCAATGTCGTTTATTATTTAATGGGACCTAATCAGTGGTTCTTGTAGCCCACAGCTCTTCTGACGTGCGGTAGACAGCTGCAGACAGTGTCATGTGACACGTATCATGTTATCACTAAATTATTATTACTTTTTGTATAGTCTGTGCCAATAAATAATTGTATTTCTCCTCCTATTCACTATCCCACGCACAGACGACTAATAACCTACATCGCCTATTTATAACAATACAAATCTCCACGTTTTTGCGGTGATATATATAATAACTGCGCGGTATCGTTTATTACAAGCCTTATTTCTATAATTAACAGAAAAAAATGCCAACAAGCACCCAAAAAAAAAAGTTGAGAGCATTTTCTTCTGATGATTTTTAAGGTCATCAGAAGTTACCAACGCTACTTAAAAAACTAAAGTATGACTATAATAATCATAATCAGTAAAGTCAAAGTCAAATTATTTATTTCAAATAGGCACATAGAAGGCACTTTAGAACGTCAAAAGCCTACAATGTTCCCACTGCTGGGACACAGGCCTCCTCTCTCTGAGAGGGAGTGGACCGTAATCCACCACGCGGGCCCAGTGCGGGTTGGTAGATGTCACATGTCTTCGAATTTTTTGATTCTAGGATATGCCGGTTTCCTCACGATGTTTTCTTTCATCGTTTTGAGAGCAGTGGTGATGTAATAATTTACACAAAGTAAAGCGCCTGTCTGGGTTTGAACCTACGACATACAACTCGTAAGTCGCGGTCGTTACCACTGGGTCACCACTGCTCTCGAACGTACGTAATAAACAAGTATAATATTAAAAACATCTCGAATTCGGTAGGTACAGTTGCCAGCACACCAAGTTACCACAAAATGTCAAATTTTCTCATTCGATTTTGACCTTCACCATCATGATGATGTGCTGGCGACTTTTATGAATACACAAAAAATTCATTTGCCAAGGAGGATGGCCTTTTTTTGGATGGGAAATCATCAAATAACTTCTCCCTCTCTGGGCGGAGCGGGAGGGTGTGTCACTGGTGTGACTCTTACTGTTACCCTGTTGCCAGGGGTCTCGGTGACCCTTTAGTACCTTCCCGCGACCCCGGCAGGCATCGGCCCTAGTGGACCTCTACGCTTGTGCTGACGACATCTCTTTGAGGCGCGCGTCGAATACAACGCGCCGTCGACCCGGACATGGTCCTTACCGGACGGTGAGCTACCCATTGCTCACCGTCCGCAAGCCCGCGCCTACGGTGGCCGGAAATCCGCCCGGGATTCCCGACGCCCAGGGCGTCTCCTGCGGCGGCTAGGGGCGAGAGGGCGTGAAATTTGCCTCTCCCTCAACCGTCCAGTCTCCTCCTTCACGAGCATTACTGCTTCGCAGAAGGAGGTGACGGCTGCCCATGCCCTCTCGCTCCGTACTATGGCCTGAACCAGGGCCGGACGCGAGAGATATCTGCCGCCGATCGCCTCCACGAGGACACGGCGGTGCTCTGCCCAAGCCGGGCAGACCTCCACCGTATGCTCCACCGTGTCCTCTACGCGATCCACGGAGTGGTGACACCCGGGATGTGGCGACTGTACATATATTTTATTAAATTCCTTTGTATATTGCTAACTTCGATAGGTAGGTCAAATTAGGTATTTTATAGGAATACTGAGATGACGACTGATATAGGCGGAGGCAATGATATACAGGCTGTAATTTTAAACTCCATCAACCACTTTGGTGTGGGAACATTATAGGCTCATTATGTTATGTTATCACGTACGTTCAGTGTACAGAATAACGGCCTCCCTTAATTTCGCGGTGAGATGATGACATGGTTCATAAGGAGGAGTTCGTCCTGGAGTACGGTCGTTTCTGAGACTTCATTCATAAATTAAATTAGGCAGCCTTGGTTATGAAGTACCTACTGTCAGGTATTCATTAAATTCTGTATTACAGCTTTTTTAAGTTTCCCTCGTAGGATTAATTAAATAATTTTGGCATAGCGGGGTGCTGATGTTAGGTATTTTTCGTCCTGAATTTTGAGCTGTGTAAGATTAAATATTTAACATTTTGATGTTAGTGAAATGTGTGTGCTACTCTATTTATTTTAATATTATAAATCTAAAGTTGGTTAAGGCAACAAATGGACGCATTTTGTCGAAACGACCGTGACGCGCGGCGATTTGTTCTTAAATCGCGTCACATCTTGGGCAGTCGCGTCGCGTGCATGTTTATAATATATTCGGTCTAGTGGTCGCAAGCGCTACTGCTGAACAAGAGGTCCTGGGTTCGTTTCCCAGGTCGGGCAAACTGTATTTGGGTTTTCCATTTGTAATTTCTCAGTAGCAGCCCGGAGTCTGGATTTGTGTCTGATTTATACAATCGGCTCGCCCCCTATTACATGGGGCTCAAATGTAATTTGCGAAATGTGGGTGTACTATAGGTAATCCTCCTCTACCTAACCCGGGAAATAAAAAAAATGAAAAAGTGTTTATTCATAGAAATATTCTTTACAGTGAAACACATTAATATGTGCACATTAAAGGAGCTACGTCTGCCAACAAACTGCTTTGCAGTTTGGCAGAGGATTACCTCTGCCAAACTGCAAAGCAGTTTGTTGGCAGACGTAGCTCCTTTTTTGTTTTGTACATAATTTTATATTTTTTTATTTAAATTTTTTGACACTTTTTTAAATTTAAAAACAGACATACAATTTTAGTTTTAGATATTCTCTTTAGTGAGGCTTTGACAAAAAATATTAAAGAGTATGGTTATTATTATGTATTTTATTTTTAAAGGCAGTTTTTGTGATACAACTGTTTATATCGACTTAGTTGGGACTAAAAAACTTCTACACCTTCGACCATAATAATTATTATTACAAGTGGGCACAACAAACCTTCTCATATTATTGTTCCTTTGAGATCTTGTGCGTATAGTGTAGCTTTTAAATTCATTGCTATCATACTGTTCCAAAGCTACTGACAACACTACCCTCTCATGAACCGGCAGCATTTTACATTCCAAAAATAATTCTTCGTAATCACTACATCTACAACGGTTTTTTTGTGTTTTTATCTACTAATAGTTTCATGAACCTTATTTGCAGTTTTTTTTATTTTATCTAAATATGTTCTTAAAGTGTTACCATAGAAAGCAGCGTGTCAAAGTAGCGTTTGTGTGTGTATACAGGCGTAACGTTATGTGATATTTCATAGAAATCTCAAACTCTTCCCGTAGTCACGTCGCGCCTGTGTACGATCAGACTTCCATTGTGTCATGGCTACCGTAAAAGTGTTAGCAAAATAAATAAGACTTTGCGTAGCTAAGTCTGCTGAATATGTTAAGATTATGGTTATTTTAAGACTTTATGTACTCTCCTTTGCCTAGCCGTGGTATTAAAGGCTGTTAAAATGCATAAGGAAAAGCATATTAATGCACTTCTAAGAGTTTCTTAGAACTTACACTGAAATACCGTAACATAAAATAAGCAACATTATACACGTTATCCAAGAACTTAATTAGCTTAGAACTTCATTAAGTCAACATAATTATCCTTACTGCACACAAACTGAAGCCTTATCTCTTTTGTTTCAGAGTCTTGTCTTCCGCGTCATGAGTCATCCGAAGGTGCCGGATTTTCAGCAATGTGTATCCTTTGAGGCATTCGCTAACCAACATCAGGAATTAGCGTATAACGTGTTTTGTCTTGGAGCTGTATATTTTCTACCTCTGACAATAATATCAGTGTGTTACGCCTGCATTTTTTATGAAATATCGAAGAATTCTAAGGAAAATTCAGGTGAGTTTATTTGTCATACTTTTTTCTGAAAAGTTACAAAAAAAAAAGTCAATAAAGACTTTCCGGAAAGGAACTGGAGTTAGTAAGTTACATAGCTTGCTAAGTAAGCAAGCTGAAGTGGCCAAAGTGGGCTGGCAATGGTTGTCGAACGACCGATATGGCCGGTGGAGCAGACGTGTCCTGGAGAGTGCGTTTCGGCAAGCGTAGTGTGGGACGCCCTCCAGCTATATCGACGGCCTTAAAAAGGTGGTTGGGACAGACTGGATACGTAAGGCGGAGGACAGGGTGTTGGGGTGCAGTCTGGAGGCCTATATCCAGCAGTGGACTGCGATAGGCTGAGATGATTGAAACACGTTAGTTTTTAATCTTAATTATTGAGCGAAATATTCATAAAAAAAAATGTATTACTATAAAAAGTTAAGAGTAGATAGGTGTTAACTCTTAGTTATAACATGAAATGCAGAAAATAAATTTCTTTTCTTTCTAAGAAAAGTTTTCTATTAATTTAGATGATATATTTAGACGTTTCACTGTTAATCGATTTTTGTTATTGATTGTAGGCCTACCTACATTGTCTCCGGTTTAAAACTACTATTTGATCTGGTAAAAGCTAGCGCGACTGATGTGGTCCTGTCCAAATTTCAATAATTCATAGAAAAAAGGACGTTCTAAAATTGTCATTTTTTATTTTTTTTCTTTCCGTAAAAACCTGATTGTACTATTACAAACATTTTAAAACAAAAATAGGGATGATGCCTGGGTAAAAAAGACAAATCCTATTCAGTCCGTCAGTCAGAGAGAAAAAAAAATAGTCACTTAGTTTTTGCATATTAATAAAAAAATACTTAGATAAAACCCATTAAATTTGGAAAACCCGCAATCTCCAACTTTATTGCGTTTTATCTAAGTATTTTTTTATTAATATGCAAAAACTAAGTGATTATTTTTTTCATCATTCATTCACACATTTTAACTCAATCACGATATGTCACATTTTAACTCAATTTGTCGCCGTAATCGTTTGATTACGAAAAAAAAGAAAAAACGCATGTCCAATATTTTTTAATAATCTTGGTAGCTTGCGGGCAAAAAAAATTGTCATCATCCCCATTTGAAAATAGTAATAGAATGACATCATATAAAACTCTACACAGCGCCGCGGTTTAATTCTCGAACGAACGCGTGTCAGGAATGGAACGAACTGAGAGCCACGTTCTTTTCTCATTGATTTAATTATCTATTTGTTTCGTTCTCCTTCGCTCGTTCCGTTTGCACGTTTCCTCAATCCGTCGCTTCGTGACCGGTCTTGACGTTTGACTAACCCGTCTGACGTTGTTGTGGAGGACTTGAAGAGACCTCCACAATAACAAACGAAAACATAATATAAACGTCAATGATATTACATTTTAGTTTAGGTAGTTTAGCAATAGGTATATAATAGTTAGGTATTCTGTAATAAAAGAAAATACTTATGAGAGCCTATATTTAGGGTTTTCTAGGCGGATTTTTAAAAAAACCTTGGGGGAAAATTTTGGTAGGGGTTGGCAACACTGCCTCAGCATGTCTAGTGGCCGCTTAGCATTCTGCCGAGCCGGACGCGCGCCCTGAACAAAATGACTCGAAAATGACATTGTTTCGCGACGGTACAAGCGACACAATGAATTTTACCGACATGTGCGTAGGTGCACGCGACGCGGTATGTTTTCGGCATCCGAACATGCTGATGTCGCACCGCTGCTGCGCCGACAAATCAGAAAAGACCTCAAGTTTATGTGTTTTTAGGGTTCTGTAGTAAACAAGGAACCCTTATCACCATGTCCGTTCGTCTGTCTGTCTGTCCCCGCTGTAGCTCAGAGACGCTGAGTACGCCTAGAAAGCTGTAATTTAGCACAGGTATACATATTATAATTATATATCACGCCGACAAGGTGGTAAAATCTTGAAAACAGTTTTTTTTAGGGTTCCACCCTTGCGCGTAATGTGGGGGTGATATTTTTTTCTCGTCTATCCCAAGGTGTGGGGTATCGTTGGATAGGCCGTTCAAATATTGCGTGTCTGTGAACACCATTTTTCCATTCACGGATCCGTTTGGGTAATATTAAGCTTTAAAGTGCTAATTTTTGTTAAAGTCAAGTGCCCTTCCCCCCTCCCTGCCAGCTAATGGTTGTTCATAGAGATGTGAAAAAAATCATGGCCTACTGCCATGATTTTTTTCACATCTCTATGAACATAATTATAATTCAATTAAAAGGAAAACTATCACAGCTAAGTAGGCTTTACAAGTTAAGTCGACCAACTTAGATTTTCAGTTGGAGAATGGACCGTAGGTAATGAATGACGTATATCGACATCGATACAGCAACACGATACAACATCGATACATCCATACATATGGGAGAACGCAATGTTAAGTTTGTGTTGGGATAAATTCATCCCAACATTAGCCACTGCGGAACCTTTCATTTTGCGTGGTCCGACACGCACTTGGCCGGTTTTTATTGATTCTTATCTATAATTTGAAACGGGAAACTTTATGTCTGACAAATTGATTGACTTAAAGATAATTAAACGAAAAGCTGTTAAAGAACTTCAACCAATAATATAAAATGCGTTGACCTTGTTCCTTGTTCCTTTCATCTGTTAATCAGAAAACTGACAGGAGATTTAGGCACCTATGCCATCGCCGGCGATTACCGAGCAGAGCTAGCAAATAAAAACGAGTTTGCGAATAGCGAGTGCGCCACGACGTGTACAACATATTATAGTCGCTGGTATTCATATGTACCAAGCGTGCGTCGCCGAGCGAGTACTCTCTTTGATAGCTCTAGTCGCTGCGACAAACAAGTACACAGTCAGCGATCAACTATTAATAAATTTTACTTGCACGGGACTACTACATACTTTTGTACGTTTCTTGAGCGAGAAGATCGTTGATAGCTTCCTCGTAGGTGTGACAGGTGTCTTTGACACTAATCAGATACTTCATCAGGCTTTCGATGATTGAATGTGACCCAGAAAATTTCCTTCATGTCGGAATTCGTCTTTAGTCCAATTAAAGCAGACTTAGCCAGGCTTAGCTTACTTCTAGTCTGGTTACGCTAAGCTTGTTGATAAGTGTCTCAAAATATTTCCTCAAATATTAACCTAACATTTTGGGGCACATTTCAACACAAAATAAGTTGGAAAGTTTTACCTACTTTGGTAAGGATTTAATCCGGTAAAATTGCCCTCTCCAAACTAAGTCGCGCGAAAAGGTGTCCATATTGAGAAAAGTGAGCTCACACAATAATAATGGCGTTTCCTTGGCAATCAAGTCAAGTTCCTGCGACATTGTATGTGACAGGGAAGTGTTAGACAATCACCATCAGAAAATCATCCTAAGGAAATTAAAATGAAATGCAAAACAGTGAGAGTACAAAATAATATAAATAAATAATAACAAAAAAAGAATAACGATATATAAAAAGACAACAGACAGAAATAGCAAAGTATTATGATTTTATATTTTTGACGCGACGAATCTACGATATAAATCTTTGTATTTAATAAATTATGGTGTAATTCAGCCACTGACGCAAGAAGATGCATATGGTTACTCATTTTAATAAAAGGGTATAATAATATTAGAAGTACGCCCACAGGGGTTGTTACGGTTTTATTTATACCTAAGACCACACTGAAATTTGATATGACACAGGATTAATACCATTATTAATAGGATTATAAATAACGTAAGTTTGTTACCAGTTGTTATTCATGAGTTGTATGTCTAACACACTTGTGTAATATCGTTCATTGTATGTTAATAATCTGTGGTCAAAGTTGTTGGGTTGAATTTTCAAATGAAATCTTTTTGCTACAACATTTTGATAAATGTTAACGAAATTTCGTTTGACCAGGGGACACAATCTTGACATAGATAGGGATCGCTTTACGACCAAATTCGATCGTAAAGTGATCGCTATCTATGTCGAGAATGCAGCCCCTGACGAATCGCAAATATAAAACTGGGTAAGTGCGTATCGAACTACGCACAATATAGGCCTTCGTAGTTGGGATGAATTTATCCCAAAATAAACTTAACATTGTATTTGAAAAACGTGTTCTTCCATACATCGATCTACACACGGTCAGTTCTCCAACTGCAAATGTAAGTTGGTTGACTATAACTCGTTAACTTGTAAAGCCTACTTAGCTGTGACAGTTTTCTTTTTAATTTCGTTATATATACTATTGCCATGAATTTTATCACATATCCAAAAATAACGATTTTGCTGGCAGTGGGGGGGACATAATGTCCCAACCAAAAAACCTTTTGTTTGACTAACAAAAAATATTACTGTAAAGCTTAATATTACGCAAATGGATCCCTGAATCGAAAAAATGGTTTTTACATACCTGCAATATTTTTAAACGGCCTATCCAGTAACATCCCACACCAAGGAATATCGAGAAAAAAAAAAATATTCTCCCCGATATTTTTTTTTTCTCGATATTCCTTGGTGTTTCAGGGATCCATTTTACGTATAAGGGTGGAGGTACCCTATAAAATTAATATTTTCAAGATTTTATTTTACCTCTTTGACGGTGTGAACAGCATGTATATTTATGCCAAATTACAACTTTCTAGTACTAAGAGTTTCTGAGCTAAGCCGTGGACCGACAGACAGACAGACAGACTCACATGGCGAAACTATAAGAGTTACTTGTTAACAACGGAACCCTAAAAAGACTTAAGGAGCTCCACACATACTTTGCTGTGCGGTTTTGTTTTGTTTTAATTTTGTGCGAGAAGACGAAAATTCTAAAAGGGTTATTTTTTCGCATTCTGTGCATCCAAAGGTCGCTCGCTTACACTAAGAGTTTCTCAACCATGGGAGAGACGAAATTTCTTTATGCGAACTTTAGAACTCGTATTAGAGAATCGCCAGGCGATTTATTACCCGGAGATTTATAGCCCACGCCCCCATTCACTGATTAAAATTGTTAACGATGTTTAAACATAAAAGTTGAGGCAGCACCGCTATTGGTGTGGGTTACACATTGTTGTTAAGTAAAAAACCGGTCTTATTAGTTCTAATATAAAAACCTTTTTCAGAAAAATACCATCAATCCGACCACAGTAGAGTGATGCTGAGGAGATCAGATCAGAGACCGCTGGCCAGAGCCAGGAGAAGGACGCTCAGGATGACGGTTACCATAGTAACGGTGTTCGCTTGCTGCTGGCTACCATATGCTACGATGACCTTATGGTAAGAAATTACAATATGTCTAAGGTTTTAATCCAGTTGGAGAGAACTTTAATGACACACTGTTTTAACATGCACTAACTGTCCAGAGTCTGAGTGACCGTACACATAGTTAGGCTGTTCATTTAATGATGTTGACAATAATGAGATAATTAAAAAACAAACGTAAGTCCCTAAAGCTTAAAGTAATTATTTAACAGGAACGCAAAAAGTAAATTTAAAAAATCACAGTTTAGTTCTTTTTTAAGGTTTAAAAGGAAAATGAAATGAAATTGTTTATTCTGTAAATAGAATAAAAGAATCACTTTTACTCATATTAAAAAAAATATATTAAAAAGTAAGCTACATGGAGTCGAGGGAGAAAAAAAGGGACCCTTATAAGATCGTGTGTCTGTCTGTCAATCCGTCTTTCACAGCCTACACAGTGCAAGTAGAATGCGGTTTTCAATTTGCACAGTAAAACTTGTGGACTGTCAAAATCTCATATATCTGTGTCAACAACAAAAATAAAATAACAAATATGACAACTTACGTTATACAAATATTTTCTAGCTGTATTTTAAGCTAATATAAAGGTAAGATAAGATTAGAGAAAATAATGGTTTATTTTCTCACCTCAATATACAGGGTGGAATTTTGTAATGCCACCTGGAGGGAAAGTACTCTTAATACTGCAGATAGAAAATTTTACTCAAAGGAAACATTCCTTTATTTTTGAATAGAAAGCAAACTGCATTCAAAGATTTTTGAAAATTCTCTTCTCCCACACCCGGGAATCGAACCGGCTAAAATCTGAAAAAAATATACCCTGTACTTTTATTGCATCGATCGTTAAGGTCAATTATAGGAAGAAATCTCTCTAACAAACATGATAAATTAAATGAAAGGAAAACCAGGATATCTGAAGTTACAAATTCAATGAGTCAAGTTAAAGCTCTTTAACTAACATCCATCTTTTGTAATGCAGACTCCTTTGCGACATACTCGTAGCTGCGTGTATGAGGTAATTTAAATATGTAATGTTAGATTAAAATTTTAAAATTAGATTGTCATAGTTGTTATTCACATTTGATTGTTTTTACAACTCATTTCACATTTTGTCTCACGGTGAAAATGGCTTATCAAGAACAGTTTGATTTAATGGAAGCTTATTTTTTAAATAACATAAACGTGAATCTAGCTCTGCGGTGGTATGGAGAGAGATATCAAGACCGACAGGCACCAACTCGGTTCGTATTGAAAAGAATGGTAGAAAATTTAAAGAATACGGGTGGTTTCAAGAAGAGATGGCAAACTATTCAGCAAAACTATTTCGATTTTGTACTAGATGTTTTAACATACTTTGAATCATTTCCAAAGGCTTCAAGTAGAGATGCTGCCGATGAATTAGGAACAACCCACACTCGCGTACTTAAAGTGCTGAAAAAGTATAAGTATAAATGCTATCGTGAAGGTCGGTTGGTGCCAAAATTGCATATTGGGGATCGTGACAGACGATTACAATTTTGTGAAAACATGCTTGGAGAAATTGACCGAAACCCTAATTTTTTGAGTAACATTGTATGGTCTGACGAAACCAACTTCAGCAATAATGGCATGTACAATCGCCGCAATAACCATTATTGGTCTCGAGTGAATCCTGTTCGTGTTCATGAAACTAACAATCAAGTAAGATTTTCTTTCAACGTTTGGTGCGGAATTATGAGAAATAATGTAGTGTTAGTCCACGTGTACGAAGGTCATTTAAACACTGTCAAGCATATTGAAATACTGGATCTCTTAAGAAACGAGTTAAATGGTTTCCCCGAGGAAGAGCGTAACCAAATAATTCTACAGCAAGATGGTGCTCCAGCACATAACAGCAGAATCACTACTGCCTACATTAATAACCATTTTAATACCTGGATTGGTACAAACGGCACAATCAGATGGCCTGCGAGATCGCCAGATCTCACCCCATTCGATTTTTTTTTTGTGGGGATATGTAAAAAATTAAATTTACATGAAATCTTATGCGAATGACAACGAGTTGAGAGTTGAAGTTCAGAATACGATTTATAATATTCACCACAACACTTTATTAAAGGTTACTAGAAATGAATTCGTTAAAAGAATAAATTTGTGTATCCAAGAGAATGGAGCCCATTTCGAGCAACTAATTAGTTAGTTTACCATTTTTTGTAAATAATTAAATTAATTTAAGATTTCCTGGTTTTCCTTTCATTTAATTTATGCTTGTTAGAGAGATTTCATCCTTATAATTGACCCTTTTTTTTTTTTTTTTAGGGTGGGAAATCATCAAATAACTTCTCCCGCTCTGGGCGGAGCGGGAGGGTGTGTCAGACTCTTACTGACTAAAACCCACCCGTATTCCTTCTTGTTGCCTGTGTTGCGGGGGCCTCGGTGACCCATAAGTACCTTCCCGCGACCCCGGCAGGCATCGGCCCTAGTGGACCCCTACTATGTGCTGACGACATCTCTTTGAGGCGCGCGTGGAATACAACGCGCCGTCGACCCGGGCCTGGTCCTTACCGGACGGTGAGCTACCCATTGCTCACCCTCCGCAAGCCCGCGCCTACGGTGGCCGGAAATCCGCCCGGGATTCCCGACGCCCTGGGCGTCTCCTGCGGCGGCTAGGGGCGAGAGGGCGCGAAACTTGCCTTTCCCTCAACCGTCCCGCCTCCTCCTTCGCGAGCATTACTGCTTCGCAGAAGGAGGTGACGGCTGCCCATGCCCTCTCGCTCCGTACCATGGCCTGAACCAGGGCCGGACGCTAGAGGTCTCTGCCGCCGATCGCCTCCACGAGGACACGGCGGTGCTCTGCCCAAGCCGGGCAGACCTCCACCGTATGCTCCACCGTGTCCTCCGGGCGATCCACACAGTGGTGACACCCGGACGTTTCCTCCCGCCTTATCCGACACAGGAACCTCCCGAAGCTGCCGTGTCCGGTGAGGACCTGCGTCAGGCGGAAGGTGAGGACGCCGTGGCGCCTCTCCAGCCACTCCTCAAAGAGGGGACTTATCGCCGAAATCGTGGCGTGCCCAGCACTGGGTTGCGACAACCGTACTTTCCATGACGCCATGAGATCCCGCCGGAGCTCCGTCCGCTGTGCCGCGATTTCTCGCGGCAGCGGACTTACGCCCCGGCGTTTCGCCTCCTCGCGCCACTCCCATACGTGCGCGAGGACTTTTGCCTCCAGATCCCATGGCGGCAATCCGGCAAGGAGGCTCGCTGCCTCACAGGAGACCGCGCGGTATCCTCGGACCATCCGGATGGCCATGACCCTTTGGGCCGCGCTCAACCGGCGGGCTGGCCGCAGCGCCAGAGAGCGCGCCCATACAGGAGCCCCGTAGAGGGCCATGGACCGCACGACCCCCGCGTAGAGCCTCCGGCAGGAGGCGTTTGGACCCCCTAGATTGGGCAGAAGCCGCTTCAATGCAGCGCCCGCCCGCTCCAGTTTGGGAGCCAAACGTCGGAAATGCTCCACGAAGTTCCACCGGCTGTCGAGGACGAGACCCTAACGATCGATTCAATAAAAGTACAGGGTATATTTTTTTTAAGATTTTAGCCGGTTCGATTCCCGGGTGTGGGAGAAGAGAATTTTCGAAAATCTTTGAATGCAGTTTGCTTTCTATTCAAAAATAAAGGAATGTTTCGTTTGAGTAAAACTTTCTATCTGCAGTATTAAGAGTACTTTCCCTCCAGGTGGCATTACAAAATTCCACCCTGTATAAGTAAATTTTTAAATGATCAAGAACAATACATAATAGTTTTAATTATACTGTGGGAGACTGGTGCCTAAGCTAGGCGTAAGGCCTGTATTTCAGGACCACCCGTTCGGAAGCAGTTACATTTATTTAGGATTATGCACTCGTAGACAAATGCGGTAAGTTATATAAAACCAGAAAAATAGTTAACACTATAGATTATTACTTATTTTAGGGTTAGTATATGTGTGTGTGTGTGTGTATGTGAGCGTGGTGTATGTTTGTGTGTGTGCGTGAAGGGCTGTATATACATATAAATATATCTACACCTATGTGTATTTATGTATATTGTTTTTTTTTGACGTGATGACGTCTTATAAATCGATGAACGCCCGGCGCTGCACGCACGAAAAAGTGTCACGTTCCGCCTGAGCCGAGCGTGCGAGAGCGCGGAACTAGCGATAGAGAGGCACGATCGGCCTAAGCGTTCGGCTTGTGACGCATCTCTCTCTCGTTATCACGTAAAATTATCGTCCGTAAACCGACTTTTCAGACACCAATTTTTTTTTCCCGTTTGACACGTAAATATGTTTGGTAATTACACTACTTTTTGGATATACATATCTCAATCACATATGGATAGTAGCTAAGCAACATAAAAAATAATAATAATGTTTTCAAACATGCAAGTTATATCGTGGTAGCTAGAAGATTTTCCGTAGCTTCATAACTTAATTCCTGTAGGCTTAGCACGAGCACCGTTTTGTCTACGGAAGAATAGACAAAAATGACGTTCCGTGTAGAAAGTATGACGGCAGCAAAATTAGAGAGTCAACTGCACCTTATACGAAATTCACTTTTTACATATCTCGACTCAGAATACTTTGTTTAGTCTTACGATTTTTTTTCTGTTCGATTCTCATTTTGTATTTAAGTCACGTACATATAAAGACAACTAAAAAAAAATCTCAGTGTTGAAGTACCGTATTTTAGAACAAAAAAATATTATAGTAATAGTGGCCTTCACCATTTCCTTGGTACCTAATGCCCTATTAAGTAAATGATGTAAAATAGGAGAAGATAGCCTAGTTCTTCTATTAATTACCATAGTTTTGCGTTTTGCGTTCAAAACGCTCTCCTGTAAAATCATGATTTTGTAGATAACCGTATATACCTTGTGGCCGTTGAATAGAAAAATGCAAATTGTCTTCACTACCTTAGACAACTGTCAATTGTCAGTGTGATTTTGACAGTTTGGTATAGAAACTTTCTTCTGAAATAGTCTACATAGAAAAGGACCTAGACAAAGATCGTTAGAAACGAAAGACAAAGTGACAGATTCCAGAAGGATTTCTACGGTGCGATGTCAAAAATGGAGAAACGAAATGTCACTTTGTATAGAAAGAGCTATGTCTATTCTTCGAATAAATAGAAAGCGTCATGCTAAACCTGCTGGAGCCAGCTTCATTTTACACTTCGTTTTGGTAAGATCATAAATCAAGAGCGTCCTATTAATTTTACTGTAGATAAAGCGACCAAGGTAACAAAATAAACGCTTGGACCTTGGAGAACATAGTAGTAACGTTTACCATGGCAATCGACTGGGTCAAAACGTCTTTTACTACGTAACAGCGAGGAGTTGTAGGTAAGGAGTCCATGCTGTTTTAGGACCGTTTGTAGAACGAATAGCTGACGTACAGTTAGGACTTTAGTGTCTTTATATAAGAGTGCTGTGGGATATCGATGATATACCTTTAAAATAGCTCTCTGCGCTCTTTCCAATTGTATGATTGTGTATATAAGTGCACCGCCCCAAGACGTTATACAGTAGGTTAATAGGAGTCCCTATTAACCTACTGTATAACGTCTTGGGGCAGACTTTGTTGATTTCCTCAGCCTGACGTCAGCCACGTCTTAGGGTCTTAAAGATAATAAGTTTACGCAACCTATTGCTGAGCGTGTTGATGTGTTTACGAAAAGGTGAAAGGTGCCTACAAATTTGCTCTATTGCTGTCGATCGACACGTATATTCTTTATAAAGCGCAGTATTTTTGTCTCACGAAGGGACGCGTGCTATACTAGTGGGTACTAAGTGTACAAACACGCTGTTCCAGCGACATGAGGGGCAGAAATCCTAATCCTAACTATCCTAAGCCTAACTAATATTATACGTATAAATGCTAAAGTGAGTTTGTTTGTTACGCTTTCACGGTAAAACGGCTAAACGGATTTGAATGAAATTTGGCACATGGGTAGACCATGGTCTGGATTAGGATATAGGATAATTTATATCCGTAAATCCGTGGGACGCAGCTAGTAGGTACTAAATGAAACACGTTGTTTTCAACTCTGCCTTTATTTAACTACCTTCACCTCTCTTTCAAGAATTGGTAATGTGTTTTGACGTAGCGTAACGGTTCCGAATTGCGATGCATAAAAGCAAAATTGTAGGATTTCTTGATCGCCTTCACTAGTCTTTACGGCTCTCTGGGCGCATTACTTATGTTATCTTATATATTATGTATGTTTTCTTATAGAGATCATGTTCATTATACTAGCCGAAAGACTTCCACTGCTGGGCATAGGCCTCCACCAAGCACCGCCACTTCGACCGTTTCTGTGCTTCCCGCATCCAGCGGATTCCTGCGGCCTTCACAAGGTCATCAGTCCACCTTTTAGGAGGCCTTCCAACGCTACGTCTTCCGGCACGCGGTCACCACTCCAGAAATTTTCGGACCCATTGACCATCTGTTTTGCGAGCAATGTGCCCTGCCCACTGCCACTTAAGTTTGGCAATTATTCGGGCTATGTCGGTAACTTTGGTTAGCTTGAGGATCTCTTCATTACTGGTTCGATCACGTAGGGAAACTCCTAGCATAGCCCTCTCCATTGCCCTTTGGGTGACTTGGCCTCCCACCAGCGAGATCATGTTCACATGGATATTAACAGTTTATTTAAGTAAAACGGATTTGAATAATGTCTTGTGAATCATTTACGTCACTGACAATGTAGCAGACTATGAATACCTTGATTTAATAAATACAGGATGTTAGATCAAACAAGCGACATACTTTACGGGAGTGTAGTACAATGTAGAAAATTTTAAAATGCTATCTACGCGATCTAAATGTAGGGAACAGTTGTTTTAAGGATTCCGTACGTCTGAATGACACAATAGAAACCTTATAAGATCACTCGTGTATCTATCTGACCGTCTGTCAGATAGCTGTCACAGCCTTTTTTTTTCATTCATATACAACATGTCTCGCAATTAACGCACACCACCAAACACCCCAATTAGAATATTATGTTATTATCATTATACATAAACTGAATTATTACTATTTTGTATAAAACATTGTTTATTTAAGGCCGATTTTTCAATCATCAGTTAACTTCTATCTGAGGAATAAATATGGCGGTTAGACATATTTTCTATACAAAAGCTGTCAAAACGTCAAACATATTCTTCAGATAAAAGTTATCTGGCGATTGAAAAATCAGCCCTTATTAAATTAACTATACCGATTATGGGAAAAATTGTGGTCAGATTATAAATCTACGCACGCACACATTCGCACACGTATAAGGCCCTTTTTTTTGAGAAATTTTTAAATAACTTCTCCCGCTCGCTCTGGACGGAGCGGGAGTGCCTGTCGAACTCTTACTGACTACAACCTACCCGTGTTCCTTCCGTTGCCTGTGCGTTGCCAGAGGCCAGGGTATCCCTTTCGGACTTTCCCGCGATCCCGGCAGATGTATAAGAACCTAGTAGCGTGGTACTTCGTCCATATTAGTTTGTTTTGATTGTACAGCAGAAGTGTAACTGTAATTTACGTAGTTTTATTTCAATCAATCAACTCAGCCTATAACAGTCCACTGCTGGACATAGGCCTCTCCCAGGCTGCGCCACAACACCCTGTCCTCCGCCTTCCGCATCCAGTCCCAGCCATCTTTTTAAGGTCGTCGGTCCATCTAGCTGGGGGGCGTCCTACACTACGCTTGCCGATACGCGGTCTCCACTCCAGAACTCGTCTGCTCCACCGGCCATCGGTCCTTCGACAAATATGGCCAGCACACTGCTACTTCAGCTTGCTGACTCTACAGGCTATGTCGGTAACTCCGTTCTCTTTCGGATAACTTCATTTCTGATCTTATCCTTCAAAGAAACTCCGAGCATAGCCCGCTCCATGGCGCGCTGAACGACCTTGAATTTATGGACCAGCCCAACTGTCGGTGTCCACGTTTTGGCACCGTACGTCATAACGGGCAGGACGCATTGATTGAAGACCTTAGCCTTTGAACACTGCGGGATTGGTGACGAGAAGACTTGACGAAGTTTTCCAAACGCTGCCCAACCCAATCGGATCCTCCTGTCGGCTTCTTTCTCAATTTGTGTCTACCGAGCTGGATAACTTGTCCTAGGTAGACGTACTCCTTCACAACTTCGAGAAGCGACCCTTCGATGTGGATTGGACTCGGCAAGACGTGCGAATTGTACATGATTTTCGTCTTGTCCAAATTCATGCCGAGGCCAACCCGCCGAGAGGCTCCATTTAGGCTGTGCATCATCTGGTCTAACTGTTCCAGCATCTCTGCCATTATGACGATGTCATCAGCAAAACGAAGGTGTGAGATATACTCGCCGTTTACATTGATACCCTGTCCAGTCCAGTCCAGCGACTTAAACACGTCCTCCAACGCATCGGTGAAAAGTTTCGGGTATGTCACATCCCCTTGTCTCACCCCTGAGCAGTTGAAAAGGACTGGTATTTTCAACCTGGATTTGAGCAGTCATCGTTGCAGTGTCATAAAAACACTTCAACAATTCGATGTAACGCCAGTCAATTCGACATCGTTGCAGAGAGGCCAGAACTACCCATATTTCGATGGAGTCAAAGGCTTTCTCGTAGTCCACAAATGCCATACACAGCGGCTGGTTGTACTTTTCGGTCTTCTGTACAATCTGCCGAACAGTATGGATGTGGTCCACGGTACTGAAGCCTTTTTGAAAACCGGTTTGTTCTGATGGCTGGAACTCGTCAAGTCTCCTGGCGAGACGGTTCGTGACGACCCTTGAGAACAGCTTTAAACGTGGCTCAGAAGTGAGATGGATCTATAGTTCTTCAGCAAGGTTTTGTCGCCTTTTTTGAAGAATAGAACCACCGCACCTCTACCCTACGCCTCCGGCGTTGTGCCTTCTTGAATGACGGAGTTGTAGAGACTCGCTAGCTCTTTCAGGACTGGAGCCAAGCCCGCTTTAAGGAGCTCTGTCGTTATTCCGTCATCACCAGGTGTCTTGCTGTTCTTTAGCTGCTCGAAAGCCGCGGGCTAATCTCGCACTGGTCGACATCCGAGATGTCTTCCGTGTAGTGGCGCGTTGATTCGGCTCGATGGTCATCTTCACTATGCCCCGCTGGTTTCGCCGTCCGCGTTGAGTACAAGTGCCCGTAGAATTCCTCGACTTGAGTATCTCGGACTTCGAAGTCACGATCCTACCATCTGCAGTTTTCAGTTTCGTCAGATGGGGCCTCCTTAATTGCTGAGCAAACACTTTCGACCCTCGGTTCTGCTCAATCGTGACCAAAATGTCACGAGTGTTAGGGCACCAAAGGTCGCGTCACGTCGCTTTCTAATTTTTAGATTTAAGGCCCTCTTATCTGACGAAGACGGTGGCGTGGATGGCAAATCTCGTCTTTCTCTCATAAGTCCGAGAGTCTCCAAGGAAAGTTTGGACACCTTACTCCTTCGTTGCGACGAGAAAAGTCTGCGGGACATGACGCGTAGTGCTTTGACCACCTCGTCGGCCTTCTCATCGATAGTGCCTGTGGTTTCCAGTAAGGCGAATCGCTTTTGAAGTTCCAGTTGGACCTTTTCGGATCCTAGAGCGGCTTGAAGCTGCGTAGGTCGGAGAGTAGGCCTCATCATGCGGATTCTCTTGGCTCTAAAATTGATATTTAGAGTGCCTCGGACAAGCCTATGATCGCTTCCGGTATTAAATCTGCTGATCACGGAGACATCTCTAAATATGTGCCTCTTATCCGTCATAATGAAGTCTATCTCGTTCCTTGTCACGTTATCGGGGCTCTGCCAGGTCTACTTCCTTTGGGGTTTCTTCTCGAAGAACGAATTCATCAAGAAGAGCCCCTGAGACTCTAAAAAGTTGACCAGCATTTGCCCCCCTGTGATTCCTGCGCCCCAAACTGAACGGTCCAACTTTCGTTTCGCCGCATTCTTGTACTCCTACTTTGGCATTGAAGTCACCCGTAACAACGTTGTAGTGGGCCTTTGTCGTACTGTGCATTGACTTAGCAATGTCCTCGTACAAGGCCTCGGCTGTCTCGTCAGAGCATGTCGAAGTCGGCGCATATACTTGTATCACTTTCAGGTAGTACCTGTCAGTGAGTTTCAGTACAAGCTACAAGGTAGTTTTATTTATTTTCGAGGAAAAAAATACCAATATTAAAAATTACAGAAATCGATTCAGTAAACGGAACATACTACTTTCATAATGTGTCAGTTACATATTGTGCATTAATTCAGTTACACATTGCATATTTCACAGTAGGTCCGGTAATGTCATTAGTGCTCCACTTACCTTATACAACCTCATACACCTTATACAAACTACTTTTTTCCCGGGTAAAGCTTCTAGTTTTCCCAGGATGCGAGTGAAACCGCAGGTAAAAGGACGCGTATGGCGGCTCTGAAGTGCGCTACTCGCTGTGCAGTACCCCACTCCTCACCCCCTCTGACCTCTGAATTTGTTACTGCAAAGTGACTCGCCTCATGTTCCGAGCCGCCATAAAGTTTGAATCGGGCTGTAGGACTAGTTACTTCTAAAAGTAAATAAGGAGAAAGTTCACTCATAAAATTTAGCTGTTGTTCATCTACGAATAGTTGGTAAAAGATAAAGTAAATACATTTCTAGAAACCACTTAAATTGTCTTTTAAGTTTACTCGCTTCAAGTATTATTGCAGAAGTGTGGTTTTGAACGATATTATAGAGCCCACCTTTCTTCCCACGTTCCGGCAAGCCCTTTAGTAGTTTTCAAAACTTTTTATTAGTAGGTAATATTATTTGTGGAATTTAAAAGCACCATAAGCGATTAGGCTGCCTTTTGATTTAGTGGAGAGAAAGAGAGAGAGTGCAGAGCTAGGCAAACATTAAATAACACATTAATGGCATAATCGGACAATAATGTTCCACTGCTGGGACACAGGCCTCCTCTCTGTGAGAGGGAGTGGGACGCAATCCACCACGCAAGCCTAGTGTGGGTTGGTGGTTGTCGAAGTCCGCAAATTATTAGATAACTAGGATATTCCGGTTTCCTCACGATGTTTTTGTTCACCGTTTTAAGAGCAGTGGTAATTAAATAATTCACACAAAGTAAATTGCCTGCCTGGTTTCGAGCCTACGATCTAAAACTTGTGATTCACTGCTCTCTAATGTAATGTTATATAGGTAAAAAGTTCGCCTTAATTGACGACTCCATTCGCTTCACTTAATAGTATAAAACTAAGATTCGCTGTATCCACGTCTATTCTTTTTTTCATACATTTTATCTGCGGAATATATGCAGAGAGAATATACCATTGGAAACCGTCTTGTCGTTCTTGCACCGAGCCTTCGCACAACTTCGCTTCAGTAGGGCTGGCGCACACCAGGCGAGGCGCAGCACGTCTCGGTTGTCACTGCCAAACAAATATCAACGTTGCGTGCCTAAAAATAAAGTTGAGAATAAATAACCCGTGACGCACGCCTCTTTCCGCTCCGACGCGCTCTCAAGCTAATGTTTATTGATATATTATTATTTATTGCTAAGTTTATTGATTTTCAACTTTATTTCAATTACGGCAGGGTCGATATTTGTTTGGCAGTGACAAATGCGCTGCGCTGCGCCTCGCTAGATGTGCGCCGGCCCTTAGACAGGTATCGGACCACAATGAAGGATAGAAAGAAAAATTGTTTATTTTTTCATTGCATCCCACCGCTCGCCCACGTTCTTTTCGGCTTACTCGTTCCACCCCAGTAGACAAGCAACGATGGAATTGGATGGATTAAGATGGTGTATTCTAAAAGTTGGTAACGTTGCAAATAGCTGTTAAATATTTCGCTGTTTGGATTATTTTGTCAATATTACTAAATATTTGACAGTTATTTGCGCCGTCGCATTGCCATCGTTCTGAATGCACTCTCTATAATACCCGAGATACACGAGGCTAGTTTCTCAAGCCAGGACATTAAGATTGGATTAGTAAGCTAGTAACTGGCATCGTGTGTATACAGAACTAGCTTCATTTCTATGCTAGTAAGCGAGTCAGAAAGCTAGTAAGCTAGCATCTAAAGCCAGGATAGTTTAATACAATAAGGTTCTAGTTTTTTAGCTAGTAGCACCCCCACCACTGATTTTACTATCCTGGCTTGTGTACTAGCTTCATGTGGCCGGTAAAGCTAGTAATCAATTGGCTAGCATGCAGTGATTACGCGTTTTGTTTTTCGGTCCTCAACCACATGTTGTATTGAACTGTCTTAAAATTATCTGGAATCATGTAAACAGCACTAGCATGTGCCAAGCCAGGACAGCAACCCAGCAACAAGTATACAGAGGTTCAGGCGTGCTATCCTAACTTTGGAAAACTAGCCTCGTGTATCTCTGGCATGAAGTGCGGAGTTGACGTTAAACACTTCTGTTGCACAGTTGTCGTGTATGCAGTCCTAAAAGAACTAAATATCTTCAAATCACGGAGGTATCTTTTTTATTTTCGATATTAACTGAGATATACTGAATATTTATAAGGTCTAATAAATAATATTTTTGGATAGCTGATAAGGCATTTTTTCCTAGTAATTTGAACATCAGGCGTTGTATTTTTTTTGCACTAGACAACTTTTATATGAAGTAGGTAATAGCAAAAATGACAAAAACAATAATGTTTGATTAGTGATCTTTGCCAAAGTGTTAGGCATTTTTGAACTTTTCAATTATTAACAAAGATATTCTAGTAATTTGAACATCAGGCATTGTATTTTTTTTGCACTAGACAACTTTTATATGAAGTAATAGCAAAAATGACAAAAACAATAATGTTTGATTAGTGATCTTTGCCAAAGTGTATTGGCAAAGATCACTAATCAATCATTATTAACAAAGATCTAAAACTGAATCAAATATGATAATAACCTAAATTTCAGTACAGTCGCGCCGTAAATCATTTTTAAATAGGCTTCAATAATATGGGATAAAAAAAATCTAACTGAAGAGCTACTGAACTTCGTTAGAACATTTGGTGGCTGAATTTATTGTATTTTAACCCTACTGTGACGTACTCGTATATATTGGACGATTCTGAATTCAGCTTCTGTGCTTCAAAGTAAGAACTTAAGAACTTTTAACTAGGAATGCTTGTGAAAATGAAAATGGATGGATTCCTGTATTTTAAATATCGTATATATTGACATTTTTATTTCAAACTATACTGCCCCACTCTGTATCCATTAAGTATGAAATCGACGGCCGTAAAGTATATACGGTTATATACAAAATCATGATTTTACAGGAGAGCACAGAACAGAGCTATTGTCTTCTATTTTACAACATTTAGATACATATTTATATAGTTGGTTGTTACTTTTCTTGGTAGTGCCCTGCGCATTACCAAGGAAATGGGTTACTGTAACATATATTTTTTTTAAATACGGTAGATATCTTTATCTACTTCGTACAAAAAAGTAAACTAAATGAGTCAACTGCCATATTATATCTGCTTCTGCGCGGGACTTCCTAATTGCTTAAGCTTATTTAATGTTTAAGATTAAGACAGTTATTATTAATATTATATATTTTATATCGTATGCTGCTATAATAAATAAAGGTACGTAATATGTTCCTTATTGAACCATTATTTGTAACGCCGAAATGACTTATTATAGTTCAAGCAATAAAATAACGCAAGTTTAAAAAAACAACGTTAAAACGGCTATGTGACTGACGTCTTTGTTTACAACAGGTAAACGCGCCTATTGTCCGACGTACCGTGTATACTAACTATATGTCCGAGTCTAATTCGTCACTTTGTGAAAAATAGGTGTATTTGTCTATAAATACGTGACTTAATAATAGTAAACATTGAGAATCAAACAGAATAGAAATACTGTAATAAAACAATGAATTCTGAGTCAAATTATGTAAAAAAGTGTATTTCGTAAAAAGTGCAGATGACTCTTTATACTTTGCTGCCGTCGAAATATGAGTAAACAATATAATGAAATGAACAAACAATCAAAATACTTTAACAGTACTAATAACACTACTAGTATACTAACAGTACTAGTAATACTTTGTCAGGATCAAAAAGTAGGTACTGATTCCAACCTTGTATTGGAATGAGTACTTTTTGATCGTTTAAAATTGCTGTACAAAAGGCCCAATAATTCTAGATAAGATAAGATAAGATATTTATTTGCAAAATATGTGTACACATACAACAATAAAAATATGCATGCACGATTACAAAGAAAAAATAAGTTCAGACATGTTTGACATAATATGCATGGTGCAAATATGAATGGTTAAGATTATTAATAATTAATTTCAAGTCAATATCATTATGTCTAAAATAGGCCTGTGTCGAAGCAGTGGGAACATGATAGGCTGATTATGCAATACCATCAAATTAAAGTGAATTCAGCAATTATTTCAACAGTAAATAAAAAATATACACGAAATCATAAAAAATAAAAAAATCTAATATATGTCAAAATAAATGCTTGAGTCAGAATTTCGCTAATATTATACGAGTAGTATAACTAATTATTTTAGAAATTCATCATGGAGTCAAATTAGAATTATTTGAAACAATTTTTTAGTTAATATTAAATATATTTAATGACAAAATTTATCTGTAAGAACATCTGAGATAATATAATATAATTTTTGACATAGCATTGTTCATAATTTTTGCTTAAACAAAAATAACATTATATTTTTTTAGGTCCTTTGGCAATTTATTAAAAAAGACAGTTGCCATATGAAAAATACTCATATACATTAAGGCAATATTCGTTTGACGAACACAGAGACGACTTTCATCTCTTTGAGTACGATTGAATGCTTCAGATGCAAGCACAAAACGTCCAATATTTTGTTTCACGAAGACAGCTTGTTTAAATATATACAGTGATAACAACGATAAGATACTGTACTTTTTAAAGAAAATGTTTAAACCGAACATAGCCCTAATGCCCCGTTTCTGTGCCTTAAAGACAAGATCTTTGTTAGTGGAGTTCCCCCAAAAAAATATGCCATATCTGAGGATAGACGCCACAAGCCCATGATATGCAGCTATGAGTGTTCTAGAATTAATTTTATGTGCAAGTTCATGTAGGGCGTAAGCGGATCGACTCAGTCGCTTGCCCAAATTGTTCAATAAGTGGTTTTCAAGTCATTTTATTATCAACATGCAAGCCAATGAGGTGTCTGTTTCTCCAATAAGTTGGTTGTTAAAATTTATGTTTAGGTTGTTTTATGCGCTGTCTAAAGTTCATTAATTTTGTTTTTTCTAAGTTGGCTTTTAAATTATTTAAATTCAATGAATTCACAATAGAGCTCAAAGTGCTATTTAAGTCATCTTCATAAGAATGTTTGTTTTGACAGTAACAGAGCTATCATCCGCAAAGAGAGCTATAGGATTATCAGTGGCTTTGGGTAGGTCATTAAAGTATAGTATAAATAATGGTGGACCCAGAACGCTACCTTGTGGTACACCGTAGTTTATTTTTCATTCATGTGACCTAAAGGTTTCTTCTTGTTTAGTAAGAATATTCACTTTAGTCACTTCAGTATATTGGTTTCAGCCTTTGAGGTATGATTCAATTAGTTTTAGAACATTACCTCTTATTCCGTAGGCATTGAGTTTACCAACTAATATATCATGGTCAACATAGTCAAAAGCCTGTGTCATATCCATAAAGATAGAGCAGACATAAGATTCTTTTGTCAATATTAACTATAACAAAGTCTATAAAGTCATATATGGCCATGTTTATGGTTTTATTAGGTCTAAAGCCTTTTTCTTCTTTAACTAAAATATGTTTTTTTTTTCTAAATAATTATTGAGTTCTTTGTGAACGTGTTTTTCAAATATTTTAGAAATAACTGAAACTAGGTCAAGGGGTCGACAATTATCTAGGTATTCTCTATCATCTTTCTTAAAGATGGATTTTATGATCAAAGTTGTTAGTCTATCAGTGTAGACTCCTTCGGCAATGCATAAATTTAAGATATAGCTCAGATGAGTGGAGTTATTTGCAGCTATATATTTAATAACTTTAGTTGATATTCCATAATATCCCACACAATCAGTGCTTTTTAGATTTTTAATAATCCAAAAAATATCATGTGGCAAGCATGGTTTCAGAAACATAGACTTTTGTTCAGTGGACATATACGAGTTATACTGCATTTTGTTTTAATCATCCTTAGGTATAATTTTATCGACGAAATAATTATTAAAAGCATTGGAAATTTCACGTGGGTCACTTATAGTTCTATCGTGAATTTTAATGCTAGTTATAGTATCCTTTGGTAAATTTTGTTCTGCTTGGTTAATAATTTTCCATGCCGTTCTACTTTTACTATCTGAGGTATTAATTGAATGATTATTTTGTGCTCGCTGAGTTAGTCTTATTATTTTCTTATATCTTTTTGAATATTAGGTCAGTTTGGTTTTGTTTATCTCGCTTAGTTTTTTTCTGTATTGCCATAAAAGTTCAGGTTTTTTTATACTGCATGCCTTGATACCTCGTGTTACCCAATGAGCTTTTCGATGACTATTAATGGAGATATATTTAAATGGAAAGCAAAGATCATAAAATAACTCCGATTCCGATTATTTTTCCGATTAAGATTTTCCTCACTATATTCTCTCCGTTTAATTTTCCAGCACTTATTTTCTACGTTTAATTTTTTACCCTTCTAAAAGAATTCTCAAAACCAAAAGTCATTTATTCAAATTAGGCTGAGAATCAGCACTTTTCGGACGTCAAAATTACATAAGACCGTCACCCAAAAACGCCCGCCCTTCTTCGTCAAGGTTATAAAAGGCCTTGTTAGGACTTTGTTGTTTTAGGACGTAACAAATGAAAAATGCTTAAGGTTGTCTGGTTCCCATTATAGAAAGACATATTCTTAGAATTTGTGGCGGGAAACATGTGTGAAAATAGGTAATTTAAAAAAAATGGCTTTAAATAAAATTTACTTGTAAATTCATATACAGGGTGGAATTTTGTAATGCCACCTGGAGGGAAAGTATTCTTAATACTGCAGATAGAAAGTTTTACTCAAAGGAAACATTCCTTTATTTTTGAATAGAAAGCAAACTGCATTCAAAGATTTTCGAAAATTCTCTTCTCCCACACCCGGGAATCGAACCGGCTAAAATCTGAAAAAAATATACCCTGTACTTTTATTGCATCGATCGTTAGGGTCAATTATAAGGATGAAATCTCTCTAACAAACATAAATTAAATGAAAGGAAAACCAGGAAATCTTAAATTAATTTAATTATTTACAAAAAATGGTAAACTAACTAATTAGTTGCTCGAAATGGGCTCCATTCTCTTGGATACACAAATTTATTCTTTTAACGAATTCATTTCTAGTAACCTTTAATAAAGTGTTGTGGTGAATATTATAAATCGTATTCTGAACTTCAACTATCAACTCGTTGTCATTCGCATAAGATTTCATGTAAATTTGATTTTTTACATATCCCCACATAAAAGAATCTAATGGGGTGAGATCTGGCGATCTCGCAGGCCATCTGATTGTGCCGTTTGTACTAATCCAGGTATTAAAATGGTTACTAATGTAGGCAGTAGTGATTCTGCTGTTATGTGCTGGAGCACCATCTTGCTGTAGAATTATTTGGTTTCGCTCTTCCTCGGGGAAACCATTTAACTCGTTTCTTAAGAGATCCAGTATTTCAAAATACTTGACAGTGTTTAAATGACCTTCGTACACGTGGACTAACACTACATTATTTCTCATAATTCCACACCAAACGTTGAAAGAAAATCTTACTTGATTGTTAGTTTCATGAACACGAACAAGATTCACTCGAAACCAATAATGGTTATTGCGGCGATTGTACATGCCATTACTGCTGAAGTTGGTTTCGTCAGACCATACAATGTTACTCAAAAAATTAGGGTTTCGGTCAATTTCTCCAAGCATGTTTTCACAAAATTGTAATCGTCTGTCACGATCCCCAATATGCAATTTTTGCACCAACCGACCTTCACGATAACATTTATACTTATATTTTTTCAGCACTTTAAGTACGCGAGTGTGGGTTGTTCCTAATTCATCGGCAGCATCTCTACTTGAAGCCTTTGGAAATGATTCAAAGTATGTTAAAACATCTAATTCAAAATCGAACTAGTTTTGCTGAATAGTTTGCCGTCTCTTCTTGAAACCACCCGTATTCTTTAAATTTTCTACCATTCTTTTTAATACGAACCGAGTTGGTGCCTGTCGGTCTTGATATCTCTCTCCATACCACCGCAGAGCTAGATTCACGTTTTTGTTATTTAAAAAATAAGCTTCCATTAAATCAAACTGTTCTTGATAAGCCATTTTCACCGTGAGACAAAATGTGAAATGAGTTGTAAAAACAATCAAATGTGAATAACAACTATGACAATCTAATTTTCAAATTTTAATCTAAAATCCCATATATAAATTACCTCATACACGCAGCTACGAGTATGTCGCAAAGGAGTCTGCATTACAAAAGATGGATGTTAGTTAAAGAACTTTAACTTGACTCATTGAATTTGTAACTTCAGATTTCCTGGTTTTCCTTTCATTTAATTTATCATGTTTGTTAGAGAGATTTCATCCGTATAATTGACCCTAACGATCGATGCAATAAAAGTACAGGTTATCATTTTTTCAGATTTTAGCCGGTTTGATTCCCGGGTGTGGGAGAAGAGAATTTTCGAAAATCTTTGAATGCAGTTTGCTTTCTATTCAAAAATAAAGGAATGATTCCTTTGAGTAAAATTTTCTATCTGCAGTATTAAGAGTACTTTCCCTCCAGGTGGCATTACAAAATTCCACCTTGTATGACGTTTGTTTAGGCAGAAATGAGATACAAACTGTTCTACATTGTTCGATATTGTAAAGCTTTTCTGATTTAATAAAGCTTTGCTTTAAGGAATTGAACTAGTACATCTTAATTTTCCATTCTGTTTTCTGGAATAGACACGCCAAGGTTTAAACAGAATTGCAAATACTGAACTAACATTACGGAAAATAAATGAAGTCCCGTACAGACATGGCAATGCATGCGCCGTAAATGGAATTGTCACGCATTACCACAGATTCAACAAAAAATTACTACGTTGCCAGTCAAATTCACCACATTGACGAATGCTGTGTCCACACTGTCCATACAGCCCGTGACACACGACGCATGAGCATGTTTCGTGATGTTTGTACTCGACAACAAATCCGATAGAAATAAAGAAAATCCATACATTTTTATCACATTTTGTAAATATCTCGTCACGTTAGCTATAACAAACATTACAAGAGCCTTTTCATGATCTTTAAGGCCCCCGATAGGAAGCAGTCATACGAGTTAATTATCACCTTCAATGGTCGGCCCTTACAAAGGATGAAACAAACAGAATACCAAGGACATTACGTAACGGAGGGCTTTAATTGGTCAAGGACAGCTAATGAGGCACAATTGATTTTCTATTGTTTGACTCCGAATTAGTGTCGCGCGCAGCTTAACAGGTTAAAGATCATGAAGATATCGAACGCGAGCTCCATGTTCTTGCTGTGAGAAGCAATATGCTGGTTCGCAGATTTACTTATTGTAGTAAGGAGATTTACTTATTTACTTATAACGTTGTTTAAGGCCTACTGCGACACCTTCTACACAAGGAACCGGTGGGCCAGCTACATGAGGAAAACAATGACGCCTTGAGGGTCCAATACAATATCACCTTCGGAATGCTTTTGAGAATGCCGCGCTTTTGTAGTTTCTCTGGCATCTTCGCTCAGTCGCGTGTTCATGACTTCTACGGAATGGTGAGGAGAAAGAACTAACGGCGACGGCAGCGGCGAGGTTACAGAAAAACGATATTTACATACATTAACTGGATGTAATGAATCACTCCTGCCTAAATAATACCTGCGTGGAGTGATTAATTACATCCAGTCAATGTATGTAAATATTGTTTTTCTGTAAACTTAGTATTTACAAAGTATAAACTAACCTACCAATAGATAATTGATGTCTAAATAAAGAAATACATTTAATCTAATTACACATAGAAATGTAGCAAGCAACGAAAATATATTTCATATGATGAAATATATTTTAGTCGCTTGCTACATTCAGGCGAGCAATATAAATACTTTAATTAAATAATATTCCATTCATGTCTGCGTGACACAAAAATTTCTTACCGAATAAAATTCCGTTATTAATGAACTTCAGACATGTTCATTAATAACAGAATGTATTTCTTCTGAAGAATTCTTCAGACTATGAAAAATTTAAGCTGATAAGAAGGTTTACAAGCATAGGAAACAGTCATATGAATAAGAAAGCAGGAATTGATGCATGATTTCAAGCAAAACCGACAATGAATTGCGTAAAATGTTGTCTATCTCATCTTATTAATATTTCTCAAATAATCCTATCCTAACTATCTAATTTTAATACATAAAAATCTAGTGTCACGGTTTTTGTGTTCGCACTCCTCCGAAACGGCTCGACCGATTTTTATGAATTTTTTTATGTTTATTTGGTAGGTATGAGAATATAGGTCGTAAAGTATATTTTATCCCAACATTCCCACGGGCTCGAGACTTACGCGGGTGAAATATTACAAATGCGAAAGTGAGTTTGTTTGTTTATTTGTTTGTAAGTCTTTCACGCTAAAACGGCTGAACGGATTTAGATAAAATTTGGCACACGGGTAGACCATGACCTGAGTTAGGACATAGGATATACTTTTATCCCGATATTCCCACGGGATCAAGACTTATGTGGGTGAAACCGTGGGGCACACAGATAGACAGGAAAAGCTACTTTAATTTATAATATCTATAGATAGATGTTTCCTTTCTGTTTCTTCTTCAACCTATGTATCTTGTCCCACTGATGGAAATAGGTCTTCTTGCTAGGTTTCTCGTAAGTTTTGGTCATAAGTTGTCCTCATCTATGCTTTTTCCATGGTTTTGACGAGATCGTCTGTCCATCGCATTGGTGTTTAATCTAAGAACCAGCAAATCAAACGCTGGGAGCGTTTGATTTGCTGGTTCTTAGATTAAACTTCAGTATTTTACTGCCTCGTTGGTCCAGTGGTTGCAAGCGCTACTGCTGAGTAAGAGGTCCAGGGTTCGATTTCCTAGGTTGCCGTCCGATAAGGACCAGACCCGGGTTGACGACGCGTTGTGTTCCACGGGAAAAAAGTAATAAAAGTCTGAAAGGGATACCGTGGCCATGGCAACACACAGGCGTGTTTAAGTCAGTAAGAGTCTGACACACCCTCCCGTTCCGCCCAGAGCGGGAGAAATTATTTGATAATTTCGGACCCAAAAAAAAGGGTTTTCTGAATTTTTCCTTTAGGAATTTTTTAAAAAGCAGCTTGAAGTCTAGATTTGTGCCTGGCTGATGGCAAAAGGATCGCCCCGTATTACACAGGACTTAACCGTAACTGGCGAAACGTGGGTGTACTACAGGTACACCTCTGCCTAACCTTCGGGCATTACAGGTGTGATCTTATGTTATCTTTAAATAGTTAATTTAATTTAATTAATCTACTTAATGTTAATTAAGACTTAAGGTTGCCAAGATACCAGATAGACATCTTTTGACACGATTTTTGAAGGTCGCGCCAAGCTGGATTATTTTGGGAAATTATCAAAACTTATCCCGCTCTGGGCGGAGCGGGGGGCATGTCAGACTCTTACTGACTAAAACCCACGCGTGTTTCTTCCGTTGCCTGTGTGTTGCCAGAGGCCACGGTATCCCTTTCAGACATTCCGCGACCCCGGCAGGCATCGGCCCTAGGGAACCCCTACAGTTGTGCTGACATCTCTTTGAGGCGCGCGTGGAACACAACGCACCGTCGACCCGGGCCTGGTCCTTATCGGACGGGGACCTACCCATTGTTCACTCTCCTCAAGCCCGCGCCCGCTTCGGTGCCCGGGAATCGGCCTAGGGTTCCCTTCTTAATTCTAATTCTACTTTATCCTTATTTCTTCCTAATACTCAGTGTAAGGATGCTTTATTGGAATCCCACGTACCTAATTCAAGCAAAGCGGCAAGTTATTATAATAATGTTCATAAAATAGACCAGAATTTAGTCCTAAAGCTTGTCAAAATCGTTTAAACACGAGAATTATATTTCTCGAACCCAGCTTGAACTTCAAAAATATTTTCCTGACGAACTGTTGACTTACTTAAAGATAAAACTTTCTAGCAAATAATAAATTTTGCGGTTAATTAAAGTTTGCATTTGAATATGAAAATATTTTGCCATTCAAAGTTTGTCGCCCTTTAGTCGGGTTTCTTATTGGTAAGGCACCAATCAAACTGAACTTCTAGGTTGAATATTAAATTGCACGGCATGTCTAGTTATTATTACTTCCATTTTTCTTGAGTTGCAGAAACATTTCCGGACATGCCGATTTCCTGACGATGCTTTCCTTCACCGTTTTGAGAGCAGTAGATGACATTATTTACACAAAGTAAAGCGCTTGCCTGGGTTCGTATCCACGACTTACAACTCGTAAGTCGGGGCCCGTAACTCGGGGCTTGTAAGTCGGAGCCGTTACCCAGTGGTAAAGGCTTCGACTTACGAGGTAGATCGTGCCACTGCTCTCTGTCTTTCAATGTCTTTTATGCAATAATGAAAACATTTTAGTTAAACATTGTCTCAATATAAATATTCTTGACTAGTGATTAAATAAAACAGCTAATATAAGAACATCTCAACGTCATAAAATAAATAATAAAATATGTATGGGAATCTGGAAAATCTTTGTTTAAAGCCTTATTATTTTGTTAGAAAATGCGACATCACGATTTTACTGTTATTATAGGATGAACGCATTTCAGGGACATAGTTTGAACAAACCCTTTTGGGGACGGATGGCAGCCGCGGATTTAAGAGGCTTAAAAAAAATTGCGAAGATTTTAATGTACACGATAATGTACGTATTAGTATTGCTATAGCTGTGTTAAAATGTTGGTGTACATTTATATGTAATTAGTATAAAATAAAGTATCGTTCCGTGTCCGTTTATCTTTCATAAACCACGTAATGGATTTTGTTGCAGTTTTTACCACCATTTGGACAATTTATTCCGGAAGTTTTATGAGTTGAACACGTCCATATTAAACTCAAATAATCTAAAAAAGTAATCTCGATGTTTTGTCAGGTCGTAAAACCTGCCATATCAGATCGTATGTATAAAACATTGGTCAGGCAAGGGCCACAGCCCTTCCATAGTTTTAGGCAATCAGTCCACTTTAGCCACCCGAATCCAGGTCCAATATCTTTTGTTCCATAAATTCTGCAATAGTCCAACACCAACCGGGGGTATTCCTTGGGTGTATTTGCATAGTGCGTACAGGGATAATCGTTGGTAAGGTGTCAAATTTCATTGAAAGCATCTAACGGGGCTCTGTGTGTGAGTTGGCTTCGGCCCCTCGTACGCCTTCCAAATTTCCGCGACTAGGGTCCTGAAATATGTCAAAAATACAACTTAGTCTTATGACAAAACTAGGAAGTACGCCAAAACGTCTTATACCTACATGCTTTTAACAGATAAGAAGGTTCAGCGCATGAAGATATCCACCGTCTATTAAAGAATTTGTTTAACATTCTTTAATATTTAATTTAACAGTGTTAAAATCCAGGCTATAACTATTTGTGTGCCAAATTACATCCAAATCCTATTATTAGGACAATACTAATAATTGAAATACTATCGTGAGTCCAAGCCTAGTACTTTTTGTTTGGTTACCGCTCAGAAATGGCATGTTTTTATCGCGGCGACAAAATAATCTGATTTAGGGTTTTAAAAATAATTAAAATGGGTAGCAAAAATAATAGGTTGGCAGCTACAGTGAAGTTGCATTTTAAGTATAAAGTAGCAGCGTAATTATCAGTTGTTAGCTTTGTTTTAATTTAAACTAGCACCGAGTTTTTGTTTTTGTAACTGAGAGTCACCAATAACTGAGGGGATCTGACGCTCGGCGGCCGCTGCTGCGGCACGCTCGCTTCGCTCACTCGCCTTCGCGCGTTAGTGGTCTCTGTCCTAATCTAACCTAACCCAAATGATTTTATACTTAAAATGCTACTGTAGCTGCAAACCTATTATTTTTGCTACCCATTTTATTTTTTTAGTAGCAAATAGTTAGTCGCCTGGAAAATAATTAGCCCTCAGATTGTGCACAACGTGTCATGAACAGAATATAATGTCTTTCTTATATGCACGAGTCAGATAGGTTAGTGGATGAATACTATATGTATAGGTAATGATATCCACATAATTAGCAAGTTTTGAGTGTCAGAATGGTTACTAGTTATTTACTGTTTATGAAAGTAGGTACCTATGAATATGGTGTGTAGAGAAAGGATTGCATGATGAAAAGCACAAGAGACTATGCATTTAATTCAATTAGGCTTGCTAGTTAAATACGTTAAAGGGAAACTAGTTATCTGTTCCAAAGCTAGGTCATCATGGAGAAGAAGGATAAGAAACTCCATGGCAGCTTGTTGTAAAGTATTTTATCACCTCATTTTTACGTTAGTATTAATTATTTTTATCACATTAATATCTTGGACCATTTCTAAGAAACAGAACATGAATATTCCTTGATTCGATTTAACACATGAGACATATTATAACACATATAGAAAAACATCAGCAATAATCAAGAAATAGGATCAATTAACTTACGTAAACATTATAGGTCGTCCATCTTTCACAACAGTTCTATCAAAAAGTTTTTGAACTCGCGGGTATTTTTAAAGTCCCCTTAATATTACTAAAATACATCTAACAATAATCAATACTCAATTCTATTCTATTCTTTATTGCATTCCATATGTATTACATAGATGGTATCACAAAGTAAAAGAGCAATATCGACTCTGTCGGGCACCGCATAATTAGGAAAGAGCAACACTTAGAGGGCTGAGTAGCAACATAGTATAAAGAGGGGAACTAGGCTATCTCCGGCCCAATCCGCGATATAATTGCCTACTGTCTCAGGGTTGCCACTTTTAGCTACATTTTAATTCAGTGCCTACAAATTGGCAAGGGTCGGGAAGTTGTATTTTTTACTTGTATTGTCTGGGTAAAGGGTTTGTGACGTCGGTTTTACCTAAACGATGATGAAAAAAAAAAAACATCGTAAAACAACATAAAAAAACTAACGCTTGCCTCTTAGACTATAATCAAATTTTTGTTATGTTGTTATGATTCGAACTTTGCTCTATTTATCTGATTCACAATTAGTCAATTACTTATTTTTAATTACGATTTTGTAACTGTAAGTAGGTACTTAGTTACTATACCTACAATACTGAGAAATCGCCATGAATAAACGTAAATAAAGCAATATCGCCAAATCAATTGACAGATCAAAAGTACCTAATACATTCTAGTGGGAAAGTAGGCCTACCTACTTCCTCTGTCTGATAGAAAACTAATACAACAAAAAATAAATAAGTAGGTATCTCATCATCAAGTAAAAATTATATAAGTATAATATTATAAGTGACTTGCTTACCTTTCCTGTTCAATAGGTAATCTGAACAGAGACAATTCTGGAATCGATGAATTATTAAGACATCCAAACACACAGCAATACGTTCTCCTGCGGTTATCACACATTTTTCATTCATTTAGCGGTGCCAAAAAGCCGTGACGCGCGAACCTCGTGCGGTGTTAGCCCCGACTGGCGTACTGAGAAACGGGTCGAGATCTTGTTTAAGTGTGCGTGCGGCGACGCATAGATAATTTGGCGCACACGTACAAGCCGCGCGCGGTGCGTTTGTATGAAGATAACATACTTCCCCTCTTTATACTATGGTAGAAACATTGCCGCCATTTTAGACTAATCGCAGATGGTCATAAATTATTGTTTAATCGTTTCTAACTTATGTAATAATTAACAAATCGTAGGTAGTGGAACCCTTTTAAAACCTAATAAGATAATTTAGTATGTACTTATTAGTAATCGAAAAGTAAAATCTGATAAGTTATTAACACCAACTTAAAGTTCTGGAAATCTTTTGAAACTACTTCTTACTTGAAAATTGCAATATGAAATCATAATAAACATTACAGTATTATTTATAATTATACCTCAATCATCTATTGTAATTCCAAATTAATAAATATTTGTTTTGGCTATTCAAAAACCACCAATCATAACTTTTGTTTTACTTTTCGTCTAGAAACGTTGTTTGTAATTTATAGTAGTCTTTTAAGCCACAACAAAAGAGAACAAAATGTAATATACGTTTTATATTTATTTAGAGTGACTCACAGATCACGGGATTCGTTCGGAATTGACTGTTCGTCCAGAAATACTGCGTCAGTTTAAAATAAGAATAAAATCGAAGATGAATTTTATATGATGCTACCCACGCATGGGGCCGAAAGGTTCTGGAGTGGCGACCGCGTACTGGAAGACGTAGCGTTGGAAGAGCTCCTACCAGGTGGACCGATGACCTTGTAAAGGCCGCAGGAATCCGCTAGATGCGGGAAGCATGGAACCGGTCGAAGTGGCGGTACTTGGGAGAGGCCTATGTCCAGCAGTGGACGTCTTTCGGCTGAACACGATGATGCATGCAACGTACTACCGAGATAAAAGTCACACACACAGACACAGACATCACCCAGGTCATGGTCTAACCCATGTGCCAAATTTAATTCGTTTTAGCGTGAAAGTACAAAAAATAAGCAAACAAACTCACTTTCGCATTTATAATATTAATAGTTAAATAAGTGTTATTTTACCATTGAACAACAAGACTAAAATTATTTAGTTGGACCTATGGAACTTACAAATAAAATTACTGAATTATTCCCGTTCGTCCCACTAACAAAATCAGTGGGACGAACGGAAATAAATTTAATATTATTTATTAAATTCTCATTCGTCCCACCAGTGAGATGACGGCAGTGGGACGCACGAGAATACACGAAATAATTGCGTTGTTTATTTAATCTTTACACCTAAATACAGCAAAAAAGTATACTTAAATTCATCTACAATGTTCCACTGTCACCGTAGCTAAATATTTAAACCTTTTTTGAAGAGATAAAGGTTAAATTATTTCTAGACCAATAAACGTCTACAGTAAAAAAATCATGCGTACAAGCTCTTTCTGTGGTGTGGAAAAATATTTGCCAGGATAAAGCTTTTGTTGTGGCTTTGTTGACTATTTATTTTCTCAGTGTATTTTAACTTAAAAAAAATATCTGATAATGACTACTAATGTGTAGTAACGTCATGTATTTCTAATTTAAATTGATTTGACAGAGCTTTAAACCACCTCGATAAAAACCTCGATAAACCATAGCGATATTTCGATACGATTGGATATTTTTTTCAGATTCGACAAACCTATTTTTGGCCAACCGAATAATCTTCGTTTCTAAAGATAGTCGCGTTGAATCTGTAATTATCGACAACGAACGGTGTCCCAGCTTACAATATTCGTTTACAAATTCAACTAAAAACAGGAATAACTATATGGTGGTGATGGTTTAGAAAAACAGCATCTCGTTTGCTAATTTTGGAGCAAAGACAGTGAATTATAACAAAAACAATTTACAAAAACTTAACGAAACAACAAATTTAACGAAAACGGATGGCAACAAATTTTCTTTGCAAGCTATGTATATATTTCAAGTTTCAGTTGAAAGATCGAGGTCATTGACGTTCCTATTCTTTGTTGAAACGCATTGTACATGCAGTATGTGCTCGTTAACGCTGTCGGCGTACAAGAGGTACAAGTTTCCGTGGGAGCGTTGAGTCAATAGTATTACTGCTGCACTTTGTCCTTGTAGGTTTTCAATAGGTCTTGGTAATAATTATGTACCTATCTAAGAGGAATTCATTTGTTATCACTACGTATATTTTGAAATTTGAAGGGCTCGTGGCTAATTAATAAAATCCGCACTGGTGGATCGAAGGTCAAGCTACGCTTGCCGTGGTTGGTCCGTGGATTGGTGACCATCTATATCCTGTGGAGGCTTTAAACCGTTGGTCCCGGCTGTCATTCATTTTTATCTTTGACCGTCGTTACTTGTAGTCAGAAGCCCAAAAGTCTAACAACCAGTCTTACCTAGGGTATCGTATTACCCAGTAACTGGGTTGTGGAGGTCAGATAGACGTTCCTACGAAGCCGATCCCAACATAGTTGAGAAAAGGCTAGGCTGATTGATTGTATATTTTGATATTTGAAGATAATTCTATTGTGATCTTACTGGACGTATGTCTTTCATTGACTTGAATCTGCCCTGGCGGCTGGGAGTATGTCGTGCTCACTCTAAAGTCTCGCTGATGGTGGCGCGAGTGTTGGATCAGTTAGCTCCCTTCAAAATTGTTGAGCTGAATGGTCCTAATCCATGCGTCATGGTCATGAACAGCGTCGTCAGTAGAGACTGGTCATCTCTTAGCTGCCACGGCTTATTTTAATTTTTGAATTGTTTTTTTTTGTTGATCTTTTTATTACGGACCCTTTTACGTTTTGCATCGTTCTCACATGTATAATTTCAAAATGAATGATGTTAACAATATTTTGTAACCATAATACGTTGATTTAAAAGAGTGTCCGTGGTTTTTCTTGCCCGTTCTTCTATTACGGTTTGGAATGGGCAATTAGCTTCATTTTTCTGACTGGCCGACCCATTGACAATAAAATTCAAAAATGCATGTAATTGGTTAATTTGAAATAAATGCTTTGAGTTTGAGTTCAAGTTGGACTCGTACCATTATTTTTTCAATTCCACTGTCGTTTATAGTTACAAACGAGAGTTGCATTGAAAAAGAATGGTACAAAAAACATCTTATCATTGATTTTGTAAAGGCACCTCTTCTGAAAGTAAAATTCTATAAACTTCTTGGTCTGTCCTTTGTCGAACGTTGATGGTATTCAAAGTTGTTTCTACTGTTTCTTTTTTGTCATATTTAGTTGAAACTGGAGCCACAGGTTCAAAGTTGTTTCTTATAACTATTGTTATTATTAATGTTTCTTTTTTTTTCATAATAAGTTGAAACTGCGACGACTGATTCAAATTTATTTATTAACCGAATCAAAAGTACAACAAAATTAACCAGTCCTTTTCCAACAGGTACATGCTTGATCGAAAGTCGGCAATCGATGTTTCCGCAAGGGTCCAAGACCTGTTCTTCATCATGGCTGTCTCCAACTCCTGCATGGATCCTTTGGTCTACGGCTCCTATATTATAGATCCACGGACCTTCAAGAGGACTATTATGAAGATCTTCTGCATACATGTCAGCCCTTCGGAAATACCAGGTGAGATATATTTCTATAGTATCTGATTTATACAAATTTTTCTTGGCTTTTGGATATTTGCTTATAACCTCCATACAGCAGGTCGGTTGCAGAGTGTACTAAGGTTCACCGGACGATCATTTGCATAATTTCATCACTCGTAGATGAGGCTCTTTTAATGCATTTAATTAACACATTATTATCTTATAGATTTGTTTTGACTTTGATATTAAGGCGCTTCCCTGATCAAACAACTTTGCCACCTCTACAATACTTCGTAAAACATTACTAGCCCCATCTGGCGAACAACTTCAGAAAACAATTAAAAAATACAGACTTGACAATTACCAGACACGGGATTCAATAAAAAAAAGTTTTAAAGAACGAAACAAACTATACATAATTTTGGTCATGAATTCAGTGACTGTATTTAAGTCCATGAATAACTTTTAACATAACGTTCAACTTTTATTGGAACGAAGTTTTTTATCGCGACTTGCGAATTGCGATAGGAGTTGATTGGTAGAAATCGTCACGTACCGAAAAATCATTATTTAGCAGCTCCATGCGTCTCTTTCTCTCTATCACATTAGATACGAGTGTGTGCACACACACACTCGTATCTAATGTGCGAGTATGTATTGTAGCTTTATTTGTTTTTTTTTTTTATTTACTTTTTATTTATTTTTGTCATGGGTGTCATTTCAATGGTTTTCGAGGTCGCTGATAACAAAACGGGTAAAAATCAAAATTCAAGATGTCGCTACCAAAAATTTTCTATTTTTTCGTCATGGGTGTCGTTTTCATGGTTTTCAAGGGCGCTTACAACGATTATAGCTTACAAAATCAAAATTTAAGACGGCGCCAACGAAAAAGAGATAGTTTTTGGAACGAAGTTCCTTAACGCGGCTTGCGGTAGAATTTGACTGGTAGAAATCGTCACGTAAGGAAAAAGCGCCATGTACTCCATGCGCTCCAAGCGCCATGTACGCCATGTACTCCAGGAAAAAGCGCCATGTACTCTCTCACTCTCTTTCTGTCTCTTTCTATTATATGAATGTGTGTGTGCGTGCGAGTATCTAGATTCGAGCTGACAAGCATTGTGCGCGGCCGAATTTATAATCTCAATACTGAACTGAAGTTCGTTCTTGATGGCACGAAAAACAAAACAAAAGAAATGGCAAAAAATAGAGAAACTGTAATTATTACAATTGTAACATCTTGCACACTGTTGTTGTAACCTACGTTTATAAATAATGCCTATTGATTGATACTTCGGCAAACGTGTAGAGGCGAGGCCCGTGCATTTTTTTGCCGCCGAACGTTTTCACCAGGCGAAGGGTGGGGGTTGACTCAAAGGCGAAGGGTTTGGAATTGGGACACCTATTTTTGACAAGTGGACACAAGGTCGCAAGGCGAACTATTTATTAGCTTACACGGTGTATCCCGATTTTCCGAGCCCCATGAACTCGTGAACGTCTCTTCTCATATTAAGACTTAATTAAAACTTAGTTTGTTAATTCATGTAAGACTTTAAACCTGTATATTACAATTTTCCATCTTAATGATGCGTCTTACGTTCGCCTACACAAGTGTCTTCCTTGACAACCTGATCCCCGACAGTGAAAGCTTGTAGAAAATAGCTCAAGCCATCTCTCATTACGACATATAGGTACTATGTTAAGTTTGCACTTCTATCGGCAGTCCTCATGACTGCCTATTTTTCTTTTGCTTATTCCTCTTTATACCTCTTCAATGTATGGCGGATTTCTTATATTCATACCTCGAGGGTAGCGGGGGTTGACTTCTTCTGGGAACAAACAATCTACATAAAAGGATGTAAGTAAGCTTTCCTTCTATCTCCAGAATTTATCATCTCTATCGATGTATTCAATTTTTAACGGCAATTTCTATTATTTAAGCATTTGATCGTTTATTTACGTGTGGTTTATATTATTTACCATTGGTAGTTTATATTAATTCCCAGCCCTTTTTTTCTTGTTTTCCAAAACATCAAATTTCTTTTTTTTAACGCAATTTTAATGCCGCTATAGGACATTTCATTTTCTACGATGGAGTGATGTGAGAAGTGTGTATGAATAACTAACACAAAATAATAAAAATGTGTGCGGTCCGGGGACCCCCGTCAGGAACGAAGTTCCTTCTGACGTTTGATTTCAAACAAAAACAAAATTTTAGCCGCCGCCTTGGATGTACATTTTTTTTTCTCACGATCGGCATAAGCACCCTCGAAAACTATGGATATGATTTTTGGTTGGGAAATCATCAAATAACTTCTCCCGGTCTGGGCGGAGTGGAGCGGCGGAGGAGGGTGTGTCAGACTCTTATTAACTAAAACCTACCCATATTCCTTCCTGTTGCCTGTGTTGCCAGAGGCCTCAGTAACCCTTTAGTACCTTCCCGCGACCCCGGCAGGTATCGACCCTAGTGGACCCCTACACTTGCGCTGATGACATCTCTCGTGGAATACGACGCGCCGTCGACCCAGGCCTGGTCCTTACCGGACGGTGAGCTACCCATTGCTCACCGTCCGCAAGCCCGCGCCTACGGTGGCCGGAAATCCGCCCGGGATTCGAGACATACAAAAAACTACTACCGGAATCGAAAGGTTCAAGCGTCAACATTATGCTTAGGGCCCCAGCGGGTTGCTAAGCACCAGTTTTCAACTTAAACCCTTGATTCCTGTTTAAAAAAACCAGCCAAGTGTGTCTTGAAACACGCACAATGAAGAGTTCCGTAGTTGGAATGAATTTATCACAAGAACAAACTTAATATTGTAGGTAAAAACATGTTCTCCCATATGTACATTCCAACTGCAAATGTGTAAGACCATAGACTTCTTATAGGTTTTCCTGTAATCTATACGTATGGAACAAATTTCTGTATTTTATAAAAAAAATAGACTCAGTAGTTTCGGAGATAAGTGGGAGAATGGTCAATTTTCATCTATTTTCTTAACTTTAAAAGAATATAATAAAAAGTAAAAAATTTAGACCCTCACAGTATCTCCTTTGGGTCACAGAAATTCATATTTATACCAAATTTCAACTTAATCGTTCCATTAGATTCGGAGCAATTATCTGTGATAGATGGACAGATGGACAAACAGACAGACAGACAGACGGATAAACAGACGGACACACGAGTGACCCTATAAGGGTTCCGTTTTTTTATTTGGTCGTACGGAACCCTGAAAAGAGATATTTTAGCAACAAAGGGTAACAACATAGAGTTAATAATAAATCTCACTGTAGCGGTTACAATTGGTGTTATGAACTAACATCAGATTAAATTATAGGCTTTCGAAAACTAGAGTTCTGTGCTATCTATACTTTTGAAGACTGAACTCCTACAGTCATTTTAATTTCAATTACTTTCAACTGACTTTCATATGAGATCCCAGAGAGCTTTGGTATTCTTTCTCTGATATTATTTCCCATAATTTCATGAATGACGTATTCTCATTCATTGAACTCAGCATTAACATAAGTTATTTACGTAGTAAGAACAATTACGATTACTACGTGGGTGGGTTTCCTTAACTCACATTATTTCGTGGAACATTTAAAATATTAAAGGGAACCGTTATTTTCACAAGTGCTTTGTTTACAAGGAAAATGAAACATGCTCGTTATTTCAAGAGAGCATAAATTTTGTGGTTCTGACATCCGGGGTATATTATGTATGGCAAACAATAAATTATGTATTTGCATAGGATGAGTTTGAATTCATTGCGATCTGTAAAAAGGGTACAATAGTTGGGGCTTGTGGCCAAGTAATAACAGCCGCACGGGCCGCACGGGCTTGCCGCGGTTGGTCCGTGGATGGGTGACCATCTTTACATACCAAGACCCCTCCGTGCCTCGGAAAGCACGTTAAGCCGTTGGACCCGGCTGCCATTTGTACATCTTTGACAGCTGTTACGGGTCGTCAGAAGCCCGAAACTCTGACAACCAGTCTTACCAAGGGGTATCGTGTTACCCAGTAACTGGGTTATGTAGGTCAGATAGGCAGTCGCTCCATGTAAAATACTGGTATTCAGCTGCATCCGGTGAGACTGGAAGCCGACCCCAACATAGTTGGGAAAAGGCTAGGCAGATGATGATGATGATGAAAAAAGGTAAAATACTCATAAATGTGAAAAACTTTTACTATGAAACCGATTCGGTAATAGCGAAAAGTTTGATACATCTTAATTGGATAAGTAGTAAGAAAAAGGGGCTCATGGCTAAATGATAACCCGCACGGTTTGGTTGATGGCAAAGCTACGCTTGTCGCGTTCGGTTCGTAGATGGTGACACATTACATATCGTGCCTCGGAAAGCACGTTAAGCTGTTGGTCCCGGCTGTCATTTATAGATCTTTGGCGGGTCGCCCAAAGTCTGACAACCAGTCTTACCAAAGGCTATCATGTTACCCAGTAACTGGGTTGTGGAGGTCAGATAGGCAGTCACTCCGTGTAAAATACTGCATCTGGTTAGACCATACCATAGTTGGAAAAAGGCAAGGCAGATTGAAAAAATTATTTCTTCAAAATTTCGGAGTTGGGAGTCGAAGTAAAGGTTATTTGTATTCATGAGCCCCTGAAATATTACCAGCCAATTTAAAGTTACCCTGTTTAGTTAGGGTCATAAAACATTGTACACACTTTTAGCGGTGTATAATGTGTTTACATCTAATTAGAATGAATGTCTTTTCTTTTTTTTCGTAGGAAATTTTCAAATAACTTCTCCCGCTCTGGGCGGAGCGGGGAGGGTGTGTCAGACTCTTGCTGACTAAAACCCACACGTGTTCCTTCCATTGCCTGTGTTGCCAAGGGCGTCGGCTCTAGTGGACCCCTACACTTATGCTGACATCTCTTTGAGGTGTGCGTGGAACATAACGCGCCGTGGACCCGGGCCTGGTCCTTATCGGACGGCGAGTTAAGCAGCTTAACGACTCGACGAACAATATTAAAGAATGGACATTTGGTTAGGCCGCAAAAAGTACTCAAAATGTCAGACCATCATTAAAACTGAGAAAGAACATAAAAAAAAAAAATGACACATTCACAATAATTATACGAGTAGTAATATAATACTTTTCAATATAAATATTCATGTCATTTTATTTAAGATATTCAGTCATGTCAATTTGTGTATAAAATCTATAAAATTGGTTTATATGTTTGTATGTAATCTCCGGAATCAATGATCAAATTCTAAAAAAAAATCACTGGTATCAAGCTACATTATTCCTGAGTGCTATAGGCTGTAACTTATATTTATATCACGGATATTAAGCCAATCACAATTTTATCTAGCAAGTCGTAAAGAAATACAAAATTTCTGATATGTTACTCATTCAGCACTTCGCCAGCGATTTCGTTCGCGTAGATTTTATATTTCCCATAAACGATTCACCATCCTCTTTAAATGGTAGAAATAATGATTAAAATCTTTATTTTTATGACGAATTTGCACAACGCCAACTATGGGTAAATGGATAAAACAAGTTTTAGAGCGGTATTAATGAAAGTTGTGTTTCGTGAATGTTTTAGTGGTATTGTGATTTTTAGTAATTTTATATTATATCCAAAACTATAACCAATTGAAATAGGTAGTGTATAGGGCAAATCTCTATGATCTTTTTGTGATCATAAATTATTATTTTTTTGATAAGGATTCATATGTTGTTGTTTAAATAATCATCCAAACGTCAGTATGTTGAAAAAATAGTTTTATAGTATAATATAAAGGATAGAAATAAATAAATATAAATAGTAATATAAAAGATACAAATATGGTGTCGCGGACTTATTAAGGCGGACCAAGTAGCCATACATTGTTTTCAATTATATGTAACTGTATAAGGTAGCGCATCAAATAATTATGTTCAAAGAGGTATTTCTTTCCGACTTGCTAAAAAAAAATTGTGATAGCTCAACTATTATATCATAATCAGTCTATAATGTTCCCACTGCTGGGACTCAGGCCTCCTATCTGTGAGAGGAGCGACTAATATATATGAAATAGGTAAATATAATTTGTAACCTATAAGCACTCAGGAATAATGTAGCTTTCTAAAAAAGATTGAATTGGATGATTAGTTTCGGAGATCACCCCCTACATACAAACAAATTTTACCTCTTTATAATATTAGTAGGACATACATACATACATAACATCACCGTTTTGTTTCCCACTCACATTTCGCCAGTTAAGTTTTAAGTCTTGTGTAGGTAATAGGGGGCGAGCCTATTTCCATCAACCGGGCACAAATCCAGCCTCCGGGCTGCCACTGAGAAATTCCAGATAGAAAAACCCAATAACACTTTGCCCGACCCGGGAATTGAACCCACGACCTCATGCTCAGCAGTAGCGCTTGCGACCACTAGACCAACGGGCACTAATAACATTAGTATCTATAGGTAATTTTGGTCACACTAGTTCATCAAATCACAATGCCTTTTTTCCAGTCTATGTCACGTTTGTCTTGACACGTTAGATTTGTCACGTGTAACTGGCCTCAGCAGGTGGATGGTTAAACGAAGCATGAAATATCAGATTACACTTTGGGACGAAATAGAAAAATTATAATAATATTAGTACTATTAGTACGAGAAATGCTGTGTTACTAAGGTGCAGAAATTATAATAAACCTTTTTTAGAAGTAGGACAAACAGAGGTTCGAAAAATGACGATTTCATTTTGAGCGTGTTACAAGCGTAACTACGCTGCCACGAGGAATCCCGGTACAGCGGATAGAGTTTTGCGGGATCTCATGGCGACAGAGAGAGTGCGATTTTCGCAACCCAGTGCTGGGCCCGCCACAATTGCAGCGATAAGTCCCCTCTTTGAGGAGTGGCTATAGAGGTGCCACGGTATTCTCACCTTCCGGCTGACGCAGGTCCTCACGGGACACGGCAACTTCAGGAGGTTCCTGTGTCGGAAAAGGCGGGAGGAAATGCCCGGGGGTCACCACTGTGTGGATCGCCCGGAGGACACGGTGGAGCATACGGTGGAGGTCTGCCCGGCTTGGGCAGAGCACCGCAGTGCCCTCGTGGAGGTGATCGGTGGCAGAGATCTCTCGCGTCCGGCCCTGGTTCAGGCCATGGTATGGAGCGAGAGGGCATGGGCAGCCATCACCTCCTTCTGCGAAGCAGTAATGCTCACGAAGGAGGAGGCGGGACGGTTGAGGGAAAGGCAAATTTCGCGCCCTCTCGCCCCTAGCTGCCGCGGGAGACGCCCTGGGCATCGGAAATCCCGGGTGGATTTCCGGTCACCGTAGGCGCGGGCTTCCGGCGGGTGAGCAATGGGTAGCTCACCGTCCGGTAAGGACCAGGCCCGGGTCGACGGCGCGTTGTGTTCCACGCGCGCCTCAAAGAGATGTCGTCAGCACAAGTGTAGGGGTCCACTAGGGCTGATGCCTACCGGGGTCGCGGGAAGGTACAAAAGGGCGGGTTTTAGTCAGTAAGAGTCTGACACACCCTCCCGCTCCACCCAAAATAAAAAAGCGTGTTAGTATTGCACTTTTGTATATAATAGCCGTTTTTAGGGTTCCGTAACCAAATGGAAAAAACGGAACCTTTACAATTTTATCATGTCCGTTTATCCATATATCCGTCTTTCCATCCGTCCGTCCGTCCTTTCGGCCAGATGTCACACAGCCATTTCACTCGGAGACTACCAAATTGCGGGGTAATTTCGATGAAAGTTGGAAATAAACTTTTTTATTCTTGAGATGGAATCTTTTCAGTTACAACTGCAGTGATAGCTTTGTTTATCTTAGTTTTTAGAGATATTCTATAAGCTTTTGCGGTCGGTAAAATCGACACAGCGTGCGTAAATATTCATCCCAACTACTTAAGGGGACTACAGGACCTAAAAGCAATTTATTTTAAGTTTTATAATGCCTAAAAGTATATGATCCACTGCAGTAAATAAAATAAGAATAAGATAGTGTGTTGAAAACATAATACAACTAATTTGATATGATTGAAAAAATCACGAAGAGACCTCTAAAACATTATTTTAACGATTAAAAACAATACTAATACACATGCAATTATTCTGTTTTTTTTTTGTCAGATTATTCTACAAGCAACATATTAGCATAATTATGTTTTGTTTTTTCTATCCAATCAATAGATTTTTTGTAAACAGATAATTGCTTCATATTTTGCAATAAACTACCAAGGTTGTGTCATCGCGCTTCTCTTTCTTTTCTATGCTGTCCGACAGTGACCGCGCTTTAGGTGTTGTCAGCCTCTTAACCCTTTATTGGTGTGGTCACACACGCACTTGGTCTATGTTTACTGATTTCAGAGTAGGTCTCGTAGTAGTAAGTAAATCTATCCATCTAAATATTTTCATTTTTAAGACATAGGTACCTACTGTAAAGTTTTTCCAGGTATTTTGTCTGGCCCTTATTTATGTATTTATTCTCGTTACTTTTTGCAGCATCAACTTTTCCCGCAGATATAGCCTGTGTCGACTCGGAGGGGATTTTTTTAAATTTTCCACGAAAAAATCTTTTCTACTAAATATGTATAATCAATTTGCTAGTAAACAGTATTTATTTATTTACATAACCAAATTACAAGGTGATTATTAACATTAACTAAATTAAATTAAAACTAAGTTAAGCTTAAAAAAGGCCCTCGGGGCATTGTAAAGAGGATGCTGGCGGCATTTCCTCGCTGAATTGCAATGCTGATGCGTTGCGCGAGGAAGCCGCCAGCTTTTCGGTCACCAGTTACATCAACTAGACGTTTTGCGATTTCCGCAAATAACTTATGCGCACTGGGACCCCACGGACCGAGGGTCTCGATGCCAAAGGGCACAAAGTTGTACTCTCTGCCAAGGCCTCCATATTTAATAACTTTCAGATTTTCGGCATTTTCTGCCGCTGCACCCGCTTTAGAAGTAGTCCGTTGGAGGTGGGACGGTGCCAGTGTGTCTACACAGGTAGCGTCCCACACAAGCATCCGTCCCAAACTCCACGGGACCAAAAACACACCATCTGGTCTTTTGCCATCATCTCTGACAATGCCAGTCGGCTCAAGAAGAGCAGGCACATTGATGCTGGCAAGAGACCGGCGGATTATGTCATTAAGTGTCGCATGTCTTGCAAAGCGGCCTGCACTTTTTTGACAACAAAGTCCGTGGTGACCCAGTCGGTCTGCACAAGGGCATGTGTGTGGAGTGCATACCGTGACCCCAAGCCATTCATCCCCATGTCATTTGCTAGTGAGAGTGAAATAAATTATTATTATTATTAAAAAAAAAAATAAAAAAAAATATATGGCACGTATTGTTATGAGAACGTGGGACTTAAACATAACTGGCGAAATGTGGGTGTACTATAGGTACACCTCTGCCTAACCTTTCGGGAAATAAAGGCGTGAGATTGTGTGTTGTTAGGAGGTTATTCTGTTTGATTCCCGGTAGCTTAGGAGACGCCCTGGGCGTCGGGAATCTCGGGCGGATTTCCAGCCACCGTAGGCGCGGGCTTGCGGACGGTGAGTAATGGGTAGCTCACCTAAGAATTAAGCGGACAGACAGACACGCAAAACGAGTGTAAGTAATTGTGATTCTTTGTGCCACCATAACTTTAAAAAATGCCAGCACAGATTTAGATGTATGGGCTTTTTTTTGGTGGGAAATTATCAAATAACTTCTTCCGCTCTGGGTGGAGAGGAGGGTGTGTGGACTCTTACTGACTAAAACCTACCCGTGATCCTTCCATTGCCTGTGTTGCCAGGGGCCTCGGTAACACTTTCGTACCTTCCCGCGACCCCGGCAGACATCGGCCCTAGCGGACCCTTGACCCATGGTCCTTACCGGACGGCGAGCTAACCATTGTTCACCGTCCGCAAGCCCGCGCCTACAGTGGCCGGGAATCGGCCTGGGATTCCCGACGTCTCCTGCGGCGGCTAGGGCCGTGAGGGCGCAAACTTTTCCTCTCCCTCAACCATTCCGCCACCTCCTTCGCGAGCATTACGGCGGTGCTCTGCCCTAGCCAGGCATATGTATGGGGTATCGTTAGAATCCCTACATCATCCCGAGTGACATAGGCATAAAATATTAATGGAAAAAATCAATAAGGCGGCAGTATGGCTCGATTTTCAAATGTGAAAAAAGATCTTCAATTATTACAATATGTTTATCAAATTGAAGGCACATGTGCACATGCCAAAACTATAACATTTTGTGGCATACTTTTTACATAGGTGGGGTATACATGCAAAATAAACATTTCATCCCCACTTCATCTACGCCTCGCCTCGCCGTGAGAGTATAAAATCACCTTTAGTGCTTACAATAAAAATACCACCACTTAGCATTACGTGTTTTAAAATACTTGCCACTAAAATGTATAAAATAAAAATAAATAATTAAAAGAAATATAAACACGATTGCTCTGCCAAAAAATTAAGTAAAAACTACAAAACAATTTGCATTAGTTTATCTGTTTAGATAAAAAGGCATTAACTCGCTGACTAAACAGATAAATACGTGTAAAACTATAATTGCCTCTTAGATTAAAACGTGTTCCACAGAACGGTCTCCCGACAGCAATGCCAATTTTATTTATCTTATGTGTCGTGTTTTTATTTTTATATATACTATTTATAGTTATAGAAGAATAAATGGAATAACTATAGACCCAAATTAAGTATAGGGTAAAACCAGGAGAGATGGACCAGCGGGTGAGACGGACCATCGTAATTTCTACCAGACTACAAAATTTATTTAGGCTGACAACACTTAGCTCCGTGTAGAAAGCGAGACTCTTTGATTTTCGTTTGTAAAATTATTAAAAAACGTATTAAAAGGTTTCGGAAGCGTGTTTTTTTTGTGTGGGTGTTTAAAAAACAAAGGTATGTATAAGATATTGTATTTTTAGAATACGAATTGACGTTTCTGTGTTAGTATGTTCATGAAATGATAAAATAACCTCAAATTTTTCGTTTGTTTATTTTGCTTTTGATATGAGAAAGTCGTCCGTCTCTCCACTCAATTTAGGAGAGATAGACCATGTTATGTATGGGTGAGATGGACCAATAGTGAACCGTCTTTTTTTTGCAACTTTCAAGTGGTTTTTAATTATTTTTGATACTTATTTTTTAATCCATACATTTTTAATGTGTTACTCTCTTTTTTTGTAGATAATATGCCTTTAACATATAAGAGGAAAAATGGAGTATGTAGAGGAGAATGGACAGAAAGAGCATTAATAGATGCTTTTCAAGCTGTTTCTAATGGAATGGGTATCAATGAAGCAGCAAAAACATTTGGGATACCTAAAACTACATTTAAACGAAGACTTGCAAAAAATAACTCGACTGTAAGCGATGTTCTCGGTCCGAGTGGTATACTGTTACCTGAAAATGAGAAGAAGATCGTCGTACACATTAAAAAATTACAGAAAAGTGGGTTTACACCATCAAGAGAAACAGTGCGTAAAATGGCATATAATTTAGCGGAAAGACTTCATATTAAACATAACTTTAATCACGAAAAGAAAATGGCGGGAAATGGGTGGTTACAAAGCTTTCTTAGACGAAACAATGAACTTTCAATACGGCAGTCAGAAGGTGTCTCTGTGGCCAGGGCTAAGGGGATGAATAAAGAATATGTTGATAAGTATTTCAACCTTTTAGAAGAAGTTTTGAAAGAAAATAAACTTTTTGACAAACCTGGCTCTATTTTTAATATGGACGAGACAGGCTTGCAGCTAAATAATAAGCCAGGAAAAGTAGTTGCCCTGAAGGGATCGAAAAATGTTCCTAGCATAACTGCTGGAGAAAAAGGTGAAACCATTTCTGTCATCGCTTGCTGCAGTGGAGAAGGTGTTTTTCTTCCACCCTATTGCATATTCAAGGGCAAAAATAAAAAACCTGAGTTTGAGGATGGCATGCCACCTGGCTCTGTGGTAACAATGTCACAAAAATCAGCATATGTGAATTCAGAAATATTTTTTGATTGGCTGAAGCATCATTTTTTGCCAAGGAAACCACAAGGTAAGTGCGTGTTGATTCTTGATGGACATTCTTCACACTGCAGCAATGTGGAAATGTTGGAGTTTGCTGAAGAAAATTAAATCATTTTGATTTGCTTACCCAGTCACACAACCGAACGTTTTTCAAGTCCCTGAAGTGCTTTTATTATGACAAATGCAATAAATTCATTACTGCTAATCCATCAAGAAAACTATCACGCTTACAGTTTGGAAAAATTCTGGCTTCAGCTTGGAATAAATCAGCTTCAGTAAGCAATGCAACATCAGGTTTCTCAGCAACTGGGATCATACCGTTTAATGCAAACGCTATACCAGACTATGCTTTCTTAACTCCAAGTAATCAAAACCATGACAATAACCTACAAACTGCTGCTATAATTCAACATAATCAACCTATTACAGAATCCGCCCTTTCACAGCCAGCAACCGTTCAAAAACCATCAACTAGTGAAGCTGTTTCTCCAAAGGCAACACCTGGAAAGATTTTGGATGTGGTTTCTCCAATACCTATCATGGAAAGAACTGCAAACGTTCGTCACAGGTCAAGACAAATAGCAGAAATTTTGAACTCTACTGAGAATATTCAGAATTTAAAAGAAAATCAATCAAGGAAAATGAAAAAAGAAAATTCTATTGAAACTAAACAGATTTTAAAAGTAACACGGAAAAAGAAGGGAACTAAAAGACAAATTTCTGCAAAGAAAGAAAATAAAAGACCGAAAAAACAAAAAATTGAAGACAGTTCTGATGAAGATAGTGAACACGAGATTATAACTCTGCGTGATAGTCCTGAAATAACTGAGTGGGATGACAACGAATGTGCAGGCTGTGGTGAAAACTATGAGGAAACCCTGAGTCAAGATGAATGGCTGCAGTGCATTATATGTGAACGCTGGTCCCATGAAGGCTGCACCAATTATTCCGATATGTGCGACCGATGCGGAAATTAAAGATTTTACTTTCATTTAATTGCTTATGTTATTTGTTGATTTCGTTTTGAATGTTTATTTTTTTGTTTGAAAGTGTTAATGATTTTATTGTTTGGACCATCTCTCCTTACCGGGTGGTCCGACTCACCCGTATAGTATGGGAGAGATGGACCGAGGGTACTTTTTTAATATTTCGATTATTTCCTTAAAGATGCTATGATCGTGCCATATTAAAATAAAATAATGTTGACTATTAATAGTTAGTTACATTATCACTAAATTGTTTAAAATTTATTAAGCAATAAAAAAGATATTTCAGTTGAACAAAATGTGGTCCATCTCTCCTGGTTTTACCCTATAGTAAGCGAAACAAAGCAGACGTAAAAAAAAAAGTCAACGCATACTTCAAGGAACTAAATTACCAGCCGTCTTTCATCCCCAAAAGAATCATTAACATTTTTTTGTTTTATTATGGTTAGATATCGAAACCCATCACGTCTGTCCAGTTTTTCTAGCTAATTTAATTTGACCCTGAATATGAACTCAAATCAATAAAGTTTATTCCTTTCCTTTTAGCAAGTAGCCGATCCATTAAATATTACGTATATTAGTTTCCCGAAACTATGTCAATACTCTCCTAACTAATGTCATAAATGCGAAAGTGAGTTTGTTTGCTTGTTTGTTTGTTACGCTTTCACGCTAAAACGGCTAAACAGATTTAGATGAAATTTGGCACCTGGGTAGATCATGACCTGAAAAAGGACATATGATACTTTTCCGCAGACGAAGTCGCAGGCAACAGTTATTACTATAAATTCTAAAGTCTGTCTTACTGTAAGTTACCTTTTCACGTCTAAACCACTGGATAATCGATCGGATGGCAAGGAGATAGACGGCATCCTAAGGAAGGAGAAAGGCTACTTTTTGTATCAAAATAATCCTAAAGGGGTGATAAAGTGGATGAAAGTGTACGTGGGCAACCCAGCATTTCTTAAGTTGGAAATATTAAAATTAAAATTTATACTTTTTCAGTTTTTTTTTGTAAAACCATCCCCCAGGGGGTAATGTAGGGAATGATTTTAAAATTTCACATCTTATACTGAGTTTTTTGTGTACTTCTTTTCAAGAGATTTAATGGATTGAAAATATAGTCATAGTCCGTAACTTGAAGTAACCTTTAGTTAACATTTCTTTTTTTTTCATTTAAAATCGGCCTACTCGGTCAAAAGTAATTACATAAAAGCCTTTCTAACATGTTGTATTACGTGTTCAATGGCGGCACTAGATTAAATATTACAAATTAATGATGATAATTATTAAAATGAATAATTATTATTTTAAGTAAGACATTTAGAATCATAAAAACCTGTTTTATTTCTTTAAAAAAACAACCGGCAAATGTGAGTAGAACTTGCGCCCTGAGGGTTTTGTCTTAAAGCTGTGCTCGCTTGGCTGCCCGAATATCCAATTCCAGATTAAAGGACAAACTTAACTTTACAATTGATAACTATAAATTACCAACTTTCGGATTTTTCTCTGCATTTGAACTGTAAGACCTTACTTTACACTAAACTTCATGCTGCTAGGTCAACGGGAAGTACTTTATAGCTTTATTCATGTACTTCAGAATCGCGGGTCTACTTTTCAGATCTGCCTACAGTTATTGCAGTTATTTGGTACCTTATGTGTACCTTTAATAGGTAATTAAAATCTGTGTACACCCGTACAATGATATTTTAAAAATTAGGTACACCCGCCATCCTGATGTCAGAACCGCGGGTATACTGGTAACCAATGTGTGTAGCTACGTGCACTCTATAAGTAAATTTGGTACCTCAGAAACAAGTATTAAATAAACAAATTACTGTAAGGTTGCTGCGAAAAGTTTAAAAAAACTATTTTATTTCTATGACGTTGTTATTATTTTATAAAATAACAATCTTCAGTGTTAATAAATTAAGTTAAATGTTTAAAAATCTATTAGAAACTGTTGTTGAACAAACAACAGTTTGCCTATTTTAGAATTGTGAACGATTTATAGACATAAGACGTTTGTTGTCAGTGTTTTCAGAACCAAAATGACACAAGAGACAGTTTTAAAGGATTTTTTAATTAATTTTAATGGTAACGAAATAAGTAATAATTAATATGAATAACGTATTGATTCCATGTGCATTTAACTCGGCCAAATAATTTGTTACATGACTTATATAAATTAATCTTCGGTCCCGTTTTACACAGTTGTACACAGTATTTTAACGTAAATAAGCGAATTAATGAAAGATCTAAGTGTTTATTACAGACATGATGTTAATCCATACATGACACATTCTGCAATAATACATTTAGAGGTTTTTGTTACATGATTACGAAGGTCGTCATAGCACTCCCATCGCTTGCCTCTGAAACAATGTAATCTGTAATGGCCAATACACTTAATATTATCTGTTTTAGGACCCGAAGGTAAAAATTCAATAATACCAAGCAAGGTATATGTCTTATCGTGTAATGTTACACTACGAGGCACATCATCTAAACATATACTTTCAGACTGACTTAACTCAAATGACACAGTGTTGTGAAACCTTAGAAAAGAGTGCTTCTCTCATAGGATCTCCTGAAAATCAATGTTTTGTTATCACCTACAAATACCACTGCCAACATGTATTTATATTTATGTACATAAATGAAAGTTCTTATTCCCTTGCAATTATTACGCCGACATTCAACAATATTTACATCGTCGCACAACGAGTCTTGCGCGGGTTTATTTACGAGAGAAATATTTTCACAAACATTTGTGTCTATAGGAATAAATGCAATTTTTCTGCTGACTTTTTTTAAGTGGACAAGATTCGTTTGTACAAGATTTGTTTGTACAAGATTCGATACGCTCTGCACTGTATATATCGCCCAGTAATATCTTATCGAAGATATTTGTCACCGAACACTCACAATTTATATGGGCTATATTATTATTAGAAACTTTGTTGTCACAGAATTTGTCTGAATGTGTCATGTATGGATTAACATCATGTCTATAATAAACATTTAGATATTTCATTAATACATTTATTTACGTTAAAATACTGTGTACTTAGATAAAACAGAACCGAAGATTAATTTATATAAGTCTTGTAACAAATTATTTGGCCCAGTTAAATGCACATGGAATCAATACGTTATTCATATTATTCATTACTTATTTCGTTACCATTGAAATTCATGAAAAAATCCTTTAAAGCTGGCTCTTGTTTCATTTTGATTCTGAAAACACTGACAACAAACATCTTAATTCTACTCGTATAAATCCTTCACAATAGGGTCTTACACCCATTTTTGAAAAGTGTCTTAATTAAATTCTATAGTGCTAATATGACCCAAAAAAATCACAAAATTTTTATTCAATCGATAAGTGCCATAAAAATTTTCAAATTTCGCGCATAGTTTGACGAAAACGCTAGATGCAGTGGATGCCATGTTGCTCTGTGGTCATGACGTCACTTGGCTATATAAACAAATGCGCTGATCTAATTATCAGTTGACAGTTGACACGTTTTAGTTGACACAGCCGTATGACGTAATAACATGGCGGCTACTATTTCATGGTGTGTTAACAGATTGGAAAAACTGAAAATGTTGAATTGAAATTAAAAATTTATTTTGTTATTTTATGAACTACTAGCGGCTCGTCCCGGCTTCGCACGGGTGGTCATAAGATTTTTTTTTAATATTTTTACCTATTATTTATATTTTTTTGTTGTTTTATTTTTATATTTTTTTAAACGCAGTATCACATTATTTATGTATACTTACAATTCGAATTTGTTCATCTTTTTTCAACTGAGACATATATTTTTTAATGACATTTGTACAACATTTTACTTTTTATCTGTTTAAGTTTTTTATTTAATAACATTTTTATTTATATATTTTTTGTTGTTTTTTTTTATATATTTACTTCTGTTTGTGGTGTGTGTATTTATTTTACTTCTGTTTTTGGTGTGTGTATTTATTTTTAAGAGTTTTTAAGTCATTGTAATTTTTACATTTATGTATTTTATTTTTATTTTAAAGCTCTATTTAATTCCATTGGTTGTTACTTTTATTTTACCTTAAAGCTTCACTGTACACTATGTTGGCAGTGGTATTTGTAGGTGATAACAAAACGTTGATTTTCAGGAGATCCTACTCGAGAAAGGGCAACATATAATTGCCCATGAGAGAAGCACTCTTTTCTTAGGTCGATGCCAACAATCGAAAAAGTTTGTCCCTGTGATTTATTTATCGTAAGGGCAAACGATATCTTCACAGGAAACTGTAACCTTTTAAAGGATATAGGCAAATCCGTCGGAATCATCGGGCTTCGCGGAATGTGAGCGAGCTGTCCGGCCGCGGACCCAGTGATGATTGTTGCTACAATCACATTGTCTTGTAATTCCTTTATCAAAAGTCTTGTGCCATTACACATACTGGGAGGGTTTAAATTTCTCCAAAGCATAATGGTAGTACCTCCTTTTAAATTTAGTTCGTGGAGTGGCAAGCCGGCAGGATTGAGGGAATTTAAAAATTCTTGTGGGTAGTACACCGTTGTTAACGACTGTTGTCTTTCTCTTTGTGCAATAAGTCGCTGCGAGCGTTCGGCGCTAGGTTCCCGGGCACGCGTTCGCGAATTCCTAACTCTATTATCAGCAAGGCGCTGCGAGCGTTCGGCACTCGATTGTCGTTCGTATAATTGGAATGATCTGGCATTTTGTTCTGCAAGGTGAAGTGACCGTTCTGAGCTAGATTCGTTTGCCCGTGCTTGCGAGTTTCTAGCTCTATTTTCTGCAAGTCGTTGCGAGCGTTCAGCACTCGATTGTCGTTCGTGTAGTTGTGATAATCGGGCATTTTGTACTAAAAGACGAAGCGAACGTTCGTCGCTAGATTCCTTCGCGCGTGCTTGTGGCATTCTGTCACTATTTTGTGCAAGGCGTTGCAAACGTTCAGCGCTAGATTCCCTTTTACGTGTTTGTGACATTCTGTTTCTATTTTGAGCAAGGCGTTGCGAACGTTCGGCGCTGGATTCCCTTGTACGTATTCGTGAGATTCGTTCACTATTTTCAGCAAGGCGTTGCGAACGTTCGGCGCTAGATTCTGTGGCCCGCGATTGCGACGCATACGCTCTCTGATTTGCGAGACGATCTGAATTTTCAGAAGATGATTCTCCAAGACGTCGTAGTTTTGCTAATCTCTCTTTCAGATAGTTGAGACCTTTTTTCCTAGGCATATTGTTGACTTTTTTTTTAAATCTGATTAAATAAGAATAAAACTTTTGATAAATACTTACTATTGAAAAAGTGCGAGAATACTATAAAAAAAGTAAACAGTAAAGCGTGAATAAACAATTTATAATTAGTTCTGAGAAGAACTTTTTAACCTGGACAAAAAAAATCTACTTCATAGATGTGCCCGTCCCTCTCCCGCACCGCTGCAACGCCTGGCTAGCCACGACATGGCGCGGCGGCGGCGCCTTTTCTATATCTATGACTTTTTAAATTCGTAATATCTATTGAATGGAATAGTCGATTTGAACAATTCAAAAAGTAATCTACATGAATTGAAACAGTCTTAAAATCAATATGATTTATTCGGATAAGGATAAGGATTTAAACAGAAGTATGAATAACATGGTCTAATTTTGTTCGGTATTTCTATCAACTTTTAAAATGTAAAAAGTGGTTATTGTGACATAACGATAAGAGTTGGACATATACTATCTTGATTCTTTTGTAGTTATTGATATTTTCTGTAATATTGTAGAACATACTTTTGTTCTATCATCAATCGTTTCCGCAGCGCATGCAACGAAAGATGTTTTATGGCATTTTTTTTACACCTTGGGTTACATTACTAAAGTTTTAGTAAGGATCCCTAATCTTTTCTAGCAATAAATATAGCCTATGTTACTCAAGGTGAATGTAGCTTTCTAGGGGTGAAATCGGCGCAGTAGTTTTTGAGTTTATTCATTACAAACATACACACACACAAATATACAAGTCTTTCCTCTTTATAATATTAGTGTAGATACTATGTACTAAATTTTTCCGACTCCTTTTTGCCTAAACTATCTCAATAATAATTGGTTGGGGAAAAAGTTTATTCGCATTTTTTAAGATAATTCAAAACATATTTTAATATAGTTTATTTACATTTAACTAAAGTATGTAGGTACCATTTTGTTCGATAACTTTTTGCCATCTTGTAGGTAGGGACATGATCCCATTGCTATAGAAATTTTGGGACTTCTGATCAAAATACCGCGACAAGTGGTTTTGGCAGTCTTCTCGTGATGTTAACCTGACACTGCCCAAAGAATTCTGAAGAGACCGAAACAAGTGGAAATCTGAAGGTGCAAGATCAGGACTATACGGCGGATGCATTAACACCTCCCAGCCAAACTCTCTTAATTTTTGCTGAGTGGCTAAAGATGTGTGAGGTCTAGCGTTATCATGATGAAAAACCACACCCCTTCTGTTGATTAATTCCGGCCGCCTTTCTCTCAACTTCTTGCGTTAATCTCATCAGTTATTCGCAGTAGAGATGAGTCCGATATCATGTCACATGTTAAAATCATCGATATTTTAAAATCATTTTATCATGCAATGACATCGACAAAATCATCAATGCTTTCAAATCATTACTTGAATGAACGCGGACTTCGGTGATTCGGATCGGATGGGCTCGGGCCGTCTCGGGCGCTGTGGTGTGATTTGCGACGTTGCGAAGCTGCGCGATCGGCGATAAAATGTCCGGGGCTGGGCGCGGGCGCACGGAATGGCAACAATGCTTTCACTTGCGTTGTTTACAATATGCGCGGCAAATCACGAATGCTATTTATCTAGCATTTAGTATTTCGCGAATCATTGTTTTGGTTAGACGAAGACGACCAACCTTTACCTAATTTAATTTTACGCATACGAAATACGTAGTGTAGTGTGTTGACTCACTATAATTGGATTTTTGATACGTTTTAGTGAATTTAGTTTGGTGAAGTATACCATAGATTTTAAAATCAAGTTAAGACATTTGTTTAGGTACTTACTACTTCGTGCAGTTTGTTAATATAAAAAAAAAAATACGTTTTGATACGTAGACAACGTGACGTTCTACAGTGGGTGTACTTACTTACTATATTTTTCTATCTTATAGGCAAGAAACGTTTAGTGGTAGGTTCTCAGTTTGTACCTAAATATTCAAAAATGGCTTCAACTGTAAGAAAAACATCCAACGTATGCAAGAACGCTAGATTGCCATGATATACTAAATAGTCATATCTTGCAGCAAATATCACTAATGGAATCATATTGATGATTTCCATGATTATTAATCAATGCCTTAATAATACCCTGCCATGAATGTCACAAACTAAGAAAATTTGAATTACGCGGGCTAACTGACAAACTCGATCCATGCCTACATACATAACTAATGATAATTTCACTAAGCCGTTCCGCGGTCATTTCAGTATCTACTCACAATTGAAGTGACGAGATCTAATACTCAAATAAAAATCATTGATGATTTTGTCATTGTTCCCGTCACCGATATTTTTTTGTCATTGTCATGCAGTCATTGATACAATAAAATCATCACTCAGCCCATCTCTAATTCGCAGTAGAGTTCAGAATCGATGGTCCTGCCTGGTGGTAACAGCTCATAATGAATAATGCCCTTCCAATCCCACCACACACACAGCATCACCTTGTTGCGAGTTAACCCGGGTTTCGGTCTGTGAAGCCTGACCGGCCTTTGCCCACGACCTTTTTCGCACGTTCTTATCGTACGTGATCCACTTTTCATCACCAGTTATCAGCTTCTTCAAAAATGGTTTGGTTTCATTACGTCGTAATAAAGAATCACAAATGAGTACACGGTTCATTAGGTTTCTTTCAGTGAGCTCGTGAGGTACCCAAATATCGAGCTTTTTTGTGTACCCAGTTTTTTTAAATGCGCCAAAACTATTTTGTGGTCAATTCCCAGTTCTTCAGCTACGTCGTAACTACTGATATGCTACCCTTTTTAAAAATGGCATCCATTTTATCCGTAATAGGGCGCCCAGAGCGACGTGCATCTTTGACATCAAAATTTCCGGATTGAAAACGCTTAAACCAAATTTGTGCTACTCTCATAGACACTGCACTAGGTCCATAAACATCGAAAACTTTTTTCGCGGCTTGCATTTTCACCTTTTTTGTAGTAAAATTTTAAAATGTATCGAATTTATTCATTAGATTCACTCATCTTGACGGTACGAAAAACAAATGAAAATCACACATTTTCCTAATTTGAATTTTGAATTATGTTTTTTAAAATTTATACTTTCAATGATAGCAAAACCAGCCAGTTACAAATAATTTTATAACAAGTTCATACATACTATAATGCGAAAAGACTTTTTCCCCAAACTAATATATTTATAGATTTTTTCTCGTGTATAGTAAAATACCTATTCGAAAATAGGCAAATTGTTCTTTGTTCAACAACAGTTTCTTATACTTTTTTTAAATATTTAACTTAAGTTATTAATACTGAAGATTGTTATTTTATAAAATAATAACAACGTCAGAAATAAAATCGTTTTTTTTTACTTTTCGCAGCAACCTTACAGTAATTTGTTTATTTAATACTTGTTTCTGCAGGTACACAAGAGGTACCAAATCTACTTATAAGAGTGCACGTAGCTACGCACATTGGTTAGCAGTACACCCGCGGTTCTGACATCAGGTTGGCGGGTTTACCTAATTTTTAAAGTATCATTGTACGGGAGTAGGTACACAGATTTTCAGAAGAGGTACGTAAAGGTACACAGAAGGTACCAAATAACTGCAATAAATTTAGGCAGATCTGAAAAGGACACCCGCGATTCTGAGGTACATCTTTATTCGCTCAAAGTGTCAAATGTGCGGCATAAATGGCCGTAAATTTTTATTGGGTTGACTTTGAAATTTGATTTTGTTTACAGCTCCAAGGGGCCGTAGATCTAAGTTTTTCATATATATTTCAACTTGACACCTCCACGAGGTTCTGAGAAAAAGGGTCTTAACAGACAACAAAGTCATCCTATAACAACACCAATTTTTCATTTTGAGGTAGATAGATAGATAGAATACCCTTTATTATGTACACCATAAAAATTACAGCTATAAATGTAGAAATTTTACATAGGGTGACACAATGGGCGGTCTTATCGCTAAAAGCGATCTTTTAAAGACAACCTTTGGATGGATTAGAGACAATACTGCAGGTAGTCTGTGGTGTACCATTCACATATATAAAATAAATACATACAAACATAAAACATATTAAAATTATCTATACGAAAATGGAACCCTTTAAAAGATTATTTGAGTTTATTATCTCTCTGTCTATCTGTATGTATGTCACCTTGTCATGCCGTAACGGCTGTACAAATTTAGAAGAAAGGCAGGATGGGCCTCCTGGGTTAGGAAATAGGATAATTTGAATCCCGGTAGTACGGTCCTGTGAGATAACATCCGACTTTTATGCGCGGGAAACCGCGGGCTAAAGTTAGTTCAATCATTCAAACAGCTTATTGGCTGCTGTTATACTGTAAGGGTACTTTTCCCCATAACAAAGAGTCTGAGAAAACCAACTTTTCTTACATTCAATAACGCCTACACATGTCTATTTATGTCTTGGGAAATTGTATAGTTTTGAATTATGAGTATGATACCATATCATATAGATACTTATTCGAATTGGTTGAGAGCAGAAAAAACATATTTTTCATGGTAATTTTTGTCGATTTGGGCTCGAATCTCTCCTATAGCCTTTCACATTTCTCTCTGTTGTGGCTTATAAATAATGACATTTAATATCAACAACAACTGAATTTCCAGGCTTTCGTTTCGTAGGCCTGCCGCTTTTCATTGGCGTATTAATCTTGATGCATCCTACAATCCTACACCATTACCTGTTTTTAAGCCCACTTCAGCTTACAATTCCTAATACTCATTAGCATTGGCAAAGCAGAAAAAAGAAGACAGCAGCGGTGGCCCAGTGGTAACAGCCCCGACTTATGAGTTGTAGGTCCTGGGATCGAAGACTTTGAGCCCAGGCAGGCGCTTTACTTTGTGTAATTTATTTCATCAGCACTGCTCTCAAAACGGTGAAGGAAAACATCGTGAGGAAACCGGGATATTCTAAAACCAAAAATTCGAAGACATGAGACATTTACCAACACGGACAGGGCCGGCGTGATAGATTACGGCCCACTCCCTCTCACCGAGTTCCCACTGTTTCCCAACAGTGGGAACATTATAGGCTGATGATGCTTATCAACAACTGAATTTCCAGCCTTACGTCTCGTAGGCCTGCCACTTGACGTTGGTCTATTTGTCTTGATGCATCCTACAATCCTAAAACATTGCCTGTTTTTAACCCACATTGTCTGTCTTATAACAAGCGTATACCAAGATTGGTAGCTGAACGGTATTTGGTAGAAAAACACGGCGTTCGCACAACTCCCACAGTATTTGGGGGACAGTAATCATATTGTAACGTGTAGAAGACGTAGAGTTTGCGTCACTTTATCGCAAGCGTGTATGGTGCGAACACATTTGACGCTGTCGCATCCAACGTGCACGTTTGTTATACGTATTTGCAGCAATGCTTTAGGTCACTGAGCGTAGCCCATTAGTAACTTGGCTTGAATTCAGACTTCCGAAACAAGGGACACTACACATGTTTGAACACTTCAGGTAAGGTAAGACAGAATACTACACAGCCAATGGAGTTGCACTTGGAGTAGCAGCTAAGCCGACAGCTTAAGACCGGCTTGCATTAGTGTGATTATTCTGAAGGATTTGCTGCCACGGAAGCTATGTTGTGAAATGTTTTAAGCGAAGCATCTCAGTTTATCTTTAACTGCCTCTCTGTGATTCATACCCGGTTTCTGAATTGAGAATTTGAAGCAGCGTTGCCATCCATACAAGGTTTCTCGTACATGTACGAGATTTAGTGGTCTTGGTACGAGGTACGAGCTTAATCCCTCCTCGTACGATTTTGTACGAGATTGGTTGATACAAGTCATATTTTGGAACGCGCCTCTGACTATACGAAATGAATGAATGGTGTGTACGAAACGTACGTACGAAAGGTTTCATTTCAGTCATTTTACTTGTATTGTTTATTTAAGATGTTAAGTTAAAGTAGAAAATATGTCTATGTTAATTCCACTCTACTCTACATCCACTATAGTAGGTACAGTTCGGATACTACATACAGTATCCAAAGCAAAATTCCGGTTGTACGACCTGCCACCTGCGACCATGGACACTAGATTGTCCAGAGCGGGGTTAAAATGTGTTTTGAATAACTTGTACAAACTGCTCTGTAGTACTTTTTGACGAAACTGCTTTGTAGAGTGCTTGGTTATGAGATAGTTGACAAGAAAATCAATAGATTTACAGTAATTTATTAAATGAATGGTATGTTTGGTGGTTGTGTTGACAAAATACGAGATTTCAGACCATATCTGTACGAGGACACGCCTTCGGCGTCTGGCAACACTGATTTGAAGTTGAGAACTTGTCAAACTCTACTTTAGCATTATTTAAGGTAATAAAATCCTTTATATTAAAACTCAAAACTCAAACTCTAAGCATTTATTTCAATTAAAACATTTAAAGGCACTTTTAAATTGTCAAGGAGTCGGTCAGTTAGAAACATGAAGCTAGTTGCCCATTGCAAAGCGTAGTAGGTACCTATGGAGAAGAACAGGCAAGAAACTCCATGGACACTCTTATAAATTATATTGTTACAAAAAGATTAGTATAAATAATGTTCAACTTAAAACTAAATGTGACGACGATGTAAAAAAAAACGCGTCCCTAGTACAGTAAAACTAAAAAAAATGGCAGCTAAGAGATGACCAGTCCCAACTGACGGCGCCCGATCACGAACATGACGCATGGAGCACCATTCAGCTCAACCATTTTGAAGGGAGCTAAATGATCCAACACACGCGCCACCACCAGCGAGACATTGAATGAGAATGACATATTCTCAGTCACCAGGGCCTCAAGTCTGCTATTACAATAGTGTCAGAATGGTCTATCATTGATTTCATAATGGTTGATTTTGACAAGTTTGGTAATCTACTAATATAATGGCGTCATTAATGAGGATCGGAACAGACCATTATGACACTATTGTAATAGCAGACTTGAGGCCCTCGGCACATTCAAGTCAATGCAAGACATATTAACCGGTAAATAGTAGCTCAATAGAGCTTCTATTTACCGGTTAATATGTCTTGCATTGACGGTTAATATGAATTGCATAGCACAGGGAGCACTATGTATAATAATACATAGTGCTCCCTGTGCTGTGCAATTATATAACACAAAGGAGATTGAGTTTATACAATGCAAACATAGTCTTACAATGTTCAACAGCTCCGACAGTATTTTTAAATGTTAACCAATTGGTCGTGGTTGTGGAGCAGGTCCAACATTGAGCCAAGCATTTTTATCGGCGATGCAATCCCGCAACTTATAATATGCCTGCCTGCATAATGTGCGTTTTATACAGGATTTGAATTTCGTCTCATTCAGTTGGTATTTATTAGCAAAATTTATATTATTAAAATTTCATAATCTTTGTAATCTTAAAAAAACATTTAATTCCTCGGGCTGCATTAAAGGAATTACCTAGAATATTAAACTGGAGTTTGACGAGTTCTTCAACTTCAAATTCTCGAATATTTATATAAAGATAATTTCCTTAAATTGGATTGATATTACGAAGTTTAGCCACGTGCGCTTTAAAGAGTTTTGATGACTAGTTGTAGGCACTTACGGGGCGTGATCGTGTGGTCAAAGAGGTCCCACGGCGAAGTCGTGTGTTCTAACTTTAGTAACTAACTTTCAAACTATGGGTGGAATTTATTTAAAGAATTTCATGTGATGGTAAAAATTTTAATACCGTAAGTTGGCATATGTTCCATAGTTAAATATTTTAAAATCAACTAGGTAGTGAAAATACATTTGGAATTGTATTCAGCCCCGTTGCCAATTTACTTTTTACCGCTGTCATGTTGTCATATTATCGTTGGTTAAAGTAATAAAGTCGATAATTCTAAATCAGGTATAAAAAAAACCGGCCAAGTGCGTGTCGGACGGCGGTCTTGACTCTAACAAAAATTAGCACTTTAAAGCTTAATAGGTATTTCGCAAACGGAGCCCTGAATTGAAAAGTCGTTTCAACACGCAATATTCTTGAACGACCTTTCCAACGACACCCGACACAATGGGACAGACGAGAAAAAAAAGTTCATCCTCACTAAACGTGTAGGAGCGGTACCCTAAAAAAATATTTAACCACTTTGTCGGCGTGATTAATATGGCAAATTACAGCTTTCTAATACTTAGTTTTATTTTGTGATACATTTAACTAAAACTTAAATGGATCACAAAATAAGCAACATGATTTTTCTTCAGGACGTCTTAGTTATGAGCAAAGAGAATTAAAAAGTCATTTGTTATGAGATACGGTGTTATTTTTCGGGGGAGTTCAACCAATAGGAAAATAACCTTCAAAGCACTGAAAAAGTGTATCAGGACAATGTTTGGATTGCAAGTTATAGATACAATGTAAACCATTATTTATAAATTTCAAATATTGATTATTGATATATTTTTGAGGTGGCTGTCGGTTAATATCAATTTTTGTTTAAAAAATGTCAGACATTAACAACCGAAGTCGACGGGATAACAATAGCTTATACATAAGGTCCCACACAACATTAATGTATAAAAGTGTATTTGTACATGGCGCTAGTCATAGTTAACCACATATCACAGTCAATCAAAGAATTGAACGTGAGCTTATTTAAGAAACGGCTAAAATCCTTATTGGTAAATAAACCATATTACAGTATTTCGTATTTTTTATCAGACAAAAATCTAATGACAGAATGTTGACATGCTAATAAAATACAACGTACATATTGTTTTCCTTGCCATACATTTTGTATATTGGTATTCGTATCATTATATTTGTGTATGTCAATATACAATATACAATTATATTGTATATTGACATCAGTGTTGTATATTGGCATTAGTATTGTATATTGACATGGTCTTATTATTTTTTGTTTTCAGTCTTTGTGTTTATTTGTATTTTATATTGAAATTTTATGTTGTTCCTTTTTTTTGTTGACACAGACTTATATTGCTTTTTTTATTAATTAATTTGTGTTATGAAATGTGAGATTCTTTATAACTTTTTTTTGTCCAGGCTTATTTTATTTAATTACTGAGTGTTGGCTCGTTTCATTACTCAATTCCAAACATTTGTACGTCCTCTGGCATAACATGGCGTACTCTCTCTAAATATCTATCTGTTATTGTACCTATGTTAAACAAATGAATAAATTACTTATGACGCTTCTGTAACCTTTATTTATTGTCTTGTTGTCATGTTCTGCTCGCGAACTAAAACTTGCCCTGAATTAAATTATGTTTTAAATGTCAGTTACGAATTATTACTTTGAATCCTGAAACTTTAGGAACGAGTCTCACTTCCGTCACCACGCATTATTTGCGGCAAAAAAAGGGTATTTATTTTTTCGAGGAGCTTGTCAAAAACCGAAATATGCTTTGTCTATTTGAAAGTAACTTAATATCGGGTAATCATTTTAAGCAATACTCTCAGATAACAATAATAACAGCCGCATGGGTCGATCGATCAGGTTAAGCTACGCTTACCGCGGTTGATCCGTGGATGGAAAAGCACGTGCCTCGGAAAGCACGTTAAGCCGTTGGTCCCGGCTGTCATTTGTAGATCTTTGACAATTTATCAACACTTAGAATTTAATAATTATTCCAGTAAAGTTGCCTTTTTCGCATATACGAGGTTTTCACTCTAAGGCGACGATTTGTAGATCTTTGACAGTCGTCAGAAGCTCGAAAGTCTGTCAACCAGTCTTACCAAGAGGTATCGTGTTACCCAGTAACTGGGTTGAGGAGGTCAGATAGGCAGTCGCTCCATGTAAAATACTGGTATTCAGCTGTATCCGGTAAGACTGGAAGCCGACCCCAACATAGTTGGGAAAAGGCTAGGTAAATGAGATGATTTTAAGCAATACTGTGGTTTTCCGAAAAATTCCTTATTCTGTGTTATTTCACGGATAATTACTTCATACGAGTACTAAAACTTTGAAATAATTAAATTATTTATATTAATAATACTCTCAACACTGCAAACAAATTAAAATATCAAGTAACTGAATTGTAAACGCCAGTCACGTTACTCAAAGAATAATCGCCGCAGAAGAATAGTTCATTAAAAACTTGTGAGGCACTTTGTTTAAAAGGCTTTTCTCTGAAGTTTTGTAACTGATCTTTGAAAGTTAACGGGATTAATTAAATTACCTTATTAATCCCTTTTGAGTTGATTATGGTAATGTCATGTAGATTAAATAAGAATTGCCTTCATTCATTGTTAGTTCATAACTTCGACACAAAAAACAAAATTTTTATTCATAGGCCGCTGTCCTAATATAAGCGATTGTTGCGTTCAATTTTTTCGGCGAACGCAAACACGTCGTCGCTCCGATAGACGAGAGCGATAGTGTTTCGAACAAATGAGTTTTAAATAATCGCGCTTCGCATTAGGGCGTCGCTACGGGAGGTCAGCACGGGACAGGCTGGATCGGATCAATCGCGTATTCGCGCAACGATCGCTTAGTTAAAACAGATTCCGAAACCTCTAATTGATTTTGATGTTCATCAAAAGGGTCATTTTCAAAACGTTGGTGTTAATTTGATTAAATAACTTTTGCTTTGATTTTTGTGTTTGTCATTTACCACCAGGCCACGGAATGATATTTAGAAAGTCTTTATTTTGTCATGTAGGTATTTTGCTTTTACACGAGTCCATATTTATTTTTGTAATCCTCTAATAGAGGCAAGTAACTCTCCTCGTGTAAACGAGCCGTCTTTGCTATTATCTCACAGGGATTCAACTTGCTTCGAGTGACTTAACTGAACTAGAGGTGAAACTTGAGATGGCTGAGTATTCCGTCGGCAATCCTTTAGTGTTTGTAGGATTTACTTAAGCTCTTTGTGGTAGTAGATTGAGTAAATTGCTATTCCTGAGGAACGGAAACTGAATTTCATTAAATTACCTTCTGATAAATACGACTGTTTCATGTAGCAATTTCAACCGGCAAAACATAATAACAATAAGAATAATTTATTGACACCAAAAATATTAACCTTATAACAAACCATATTGCGTAAAAATAAATGTGTGATCTAATGAAAATATTACAACATGGGAGCAATGCAGCCGATCTATCTGAAAAACCTGTATCTTGGCATACAGTGTCATACCTCTCTGATAATAGACTGGATTTTTGTTTTACCAGTTTTATAATTTTGATAAATATAACAGAAAATTTATTAGTATACAGAAGCTTTGTCATTCAAATAGAGAAATTCATAAAGGCGCGACAATTCGCGCCAGTATGTAGGAACATACTGGCGCGAATTGTCGCGCGACGCGACGCGACACAAAGACACCGCGTCTAGCGCTACAAGCGGTGCCTTTGTGTCGCGACGCGTCGCGCGACAAGTCGCGCCAGTATGTAGGAGCCTTAACACTTAAGTGAGTTGTAGTCGTCGGGAGTACGTAAGTCGGTGTGTTTGGGTGTGTATGTGGGTGTATGAGCGTGAGTGTGTATGTGTTTGTGTGATCAACATAACTTAAAAATATCTTTCCTGAGTGGTAGATTACAGCCTACGGCCCACTCCCTCTCAACGAAAGGAGGCCAGAGCGCCAAAAGTGAAACAAGGCCATTATACAAGGTGTTGTTTTGGACCTGCAAAACATTTTAGGAGGTAATTATGTTAGTGATTCTCGACCCGAATCAACAAAAAAAAAAAAAAAAATAAAAAGAAATAAAAAAAAAATGAAAAGAAAAGATAAAATTTAAAAATCTAAAATAAAAAGTATTATTGATTATTGACTTGGTATCGTATTGTTATACGATTATTTACGAGTTTCATAACAACCTCCTGAAATGTTTTGCAGGTTCAAAACAACAGCTTGTATATAAGTACCTACCTTCTACAACCATTGTGTTTCAAGTACCTAAACTATTTATTTCGCTATTCCTACAGGTATCACCGGGCCTGACTTACGAACAAAAGTGAGCATACGACAGCCCAGCAGAGAAATTACTCAACTGGAGAACGTAAGTCCTTGCTCAAACTTAATAATTATATTTTACTATACGACCCAATTACTCATGCCGTGTCCTAATTAGTAAGAGTAATGTACAGACAACAAAAGAGATATCAATTTAAAGTATTCAGGCAGAACGCAAGTCTGAGTGTTTCTTTTGTTTATAAGGTACAATGCAAGCAATAATGTCGAATTTTGCCCGCGTGGTGCATAGACGTTCATATACCAGACTGTACTCTTAAGGCCCGATCACACGTAAAATAATACGTACGTACGTAGATAATTATGAAAAACTTTTTGTTGTATGTAAGGTGCTTCCCATGCATGAAAAGGTCAAGTACTTGGTGATTCTAGAGCAGTTCTATAACGACCAATTCAAAGTACATGCGCAAAACACTTACAATATTAGAAGTGTTGGAGAACGCAAATTCTTGCAAGCACCAATAAACAATTATTATGGCAAAAGAACCAATAAGTATTTGACCCCTACACTATACAATAGTATCGACTGGTTAAGAAGAGATAATGGTATAATTAGCAGGCGAACACTGGGGAGTAAGTTAAAGGCTGAACTGCTAAATCAAATGATCACAATATGTGACAATAATTAATCGATTGAGGGACATTGAACTAAAATATTCTCACCATCCATTAAAAGCTAAAAACTAACTGTATCTACCTTCTTAGATGTTTAATTAAATTGTTTAAACCAAATGTTTTAAGACGAGCGCTCATCCTGCCGACAAACTGTCACGCAGTTTGGCATTTGTACATAAAATATGTACAAATGTTTGGTCTAAAATAAATTATTATTATTATTACGTACCACAAACCCCATCATAACCACAACCACAGAACAACGACACAACGGCGCCACTTTGTATAAAAATGAATAGAATATTCACATTTGGCCGTCAAAATTAACCATATACCGACCACATCAAAGCAATGTCGCAGCCATAACGGAACCACAACGCGACAACACTGTCACAGCCGGAGTCGATCAGTCTCCAAACACTAGCAACAACGTAACCACATCGCAACTACTAGTGACAACGCAACCACAATGCAACTGCAAAAAGTTGCAGCGACACTATACACACGTGACCACTGCTTGCCCACATTTTGTCGCTGAGATTTGGTGTGGTTGTGGTACGTGTGACCTTTTCACTTGGCCTTTACACCTGGCGAAATACATTGCAGTTAATGAATGAACTATCGCTCACCGCCGAGAAATATGATATTATTTATACATTTTGTTGTTCTACCGCTATTACCACGAACTGTGGTACGGAAAATGTATTTTTGCTAGTCTAGACTTTCGTGCCTGTGTGTTACGCCTGATAAAGATACACAAAAAAAAATCAGTAAAACAGCCTATTGTTGCTAAAAATAATAAAAACGAATAAAATTCAATTAAATTCAAATTTATTCAGTAACAATTTACATTGCGTTCGAATATAAACTCGATGAAAAACATGGCTGGTGTGCCAAAACACGCACTAAAAAGTAAAAAAAAAAACTAGTTATATTAGTTAATCTGTATATACAACGCGAAAGGTCACTCATTTACTCGCTGACTAAATAGATAAATTAATTAATAATCATTGCTGTCGGGGACCTGTTAGATTAAAAAGTATTCCACAGAACGGTCCCCCAATAGCAATGACTATTTAATTTTTTGTGGTTTTTGTATTCTCACGGCGAGGCGAGACGTGGATGGCGAAAGGGGATGAAATGTTTGTTTTGCATGTAGTGTACCCCCTACCTATGTAAAATGTATGCCAATAAATTGTATAGTTTTGGCATTTAGTGACCAAGACCTTCAATTTGATACCCATATTGTAATAATTGAAGATTTTTTTTTCACATTTGAAAATGGATGCATACTGCGGCTATATTGATTTATTTTTTCAAAACATTTGTAATTTATGTCACTCGGGATGATGTCAGGATTCTAACGATACCCCATACATCTAAATCTCCTGCCGGGGTCGCGGGAAGGTACTTATTGGGTCACCGAGGCCCCCGCAACACAGGCAACAGGAAGGAATACGGGTGGGTTTTAGTCAGTAAGAGTCTGACACACCCTCCCGCTCCGCCCAGAGCGGGAGAAGTTATTTGATGATTTCTTTTTAAAAGTTATGGTAGCACAAAGAAACTCACATAGATACCTATATACAAACATGAACCCTAAACACATTACACTCCTTTTTAGGCAGTCGTGTAATAAAAACAATGATACACACCACTCTTACTGACTAAAACCCACCCGGGTTTTAGTCAGTAAGAGTCTGACACACCCTCCTGCTCCGCCCTGAGCGGGAGAAGTTATTTGATGATTTCTTTTTAAAAGTTATGGTAGCACAAAGAAACTCACATAGATACCTATATACAAACATGAACCCTAAACACATTACACTCCTTTTTAGGCAGTCGTGTAATAAAAACAATGATACACACCAGTCTCATCGTCAAAATGTACTGTACGGTCTACGACGCTACTCAAAAGTAACGAGTTTCAAATTCAAGTCACCAATACGCATTGGTAATTCGAGTTTGTAACACGACATTCTGCCCAATCAGCCAGTTCGCAGCACTAGTACTTATTTTAATGACCGTTCGTACACGACGAGACTTACTAACGCCTTATTAACTAGTTTGTGACTGGTTGCGTCGTGTTCGGACCGTCATTGAAATACTAGTGATGTGACATTTTGGATACTCATTGGTGATTAAAGCTATATTGACAGAAGAGAAAACTGTTCTGTTTATAAAGGAAAGAACTGTATTTTTAGGCTTGTCCGTCGTGTCTCCTTTTTAGGGTTCCGTATTTCCGAATGAAAAACCGGAACCCTTATAGGATCACTCGTGTGTCTGTCTGTCAATCCGTATGTCACAGCCAATTTGATCTGAATCTAATGGACCAATTATGTTGAAATTACGAACGTTAACGTTTAAATAAACGTATTTTGAATATGGGCGTCACTTTTGGGAGACAAATAAATAAACGTTTTGCATACCGTACCATGTGACATATTAAATGAAAGGACTATAAGACTATCAAGTATATATATTTTTTTTTATAATTTTAGAATAAATAGTTTATAAGTTATTTAAGAAAATAGATGAAAATTGACCATTCCTCCCTTATCTCAGACACTACTGAGACTGAAAAATACAGATAATAGTTATATACTTAGAAATTATAGTAAAACCTATAAGAAGTCTTAAAATACCATGGAAAATCTCCCCATATTGATCGTACAGACTTACATTTGCAGTTGGAATGTATGGGAGAACATGTTTTTCAAATACAAGGTAAAGTGTGTTCTTGGGACAAATTAATCCTAACTACGGAACGCTTCATTTTGCGTTGTCCGACACGCACTTGGCCGGTTTCAGTCAAGCAATAGTTGTTATAAAAACACCCCATAAGCGTTGTTATCCCTAGTTTTTACATTTAGACTTTTCCGAAAGAAACGTTTAGTTGAAATTATTCTAGCGTAAAATTAACGTCTATTAGCACATCGTGTTTAGTTGTGGATGTTTCTTTAGCCTCTGCATGAGTGACGTGACATTTTCTTAGTGTAAATATAAAATAAGGTTTACTTTAAATTACAGAGGTGTTTATGTCAGGGTATCAGCATATTTTCTTTTAATCCTACATTTACTACATTACTGTCTTTTTTTATTTATTACTGCATCAACATTTTTTTTGTTCTTTCAAAATCAAAAACATGGTTAAAGGTCACTTGGTCACTACTTTCAACCACTCTCTCACCTGGTGAGAGTCGTGAATCCTTCTTTCTCCATCTGTTATGATCGGTGGCCTGGTAGAGTGGCGCTGATAGGTACCTCCAGTTGCTCAAATATTTGATCCAACCCCCGTTTTCGGCTTCGGCCTCTAGGCTGTTGCCCTCTATCTTTCCTGTTACCATTAGGCGTTCCATATTGTTGGTACCTCTGCGGGTAATGTGGCTGTCCATGGTATCCTTAATAGGCGGCGCCAGCACCACATTTTGAAGGCGTTAATTCTTTGCCTGTCGATAGATTTGATAGTCCGTGAGAAAGATGGAAAATACAAGTGAGCGGACCAGATGTTTCTTTGTCCGATTAGTGATATTTCTGTCACTTGGTCACCGATATTCACCATTCGAGATTTATTTTGTAAAAATAAAAGAATTTATAAGCTCTTTTTAAGTAATTAGGTACCTACTAAGTTCGTATATTCAATTTTGTGGCTACTAAAACTGATTTACCTCAGTGCCTACGAGCTAATCTCGCTAAGGGTTTTTGTTGTTGAATGCTAGATTTTACCATTATGTAAACACCTATTTCTACTAGTTCTATGGTTATCACTAATTAAATAAAAACTGTCTCGTTGGTCTAGTGGTCGCAAGCGCTACTGCTGAGTATGAGGTCGTGAGTTCGATTACCAGGTCGGGGAAAGTGTTATTGGGTTTTGTGGCAGCCCGGAGTCTGAATTTGTGCTCAGTTCATGGCAATATGACATACGGTGCCGAAACGTGAACACTGACAGTCGGGCTGGTCCACAAATTCAAGGTCGCTCAGCGCGCCATGGAGCTATGCCTCTATGTTTGTGTGTATGTCTCTACGCGTGGGCTATGCTCGGAGTTTCTTTGAAGGATAAGATCAGAAATTAAGTTATCCGGAAGAGAACCGGAGTTACCGACATAGCCTACAGCGTAACCAAGCTGAAGTGGCAGTGGGCTGGCCATATTTGACAGATGGCCGGTGGAGCAGACGAGTCCTGGAGTGGAGACCGCGTATCGGCAAGCGTAGTGTGGGACGCCCCACAGCTAGATGGACCGACGACCTTAAAAGGTGGTTGGGACAGACTGGATGCGGAAGGCTGAGGACAGGGTGTTGTGGCGCAGCCTGGGAGAGGCCTATGTTCAGCAGTGGACTGTTATAGGCTGAGTTAATTGATTGATCATGGCAATAGGCTCGCCCCCTATTTCATAGGACTTAGACATAGCTGGCGAAATGAGGGTGTACTATAGGTATCCTATGTCTAACCTTATGGGAATTGCAGACGTGATGACGTTATGTAAATAAAAATTAATACCAGAAATTTGAACTGAAACTGTACCAAATTTAGATGGAACCGCACAGTTGCATCTACACTTGGAAAACTACAGTTGGAAAACTACATACTTATCAATAGTTACATTTAAATTTGTGATATGCTCAGTGTGCCCACGTGCGTAAAAACTTATAGGTATCATCGTCATGGAAAATATATGTGCATAAAAAACTTGAACTGAAACTGTACCAAATGTAGATGGAACCGCACAGTTGCATCTACATTTGGTACAGTTGGAAAACTACATACATAACAATAGTTACATTTAAATTTGTGATGTGCTCAGTGTGCCCACGTGCGTAAAAATTTATAGGTATCGTCGTCATGGAAAATATACGTGCATAAATAAGGAAAATACCAAATCAAGTTCCACTTAATGTGAGTTTTGCTCAACTTTACGTACAATAAAGTTATAACAATCTTCTCAAGTAATTTTCATAACATAACAATATTGAGTACTTCACGCTTATTTTTCCGGTACGGTAGAGGTGTACCTACTTGTGGAGGCGATCGGCGGCTCTCGCGTCCGGCCCTGGTCTAGGCCATGGTACGGAGCGGGAAGGCATGGGCAGCCATCACCTCCTTCGTAATGCTCGCGAAGGAGGAGGCGAGACGGGTGAAGGAGAGGCAAATTTTGCGCCCTCACGCCCCTAGCCACCGCAGGAGACGCCCTGGGTGTCGGGAATCCCAGGCGGATTTCCGGCCACCGTAGGCGCGGGCTTGCGGACGGTAAGCAATGGGTAGCTCGCCACCCGATAAGGACCAGGCCCGGGTCGACGGTGCGTTTAGTTCCACGCGCGCCTGTATTGATTGATTTGTCAGCACAAGTATACGGGTCCACTAGGGCCGATACCTGCCGGGGTCAACGGAAAGTTTGAAAGGGTTAGGTACCGAATCCCCTGGCAACAGAGGCAACGGAAGGAACGCGGGTGTCAGTGAGAGACTGACACACCCTCCCGCTCCACCCAGAACGGAAGTTGCGTGATAATTTCCCATGTTAAAAAAAAGACTTATACTCTTACATCCTCATTTCGTCCGCCTATTCCCCCTCAACCGGCCACAAATCCAGACCGGAAAACTGGAAATGAAAGTATTACATCCGTAACTTACTAAATCATTTTATTAAGACTTCCAGAACTTCGTATATAATTTATGTTAAATTATAACTTGATAGCAATTTTTTTATTCATAGAAAATTTCAGTAGATTATCTCGTGTCACTAAACAATTTTGGGAAATTTGTTACCGTGTTAAAACTACAAACACCAGGTTTAAGCAATGAATAATAGGCATAATTATGAGCATAAAGCCACCCTTATATACATTAAAAATATTTATGAATGAGACTATGTCATAAGTCCACTTACAATTTTTTTTCTAGGTATTTATTGTAGTCAAGCCTGTCTTTAGACAGAATATCGTTCTTTAACCTATTGACCGCCACGTCAAAAAAGCAAAAACGTGCTCTCGGCGCCAAACCACGAATTATTCCTTTAAATGTCATGTAGTCGTGACCATGGCGTGCTGGGCACATTTTGGTCTGTCATCTATAACATGGCGGTCAAAATGTTGAAAACATTAATGACGCGTACAATTGCAACAAAACAGTCTCATAGTCTTAAAGCCATTTTTTTATCGTCAGATAACATTTATCTAAATAATAAATATAGCGGTTTGACATATTTTCTATATAAATGCTGTCAAATCGCAATATTTGTTTTTCAGAAAAACAAAATCTGGTTATTGAAAGAGCGGCCCGAAGTTAATCAATATGTAGGTACTGCAATAACTATTTTGACACAAGGTACTACGCACCAAGTTATGGTTGTCAGTTTTAAAACGAATGAAGGAAGAAAATAAAATATATTCTTTTTCTCATACTTTCATCTGAAACGGGCATAAGTTTGAGATTAAAGTAATTTTGGTTTCGAAACTTTGTTGCGTTTTCCTTTGTCATCATGCATTGCTTAATATGACAGTTGTCTAACAGCTTTTACATTTTCTGTAGATCAGAAACAGATTTGTGCGGAAATCGGAGCTACACATAAAAGAACTCCAAAACATGGTTGTCTCGCTTTTACTTTCTTTTTGGCCGCTCGCTTAACATCTCAATAATATTTGGACTTTAAAAGAACCCATGACAGTCAGCTAAAGAAAGACCATCAGAAGTCAGACCATTTAGATGTAAAATATTGACCAAAAATTTACTTAGCTCATGTCTTATAGAAATAATTATAGAAATAAACATAATTTCATAAACGTCTCATTTTATATGCTTTTGATTTTTATTTATATACGTTAACTAACACAAACTGTACAGTTCTGTATAGCTCCTAAACAATTATTTTAACGCCACAATGAATATAAATCTTTTCCAGGAAATTTTCCCATAAACGTAACATAGTATTGTTTTGATGAAATAAATATTAAAACGACAGCGAAGCACACCGCATCAATCTCCGGACTATATATCCCCCAAACAGTTATTTTAACGTCACAATTAATAGAATCTTTTCCAGGAAATCTTGCCATAAACGTAACAGAATATTGTTTTGATCAAATAAATATTTCCAAATCTGGCCGTGGCATTCGGTTGATTTATTGCCCAACAAACTTCAATTGTGTAATTAATAACAACTACTAACTTCAGGGTTGAGTCAATCACAGATGTCGCCATAAATAAGTTAATTTTAGTTATACCAGGAAAACATAGTTTTGATACTTTTATACGTATTCCTCTAACGAATTGTCCACATTAATATAAACAAGTGGGAACGTAATAATTTTATATTAATGAAATATTGCGCATAAAAAATCGTTAAATTTACCCTCACCGTACTCAGTCATGCTCAAAAGTGTCTATACTGAGAAGAGAGAGCTCACACATTATTACTACCGTTATCATGACATTCAAGTCAAGTCACTATGTCATTGTGTGTGTTAGAGGTGTCAAAACGAAACAGAAACGCGGCTATCTTAAGACGCAGCAAGGCGAATCTTTTGATTTAAATAATATTGACAACTAATGTTTGATTGAATTGTCAAACGATCTGGATAAAGTTTTATAAACAACTCAGACACCCACGGGGTTTGGGAGATTAATAATGTTTAATGCGATTGTCCTTTAGATTGGTTCTGGTTTAAAACGAACACAAAGGAATCCCTCCTTTGTGTTACCAGAACTGTGTAGGCAGTCAGATAGAGTTCCAATTACATAACATCTGGCCTTGTTTCCCCGAAGGGTTTGGCAGATGTGTACCTGTAGTACATCCATATTTCGCCAGTTATAACTTTAAGTCCTATGTAAAAGGCGAGCCTATTGCCATCAACCGGGCACAAATCCAGACTCCAGGCTACTACTGAGAAATTTCAGATAGAAAAACTCAATAACACTTTGCCCGACCCGGGACTCGAACCCAGGACCTCAGGCAGCAGTAGCACTTAACACTAGACCAACGAGGCAGATTTCCAATTAATGTAGCACAATGGGCTTACCTATCGTGCGTTATACCGCAGGCGAAACGCAACGCCCGGTTTATGCAGGTATTGGGATATTAATCAATCAACCAAGCAATCTATGAGTACCTATCTACTACTTTTTTTTCCGTTCTGTATTACACAATATCACTCCTATTACTCAAATGGAGAAACGATATGTCACTTTGTATAGAAAGAGCTGTGTCTATTCTTCGAAGAAATAGAAATCGTCATGCTAAGCCTGAAGTAATACCAGAAGGGTTCGACAGAGGAGTACCTATAGCACACGAACATTTCGCCAGTTGTGTCTAAATCTCATGTAATAGGGGGCGAGCCTATTGCCATCGACTGGGCACAAATCCAAACTCCGGGCTGCTACTGTGAAATTCCAGATGGAAAACCCCAATAACACATTGCCGGATCGAATCTAACCCAGTGCTCGGCAGTAGCGCTTGCGATCCAAACTCAAACACAAAGCATTTATTTCAAATAAACCAATTACAGGCACTTTTGAATTGTCAAGGGTTCGGTCAGTCAGTCAGAAAGATGAAGCTAGTTGCCCATTCCAAAGCGTAGTAGGTACCTATGGAGAAGAACGGGCAAGAAACTCCAGGGACACTCTTTTAAATCAACGTATACAAAATATTACAAAATTGAAAAAATCTGTTAGACATCGCTTTTGTTGAACGAAGCGCTTCGTATTACTTCACTATGTCGTGAAATGGCCCCTGTATTGTGAACGATCTTGGAATTTATTTTTTTGTGTTTTTGACCTGGACAAGAAGAACCCGTCCATGGTTCTCGACATCATTAGTTGTGATGTTTGCCAACTCTTGCGTCTACATGCACCATTTATACCGAATATTAATACAACCTGAAAAGAGATAAAAACAGCGTACAAAACACCTATATTGTAAAGAAATACGAAAGTGAAAGAAGTTAATATCAATAATTTAGTTTCAACTGACCTTTGTTGCCAAATATCGGCAATCCGGAGCTTCTTTTAGGAACTTCTTGATATTGTCAGCCGAAAGTAGGTACTTTCGACTTTTTACTCTCATGGCAGTTATGGCCACTTGAGCGTCTTTTTAGAAACGCCAGCAAGTTGGAGTATGACTTGATATCAATACCATGTTTTGTTTTCACAGTGCTTTGTAGCATTGAATAGTAGTACCACAATGAGCTTGACTTATATTTTTGCGAAAGTTCCATGAAATAGGCTAAAAACACACTTTCTGAAAATTAATTTGCATCTTTGCCTGTTTTCCATAAGATGAAATTTTGATACGCTTGTAAGTATCTATCGGTCGATTTTTCGGGCAAGAGGCTTAGAGTAGCCTTTTTCGCTGCCTCTGAGACTTCTGGCGGAGTCGAATTAATAAATTCATCATTACTTAACAACATTTTCAAATAAAAACAATACAGCGAAAAGAAAAAGCGCGCGGAATAATTTTTACTTGTTCACAAATTAGCGATGCGCGCGCATCAGCGCTTTTTTTTTAATGCAATGGCACAAAAAACAGCCAGTATTACTAATAAAGTAAATTAATATTTTTGTTTTTTGTTACAGATAAATGGTTGTAATTTATTGTCAAAATGAATTAAATTAAAGAATTAAATGTTTATATATTATATTTTATGTCCCAGAGTTAATTTTATTCATACCACTTTTCTGACATAAAAACTCTTTGCTAAGATTTTAAAAAGTAGCGTTCGTTTTAGACGGAGCATCTTGATAAACCGTGCGTTTTACATTACAATAACGAACGAGTGCGTAATGAGATACAATACGATATTGAAATTGGTGAAATAAGAGACCCTTAAATGTGTTATAAAATATCTTAACTATCCTCTTCCTCTTTACCGTCTTAATCTATATTTCTGCAGCTGATATTGTATTCTGTTGACGTTAGTAAATATGGCGGCGCAATTGTGACCAAGCACCTCTTTCGTAACACATTTTCTCTTCAATTGTGGTTTTGGCCGAATTGAGTTTAAATAAGGATCGGAACTTAATAATAATCTGTTAAAAATGTCCCTGTTGCAGTCTTCTCTAGAAAACTTTCTAGTAAAGTCAAGCCTGTACTGCCTAAAGGTTTTATTTCGGGCCTCAGCCGCGTCCTCCGACAATTGACCAATAGGAACAATAGCTGTCACTATTTCTTTTAGCCAGTGCGTCCTGCCCGTTATTACATACGGTGCCGAAACGTGGACACTGACAGTCGGGCTGGTCCACAAATTAAAGGTCGCTCAGCGCGCCATGGAGCGGGCTATGCTCGGAGTTTCTTTGAAGGATAAGATCAGAAATGAAGTTATCCGGAAGAGAACCGGAGTTACCGACATAGCCTGCAGAGTCAGCAAGCTGAAGTGGCAGTGGGCTGGCCATGTGTGTCGAAGGACCGATGGCCGGTGGAGCAGACGAGTCCTGGAGTGGAGACCGCGTATCGGCAAGCGTAGTGTGGGACGCCCCCCAGCTAGATGGACCGATGACCTTAAAAAGGTGGCTGGGACAGACTGGATGCGGAAAGCGGAGGACAGGGTGTTGTGGCGCAGTCTGGGAGAGGCCTATGTCCAGCAGTGGACTGCTATAGGCTGAGTTGATTGATTGATTTCTTTTAACATTATTGAGGCATCGGTGTTTTTAATAATGCGTTGACTGACTCCAGCTGCAAATATTAGTTCTTAAGCAGGTACTTGATTTTCTCTCACTAGGTTTTCGTCGCTGACTTAAGTGAGCGTACCACTTAAGTTCTCAAAAGATTTTGGCCGGCCCGGTTTATATACTATACTGTAAGCTTTGCACAAAATGTCTGCAACAGTATAGACGATTTGAGTCATTTGTCGTTATTGCGCAAGAAGCGATCTTCTGCTTCTTTGATTCTGATTCTTTGCGACTTTCTGCTGCCCATTTTTGTTTGATTTCAGTCTTAAAAAATCTCAGAGTACGATCGATACGACGAAAATAGTTTTTTCATGTTTAGATAATAGGGTTATTTCAACCAATTTTGTTCCCAAAAATTCTAACTTTTCTTCAATTTTATTTCCTTTACAGTCACGCATGATGCCGTATAAAGCTCTTCTGGTAAAACTAACAGTTGATTCTACATTATCTGAAAATATAAATAAAACAACATAAAGTAAAATCTTTAGATAATTGAAAATAAAAATGGTGCGTAGGCGCGGCATATTTTTATTGTATTTATTCAAACACATTCTAGACAACGTAAAGGCAAAATAAAGGCTTGACAAGCCTTGACAAATAAACAAAAACACGAATAAATAAAATATTTTATACAATTTATTGCAAACTTTCGGGTCATCTTTCTGATTTTTTTAAACACATAAATAAAACATATATTATTTAATTGTTAAGTTAAAATAATCTACGTACCTTGTACTTTCATAATCACAACTGTTTTTTCCAAAATTTATCTCAACAAATGTACAGCTCAAACTACAATGCAGTGAAAAAAACAAACGCCGAGAACAAAGACATGCGGTTTAGACAACGACTGGGTTCAGACTTATTGTGCGGGAAGGGTCGACTGCCTGAGTTAAAAATGTGGCCCCTTTTCGATGGACCGGGTAATAGGCTGCAATAATCTGTGGCTTTAATAGGTTTTTATTTAACTTCGTAAATTCGACTTTTGACCGGATTTTACATGGAAATACTCCTTTGTGCGTCGACGAGTTCTAGTAGCAGTAACTGAAGTACACCTTCAGGTCACTCCATCAAGTCCGAAGGTAATGTCTCATCATAACTATCGCAACGAGCCCAAACTCGGCACACCTAGTTCTATTCGTCGAGGAGTTCCTGTAGCAGTCACCGAAGTACACCTTTAGGTCACACCATCAAGTCCGGAGGTAAGGTCTCATCACAACTATCAAAATGAGCCCAAACTCGGCACACCTAGTCCTACTCGTCGACCGGTTCCAGTACCAGTCACCGAAGTACACCTTCAGGTCACTTCATCAAGTCGGGAGGTAAGGTCTCATCATAACTAATAAAACTTGCCTAAAGTCCACAGCCCACATCTCTCTACTAGTAGAGGGCTTCCAGTGCCTAGGAGTCACTGAAGTATTTGTACCTAAGAATTATTTAGTAAAATTATAAAGAGCAATACGAAATATGTTTTGTAAGTACCTACGAATTATAACGAAATAAGAAAAGAAACTAAGAATCAAAATTAGTTCACTTGACTACCATTCCCGTAGCTAACCGTGCGTACACTTGTGTGTGTGACCCGTGTCAATATAGTAGTTGGATTCTATACCTACAAATTTTGAAAATCAAATCAAAATCAAAATCAAAATATTTTTATTTCACATAAACCTACATGGGCACTTATGAAACGTCAGAAGCTAGGTGCACGGTTCCAATTGGTCGTTTCCTATGGAGAAGAGCCGGCAAGAAACTCCACGGTTACTCTTTTAAAAATAATTGGCTTTTACAATGTTTTCAAATTACACAAATTAGGTATGGGAGAACAGAGTAGGCCTGTCGAAAAGTACTTAACAAAAAAAAAAAGAGAAAAGGAAACGGTCTAAAGAAAAAAAGATCTAGTCTATTAAGCCTACAACGTTCTCACATTCACAACGTACACAGGAATCCATGTAAAATAATATTAATAATATTAAGTCTGAAATATAAATTGTAGGTATATAATGTCAAAAATGTATGTCTAAAAAATAATAATAATAAACATCGTAATTTGGGAGCAGTTAATAGATATTTCCATAGTTATGCCGTTTCTGGTGTATCAGGGAAGCCACATGTGCAGAAGGAATTATTGCCAAACTTCCTTGTCTTCAACGTAGTCTTTAATCTTGTAATATGCGTTTTTGATAAGGACACGTTTGATGTGGGTTTTGAACTTTCCATCGCTAAGTTCTGTAACTGACTTTGGCAACTTGTTATAAAAGCGGATACTGTTGATAACAAATGATTTGCTTGTTTTTGTTAATCTAAATTTGGGTATCACAATTTCATGTTTACTACGTGTATTTATATTATGGAAATCACTTCTTGTTTTGAAAAGACATAAGTTCTTGCGAACATACAAAATACTTTCTAAGATATAAAGAGAAGGCAGAGTAAGTACATTAATTTCTTTGAATTTGTTTCTAAGGGACTCACGAGGCCCCATTCTATATACTGCGCGGATTGCCCTCTTTTGTAAGATAAAAATTGAATCTACATCAGCTGCCGATCCCCACAGCAGAACGCCATAAGACATAATACTGTGGAAATAAGCAAAGTATACTAACCTAGCTGTGGCTATATCAGTCAACTGTCTAATTTTTCTTACTGCATATGCAGCTGAACTTAATCTACCTGAAAGAGCTCTAATGTGGGCTCCCCAATGTAATTTTGAATCTAGAGTAATTCCTAGAAATATAGTTTCTGTAATTGCATCTAGTCTCTTGCCATCAAGTTTTAAATTTAGAGCCACTTGGGGTACATTTGGTAGTGAGAACTTTATACATTTTGTTTTGTTCGCATTAAGTAAAAGATTATTAGCTGCGAACCATTTCGAAAGAATATCCAGACTATCATTGACGTGTAAGACATCCGGATTTTTTCTATCTATTTTAAAAATAAGAGAAGTATCATCAGCGAATAGAATTATATCCGATAAGTTTGCCATCATGTAAGGAAGATCATTAATATAAACTAGAAATAGGAAAGGGCCAAGAATTGAACCTTGGGGCACGCCCATCTTTACTAGAGACCCCGAGGACGTCGCCCCGTTAACGTTTACTTTTTGCTGCCTGTTTGATAGATAGGACAGAACAAGATCAGCAGCTTGTCCACGAATTCCGTAGTGGTGTAATTTACAGGTCAGTGTATTGTGGTCAACGCAGTCAAACGCTTTTGAGAGGTCACAGAAAATGCCAATGGCATCCTGGGATTTCTCCCAGGATTCCAAAATGTGACTGATGAGTTTTACTCCTGCGTCAGTCGTCGACCTACCTTTCGTGAAACCAAACTGGCGACTATGTAAAATCCCATTAGAATTGAAATGTGACAGCATCTGGTCTAGCATGATTTTTTCATATATTTTACTCAATGCTGGTAGCACAGATATAGGTCTATAATTAGAGGGATCACTCTTACTACCCGATTTGAAAATTGGTACTACTTTACTATGTTTCATTAAATCAGGAAACGTACCGCTGTCTAAACATTGATTAAATATGCCTGTTAGGACAGGGGCTATTGTGTCAATGATATCTCCAAGAACCTTAACGGAAATCCCCCATAAGTCTTCAGTTTTCTTTATGTTAAGACTTTTAAATGCCCTCTTAATAGTGACAATAGAAATGGGCTTGAATTCAAAACTTGGAATGTCCTTAGAGAAGTGTTGTTTGAGAAGAGATTCAGCTAAAATAGGTGATGAGGGAAGAGATTTCGTAACCTCTATTGGGATTTCGGTAAAGAAATTTTCTAGTGTCTCAGCAACTTTTAACTTATCTGTAATGGTTTCATTATTCATTTTTAAAGACAATTCATTTTGATCTCGCTGTTTTGTGTTTCCAGTTTCTTTGTTGATTACCTGCCACACAGCTTTTATTTTATTGTTAGACATACTAATTTTGCGGGAAGGTACTTATGGGTCACCGAGGCCCCCGCAACACAGGCAACAAGAAGGAATACGGGTGGGTTTTAGTCAGTAAGAGTCTGACACACCCTAGAGAAGTTATTTGATGATTTCCCACCCTCAAAAAAAAAAAAAAAAAAAAACATACTAATTTTGTTACTTATTAATTTAGATTTAGCTTGAGCGCAGACTCTTTTGAATATCTTAGAATAATTTCTGACATAATTATGAAGGGCTTGATCAGAAGTCAATGATTTCTCGTAGTACAAATTATATAAAATATCTCTGCTTTTTCTAATGCCAGCAGTGGCCCATTCATTAAATTTTGGTTTAGTATTGATTGCGACTTTTTTCACAGGACAGGCTTTATTGAATTCTTGGCAAACTGAAGAAAATAATGTACAATAGTTTATATTGGGGTCTTGTGAATCAAAACTAGCTGTTGAAAGATTACTAAGAACATTATTATTAAACATTTTCAATTTATTTTTAGTGAGGTGTCTTAACTGAATGGTTTTATCTATGTGTAACTTTTTATCTAGGTCAAATGATACAAGTTGACCAGTATGGTCAGACCTGACGCCACTAATTAAGGAAGAGTCTTTTATTTTACAATTAGTATATACATTGTCTATGCACGAAGCCGAGGTTGCTGTTATTCTAGTTGCTTCTTTAAATATACACTTTAAATTGAATGATTTAAACAATGATATAAGCTTACTTTTATCCACTGAATTAACTAATAGATCAATATTTAGGTCACCACAAACAAAAACGAACTTATTATCTTTAAAAAGTTTGCCTAGTATTTCTTCCATAATTATTAAAAATGATGACAAGTTTGATGCCGGTGGTCTATAAACACATAAGAAAGTATGGCCTTCAACATCTGCACATGCTACCTCACATAAGCGATCAACAGAGCAAGCAGTGATATCCTTCCTTTCCTTATGTCTGAAAATACTTTTACATAATATCAAGGTACCACCCCCTATTGAGGACCTGTTGTACGCACTGGCAACTGAAAAATTATTTACATTAAACAACATCCTATCCGGGCTTAACCAGGTTTCACAAAAACATAAGATATCCATATGATATTTATCTATTAACAATTCCACGTCTAGGATTTTGCCAGAGAAACGATTTATATTTTGGTGATACAGTAAAATATTCTTGTTATGGTTCTCTTTTGTCGAGTCTAAAAGTTTAAAGAATCTATCACAGTATCATTAGAAGTACTAGATAATACTGTTTCGTCACTTAACCTAGTCTCAGTTAAATTATTAATAACTGCGTGTATACTGTAAGCTAACAAAGTAGCCAATACATGTTGACTTTTCTTGGGAAGAAACATATGTTCCCGAGTTAAAACAAAATCTCTAACAAAATTGTTAGTATCAAAATACAATAAACGGTCACTATGACGACATGTCAAAATATGCATTAAGTTGTTTAAACTATAAATGTAATTGTTTTCTTCATCATGCAAATTATCTGAATACGGCAATGCACATAATATTAATTTACCTAATTTTAATTTAAGTAGGGTATCGACACCATTAACTATGTCCCTTTTATTTAAACTCAGACTATTTCCAATTAGAAGAACGACAGTAGTCTGCTCATTCATTTGTGTGTGTTTTATTTTATAAACAAGCTCATTAAAATGCAGGTTATGGTAACAACAGTTAACTATAGTATGTATAGAGCGATTATTTAACAATGATCCAAAACCTGAACCTATTCTATCTGAATAGACCAAAACATTACTTTGAGTGGGGTTGACGGTTTCTAATGTATGAGTTAAGATGGGTAAAGCTGTAGGAACAACATACTGTGACAAGAGAGATGGCAGAGTGGGAGCACAATTACAGGTGAGATTATTAGTCAGTGACTCACACATCACTGCATTGTGATTCACCAGGTCCACCAACTCACATGCCCCTTGTAAGCGCTCACTTAACATTTGTTGACTAGACTCATACTTACAAAGGATTTCCTTTAATGAATTTTCCCTGCTCAATAATTCCTTCTGAAGGTTCTGTATGTCCACATCATACATTTGTCTGCAACTTTCCAACTTATTATTACACACATTTAATTGAGTCTGTAAGTTGATACGCTCTTTCCTAAGATTAATGTTACACTTATAAACATTATGTGTTTTCAAGAGTTTCTTGTATTTTTTTATATTTTTACTGAGTTTAATATATTTCTTAATTTTATTATGACTAGTTAGGATAGGACATTTAGTTAAGGTATCTTCCCCAGTCAGGTCTATTGTGATGGTGGGCTTTTCACACTCCAGTCCGGATACACTACCAAGCAGCTCGTTGAAAAGGTTATTGGTGTTGGCAACCTGTTCGCTGGCTTTCAGAGAATTGATGGTGGAAATTGTGTTGTGTGCTTTGCACAATTCCACTTCAAGGCCTGATATGCGTTTCAATGCCTGGTCATGAGTGTCACTGCACTGTTGGAAGTCTGACACTAGTTGACGGAGATGGTGATGCTGGTCAAGTATGTCCATGTGCTGGGTGTGAAGTTCTACAAGCTGGCTCTTGAGTTGAGTGTTTCTGTCATTGACCCTCTGGACTTCAATCTCGCTGTCCTCTCTTTCCTGCAGAAGCTGGTTGCAAAGATTTTTTGATGCCTCCAGCTCCTTAAGTGCAACATTCAATTTGTCATTCATGTCACGAACTGTGGCTCCGCGGGTCATCATATTCACTAGTTTCCCCAAATGGCACCTGGAATGTGACAAGAAACAGCTGAGTATAGGGAATTAGCAAGTTGAGGCAGTTAGCAAGACTTAGAAAAACAAAATATGAAGTTTTAGAAAAGATTATGAAAGTATGGAGGTAGAAGTGAAGTGGTGAAGTAAGAAGTTACTTTATTTAATCAGAGTTTATCACAATTTTTATGGTTTGTGGGAAGACTCATTACTTATTCAAATAGCATTTAAATTAATTATAGGGCTAGCTAATTTCTTCTAAGAAAGTTATGAACAGACTAAGATTAAAAGTAATAGTTTCATCAATTAATCAACAAAACTATTGGTTTTAAATAAAAGAAAATAGCAAATTAGAATAACTACATACATATGTGTAAAGTAAAGTTTGTAGTGTATGTTCTGTGTTTGAGGCAAGTGTTTTCGTCGTCGATTTTGCTTCCACAATTTGTCAAGCAAAACGAGACATAAACGGTGCCTGTGTGTAATGGACGTAGCTCATAACTCTGTCTGAGCAGTGTTTACAAGTGTTGTATAGTGTGTAAATAAAACTACAGTAATTAATAGTTAAAACAAAATACTCCCCGGGTTCGATGAATTCAAATTTGCAATCCAAACGTTGACAGCCGGTAGAAGTCGTATCGAAGTATCGATTATTATGCGTTATCACAACGAAAACACGGTACAAATACTGAGTCTAACACAATCTACTTAGATTTTATGGAAAAGGATTGATATAGACAAAATAAACACTATTTATTAATAATTAAAAATAATTTAACTAAGAGGTCGTCTTTTGCAAACGCATCCTTAAAAAGCAGTATCGTGTACTGTAAATTCATGATACTGTGAGCATTAACGTATCTAGAATCTAGTTGTGACGCTGTAATTGTTCATTTTGACGTTTTCTTTTAGAATAACATCTTCAAAAGATGAGTTTTTTAAGACCGTTATTGGTATCCTGTTGCATAAGCCAGCAGTGGAAATAAAATTTTGATGATGCAATAAATAATCAACGTATAATTTTCTCACTGCAGGGACACAAGCCTCCTCGCTTCGAAAGGGATAGACTGTAATCTACCACGCGGGCCCAGTGCGGGTTGATAACTGTCACGTCATGTTTCGAGTTTTTGGTTCTGTTTCCCCACAATGTTTTCATTCACCTTTTTGAGAGCAGTGGTGATGAAATGATTTATACAAAGTAAAGCGCCTGTGCGTTACAATACGTAAGTCAGGGCCGATACCACTGGATCACCATTGCTCTGGTGACATTCTAAATTGACTAAATTTCAACTATAAAGGATCATCTTTGAGCAATTGATTTTTTCAGTTAGTCAATACTGCGGCATATATTGTCCTTGCTCAGTAGAATCAAATTATAATATTGCTGCAGCAGTAACCAGTATTTGATTCTGAACAAGATTGTATGTTTGTTTTTTGTATTAGATGGTTTGCTAATCTTGAGAGGATGAATGAAAGGCGACTAATAAGGCAGATGTGAGTGGAATCGCCGGGAGGGGACGCCCCGGAATATAGTATAGTGACCTCATTGGTGGTGTTCTTCAAAAAGGTCAGGTGCGTAGTACTCGCAAGCGGCGTGCGTGTATGACCAGATGTTTGAACGTAAACGAAGCAAGAGGAGTATGTAAGGAGCGTAGCAGGAGGCGTTCTATAGTTTCTGCCTACCCCCATGGGAAGTAGGCGTGAGATGTGTATGTGTTGTATGAATTTTGCTAGTAAAAATATTTCGTTGGATGAGTAGTTTGTGTATATTAGCTGTAGTTGTACCTTGGATGTAGTTTGTGTACTTTATCTGGAACGTCCTGTGGGATTAAGTCTGACATCTGTTTTTTCCTAAGTATAAGTATAGTATAAGGTAAATAAAAAGATAACACAGAGTTGGAAATTATTTTGATTCCCAGTAGGCTTTAATGAACTAGTACATATACAACAACAAAAAATGGTAGTGTTGTTTTTATTTTATCTAAAAAAATATTTATGGAAAATCTTGCCAATCAAAATAATAATACCAGGTTATTACTGTCCCACCGCTGGGTAAATGACTCTTCTCATACAGAGAGCAATAATCAACACGCTATGAAAGCGTGGTCCAACCTAAATACCACACCAACGTCATAACATGCGCACAACAACCTACAGTGCGACGTCCAACAATGCAGTTGCAGCAATACTCTATAATGCCTTCTCGTCCGTTAATAGGTACCATTTGCTATCAAAATGTACACATAGTACTGACGTCTTGAGATATGTCTTGATTATAATTTCCCATTTATAAGTGAATTTTCCCCACTGCCTAACTCGGGTATGCGATTAGTGTCTAGACAAACTTCTATTCTGTATCCGCCATGGAAACGTACAAGTTCACTATAATATGAACGTGGTTGATGAATTTGGTACGTTCCCAAAGCAAATAATATTAATTAATTGAATTTTACACGAGGGAACTCAATATTAAAAAAGGATGCTCGGCGATTTAAATTATATTCTGTAACTATATTAAATAAGTTATTTTCCATGAGCATCCATTCATTTAATATATCAAGAATTTGAGCAGCATCAGCTACATATATTGCAAAGGCAAACACCAAACTTATTAATTAAACTTGCAGTTTGGAAATAAGCAATCATACGAGTATTTGGTATAGTTTTATTAAAATGGTCAAATCTTAATAATCTAAAATCTCTTTTAAATTATCCATTTACAACCTCCACCACCCATCTGCATTATATAGTTACTCATCTACTTCTATTTGCTTGGGTGGTGGTGAACTGGTGTTCGCCTTCCAAAAGTGACTCTGACATATATGCTTTATAATTACAATGCTCTAATAAGCTGATGCTATCTCTGAATCACCTGTCTAAAATAAACATGTCTCTCTTGAAATTACCGTCTCAGTGGGGAATTTTCATTGCTGAACAAAGAAGACATTATTTCTGCATCAGATGTGGTAGCTTTGTACGGGCCAAGACAATCTAAAATATAACCATCACAGGCTACTATTAAAAATGGCTTTAACAGATTACTGTATTTGTTTGTAGAGAATATGTGTCTTTTTGAAACATACGCACATATGTGTTAAAAAAAATATGTTCCTTCACACATCACAATACACTGTTCGTTATTTTCATTATAAATTCCATTTGGGACCATGAGCTGGTTTTCTATCAATTGTTCTCTCGTCAAGTGATATAATCCGAGGTTCCATGGAATAAAATCTTGTAGTAGTATCTCTCGTGCTGTTTGCATTAACCTATCCAGTGTAGTGCCAGGCACTTCTAGTAATGTGGATATTCTTAAGTCGGAATCACCCGTCCACATCTTTATCAATACAGCAGCTACATCTAATATACCCCTGTGTTTTCCCAACAGTCGGGGAAGGTCCTCTAATAAATTAAGGAATTTCGCCCATCCAAAATCCAAATAAATGGTCATCAATTTCTTGTACTGATTCTATACTTGAAAAATTCTGTTGATATCTCACTGGGTGGGTTTGAGATTGTTGCGAATGAACCTCTGGAGCTGGAACTGATTCTACAGTTGATTGCCTTTCATGCCCCTCATCTGTACTTCCGAGGAGTGGGGAAGGTTGTATTTCTGGAACATAGACTGGATCAACAGACTGTTCCACTTCTTGTTCAAATGCTTCACCTTGAAGAGTCTCGTCACCATCTATGCTTCTTCTCTCATCCCTTTGCTGAGTTGAAAGCGCTTGTCTTATAAATCGCAACCAACAGGCATGACATACACAATCAGATTGTGATATCTGTCAACAAAAACATCATATTCTTAATAAATGCAGTGACATACCTAGTAACGTCATGGATTAAAATGTGATATTTAAAGGAAAAATTGCATGCAATTTAAAATGTGTTTGAATGTTTAAATACTAACCTGACGAGGTGCTACAATAGTTCGAATTAAGTTGATCATCCTTAGTGTGAGGCTTGATGGGTTTAACGGTGAGAATGTGGTCACTTTGACGATTGAGCAATGCTCGACCACAAACGGGGCATACTTGAGCATGACCACGGCGAGATGAAACAGCAGATGGATCACACTTATTGTTTCCATGAATATGAGTATTAATAGTATGCATGGCTACATCAAAGCACGCTTCACAAATGTAATCTTCTTCTGTTATCTGAAAAACAAACTTATGAGATTTTAAAGCCAATAATGGAAATAAGTACATTTAATTTGTATTTTTACCATGTTTTGTTTTAAACAGCCGTCTAAAGAACACTTTAGCTAAAACATGGAAAAATGTAGATGTACTCGTAACTAACACATTCGGTCAGTGGGTCGTCTTAGGTGCGTCACTTAATTCTAGTAGTACTAGTTCTATTTTTTATGTAATTTGAAAAAAATATACTTCTGAATATCAATCCTTTTTTATAAAACAATCGTTACACTAGCGTCCGTTGACTAGATACAAAAGTGATAGGTAGGTACTTGATTGTTATTATACTTAATATTACTGGAGATATCCATGTGCATGTGTGAGTATAATTAGAGAGATGACTCTGCTATGAAGCTGAAGGGCCCGTATTAACACTTATGTTGCAATTTAAACGTCGAAAACGACGTGTAAAGATAACATATTCAGGTGTTTTTTGCTAGTAAATATTTTTTTTTATAGATCTTCTCAATAAAAAAAAATAAACGTGCTTGTAAAACAAGCTTGTCCAAAATTTTCACTGTTGTGAAAATTTTGGACAAGCTTGAAATTTTAAAAGGTTTAAACTTACAAATAAGTGCCGTCAATTCAAACCTTTTAAAATCTATCAATAAAAAAGTATCTAACCGCTTTGCGTGCAAGAAGTAATTAATCAGCAGAGTAATTATGCTGCAATACATAAACGCTTCCCATAGGGGTGGACAGAAAGTATAAAACTCCACCTGCTGCGCTCCCTATACTTATTATACTCCTTCTTCTCTTCCTATACATCTTTTGCTTCGTTAATATTGTAGACTTCCTCATTGATCTAGTGGACTCCTTGGTCATTGAGCACTTTTGTATCGACTTCACTTTTAATCTACTTATAGCAAGCCATAGGCTTATTTAGGTATAGGGTCACCCTATTACATGGTACTTATAATATAACTGGTGAAATTCCTATTATGATATCTGAGAATAACTAAGTTTTAGTAAAATTCAAAAGCGGTTTTCTCGTAAAATAACGGTTGGAACTTTGAAATAATACCAATTTTATGATAATTTGGCTTCGAAAATAGATAACATAGTATGTATTAACACCACAAAATTTCTAACTTGAGGAGAAAACCGCTTTAAATCTTGCGTAACTGTTAGGTATTTATGCTCGAGACTGTCCGTATACAGTCATGACGTTATCTTATGTAGCTACGAGTAATTTAATATTACTTGTTAAGAATGTCTAATAAGTTCGTAAAAAATCGCCCGTTCGTACCTGGCTTAGTCTTATGCAATAGTGGGCAAGCAAAGGCCAAGACCCATCCAAAACTCATCGAAGATGGATAGCCATCTTCGATGGGTTCGCAAACTATGAAACTAGCAAAATTACATTCGAACTCGTGAACAACTACAAAGTTTTGCGTAGAAAATAGTAGTTTATGAGACTGTTGCACAATGCGGAGTATTAAAACACGAGTGTGTGTTTAAAAACCGAGCTATGGAATTTTCATAATATCACGGTAATATTTGAATCTATTATTATTTATGTGCAATTTTAAACATAACTTTATCTACTCTCATACACTGGGATTAAAACTACTAAAGTAAAGATCAAAGTCAAAAGAGTAAGAAATAGTTTATTGGTTATAAAATCATTTCTGCGCATGCGCTATAGCGGGCGCTGCCACAGACAAGTAAAAATTGGAATAAAACTTTTTGTAATGTCATCAAAATGGCGCGCCCCGCATAAGCGTTCCAGTAGAATAAAAATAATTGATGAACACTCGGTGACTCTTGGATTTGCCCTGTGTCGTATTGGTAAAAAAATGGTTTTATAAATAACATTATTTTGTTAAAGAAAAAGTGTTATATATGACTATATTTTTGAATTTCGGTATTGTGTTAATAAAGTATGTCAATATATGTAAGTGTGTCCGTTTTTAAGTTTATAATTCGAATTTTACGTTATGACAGCAGATGTCACACTTTTCGCAATACACGTTTATGACTTCGGCCCATCGTCCACTCAACGAAGATCGTTCGTGGCATTGCACCAATGTCACCAAATTTAAGTTCAGTGAATCTTTCTCTTTCTATTTCACTAAGAAAAGGACAGAAGAAAAATTTTAGTTTCGTCCTGTCAAATTAATCAGCGCTTGACGTAAATTGACGTAATTTTAGTAGGCACGTTTTTAATCACGTCTAAACTTGTATGGATTAGTGACAGGCGCCGATTAATTTGACAGGACTAAACTAAAATTTATCTTCTGTCCTCTTCTTAATGAAATACAAAGAAAAAGATGCACTGAACTTAAATTTAGTTTAGTTTGTGAACAAGGGAATCGGTACCAGTATTTTACTTACCTAATTTAATATTAGTTGTAAAGAATGTCTAATAAGCTCGTGGTTTCTATTAGGTACTAGGTATAATTATATGCAAATGTATACCTGCTCTGAAAGTGTATGCCTTAAATACATTGTTGCCTGAAGAGAAATCCCGACGGAAATTAGAAGACGTCGCTTGATATCAAAGAGGCTGTATTATGAAAGTGCTAAAATCTTATCTTCGTAGAGGCTTACGACCGAGTCAGAGAAAAACCCTTTTTAGAATTTCATTTACTAAACTCATCTCTTAAATGAAAATCTAAAAAGAGGTTTTCTTCTTGTAACATAAAATCATCATTGCTGAAAATCAGCGCTGTTGACGATAGGTTTGCCCGAAGTCACAGCATTTCGCTGACGAACGACCTTTTCTTGCACAGGTGCGACGCACTGTTTAATTGTTCTTGTTATACTAACAAACAAACTGTTACAAAAGTAGTCACTCGTATTAATTCCCCACTCTGAAATCGGAATTCTGTTTTTGTTTTGATTGTATGTACGTTGTCATCTTCCAGTGTCCCAACCAGAGTAAATTACGCAATGGACAAGATTGTCAAACTTGTATGGCTTGATATCGAGGGTTTTGGCTACGTTGAATGTGTATTTTATGCATTTTTTTTGTAATGTGCGTTTTGTTTGTGCAGAATAAACAAATTTTCTTACTATTTTTTTCTTTCTTTCTATCTTGAAGGAATAGGCAGAGCTGTCTTTTAACCATATTTGGTTAGTTATGTTTAAGCCCAGGTTCGCACGGGCGATATTTTAGTGCTTCTCACAAAATGCTACAGGATAGTTGAATTTTCGATTCAAAAATTGTTCAAATTTACGTAACGTTGACGACGTGCGTTCGTGCTAGGGTGCATCGAAGCGCCTCAACGCGGAAGACAGCGCAGGGTAGAACATAAATGCATTTATTTTAGTAGCTGCAACCAATACATACAGCTCAGTTCGAAATACTGGAACATTCTAGATATTTCAGAGTATTGTATTTCTCAGCAGCCAGTTTTATGCTGTCATGCGTATGAGCGATAACTAGAACAATTTATATGTCCATCCAAACGTCAATTCTCTTTACTAAAATCTTTGCGAAATTAGTTTTGATCAATTCCGATGGACTTCGGCGCACTCAGTGAAGTGTGAATCGTACTTGACAGCATTTGTATTTGAACTTACTTTGTGTCAGAATAAAGGAATTATGTTTATTTGGAACAGTTTAAGGCATGTAATATACGATATAAAAACTATAACCAAAATTCTTTGTTCTATAAACATCACTGTGTGTCCATAGCATATAACATTCCCACTGCTGAGACGACAGACCTAGTTTGGTAAAACCGCCAGCCATCTAGTGCCTGCATACTGATAAATTGGTGCATATGTTTACCAAACTAAAGTACAGATACAAAAGCATCTAAACAGAAAAACGATGCGACGATATATGTACTCGTATCTCCGAAGCAGCTCATTTTCGCATCCCACGCTTTTACCAGAATACCATGTACAAACATTTTCTTTGGACAACTCACAAAGGCGACCAGCATCCACAAATTGATTCCTAATGCATCCAAATCATGTGTGTAAAGGTCGCTGCACACTGGACGGCGTTAAGACGTGGACGGGGCGGAAACGGAACGTGGTGTTTAACGAAAACACGAACGGATGTTTAACGCATACGCATCTCGACAGCGATGCATAACTAACGTGCTAGTGTGTAGAACAAGAAAAGATGGCCTGGATAACAGTCCATAATTATGCAGCGGAACCAAGGCCGGGACGTTGGCGCGCGCGATTCATACTTAGCATAATCAGCCTAAAATGTTGCCACTGCTGGGCCACAGGCCTCCTCTCTATGAGAGGGAGTGGGCCGTAATCCACCACACGGGCCCAATGCGGGTTGGTAGATGTCACATGTCTTCGAATTTTTGGTTCTAGGACATGCCGGTTTCCTTCGATGTTTTCCTTCGCCGGTTTGAGAGCAGTGGTGGTGATACAATTTACACAAAGTAAAGCGCCTGTCTGGGTTCGAACCTACGACCTACAACTTGTAAGTCGTAGCCGTTACCACTGGGCTACCAATGCTGACTGGGCCATCACTGCTGCGCGCGGTGCGGGATGAGCTAAACATCGTCACCGAAAATATTTTTCCCGCCCCTGGGGTGCCACGTCACCATCACGTTCGTGCATCCATGACGTATGCTCTTTCGTATACATTTTCTATGAAACGACGTTCCCAAAACATTTCGTCACGTTCTATCCGTGTTCAAACACGTTAGTTACGTATGCAGCGACCTTAAATCGGTTTACCAAGGTTCAACTTGGTTTAAAGAGCACTCTACTACGTTCTATGTTTGTCTAGTAAAGCGTTGGTTAGAACTGAACTTTTTACTTTACATGTTCCTTTCATCGTTTATATTGAGTTTCAAACCAGCGAGCGTATCCTTTGCGAGTATGTTTTTCATTATTTGAGCCAGCTGTTGCCTTTAAGTTCTAGGAAGCTAGGTAATTACTTAGTTTAGTAGATTTTTTACTGCATGAAACTTTTTAGTAGTTCTTTGGTTCTTTTTATATTGTAGTTTTTTTCTAAACTACCTCCTATTAGAGAACGAGGCTGTCTCGTTAGTCTTTTTTTTTGGGTGGGAAATTATCAAATGACTTCTCCCACTCTTGGCGGAGCGGGAGAGTGTGTGTGAGGGTGTGTTGTGGGGTGCTCTTACTGACTAAAACCCCGTGTATCTTCCATTGCCCATGTTGCCAGGGGTCTCGGTAACCCTTTCGTACCTTCCTGCGACCCCGGCAGGCAACGGCCCTAGTGGACCCCTACACTTGTGCTGACATCTCTTTGAGGCGCGCGTGGGTCACAGCGCGCCATTGACCTAGGATTAGTCCTTATCGGACGGCGAGCTGCCCATTGCTTACGCTCCGCGTGCCCGCGCCTACGGTGGCCGGAAATTCGCCCGGGATTCCCGACGCCCAGGGCGTCTCCTGCGGCGGCTAAGGGCGAGAAGGCGCGAAAATTGCCTTTCTTACAACCGTCCCACCTCCTCCTTCGCGAGCATGACTGCTTTGCAGGAGGTGACGGCTGCCCATGCCCTCGTTCCGTACAATGGCCTGGACCAGGGCCGGACGCGAGAGATCTCCGCCGCCATTCACCTCCACGAGGACATGGCAGTGCTCTGTCAATCCGGGCAGTTCTCCACCGTATGCTCCACCGTGTCCTCCGGGCGATCCACACAGTGGTAACACCCGGGCGTTTTCTCCCGCCTCATCCGACACAGGAATCTCCCGAAGCTGGCTGTACGGTGAGGACCTGCGTCAGGAGGAAGGTGAGGACGCCGTGGCGCCTCTCTAGCCACTCCTCAAAGAGGGGACTTATCGCGGCAATTGTGGCGTGCCCTTGCACTTGGTTGCGACAATCGCACTCTCCATGTCGCCATGAGATCCCACCGGAGCTTTGTCCGCTGTGCCATGATTTCTCGCGGCAGCGGAGTTACGCCCCAGCGTTTCGCCGCCTTGCGCCACACCCATACCAGATCCCATGGCAGCCATCCGGCAAGAAGACTCGCCGCATCATCGGAGACCGTGCGGTATCCCCGGACCAGCCAGATGGCCTCGACCCTTTGGGCCGCGCTCAACCGGCGCGCTGGCCGCCGCGCCAGTGAAAACGCCCACACAGGTGCCCCGTAGAGGGCCATGGACCGCACGACCCCGGTTACAAACACTATAACTGCTGAGCATGAGGTCCTGGATTCGAATCCCAGGTCGGACAAAGTGTTATGGGGTTTTACTATCACAGAAATTTCTCAGTAGCAGCCTGGCCGGGGAGAGGCCTATGTCCAGCAGTGGACATCTTTCAGCTGAAATGTTGAATGATGATGAGCCCGGAGTTTGGATTTGTGCCCGGTTGATAACTGATATGGGACTTAAAAATAACTTGCAAGATGTGAGTGTACTATTAAATAGGTAGGTACACCTCTGCCTAACCCTTCGGGGATTAGAGGAGTGTTTTTATGAAGTTATGTTATGTAACAGAACAATTTTCACTAATAGTTTGACACAATTGTGGTAATTTATGAACCTATAACATCCTGAAAAGTATAATTCATTTTTTCTGAGCCGTAAATTTCCCGACCACATATTCATATGCAGCATCTAAAATACTGTCCGAGAAAATTCCCTCCAACGATATCGGATCCAATAAATAAAATAAGAATCCAAAGAGCTGAACACGGTCAATAGGACCAAACGCGGTAGATCAAACCGATCATAAAAACGGACCAAAGTATTTGCACTTGGTTCTAGTATGAACCAAAAGAAATATTTTAGTAAATTCGGTCCAGTAGGTACTAAGACCCTTTTACATATTTAAAAATGCTAGCGTTATTATTCTTTCACTTTTTTTGATAAAAAATGGAGACACATTTTGGATAAAGGACCGAGTAACTGTACCAACATTGATGTTGCCGAGTGACACACACATTCTTTTTTTGGCATGAAACCTAGCCCACCTGAACATCAGCTATAAAACGGCTCTTAAAAAACCGGACAAGTGCGAGCTGAACTCGCGTAGCGAGGATTCCGCACAATGAATATGTTATCTATGATGTTTTATCCCAAGAACAAAGTTAAAAAACATTGTTGTTGAAAAGCATGTTCTCCCATATATTCCAACTATAAATGTAAGTTTGTATGTAAAATATTGAGAGATTTAACATGCTATTTTAACACCATAGACTTCTTATAGGTTTTCCTGTAATCTAGAAGAGAAAAGAACTATTGTCGGTTTTGTTTTCAAAATTTTAGGCTCAATACTTTCGAAGATAAGGTGGGATAGTCAATTTTCATCTACACTGGCCTGCAAAACAAAGTAGGTACTACACTTTTAAAATTTAAAGTTTTTCTAAACCGTAGAAGTTAGAGGTTTAAAATAAAAAACGCTTTATAGCATTTTTTATCAGCTTTTTTTAAAACTATAGTAAATTATACATTAGTAACATTTTTAAATCTAAAACAATAAAAATGGCAATTTTTAGCTTAGTGTCATAAAACTTAATTAACATTAAATTTACAAGTATGTTTTACATGTATATTTTTTAATAACTGGTATTGCCTTCTCGGCTCCTGTTTACAGCTTCGAATCGATTTGGCATACTAAACACGAGGTTTCGGAGCCGATATGTGAGAATATTCTCCCATTCTTCTATCAGGGCCTGTTTTAGTGCCCTGAGGGTAGTTGGTGGTGGTTTGCGGCTTCTGACTAGCCTCCCTAGCTCATCCCAGGCGTGCTCAATCGGGTTGAGATCAGGACGTCTTGATGGCCAAGCCATCACGCTGATAACAACCTTCTGAATATACTCTTGCATGACCCGAGCCGTATGTGGCCGGGCATTATCATGCATCAGCATCGATCCATCGCCCATATTTACTAAATACGGCCCTGCGTACTCATTGAGAATCTCCTGGGCATATCTTTCCCCAATCAGAGTGCCATTTTCTATGGCCACTAACTCTGTGCGACCTTCTGAAGATATGCCAGCCCATACATGTACACTGCCTCTACCGTACTGGACTCTTTCCGAGAAGCAGGCTTGAAGGTATCGCTCAACAGGTAGCCTGTAGACACTTCGCCTTCCATCAGATGTGTAAAGAGAGAATCGAGACTCATCTGTAAACAAAATTCTTGACCATTCTTCTTGATCCCACTGTATGTGTGCACGGGCGTATCACAGTCTCGCAACTCGATGCTCTCTCTCGAGTTTGGGGCCACTCGCTGGTCTTCGGGGTTTCAGGTTTGCTTAAGCCAGTCTTCTTCTCACTGTACTGTCACTAATTTAGTCCCTTCGGGTCTGAAGAAGCTGTTGCTGGACTTCAACTGCATTTTGGTGGCAATTTCTCAACACAGTGAAAACAATATAACGGTCTTTTCGGGCACTAGTACACCTGGGTCTGCCATTACTAGGTCTCCTCAAATGGTTTCCAGTCTCTTTGTACCTTCGCTTCACCTTCTGGACTGTTCGTAACATCACACCCACCATTCTTGCAGTACGACGCATACTGATGCCTAGTTCCAGAAAAGTCATGATCCTAGCACATTCTTCAGGTGAAAGAGGCATGATAAATAAGTTTATGTGCTGTTGTCTTACTTAGCTTTTGTAACAAGACACATCGATCAAGAAAAAAATTGAAAACAAAAATGGAAACAAAAAATGAATGGTAAAATTGTAATTCGAAAATGATTATTTTTCATTTTAAAGTTCTTTTCAGCCATTTCTTAAAAGAAGGTTACTGACTATGAAGTTTTTATGTACAAAATTAATCTATTTTTCGAATCCTTTTTGTGTCGAAAGTATATCTTGCGTACTTGAAAAGTTAATGCAATTTTAAAAAAACTGATACTTAGTTTTGCAGGTCAGTGTATTTTGTTAACTAACTTTAAAATATTTTTTTTTAAATTATAAAAATTATATATTGAGCCCCATAATAAGCCCTTTCATTTGATATTTCACACGGTACCGTTTGCAAAACTTTTTTGAAAATTTTCATTTGCCCCCCAAAGTGTGACCCATAGTCAAAATTTATTTATTTACGTTAGACGTCCGTGTTTGGGCCACAGAAATTCATGTGTACCAAATTTCAACTTAATCGGATCTTGTAGATTCGGAGCAAATCGGCTGTGTCAAACGGATAGACAGACAGACACACGAGTGATTCTATAAAGGTTCCGATTTTGCCTTTGAGATACAGAACCCTAAAACAAAAAAAATCGTGCGAAAATTGAACTCGTAACTCGTTTTTAACACACTTTGTGCGCTTCTATCATTTCTATAGTGACGGTATCATCGTGGACGTCCACGACACGGCATCACAATAACACATGGAAGTAAAATGTATGGAAACATGAAGACGCTTTTAAATTTCCGTCCACGATAACGTATAACGTGCACGTATTTCCATAAATTTTATGACCGAGGGGGGGGGGGGGGGGTGACGTGGACGTCCACAATAATATCGTCACGTTAGAAATGATAAAAGGTCACAAACTCTGCGCAGTCATCGAACTCGAATTATCAGAAACAAAACGGCGTAAGCACCGCCTGATTACTAAATGAATAAATATTTGTCCCTTGTGAATCAGAAGTAATTACAATGCGAATGCAGCGCCTAATATCGCCCACAAGTTTTATTTGCCTAAGGCTCAGGCCAAATAAAAACCAAGAACCGAGATATAGCGCTGCGAACAATACAGTGAAGCCATGCCAAAACTACACCTTTCTCTGTGCATACACGCTCACACGCACACATTTACTGCCCATTTTACAGCACACAAGTTTAGGAAACCAGCCTCACGTCACTGTTGACAGCGTTGATTTTTTATTTGGTCTGAAGCTTAAGGAGATCAGTTGTCACAGACGCTCTGGGAAAAGTGAAAACGGTCTTTCAATTGTATGATTTAAATATTTTGACTTACGTAAGTATATCAGCATAGTTCATCTGCAGTGTTTGTTTGTTATTAAATAGAAATCGTGCTTTATCAAGAAACTGTAGTGGCTTTAAGTTAAATGGCCTTGCTCAAGTACGAAGTTCTGAAATGGAAACTGAGCTTGCACCAATGTGACTTGAATTATTTATTGGTTATATTTTAATATTTATTTTATTAATAATTTTTTAATAATTTTTATATTTATATTTAATATTTATTAATAGTTTTAGTTAATAACTACTTTTTTGATTTGATTTGAGACTTGAATGGTTTAGAATCACAAGTATTCAGTGAGCAAACATGCTCATCAATGACCGATCCTTCTACAAGGTCAAGACGTGATGGGTATATACAGAGTGTGGCATAAATAGTGGTCCAACGTTAAGGAGTCGGTACACATTCGGCTATCATGTATCACAATCTGTACCATTCTTGCCCATAGATATTTGAATAGATTTTTTATTTTTTTTAGTTAAAATTACTTGTCTTTACAAATTAAGCTGTAATTTCTATAAATGACATTATATTTTAATTTTGTTTTTTGTTTATGACTGTGTAATACATGTGCTAACTGCTAGCTATGTGTATGTGCTTAGGAGATTCGAATTGAATTTTAAACAAATATTTTATTCTGAGACCTATGGGAAAAAAGTGATTCAAATTGCGGTATATGATAGCTGAATATACGGTACGACCCCTTAACGTTGGACCACTATGTATGCCGCAACCTATATATCTATGGTACAAATGCTACATGGTACAAATTTGAGAAATTAATTATATGATTTTTTTTTTGTGAGGTCTTCTGCCGCAGTTTGTGTAGTCACTTGAAATATCAGTCTTTTTTTTGTGTAAACTTCACAGGCCTGAATGTTATCGATATTTAAATCTGATAAAACAAAAGAAGACAGATTTTCTCAATTCATACTTCAAGTAACAACAATAGAAGATGTCGTTGACCCCAATTTTTTTTAAATTTTATTTTATCCTGTTAAAATATCGATACCCATCACGTCGGCAGAGTTTCGCTAGATAATTTAGTTTGACCCTGTAAAGGTAGATGAAAATAAATCTTCGCGGTCGTCCTGAAATGGTGTTCTAATTATGTCAGTCTGTAACAGAAGCTGACATTATTATGATGCCGGGGACAGGTGAAAGGTAACATGAAATATAATACAGATTAGACGTCCCAATTTTATGCAATGCTACATGAATTGTAATACAACAACTGGGCGAATTTGTTTCAACGTGTATTATATTTCACCAATCTGCACCCGACATTACGATGAACTGTTATTTTCCTTTTTTTTTTATTGATATTGAATAAAAAAATACAGCCTTTTTTTGGGTGGGAAATTATCAAATAACTTCTCCCGGCAGGGCTATTGGCTATCTTTTTCATTGCCAGTGACTAACTAGCTTCAGTTGTACACCGAACTTTGATGACAACTGAGAATTTCATAACATTGGTATTACGTATCACAGTAAGTGGACATCACGTTACGGTGACCAACAGACCGGGAACGGTGCTCATCGTCCCAACACTTGACGCCTCTATTTTTTATCGACTATTATGCGGTTAAGTTGAGTAGCGCCTTTTGAGCGCTAGAATACTTTATTTTAGGGAACATTTTGTATTAAGCGGTTTATACAATATGTAACAAAAACCCTGTTGTTCCTTTTAGGAATGTATACCTATAATAAGGACATTGATGAAATCATAAATTTAAAAAATTAAGCATTGGCTAGTCGAGAGGTCAAAATCAAATAACTATTCAAATAGACACATTCCAAAAAATGTTTAGAGTATCTGATTTTACAAGTACATCTTCATTTCGCTAAATAGCCTACGAGCTCGGCGGCTTTCTTTGAATGCGACAAAAGGTGCCGACAAAAACTGCCGCCGCGCATCGCATGTGCCCTGGGTCGGTACCACGTGCCTACCTACCCCGCCACCCGTCTACCTGCGAATCACTTCCTTAGTCTTCCGTGCAGCTTAATACCGAATGGATGTTATTGTTGACCTACGTAGTGACTTGTGTTTTGTTTACGTAAACGTTGACCATGTCTTATTCTAACGTAGAATATTTTAATTTATGTTGATTTGTCTTCGGAAATGTAACTGCAATTATGCAGAAGCACGCAGACTCTACCAAGAACGGTTTGCGAGTCTACCATTACCGGCGAGATCAACATCGAGGCAGACCGAGGACTCGAGACAGAAGTCTTGGACTTGTTTGAGCACGATTCAACGCGAAGTACACGTTCAGTGGGACACGAACTCCGAGTAAACCACATGCGCGTTAGGAGAGTACTCAAAGAAGATGGCCAGCACCCATTTCACTATTGTCGCGTCCAATCACTACTTCCTTCCGACTATGAGCCGAGAAATGTAGAGGTACAAGGTGGTCATATCGAACAGCAACTCCGTGGCCGTCAAGTAGATGTCATAATAAATTAATGCATTAAAATGTAAATAAGTACATCAGGTTTTATGTGACAGACGCGGCGAATTTGTTTTTTTTTTAACGTAATGAAGTGTTAAATGTAGTTTTAACAATTATCAATCGTGCTTAAAAAGAGTGTAAGTCAAGATTTTCAAAAATTAATTCGTTGAAGTGATACTGATAAACAACAGCTGACAAGGTCACGTACTTGTGTAGAAAAATAGATAGATACGTGGCGGCGCGCGGAGGTGTGTACCGGCGCGGCGGCACCGATCAAAGAGTGGCGGGACTCGCGGGACCGTTCTATCTACTTCTGGTTTTGCGTCATCGATTCATGCAGAATTGCAGAGGTAACAAATCAATTAAACATTACAAATATTAATAATTAAATATTTATTTTAATTGTTTTTATTGCACAGTTTTTTTATAAATGACTTGCTTTATCGCTTAGTAAACCGATTCTTAAAACGTAGGTAGAAGGAACAACAGGGTTTTTGTAACATATTGTATATACTTGAAACGTGAAACTGGCGGTAAATTCAATCTTTTGCAGTTTTAACTCGACAGTCTAGCGAAATTAAATAGTATGTTTTTACTTGTGCTAATAAAGTGTAACTTAGTGAAAATAAATCCTCAAAGGAAAGGTAGGTAAATAAAACCACGAAATAGGTAAACAAAATCATGGTACATAATGTACAAGTTGTTAAAGTATTAGAAGATCATTATGGATGCTGTATATAGCTATGCACATCGTTAGGACTCTAGTATGATGTATGTACCTACATAACTATGTACATATTTCGGGAATATGTTGTAGTTACATAATTACTCGCGTATACCTACTCTAAATATTTTTATTACTTCTTATTTTGATTATATTTTTAGGGTTCCGTAGTAAACAAGAAACCTTTATAGTTTCGCCATGTCCGTCCTGTGTCAGTTTGTCCCCGCTGTAGCTCAGAGATGCTTAGTACTAAAATCTGTAATTTGGCACAGGTATTACATACCCAGCCCAGTCCCTCTCACAGAGAGGAGGCCTGTGTCCCAGCAGTGGGAACATTATAGGCTGAATATGATGATTACATATTAATCAAGCCGTAAAAGTGGTAAAATAATATCTAAAAAAAAATGTTTTTAGGGTATGTACCTCTCTTGCATCAAATGTGGGATGTATTTTTTTTCTCATCTATCCCAAGATGTGGGGTATCGTTGGATAGGCCGTTCAAAACTATTGCGGGTCTGTGAATACCACTTTTTATTCAGGGATCCGTTTGCGTAATATTAAGCTTTAAAGTGCAAATTTCAAGAGTCAAGTGTCCCTCCCCTGCCGGCTAAATGGTTGTTTATGGAGATGTGAAAAAAATCGTGGCAGTAGTACATATGCATAATGAAATAAAAAGAAAACTATCACAGCTAAGTAGGCTTTACAAGTTAACGAGTAATAGTCGACCAACTTAAATGTGCAATTGGAGAATGAACTGTGACGTATAGCGATGTATGGGAGAACATGTTTCTCAACTACAAGTTTGCTATTCGGATAAATTCATCCCAACATTCCCAACTACGGAACCCTTCAGTGTGCGTGGTCCGACACGCACTTGGCCGGTTTTAACCATATTTTACGTCTTAGTTTTAAATAATTTGGAAAAATTGCAACACCTTCTGAATTGTTTTGTTTTGTAATATCATATAATTTCTTTGTCTTCATTTTGCCATATCTTAATTCTTATATTTTTATTTCTCTGTGTTCCCACTTATTTTAGAGAATGCTAGTTAACCTGTAATTGGAAGCTGTGTAAGTTCAAGGTTAATTGTTATATATACATATTGTATACCGAAACTGTTGGCAAACCTTAATAAATAAATAAATAAAAAATACATCCCAATGCTACTTATAAATTATTGTAAATATTAAAATAATTACAACAATATTATTTATTGTTTTTTTTCAACTTGTTTCTCAAAGTAAATATAGTTGTCTGTATATTCACATAATATAATCAATGAATAAAACAAAAAAAATGTATTAAAAAATATTTAGGTAGGTATATTAAAATATATATATAATCCCAGCAATATTAGACGTACCCTACTTCTGCCACGACCAAGAATCACAATAAAACAACATAAGAAGTAATATTTACACGCTTAACTTACTATCAGCTTCGGTGTTAATCACTATAATTTATAAAACACTACCTTTGAGTAGTGTCTTTCACGAAAGCCACCACAAACTAAATGATCATCAATTTGATTTCCACTAAGCTTACACAATCGCAATCTTAGCAATATCGATACAAAAACATCTGTCAAAATGTGTTACAGTGGCTAGTCATCCTAGTTAGTCACTGAAGTTAGCCAATACGAAACTAACTGTTTGACAGTTAATCGTTAAACACTTTGCCAAGTGATCATCATTATGAACTGTCAACAGAGATACGCAATAGCCCTGCTGCTGGGCGGAGCTGGGTGGAGCTGGGCGTGTCAGACTCTTACTGACTAAAACCCACCTGTGTTCCTTCCATTACCAGTTCCGTGATCTTCCGCAAATCCGGCAGATAGATTAGTCTAAAGATGTGTGTGCTTACACACAAGTTAGCTTAGTTTTAGATAATAAAATACGATTTTTAATAAAAATGTAGAACAATATATCTGTGACGTGAGTACTTCTCGGATATAACTTAACATTTTAGCAATAACGACTGCCATTCGAAACCGGTTTTGTGGTTCCGTCAGGAAGTCATTACATTTTGAATGTAAGTCCAACGATAAAAAACTCTAATAGACGGTTTTATGGTATTTCCTTGTCAGCGGTTTCCCTACACAAATTTATGGCTATGTCTCAATAAACGTTTCGCCCTACATAAAAGGGTCAAATTATTATCATTTTATAGGTGTGGGCAGATAACGAATGAATATTTTAGTCAGTCGCCCGTATGTAAATGTCGTGTGGAAGATGTACGTGGAAGAATGTACGTGTAGTGAGTGTCTTAGAATACTCGAAACGTGAATGTACTTAAGTGACAGTGAGTGTGTGTAGAGAGGCAGTAGTTTAATGAGTAAGGTGATCGAGGAGCGAAGGAGACATCGTCAGTCAGTCCATGACTTGAGCCCTCGAAATAACTTGACCCCACGATGTAACTTCAGACTATAATTATCTTAATCATTATAAACTATAGCAAGACCAGCAATAGCCCCCACCTTGTTAGCAATTCTTAGGCACATCGTTCACGACGCAACTCAAAGTACCACTTTACATGGCCATGGTACGGAGCGAGAGGGCATGGGCAGGCACAGTTGAGGGAAAGGCAAATTTCGCGCCCTCTCGCCCCTAGCCGCCGCAGGAGATGCCCTGGGCGCCAGGAATCCCGAGCGGATTTCCGGCCACCGTAGGCGCGGGCTTGCGGACGGTGAGCAATGGGAGGCTCACAGTCCGATAAGGACCAGGCCCGGGTCGACGGCGCGTTGTATTCCAAAGAGATGTCATCAGCACAAGTGTAGGGGTCCACTAGGGCCGATGCCTGCCGGGGTCGCGGGAAGGTACTAAAGGGTCACCGAGGCCCTCCTTGGCTGCCTTGGCAACACAGGCAACGGAAGGAATACTGGTGATTTTTAGTCAGTAAGAGTCTGAAACATAACATCTCCCTCTCTGGGCGGAGCGGGAGGGCTGCTCCGCCCAGAGCGAGAGAAGTTATTTGATGATTTCCCACCCTGAAAAAAAAAGCCTATAATTATCTCAATCGTTATAAGCTACAGCAAGACCGGCGATAGCCCCCACCTTGTTAGACATTCTTAGGTCCATCGTTCACTACGCAACCCAAAAGTAACATTTTACAAACTTAAATCACCAAGGAGTGCATACAATACCAGTGCTATGTCATTCTGGCTACCCCTAGTTGAGTTTGTAACTCTCTATGGTATCTGTGGTTTATTAGTAAATTAATAGAATAGAATGGAATAGAATACTATTTATTATGTACACCATAAAAATTACAGATACAAATGTAGTAAAAAATGTGTGTGTGTGTATAAATGTAGTGTGTGTGTGTAATGTGTGTGTGTGTGTGATTAATGTACTATTTGGAGAGGCAAAGCCCACTAATCGGTAAATACAAGCTACGACATCAGCCTAAAGTTAATTCTGCATTAAATTCATTTACTAATTACGAATAAATCATTCATGCATTAATTACTCTTGCATGTCAATGTTACGACCAAGGAGTGCATACAATACCAGTGCTATGTCATTCTGGCTACCCCTAGTTTGTAACTCTCTATGGTATCTGTGGTTTATTAGTAAATTAATAGTATAGAATGGAATAGAATACTATTTATTATGTACACCATAAAAATGACAAATTTAAATGTAGTAAAAAATGTGTGTGTGTATATGTAGTGTGTGTGTGATTAATGTACTATTTGAAGAGGCAAAGCCCACTAATCGGTAAATACCAGCTACGATATCAGCCTAAAGTTAATTCTGCATTAAATTCACTTACTAATTACGAATAAATCATTCATGCATTAATTACTCTTGCACGTCAATCTTACGACCACAGAGAGATAAATCCATTATTAATTATGCTTCAGTCATGAGTAGGTGTATTCTAGACTACCTATAGTTATAACTAAAAATAAATAAATGATGATATTTTGATCTTGGGCCTGCACCTCTCGAGCTATCAACTAAAAACGACTTGGCGAGCAAAGATCAGCGTGTGCGCGACGGCGACGAGCGATTGCTCGTTGATATGCGTATGTAACAAGCGTGAGTCTCTCAGCGAGTGTTCTGTCCGCCAAGCAAGATTTGTTGAGAAAGTATTGTCTTAGATAGCTCTTGTCGCTGCAACAAACGAGTTCTTGCCACCGATGTAAAGAGTCAGCTATCAACTATTAATACATGGTATCTCTACGTTCACGGGACCTACAATCCCTGGTACGTTTCGTGAGCGAGAAATTCGTTGACTGCTAATCGCTTCATCGTCTGTGGTAGGACAGGTGCCTTAAAAGCTTTAACTATTCAATGCCACTTACAATCTGACCTACCTACATACTGTGCCGTAATTTAAATAAAAAATAATTATTACGTCACTTATAATACCTACGTATAATTTAAAAAAGAATACAAACGGAGAAAAAAAGAAAAGTGAAGAAATAATATGCGATCTAATTATGGGAACACCAGATGCGAAACACTAAGGAAAAACTAATATTAGTAAATATAAAATTTCCCAGTACTGTTTACCTCGACAGTACCTACCCCGTAAAAAGCGTACGTTTTAAGGTAAATTTGTGGTGTGTAATGTGGGTGATAAACGTCCTGACAGTGTAATTGTAATCAGACTCCCAGGCATGTTTAACGACATTAGTATAAATCGGGTTACGACTATTGACTCAAAATTGTTCCATGTGATACGGCAGTAACGAAAAATAAATGGTAGACTTGAAAAATAAAAATTTTGCTGTTGAGGTTCAAGAGATTCACATAACTGATGGACACAGCAATCTGATATGACACAGAACCAAAAAACAATTTGACGTTCAACGATTGCGTCAAAATTGAAGACTTTTCAGATTAATATTCAAACAATAGACTGATATGTGCCAGTGCCATCTACAAATGAGGATGAATGTGTGATGTTAGAATGAAGGATAAATACCAAAAAAAATATGTAGAATAGGGTCTTACACCCATTTTTGAAAAGTGTCTTAATTCAATTCTATGGTGCTAATATGCCCCAAAAAAATCACAAAATTTTTATTCAATCGGTAAGTGCCATAAAAATGCATTTAAAATTTCAAATTTCGCGCGTAGGTTGACGAAAACGCTGGACGCAGTGGACGCCATGTTGCTCTGTGGTCATGACGTCACTGGGCTATAAAAACAAATGTGCTGATCTCAATTATCATACAAAATGATAATTGACACGTTTTTGTTTTCTAGCCGTATGACGTAATAACATGGCGGCATGGTGTTTTTTAACAGATAAGAAAAACTGAAAACGTTGAATTGAATTTTAAAATTTATTTTGTTATTTTATGAACTAAAAGTAACATTTTCCGACTCCTTTTTGCCTAAACTATTTCAATAATATATTTATAGATTTTTTCTCGTTTATAGTAAAATACCCTATTAGGTAGTAATTCTACAATACGCAGCTTCTAGTTTTTTTTTATTCATGACCTTTTCTTTATCGTAATATTTCACACTTATTTTTGTAAATGCGATTAGATTTATACCTGTGAGCCTGTTGAATTCAAAAAAATCTCTCTAGGAGCCAAAGCTGTAAATACCTATCAAAACACAAATCGACACTCCCATTTATTTTATTATTTTACTTTTACATAACAAAATATCACGCCTGTATTCCTCGAAGGCTTAGGCACCTATAAAATGTATAGGTACTGTAGTATGCGGGACGTGCTACACTAATAAATAATATTCCTATTTGATAACTGTTAATATATTTATCTTTTTTAATTCAATATACATTCGTTTGTGTGTTCATTCAAGACTGTCACTCTGACAATTCAACATTTTCAATCTATCTTCCGATTTTAAATATTTATTTTTATTAAGTTGTCAGTGTCAACTAGCGGCTAGGATGATGCATTATCATAGAACCTCTACAGTACCTATAGTATACTCATATTTCACCCGTTATCTTTATTTCCCATGTTAAACGGGGCGAGCCTAACGCCATCAACAAGGCAAAAATCCAGATTCCGGGCTGCTACTAAGAAATTCCTGATAGAAAAACCCAATAACACTTTGCCCGACCTAGGAGTCGTCAAACCCAGGATCTCATGCTCACCAGTAGCGCTTGTGACCACTAGGCAAGCCAACGAGGCAGGCCGTGGAAAGGTACTAATGGGTCACCGTGGCCCCTGGCAACACAGGCAACGGGAGGAATACGGGTGGGTTTTAGTCAGTAGGAGTCTGACACACCCTCCCGCTCCGCCTAGGGTAGGAGAAGTTATTTGATAATTTCCCACACAAAAAAGAAGCCAACGAGGCTATTTACTAAAATGTATTGTAAAACTATTTAACACCTTATCCATTTTGCAATAAGTAATGATCTTGTTTTTATCATTTTTTTCTTAATGTTCACTAACAAACTCAACAGCAAACCAACATTATATTTGCAGTGCCTTAAGGCGCTGACAAGACCCGATTGACCAAAATAGGCTTCTCTTAAGAAAAAAAATGCCAAATCTGTGTAGTTTGTGGTAGCGGAAAAAATATATGTTGATTTTGAACATATTTCCCAAAACTTGGTTGTTACTAAAATACGTTTTGAAAAAATATCACGATATAAGTTAACGTTAAACTAACCTCTTATCTTGAGTTCTAATCCAAAATATCGCCATTAAATATCAACATACGTTACGTATTTAATTAATAACAAGAACGTCTTATTTGAATGCAGAACTTGGTTGTTTTTTTACTATCGATTAGTCAACTCAATGTTGAGTTAATAGATAATTGCTTCATATTTTGCAATAAATTACAAGCCTTGTGTCATCGCGCTTCTCTTTCTTTTCTATGCAATCCGACAGTGACCGCGGCATAGGTGTTGTCAGAGTCTTAACAGGGTTCGTGTACCAAAACCGACTATCACTTATGCTACGGCTACATTGTCGCGATAACGCGAACCAAACTTCGCACGCTCTCTCTTGCACACCGCTCGATGTTTCGCTGTACAACAGAGAGCGCGCGAAGTATAGTTCGCGTTGTTGCGACAATGTAGCCGTAACATTACTGTAAAATGTTTGATGTGCATGCAAAGACATTTAAATAAACCAACTTAATAGACGGGACAAAGCGAACAACATCAAAATCTACTCTTATTGCCTCCAGGGCCCACCACGCTCAGCTTAGTTCTGTCTCGTGTCATACGCCCCACACGACAGGCCGCGAACTAAGTCATTTAAATTAAAAAATAAAAATAATTATTCTCGAAGAAAGTTATGCCGAATTGTATATTGTGGGTATTGCAAACCTTGTGAAAAAATTACTCGACGATTTTTTTTTTATAATTTACGGAATATTTACTTTTTTTCTGTACGTTGGTAATAAAAGGTCGGTGTCAATAAAAGTAAATTGTATCAAACTTGCCTATTATGTTTTTTTGGTATTATTACGCTAGATGGCGTCACTGAGACATGGAATCGCAGTTAGTAGGTAGGTACTTATCCCAAATCTCTGTGTGCATGAGAGCAAATAAATTAATTATGGAGGCCCTTAATCGCACTGTAGGTCATTTGTTTTGTACTGAAGGAATTTAATCATTTTCAGTTATACATTCCGTGCCCAAGAAGGAGCTAAAATGGCTTGAATTTGAAAGTGAAAACCAAGTCTTTTGTTCGTATACAACTAGATAACATTGTTTGATGCTAACATCTATTAAGTAAATCTGTAAACAGATAAAGAAATATTTTGTACGTCTTAGGGCGTTTGTCCACCGCAGTCGTTACCGGGACGTCACCTAGAAACGAGTTTATTCGAACCAAACCTCCCAGTGACGGCGATCGATTGTCCACCGCGACTGAACTTGGCGGTTCAGTATGTTATAGCCAAAACAAAAGCCGGGCGAACGACGCTGGTGCGACGGCGGTGTGTGGACAACTTCAAACTCATTTTGTATTACTGGCATATAATATCGGCCCGTCACAATCTCGGACCGAGTTCTAGCGGTCGCGCCGAACTACTGTAAACGAACTACTTTGGCGCCATCATCTTTCTTGATTAATGAATTACCCGTCACGCATATTTTTTTAACACTTTACAAATAGGGTTATTCAATGGATCCTTCATGCTATTGGATTGTTCATACGATAATCCTCATGTATGTCCCCGTTTTTAAAGGCGGAAGGTAATCTCTGACTTCTGCCGGCCGGACTTTTTTTTTTGTGTGGGAAATCATCAAATAACTTCTCCCGCTCTGAGCGGAGCGGGAGGGTCTGTCAGGCTCTTACTGACTAAAAACCACCCGTATTCCTTCCGTTGCTTGTGTTGCGGGGGCGTGGGTGACCCATAAGTACCTTCCCGCGACCCCGGAGGGTATCGGCCCTAGTGGACCCCTACCTTTGTGCTGACGACATCTCTTTGAGGCGCGCGTGGAATACAACGCGCCGTTGACCGGGCCTGGTCATTACCGGACGGTGAGCTACCCGTTGCTGACCGTCCGCAAGACCGCGCCTACGGTGGCCGGAAATCCGCCCGGGATTCCCGACGCCCAGGGCGTCTCCTGTGGCGGCTAGGGGTGAAAGGGCGCGAAATTTGTCTTTTCCTCAACCGTCCCGCCTCCTCCTTCGCGAGCATTACTGCTTCGCGGAAAGAGGTGACGGCTGCCCATGCCCTCTCGCTCCGTACCATGGCCTGAACAAGGGCCGGACGCGAGAGAACTCTGCCGCCGATCGCCTCCACGAGGACACGGTGATGCTCTGCCCAAGCTGGGCAGACCTCCACCGTATGCTCCACCGTGTCCTCCGGGCGATCCACACAGTGGTGACACCCGGGCGTTTCCTCGCGCCTTATCTGACACAGGAACCTCCCGAAGCTGCCGTGTCCGGTGAGGACCTGGCAGCTTCGGGAGGTTCCTGTCGCCAGGCGGAAGGTAAGGACGCAGTGGCGGCTCTCTAGCCACTTTTCAAAGAGGGGACTTATCGCCGCAATCGTGGCGTGCCCAGCACTGGGTTGCGATAACCGTACTCTCCATGTCGCCATGAGATCCCGCCGGAGCTCCATCCGCTGTACCGCGGTTTCTCGCGGCAGCGGAGTTACGCCCCGGCGTTTCACCTCCTCGCACCTCTCCCATACGTGCGCGAGGACTTTTGCCTACAGATCCCATGGCGGCAATCCGGCAAGGAGGCTCGCTGCCTCACAGGAAACCGTGCGGTATCCCCGGACCATCCGGATGGCCATGACCCTTTAGGCCGTGCTCAACCGGCGGGCTGGCCGCAGTGCCAGAGAGTGCGCCCATACAGGAGCCCCGTAGAGGGCCATGGACCGCACGATCCCCGCGTAGAGCCTCCAGCAGGAGGGGGTCCAACCCCCTAGATTGGGCAGGAGACGCTTCAATGCAGCGCCTGCCCGTTCCAGTTAGGGAGCCAAACGTCGGAAATGCTCCACGAAGTCCCACCGGCTGTCGAGGACGAGTCCCAAGTACTTCATCGTCGACTCGACGCCGATGGAAACCCCTCCTACTGTTATTTGGGACCCCAACGGTGGCGGTGACCATGAAAACACATGGCCTCGGACTTGTGCAGACCTCGAGTCCCAAGTGCCGGATCCTTTCAACGATTGTCGCAGCCCGCGTGCCGCTAATTCGGCCGCCGCCTGGTGCGACCTCCCCTGCGCCAGGACCAACGTGTCGTCAGCGTAGCACATAATCGCTGGCACCGCTAGGGAGGTAGGCGCGCAGCACCCAGTCGTATCCGATGTCCCACAGATGCAGCCCCAGGACCGATCCCTGTGGGACACCGCATGACATCTCTTGCCGGTTCCACACTCCCTAGTGACTGGGGTAGATGACGGCCTGGTCCGTCAGATAGGCCTCGACCACACGACAGAGGTAGGACGGCATCTGGTGGTACCCGAGTGCCTCCCTGATGCAACTCCAGGGCAGGGTATTAAAGGCATTGGCGATGTCTAGAGACACCGTCAAGACGAACCCACCCTGGGCAACAGCGTTCCCCGTCGTCAGGGCTCGTACGCGCATGATGGCGTCCACCGTAGAGCGCCCTCTGCGGAAACCAAACTGGCTCTCCACCAAATCCGGCCCCAACTGCACTAGCTGGCCGACGAGGCGGTCTGCATTGACTCTTTCAAAGCGGACGGAGGCCCCTCTCCAAGCATGCGCTTAGGAGCCCCCTAAGTCAAGGCCCGAGAGCCTCCAAGGCCAGGACCCAGGCCTTCCCAGGTGAGCCGTCGAGTCCTGGGTCGGTGTTTTTGGCATTAAGCCTGCGTATCGCCGCTCTCATTTCTACCCCGATCACCTCCGGAGCATCGTCGTCGTTGTAGTCGTCGTCGGTGGTGTGGTCCGCAGTAGGCGGAGCCATGGGCGGGGAGGTGTGTTCCCCTTACGAAGGGAACAGAGCACTCACCACGTCTTCCACAAGCTGGGGCTGGAGACTCTGCATCAGCGGGGGAGCCCATGGGCGGAGTTTATCCCGCACCGCTTTGTACGGGCGTCTCCACGGTACCCTGTCCAGAGTCCCCAGCGACTCCTCGCGGGCCAATCCCCTGGCCCGCAGGATCTCCGCTTGGAGGGTAGTCTTCGCCGCTCTGTACCCTTCGTACGGCTCCGCCTGAATGGCTTCCGTATCCGGAGGTTTGATACGGAGCCTGCGGTGCCTGGAGTACCGGCGTCGTGCAGCCACGCATGCAGTGCGCAGAGCCGTCAGCTCCTGCGACCACCAGTACACCTGGCGCGAGGCACGTCCAGGCTGGACCCGGGGCATTGCCACGTCACATATGTCGGACATGGCCTCCCGGAACCACTCCGCTTCGTTGTTGATGTCAGCAGGCCCGTCCGGTGGTGACACCCAGGCCTGCACGATCGAGGCTTCCAGGAGGAGCTCCCGGTCCAGCTGCTTCAGCGCCCACCGAGGACCACTCGGGGCCCGTCGGACCGGCGCGTTCAAGGTCTGGGCGGAGACGTCAAACCGAATAACCGGTGATCGGAATAGGTCTCCACCCCCTCCATGACGCGCTAGTCAACTATTCGCGGCGACAGAGTGGGGCTGGCGAACGAGATGTCCACCACTGATTCACCCCGCATCCGCACACACGTGGGGACAGAACCCCGGTTTAGGACGACCAGGCCTGTCTCCAGAGCCCAGTCCTCCACCATCCTGCCCCATGTGTCCGTTAACCGGGAACCCCAAGCCAAATTCTTGGCATTTAAGTCCCCGAGGACGAACACGGGGAGGGAACCAAACCGGACGACGACGTCTCTCAACTCCGCAAGGGAGTTGTGGAACTCGACAAGTGTTCGGTTCGGAGAGAAGTAGACCCCCACTACGACAATCTCCCCGAACCGTGCTGCTACGCAACCCCGTCCTCTCTTGACGGCTTCGAGAGATGGAGTACCGGCGGCGGCCGATGAAATTAGGGTCACTGAGCCGCGCAAGTCCTCCACCCAGTCATTCCTGGGTGGGACAAAGTACGGCTCAGCGACCACGGCGATGTTAATCGACCACTGCGCGATGCTCTGGAGCAACAGATCCTGAGCGCAGTGGTTGATGTTCGTCTGGAGGAGGCGTAATGGGGCCATTATTGGCACTCCATGTCAGCCCCCTCTTGAGCCTCCTCCCAGCCCCCTGAGAGGGTCCCGCCGCAGTGGCCACGGTGGCGACGGCTACGACGGCGGTGGTGGAGGCGGCTGCGGCGTTGAGAGTGGTGGCGGCTGCGGTGGTGACAGCGGTGGCGGAGGGCTTGCCTCTGGCCCTGGCTTTGGCGGGTGGGGTGCAGGCCTTGCCCCCCATCCGGTGCTCGGCCGGCTTACTAGCCGCTGCACATACGGCACAGTGCAGCGTGGCATTGCACGAGCCGGCGTTGTGCCCGGGCAGACCACAGCGGTAGCAAAGACCGCTGCGGTCCACCTCCGAGGTGCAATTCGCTTGCACGTGGTTGCCCACCTGGCAGCGGAAGCACCTCAGAGGTCTGGGTTCCAGCAGTTTCACCTGCGCGGAAACCCAGTCCACGAATAGCCGTTGGCCCTCCCCGGCAATTTCCCTGTCCGCCGACACGGGGCAGCTCACCATAACGGTTTGCAGCCCCGTGGAGTCAGGATGGATGGTGCCTGCCCTCACCTGCTCGGCAGAGCACCCCCCGGTCCTAACCACTGCGGCGACCACCTTTTCTTCAATTGCGGAGTCGTCCAGGCCCATGATGTGCATGCTAGCATACTTGGTGGGCCTGGATACTCGGACCTCGTCCGCATTTAGTGACGCCCTAAGCCTTTCGGCCAGGGCGTCAGCGGCCGGGCCGCTAGCCGCACCGGGGACCGTCGACAGTCGCCGTAATCTTCATTTTGAGGCCTTTTGCTGCCCGGTGATGGCTGCGGTGGACAAACGCACGTATATTGTACTGCTAATCTCAAAAATGAAAAGGTTTCATTTTTGAGGCAAAACAGGTGCGTCTCAGCTTACACTTTAGTTTCAGGTAGGTACATACCTATTTTTAGTTTGTTTCCAGGCATTGCGTTTTTAGACAGTCACGAAGTCACGACTAGAGTCAAAACTGTTTTTCCTGTCATGTAAGTAGTGTTCGAATCGTAAAAATGACCATTATCGTGATCGGCCTGGTCATTTTACGACACGCCGCCATTTCGTGATTATATAGACAGTTCTGTCTTGTCAAGACAAAAAAGAGATTTCTGCGAGTGTGCGCGTCGTCCATTTTAGGTATGTCTATTAGCCAATCTTGACTCAGCCGATCTATTCTGCAAAAATCTCACCGTGAAAACTTGAGTGAAGTGATCTGTGAGTGTCAATCTCCAGCATCAGTGGAATGACACTGACAGCTCACTCCATGCAAGAATTCACAGTGAGATTTTTACAGAATCGACATGCAGGTCTGTCAATGCCCAATGCCTTACATTTTGGCATTTCAACAACATTCGTTGCGTTATTTACGTTGAAACAATTTTTTCAAACCAATGAAAGAAGTGAAAAGAAAGAAAGAAACATATCTTATTCGACACACGCTCAAGAAAAATAAAAAGTAAAAAAAAGAGGAGCATATAAACTAAACAAAATTTACATATTTGTTCGATTAGATAAAACACAAAAACAATATAGACTTGTGCAACGCCAAAAAGGCTCTTACATTAGCATAATAAATCCCTCTAGAGGAATAAAAAATAAATAAAACAACAATTTATAATAAATATAATAATAAAAACCGTAACTATGTAAAATAAATATTACGATTGACTCACGCCGACGCTCGAACATCACTTGTCCATGCTATATAAAAAGAAAGAAAAAGTATTTATTGGGACTCACACAGATCATAAATTAAACTAAAAACCACTCATAGAGAAACATACAAAAACAGAAACAAAGTGAAATGAAAATAAAAACAAAAATATGCCTTTTGATCTCGTACAGGACTGTACGAGGCCAAAAGGCTCCTTTCTCAGCATAATACTGCGACACTTAAAACACACTATTTTCTATTGTACAAGAGAAGGGACGCGGGCGCACTGTGTTGCATTCACAGACGAAGTAGTACTCAGACGGTTAACTTCCATACAATAAAAATCGCTTTAGAATCCTACTGGCTTTGATTGTAACGTTTTGTATTTCTTTAATTATATCCACAATTTTTTGTCGCTCGTAGTGTTATGAAATTGCTTCAACGATTTTACAAATTCATGACACAGTTTATCAATTTGACATATGACAGAGCTTAGCACAATTAGTTGACAGAGTTTTTGTTCAATTAAAACAACATCCCTTGTTCAGACTACTTCTCTCTCCTTCGAACTTCTGTTCTTGAGGACTAATAACTTCATGAATAACTGCATCTGTAAAAGTAAAGCAAATATTAGGAAAACGAGTCTTAGCGGATTGAAAAACCAGAAATATCTGCATTGTGCAGCACATGGACACGCTAATTAAGGACCTTCCATACCAACATAATTATTACAGTTCTTACTATCTTTATTATTTGTTTGCTTTTAATACAAAAGCAAAATGCACTTTAGTCGAGATCGAGTTAGACTGTATGTATTCTGTGTGTTTTTCTTATGTTGTTGTTTGGGTTAGGTACCCTTGGAGTTTCGTTTATTTGCCATGATTGAGCCAATAAACATAGGTAGTGTAAACAAATATCCGTATATAGTGGAAGCAAATATCCGTATTTTCTACAAAACTACTGGTCAATGATAACTATACTAATCAATTCTTTTACCTTTTGTGATTTGGTTTTCTGACGCTTCATTACCTGAGCCCGAAGTGGTGGTGTTGTGATGACAAGGTTTGAGTTGACAAAACAAGCAGATGTAGCAATAATTTCTGGAAATAAAAATATGACCATTAATTAATTCAGTTGTTATTAACCGCTTGCCCGCCGAGTTATTAGTGAGTGTGTTTAGTGAGTTAAATACTGTGGCTGTGCTTTTCGTATAAATAATTACATTTATATCTTATTCCATTATTCTTAAAGTAGCTAAGGTACGGTACCTATGAATTATATGTTTGTTGAATAATGCACTTTTTTAATATCATTGTCGTGATATTTATCTAAGTTCTTACCTGTGCAAGCGTGTTGTGTTAAATTAGTTTTGCGTCTTAAAACAACGTGGGTTAGGCGCCAAGACGAGGCCTCACCCGCCTTACATGTCTTTCGGAGATAAACTTCGTCACAAAATGTTAGACATTCGTATTGCTTGAATGTTTTTCACTTTTGAAGTCCTTAATCTCGGTCTTGGGAAAAGCATATACTGACGTCATTTCGTCAACTACCTACCGCAATTCATAACATAGCATTTGTGGAACATAATTCAGCACCCTAATTGTGGAACATACTATCAATCGCAATATGAATGATTTTGAAATATATTGCTAATCCATTGCTTCATATGTTCGAAAAATTTGTTTCTCAACAACGTGAGTAACGCAGTGAATGCTATTGAACTGTCAAAACGAAACCCATTGCTACTGATGGTATGTTACGCAATTACCCCCCAGGTTGTTATTACAATTACTCTATTACATGAGACAATTTGAGAGGATAAACTACAATGGCGGTTTTGTAGACAATCACAGATTACGATAGAATTACAACAAACAAATATGGCGTCCTTTGCACTGGCGACAAAGGGGAAAGGGACGAGGGGCGGTTGTCATTTTGGGAAAAGTCACCCATAGACAAATACGTCTGTTAATGCCCGAATTTTTTGTTCCGAGATTACCAACTGTGGTTGCATTCGTTTGGCTGTCAATGTATTTATGAAAAAAGAAATAAATTGTCGTGACAAATGGAACAATGAGTGAATAATATAATATCAGACAAGAAAATATAAAATAGTACAAATAAATAATATATAGTATCGTTGAGTGTATCACTGACTGTGTTGTTATGTATAAATTGGACGAAAAAAATTCAATCATCGAGCAAAACAAAACGATCGAAATGGATAGATTGAAAGTGTGTTACTCAACTAGGGTGCTGGTCTAGTCTCCATCACGATTGATGGTTTAAAAACCACAATTTCATTCGAGGACGTGGTTTGAGGAGACATCTATACGTTTTCTTTGCTTTATCCTACCACAATTTTTCCCATTTGGCCAGAGGATGGCCAGAAGGATCAAAAAATACACTTTTTCGACGCAATTCGAGGAATTAAATGATTTCCGGACATCGACATTTTCGGCATTTATCGGACGCAAAAGTATTTTCGAGCGGGTAAAACCAATTTGAGGACTATTTGGGAGGAACTGTTAAACCGTAATGAACAAATTTTAGGAGCTTTTGTGACGGTATATAAGTGTATAATTAGAATAAAATAAATTTAAAACGTGCAATGAGTAAACTACCTACATTGGTATAAAGCAAAGTAAATATAAGTATGTTGCCCGTGACTTCGTCTGCGTATATTTTGTATTTTATCATTTATAGTGTTCCATATGTCCGAATGAAGAAACAGAACCATAATTATCACTCGTGTGGTTTTATTTGCCTTTCTGTCAGTCTGTGTGTCTGTGGCTGTTCCACAGCCAACTTGCTCCGAATCTAATGGACCGATTAAGTTTAAATTTAAATACGGAGGTGTTACGTAAATAAACGAATTTTAAATGTGGGGTTACTTTTAAGAGACAAATACGTAAATAAAAAAAAAATAATTGCACGGTGTACTGTGTGTTATAATAAAATTATCAAATGAAAGGGCTTACTGTGAGTGTGTAAAGTACATATATTTTTTTATTTTATTAAATTTCGAGCGATATCTTTTATCATAATTTATTTTAGTAATATATTGATAAGTTATTGACTAACGGTAACCTCCTTTTAAAGTTCTTCTGTTTTTTAATCTCGGAGACTAATTAGACAGGTGCAAATGTCAAACTCCATATTGAAATTCCAAACAACAATAATTGAAATGTCAAATTAGTCTCTGGGATTAAAAAACGAACTTTAACTACAAACATACCGTTCCGATACTCGTTCCAAGGAACTTTTCTGTGCATGCAACCAGTGTTTCTATATCTATCTATAAGTGAATCATTGTATTCTGTTTTTGAGAAATACATGCCTTAAACCATAAAATATCCTATAACACGTGACAATACTGTAGCTTCTCATTTTTGAAAGAAATTTCGGAATCGGAACAGTAGTTCCGAAGTAATCTTCGGAACTATTGATCCGATTCCGATTTTTTTTATGTAGGAGGTAATTCCCCTACATACAGAATTTTAACTTGTATTTTATTTATTTATTTATATAATTACTTACAACTATTATTACAGGTACAACCCAATGCAATAGTGACGCAAACTGAATAATAACAACTTATTTTCTAAAACTTATTACATAAAATGTTACCCTAGTGAATTCACTCCGTGTACAAGCAAACATGTCTATCTCCTCTGCTACAAGTTTAAGGTTATGAAAATAAGTAATATAATATTAGTATATGGATGCCTCTACACGGAGCTATTCATATACTACCTCATATTTATGAGAGATAAAGCCCAAAAAAAATAAAAGAAATGCAGCAATTCACTTCAGTCACGATTTCATGTGCTTGTTTTATATGATAAAACAAAGCACTCTTTTATGATTGAAGATACGGGAAAATTTTGCTTTCATTCCATCGCGAAAAAGTAACGTAGAAAGGAGTATTGTTCACGTAAGGCCTCGTATTCATAAGCTGCTTTTAAAAAAGCTATGACCTCTGAGTTTGTTTCGGCACTTGTTATCTATTTCTTATAATCTAATTTTGAAATATTGACCAAAACATTAACGTGAAAAGTGTCTTAGAAGATCCACTCTAAATGTATCTTTTGGGGCCTGCATGATTTTTTTTTGTGTGGGAAATTATCAAATTACTTGGAGGGTGTGTCAGACTCTGACTGACTAAAACCCACCCGTGTTCCTTCAGTTGCCTGTGTTGCCAGGGCCCTTGGTGACCCTTACGGACATTCCCGCGACCCCAGCAGGGGTCGGCCATAGTGGACGCCTACACTTGTGCTGACATCTCTTTAAGGCGCGCGTGAAACATAACGCGCCATCGAGCCGGACCTGGTCCTTATCGGACGGCGAGCTACCCATTGTTTACCATCCGCAAGCCTGCGTCTACGGTAGCCAGAAATCTGCCTAGGATTCCCGACGCCCAGGGCGTCTCCTGCGGCGGCTAGAGGCGAGAGGGCGCCCCGAACCCGCCTTCTCCTTCGCGAGCACTACTGCTTCGCAGGAGGTGACGGCTGCCCATGCTCTCTCGCTCCGTACTATGTCTGAATGACATTGACAAGGGGGATGTTGCTGGTAAACATATTTTGTGAAATTGATACAGAAATTGTATTGAAAAAACAAGATGGCGGCGGGAGTCCCAATTATTTCCACGCGCCATATTTCGGCGCGAGGCCAAATCTTGCAGCGTTGTGCAGTTATAAATACCTATTATTTCATCATGGTTAACAAAGGTTGCACAATTGTGTTGCAGCAACATTTTTTGAAACATGAAACATGTTGCAATCAACAAGGAGTTTTGCAATGTTGGAATGGTTGATGTAAAAATCTGTTAGATACAATGTTTAGGTATTCACTGTCGCCCAACTTTAATTTTCATTATAGGGCACTTGAGCTACCACCGGCGATTAACGAGAAGCGAATAGAACTAGCAACTTAAAACAAGTTAACGAGCAGCGACGGCGACGAGCGATTACTCGTTGGATGCGTATTACCAAGCGTGAATCTCACAGCGTGTGTTCTGCCCGCTAAACGAGCGTCGCTGAGCCAGTACTTTCTTTGATAGATCTTGTTACTGTGACAAATGACTAGGTACTTGCAGGAATTACGATGCGATACTTGCGATCAACTATTAATGTACCTATATATTTATTTTTATTACACTGGACCTACAATCTTTTGTACGTTTCTTGAGCGAGAAACTCGCTAATAGCTAGTCGCTTCCTCGTCACCGAACAATTATTTCGTATAAAGATATTATCTTCGGTCCTCGTACCACGGCTTGTATGTATGTATTGCTTTAAGATGAGTTTTGTATATTCCAGAATTTCTCAGAAAACTTGAGCACGTTTCTTGAGCGAGAAAATCGTTGATAGCTAGTCGCTACCTCGTCACCGAACAACTATTTCGTATAAAGGTATTACCTTCGGTCTACTTGCCACGGCTTGTATGTACTGCTTTAAGATGATTTGTGTAGGTATTCCAGTATTTCTCCGGAAACATGGGCGCTTTTATTTAAAACACATAATCTGTCGTAAATGGCTATTAACTTTCTAAACATAGAACAAGGGAATACAAACTCCTTTCTTTCTTAATTTATTAATTACCCGTCACGCATACTCGTAGTTTTTTTTATATTTTACAAATGGGCTATTCAATGGATCCTTCATGCTATTGGATTGTTCATACTAAAATCCTTATGTATGTATGTCCCCGTTCCTAAAGGCGGAAGGTAATCTTGACTTCTGCCGGACTAAGGCCGCGTTCATACTAAACGTATATTCAGCTACCGATTGTGAGCCCAAGTGTGAACGTGAAGTCATAGTAGCATGTTGTCGGTTCGGTGAGATGCCGCATAGTCCTGAAGAGACTACGTGATGCCCGGTGAAACGCTTTGTGACCCTTAGGTCAAACCGAGCGTTGAAAAACTACACAGGCTTACCTGTGTAGTTTTTCAACGCTCGGTTTAGCGCTGAAAGTTGGAAATCCAACAGCGCGTTTTCATTTAGGCATTAATTCAGGTGTCGCCTAGTGTTAGTGAAAAAACGCGTACGTCTCTAAGCCTGCACGGTCTATACAACACAGAATATCTAAAATATTTCTTCTTTGTCCTCAGATACGTCTAAACTGCGTGCGCCGTCACAAAGTTCGCTTCGAGGAGGTGTCAACGGTGAGACCGAGCGTCAATTCAGACCCAATACCTCATTGGGCTGACCATTCTATAGACGAGAGGACAGTGAAAGCCTCTCACAGCTGCGAAATATTCGTCCTGCACACTCCAAAGAGGAATTTTAGGTAGCATTCACCTATACCTGGAAAAGTTGTCCAAGAAAGTGAGTTTTGAACTGAAAAATAAACTGAGAATCTATTTTTGTTATTATACTTGGTCGGTGTTTGGAGTGGTAAATATAACAATGTTAAAAAAGGTTGTGAACAAAATATTTTAAAGAAAGAATATTGTACATACCAAAAAACTTTGAGAGTGGAAACTGAGTAGTTTTTAGAGTATTTTTGAAGGAAGAATTGTGAAAATATGAAAAAAAAAAACAACATCTTCTGACTGTTGTGAAATTCCTGAAATTTTTTTTTTTGTGATTTTGTAATACATTGTACTTTTATTTTAAAAGAGATCTTGCAAGTTACTAGAAAATAAGATATCAATGTGATTAAAAAAAATATACTTAGAACTGGACACAAAACAAAATGTAAAGAGTGTGACAGACAAAACACATTTTTTTATGTCATTGTGTTCGTAGAATTTTTTAGTGTTTATAAAGGGTGTTTTTTTAAGAGTGTTGATTTTAAAATGAAATAAAACACGTGAAAATAAATTTAATATTCTTAGGCCATTAATGCTTAAACATGATTTCGGGTATATGGGCGCCACGGCTGGCTCGAATGAAGCGTAATCGGGATGCCGGCCAGAATGTTACCGTCAATGGAGAGCGCTATAGAGCCATGATTGCCGACTTCTTTGTTCCTACATGATGATGTGGCAGAGCTTTGGTTTAACAAGATGGTGCAACACGCCGCACAGCGCGCGATTCCATCAATTTATTGCGGGAAACATTTGATGAGCGCATAATTTCGCGTAATGGACCTGTGAACTGGCCTCCACGATCGTGTGATCTCACACCTATGGATTACTTTCTTTGAGGATATGTGAACTCACTTGTCTACGCAGATAAACCACAGACAGTTGGAAGTCAACATTCGCCGCGTTATTGCCGATATACGGCCCCGATTGCTCGATAAAGTGGTCGAAAATTGGACTTCCCGATTACGCTTCATTCGAACCAGCAGTTCGAAATCATGTTTAAGCACTAATGACATAGTAATATATTTTAAACAAAGCCAATACCATGGCGATTACATTTATTTTTACGTGTTTAATTTCATTTTAAAAACCAAACATCTTTAAAAAAAATCACCCATTAGAATAAAATTGACATGAGACACGCTCCTTTTTCCAAACAAGTATTCTAAGCCAACGCGCGTATACGAAAATTCTTATAACCATTGAAGCAAAAAGATGAAGGCAAAAAAATAAGCCTTTCTTTTTTAGTTTCAGAAACCGATTTCTACTAAAGATTTATTGTAGGTAATAAGCTTTTGATCATAGAAATCAAAACTTGGTTTCTGGAAGAGAAGCTAAGTACCTACTTACCAAGGTGGGCAAAAAATAAAGCTCTCGTTCAGTAAAATTTATTCACGTTTCTAGTTTTTGTTCCCATAAACAATAGTTCTTTAGATTTTACATGACATATACCGATCGAAAATTGTGAAAGAAATCGGGTTTGTCCAATAAAACTCTATAATTTTGTATTGGGTATGTCGTTTTATAAAACGTTTCCGTTAATTACTATGAAGTAAACATGTTGTGTTTAGTCACATCTTTATTTACGCTTGTCACTATTTAGTTAAATTAATGAACCTCTAAAAACTTTTCGCTTCTTATGATGCACACTTTTTTTTAATAATTGAGCCTCTTTTTAACTTTCTGGCCTTTATCACAGTTGGTCTCAGGAACTTGGCTGTTTAGTGTTTTTAGGACCCCAAAACAAGAATTATTAGAAGTTTAATTAAATGCATGCCTTAATTTGGGTACATATCTATATACGGTTAAAAATACACTCAATATGTCTTCAAATAGTTACGGTATAAAAAGATGTTCTTTAACTATGATAAATAACTACAACATTAAAACAACACCCTAAATCAGAAGAAAAGATTCGAGAATCGAAGACATACTCCCGGACTCCTAAATCGAGCCATCGTACTTTTTTGTGTTTTTAGGCCTAACACATCAAAATAATGATAAGTCAGCGAAAAAGTTAAGTACGTACTGGCCATCATTTCGGTATCAGCATTGTTCCAAAGAATTCACGAATTTGAAAAACAGAAGAAAATCGGAGTTTGGTCGCTCTTAAGACGCTGACAACACCTAAACCGCGGTCACTGTCAAATTCCATAGAAAAGAAAGAGAAGCGCGATGACACAATGCTTGTAATTTATTGCAAAATATGAAGTAATTATCTATTTACTCAAAATTGAGTTGAGTAATCGGAAATAAAAAAACAACCAAGTTCTGCATTCAAATAAGACGTTCTTGTTATTAATTAAATACGTAACGTATGTTGATATTTGATACAGATATTTTGGATTAGAACTCAAAGTAAGAGGTTAGTTTAACGTTTTCAAAACATGTTTTGGTAACAACCAAGTTCTGGGAAATATGTTCAAAATTGACATATATTTTTTCCGCTACCACAAACTATACAGATTTGGCAATATTTTTTCTTAAGCGAAGCCTATTTTGGTCAATTGGGTCTTGTCAGCGCCTTAAGGCGCTGACAAGACTAGACTAGACTAGATACAAACTAATGTTAAACTAATCTCTTACCTTGAGTTCTAATCCAAAATATCTGTATTAGTTATCAACGTACGTTACGTATTTAATGAATAACAAGTACGTCTGATTTGAATGCAGAACTTGGTTGTTTTTTATTTTTGATTACTCAACTCAATTTTGAGTAAATATAACATTTTAATAATTATTAATTATAATAATTGTTTCATATTTTGCAATAAATTACAAGCGTTTTGTCATCGCGCTTCTCTTTCTTTTCTATGCAATCTGACAGTGACCGCGGTTTAGGTGTTGTCAGCGTCTTAAAGAAGCAACCAGCTTTGCTTAGAGCATATTTATGTCAATAGTTATTTGTTTTGTTTTGCATAAAAAAGTATCGAAATAGTTTTTCCTTATTTTTTAATCCATTCTGACGTTCAAATTATGGATACTGCACCTGAAATAGCCGCGCAATCTGCGGCACTTCTTCAGCCTGAGATTAGTCAGCGAAACGTAAGTGTACTTCATGTAAGTTTTCCTGCCGTTCAAAGAATCTACCATCGATACCTGGAGACTGGCAGCTTCGTGCGACGTCCAGGAGGACCATGAAACCGGGTCACTACAACACGACAACTGCGGTTTATTTTTACCACCAGCCTGCGTAATCGTCACCTGACCTCCGAATAGTTCCAAGAACAGCTTCGAGAGTTTCATGGACTGACTGTTTGCCTTCGAACTGTTAGACTTACTCGAAGAACGTAACCTGAAACCTCATAAGCCAGCCAATGGTCCTAAACAGACACGAGCTCACAGAATGGCGCACCTACGACTCAACGTCAATTGAGCCTGTTATTTTTACAGATGAAACCAAGATTATGCTGTAAGTCAATGATGGACGTAGGAAAGTCTACCGCAGACAGGGAGAGCGTTTTCAGCAATATTCCATTGAAGAGAAGGTGAGTTATGGCGGTGGGGCATGGACAGTTTGGGGCGGAATTTCCACCGAAGAAAAAATTCGCCTCTAGGTTGTGACGGGACCACGGCTGCCACCACCAAATAGCAACCGATACATTCATCAATGCTCATGTGATGCCATATTATGATGGGTTCATGATAATGCAAGGGCGCACACTGCAAGAAATGTTCGAGAATACCTGTATGACGTTAGTATCGCAGTAATGGATTAGCCAGCAAGAAGCCCTGATGTGAATCCAATAGAGCACTTATGGGATGAGCTGAAGAGGCGTGTTCGAACTAACCAACCAGCTCCAGAAACTTAGCAGGAGCTAAAACTGCCATATCGGAAGCATGGGAAAACATTCCATAGCACGTTATAGTGGCATTAATTAATTACATGCCAAAACATATGATGGCCATCTTAAATGTTCTTAGAGGTAACACATGTTACTAAACAAACATTTTTCCTGAGAAACGCGAAAAGACGACTTATTGCAATTAAAATGTTATATTTTGGTATTACGATTTCAAATTTGGACAATGACAAACGGAAATGATAGTGAGTGACTGGCTTCAAACATATTTTTTTCTTTTATTTTCTTTGTCCTACCATTATTTAAAAGATACCTTAAAACAAATATATGCAGGGTGGCTCCATTCAGGTGCCCGGGAGTAAATTATATCGTCCGACATCACAGATGTAAAAAAATCATGCCTTCTAGATTCGCCATGTTGCTCTGATTTATACATACATAAAAAAAATAAAGCCGTTGCGGGACGCCTAGCAGATGTGAAACCTAGAAACTATTTTGTATAGCGAATAATGCAAGAAAAGATGAATATGGCATAATAAAAAATATGGCATAATCAAAAACAAAATAACAGTTTATTTTTTTTTTAAATATTCATTATTAAAATTTTATTTGGATGATGGCTGTTGGCCGCTTTGCCACGCCAACATTAAATGTTTCACTTAAAAAAACCAACTTCTTCTTCTTATTTTCGTGTCGATGATACACACGGCTACACATCAATCTATACATTTCCAATTTATGCTGATCTCGCATTGTATAGGATTTCCGTACAATAAGAGGTCAGCTTACACTTAATAAATAGTCGTGTGTACCTTGCTTTTATATTGTTTGAGGAACATGTTGATTATTTACGCCACCAGGTACAAGTGAACCAGCCTATTTGTTATCCTTATTTCTTTTATTTAAATACGGGATAATACTTTTTTTTCTGAAATGAGCTCGGATTAATCAGATTTCATTATTATGTAGCCCTGACATTGACAAAATTTTTGCGACTCTCATGCAGTGCTGTCAAAGCAACTGTCCCAGATTTTTTTCATTTACTTGTGTTTTGTCCTTCGTGTTGCTAAAAATACCAATACAAAACTTCTAAGTGTGCGTTAAATAGATCGGTATCTTTTCGAATGTAAGCAAATGTGGCTCTAACCCCTGGTTTCTAAACGCCTAAGTATTGAACTTTATCTTTCTTTAATCTCATATGAAGTGATATGATTGACTGCTGTTACTTCGATCAATCATAGCGCCAATATGAGATTTCACGGTGTGTTTAAGTTACCTGTCCCACCGCCGGCGATTAGCGAGAAGCGAGTTACTAAAAACGAGTTGTTTGTTTGTCAGAGTTCTCGCTGGTAGTGTAAACAGACGGCGATTAACTATTAATATATGTATGTGAGAGCAGTGGTGGCCCAGTGGTAATGGCTGCGACTTACGAATTGTAGGTCGTAGGTTCGAACCCAGACAGTCGCTTTACTTTGTGTAAATTATTTATTTACTGCTCTCAAAACGGTGAAGGTAAACCCGCATATGCTAGAACCAAAAATTCGAAGACATGTGACATCTATCAACCCGCACTGGGTCCGCGTGGTGGATTACGGCCCACTCTCTCTCAGAGAGAGGAAACCTGTGTCCCAGCAGTGGGAACATTATAGGCGAATTATCCTATATGTATGTATCTCTTTTATGTATCACACGGGACCTACGATCTTAAGAACGTTTCTTGAGTAGCGATTCGTCGGCGATGGGACAGGTGCGTTCGTTTTATATTTTAAAGCGGTTACTGCCGTAATCTCAAAGACATTTTGAAGACATTAATTTTATTGCTTACCTGTATGCTCATTTATCCAATGTATTTTGTGCCAACACTATTTGTAAAAAAATATTGTACATAATTGTAAGTATAGTAATCTAAAAATATCCTTGTTTAATGAACATAAGTCTACTTTTAAGCTCGACTGTATCATGTTATGTCGAAATGTGTGTATACATAAGTATTTGAGAAAATAAACTTCTTATTGGTAATTGATTCGTATTTATTTTGTATTAAGCAATACCTGGAGATATTTTTGTCCATAACAACCAAAAACCTTTAGAAACATATTTAAATCACCTATTATTCATTTTTTTACGCTCGGATAAATGCCCGCACACTCAAACAAACAATCGAAACGAATTTGAATGAGAATCTAAAATGGTCGCTATCAGCGGACTCAAGATATTTCAAGACGAACCCGAAATGAAAGAAAAAAGCTTCATTCGGTTTTTCTGGATTCTCATAACTTAATATTCCAATATCGTAAAATGATTGCTGCATCAACAAGTTTATTGGAAATACCAAGACTAACTTATTTTGATAAAGTACCGTGTCGTTTTGGCTTGGAATTTATCCGTCTTCTCCCAAGGGTGTCGTCTAAGGTGTAGGGCCAGGTACGGTATTAGGATGGTACGGAGATAAATCTGGGGTCCCTATGGAATCTGAAGGTCAGATGGTGTTAGCCAATCAGCCCTTATTGGGGAGTAACAAACTGTTTGTGCGCTAGCCCGTTACGCTTCTGTTTAAGACACTGTCTCGTTTCATTGTAATGATTTTTATATAAGGATGGTTTATTTGGTTCACGTGTTTGTTTTGATTAGATAATCTTGATACATGTATTGGACATTAGCTACAAAGAATATAAAGTACTTTATTAGCTTGTTTAATGCTAAAGTTTGACAACTTCTCAACTTCAAATTGTCAATTCAGAAAACGGGTCCCAAGCCGTAGAAATATCGCCATACTCCCTAGCGCCTACAGAAAAGACTTATTTTATATTAGGATAAAAAAGTGTTATATAATGGATTTCGCTATAGTTCTATGAATACGTGCGTCATGGGTATATCAATCAATTTATATTGTACATAGAACATACTTTATCAAAGAATATAAATATTACTCTTCTTATATTGTACGTATTGCACATCCCTTGAGAACTAGAATAAACATCGAATGTTAGAAATTAATGCCAGAAGAAATTGAATACTTTGTTCGGCCTTCAGCTATCTTCGTCGACGACACGAAGATAGCGACTGCGCGGGCGCGCGGGATGCATGAGAAGGGCACCAACGAACGCTATCGACGACAGTCGCGCGTTAAAATCTAGCTGTACCTTTCATTTACAATATAAGTTAGTTTTACAGTCCACTGCTTTTTAGGGTTCCGTAGTAAACAAGGTAGGGGAGCTGGGGGGAATGGGAGTCAGTGGGCAATGAGGGTCAATTCAAAATGAATTGAACTTAAAGCTTTAGGGGAGAGTGTGCATGAAAGAGCCAGTTTTAAAAAGTATAAAAAATAATCATTTTAGGCTGATTGTTTTTAAATAAAAATACTTTTTTTCAATAATTTGTTTAATAGTAATGCTTGTGAAATAAAAAAAAAATGGGAATAATGTAAGAAATCTGAAATATAGGTATTAAAAAAAAAATGGGAAATCGGCTCCTTCAAAACAACCTGTCAATGAAAGAGCTACCGTGTGCTATGAAAGAGCCAGATTCCACTTTGTAGAAACAAACTAGTTTTTTAACAATTAAAATTTCTTAATAGACACTATCTAATCAAAATTAAACATAAGTGAAAATCACAGCTTTTAATCAGTCTCAAATAATCATCTTAAAATAATCTTAATCATTAATAATACTTTTGTAAAAATCAGTCTGAAATAATGTTAAAACTCTAATATAACAATCAAAAACATTTTTGGCAGAAGAAATTGATCATTCCTTTGTTACCACAGGACTCATGAGTCCATCCTCCACATATTTTGCACTGGTACCATTCCTCTTTGCTCTTGGAATAGTGTCCATTACACACAATACAATAATTCTTATCTTGCTGTAAACTAATATTCTGTTTTTTTAATTCTAATAAATTTATTTCATCATCTGAACTTGTTAATGATGTATCATCGTGCAAAGACATGTTGGCGCTAGTGTCACTGGAATCGTCCTGTTTTTTAGAATTTAGTTTTCTGATATTTTGTTTTGTAGTCATTTTCTTAACAATAGTTTTTTTAGATTTGTTTTTACTTTCTTTTTCTTCTATTTTGCTTTTTTCAGGAGTATCCGTGATTATAGCTGATGTCATTTTACGATTGTTAGGTTTGGAATTCTTTCTGGGTCCTGATTTTGGGAAAGGTCTTACAACTTCGGGACTTGCAATTTTCTGTATTGATGTTGATGGCTGTAAACGTTCTGGCAATGGGATGTTTTCAATCAAACTATCTGTGGGTATGAATTCGACATTTGGAATTCTGGAAGCTTCTGAAGGGATAATATGAAAAGTGCTGCACTCTGGTGTTGTTGGCCTCAGGTTTTCTGGCGTAGAATCATCCAAAGAAACTGGATTCGGTCTGTCGGTCACGTATGATGCAAGAAAGTCATCATCCGAAAATGTGTTAGAATTTAAAGGATAAATGCCAGTTTTGATGAATCCTTGAGTAACATTTTGCAGACTAAAAGCTGATAAATAAGCATCTCTAGCAAACTGCGCAACTTGGTAGATGGTAACAGTTTTACCAGGATTCGAAAGCATCCACTCATTCATAGCTATTCGATATCTGGTTTTGAATGGCCCATACACCGTGACGTCCAGAGGTTGTAGCCTGTGGCTGCAGTGTGGTGGAAAAGTGAGCATTTTTATAAAATTTTGTCTCGCAAATTCTATCACACCGAGATTAACATGGGAGGCATGGTTATCCAATAAAATCAATGCTGGATTTTCTTCTGATGGTTTAACATGGCTCACAAAATGTGCCATAGCCTTCATGAAATTCTTTTCAGTCATCCAGCCTGAAACATGCGCTAAACCTAATGCTCCTGAAGGCCCATTATTTAACATATGGTCTTTATAATTCACGCGTGGAAAAATAAAGACCGGGGGTATAGTGCCACCTGCAGCATTAATAAAAAACAGAGTGGTTACGAGCGTACCACGCTCGGCTGAAGTAACCTGCCCAATTTGTTTCGAGCCTTTTTCAGCGATGATTTTAGGAGGGGCTGAAACGGTGCTGCATCCTGTTTCATCTGTATTAAATATCATGTGTGGTGGGAAATTATACTTTTCGTAAATGCTGGTCAGCTTTTCAAAGAATAAGCCAACGTTCGTTTTATTAAAACTTGTCGCCCTGGATAAAGACGTGCTCTCAGGTTTTCTGACTGACAAATCTTTGTGTCTTGACATGAAGCCTCGGAGCCATTCCACAGAGGCAATTTTGTCAGTATTCCATTTTTCTGGACAAATATCATTTGCCTCTGCATACTGGAAAGCTAATTCTCTCGTTTGTTTTTTCGTCAAACCGTGACACATTTTGGATGCAGTTTTTAGATATGACACCAATAAGTCTTCTTGAATTTTAGAAAAAATGCGTTTGTTACCTATATTTGGGCAATGCACATACTCATCCTCAGAATTCTTAGCCTTCTTAATAATTTTCGCCAAATAGGCCCTTGATATACCAAATGATAATGCCGTTTTATTTATGGATTGATTTCCCGCAATCACTTCTCGTACAGCCTCTTCTATTACTGCAGTTGTGGGCCTTTGCCGTTTTTTCGGTGCTGAGGGTCGCGAAGACATGTTTTTCTAGTCTGAAAGATTAACAGTATTAAATAAATATCACAAACACGGCGATGTTAAACTAAAAGCTAGTAGTATATTGAAAGAGCCAATTTGTGTGCCATGAAAGAGCCGGCTCTTTCATAGACTTGACAATTGGCTCTTTCAAAACATTTTATATTAAAAAATGTAACCTCAAACTACAGCTAATTTACCTTAACATCATAACAAGAATATTAGCGTAAAATAATGCCAAATATATGCATAACAATACATCATATTCATTTTATCAATCCATGCTTTACACTTGATGTAAAAAAAAATTAAGTAAACCCAAAAATACTTACATTTTGGCTTTAAAATTTTCAATGCAGTCCTACGACGCCATTTGGTTTCCTAGAACTGTCAAATGTCTGTGGGTGACAGCTGTCCAATGTTGCCGTATAAAGAGTAAAATTGAATTATGGTAGGATTTTGTTAAGTGGGAGATAATCGCATCGGCTCTTTCAAAGCTTGGCTCTTTCATACACACTCTCCCCTACAGAATACGGCTATGTCGCACGGGGTTTAGCTCTGCACCCCTCCCGCACTGGCCAATACGCCAGCCCGCCAGTCACGCTCGCATCACCTGGAGCGACACGTGTGTCACAGGGGAGGAGCCGTTGTAAAATTTTCGAAATTACGATCGAAAACGTGAGTATCTATATTTGTTAATTTTGCGTATAAAATAATCTTAAAGTGTAGTACTGGAACTAATCGTATGTTTATTAATGTAAATTATTAGATTTTGTGATGTTTATTGTGTAATAATTCAAATCCAGCAAACAAACCGTCATTGGGGTAGTGAAAGTCAATTCACTCCCATTCCCCGCATCGTCTTTCATTATGATAAAACTTTTTGTTCATTTCAGATTCCAAGGAACTGGACAAGAAAGACATCTAAAGCGAGTTGGACTGCAGGTGACCTGCAGCCAGCTGCTGTACGCATTAGACAAGGCGTGTCAATACGCAAAGTTGCCGAGGAAACTGGTATTCCTTTCAGCACGTTAAAAAGAAGGATAAAGAAAGATGAATTTAAACCTCCAAAATTAGGAAGGCATGCCGTTTTTAATGAAGATCAAGAAAATATACTTACAGAGCATATTTTATAATTAAGTAATATGTTTCATGGTTTGACAAAAAATCAACTAAGAAAAATAACATTTCAATGTGCTGAAAATTTAAAGCTATTTCATAATTTTAACAGAAATACTAGTGACTGGATCCAAGGATTTCTTAAGAGAAATCCACGGATAAGCCTTCGAAAACCTGAAGCTATAAAGTATACAGAGAATTACAGGTTTTTATAAAACCGAAGTGAATCAATTTTTATTTTATTATTATTATTTACTTAATTCGACTTATACTATTATGGATATTGGGTTATCATTTCTAACTTTTAATTTTGTTAATTCTTATTTGTTTGTTAAAAGAGATAATAATTTTGTTACTTTGTTTATTTTATAATTTTGACTCTTATTCCTCCATGGACTGACTTTCATTTCCCTTACGGGTAATTGGAGTCAAAACTACTTTTTTGTTTTTTAATTATAATTAGGTATGTTTATGGTAATGATAGCCAAAAAAGACTTATATATCTCGATACCTGATTAGTTTTTAAAGATAAGTAAATATGAAAAAATTATAAGACTGATCATTAGTGATTACAATAACGAGTTTTCCTTAAGTGACTCCCAACTCCCCCACCTCCCCTACCCTTATAGTTTCGCCATATCCGTCTATTTGTCTGTCTGTCCCCGCTGTTGCTCAGAGACGCTTAGTACTAGAAAGCTATAATTTGGCATAGATATACATATTAATCACGCCGACAAAGTGCTAAAATTAAATCTTAAAATTTTTTTTTTTTGGTTTGTTGCACTTATTGTTGAGATGACATTTTTTTCCCCGTCTACCCCATAGGCCGTTAAAAAATATTACGGGTCTGTGAACACCTCTTATCGATTCAAAGAACCGCTTGCGAAATATTAAGTATTAAATTACAAAATTTTGTTAGAGTCTAGACTCTAACAAAATTTCTACTATAAATTTCTATTCACTAGTGTCTCCCCCCCCCTGCCAGGTTGTTGTTTATGGAGATGTGAAAAATTCACGGCAGTAGTACATATAATTAAATTAAAAGGAAAACTATCACAGCTAAGTGGGCTTTACAAGTTAACGAGTTATAGTCGACCAACTTAAATTTGCAGTTGCCAAATTGACCGTGGCATATATCGATTTATGGGAGAACATGTTTTTCAACTACAATGTTAAGTTTGTTTTTGGGATAAATTCATTCCAACAACCCAACCAAGTTTTGCACAATGAAGGGTTCCGTAGTTGGGAAACTACGGAACTACTTCATTGTGCAAAACTTGGCCGGTTTTTTATTTAAAAGTCCAAGTTAGGTCAATTTTCAAGCTATTTACAAGCAGAGAGTTTCTAGCACGTTTTGTGGCGAGTACACGTATAATAATAATAATAATAATGCCCATAACAACATAATACATAAATAAGTATAAAAACAATAACTATAAACTAATACATATTTTATACAACAAACTTAAAAACTACTGCACACGAAGTGACGGCGTCGTGTTACGCTGCGAGGTGTCGCGTAGCCGACCGCGGAAACGCCGATACAGCACATCTTTCGGCCAAAACTCTTCCTTGAGGAAGGTCACCAAATGATGAGTCGGAACAAACACTACAAACGACTTGAAATTGGTGTTATGGCGCGCCTCCAACTTCTCCACCCTCAAGGTCCAGTTGGTCTTCACCCGTATGTACTCTACGATGTCCTCAGTCTTCGTAGAGTGGTGCAAACGGGACACGTACAGCTGCGTGGTCGGTACTGCAGGACGTAGCAGCATGTTAGTACCTGCAGGCGCTGTCCCACACTGGTTGCGATAAGTAGGCTTCCTCTTTTTTCTCTCCACCTTGATGAAGCCGTCCTCATCGCATGTGATCTTCGATGGACCCTGCTGTTTGTGGTCCATCACAGCGCCTTTAGTCGCACTCGATACTGAGCGACTCTGCTTTCCCCTTTAGGTTGCTTTGCTTGTCGTTTTGTTTGCGACACAGCAGGTTTCGTCTTAAACTTATCAAGCGACTGTAGCACTCTACTTTTAAGACTCACTGAAAAGGAAAAAGTATAAACTCTTTATTGCACAGCAAACAAATGGAGGCAAAAATATTGGGATTCTACAATAAGGGTCAGAGAGTTTCTTGCCTCTAAGATACAGTTGATAAACAGACGTCAGAGTATATTTCATTTGTTTTACATATTTAGAAAAAAAACAATATACGTTACAGAATTTACAAATAATTGATGTAAGAACGCATAACCCACACTAACCACGAAATGATATCGGAAATAAGGTATGCTATTGGGCGTGACGTGACGTGACGTGACGTGACGTGACATGACGTGACGTGACTGCGTAGAGGCAAAAAATAAAACAAGCAACAGCGCTTAAGAGGCTGGCAACAGCTAAAGCGCCGTCACTGTCGGACTGCATAGAAAAAAAGAAGTGCACAACGCTGGTAATTTCTTGAAAAATATAAAGCAATTATCTATTTACAAAAAATCTATTGATTGGATAAAAATAAATAAAACACTTTTACGCTAATATGTTGTTTGTACAAAAATCACAATGATTGCATGTATACGTATATTAGTATGGTTTTTAATCGATATAATAAATTTTTAGAGGTATCTTCGTGATGTTTTTCTATATTTATAGAATATCATATATTTTTTTGATTATGTTTACTGCAGTGGATCATATACTTTTAGGCATTTTAAAACTTGCGTTTAGCTGCTGTAGTCCCCTTCAGGGGAGGTCAACCATTTCGTGCTCCAAATTAATTTGTAAGCACCAATTTAAAAAAGTAGGTAAGAGAAGTATCCAAGGAGCCTTTAGTCTCTTGTGATTGTTCGAAGCGTGGTTTATTTCAGAAAAGCGTCCCAAAGATACGTCTTACCAAAGATATCTCAAGAATAAAACACGTAATTCAGTTGTTTTTATTTTTACGTCGAGAAATAAAGTTCACTTTGTGAGTACAGGCAATTTATAACGAGTAGACTACCCTACATTTCCCCACAGACTGTAATAATGGGATACTGTTGAAAGTTGTTTATTTTGTTTTCAGTCTTTTGCTGAAAAAAAAATCAGCAAAAACGAACATTGCCGATTTTTTGAATACTCAATTATTGCTCGATGTCTATTGGATGACGTACAACAGTGATAACGGTTACACAGCTTCATGCAATATAAATTCATTTTTTTTATAAAGGTCACGGCAAGGTCAATCAATGGTCATCCATCGACCTGTAGTCAACTATCCCGGAGGGTGCTACACAAGGGAGAGATGAAAATTTCATTATTACCTACTACGCCTGGTTTTTGAGATATTTGCGTTAAACTCAAAAAGGGATTGCTAGAGGACATCTAGGAATCCCTTTTTGAGTCTTTGGAACGCAACTTACGATTACACTTGTTTGTTACTATCCGTGTCTTAAAACTTATAGAAGAGCGAACCTACATCTTTATGCTATTTATATTTTTTTCTAACTGTGTTTGCATACTTCAAAGACTGCATTAAGACGCTGACAACACCTAAACCGCGGTCCCTGTCAAATTCCATAGAAAAGAAAGAGAAGCGCGATGACACAACGCTTGTAATTTATTGCAAAATATGAAGTAATTATCTATTTACTCAAAATTGAGTTGAGTAATCGAAAATAAAAAACAACCAAGTTCTGCATTCAAATAAGACGTTCTTGTTATTAATTAAATACGTAACGTATGTTGATATTTGATACAGATATTTTGGATTAGAACTCAAAGTAAGAGCTTAGTTTAACGTTAGTTTGTATCGAGATTTTGTTGTCAAAACGTGTTTTGGTAACAACCAAGTTCTGGGAAATATGTTCAAAATTGACATATATTTTTTCTGCTACCACAAACTATACAGATTTGGCAATATGTTTTCTTAAGCGAAGCCTATTTTGGTCAATTGGGTCTTGTCAGCGCCTTAATGGGAAAAAGCGTTTTCTGTATGGCTCCTAAAATTTATACCAGTCATATAAAGCATTGCCGGTAAATTTGTTTTAAAAAAAGATACGAGATTTATTAACAGACAAGTGCTATTATAATTTAAATGACTTTTTTAACGACCCCATTTGACATTTTTTTATTCTGTGATATTCTATGATTAATTTATTTTACTGACCTACCAATGTTTATTTTATACCAATGATTATTATGTACTGGGATTGAAGTACCATTTGTAATTTAGTTTTATATTTTTTTGTAAATTTTATAAATTTGTACGCCTTACGGGTGTAGGAGCTACTCAAATAAAACTCACTTAGATACACTTGCTTATCACTTTTTTAATCACTTACTTGTAAGGTTAGCAACAAACTGACTCCAAGAGCTAACGCGCTACGCCGGCAACCAACAAGATGGGGAACCGGATGTAGCGCGCCACCTCGTTTGGTAAAACAGTATTATTAATTTACATCTTAATTACGATCGGATACAATTATTCCAAATATTATATTTAACATAACGTAACATACAGAAATTAATTAATGCATAACTTAAATGTAAAATCATGTTTAGCAAAACGGATACTAAACAGACCACAAATAACGCCATCTAGTAGTATAAGATGACAGTCATATACAACGTATAAATTACTGTCATCATACTAACAACAATAACACGAATAGAACAAAATTAGCAAACAACATTAATTAATACACTTCTAAAATCAATAGCCTATCTTTTATTAACTATATTCTAACACGGGTGAAACATGTACGTACGATTTATTAAATATTGTGATATCCTGCATGCTTAATTTGCATGTATACTCATGTTTAAACCAATAAATTTATCTTTATCTTTATCTTTCTGTTTTCTGACATGGGTGCCATTATTCTTTTATGCCACTCTAAGTCCTCATCTTTCCTCCTAATCCTCATCTCGCGTAGCATCTCCTTCGCCGTCTTTGCGAGCTCGAGTAATATTGGTGTTAGTGGTTTTCATAGCAGGAGTCAAACTGGTACCTGTAAACAAGTACATATCGAGGGGTGTAAGGCTATTTGTTTGAAGCGACATTTTACGAACTTTACAGGAGAGCGTTATAAAAAAACTACTGCTCTTACTTTAATGGGGATCGAGGAACTTTATTGCAACAAAACCCTTAGTATTTTGGTATCATTTTCAATAAATAAAACCCGGCCTAGTGCGTGTCGGACCACGCACATTGAAGGGTTCTGTAGTTGGGAAGTTGGGATGAATTTATCCCATAAACAAACAACATTGTAGTTGAAAAACATGTTCTCCTATACATCGATATATGCCACGGTCAATTCTCCAACTGCAAATTTAAGTTGGTCGACTATTACTCGCTAACCTGTAAAGCCTACTAAGCTGTGATAGTTTTCCTTTTAATTTCGTTATATGTGCTACTGCCATGAATTTTTTCACATCTAAATGGTTATCCACCCTGGGACACTTGACTTTAACAATAATTAGCACTTAAATGCTTAATATTACGCAAGCGGAACCTTGAATCGAAAAGTGCTGTTCACAGACCCGCAATATTTTTGAACGGCCACACCATGGATAAACGAGAAACCAAAATATCATCCCCACATTACGTGCAAGAGAGGTACACTAAAAAAAAAATATTTCAAGTTTTTATTTTAGTACTTTGTCGGCGTGATTAATATGTATACCTATGCCAAATTACAGCTTTCTAGCACTAAGCGCCTGTGAGTTACAGTGGGGACAGACAAACAGACAGACAGACGGACATGGCGAAAGTATAAGGGTTCCTTGTTTACTACGAAACCCTAAAAAACAGCTACATGTTCCAAGATAAATGTTGCTTAATACAAAATCATCTGTATCGCCTTTTTTCTAGAGCAAAGAAAAATGGTTTAACTTCTAACAGTGTACCATGTACGGTCTCATCAACCGTAGATTTACTTTGCGAACGCAGCGACCTACTTGGATGTCGTGCGTCACAAATATTACGCTATAATTGTAACTTTAATGCAAGGCGGATCGAGTCAGACAACAACTGTGGAACTAACCACTTGTCAAGAGAAAGAATCGCTACCACTTTAACTTGTAACCTCTACATTTTAATATAACTTTAAACATACCTTGTGGTTCTTTCTGTGTACTCCACCACTAAACCAACATCAACTAAGTGATAGTGGTGCCGATTCCCTTGTTCACAATCTAAACTAAATTTAAGTTCAGTGCATCTTTTTCTTTCTATTTCAATAAGAAAAGGACAGAAGATAAATTTTAGTTTAGTCCTGTCAAATTAATCAGCGCCTGTCACTATTCTATACAAGTTTAAACGTGATTAAAAACTTGCCTACTAAAAATACGTCAATTTACGTCAAGCGCTGATTAATTTGACAGGACTGAACTAAAATGTATCTTCTGTCCTTTTCTTAATGAAATAGAAAGACAAAGATGCATTGAACTTAAATTTAGTTTAGTTTGTGAACAAGGGAATCGGCGCCAGTGTACGATGCCTACAACCATTGGGCTCCTACACACCAATCAGCCACAGGCAAAATGGTTTAAGTGACTTTACAGTGCCTATGCAGTAGAAAGCAAAATTATTTAATCGACCTTACTCAATTACAATAGGAATAGGCTATTTTGTTTAATTACCAATTGGGTCTTGATAAGGATACAGGCAAGTTGACTTAAGCAACGATGAACATTCTTAGGACCGTATTACAGAACCTTACTCAAAACTCAAGTATTACTTACAACTAGTTTTAACCAATGAAATGTCTTTAAACGAGTTATAAGTACTGCTTGAGTTTTAAAGTAATGAGTTGTTTTATGTGTCATGTTCGGAAAAGATTTTATAAAACATGATTGTTGATACAAGATAATAATGACAGATTTATGAGTAAGTTTAGGAGTTGTAGTATTGTAATAGGTAATAATAATAATAATAATAATAATATTTATTGGAACTAAAAACAGGTTTACAATTTTTTTGTGTTCGTTAACAGCTACGATAGTTTTATACAAACTGTGTTGCAGCCATTAGTGCCCACCTCCGAGAGAGGAGACGTCGGCGTTCCAACATTAATAATTTATAATTTTAGGCAGTAAAATAAAATAAAAAACAGTTATAAAATAATCTAAAGAAAAAGTAAGTAAATACATAAAATTTAACTACAATGTTAATAATTACATTTCATTCGTATTCCTTATTCCTATTACATTTATCATGAAAAAAAATAAAATAAAATAATGAAATTATGATTAATTATTGAATTGAATTAGGAATGAATTATGATAAAGATAAGTTGGACCAGTTCTCTAATGTGATATGTATGTATGTGTGTGTGTGTGTGTGTGCAGGGTGTATGTGTATGTGCTTGATTGAATACTAATGAAAGGAATATTAATACCAGCAGGGCTAACATGACACACGCGACAATTACTCACTCTCGCGTGAGTAATTTTTGTCTATTTCTGTCAATTTTCTCGTTTTCTGACAGCGCTGCCATACAAAATACTCGACTCGTTCTGTCAAACTCGATATTTTCTCGACAAACCCTAACATGGCACCTAAGTTATCTCGTATTTTGACAATTCAACACGAGATAATCTTTGATTCTGCTGTCATTTACTCGTCCTCGATTTTGACGACGAGAAGAGTAGACAAAATTATAATACAAAAAAATATGGCATTCATGGGGACTGGTGACAGAAATGAAAACTTAAAACTTTGGAATAACATATATAAGTATATATATGCGTATACATGTACGTACACAGGCCGCTCCGCGACGCCAGTCTGATGCACACGTTACATTAGCATGTCGGTGACTTGGGTAGCATGTTGGTGCCGCAGTCTGCATGTCGGTGACGTGGTTAGGATGTCGGTGACGCGGTGTGCATGTTGGTGACGCAAATTGCATGTCAACAAGTGCTTTCAGAATGTCGGTGACGCGGTTATCACGGCGTAAGTCGATTGGCATTTCGTAAATCTGCTAGCATTTCGGTGACGCTGTTAGCATGTCGTTGACTCTGCCAGCACGTCGGGCACGCTGCTAGCAGGTAGGGCACGCTGTTAGCATGTCGGTGACTCGGTTAGCGTGTTGGTGACGCATTGAGCATATTGATGACGCATTGAGCATTTCCGGTACTCTGTTAGCATGTCGGTGACTCGGTTAGCGTGTTGGTGATGCATTGAGCATATTCATGACGCATTGAGCATGACGGTGACTCGGTTAGCATGTCGGTGACTCGGTTAGCGTGTTGGTGACGCATTGAGCATGTCGGTGACTCAGTTAGCATGTTGGTGACGCAGATTGCATATTCAAGGGATGCTGTTCATATGTCGGTGACGCGGCTAGGATGTAGGTGACGTGGTTAGTATGTTGGTGACGCGGTTAACATATTGGTGACGCGAACCCACAGGTTTTTCCCCTAACAAAAATGGCTCACTCATTTTCGTTTCCGTCATTTTGTATTTTAATTTCGGCATGCCATAGAAAAATATTAAATTTTAATAAAAAAATCGGTTACACAAAAAATTACAACATAAATTAATAGAGGTGGATGTAAAATCATTATAGTACATACTAATTCCATGCGTAAAATTTATCGAATGAGCCATGTTGCTAAAATAAAAATGATTTGTTTTTAATAATTTGCTACATCGGTTTCTCGTCGCGAGATAAAGAACTGTCAAAGTGCCTTTCTCGAGTTTACTCACGCTTAGCGGTCATGTTAGGCATTCGGATGACGTCAGAATCGTAGACAAATTTCGACAAATCGAGAAAGAGAGCGTTCTCGCGCTTGTCATGTTAGCCCTGCTGGACAAGTTTAAATCACCAGATTTTCTAACTCCTCGTACGTCAGGCTTTGGAGCCATTTGTCCGTGAGAGCTCTGCACTCCCTTAAGGTAAGTGGATAAATATTTAGTATCTTGTTTACTCTGTTGTACAAAACAGGGCCAAAGAAGTGATATTGACGTTTGACCAAAACTACAATGGCGGGCTCAGTCTGGCACACTCTATCCGCCCTTCGTTTTTTTGAATTATGGTTAGGGTCAAAATTAAGTTCCGAGTGCTTGCGTAATATAGTGCTTAGGAAAAATGCGTGCCTCACTGTAGGCACTTTGCAGAGAGCATAGAGTTCGGTGGTTGGGAAACGAATAGGTTTGTGTGCCATAACCTTAAGAACTGCCCTCTGTGCCCGTTCCAGTCTAAGCAGTAAACACTTACCAGAGCCACCCCAAGCCGCTATACAGTAGGTTATGATAGAGTGCGCCAAGGCAAAGTAAACCATCTTCAAAGTTTGAAAGTCGGCAGAAGATCTCAAATTTTTAAATACAAATATTAGTTTCCTTACCCGTTACACCAATGACCCGATCTGTTCTTTCCACGACATAGTACTGTCGATTATAACACCAAGATATTTTATGTTGTTAGTTCGCATAATCGTGTTACAGCAACAGGAAGTATTAGTTAACGCACAGCAATTGTGTGCAGTTAGGCTATAGGGTGAAGACGGTTGGGAAGCTGCTCTCGGCGCAAACGTGATAAATTTCGTTTTCTCCAGGTTCAAAGTGAGGAGATTGCTAGTTAGCCATTTCATAACAACTTGTAGGGCGGATTCAGCATAGGAGCGAGTTTCAAGCCAGTCGTTGCCATGAACAAGTATAACAGTGTCATCAGCGTACATTATCATTTTAGAATTTCTTAAACATAAGTTACAGAGGTCATTTATATAAACTAAAAAAAGGGTAAGACCAAGAACACTACCCTGTGGGACTCCATAACTAAGGACCTCTTCATTACTGGTAAAGTTACCAATTCTAACGGCCTGAGAACGGCCAGTCAAGTAACTCTTGAAAATATCAAGACACAAGCCTCTGATGCCAATCTGTTGCAGTTTAGTGAGCAGGAGGGGGACAGAGACAGTGTCAAAAGCCTTAGAAAGATCAAGAAAGATTGCAATTGTTTTTAGTCTTTCTTTTATTTTCTTTGCAATAGTACTAGTTAGTTCCAAAACAGCGTCTTCTGTGTTTTTTCCTGATCTAAAACCATATTGATTCGCGGCGAGAATGTTTTGGGAATTGAGGTAGTTTACAAGTCTATTGTTAAGTACTTTTTCAAGGACCTTTGACAGCGTAGTCAAAACGGATATAGGTCTATAGTTATTGACACTGCCTCTGTCTCCGCTCTTGTGTATAGGGTGTACGACAGCCTTTTTAAAAACAGTGGGGAAGACCCCTGTCAGGAGAGCAAGGTTAAAAACATGGGACATTATTGGGACAAGGATATGACTAGCAGCCCTAAGAAGGACAACAGATATGCCATCCCAACCAACAGCGCTATCTACTTTAAGACCAAAAACAATTCGCTCTAATTCTTCAAAGTCTACTGACTTTGAAGAATTAGAGCGAATTGTTTTTGGAGATGGCCATTGAGCCTGGATTGGCACTCGCACTAGGTTTAGGAACTGTTTGAGGGTTACCTAATACAGGCGTAATTTTAGATGCAAGAGTATTCCCGACATTTGCGAAAAAATGGTTTACTACATTAAGTGACTGGTTGGGGTCAGCTCCTAACGACAAAAGTTCACTAGCCGATGAATTATTATTTTTAAGGTTAGAAATAGATTTAATTAGTTTCCAGGTTGCCTTTGGATTCTTGCGATGCCTCTGAAATTCAGTGAATTCGTATTGGCGTTTCAATCTTTTCAATAGGTTATTACAGAAATTTTTATAGCGCTTATAAGTTATTTTAAGAACATCGTTGTCAGGATCTCTTTTTGTGTTTTGGTACATTTTATCCCGGTTGCGGATGCACCTCAATAGCCCAGGCGTAATCCAGGGTTTAATAATTCGGTTCTTACTAGGGACAACAGCAGTGTAAGTATTATTATTAACAGCCGAGGAGATTAAGGACACTAACTTGGTAGCAGCATTGTTTGCGTCGTTGCTGTCAAGAACACATGAAAAGTCGGTTCTTTCAAGTTCGAGCACGCAAGCACCTACATCAATGCGACGCGTAGTTATAACTTTTTTAGGGAGATTGATTTTAAGTTCACAAAACACTATTAGTGGAGCATGGTCTGTAATAAAAGAGTCGACAACCAAAGTAATGGCAGGTTTGTTGGTCTTAATTATCGCGTGATCTAAGCAGTTGTTTTTACGAGTGCAGAAGAGATGACCGGGCAGCACTCCATGCGATGCAAGTGTATTTAAGTAAGTATCAGAATTTGCGTCAGCATTATCGGGTGAAATATTAATGTTTATATCTCCTAGAATAATAATAGTTTTATAAGTTTTAAGCGAATTGAGAGTAAAGTCTAAGCTGTCAATGAAGTTTTGAATATTTCTGTGTGATGGAGATCGATATATTGATACTAACGCAATACTGGGACTAAATTTGAGAATCAGACAATTAGCGCCAAGAAAGGCGGGTTTTTCAATTGTGAATCGCATGTTATGCCTTGTATAAACGACAACACCTTCATTTTGGTTAGCATATTCAGACTTAAAGAATTGAAAGCCAGGAATCTCAGGAAGAAGGGGGCATTTGCTTAGCCAACACTCCGACAGTACAATGACGTCAAATTGTACTTTAATTCTATCTAATAGAATAAGAAGGTTATTGAAGTTGGCAGTATTTCCTAGACTCCTTATATTAAGGTGGAAAAATTTTAGTCCCTTTGCGGTATTATTAAGGTGTGTGACACATCGTTCCGGGGCACACATGTATGAATTAGAGACCGAAAGATGTTCTATATCATCAGTAATTACCGAATTTTCGACATTCATTTGACTTTCTTAGAAATCAACAAGTAAATAATAATGTGATGACTAAAGCTCTGCTCCGGAGAAGCCAGATTTATCTGGATCGAAGAGGTTCCGTTGATTACCAGATAAGTAGTAAAAAGAGTGAATGTAACACAGCAAGGCAGCTTGCTTATGAAATTCCTTTTGATGCAAGTTTTGTGTGTGTATATGAGTATAAATGTGTATAATGTGGATTTCTGTGTATGGTTAGTATGAGTTAAGATTGGTATAATGAGAACTGGAAAACGTACAAAAAATAACTTAAATAGCACAAGTAATAATTGCGATAAAAAGATTACAATTAATAACATAGGTAACAAAAATAACGTAAAGTCCAAAAAGCAAAGACTGAAGCAATCGTTCTCACAAACCGAACTGAAGGCTACAGGAACATGAGTCGTGTGGACGTAAGGGGTATCATAGTCGACTAGTCACTTTAGATCGGCAGGTTTTGGTAGATCGAATTCATTCTTGATCAGGATGTGTGGAGGGGGGCTCCTTTTTTGCGAAGGAAGATTTTACCGTTGGTAACCCAGCAGAAGCGATATTCATTGCTACTGGCAAAGTCTTTAGCCAAAAACAGGAGTCGTTTCATTTTTGGTGTAAGATTTTCTGAAACGAAAACGGGTTTCGCCGGTCCACTTATATGAAGATGTTCAGTGGAAAGTTTACTTTGTTTTTTATTGTAATCCTTAAACATACGAACAAACTTTTCCTTGCGAATATTGGTAGTAAAATCCACAATAATTGTTCTGGTATTTGAGTCATTTGGTCCTATGCGATATACGTCTTTCACCTCGTGAGCTTGTACGGGATTATTTAGGACAGAGCCGACCTTCCTCACGGTATCTAATAAACATTCTTTTGTCTCAGGCTTTATCACAGGTATATTTCTGATTTCCACGCAAGATGATCTCGCACTGCGTTCCAGTCGTTCGAGCTTGTCCTCCAATGTTGTAAGATACTGCATATTGTTTTTCCGTTCAATATCTAGTTGGGCCTCCAGCTGGTCGATATGTGACTTTAAACTATCATAATGCTCACATAAAGATGTGACAGAATCCTGAATCTTTGAATTTTGCAATTTTATTTCCTCGATAGATTCATAAATTTTATTTATGTTTGTGTGTTGCTGCTCCTTGAAATCTAGGAACATGGATTTCATTTCGGACATAAAAATTGACAGTTGGTCCTGGTCAATGCCTGATTCCATACATTTTCGTTTGCCACGATGTGTAATGGTCGAAAAATCACTGACATCGGCATCCTTAATTGGTGTTTTATTTATTGCTGAATAAATATTAAAAAGTGAATAATTATTATGTCAGGAATAAATAAAAAAGTTCTATTAATTAAAAGGTTTTCTAAGTTTCTTTACTTAGAATTAAAGTACACAAGTTTTTAATTAACACTCAGTCTGTTTGAAGCTCCAAGGAGAGTGCAAAAGTTGTAGCGAAAAGGGTTGAACCGACATGTTTATTAAATTTGGCTGACGGCAAATTGGTTGAAGCGACATTGCATAGTGTTAGTAGTGGAAAGCATAATGTATTGTAACGTTGTTGCCTTGCAGGTAGAAAAAAAACAATATATTGTTGGAAGCAAGGTACATCTGTTTAATTAAAAGTATATAAATATGATTACAAAATATTTAATATTTAAATATGTTAACGTGAGTTCCCGATATCGAGCGCGTGTGAAGTTCTAGCCCGCCTAAAGAAAAACCACTATCCTGGTAGTTCCCAGAACGTAGGTGACTGGTGGCAGCCAAGTAGGTAGGTTGGTCTTCCAACGGCGGTTAAGGCAGCTTGTAGGGTCGACCAGCCTCAGCCCTCGCAGCGACGGTACCAAAAAACTCCGGTACGGAAGAACCCTGGAATTTCCGGAATTGGACATTTTAGAAAATGACCGAATTCATGCTACTGACTGCAACATCCTGACAACCGTTGAACGTGGAATCTACGGTGGAAAGCGGCGTTCTAGCATCAATTAGCTATCCAGATGAAGCAGTCTAATCAGCGTGGTACAATTTTAAAAGCATGATGAATGACTAGCAGAAAAATGATAACTAGTGATGTAGGGTAGGTGAGAAAAAATATAACAAAATTTTATATCAGAATTTACGGATACATAACCACCTCCTACTAATCAAAACAAAGAATACATTTAAAGGAAGAAGATAATTATTTAAAAAGTAACTGTTATGATCCGTTACACCTATGTTACTGTCACTCGGTAAAATCACAAAGTTAAGGTAGTGTTTAAAATGACGATCACAACCAATACACTAACGTAAAAAACACATCGGCAATTCGAATGACATGAAGCTGATTATAGCAAACAGCGTATATTTTTAGCAAGTCATGCAGCGAATACTTAAAACTAGTTATTATAAGTTTTGCAACACTCACCCGATTTGGGGTTACACTGAATTAAATATTATTTAATTTTAATAGATGTAGCACACACGTTTGAACTTTGTAACTTTTCAAAATGTTGTTCGTTGCGTAAAGATGGTAGTGGCAGGTACAATTAATAGATCGCTAGACACGGTCACTCTGCTCCGTAGTGTCAGGTCAAGCCGCCGGTCGAGATTGTTCCACGGACCGCTGGAAGTGCGCGAACTTTAACGACGCGCATGGAGAGGGGAGACGCCTACCAACAAACCAGTTTCGTGCGCGAAGCTCGCCACAATATTTTATAAAACTGATTGGAATGTTTAGTTATTTATATATCAGTTGCAAGCGTAAACTATTCATTAAGTAGGTTTGCAAATAGTTAATAATTATAGATATAATCAACGTATAACGTTACAGTATCCCCCTTTTTAGCGTAGGATTTTTCCTAAGTAAAATCCACTGCTACTGCTTCTGAAGTCATCTGATTAACGTTACTCATTCATTCCTATCCCTAACATTCATCATTCTTTTTTTTTCTTTCATCGTTTGATCGGCAGCAACACTTTAGCTCATGTGTTACCGCATGCTATCATTCAGAGGGTCTTGGTTTAAATACTGCACAAAACACTCCCGAGAATCAAATGCAATTTTTGCAGTAACATTGTAAGTACAGAGCAGTCCACACATAACCAATCCCATACTGATAATATTCTATACAAAACTTTGTAGAATACCTATGGTGTAGAGCCATTGGTATAGGGAAAAGAAATTCATGGGGTTGAACCATGATCGCTTTCTTACTATGGTTGTAGGACCGATAGTATAATTAGTACTACAGAATTTAATGATGTGTCACCTACGTTCTGGGAACTACCAGGATAGTGGTTTTTCTTTAGGCGGGCTAGAACTTCACACGCGCTCGATATCGGGAACTCACGTTAACATATTTAAATATTAAATATTTTGTAATCATATTTATATACTTTTAATTAAACAGATGTACCTTGCTTCCAACAATATGTTGTTTTTTTTCTACCTGCAAGGCAACAACGTTACAGTGGCGCCCATACTAGTGGTAGATATCGAGCCGTGTTTAGTTCTCTTCTGCTAGGCATTTTTTTAGTTTCTTGGTGTTGGCTTTCTATGTCAGTAGTGTTAGTGTTTATAACTTGATTACAGGCTGTCAAAGGTGAAATTTTTCTATTCTATCGTATCAAATCTTGAAATATTTTAAATTTAAAAACTGTTAAAAAATAAAATACTACCCACATTTTTTTATTATATTCACGTTTGTTAGCCTGAGTACCTGATTTTGTTATGTTACTGTGTTAACATTTATTTTATTTTTTTTTGTTTTGTGAATTTTGCAACACACACCTCTCGGGTAACTTGTCGTATATTTTCTTAAATTTACAAAAATGTCCTATCCCATAAAATTTTTATCATTACAAAAGGCAGAATTGGAATATGAAGTAGCAGTTCGTGGTGGTGTATGTGCCGATTCTGTAAACGAGCTGCGGAAACAAATTGTTAAATTGATTCCTATCCTACCCTCTGAGGATATTTTAGAATCACATTTAGATCCTAAAGATGACTTAAAAGCGGTCAAAGAGTCCCTGTTAAAGTCTCATAATAACATAATTACCCTTAAATCTAAATTTGAAAAGAATTTGTTCACACGCACCGAAATCTTATTGCACCACGTATATCATAGACTTAATCGAATTAATTACTCAACCAGTGACGTAGCGGAGGTCTATAAAATTTGCTTGTCCAATTTCAATATTGAGTATTGAAATTGGACAAGCAAATTTTATAGACCTCCGCTACGTCACTGGTTGAGTAATTAATTCGATTAAGTCTATGATATACGTGGTGCAATAAGATTTCGGTGCGTGTGAACAAATTCTTTTCAAATTTAGATTTAAGGGTAATTATGTTATTATGAGACTTTAACAGGGACTCTTTGACCGCTTTTAAGTCATCTTTAGGATCTAAATGTGATTCTAAAATATCCTCAGAGGGTAGGATAGGAATCAATTTAACAATTTGTTTCCGCAGCTCGTTTACAGAATCGGCACATACACCACCACGAACTGCTACTTCATATTCCAATTCTGCCTTTTGTAATGATAAAAATTTTATGGGATAGGACATTTTTGTAAATTTAAGAAAATATACGACAAGTTACCCGAGAGGTGTGTGTTGCAAAATTCACAAAACAAAAAAAAATAAAATAAATGTTAACACAGTAACATAACAAAATCAGGTACTCAGGCTAACAAACGTGAATATAATAAAAAAATGTGGGTAGTATTTTATTTTTTAACAGTTTTTAAATTTAAAATATTTCAAGATTTGATACGATAGAATAGAAAAATTTCACCTTTGACAGCCTGTAATCAAGTTATAAACACTAACACTACTGACATAGAAAGCCAACACCAAGAAACTAAAAAAATGCCTAGCAGAAGAGAACTAAACACGGCTCGATATCTACCACTAGTATGGGCGCCACTGTAACGTTGTTGCCTTGCAGGTAGAAAAAAAACAACATATTGTTGGAAGCAAGGTACATCTGTTTAATTAAAAGTATATAAATATGATTACAAAATATTTAATATTTAAATATGTTAACGTGAGTTCCCGATATCGAGCGCGTGTGAAGTTCTAGCCCGCCTAAAGAAAAACCACTATCCTGGTAGTTCCCAGAACGTAGGTGACTGGTGGCAGCCAAGTAGGTAGGTTGGTCTTCCAACGGCGGTTAAGGCAGCTTGTAGGGTCGACCAGCCTCAGCCCTCGCAGCGACGGTACCAAAAAACTCCGGTACGGAAGAACCCTGGAATTTCCGGAATTGGACATTTTAGAAAATGACCGAATTCATGCTACTGACTGCAACATCCTGACAACCGTTGAACGTGGAATCTACGGTGGAAAGCGGCGTTCTAGCATCAATTAGCTATCCAGATGAAGCAGTCTAATCAGCGTGGTACAATTTTAAAAGCATGATGAATGACTAGCAGAAAAATGATAACTAGTGATGTAGGGTAGGTGAGAAAAAATATAACAAAATTTTATATCAGAATTTACGGATACATAACCACCTCCTACTAATCAAAACAAAGAATACATTTAAAGGAAGAAGATAATTATTTAAAAAGTAACTGTTATGATCCGTTACACCTATGTTACTGTCACTCGGTAAAATCACAAAGTTAAGGTAGTGTTTAAAATGACGATCACAACCAATACACTAACGTAAAAAACACATCGGCAATTCGAATGACATGAAGCTGATTATAGCAAACAGCGTATATTTTTAGCAAGTCATGCAGCGAATACTTAAAACTAGTTATTATAAGTTTTGCAACACTCACCCGATTTGGGGTTACACTGAATTAAATATTATTTAATTTTAATAGATGTAGCACACACGTTTGAACTTTGTAACTTTTCAAAATGTTGTTCGTTGCGTAAAGATGGTAGTGGCAGGTACAATTAATAGATCGCTAGACACGGTCACTCTGCTCCGTAGTGTCAGGTCAAGCCGCCGGTCGAGATTGTTCCACGGACCGCTGGAAGTGCGCGAACTTTAACGACGCGCATGGAGAGGGGAGACGCCTACCAACAAACCAGTTTCGTGCGCGAAGCTCGCCACAATATTTTATAAAACTGATTGGAATGTTTAGTTATTTATATATCAGTTGCAAGCGTAAACTATTCATTAAGTAGGTTTGCAAATAGTTAATAATTATAGATATAATCAACGTATAACGTTACAGTATGAATGGACCTTTCATCTAATGTTAGCTATATCGAAAAACGCTTTATCTGCCATTCAACTGAGATTTTAGCACGAAAGGCTTATGCTCCGATTCTCTATTTTTGTAAACGTATGCCAAATTAGATGTCGGATGTTTGAGAATTATGCCCCAAAATTGCATTGTCTTAAGCGCCAAAAAGTGGTTAGAATTGTACGAAACCCGGTTCATCAGACGTAGAAAAAATCGCGGAATCCGAATATGTCTAAACTATAACTCAATATCGTCCAAAATGTCACTTCAAACATTTCACCTTCACCCCTCGATATTATTATTATTATTATACTAGGTGCTGCCCGTGGCTTCGTCCGCGTGGCTTTTTCTAAAATAAAAGTAGCCTAAGTTACTCCTTATAACATCAGCTGCCAGTGATGCATTTATACATTCTATATTGTCTATGCATTTAGTAAAAAGCTGTTACTAACCGACTTCAGAACTTCGTCGTTTATAAACCGATTTGGAAAATTATTTTTTTATTTGAAAGGATATACTTCCAGATTGGTCCCATTTTTATCAAAATCTAGTTTTGATTATGGGGTCCACGAGGAATTGAGGGAACTCTTCAAATATTATAGGCATACATATAGCGATTTGTATATTTTCATCAACAAGTCAATCATTTGATAATTCAGAAAGTATCATTTGGTAGAGTGGAACAGATAAAGAAGACCACAGATGGCCACCGAAACTCTTCAATGGTAAGTTTTTCACGGGTGGCGATAAGATACCTCGATTAAATAAAGTTAAGTGACTATGACAAAGCAAATTTAAATAAATGGTTTTGATCACAATGGTGCCATCAAACTGATCTGACTATGAAGCCGAAAGGTAGGCACCGGAACTCTGTAATAAAACAATGTATTCTAGCTGTGTTTGGGCTTATTGGAATTGTCATGAGATGTACTCGGCTATAAATGAATTTAACCGACTTCAAAAAAAGGAGGAGGTTCTCATTTCGACTCTGGTTTTTTTTTGTGTGGGAAATTATCAAATAACTTCTCCCGCTCTGGGGGGAGCGGGAGGGTGTGTCAGACTCTTATTGACTAAAACCCACCCATATTCCATCCGTTGCCTGTGTTGCCAGGGGCCTCGGTAACCCTTTCGAACTTCCATGACACCCGGGCAGGGTCTGTTCGTCTGCTCCCTGCTTAGCTCAGATACTCTTAGTAGGTACTATGAGTATACATATTAAACACGCCGACAAAGTGGTAAAATAAAATCATGAAAAAGATTAAAATTTTACTTTACGTGCAAAGGATGTCTCATGTAAAGTTGGGATGACACTTTTTTTTCTCGTCTATCCCATAGTGTGGTGCATTGTTGGATAGCATTGCAGGTCTCTAAAATCCATTTTTCGATTCAGGGATCCGTTTGCGTAATATTAAGCTATAAATTACTATTTTTGGTTAGAGTCTAGTGTCTCCTGCCAGCTAAATGGTTATTTTTGAATATTATGTAAAAATCACAGCAGCAGTACATTAACAAAATTAAAAGGAAAGCTATCACAGCTAAGTAGGATTTAGAAGTTAACGAGTAATTCGACTATTGCTCGTAAAAAAAAAGGTTTTTTAACATTATAATCGGACATTTCACTTTTATTTATTTGTAAAGAAGACAAGTTTATGAATGATTTGGTTAATCAATTGGTTACCAATTGTTTAAATTTGTATTGTTTATTAATAAGACCATTTCATGATTATTCAATTACCTATATAAAGACTTTACTAAACCTCAAAGGTTGTTGACACTAAAATATCTAGCTACTATAAATAGCCGACGTATTCTGGGTAGTCAGTTTTTCTTATAGCCTAGCTGATTGGTCAAGCAGAAATCGTTGAAAGGACATGTAAATAGCAAAAACGAAATAGTCCTTTTCCCATGCGACCGTCACAGTTTTTTTTTACTCAGTGGAGTATAGAACCGTCTATTTATATGTACGTTCTTAGCTGCATCCCTATGTTTAGAATTGAGACAAATGACAGTGGAGACTGAATGACGTCATTGAGTAAATGTAGGTGTTCGGAATAGATTCCTATGTAGGTGAGTGAGGGAGTTAAGCCGCTGACAACACCTAAACCGCGGTCACTGTCAGTTTGCATAGAAAAGAAAGAGAAGCGCGATGACACAACGCTTGCAATTTACTGCAAAATATGAAGCAATTTTCTATTTACTCAAAATTAAGTTGAGTAATCGAAAATAAAAAACAACCAAGTTCTGCATTCAAATAAGACGCTCCTGTTATTCATTAAATACGTAACGTCTGTTGATATTTAATACAGATATTTTGGATTAGAACTCAAGGTAAGAGGTTAGTTTAACGTTAGTTTGTATCGAGATTTTTCTTTAAAAACGTTTTGGTAACAACCAAGTTCTGGGAAATATGTTCAAAATTAACATATATTTTTTTCCGCTACCACAAACTATACAGATTTGCCAATTTTTTTTCTTAAGAGAGGCCTATTTTAGTCAATTGGGTCTTGTCAGCGCCTTAATTTGATTTTACTAAGTGAAATCTACCTGAATTTGCTTTAATAATTTTACGATATGTAAAAAAGATCGATTCATATCGATTTCGATATATCGAAATGAAAACATAATAAACACATAAATATTTGTACTTTATGAAATTCTATTAGGTGTTTTATTGATATATGCTCCAAACAAGAGACATAATTTCTTATGTAAGTACAATCATAAATTAACAAAACATTGATAAAAATAAGTCTACTTTTCTACGGCTCCGAACTCCAGCGGTTTTATCAGTTGCAACAACGTTGTTACTATTGGAAATGTATCGTATTTGATACATTTTCGATACTTGATATATTATATCGATATATCGAAATAATAGAAAAATATCGATATATCGATACATCTATATTTTTTAACAAGCCTATTTTGCATTACAGCCGAGCAGTCGCTTGATAGATAGGTAGCCGGAGTTTCATCCTGGATATATTTGTATTAAAAAATATAAAATGCAAAATACACTCAGGGGAAGTTGTAGGCAACAGCTAGTATAAGTATACATTAAACGGATAAAAATGTAATGTAGGTAACTCGCAAGTTAGAAAAGATTTAGGTACACTTCCAACATAGTTTGTTTACAGCTAAGCAAATTATTTTCTGTCATTTTGAGCAACACATCACTCCAGAGTGATGTGTTGCTCAAAGTGTCCTCTTGGACACGAGGACATTAATCTTTTAATCTATATTCATGAATTAATTTTCACTTTTCAGCGAATTCCCGTGGATTCACAATTTTGAGAAAATGTACTACTGGGAAAATCACAACTATTCGTGGTAGACCTCATCATTCTCCTGCCCTCGTCCCAATTTATTAGTGGTCGGCGCCACATGTCTTTTTAAAGTGAAACTTTTTTTCCATCGCCTCAATATTTTTCGGCCATCTGTCGCATGTTGCATTACAGCCGGCCGCGGAGTAAGGGTAAAGTGAAAGGCACTCGGCAGAGCAGCCAAGGTCAATATGGTGGCACCCATGTCTCGCATCGGCTTCACTTAAGTTTCACTTCTATCGTGGTTTCATAACCCCACACAATTTTTCTTTCATACATCTCTATATGTTGTTATCGCGGTAGTCACTCTCTTTCTAGCCATATCTTTCACACAGTCTATCCATCGTGTCTTTGGTCTTCCCCTACTCGTATATCCATCCATATGCATACTCAAAATTTCCTGGCTATATTTCCCTCATTCCTCCGCATCACATGCCCATACCATGACAACGTTTTTCCACACAACTTTTCAGTCACCGGTGTCACTTCCAGACTTCCTGTTACTTTTTTTTTGTCCTCTCAGACCTATGAAATGAAAATTAGACATGAAAAATAAATATGAAATGAAGATTACCCGACTGCCCCAGAAGGAGGGTAATGTTTTTCGAGAGTATGAATTTTAGTATCGCAGGCGGGGACAAACCAATAACCTGAAATGAGGTGTAACTTTTGTTTGTACCCGCGGCGATACCAAAATTCTATAGATTATAATGCTTGTTTTTCTCTTTTCAGTTATGTTAATATTACAATATTGCAAACTTTCTTGTTTAATCAAATTTCACTCCTTTTAAACACGAATGGCAATAATTCACTAATTACATTAGGTACAATAATGATTAATACCATTTTGAAATCGGCTTTAAGCACATATTATTTTTAAATTATTGGTCACTTGTGTTTCGATACTTATTTTTTATGCTGCAGTTGCTTAAACTTTGTCAAAATGAATATTTTTACTACTTTTTCACTAGAACAATAATTCTAATTGTTTAAAAAAAAACCGTGTCATAGCAGTCATACTTATCATAGCTTATCTATCAGCACAGTTAACGTTAATTACTATAACAATAAAAAAACAATGGAATTCATTAATTTGTGGTCGTGGTGTACAAGAATATAAAATAAGGTAACAAAAAACATCGATATTATTTAAAAAAAAACATATCTTTGGTACTACTTGTTTTTTTTAATTGTATTTTTTTTTCTGAAAGGCCATCAGTTCTACCATGAACCATTTCAAGGTTATCCATTAATTGCCGGACACCCTGTATAACAGCCTGAATAAAATGTTAAAATAAAAAAAAATCTTAGAATATTTTTATCCTTTGACATCTTTCTTCATAAAGGACATCGTCGAAAATGGCCCTAGGACCAACAAACATCTGACGTACTTCGTAATTGTAAGCATATTTAATTATACTAGTTACGAATATGAAACGGACATTCTGCGTTTCATAATGAACAATTAAAAGAGCGTTTAACGACATCAAATCAGAAATGCCGCCATCTTTGACAATATGTTTCACACGGTATGACATAACAATTAGTGATGCCCAATATTTCCCAATATTTAATCGAGAGTGAGATTACTTGCGTTGGCCAAGTGCTCACACATGTCTTATGCATCCGTACGTACCAACATTTTTTATTTTTTTATTCCTTGTCAACATTTTTCGCTTTAGGGTATGACGCTCCTATTGTGACTTGTGGGACCTTTTAATTGGTTACACCTTAGCAGGTGCGAAAATAATTCAACAACAAAACCGATTTTCATATCATATTACATTCTAAATAATTAATGATCTTTTTCTATACAATTACTTCACATTTCATAATCAGCCTTTAATGTTCCCACTGCTGGGACACAGGCCTCCCCTCTGTGAGAGAAAACAAGGCCCCAGTGCGAGTGGGTAGATGTCACATGTCTTCAATTTTTTCTAGGATATGTCAGTTTCCTCACGATGTTTTCCTCCACCAGTTAGAGAACCTTTACTACACATTAGTAACATGTATTTTAATATTTCAATAGAATAATACGCTGGAAGTACCCAGCTTGTTATTTTATTTGAAATATTAGATTCATATCACACACCCACATAAATCGATACCATGCAGTAGCACGGTATCGATTATGCTTAAAATATATCGATAAGGATCTAATGTATGGGCATCTCTAATCCTTGTCATTTTATGGCAATCAACTCAACTGTTATGTTCTTGCATTTACATTTACCTACCTACCTATTTTAATATAAAAACTAGAAGATTTACCAAATGAGTAAAATGCTTCTTAGTAAGTTTATTTGACACCAAACAAGATAGGTACATAAGCACTTAAATGTTTTACTGAATCTCGTAGTTTACCACATACAGGCAATAGAAATAACATTAGTGACATGACTGGCATTAGCATGTATTTTTAAGTATTGAAAAGATTATTTCTTACTAAATAATTATAACCTTAAAATCTTTGTTTTCTTTTTAATTAAATGCTTTCTGCAAATTGTCACTCATTAAACTTTGTGTTTATTTGGTTATACTTGTAATTTATAACACGCAAAGTAGTTTTTCCTTTGCTGTTGATTCTGGGGCGAAAGGTGTATGGATGTAAAACAATCTCCTTTTCATCTGTTAGTTTTCTTTTTCTATAATAAAAAGCTAATAATGATGAGACCTTTTTTTGGGAAATTATCAAATAACAGACTCTTACTGACTAAAATCCACCTGTGTTTCTTCTGTTGCCTGTGTTTCCAGAGGCCACGGTATCCCTTTCAGACTTTCCCACGACCCCGGCAGGCATCCGCTCTAGCGGACCCCTAAAGTTATGCTGACATCTCTATGAGGCGCGCGTGGAACACAACGCGCCGTTGATCCAGGCCTAGTCTTTATCAGACGGCGAACTTCACATTTCTCACCGTCCGCAAGCCCGCGCCTCCGGTGGACGGGAATCGGCTTGAGATTCCCGACGCCCAGGGCGTCTCCTGCGGTGACTAGGGGCGTGAGAGCGCGAAATTTGCCTCTCCCTCACCTGTTTCGCCTCCTCCTTCGCGAGCATTACTGCTTTGCAAAAGGAGGTGACGGCTTCCCATGCCCTCTCGCTGCGTACCATGGCTTGGACCAGGGCCGGACGCGAGAGATCCCCGCCACCGATCGCTTCCACAAGGATACGGCGGTGCCCTGCCCAAGCCGGGCAGGCCTCCACCGTATACTCCACTGTGTCCTCCGGGCGATCTACACAATGGTGACACCCGGGCGTTTCCTCCCGCCTTATCCGGAACAGGAATCTCCCGAAGCAGCCATGTCCGGTGAGGACCTGCGTCAGGTGGAAGGTGAGAACGCCATGGCACCCCTCTAGTCACTCCTGAGAGGGGACTTATCGCCGTAATTGTGGCATGCCCAGCACTGGGTTGCGACAATCGCATTCTCCGTGTCACCAGGAGATCCCGCTGGATCAGATCTGTTCGCTGTGCAGTGATTTCTCGCGGCAGCGGAGTTACGCCTCAGCGTTTCACCTCCTCGCGCCACTCCCATGTGTGCGCGAGGACTTTTGCCTCCAGATCTCATGGCGGCAATCCGGCAAAAAGGCTTGCCGCCTCATTGGAGACCGTGCGGTATCCCCGGATCAGCCGGATGACCCTTTGAGACGCGTTCAACCGGCGGGCTGGCCACCGCGTCAAGGAACGAATATGATGAGACCTACACTGTAAAAATATGTGTGATAAGACTAGGTTCTCATTGTAAGCCGTTTTTATTGGTTGATTTGAATTATGTTTGGATTGCTTATCAGACACTTCAAGGACTTTTGCCAGAATCGATAAAAGCGGGCATCAGACCTGACAATGGTTCAGTTTTACTTGAGTTTCATCTCTTTGTAGCTCAAGTCTGTTTAAGCTGGGTTGTATGCCGATTTAAGTCAGTTATACTTTGAGTGTTTACGGCAGTTTGCCCTTAGTTTACGGCAGTTTACCTGTTTAATATTGTGTATTAATTCAACCTACTGAATATAATCACTCTTAAAACTTCATCATCATCATCATTTCAGCCGAAAGATGCCTATGTCCACTGCTGGACATAGGCCTCCCCCAAGCACCGCCACTTCGACTTCCCGCATCCAGCGGATTCCTGCGGCCTTCACAAGGTCATTGGTCCACCTTGTAGGAGGCCTTCCAACGCTACGTCTTCCAGTACGCGGTTGCCATTCCAGAACCTTTCGGCCTCATCGGCCATCTGTTCTGCGAGCAATAAAAAACTTGAGTGAATATCTGTGACTCTTCTCTCTTCTGTTGCCTTTGGCCCTCTTGTCGGTGTCTATGGGAGCCCTCTGACGTTAACGGTGAAACGCCGCAGTCGATCACTCCTTGCCGTAGGAGGCCAGGACTCTCTTACTGAGCGTGAGGCACTGCAAAGTGCCTCCGCTGTCTCTAATATTGGCGTGACTGGAGATGACAACGCCCTCTTCTTTGCCCACTTCTGAACAGAGAACTCTTCTAAAATTAGGCCTTCTATAATACTAACGTGGTGCTTGACACCAACACGGCCCTCCTGCTAGTGTGAAACATCACATAGCCCTATAACTCTTAACCTCTTACTTACGAAAACCTTTTCCCCCTAGACAGAGATGCCGACTACGTCCACCTGATCCAGTACCACGCAAGACTCTACAGCCTCGTTCTCGTCCTGTTCCACTACGACACAAGACACGTTCCTAGTTCCTATCATCCAAGCATCCTGAACTGCGAGAATGAAGTCTGGAACTCCTACTCAAATTTTACCTTTTATATTTCTTGTTACTAATGTTAAATGTGACTTATGATTGGCCCTTCGGTCTATTGTAATGTTACAACTTGTGCTACGTTTTTATTGATACCTTAGCTGCGAAAATAATTGAACAACAAAACCGCTTTTCATATCCTAATCCATCCATCTTAAATAATTTATGATCTTTTTCTATACAAGTTCTACACTTAAGTGAGATGTATTGTAATATTTCAAATATATAACACGCTGGGTACGGAACCGTATCGATTTTATTTAAAATATATCGATACGGGTCTAATGTATGGGCATCCCTAAACATTGTCATGTCAAATTAATCAACTCAACTGTCAAGAACATTTATCAAATTAGTAAAATAATACTTAATATGTTTATTTAACACCAAACAAGATAGCTGAAAATCAAAACTTAAGTCACAAGTCACGCTACGTTAACGCTCAAAACTGTATTTTATAATATTAATTTGCTCTTGTTGTAAAAATCTTAGAATATTTTTTATCCATTGACATCTTTCATCATAAATTGTCATCTGTAAGGTTTTTCTTTCTCTATTTATTTTAGCTGCCATGGTAAGGCTAGTTTCTGATTACATTTAGTTAGGCTATGTATTCATGTAAACCATTTTTATTGATCCTGGCAGGCATTCAAACAAATAATTTGAATAATGCTTAACAGAATCTTCTAGAACTTTTGCCAGAATCTATAAAAGCGGTCATCGGACCTTAAATCACACTCTGGGGAGTGTGATTTAAGTTCCGGGCTCCATTGCCTTCCGGCTCTCTCACCTACACCTTTGGGAGGCCTCTAATGCCGGAGGTGTTATAGTCGTATAGAGTGTGGAGATACAATAGATCACTACTGTGTACCGTGGGAGGTCTAGACAGTCCTCCTGTATAGCATCAGGGGCTGTAAGGCGCCCCCGCTGTCTACCATATCGGCTGATTCAAGACAAAATCGCCCTCTCACCTGTCCACTCCTGGACGGAGGACACTAGTGCAACTATCTTACTAGTGTGAAACAGCTCACACCCATTACACACCATTACACAACTAAATCAACATATAACAATACCTCTGGCTTACATAAGGACATTTTATTTCTGGGACAGAGTTGCTGTCTGCCGCTACATGTCCTCGATACTGTGAGAAGTACACCATCCTCAGTAGTGCCTCATCTTCGTGCTCCGCCTCATCTGCCAGCCCTGTCTCACTGATGCCTGCCGATCCAGTCCCACAACTACCTGCCGAACCTGTCCAGCTGCTGCTTGCCGAGCCTGTATCCTGCCGTCCAAGCGTCCCGAGCTACGACACTCGAACTGGAAGTCTAGAACTCTAACACATACTAACCTTTTTAATCTCTAGTAATAACTCTAATTTTATAAAGTAACTTACGACTGGCCTTCCGGCCAATCGTAACGTTACATCCACTGCCAGACATAGGCCTCTCCCAGACTGCGCCATAACACCACAGGGTGGCCTGCGTCTCCGCCTTCCGCATCCAGTACGTTCCAGCCACTGTCTTAAGGTCGTCGTTCCACCTAGCTGGGGGCGTCACAAGCTATGCTTGCAGTTACACCCCAACAAGCAAAAACGTCGTATAATTCCAGTCTTTTAAGAGTTCATATGTTATATAACGTTTATATAGTGGTATTCCTATTACGTTATGTAGAAGTTCATCATATAATGTTTCAGTCGCGTGACTGTAATGTCTTATTATATCAGTGGAGTAAACGTTTTCAGCATTATATGACGTCGTATAGGGTAGCCTATACGACGTCATATAATGCTGTCAGCCATGACGTTAATTAGACAATATATTGGTCATATAAACGTTTGGGGGATAAACAAATGGTTTTCGTAAGAAAACCGTTGTCGGGTGCAAAATATTTTATACGTATAATTAAAACGCCGCTTAAACGCTTGTGCATGACCTTTATATAACAGAAAATATAATATAATGGAAATTAACTTGTTTTATTTTTTCTGTTATTCTTTCATACAAACACAATATTTAAATTGTATATAAAGTTCAGCGGTCATTGGCTGACTTCTACGTAACTACTTAACGATAATATTGTCGTGTAATTCGGGCCTAATTCGGGTTTTATAAACGTTATTATTTACGCTTATACGACCAATCTTAAAAGACTAACTGAAAATGTAAAACGTTAACTTGACTATTATAATAAATTATTTGTTAGTTTGGGGCGGTCTCCACTCCAGGACTTGTCCGCTCTACTAGCCAATTATTGAATTACTTGATACAGTTAAATTTAAGCCATAAACTGTGAATTGTTTGATATCGTACGCAATATTTATAGCCTATGTAAATAAAATACCGGTTTTCTAGTCTGTTCAACAATTTTGTTCTTTGACTTTACGCAGTCCTGCATTAAGTATCTACTAGATTTACATACATACATAAATCTTCTTCCCACGGGGGTAGGCAGAAACTACAAAATGCTAACTGCTATGATCCTGACTTACTCCTTTTGTTTCGTTTACGTTCATACATCGTCACACAAGCACACTGGTTGCTGGAAGCGATCCACGGCGGAGATCTCTCACATCGGGCCTTGGCCCCGGGCATGGTACAGAGCGAGAGGGCATGGTCAGCCGTCACCTCCTTCTGCGAAGCAGTATTGCTCGCGAAGGGGGAGGCGGGATGGTTGATGGAAAGGAAAATTTCGCGCCCTCTCGCCCTTAGCCGCCGCAGGAGATGCCCGGGGCGTCGGGAATCCCAGGCAGATTTTCGGCCACTGTAGGCGCGGGCTTGCTGTCGGTGAGCAATGGGCAGCTCGCCGTCCGATAAGGACCAGGCCCGGGTCGACGGCGCGTTATGTTCCACGGGCGCCTCAAGGAGATATCGTCAGCACAAGTGTAGGAGTCCACTAGGGCCGATGCCTGCCGGGGTCACGGGAAAGTCCGAAAGGGTCCGAAACGGAAGGAACACGGGTGGGTTTTAGTCAGTAAGAGTCTGACACACTCTCCCGCTCCGCCCAGATCGGGAGAAGTTATTTGATAATTTCCCACCGAAAAAAAAAGCACGCCGGTTGCGAGTACTACGCACCTGACCTTTTTGTTAAAATAAAATAATTTTATTCAATTAATATTTCGAAGTAAAAAGCAATTCAAATCTAACTGTGATTGAGTATTAAGGATATTTTTTTTTAACTGACTGCCTCGTTTGTCTAGTGGTCGCGAGCGCTACTCCTGAGCATGCGGTCCTGGATTGGATGCCCGTGTCGGGCAAAGTATCATTGGGTTTCCATCTGGAATTTCTCAGTAGCACGGAGTCTGGATTTGTGCCCAGTTGATCGCAATAGACTCGCCCTCCGTTACATGGGCTTTAAACATAACTGGCGAAATGTGGGTGTACCATGGGTAAATCTCTGCTTAACCCTTCGGGAAATACAGGCGAGATGTTATGTTATAAATAAAATGGTTAAATATGATAAGTTTATTTTAAACACAAGTAATTATTCCTTACAGCTTTCCATCGACTAGGTTGACTAGAATTTTATGATGAATAATTGAAAAATTATTATTAATTAACGTCTTTAAATAGTTTGTTAGTTGATTTTTTAAATACTCGCATTAAGGTAGATGTGCAAAAGTAGCCCGTGAAATTTATATTTTCTTAGGATTTTTTCGCTTTGCAAGTTAGTGTCTGGTTGTATCTTGATCAAAATATGATTCGCGACCATAACAAATATGTATTTACAGAATTATAATCATTTGAATCATTATTCTCTCGAATTAGTCTATTGGACGACTTCAAGAAATCATGACATTTGAGACCAAGATACAACCTGACACTAGGCCAGTGTCAAATAGTATACAATGTAAGACAATTTGAACTTCGCAGGCTTTTGCTTATGCACCTTAAGTTTATTAAGAACATACACCACATTTGAAAACCAAAAATAAAATGATATTCAATTTGAATACTTACGATTAAATTAAGCTAATAGATTTATCATTTCTTAACAACATTCTTTTATAAAAACATAAGAAATCTCGAGAAAAAAAACTTTTATGGAAAAAGTATTATTTTTTAACATCTAACTGATATTTGCTTTTTTATTGCCGAGATTCATGAAAATGGTAAAACGTTATTTACATTCATATTAGATCTAAATAAATAATTTAATATTATTGAAATAATGTACCTAAATATCTTTATCAAAAATAATTAACTTGTTTGTTTTGTTCAATGACAGTTTTTTCATTGACGGTCGTACAATATTAGCTTTCATTAAAATATGATAATATTTGCTTATAACTAATACTGTGATATTATTTAGTAAACTATCCGATATTTTACTAGATCAAACACATACAAATTGCTGTAAATATTCTGTTACAATAGCGGCTGCGCTGAAATCTTCAGAGAAATTCTATTTGAGTATACTTACTCAAAATGGCGCGTCATCTGGACTAATTAAAGAAAAGAAAAAAAACATTACTTAGCGTTGATCCAGTAAAATAAAACAATACATTGTACAAACGATGACACAGAACTGCCGAACACATGTATTTTCTTTAATACTTTGCTAATCTAGACACCAAATAATTAGTATTAGTCTCGACAGAATTGAAATGCATAGTTATATTTTCGCCCAAAATTAGTCTGCTTTGTTTTTCGTATGGAATTTATTATTGTTTGGTGGTACAAAAAGAACTGGCAATAGACGCACATTCTAAAGGATTTATTAACATGTTTGATTGATGTGCCATCGCTCCTTAGAAGATATTCAAAAGGATGAACATACATTAACACCCTGTCTTTCGAGGGCTGGCAGAACGCCAAACGATTATTTTAGTAAGCAAATATCCTCTTATCATATTTCTTTTATGGATGAATGTGGAGAACAACACGCTACTTAATTATGTTATTGTCATGCTTGCAAAAAACATTTTTTGACATCAATCATCTCGGTGAATAACAGTGTCGTCATCTGTACAAACGAAATTTACAATTTTACAAGCTTTTTTTGCAACAAAAGCCTTAAACAATGAGATTTTTGACATCGCAAACAAAAGCGAATTGCAAAAACTACACAAAAGGTCCCTTCTTTACATATATCTTTCTATAGCCTAACCTAATTTTCCAAACTACAAAGATAGAGTACCTAATTCAATTCCAATGTAATTGAACTTAATTTATAGAATAATTATGATTACTCAAATTGTAGCTTCTTTCATAAAATACACTTAGGAAAAGGCTGTCTTTGGGGGGGGGGGGGGGGGTTCCGCAACTTAAAGGTCAATACGGAGCCCTTATACAAGGTGTAGTTTTGCATCCTCGTCAAATTGAAGGAGGTAACTATGCTAATGATTCTCGACACGAATCAATAATAAAATAAGTAGGTAGGTCCTTTTTTTCAAATTTTTGGAAATCAGTATTTGTGGGACACGCATGTTAAAACGCGGTCCGTGTGATACCGCACTGTAACTGCCCTTTTACACACACGCTACCGCATACGCAACGGGGTAATTCTGTTCTGTGAAAGTGGCGTATTCTAAAATACTGTCAAACTTAAATAACTAAAAAACCAAGTATGTATTAATTATTGAGCAGGTATCGTAATTTTATTTGATTATATAAGTCTTTTATAGCAGCCTCCTGAAATTTGATGAGGATGCAAAACGACACCTTGTATTAGTAGTTCGTGACTGTGTTTGACACGAATTTTAAAATATGTTTAAGCAGACAGAGTTTAGAAAGTGAAACCAACTAAGAATGAAGCCAGTTTGGAACTTTAGTTACAGAACTACCATTATCATTTTTCTTAAGGGGTTAGCAGGTCTTAAAACATTGTTATTTTAGGGTTATAATAACATACAACATTCTGTACACACATATGTACATTATTTTCCTCTTTTGGATGACAATAAAAACACGTTTATTCACATTTTTAGTGAGGATTATTTGAAGCATTCATAATGTATTGTGACTATGTATAAGACTAAATCCAGCTTAGTCTTACGCGTAGTCGAGGGGCTGGCCTCAGTTCCGGTAGCCTAATGGATACCTAGAACTTCGCTTCGCTTTATATTACAATCTACCAATTCCTCTTGAAATGCCTGATTCCTAAATCTTACTGATTTATTTGCAGGCTATGCTCGGAGTCTCTTTGAAGGATAAAATCAGGAATGAAATTATCGGGAAAAGAACCGGAGTTACCGACATAGCTTGCAGAGTAAGCAAACTGATGTGGTAGTGGGCCGGCCGTTTGTCGAAGGACCGATGGCCGATGAAGCAGGCGAGTCCTGGAGTGGAAGCCGCGTATCGGCAAGTGTAGTGTGGGCCGGCCCCCAGCTAGATAGATCGACGACCTTAAGAAGATGGCTGGGTCAGACTGGACGGGAGGCGGAGTACAGGGCGTTGTGGCGCAGCCTGGGAGAAGCCTATGGTCCAGCAGTGGACAGGGATAGGCTGAGTTGATTTACTGATTTATTATTGGTTTGCAGCTTTTGGCTCTTCGTGTTTTCATAGCATATGAAACCTTTCCATCATTCAGGAACAATTTACAAGTCAAAAGCGGGGTAATTGTATAATTACACTTACAGTAGGTAAGTGTAATTATACAATTACCCCGCTGGTCTTTACTTTACCGGTGAAGTCGTATGTAATTTGACTTCCATTTTGACAACATTATTTACGTTGTTAAACAGACAAATTTTTCAAACATCTGAAGCAGTGGATTAACAATATCTGTCAAAATTATTCAAATTGTTATTGATACTGTGCTATGCAATTAGTTTATAGATATAGGAACCGGGCATTCTACACATTACAAGATCATCACAAACATTGTTATGTATAATTAAAATCAACTAATACTATGTGATGACAGAATAAACAGTTGTATAACAAAATAGAGCACAATATATTTTAACAGCAATATAATATTTTAACCTCTGATTGTTTATACATATTTCTAGATAGAGTGTCGCGCTGCAAAAGAACTAAAACAAATAGGCCAACTTTGTTATGCTGGTGTGCGTGACAGCTACGTCTTACACTCGCGCCACGTCATTGTGCTGTCATTGTTTTTCTAGTGTGCGTGCATTTTGCGGCCAACAGTTGGACGCAATTTTTTTCGATGAGTTCACTTCGACGAGCTTTGGCGGTCTGTATAGACATATTTATATCTTTAATTTTAACATAGATTCAATATCATCATTCTCCCGCCCTTATCCCAATTTATTTGGTCGGCGAAGCATAGACAGATTTTAATATACATTGTTGGGACAAAAATGGACATATCAATTGAGCAATCTTTTACGTAATTTGTACCTTTTTGGAGCGATGCATGAATGAAGCCCTAATTTCGAATTATGTCGCACAAGTATTTTTTTATTCATTTTGTTTTCAAGATCTCTAATAATACCATGCGTGAACACTTAGGTGAAGAGCACGATCATAGTAACATTGTTTAACATACACCTATCCATCTGTAACCACCTTACCTTGGAAATATTAATATAGAACATTTTGTAAAACATTTTAAAAGAGTAACGGTGGTAACATTCTTCTCCATACGAAACTGCCTTTTGGAAGGGGCAACTACATAGAATCAATTCTATTATTTTTGTAAATTTTGACGTTCAAAAGTGCCTTTTATGTTATTTGAAATAAATATTTTGACTTTGAAACTTCGGTGAAGTGAGTTTGAAGTGAGCTGTCATTACATCAGCATGTCGATTCTGTAAAAATATCACCGTGAAAACTTGCGTGGAGTGAGCTGTCAGTGTCATCTCACTAATGCTAGGGATTGATCAAACATTACATTTATAATCATAATCGAGATTTTAATAATATGTTTATGCTAATTATATTGATCTATACACTTAGCACTCGGTTATCTCTTCTTATTGAATATATTTGGGTTATTAACAACGCTGAATAACGTCGTGCAGTCATTATTTGACTTAATCCACTATCGCTTCTTCAAAACACATCGCAATTGGGTCAAGGGATCGCGTTTATTTAATCAGTTAACAAATGGTTCATAATAATAAACAATATACTTACTTTGAAATAATTTATAAAATAAAATTATCGATAGAATTGCATAATCAGTATATAATGTTCCCACTGCTGGGACACAGGCCTCCTCTCTTCGAGAGGGAATGGGCTGTAATCTACCACGCTGGCCCAGTGCGGGTTCGTATATAGATCAATAGAATTAGCATAAAAATATTATTAAAATCTCGATTATGATTGTAAATGTAATCCTTGGTCCATACCTAGCATCAGGTGGGATGACACTGACAGTTCACGCTCGCTCAATTCACCTAAGTTTTCACGGTGAGAAGGTTACAGAATAGCACTGCTGATGCTAAGGATTGTCACTTCAAGCTCCTTCAATTTTCACGTTGAGATTTTACAGAATACACCAGCTGGACTCTGAAAGATTCTGAATTAAATCTGTTTTTAAACCTCACGTCGTAATTGGCCTGTTGTTATTTTGATCAACCAATCACAGCAGTTACAATTTTCCATCATATTTATTTAACTTACATTAGGGTTAATACTCCTCTTAGATAATTTACATGTATTGCCTCGTAACCAACTCAACTTATCTCAAGTATCTTCTTTAGCATTTTAATATAGTTGGTTAATGATTGACCGTTTGCAACAAAAAGGTCTTAAATAAAATACGGTTGCAAGGGATTTTGAACTAAGTTTTGTATGACATTGAGTTTTTGTTTCTAAAACTTGATGTCTGAGATTTAGAATTCCAATATAGTTAGTTTTTGTGTTCATTAAACTTTCAGAAACCGGATGTACGTTTACAGATGATGCTTTAAAACATCTCGTTCCTTGTAGAGCATTAAATTGCAAAGCAGCATTAAAGGCAAAGGATTTTGCAAATCTCAAATACGGTAAAGTTTGTCTAGAAGCAAGGAAAATTAAGAGGTACATATTTACTTTTTACTAAAATCAATTGGAGTTGTTGGTTTTAGTTTTATCAGAGAAAATTATCTTAAATTGTTTTAGTAAGAGAAAGGGAACGATTTAAAATCTTTTGAAGTGTTGTACTAAAAGTTTTAGTTCATTTCAACAGCCTATCGTATTTTTTCATGAAAAGTGCACTTTTCTGTATTATTATTATTAAATTTTATATTAAAAGGATCAGTCAAAATTCTGTAATATCTTTTCTCTAATATTATAAGTGGATATGTTTTCTGATAATTGCTTACCAAACCGTGACTTACGATTTATAATCATTTGAAGACACCCAATTATTTGATTACATTTAAACCTTATTAATCATTTTAAGCACATTGCTGTGTACTTTTCACATCTCTTGCTTTGCTTCCTGTAACTCAGTAACATTCATTATTGTTATTTATTAACATCACATTTAGTTAATAAATAACAATATTATCTTAATAATTATTGAGGCATAGGCGATACGGATCTCCTTGCTTGCATGGCCTTGTTGTCGCAGTACGCTCTCACGTCTTGTATCGTTTGCATTAGGAATACTGGGACGTCGTCATCGCGTTTCTGGAAAAAAGAAAAGGATTATTTCCTCTATCGTCCTGTATGTATCTATAACGCCTCATTTACACGTTACAAGATTCTTGCCTTAGGCAAATATCTTCCGGGGTCGCGGGAAGGTACTTAAGGGTTACCGAGGCCCCTGGCAACACAGGCAACGGAAGGAAAACGGGTGGGTTTTAGTCAGTAAGAGTCTAACACACCCTCCCGCTCCGCCCAGAGTGGGTGAAATTATTTGAAAATTTCCCACCTAAAAAAAAAAGACGGTGATTGTTAAATCAACTTATTGCAATTTTTATTTCCATTAATTGGTCAAGGACAGCTAATGAGACACGATTGATTTTCTATTGTTTGAATCCGAATCGGTGTCGCGCGGGGCTTAACAGGGAACACAAATAGTTCACTTAAAATACGAGAAATCATGCAGTTATAAGTTAAAATAATGACTCCATGTTTCGATATTAAGAAACCAGAATATTTAAAAGTAGGCTTCTAAAGATTTAAAATTCTAACAAAAGGTTATTTATATATATTTATCATACACTGGTAATTTTTTTGTTTTTTTTCTAGCAAGCGTTACAATGTTTCTGAATATAAACTTTGTTTTTTTTTTTTTAACAAATATTTGCATTTTATGCATTAACATTAACATCTGGAAATTTGTTGTACAGTACCACAACTTCATATAAAATATTTCCTTCCCGTAATTGCTTCTGGGTGGTCAGAGTTCGACTTTATTACGATTTCTAGTATGGGCTATTATTTTGCGCCATGTAAATCAGTCTTAACCGGGTGTGTTAAATCGAGTTGAATTCGACAGCCGTGTCCCTTGTCTGATCAGAATAATTAATTTCCCTGAAATAGGGATCTTTACGACAACCTCTGCTACAGATCACTCGGAAAATCGAGACTATTTTGTTGCGAGGCCCGCTTTAACCACAAATCACTAAATAAGTTTAGCGCTAAACGAATATAAAGCATCGTCCTTTTCTGTTAATCGTTTAAAGATGACAGAGACAGAGTGATGTTTTAAACTTGTTTAAAGGCTCCTACATACTGGCGCGACTTGTCGCGCGACGCGACGCGACACAAAGACACCGCGTGTAGCGCTACAAGCGGTGCCTTTGTGTCGCGACGCGTCGCGCGACAAGTCGCGCCAGTATGTAGGAGCCTTAACGCTAAACGCATTAGGTGATTTGTGGTGCAAGTGGCACTTTTTTTTCATGGGGACTTATCACCGCAATTTTGGCGTGCCCAGCACTGGGTTGCGACAATTGCACTCTCCATGTCGCCATGAGATCCCGCCGGAGCTCTGTCCGCTGCGCCGCGATTTCTCGCGGCACAGGAGTTACGCTTCGGCGTTTCTCCTCCTCGCGCACTCGCACTGCCATACGCGCGCAAGGACTTTTGCCTCCAGATCCCATGGCGACAATCCGGCACGGAGGCTCGCCGCCTCACCGGAGACCGTGCGGTATTCCCGGACCAGCCGGATGACCATGACCTTTTGGGCCGCGTTCAACCGGCCGGCTGGCCACGCCGCGCCAAGGAACGCGCCCAGACCGGTGCCCCGTAAAGGGCCTGAGCCTTGTTTAGTAACAAAAGAACTGCAAATTTATTTAGGACCAATTAACGATTATCAATATATATATATATATATATATATATATATATACGAGTATATATATATATATATATTGATTTTAATGGTAATGATCTTTAAAACTTTATTTATAAACTATGTTAATGTTAGCCAAGCTACTTTTTACGGTATATAGGCTGACTTTAAATTCATTGCCAATTTTTACTTACTACTTTTTATCCTTTACATTTGTAAAGTCTAATTTAAAGTCAACCCGTATGCATACATAAAGGTTGACTTTAAATTCCGGCAATCTTTAAGGTTGAAAGTACTCACGAAAATTAACAGATTTATAATCTTTAACAGAATAGAGATTTCTGTTAAAGATTATATTGAGGACAAAAAGGCTTGGGATTGAGCTGCTCCAATAAATTTACAGTGAATGTTGTTTTTTTAATCTTTTTATTTTGCTAGGTATTTATATTTTCTTATTCTATGTAAAATTTTATATAAAAAATGACATGAATATTTACTTTGTAAAGTATTATATTATTTTAATAATTAGGAATGTGAGGACTATGTGGGTCATTGTTTGTTTTTTTTTTGTATCTTAGTTAGTGTTAATGATGGTCTGGCAGTTTGAGTACTTTATGCGGCCTACCCAAATGTTTTTTCTTTGGTATTGTTCGTCAAATCATTGAGCTCCTTAAGTTTTGAGTTGAGCTGCATGATAACTGACAAATGCGTGCACTGACTGGTCAGGTCCACTCAAATCTGTATGGTTCTTTCCTCAAAAGACCATTTCGGACACCAACCTACATGGTCCTCAAATGATCTGACCAAGATTACGTCCAGATATACACATTGACATTGATGAATTTTAGTTATGCAATAACATGAATATTTACTCTGTGTATTATTATATTTGTTTAATTATTGTAAATGTGAAGACTATGTGGGTCATTGTTAAATTTCGTTTTATTCTCAGTTAGTTTTTAACATAGTCTGGCAGTTTGAGTATTTTTTGCGGCCTAGCCAAATGTCCTTTCTTTGGTATTGTTCGTTGAATCGTTAAGCTCCTTTAGTTCTGAGTTGAGCTACACAACTACTGACAAATGCGTGTACTGACTGGACAGGTCCACTCAATATGTGTGGTTCTTTCATCAAAAGACCATTTCAGACACCAATCGACATGGTCTTCAAATGATCTGACCAAGATTATGTCTGGACTTTAAAAGAGACTGTGGCCTCTGAGTTTGTTTCGGCCTTTCTTCTCAGAGTAGTCAGATAGGAAACGCCGACCTCATCTAGTTTAAAAAAATATGTTTGACGTGTAAAAGTGTTCGTAAAAACCTACTTACAGAAATAAAATCATTTATCATTTAACAACTTATAATATCAGACCAACTCTAAAATACCGCAAAAAACATGCGGCTGCATACTTTTTTCATTTGGGCAAGTATATATTGATGTTTTGTGTGAAACATCATAAGCTTTTTAAGATAGCCTGTAGAGTAAAAGAAAGCCAAGGATTCTCTCACCTACATTTTACTAAGGATAATGTTTGAAGTTTAACAAAATAAAACTGTAGGTACCTGGAACAGAACTTCGCCTTCGAAGTAAGTCAGTTGATGTTTCCTAGTTCTTATAAGTAGTCCGACGAGTTTGTCGTTGATAACTGTGTATATCTGTAAAAGAAGAGATACAAAGTTAAAGCAAGTAGTTTTTTTGTGTGCAGGAAACCATTCCAAGGACCATTCGACTGTATTTCTTTAGTAGGGGCACCTCTGGAACGGTGGGTTGATGAAATAAAAAGAATGCAGGTGAAGGTGCAGGTAATTGGATGGTAAAGGCCAACGACAGAAATTTGTGGAGTAAGATGAAGGAGGCTTAAACTCGTAGAGATAGAGACATCGTTATTAAAAAAAAGAAAATAATTAATCAAATTTTAAATAACTGTTATTATTTATATACAGTTACGAGAACAAGCTCACAGCGACAAGTAATGTTCCTTTACGAGTCTTTTAAATGCGAGTAACGATTGCGCGCGTTTTATTTACAAATAATAACTCTCTTTCTGTCTGTTAAATACTTTAATAATAATTTTGCGTGTATCTGTAGTTTTTTTATTTCTTTCTTCGATTATAAAAATAATATGCAGAAAATGAAATTGTATTAAGGACATAAATGGCGTAGATAAATAATTAGTACATTGTTATACAAGGGTCGAAAAGAATTGGTGACTTTCACCCGTGTTAAATACTTTTAATTTCGAATATAAGAAAAGTTGTTAAAAAAAAAATGTTGACCAAACTACTATTTTGTATATTAGTTTGGTCAACATTTCAGAATCGCTTGAACTCATTTTTAATCAAATATTAGTTTATAAAACCGAGATTTTGAATTTCGGTACAGCTTACAGAGTTAGAATCCCGCCAAATTATGCATAACACATAACAAAACATCACGCCATGTTTCCCCGAACGGTTAGGCAGAGGTGTACCTGTAGTACACCCACATTTCTCCAGTTATGTTTTTAAGTACCATGTAATTTGGGGCGAGCCTATTGCCATCAACCTCGCACAAATCCAGACTGGACCGGGCTTCTACTGAGAAATTCCAGATAGAAGAATCCAATAACACTTTGCCCGATCCAGGAATCGAACCCAGGACCTCATGCTCAGCAGTAGCGCTTGCGACCACTACGTATAGACCAACGAAATTATATAGTCTTTTAGATTTTAGATATGGAACACACCGCGTCACCGCCGCGGGTCGTCCCGCATAATAGGTATTTTTTTTTAATTCACACTGGCTGTTTATACACTCACAAGACCGCAGCATATTTTTTATTTTAATTGAAATTTTTCTCAATTATGTAAAACTTTTCGTAACCGACTACATAACTAAATTTAGTTCTATTTTTAAATTAAATCCCGCCCTAGAGACAGAAGCAATTACTACGAGTCTTTCCCGTCCAAAGGTGGGGAGCAGGGTCTTCCACCCGCTACTCAGATCAAAAGAACACTACTTTCCGAGTATGAGAAATGAAAAATAACATAATTGTTCAGGTAACTTGTCTACAGAATGTTTCGTTCTGAGTTAGATTTGATTGTGTATGTTAGAATATTCTTCTACGAAAAGGTGCTCCAATTATTTTCGCTAGGATCGGCCGTTTGAGCTCAATTCAAGGTGATATAATGTGTTGACAATGAAACACGGTTGCCTCGTTGAACGATACCTATATATCAACATATTCACTCGCAATTATTCCGATATTTCTAGTTATTAGTATTCTGCGAACCTTTTTATGACAACAAAGTCATTTTGACAATTCAATTTCCTATTCCGATACACATACTCGTAAGTTTCTATGTGAAACGGCAGATATAATTGTGACATTTACTAGAAAAAAACTGAAATATTTAACATTTATTTTTCTCGAGGATTTTTTCCTGGTTTCCCACAAAGAAACTGCCAGTAAACAAACAATGCGTATCCATTTCAACCCGAGCTCACAATACCACCGAAGAAGGGACAACTCAATTGCCCGTTTTCACTAACACTGGGCGACATCTAAATGAATGCCTCAATAAAAACGTGCTGATAGATTTTCAACTTTCGGCGCTAAGCTGAGCGTTGAAAATGTAACAACGCGTTTTTTTCGAAAACAGGAAAATGTGTTTCACGCGCTTCTAAACACATTTATTACCGAATACTCTTCCTCTTCAGAGTTCCGAAGGCCTGCAGACGCGTAAAAAGCTTGCCAGACCAAAATAAACTTTGGATGTCCCGTCCGTGTGTTTACTTACTACTAGAGAACCAGTATGGTTTGTGTATAGATTATTTTTAACCGACTTCCAAAACTAACCAAGGAGGTTATACGTTCTTTTGTATGTATTTTTTTTTATGTACCTATGTTCTCCGATTTCTAAGGCAATTGTGGACCGATTTTGAAAATTCTTTATTTGTTTGAAAGGGTATGTTCTCGAGGTGGGCCCACTGTCACCAAGTCAGAACATGGATGAGGGGATCCCACTGAAATCGAGGGAAATTTTATAAGCACACCAATAGAAATTTGGGTATTTTTATAGTAACTCGTGCAATTGCTCTCGGAATTTGGTGAAGTGGAACTGATGTTGAACCACAGATGGCCTAAGCAATGTATACTCGACACAATACATATGGTGTCGAGGAGCTGATGGTGACTTAATCATCAGCTCCAGTTCTCCTGATTCTTACCAGGAGAACTCTTCAACAATTTACGTCCCTGCATCGGGAAAAGCAATATTTTGTAAAAGGTGATGAGCAATTGACATTAGGATATTGTAACTTAAGATAAATTACAAACCGATCCAATAAAAGTGCACAGTAAAATAAATACAAAAAATAAATAAACGACTTCCAAAAACAACACTACAAAGTGAAAAACCACTTTAATGTTGGCCGTCGCCGCCTCGGTGGCAAAAAACTAAAATAAGGATCCAAAGACACCGAAAAGTTTTTTTTTTTGTAAAAATCTTTTTTTGTAATATAATATCGATATCAAAGTTAGAATTGCATTAAAATCGGCCTATAGCGTTTTCCCAACTAAGATGCAGCTGATTGCCAGCATTTTACATGGAGCTACTGCCCAAAATATCGCCTATTTACTATGGAATCTAATAATCTATGTCCATTTGTTATTAACAGGAGTAATGAGCATGTAAAACCAAAACAATACATTATAGATTAAACTAAAAACACTGTTTATGAAATACGGGAATATCCAGTTCCGTGAAAGAGTAATGAAATAAGGAACACCGAGAGAATTCAGTGTTTTTGTTTATCTTTTTAACAGACTTCAAAAAAGAAGGAGGTAGGTTCTCAGTTCGCCGGAATCTTTTTATTTTGTTTTTTATGTATGTGCACCGATTACTCAAAGATGGCTAGACTGATTTGGAAAATTATTATTTTGGAAATGAAATGAAATGAAATGAAATTGTTTATTCTGTAAATAGGATATGAGAATCACTTTTACACGTCATATTAAAAAATAAGCTAGATGGAGTCGACATTTCCTATCTGACTACCCCTGAGAAGAAATGGCGAAACAAACTCAAGGGTCAAAGTCTCTTTTAAAATCCAGACATGATCTTGGTCACGTCATGTGAGGACCATGTAGATCCATGTCTGAAATGGTCTTTTGAGGAAAGAACCACACAAATTTGAGTGGACCTGTCCAGTCAGTGCAAGCATTTGTCAGTAATCGTGTAGCTCAACTCAAAACTTAAGGAGCTCTAAATGACTCGACGAACAATACCAAGGAAAGGACAATTGGGTTGGCCGCATAAAGTATTCAAAATGCCAGACCATCATTAAAAATAAGAGAAAAAAAAAAACAACAAGAAATAAATAAAAATGACCCACATAGTGCTCACATTCACAATAATTAAATTTGGTTGAAAGGATAGTCTTCCCAGGCGGTCCAATATAAATTTTATTAAATTTGCTTGGGTAGTTTTTGAGTTAGCTTCAATAATACACATTTTTCCCGCTTATTCTATGTGGATGATCATATAATAACTTCCTGTCACTGTTATATACTAAACATGATTTTTTTTGTACCTACCTATTCAAATTTGTGTAGAGTACCACTACTGATAAGTGAAAAATAAAATCTTTTTGACAAAAAAGTGACTTCCAAAAACAACACTACTTGCAACGTGAAAAACAACTTTAATTTCGGCAGTCGGTGTCTTTGGTTTTGTATTTTCGTTTTTACCTTTGACTTCCGAAATGAAAGCTATTTTTCACTTTGTAGTGATTGTTTTGGAAGTCAGTTGATTTTTTTTTTAAACTTTCCATCCATTTTAAGTTAGTAGTACAAAAAAGTTGTATAGGTATGGGTACATAAGCTCATTAAGCCTTCGGCCTTATGTTGCGCTTATGTGTTTCGAAGAAATTCGGATAAACGTAATATTATAAAACAAAAACCAGCTAAGTCCGTGTCGGACCACGCACAATGAAGGGTTCCGTAGTTGGAGTGAATTTATCCCAAAAAGAAACTTTATAATGTTGTGGTTGAAAAACATGTTCTCCCATGCCCTGGGGCCGCATCTGTGGGACATCGGTTACGACTGGGTGCTGTGTGCCGACCTACCTAGCGGCGTCAGCGTAGTGTGCTACACTGACGACACGTTGGTCCTGGCGCAGGGGAGGTCGCACCAGGCGGCGACCGAAGTAGCGGCACGCGGGGTTGCGACAATCGTCAAAAGGATCCGGCAATTGGGACTCGAGGTGGCTTTGCACAAGTCCGAGGCCATGTGTTTTCATGGTCCTCGGAACGCGCCACCGTTGGAGTCCCAAATAACGGTAGGAGGGGCTTCCATCGGCGTCGAGTCGACGATGAAGTACCTGGGACTCATCCCAAACTGGAACGGGCAGGCGCTGCATTGAAGCGGCTCCTGCCCAATCTAGGAGGTCCAAACGCCTCCTGCCGGAGGCTCTACGCGGGGGTCGTGCGGTCCATGGCCCTCTACGGGGCTCCTGTATGGGCGCGCTCTCTGGCGCTGCGGCCAGCCCGCCGGTTGAGCGCGGCCCAAAGTGTCATGGCCATCTGGATGGTCCGGGGATACCGCACGGTCTCCTGTGAGGCAGCGAGCCTCCTTGCCGGATTGCCGCCATGGGATCTGGAGGCAAAAGTCCTCGCGCACGAATGGGAGTAGCGCGAGGAGGCGAAACGCCGGGGCCTAACTCCACTGCTGCGAGAAATCGCGGAACAGCGGACGGAGCTCCGGCGGGATCTCATGGTCGCAACCCAGTGTTGGGCACGCCACGATTGCGGCGATAAGTCCCCTCTTTGAGGAGTGGCTAGAGAGGCGCCACAGCGTCCCCGCCTTCCACCTGACGCAGGTCCTCACCGGACATGGCAGCTTCGGGAGGTTCTTGTGTCGGATAAGGCGGGAGGAAACGCCCGGGTGTCACCACTGTGTGAATCACCCGGAGGACACGGTGGAGGTCTGCCTGGCTTGGGCACCGCCACCGTGTCCTCGTGGAGGCGATCGGCGGCAGAGATCTCTCACGTCCGGCCTTGGTTCAGACCATGGTTCGGAGCGACAGGGCATGGGCAGCCGTCACCTCCTTCTGCTAAGCAGTAATGCTCGCGAAGGAGGAGGCGGGACGTTTGAGGGAAAGGCAAACTTCGCGCCCTCTCGCCCCTAGCCGCCGCAGGAGACGCCCTGGGCGTTGGGAATCCCGGGCGGATTTCTGGCCACCGGAGGCGCAGGCTTGCGGACGGTGAGCAATGGGTAGCTCACCGTCCGGTAAGGACCAGGCCCGGGTCGACGGCGTATATTCCACGCGCGCCTCAAAGAGATGTCGTCAGTACAAATGTAGGGGTCCACTACCTTCCGTTGCCTGTGTTGCGGGGGCTTCGGTGACCCATTAGTACCTTCCCGCGACCCCGGCAGGCATCGGCCCTAGCGGACCCCTACATTGTGCTGACGACACTTAGCTGTGATAGTTTTTCTTTTAAATTCGTTGTACTACTGCCGTGATTTTTTTCACATGTATCCAAAAACAACCATTTAGCGTGGGGCACTTAGCTCTTAACAAAAAATAGCGATTTAAAGCTTAATGATACGCAAACGGATCCCTGAATCGGAAAATGGTTTTCAAAGACCCGTAATATTTTTACGCCAAAGCATGGGATAGACGAGAAAAAAAAATGTCACCGCCACTTTACGTCTGGGAGGTCCGCAAAAATTTTGTTTTTTCTACATTTTATTTTACCTAGTTGACGGCGTGATTAATATGTATTCCCATGCCAAATTACAGCTTTATAGTACTAACAGTCTCTGTGCTAAGCCGCAGACAGAAAAAAAAAAAAAAAAAAGACGTACATGGCAAAACTATAACAGTTTCTTGTTGACTAGGGAACCCTTAAAATGAAACCAAACTGTAAACTGTAATCTAAGTTGTGTTTATGATTTTCGCTGAGATGTGTTTATGACTTGATTTTAAACGTTTTTAGGTACGAGAATTATCCTTACTGATTTCAGAAAGTTTCTGACTTAAATATAAATAAATGTTCATAACAACATGTAGGTATTATGGACGACGCGTATTAAAAGGCCGACAACACCTAAAGCGCGGTCACTGTCGGACTGCATAGAAAAGAAAGAGAAGCGCGATTATACAACGCCGGTAATTTATTGCAAAATATGAAGCAATTATCGATTAACAAAAAAGCTATAGATTGTATGAAAAAAATAAAACACTATTATTCTAATATGTTGTTTGAAGAATAATCTGACAAAAAATCAGAATGATTGCATGTATATTAGTATGGTTTTTAATCGTTAAAAGACATTTTTAGAGGTATCTTCATGATTTTTTTCTATCATATCATATTAGTTATATTATGTTTCCAACACACTATCTACCTAGCATATATCCTTAAGAATTTCATATATTTTTCTGATTTTATTTACTGCAGTGGATCATATACTTTAAGGCATTTAGGGCGTTTAGGTCCTGTAGTCCCCTTAAGTGTCGTGGCTGATATGACCAACGATTACTTCATAATCCATTACTTATGTATGATGGATTGCACTACCCAGAGTTGCCTTATGGATAATAAGCAAAAACACAAAAAAAAAATATTTTTTTCTATTGTACACAGAAAAACAACGTTGCGTTCCTGTAACGTTAAAGATGGTCACCCATCCACAGACCAGCCCCGACTAGCGTAGCTTAAGGCACAGATTTGTTTCGCGACTTTTAAATCTGTTATTACACCTTCATAAAATGCAAGTAAGTTTTGCATAGAAATTATGTTAAACTAGACCGCATACACATCATTTCTATATGTGAATATTTAATATTGTAGTAAATTACTTTATAAGTTCAGGAAAAAAATCTAGCCAAAGCATAAAAAGTCTATTACTCCTTATTATTCTATTTTTTTTTTTTTTTTGTATAAACAGACTATTTTAATATTTATAATTTTATCTGTGCAAATATTCATATTTTTCGTTACTAAAAATAAATATGCTCTATGAAACCGAACGGTGGCGCGGCGCACAGTGGGACGAAAATCGAGTTTCATAGACATAGACCACTTATAATTTTTTTGTCGTTTCTTTGCTGGAAACCAATGCAGACTAGTTAAGGAAGCCCCAACAGTATCACTTTTTTGCACGTCAGGTGATTCTGACGCGAAAATATTTTTTTTTAATAAAAATGTATGGAGGAATACAGAAAAATCCATTTTTATCGAGACTCGTGAGAGTGCCCATTATATCCTCGGGTATGATTTTTGTCCTTATTTTTTACTATTTTTTGACATATAGCACGCCCCTCGCACTCGACGGACTTTAGGTGAAAAAAAATGAAACGTATTTTTTATTATTATTTGATCTTATTCCGAGTATTTACGGTATGTAACGACCTATATTGACCTGTATTTGACAATCGGCCTATTGTCTAAAGCGTGCTGCTGCCTCCTTAATGACAGTTTACCTGCTAATCCGCCATTTTATAATGGACTTCATATTTAATCTCTCACTAGTCTCCCCACTGTGCGGCGTGAGCGTGACGCGCATTTATATGGCCAAGGTCAACGGCGATTACCTGGCCCTTAACCTGATGGATCAATCCTTGCGGCTGTTATTTTATTACTTAGGAACGAGCTCTTCCTATGTTATTTATATTGGTATTATAAATAAATGAAAGTAGGCCGCACGTCAGTGAATTACAAAATCAAAATGAGGTGACCTCTTATTCTATTGAAACTCCGTACTACGCTGGGCTAGTCAAGGTCAAAGTGTTACTAATGACGTGTGGCCTACTGTACCGAAACCAAACCTTGAATTGTAAAGACGTCGAAGAATGATTACAAGATCGCTTTTCACAAATGTAGAGATTTGTGAACAGCTTTTATCATTATAATTACCTACTTACTTGAATCGAGCTCTTGCGAATACTATTTATTTTTTTTACATCTTACCTGTATGCTATGTTCAGACGCTAATATACCTACGACTAATAATTTCGTCAAAAAGTATTTTAATTAAATAATACTGTTCTCGTCACCTTTGATGGATGCTCTGTTAATTTTATTTGAATTCTGTAAAGTCTACGTCTAGATTTATCGCATTTATTTCACCAAGTTGTAAAGGGCATATAATTATTTCAGAGAATTTGTATCTCAAAGAAGAGGTACATCTCATAAATACATCAGATTTTCACAGACCCGCAATATTTTTGAACGGCCTTTCCAACGATACCCCACACTAGCGGACAGACGAGAATAAAAATATCATCCTCACTTACGTGCAAGGGAGGTACCCTACAATTTTTTTTACAAGATTTTATTTTACCACGGTCGGTGTGATTAATATATTATATACCCATGCCAAATTACAGCTTTCTTGTACTAAGAGTGTCTGAGCTAAGCCGCGGACAGACAGACGGACGGAAATGACAAAACTATAAAGGTTCCTTGTTCACTACGGAACCCTAAGAAGAACTATTATTCATTCACTGTTGGAACGAATACAAGGTCGATAAGAACTTTTCGTGTTAAAAAGTTCTGCGCAGTTACTAACCTTCATCTTATTCCCGTTAATCTTATCAACCGTTATCGGCATCTCTCTTTTGAAGGATGAAAGGGTCTTCCTTGCTAAGCTGTAAATCAACCTTTAATTCCTGCAAGTAGTTGCATAGCATTGAACACCCCTGGTAGATTTGTTATGATACACTACTTGTTTATCTTCTGTAAATTGGTTTTAACAATTTTATTTATTTTTATTTGATGAAAACTTATATATGACGGAGAAGGTACGTCTCTCTCGTTATCATCAGCCATACTTTAACTACTGTGGGCGTACAATGGGAAGTGTTGGTTATTGCACAATAGAAAAACCGTTTACAGTTTAAATCAAATTATAATTTACGATCAAATAATCACACTAGCTATTCACACACTGTAGGTACACGACACAACTATACGGAACGCGCGACAGTTTCTAAACGTGTTCACTCCTTGACATTATATATATTATGTCCTTGACCGCCTCCGATAAACTGCACTTAACTCGATCGAGTGTTATATTGTAGACTCTGTAGAGCGCTGCTTGGGGGCGTTGGCGTCCCGATTAGTCAAACGAGTGACTAACGCATTTCCGACATATATTCATATACATTTTGTCCCTAATTAATTAATAAACTGATAGATGGAGTGCCTCGTTGGTCTAGTGGTCGCAAGCGCTACTGCTGAGCATGAGGTCCTGGGTACGATTCCCGGTTCGGGCAGAGTGTTATTAGGTTTTTCTATCTGGAGTTTCTCTGTAGCAGCCCGGAGTCTGGATTTGTGCCTGATTAATGGCAATAGGCTCGCCCCCTATTACATGGGACTTAAAAAAACATAACTGGCGAAATGTGGGTGTACTACAGGTACACCTCTGCCCTACCATTCGGGGAAATAAGGCGTGATGTTATGTTATGTTAATTAATAAAAATAACAAAATTATATCCTTACTTAACTAAAACAATTCACAAGCAAAATAATGTCGTCGAAAATTTCATCCACATCGCTGTCGACTGGTAATGTACCCAAGAGACTGGCAGCATTGCCACGTTGTATGGCAATGCTTAACCTCTGGCCAAGGTAACAGCCACCCCTTGGGTCACAGGAAGTGTCAACCAGCCGTTTGGAGATTTCCTTAAAAAGGCCATGAGCACTCGGACCCCACGGTCTGAGGGTTTCAACCCCAAACGGCTCGAAAATATAACGAACGCTTTAATACGTCAAAATATTATTATTAAAACTACACGAGGTCGTTAAGTTGTTTAGTGTTATTAAAAGGATATTTTGCTGTAGAATCCGTTTAATTTTAATTTAATTTTTACTTTTTAAATATATAAGTGACAATCCTCCTCTAAATACGTTTGAAATCGCAGTATATATACAATGTGTAACTGAATTAATGTACATTAAGAAAGTAGTTTGTTCAAAATATTTTACTGAATCGATTTCTGTAATTTTTAATACAGGCCCTACGAAACTACGACTAACTACGACTACGGCCCTACGACTAACAAAAAACTACGTAAATTACAGTCACACTTTCGCTGCGCAGTCAAAACAAACCAAAATGGACGACTGATACCTAGTACGTACCCATAAATTTTGTAATGTGACCAAAATTTTCTCCCCACAATCCAGTTACTGGATAACACGATACCCCTTGGTCACACTTTCGAGTCACACTTTAGTGATATAATCTACTCATTACAATGTGTGTTTTATGAGTTGTATTGCAATAAGTGGTTAGCTAGCGTCCTCGTCTATTGATTATACTATTCTTGCCTGAGCAACCGGCTCGTCATGCTCCCTTAGATGTCACTGCCTGCGGTAGCGTTGGGGGTCGGGTTGCCCCCTTCCCTCCAATATGGCGAGGGGGTGATGGCTGATCTTTGCGTTATGCTCGTGAACGGGTGCTGCTTGTGGTGACTGGTCGTCTGGCTGATTATGGTTTTAATTGTTATTAGTAATTGTTTACTTATTTTACTTCGATGGGTTTAGTTTATCATTTCTCACTTCGAGTTACAGCAATAGCCTTATGTAAGCGGGCACGCCCTATATGCCTGGAGGCTTTTATTTAGGTATTAAGTTCTATTTACGTTTTTTTATGTTGTAATTTTTATCTGCTTGATTACAGTTTGTTAATTGTTTTGTTGGTATACTGGCGTGTGCTAGCTACTCGTAACATATGGCAAGTGTGTAATTTAATCTAATGTTTTGTGTTTCGTAATGTTAATCACTTTGCATACGATTTGTATAGAATCAAGTTTAAATAACTAAACAGACAGATGTGCTGCTGGGAAGTTTGTTCCAGCACTTCTTTTTCCCAGCTAAGGCACTAGGAAGTGGTGAAGGGCGGGCATTTTTGGGGGACTGTCTTATGTAACTTTGACGTTCGAAAAGTGCTGATTTTCAGCCTAGTTTGAATAAATGGCTTTTGATTTGATTTGATTCGAGCTTCTGACGACCCGTAACGACTGTCAAAGATCTACAAATGACAGCCGGGATCAACGGCTTAACGTGCTTTCCGAGGCAAGCAGGGGTCTAGGTGTGTAAAGATGGTCACCCATCCACGGACCAACTGCGGCAAGCGTAGCTTAACCTGATCGGTCGACCCGTGCGGCTGTTACTACTTAGCCACAAGCCCCTGTCTTATGTAGTTTTGACGTACGAAAAGTGCTGATTCTCAGCCTAGTGTGAATAAATGACTTTTGATTTTGATTTTGACATAATAGTAACAAATCAGTGTTTGTATTGTGATTATAACATAACATTCGAATTGGGGTGTTTGGTGGTTAATTCCGAGACATGTTGTATAATAAAAATTAATTGGTAAGCCATCACTTCAGAACGGCTGGACCGATTTGGGATTTTTTGTTTTTAAAGTGTTCGTTATAGTCCAAATCAGGTTCATACGGAAAGAAAAGTTGCCAAGAAAATTGGTAACTTCGGAAAAGCTTTAAATGCATTTTCAATGGGAAATTTTCATGAATTTTTGAAATTTGGACAGGACAACATCTGTCGAGTCAGCTTCAATCAACTCAGCCTATAACAGTCCACTGCTGGATATAGGCTTCTCCCAGGCTGCGCCACATTACCCTGCAATCCGCCTTCCGCATCCAGTCTATCCCAGCCACCCTTTTAAGGTCGTCGGTCCATCTAGCTGGGGGCATCCCACACTACGCTTGCCAAAACGCGGTTTCCACTCCAGCACTCGTCTGCTCCACCAGCCATCAGTCCTTCGACAAACATTGCCAGCCCACTATCACTTCAGCTTGCTTACTCTGCAGGCTATGTCGGTAACTCCAGTTCTCTTCCAGATAACTTCATTTCTGATATTATCCTTCAAAGAAACTCCGAGCATAGCCCGCTCCTTGGCGTGTTGAGCGACCGGGTCAGCTTGTTACCTTGTTATTTCGAGGGTTACTTATTTTCAACTTTGATGTATCGGGTACAATCCTCACTGGAAAATCGTATCAAACGATCTGATAGCGCTCAAAATAACACTATTAACCAGCAGGCTAATAGAGTTATTTCAGCTAAAAGTGTTCGTAACAACCCTGAAACTATAGGTATACTATATATATAGCTTCAGGGATGTTATAATCACTTTTAGACGACCAAAGTTTCCGAGAAACTGGGCAGAACGTAAGAAGACTAGGAACCGGCAGACATGTACTAGGGCTTGGGTGGATCGATTTATTGTTAGGATCATGCTCCGAAATCGGCACCTCACGGCAGTTGAAGTAACAAATCAACTTCGGAAGACCTTTAGAGATGACGTAAGTGCGCGGACTGTAAGGCGGCTTCTTGAAGCTAATTTGACCCCACATAGACCCGCAAATGTTTCAAAACTTGAAAGGGAACATCGGGTAGCAAGATTACATTACGTCCGCGAACACGCACAACGGGAAGACGAAGAATGGGCAACAGTAATGTTTTCTGATGACTCCAGATTTATGCTGTATGCACATGATGGGCGGTGAAGAGTCTACCGACAGCCTGGGGAACGTTTTATTCAAGCTTGTTTTTAAGTAAAAGTGTTCGGCGGTGGATCTGTTATGGTTTGGGCTGGAATCTCTTCAGAAAGTCGCACGGAGATAGTGCTGATAGAAAATAATACGATAACTAGTGCAAGATATGTGGAAGAAATTTTTAATGAGCATGTTGGCCCATATTTAATGAATATGGGTGAAAATTCAATATTCATGCAAGACATCGCCAAGGCACATACAGCTTAAATTGTAAGTGAGTATTTTTAGGATGTTGGCATCAATCGCACTGACTGGCACGCGAGAAGCCCAGACCTGAATCCAACTGAACACGCTTAGGAGGTATTTAAGAAATTAGAATATCGGCCCCAGCTAAACTTCGAGACCTAAAACATACGTTAGAATGGACCAATATCCCGCAACATCGCAAAAGAAACTTAATCAACATCATGCCCATTTGCCTGGCAGCTGTGAGCTCGTGGAGGCAATACAAAGTATTAATTTTGTTTTAAGTTCGTATTTGTGTTGTATGTGAGTTACCAACCATTATTAGTTCGAAGTAAAAATCCTTGATATTTTGATTTTTTTTTATGCAATTTTGATAATTAAACTAATAATGTTTCCAACATTTGGTGTTGTTTTATAATCTGCTAAATTATCTTCAACATACAGTTTTATTCTTGCCGCTAGCTCTATTATTTTAAGAGTAATTTTAGTTTTTCGTACTGACCCGTATTCTTTGTCCGCGAGTGCAGTAGAAGATAATTGTAATGTATCTCTCGTTAGAAATCCTCAAGCAAATAAATAATCATTTATGTAGGTTTACAATAATGCTGGCATTATAAACGTACATAATTTATTATAAAATATTTTTTTACTAAAAGATCCTGAGATAAAAAAAAAATATTTTCCGCCCCAACATTATCATCTATTAGTCGTTTTTTGTATAACTGTGACTTATCCGGGTAGTTTTGGCCAGGAGACCTGTAAGGTGTTTCTAGTACAGGATCCAGTCTCCACAACATCAATGTATTTTTGTATACACAATTATGTATTGTACTAGTTTTACATTATGTGGAAATAAACATTTTTATTATGTTTATAATTAATAGTTATAAGTATTTCGTGAACCATATTTTTGATAGCGTTGTATCAAATTCTTTGGTATGCAAAACATCTGCAAGTCCCTGACCTATCTCAGTAACATTATTGAGGCAATTCAATTCAAAATGTAATACAAAACAGATCGATTTATTATAAAAAACGCGTCAATAAACAGACGTATAGACTGAGCCATTATGCGCTTTAATAATTTCTACGTGACGATGTTATCGTGGACGTTCACGTCCACGAAAAAATGTATAGAAATACAACCACGTTAAAATGTTATCGTGGACGGAAATTTTAAAGCGTCTTCATACATATATTTCCGTACATTTTACTTCCCAGTGTTATTAGATATACGTCCACGATAATACTGTCACGTTATCGTGGTATATTCTAACGTTTATTTCTGTCACGCGAATTTGTGCTTCCATATTTGGATGGGTACGGAACCAACGTGTTTATGTCAGTAATTACGCGTCATTGGACGCTCTGGCGAGCGTTTAGAACGCAAAAGTTTGCCAAGTTTTCAAATAAACGACCACAGAGTACGTATTTATTTTATATGATCAATGAATTGCTTGTTTATGCTTGCTGGGCACTGAAACATCGCTTCCCTATTCATAATATAGTTAGCTTTGTTACGTTAACATTAGGTTTTGATTTAATTATTACATGACAAGTACGTTCCACGTGTGCCTTGATGCTCATATTACATTACTTGGGACAAGGTCTAAGAAATGTGGTATTTTATTACACAAAATTCGTTTTATACAGGATGGAATTTTGTAATGCCACCTGAAGGGAAAGTACTCTTAATACTGTAGATAGAAAATTTTACTCAAAGAAAACATTCCTTTATTTTTGAATAGAAAGAAAAATGCAAACAGATTTTCAAAAATTTGTACATCCAAGAAAATGGAGCCCATTTCGAGTAACGAATTAGTTAGTTTACCATTTTTTGAAAATAATTAAAATATTTTAAGTTTTCATGGTTTTCCTATCATTTGATTTGTCAAGTTTGTTAGAGAGATTCTTATAATTGATCCTAACAATCAATGCAATAAAAGTACAGGGTGTATATTTTACAGATTTTAGTTGGTTCGATTCCCGGGTGTGGCAAGCGAATTTTTGAAAATCTTTGAATGCAGTTTTCTTTCTATTAAAAAATAAAGGAATATGTTCTTTGTGTAAAATTTACTATCAACAGTAGGTATTAAGAGTACTTTCCCTTCAGGTGGCATTACAAAATTCCACTCTGTATATTTACCATTTAAAGATCTGTTGTGTTCAAAAATTCTTGTTATAGTTCGGTACAGAAATCTATGTTTTCAAGTATGAAGTCGTATGATACTCATTTAACTCACATTTTACATATTGTTGAACACTGTTACCGCTGTAAAGCAAACCTTTAGTTACCTTTGACTGTTTTCACATCCAAAACTGTATTTGTTTTTATTAATTTTCTTTTTTGTGTATATTTTTTTAAATAAATCTTAGAATGTTTTTATTCTCTGACATTTTCATCGAAAATTGTCATCTGTTAGATTTCTTGTTCAATGATATAAAGCTAACATGATAAGACCAGGTCCACACTGTAAAATTCTCATTGTAAGCCGTTTTATTGGTACAATCAAACATGATTACATGAAGTAATTTGAATTATATTTTAATTGTTTAACACATACTTCCAGAATATTGGACATAAACTATAAAAGTAACGTCAGGCCTGGTAAAGTTTTAGTCGCGGGAAGGTACTAAAGAGTTACTGAGGCCCCTGGCAACACAAGCAACGGAAGGAATACGGGTGGGTTTTAGTCAGTAAGAGTCTGACACACCCTCCCGCTCCGCCCAGAGCGGGAGAAGTTATTTGATGATTTCCCAACCAAAAAAAAAAGCCCTGGCAAAGTTTTAGTTTGACCTCAGTTTACGGCTGTTTGACTTCAGTTTTACTTCAGTTTTGCCTCATTTTTACCTCAGTATGTTTAAGCGTAGTTTTTAAGTCGGTATAAGTTCAGTTAATACTAAACCTTGATCCAGCGGACTAGATAGACCTGTTTCAGTAGGTATTAAACTTCCAGGTTCACTATTATAGTGAACACAGATGGTTGACGGACATGTTGTATTCAGTGGCGGTACCTTCATATAAGCCCAAAAGCCCGGCCGGCATGCCTTACTAAAATGGATGGATGAATTCACTTTTAATTTATTGTACCTAACCAGTAGTTTATGAGAAAATTGCGATGATACATACGTAGGTACCTACATACTCAGTCGAAAACTGAACTTTCTTTTTTTGAAATCGGTTAAAATTTTATTGGGCTTGCGTTATTTTGAAACCCTAGGCACGCCACTGGTTGTATTGTCCTGGAATTAACGCACAACACCAAAAACCCAAATACTACGTTATAATCATAACACATACAATGAATATTTACTATTATGTATAAAACATTGTTTAATTATTAAATTAGTTATACTGATTGTGGGAGAAAATTCTGGGCACATTACAAATCTACGCACGCACACATTCGCACACGTATGAGAACCTAGCATAGTAGGTACTTCGTCCATTTTCTTAATTTTTTACTGTAAGTGACTGTAATTTACGTAGTTTTAATTGTTTGGGGAATAAAAAATAAAAGAAATCGATTCAGGGGTAACCATCACCTCTTATAGCAGTATTATTACAATATTACTTCAGCATGAGAAAGAGATGTAGCTGTAAGTCCTGTACAGCTCCATCACTTTCCCACAGTGTATACAGTAAACAATTCTGAACAAACTAACACACTTACACATTGTATGCATAGTTTGTAATTTACAGTCGCCAGCACATCAGGTTATACATACATAATCAGCCTATAATGTTCCCACTGCTGGGACACACGCCTCCTGTGGAGTGGGCCAGGAGTGGGCCGTAATCCACCACGCGGACCCACTGCGGGTTGGTCATCAGGTTATACGAAACTGTCAAATTTCTCCAAATGATTTTAAACCTTAAAATGTTGATGGTTTAGTTCCAAATCGAATGAAAAATTTGACAGTTTGTGGTAACTTGATGTGCTGGCGACTGTACCTATTCATCAAATTTTCCCCTCATAATTATTTTCTTGACATATTATTATTTCTAACTAGCTTCTGCGCGACTTCTACTGCGTAGAAGAATCACATATAAGGTACTCGGCAATAAATTAACTTTCTATAGTGAGATATTTTTTGTAATCATATTAGTAGGTACTTCTAGAGATCACCTCTTACAAAAAAAGAAACAAAAAAAAGAAAAAAAAAACAAACAATCAATTTTACCCCTATACAATATTATTTTATAAGTTAGATTAGAACAGGTAACTGTGTACCCCCTTTTTTTTTGGATGGGAAGTCATCAGATAACTTCTCCCGTTATGGGCGGAGCGGGAGGGTGTGTCAGAATCTTACTGACTAAAACCCACCCGTATTCCTTCTGTTGCCTGTGTTGCCAGGGGCCTCAGTAATCCTTTAGTACCTGCCCTCGACAATAGGTACCCCCTACACATTGAATCGCCTTACAATGGGATGAGGGGGAGGGAAACTAATGGATGCAGGCAGCTGTATGTAATTACTACTTCGGTGGAGCTAAATATACATATTTGAGTGGAATCACATCAATAGTGCAATGAACGGGGTTCAAGTTCACGATTTCTTGCTAGCCTAGTCGGTATAACATCAATAACCTTATGCGTTTATTGTTATTATATATGTTAATACCTAGTGGTAAATAAGCCGGACTTAATGTTAATTTTAATAATATTTATAATAGTGTAATGTAATTTTAATCAATCCTAAATGTTAATTTTAAGTTAATTTTGTCTCATGTTGCACCTATCGCCATTGGTGGTAGTGGTGGCAGCAAAAAAATAACAACCGACTTCCAAAAACATACGCGAAGTCAGTGGCCAAAAAACGAAAATACAGACCAAAGACACCGACTTTCGAAATTAAAGTTATTTTCCACTTTTTAGTGTATTTTTTTCGGAAGTCGGTTGTTTTTTTTTTAATAAAGTTTATGAATCCTTTAGAGACCAGTGTTGAAATGGGTTGATCTGAAACTGAGCAAAACTAAATAAATGGTTTAGAAAAAGCTCGTGTTAATTTTTTGTGTAATTTTTATTTATTAAAATTTCATGTTTGTGGCATTAAGACTTCAGTCGTCAGACTTCCAAAATAAAAGTTATTTTTCACTTTTTGTGTATTTTTTTGGAAGTCGCCACCCGTGAAATACTTACCAATGAGGTGTTTTGGTGGCCATCTGTGGTCTCCTTCATCAGTTCCACTTTACCAAATGATACTTTCTGAATGCAAATGATTGACTTGTTGATGAAAATACAAAAATCGTTATATGTATGCCATTGTATGTATAACATTTGAGGAGTTCCCTCAATTCCTCATGGATCCCACCATTAGAACTCAATTTTGATAAAAATGGGACCAATCTGGAAGTATATCCTTTCAAATAAAAAAATAATTTTCCAAAACGGTTTATAAACGACGAAGTTCTGAGGTAACAAATAAAGGAAAAAATATATATGTACATCCGAACTGAGCATCTCCTCCTTTTTATGAAGTTAGTTAAAAAGCAACTTCACATGAAAGCTCCAGGAATTTTATCACACCTACTTAAGTATTCCATTCAGGCAACCCAGTTCGTCTGACTAGATCTTATGAACCCGATCTAAATAAAATAGGTCCTAGACGAAAAACTTTTTGTAACACAAAATAATGTGAACACAAGGTTTAAAACGAGTCAGAGCGAAAAAAAACCTATTCAATTTTATTAAGTTAGACATAATAAAAATGTTATTTGTTTGGAATTTTACTGTATTTGTTTTGTTTTTTTTTTGTCAACCCTGCATAACGGCATTACGGGTTGAGACATTACTGGAATTTGTCAGACTTCATTAACGGTGATTTAGTTGCGTTTAGGCAAAAGTCTATGTTTTCTTGAGATTCAGGCTACAGAAGAGGCCATTAGAGATACAGAAAATACTATTATTTATTAGTTAACCTACCATTCACTGGTTCCCTGACAATTATATGCTATCGTATGATGCTCACCGAGTTATTAAAGAAAGCGAAATCCGACATACCCCTACACCATTGCATTCCTCGATGATCCAAGAACATTTTTATACAGAATTCCGACGTATCCCTACGCCATCCCATCCCAAATGATCTAGGACGATTTCCACTCGAAAAGGGTAGGTACTCAAGTTTATATTGTGGCGGCAACTATAATGCCACGACCTTCGCAGCGCACGACGACACGCAAATCCCACATTGCGGAAACCGAGTTATCCGTGCGATATATACAGAAACTCGACAACAATCGTCGAGCAGTAGCCCCGATACAACACCCGTCTAGTCTGAGGATCCACCCTTTTCAATGAGGGATGGGGAACTTTCCACCCTGTTCCTCTTACCCCTAAAATATCAATAGCGCACGAGTTAGGTTAGGAACTCACAACAATTTGTGCTATCGAGCGTAAACGCATTGTAGTATAAACGTAATATTTCCATGAAAAAGAGTAGAGATGAATGAACCGCGTTTTAACCACATCTCGTTTGTACTGTGTACACATCTGAATCGGATTTAGTTGATTCCTGTGAATGGCTGGAATCCATTCAAATGTAATTCAAACGGAATTTGTAGTTTGCAGACTGTGGTCGACCCATTATAGTGCTTATTATAAGGTGACCACTCTGATTGCCGGGCTAATTACGTATGTGGAACTAAGTATTTATATTTTTGTCTTCGCAACAAGCAGACAAAAGCTTTTAAGTGCCCGTTCTCATGTTGTGTAGAACGGAATTTCGTCATTAAGGCGGTTGCTGAGATAAGTATAAACCATTCATACGAAGAAAATAAAGAATGCAATCCACCTGCCTGCTGCCAAGTAGGTATGGTACAAATATTTGTAATAAAAATATTGAGCATTTCAGAGACTTTTTGCGAATTCTTTAACAATTTGGACTTGGAAGGATACCGAAATCGTCACCCAGCCTTTGAGACTTAATAGTTAAAAGTTTATTAATTTGTCGTCTAGAAGTCACAGTTAAGGCTAACGCAGACTTGGGCGGGCAACGCCGCGACACAACGCGTTGCATAAATCCTCACTTTCTTACATTGTCTATGAATCTACGCACACTACATGCGGGCCGCACCGCACTTTTATGTATTAAAATGCGTTGTGCTGCGGCCCGTTGCGGCTGTAATGTGCGCTTAGGTTTACAAGTAGCACAGATAATAATGATAATATTACCACCAAGTAGGTACAGCTTATCTGGTAGAGATTGCTCAAAGATGACTGATGTTAGAAAAGGCGATGGTTTTGTTCATCTTTTGAAGTGAGTAACTAATAAAAGCCAAGATAATTTAAATGTTGAGATCTCTGTAGGAAGTATCCATTGAGCACATTTAAAAAAAATATGTTAATATATTATTTGTTTATTTATATAACAATAACACATATAAATAGACATGAAGAAAGGAACAGAAAAATACGTACAAAGATGATGCTTATTTCTAAAGAAAAGGCCTCATTCATTCTTAAACAATCCGAAGAAGCTGCCAGCCCTATCATTAGTAGGTAAACGGATTCCAAATATAACACTGGCCGTGAACGGAGCGAGTCGCCACGCGGAATGTGTCTGACGTCACAGGCTACTAGCGGTCGCCGGTCGGCGCGCGGCATCGCGGCCCGTCGATGATACATCATCTCTCCTATGTTTATTCGTACACTTGCGCTGAATAATTCTTAGTACTTAGTTTTGCTATTTGATGACTGGACAAAGAACGACTGTTTTGATGTGCGTAGTATATTTATTGCACGTGTGCTTCTTGGATATTTCTGTTAGTGTTTTGTTTTGCTAAGAATTTTGTCCTTGAATTTGGGAGGTATCTTTCTACTGGTATCGTAAGGTAACATTATATATCTGATCTACTTGTAGTTAAAAACCTGAAACGTAGACCGTTTCAGGTTTTTAACTACAAGTAGATGAGCAAACAAAGAAATATCTAGGAATGATATTGGTGACTCCCAATTTATTTTTCAAACAATCCCGAAAAAGCATTTTTTATAGAATGTGGGAGTAACTAATACAACTATTTTTATAAATCCCTAGTTTTGATATATTGTTATTTTAAATGAAGGAGAAAACAATACTCTCTAAAACAACCACGTCAACGTGTAATCCATGCTTGCTCTAGTTTATAGCAAATTAGTTTTCAACGCAATACAGAATATGTGTTTGAAAAACACAGTTTGAAAGGCCTTGAGGATAAATACCAATGCATAATGACCTTCACCGTGAGATAACTCTTTAACCTCGCTTAATCTCAATATAGACACATCACGCCCAAAGAGGTAAGCTGAGGTGCAGTCGCCCAGTCACCCAGTAGTAAACCCATATTTCGCTAGTTATCTTATAACTCCCGTGTCATAATGAGCGAGCCTCTTTGCCATTAAACCAACACAAACAGGCAAAAACTCGGAATTTCCTGATGAAAAAACCAAATGCAATCGCTTGAAACTACTAGTCCGGCGTGGCCTGCTGTAAAGTATTTTTATTTAAGTACTAGGTATCTAAAAGAATAGTATATAGCTGAGAATCCACTATGTCCGCGCTCCAACTACTTATATATTGTCCTCGTGGAGGCGATCGGCGGCGGAGATCTCTCGCGTCTGGCCCTGATCCAGGCCATGGTACGGAGCGAGAGGGCATGGGCAGCCGTTACCTCCTTCTGCGAAGCAGTAATGCTCGCGAAGGAGGAGGCGAGACGGGTGAGGGAGAGGCAAACTTCACGCCCTCACACCTCTAGCCACCGCAGGAGACGCCCTTGGCGTCAGGAATCCCAGGCGGATTTCCGGCCACCGTGGGCGCGGGCTTGCGGACGGTGAGCAATGGGTAGCTCGACGTACGATAAGGACCAGGCCCGGGTCGACGGCGCGTTGTGTTCCACACGCGTCTTAAGGACATGTCAGCACAAGTATAAGGGTGCTCTAGGACCGATGCCTGCCGGGGTCGCGCGAAAGGGTTACCGAAGCTCCTGGCAACAGGCAACGGAAGGAACACGGGTGGGTTTTAGTCAGTAAGAGTCTGACACACCCTTCCGCTCCGCCCAGAGCGGGAAAAGTTACTTGATAATGATGCGCAGATCATATGTATGAAGTTCTTTTTTGGGTGGAACCCAAAAAAAAACTACTTATATAATATGATCTGTGCATCTCCTTTGTGTTTGTTTATGTTCTTCTTCCTCGTATCGCTGATTCCATGTCTACTTATCTTCTAAATAAGCTTCGACCAGAATTCGGCAACTTCGACAGCATTATCGTTGGCCTCGCAAAGGTCTTCCATAGTGCAGGTGTTATTGCTCAGAGAGCACGACAAGACCTTGTTAACAGCCACCACGGTAACGCAGATGCACGGAGCACAGTTCATGCGCGCACGTAATGGGTACCCCGCTTTAGATGAAAGGTATTTTTATGCGACTTAAATGCGTCAACATTTTTGATAGACATTAAGCTCCTACAATTTAGCTGTATGATATATTTTTTATCGTATCATGCTCCATTACATAAAATTGTCTATTGGACAAATGAAGTGTTGTTTTAATTAAATGTGACGATGATATATTGGATGGACAGTGAGTGCCAAATACTTTAAGTCTGTACATTTGATTATTTTGTGCATGTTCCTAGGTACATTAGAAACTGATATATCTTTATTAAAGCCAACGAGACGAGATTAATTTCATGCTTTGGGATTAAAAACTATAACTTAAGGCGCAGATATATAATTTTAGTTACTTTTAAATCTGTTATTACGCCTTCATACAATGCAACTAGGTTATGCAAAAAAAATATATTCAACTAGAACGCGTACATATCATAGAATTGATATGCGTACAAATCTTAAATGTGAACATTTAAGTATTGTAGCAAAATACTTTTGTGAAATAAAATCAGGTAGTAATGTCTATATTTTCTTTTTTTTTATGAAGAGACTATTTTATTATCTATAATTCTATCTGTGATTTTTTCAAATATTCATATATCCGTTACTAAAAAAAAATATTCCTATGAAACCGAAGGGCGCGGCGGCGCACTATGGGAAGCTCCATACAAAGCCGTCTCAAAACCGTTTCACGTGAAAGTCGTCGTTATGGAATAAAAATAATAAATTAATATAGTCTAATAAATAAGCTTTCTTTCGCAATTTTTTTTTTGTTTATTAATAATAAATAAATAAATAGGCATCAAAGCTAACTCTTGTTCAATAATGTAATTTTGACGCAATACGTTACTGCAATTCAACGCCACATTACTCGAAAGTTTTTTATATAAATGTACAAGTATTATACATTTTTGGAATGCTTATAATCTCCTTATAATGTTTCATAATTAATATTATATATATTGCATTGATAAAATAAAATAAACCAATATAGTTTAAGATGATATGTTTTTAGGGTATTTTTTTTTAACGAGACATTTACCCTTTACCGCTGCTTGTCGCTGTCGAGATATACTTTAGTTTACGCAAGGAGAAAAAAAAAAATTGCACCTACTTGCACTTTTTCTGACACGGTGCCAAAACATATCGCGAGATAAAAATTATATTTTTTTTCAGTTTCTTTTTATTTCTCATAAAATCATTTGTTATCTATTAAGGTCAAATTGATAAACAGTTCATTAGAGTGATAATTATTAAAATTAGTTCTTTGTGGTTTTGATACAGTTTTGACCACCTTACTTGATAAAATATGGTCACTTATCTATTAGGGTCGAAATAAAAACAGGTTGGTTATGGGAAGAGTGCAAATTATTAGTATCTTATCTTTTTGCACATAGCACTATTTCATAGGCCTATAAAAGGATTGTGAGCCCTGAAACATTCACAGTTGTTGGTTAAACATTCAGTTGCCCTAAAAAGCACTTAATACCATATTTTCAACTATTTGCAAAGTTGACTAATTTGAATAATGGGTGAATTTGTTTGTAGGAAACGAGTGTTGTGCAATTTGTTGAAAAATGGGTATAATGACTACTTACAAGAAAATTTCAATTTGTCACCAGAGGATATGGCTACTGTGGTCTCCTCCATTCAAAGAAACTTGGTATCTAAATGTAACGAACGCTGGAGAAATGCATCTCGTATGAAAGACCGCTTTGAAAGTAAGAACGTCAGCTGGTTAGATGGTCAATTTCGTGTTCCACTAGAGTGTCGGGTCACGGTCAATGACCCTAATATGCCTGGAAGTAGTGGCGGCAGACCCTCAAAACCATACGAAGAATCTTCAGAAAAGACAAAAAAACGAAAAAACATGGAATTAATACAAGTACGGATTGGACTGTGTGCTCAATGCATATGCTCAGGAGTTATGGTCTATGGGTGAGACGTAGGAGGCCACAATCGTTAATATTATACGAACTGCTTCAAAAAACGATAAGAAAAAATTTGTTATATACATAACTGAGAACCCTAAAGATGTTACACCCTTTTCAAAGGAAGAAGCACTATGGACATTTATTGACTTAGACCTTAACAAACCACCGTAGGCGCGGGCTTGCGGACGGTGAGCAATGGGTAGCTCACCGTCCGGTAAGGACCAGGCCCGGGTCGACGGCGCGTCGTATTCCACGCGCGCCTCAAAGAGATGTCGTCAGCACAAAGTAGGGGGCCACTAGGGCCTGCCGGGGTCGCGGGAAGGTACTTATGGGTCACCGAGGCCCCGCAACACAGGCAACAGGAAGGAATACGGGTGGGTTTTAGTCAGTAAGAGTCTGACACACCCTCCCGCTCCGCCCAGAGCGGGAGAAGTTATTTGATGATTTCCCACCCTCAAAAAAAAAAAAAAGACCTTAACAAAGAACAGTATGGGAAACTTCGACTTTGTTTGGCGGACAAAAACTGCTCAGTGTTTCCTTGTTATCCAACTTTAGTCGAAGCGAAGAAGATGTGTTACCCACCAGGTTCGAGCATAACCATTACTAACATAAGTGCAAAAGTCAATCTGCAGGACTTGTTGGATCATACTGTGGCACGTATATTACTAATTGGTTCAGTTTACAAAAACGGTTTAAGAAAGTTGAAACTATTCTGTAAATGGGGTTGTGACGGATCATCAGGGCAGAGTGAGTACAAGCAAGTTTTGCCCGAAGAAACCAATTTTATATCAGATGCAAACCTTTTTATTGCTTCACTTGTACCCATTAGACTCCTAGATGAGACAACTAATACTGTTGTTTGGAAGAATGAAACTTGCTCATCTGTAAGATATTGCAGACCTATATTGTTAGAATTTGCCAAAGAAACTCCTGAAAAAACCGCGTCTGTTGTGGCTGATATCAACAATCAAATACAAAATCTGTCTCCTTCCCTGATAAATAAGAATAGCGAGGTAATCGAAATTACTCATGACCTATTTTTAACCATGATTGATGGTAAAGTGGCACAAGTTTTAACTGAAACTCGTTCGAGCGCTTCTTGTACTATTTGTGGTGCTACTCCTCGGCAATTGAATAACTTAGAAGCAGTTAGGACACGAGATGTGAACGAAAGTTCATTTCAAAAACGGACTGTTAACACTACATGCTTGGATTAGGAGTATGGAGATGATCTTACATATTTCTTATAACTTGTCTTTTGAAAAGTGGTCAGCTACTACACCGGAAAATAAAAAAAACAAAGACGGAAAGGTAAAAATTGGTACAAAAGCGGTTTAGGGAGGAAATGGGACTGCATGTCGATAAACCTCGACAAGGCACTGGAAATAGTAATGACGGAAACACAGCTCGGAGATTTTATCCAGAATTACTCTTGCTCTGCAGACATTACAGGTGTAGACGTAGAACTTATAAAACGAATGTATATTACAAACTATATCATCTGGAATGGCTATTAATTCAAAAAAGTTTGGTGAATACGCTTATAGTACAGCCCAACTGTACGTAAATATTTATATTATATGCCTTCCTCCGCTTCCTCCGTGCATAAAATACTTATTCACGGCGAAAAAATCATTGAGTACTATGCTATTTTACCTATCGGACAATTGTCCGAGGACGCGCAAGAATCCCGAAATAAGGATTACAAAAAGTTTAGACTTCATCATTCTAGAAAGTGTTCAAGAGCGGTTACCAATGAAGACGTGTTCCATACCTTATTGTACACTTCTGATCCATATATCGTTGATTCAAAGGTAAAAGTCACTAAGTGTTTTTAAATAATTAGGATATAATGACATTTTTTATACATTCTTCAGCATAAAAAAAAATGATAACTGAAGGTTTTGATTTTTACTAAAAATGCCACTTAGTGAGTTTTACCATTTAACCAACGATGTATCAAGTTTGAGAAATACCTCAGAAACAATATCGAAAGAACTTTTAAATGAAGCCAAGACCCTGCTTGCTATCAACGAAAATCTGTAGGAACTTCCTGAATTTTGTATTTTATTTTTCTCGTTTGTTTTAATTATTCCATTTTAAGTAAATTTACACAACTATTTTAAGTAAATTTAAAATTAAGACCGTTTTTTTTTCTTATAAAATGCATGTATTATTTTAAGTTTTATTTTTTAAATTAATTAATAAACAGAATTTTCAAAATTAAAATTATTTACACTAAACTTTATACATCCAAGAATATGTGTGCAAAATTACAGCTCAATTAGTTTTGACTGAGAACTGAGATACGGAGTTTTGAGACGAAACATACGCGATCTTCCCATAGTGCGGCGCCGCCGCGGCGACGCGGCGTGAGCGCAACGCGCATTTGTATGGTAAAGATCAACGGCGATTACTCGACCCTTTATTTTGTAGTTTCCATTGCAACTAAAATTATTTTATGACGTTCCAGCGATAGTTTTTCATTCAAAAATAAACTTTTTAAAGTTTATATTTTTTCATGTTCCAATTTTATGTATTTTTCTCGTATCGTTGGCCTGAGTATACGTACAGTCCCGAGCATAAATATAATATGACTTTTGTTCATAGGAATGCGATGCAGCATCCATTATTTTGGCGTCGCATGTCTGGTCAGATAGTTTAGGTATTCCTTCGATGTCACATATTGGTGCTACCACTTGTATATGCCTTTCACAAATGATCACATATCTTTGCCGTCATCTTGACGACAGATATTAAATAAATTAATTAATCATGAAATCAGTTACTATTGGTATTGCTTATATATTTATGATCCGGACTGTATCTACTTAAGTAGTTACTGTAGAGATTACGACCTGCATACTTTGTGGCATGCTACTTATTCTTTATTATTTAAATAATATATTTTTAGTAATAATTGCTACTTTTTCTTATTCCCCACAACGTTGTAAAAAATGTACTTACAATTATAGATTATATTATTTACGATTACCTACCGTTCTTCATAAGTTCATGTATTTAAATACACGAATATTAATATTAAGATTAACTTGTATTTCTCATTTTAAGTAAATTGTATTCTTTTTGAGGCATAAATGTCTTAAATCGTAATAAGATAATGGCATAAAATTTCCGTGAAGTTTTCATAAAAATTGTTCCACCAGAGTCGCGTCGAGCCATACGAAATTAGAAGGCAGAAAAAAGAATTAGGTGTCTGTTTAGAAAAAAGCGTATGTCATGATATAAAATATAATAATGTGAAAACGTAAAACGATTCCCTAAATAAGTATAATTTAATTCCAAAAAAGTGTTTTAGTGTTTTTTTTTTTACTTTTATTATTATATATCGTATATCTTGCTCAGGAATGCATTTCATTTGCTTGCCATGAACCCCTTTCGTGATGTCGAAGTGATCAAATGTCGAGAACAATCTTTCTGGGCTGATAGCATATTTAGAATTCTTATCTAGGCATTATTAGTCTAGACTGTTGTCTAGACTGTAATACGTATGTTTATTGTTGCTGTCTAAATGATAAGTGAATCTGATATCCATAGGTAATACTAATAATATAAGGTTTAAAGCTTTATAAATTAAAGAGAACAACAATATTATTTACACTGAATAAACTTCTTATATTAAGTTAACTAATAAATCACTAACCACTCAAAAGCGCCGTCTCAACTTGCAACCTGCGGAATAATTGCGTGACACACTATCAGTACCAATGGATTAAAGAGAATAACAATACAAGGTGTCGTTTTGCATCCTCGTCAAATTTTAGGAGGCTGCTATGAAAGACATATATATATATATATATATATATATAAAATAAAATTGCGATAACTGTTCAATAATTAATACATACTTGTTGTTTTAGTTATTTAAGTTCGACAGTATTTTAGAATACACCACTTTCACAGAAAAGAATCACCCCGTTGCGTATGCGGTAGTGTGTGTGCAAAAGGGCAGTTACAGTGCGGTATCACACGGGTCGTATTTTAACATGCGTGTCCCACACATGCCGATTTCCTAAAATAAAAAATAAAAAACAAAAATAAAATACCTACTTATTTTATTATTGATTCGTGTCGAGAATCATTAGCATAGTTACCTCCTTGAATTTGACGAGGATGCAAAACGACACCTTGTATATACACTGAATAAACTTCTTATATCAAATTAACTAATAAATCACTAACCACTCAAAAGCGTCGTCTCAACTTGCAACCTGCGGGATAATTGCGTGACACACTATCAGTACCAATGGGTTTCATTCTGCCTGTTTAACAAGGGAGACCAGTGATGGCCCAGTGGTAATGGCATCGAGTTACGAGTTGTAGCGCCTGTTAAGGCGCTGACAAGACCCAAATGACCAAAATAGGCTTCTCTTAAGAAAGAAAATTGCCAAATCTGTATAGTTTGTGGTAGTGAAAAAAATATATGTTAATTTTGAACATATTTCCTAGAACTTGGTTGTCACCAAAACACGTTTTGAAAAAAAAATCTCGATACAAACTAACGTTAAACTAACCTCTTACCTTGAGTTCTAATCCAAAATATCTGTATTAAATATCAACATAAATTACGTATTTAATTAATAACAAGAACGTCTTATTTGAATGCAGAACTTGGTTGTTTTTTATTTTCGATTACTCAACTCAATTCTGAGTAAATAGATAATTACTTCATATTTTTCAATAAATTACAAGCGTTTTGTCGTCGCGCTTCTCTTTCTTTTCTATGCAATCTGACAGTGACCGCGGTTTAGGTGTTGTCAGCGTCTTAAGGTTCGAACCTTGACAGGCGCTTAACTTTGTGTAAATAATTTCATCATCACTGCTCTCAAAACGGTGAAGGAAAACATCGTGAGGAAATCCGCATGTTCTAGAACCAAAAATTCGAAAACATGTGACATCTACCAACCCGCACTAGGCCCGCGTGGTGGAGCAGCGTCCAGCAGTGGGAACATTATAGGCTGATTACATTACGTATTGCATTATTAACGTTGCTGAGCAGACAAATTTTTCGAACATATGAAGCAATGGATTAGCAATATCCTTCAAAATCATTCAGATTGTGATTGGTAGTGTCTTCCGCTATTAGGCTGCTGGACGCATCGACTTGGCAACCTAACGCAGGAAGGATTTCCAGGTGGTAAGAAGGTAGTGGCATTATCAAACTATAATTTAAAAATGTGTAGATGTAGGTATTTACACCGGGTTTCTTAATTAAGATTTCGTCAAACTTTAGCATTAGTCATTCCTTCAATTACACGCGAAATTAATTTTGTTTTTACAAAAAAAAAAATAAGAGATTTTTAATCTCGCGAGCTACTTTGAAGGAATCGCCCAAATAATGCTAAAATATAGTTATTATTATTTAGGCGATTCCTTTAAAGTAGCTCGCGAGATTAAAAATGCTAACTCTATTTAAGCATTATTTACAAGTTGACAAGTTCTCAACTTCAAATTCTAAATTCAGAAACCGGGGGTTAAACACTAGCTTCTTTCCTAAGAAGTTTCATCATCATCATCTGCCAAGCCTCTTCCCAACCACGTTGGGGTTGGCTTCCAGTCTTACCGGATACAGCTGAATACCAGTATTTTACATGGAGCGACTACCTATCTGACTTTCACAACCCAGTTAGTGGGTAACACGATACCCCTTGGTAAGACTAGTTGTCAGACTTTCGAGCTTCTGACGACTCGTAACGACTGTCAAAGGTCTACAAATGACAGCCGGGACCAACGGCATGACGTGCTTTCCGAGGCACAGAGGGGTCTTGGTATGTAAAGATGGTCACCTATCCACGGACCAACCGCGGCAAGCGTAGCTTAACCTGTTCAATCAACCCGTGCGGCTGTTATTACTTACTTAGCCACAAGCCCCTCATCTCGTCGTTCCTAACAAGCTTATTACAAGTTATTATGTGTTTTGTTTTTAATCTATCTGGGTTTTTGATGTAGAGATGCAAAAAAGTGCTGCAAGATCGTAATTAAGAATTCTTTAATGTATTTCCGTTCTCGTTCAGTATATGAGTATCGCTGTGCAAAACATATATTTTAATAACCTCGTTATTTGATTTATATACTTTTTTATTCGATTTATCGACTCTTGTTTATCTAACCGGTAATGTGACGGTAATGTGCAAAAATAATTATTTACCTTGTGTAAATAATTATGTTTGCACATTACCGTCCGAATATAATGAAAACTGATTTAAGGCTCCTACATACTGGCGCGACTTGTCGCGCGACGCGACGCGACACAAAGACACCGCGTGTAGCGCTACACGCGGTGTCTTTGTGTCGCGACGCGTCGCGCGACATGTCGCGCCAGTATGTGGGAGCCTTTAATCATATGAACATCAAATATGAGTAATTTATTGTACGCAGACCAGAAAACGCGTATTTAGGTTTGACATTCTTTGGAATTTTGCACCAGGTGGCGGATTCATAAGTACCTATGACATCATCAGTCTGTCGTACTCTTGTCTCACTGTTTCAGCTGTTTCAGAACCCAATGGCTTGGCACGCGACTTTGGGAACATACAAGACGAAATTACTACAATGCCTTGGAAAACAAGCAGGCCTTTGACGTGGGATGCAACATGTGTCGACACCCTTGCACCATTCCATCTGCACGTGCTGTGCTGGGGCGGCTGCTGCAGGTGCGGAAAACCTCAATTAGCGAAAATATTCCAATCTTATTGGGAGTTAAATCTTCGAGCCGTTTGGGATTGAACCTAGGGCCATGTCCGATTGCCCACTTGGTTGTTTGAGATATCGCAAGCGGTTGGTCTACTCTTAACGTGCACAGAGGGCTGGCTAATTTTTGGATGCCCTATGATTCTTTCTCCTCTTTTTTTTATTTACATGTACAATATTATTATTATTTCAAGTCTGTTAGCATAAATAATATTATGCACTTACCTAAATATTATCTTGTTTAAAATTTAATATCTATTTGATTTGCCGTATTCCAATAAATGTTGTTGTTAAACTAAATTACAATAAACGTTTTGTTTTAATATAAAAAAAACAAAAAATACACTTCAACAATAATTGTAATAATAGTACAGCAACAATATTATAGTATAACAACAGTAGTACAACATAAATATTTGTGATAAGTTTTTTTTTTAAACCTACTACAAACTTAAAAAAAAAACCAGAATTTTTTACCTGTTTCTACCTCTTTTATTTTACTAAAAGCGATGTGAAAGCTTTAGCCTAAGTCGAAGTACTTTTCGTGTAAACGTTTAAATAGCTGTATATGTAAAGTTTTCGAATTTGCTCATGGAAAGCATACGGTGCGGCGCTTGGGGCAATAATTAAACATGTTACATTTAACCTCAAACTTAGAATATTATCATGTCACGTTGTCATGAAAACTATGAAACACGTAGGTAACACTAATCATCTCAGAACATTCAGTCTACCGTGAAAACCTGCACGTGTATCCATACGATATTACCCCGGTAATATTATTACCATTTCCGAACGTTATGCCTTCTGTTTAGATATGTAATATTTATATTCAATATGAAGCGTCTTCCTCAAATTGAATGTAGGGAATTTCTCCATTTCGGGAGTGTAGAAGCCGTCTTATGTATCTTGTTCTTAGGTAAACCTTGAATATCCCATGAAAACGATGCCGTCATATAACGGCCGCGGCAGCCATGATAATGACGGTAGGTGTTTTATTTTACGATGTCACAACGCATTATTTCTATTCCGCCCCTCATTCTAGCGTCGTTTTGCGGCCGTAATATGGCGGCACCGCTTTCATAGGAAACCCAAGCTAAACTCACTCTTTTTTTTTAAATAATGTCGTGAGATTTGTGAAGATCTTAAACCTTCTTAATATAACTTTAATTAAATCGAAAGTGTCTCGAATTGCCTTAAAATAGTTTTGGGTTAAAGTTTAAAACTATGCAGATTTACGACTCAGATCAAGTTTCAAAGTGGTAATTACAAGAGATGAAGGATTTTGTTCTTAGTCCGGATTGTCATACATAAATCCTTTTTATTTTAAAGATTTGGGTACGTACAATATGTGAACACAATAACTGTTTTAAAAAACGGTTCGGTACAGTAGCAGCAATTTTAAGAAAAAGCTCGGAAAAATGCTGATCTTCATTTAGGAGAAAAAAGGTTTTATGGTTGTGTGTTGTATGTTATGTCTTATCAGTGCCAACGCTAAGGAAAAAAGCTTTTGTTAGGCCTAATGAAAATATTGTGGAACGCATTGTGAAAGTCCTGACAGAGTAAAAGAATTTTCTTTCAGAAATTGTTTTATTTTTCTGTTTAACAAACAAATTTACAAATCATAGGTATTGTTTTAAACAAGTACATGCCCACTATTGGCAGACTTCTTCAAGCCTTTCCGGGAACAGGTGGTGGGCATAAAGAGGGAGTTTAGCTATGCACCGGATGTCGGATGGGTTGATAATTACGCCCGCAGCAAACGATTAAAATCTGCACTGTCATCTGACTATCCTTTTCCCAGATCATACAATATCACGCTGTTATGCAAACTATGAAACACGTAGGTAACACTAATCACCACAGAAAATTCAGTCTACAGTGAAAACCTACACGTGTATCCCCATGTACGATATTACCCCGGTAATATTATCATAATTTCCGAACGTTGTGCATTTTGTCTAGATATGACTTTTCTACAAAGTAGTACTAGTAGAACTTTTTATAAATGAGCTCGTCCTGTGAAGTACCCACCATCATAACTACACACATGATCACATTATGCTTTTTTCACCGGGGATCATGGGATCTAATGCGACTTCCACGATGATCACATGATGCTAGACCAAGCCCCCTGCGCTGAAATATTTCTTCGGGTTTTAAAAAAATCTGCTGTGTTCTACAAAAGTGCAATACTACGTGGTCAAAATGTATGGAACAGAAAAATTTATTTATTATTATTAAAAAAATAACCGACGATAAATTTCAACCAGAATCATGTACTGAATCCATGGTTACAGGTTACACGTTGATGTCCCTGCCACCCTGTATATGCCGCCAACCAGCGTTGCTATGTTTTGGATGGATGGGAATTAAGGGTGCCTATGTAATTACAAGCATGTGATTTCAGCTTTGCCTCTGTACTTACAGGGTACCTGCGATTTCTCTGTATTGCAGATGTCCATAGTATAGGGGCTACTGACCTGGTAATTAGCCCCATGGGGTAAATTTTTAGCTGGGCAGAAAAAGCTTGCTGATACAGTCAGCGACAAAAGTCGACAAACACTTCAGTTTTTTTAATCTTAGTAATTATGTAATTTTTATATTTTATATTATAAACTCTTAGCTATTATATGAAAGGCGGAAATACAATGTTCCGAATAATTATGTGTGAATTAAAATGGTGCGTAAAAGTAGCAGGTAGCTTCTAGATAAGCTTACCTTCACACACTACACCTTAATTCTATTTTTACAAAAAAAAAAAAATATTTTCGAAAGGTCAATACGGTTAAACGAGTTCACCCAAATGAAATGTATTGTTCCATAATTTCTCATTACTGCCTTAATTACACTGAAGCAGGAATTCCAATACCATTATCAATGAACAATTCTGCGAAATCAGTATAAAGTGGATTCACGTGATTCACAAAGAATTTTTGCTGTAATTGCAGCATAAATTCAGTTTAAAAAGGCAATAATTCTATGTAAAAGCTCTTTACAAATGGTATGAAAATTATGTTTAAAGCTTTATTTACAAATATTTGGACAAAGAACATTGTTGGTTAGTTATACCTGGCTAGAAGTGTATTTCATTGCCTATTGAAATTAAGAGAATAAGAAAGATTTTCAGATTCATATTTCGAAAAAAAATCATTCAAAAACCTTTTTTGCTCATTTAGATTTGATCGAATAGATTATTATTACTGAAGAGGGCTTCAATTTGCGACGGACAAATGAATAAAAGTAAAAAAAAAGGAACAAATGATATTAATTTCAGATGTTCATTTGTTGTAGAGATATTTCCTTCGATTCTAATTTAGACCTGTGTATACAAAGACTCATTACCACATATACGTCATTTATTGTTAATTTTAAAACAAACATTTCAGCTAATTATAAGACTCAACCAGTCGTACGATTCATAACAGAATCGGTCTGAAGGTTAACCTCGCGTTGTATAGGCTTTCCGAACAATGAGAGCTCAGCTTATACTGGAAATGTATAGCTTGATATGTGGTCGTGTATACAATAATAATTGGAAGCCATAACGATGAATCAGAGCACTCGAAATATGAAACAATTTATCATAAATATGACAATTCAGACAAGTTTGGTATGTATGAGGAATCTAAACGTTGTTTGATAAATAGTTTCAATGTGTACCGCGTATTGTAACTATGCCAAAATATTTTAGATACTACCTACTTGTATCCAGATATCATTTCAACGTAGATGAGAAATGATAAATAATTTTATTTCTGTACGTAGGTTTATACAAACACTTGTACACATCAATCATATTTTAAGAACTTGATGACGTCGACGTTTCCTATCCGACTACTCTGAGAAGAAACGCCGAAACAAACTCAGAGGTCTCAGTATAGTCTCTTCTAATATGTTGACATAATCTTAGTCAGATTATGTGAAGGCTATGTAGATTGGTGGATGAATTGGTGGACGAAAACAATATTCATGATATATCACCAAACTATTATTTAATTTTGTCATATCGAAATATTTTGGACTTCAGGCAAAGAAAGCATCAGATAGAGTAAGCATTAATTAAATTACCGTAATTGATGAACCAATATACAAACTCTTGTAAGTAAGACTAGACTGCCATTGTGAAAATGATGGAAGATCCTTGTTTCTTACCCTTTAATTTGATACAATATACAACTATAGCAAAAGCAGTTAGAGACCAAATTCTGGCGTCAGAATTCAATACCTAGAGACAAGCTGAGAGACAGACAAATATCATAAGAAATACCTATATATATTTATGTTAAGGTATAAGGTATTTATCTATGGCCCTGCCAACCGACTATGGATAACTTGCCACGGACCGATCCCTATCCTATCGAGACAAACAAAATTCCGCGTCCAGAATAACGGCATAATTGTTCATGTGCTAAGTCAGTCAGACTCTAGAAATTCAGCGAATTCATGATTTTGGATTGTTCAAGAGAATTCTCCGATTTCAACAAACAATAGTATAATGAACCTGAAGGCAGCAGACGGAACGACAAAATTAAGTTATTATCTATTCAAAACATTGACTTTAACATTATTTATTACTAGTTTCTGCCCGTGACTTCGTCCGCGTGAAATTTCCTGTTTTAACATAAAATATATGTTTTAACATATTTTATGATACTCGGAAATACTGTAGCTTCCCATTAGTGGAAGATTTACGAAATCGGGTCAGTAGAATTACAGAAATATTTGACCTCTCTAGAATATTAGTATAGTAATATAATCAATATTAATAATCTTTCGTGCCTATGATCCTTTGTTGGTCGAAATAAACTTTATTATTATTTTATAATATGTATATATACCTATATATATATATATATATATATATATATATATATATATATATATATATATATACCTATATATATATATATATATATATATATATATATATATAGGTATATTTATATATATATATATATTTCAAACCTATGAAGCAATGGATTAGGAATATGCTTCAAACCTCACGGAATGTGATTCAAACTGTGCTACGCAATTAGGGTGCTGCTGGTTAATTCAGTTACACACTTACAATGGCAATGCCTTTTATTTTGACAGTTCAACAATATTCATTGCGTTATATGCGTTGTCGAGCTGAGAATTTTTTAAAACATAGGAAGCAATGAATTAGGAATTTCCTTCAAAATCCATACGTAATTAAGGTGTAGGACGAATTAGAAGGAAAGAAAAAATTGCTTCTATAATCATAAATAATCATAGGTAGGTAGGTAAGTACCTATTCGTCGTTTTTATCAGATTTTAGTAATACACCATTGTCCATTGTGGGAGATAATTGCGACGTAAATATTGTGATTCACCATCCATGTTAGATTAATTAGAATTATGTAGTAATTACGTAATGTCTGCCAAAACGTCAAACAATTAGTTTTCTGACAGCTGCGAGCACAGATTACTTTAGGCCGGCCGCGGCGGCGCGTACGCCGTTCCCGTTGGTGCGGAATGTTGCCATTTTAAATATTTCTATTTATATTTATTTATTTTAATCTCACTGTGTGCTGCACCGGTCGACGTCATCGCGTCCACGCCGGCTATCGCTGAAAACCAGCGCTGGGGCTCTGTCTCGCATAGAGTCGCAGCATTATGCTCAGCGTTGGACGTTTTGCGTGGATGTGACGCATATTCACCCCCAAATTGTTTCTTTTTTGTATTTGTGTGCCTTCTTTGTGTCATGTTTACCGCTAATAAACGTGATTTTCTTTTTGTTTTTTTTTTTAACTAAATTAATCGTATCTGTTCAGCTAGTCTGGACAAATAAGTACATTATTCTGAAATAAAAGTACAAACTTAATTCAGTTCAACAACAGTAACATAATAATCAATTCTGGCATGTAGAAACACCAATATTTGACATTACAGAAGTTTAGGTATAACTTTTTGTCTTTTGACGTGAATTTTTTGATCACGTTTGATCACTTTTGCTTTAGTTACCTACTAAAAGCAATGATTACACTTAAAATAATGATACTAATTATGATAATTAAAATAAATGTGAGGATAAAGTAGATATTGTGGAAATAGCATTATCGAAGATCGCGATCTTCCGAGAGTGTTAAAAGCTCCTATAAGATGGGATCTACAAAAGCAATTCCTAAAAGTATGGTAATTCATTCGGATTGAAAAGCCGTACGGAAAACCGAATTAAATGTACCTATAAGTCAAAGTTAGATTAGAGTTCGGGATGAATGTACTCTTAACGAGATTTGAGAAGTACATCTACCGCGGTAGAGTTATAAAACGAATGTGGTTTTAGCGAAGGTTTCAAATAAAATTAATATTATTTATACCATCGCCCACTACTTGTTCATGTAATAGTTTTATAGTAGCAGGCTTAGTACGAGCACCGTTTTGTCTACGGAAGAATAGACAAAAATGACGTACCGTTTAGAAAGTACGTCGATAGCAAAGTAGACAGAGTCAACTGCACTTTTTACGAATTTCACTCTTTTACATAATTCGACTCAGAATTTTTTGTCGATTTTTTTTCTGTATGATTCTCAATTTTTACTGATATTAAGTCACGTATATAAAGGCGACTACAACAATTTTTCTCAGTGTCGAAGTAGCGTATTTTGGAACAAAAACATATTATAGTAATATTGGCCTACACCATTTCCTTGGTAATGCCCTATTAACTAAATGATGTAAAATAGGAGAAGATAGCCTTGTTCTTCTATTAATTATCACAGTTTTGCGTTCAAAACGCTCTTCTGTAAAATCATGATTTTGTAGATAACCGTACCTACATACTTTGTGGTCGTCGAGTAGAAAAACGCAAATTGTCTTCACTATCTTAGACAACTGTCAGTTGTCAGTGTTATTTTGACAGTTTGGTATAGAAAGTTTCTTCTGAAATAGTCTACATAAAAAAAAGACCTAGACAAGGATCTTTAGAAACGAAAGACAAAATGACAGATTGCAGAAGGATTTCTATGGGGCGATGTCAAAAATAGAGAAAGGAAATGTCACTACATTTCGTTTCTCCATTTTTGTCTTTCGTATGTTGTTTTTTTTTTCTGTTTGTATAGAAAAAGCCATGTCTATTCTTCGAAGAAATAGAAAGCGTCATGCTAAGCCTGCTGTAATATAACTATGAAATCTATATATATATATATAATATATTATAATTATGTCTGCCTCGTTGGTCTAGTGGTTGCAAGTGCTACTGCTGAGCATGAGGTCCTGGGTTTGATCCCCGGGTCGGGCAGTGTTATTGCGATTTTTGCAAAAAAATTAATGCAAAAAAGTTTTTTTGGTATTGCCCCACTCATATATAATAGAGTACCTAATATTATAAAAAATATGACTAAATTCAAATTTAAAAGGGAGCTAAAAGAAATTTTAATTATGAAAACTTATTACACGATTGACGATTTTCTTAATGATGATTCACTAACTGATTGACATACTTTTACTCTGATTGACATAATTATTGTGATCCTGGCATCACTTGCTTTTTATTTCCGTTTGACATTATATAATCTTATTTTTTTTTTTGCTGTGACCACGCTGCCATTTTTTAATTTAGATATGTTTTATTTTGTTTTTTTCTATTTTATAATTTTCAATTTCAAAGATCTAATTTATTGAACATTACCTACTAAACTTAGTTTAGATTTTTTATATTCCTTTTATTTAATTGTAAACCTTTGCATGGCTATGTGACGGTAAAATATGGAGAACCTTGTTATAAAAACACCTATGTACTATACCCATGTTTGCAAAGAAATAAATGATTTGATTTGATTTGATTTTCTATCTGCAATTTCTCAGTAGCAGCCCGGAGTCTGGATTTGTGCCCGGTTGATGGCAATAGGCTCGCCCCCTATTACATGGGACTTACATAACTGGCAAAATGTGGGTGTACTACAGGTACACCTCTGCCCAACCCTTCGGGGAAACAAGGCGTGATGTTATGTTATGTAATTATAATAAAATCGTAACAAAGTCAAAATTGTACATTGAATATTTTTGAAAAAAAAGTAATTGCTACGAGGCCTTTTTTTTGGATGGGAAATCATCAAATAACTTCTCCGGCCGGAGCGGAAGGGTATGTCAGACTCTTACTGACTAAGACCCACCCGTATTCCTTCGGTTGCCTGTGTTGCCAGGGGCCTCGGTGACCCTTTTGTACCTTCCTGCGACCCCAGTAGGCATCGGCCCTAGTGGACCCGTACGCTTGTTCTGACGACATCTATTTGAGGCGCGCGTGGAATACAACGCGCCGTCGACCCGAGCCTGTTCCTTACCGGACAGTGAGCTCAGTGGCGTGCCTAGGGTTTCAAAATAACGCAAGCCCAATAAAATTTTAACCGATTTCAAAAAAAGAAAGTTCAGTTTTCGACTGATTATGTAGGTACCTACGTATCTACGTATGTATCATCGCAATTTTCTCATAAACTACTGGTTAGGTACAATAAATTCTCTATCGAGCATTTTAGTAAGGCATGCTTTTGGGCTTATATGAAGGTACCGCCACTGAGTGAGCTACCCATTGCTCACCGTCCGCAAGCCCGCGCCTACGGTGGCCGGAAATCCGCCCGGGATTCCCGACACCCAGGGTGTCTCCTGCGGCGGCTAGGGGTGAGAGGGCGCGAAGTTGCCCGCCTCCTCCTTCGCGAGCATTACTGCTTCGCAGAAGGAGGTGACGGCTGCTTATGCCCTCGCGCTCCGTACCATGGCCTGAACCAGGGCCGGAGGCGAGAGATCTCTGCTGCTGATCGCCTCCACGAGGACATGGCAGTGCTCTGCCCAAGCCGGGCAGACCTCCACCGTATGCTCTGAGAACGATTCTAATGCCGAAAATATAGTTTATAGAAATTTAGTCTGTTTGTCTGTATGTTTGAACATCACGCAAATACTACCAGATAGCTTTAGTTCAAATTTTGCTTAGATATTCCCTTTAAGTCTGGTCAGTCTATGTACCATAAATATCACGCTATTTGCTATAGAGGATGAGCAATATTGCTTTATGTTCGTACTAAAAACTAATAAACTATGCTGAATAGGGAATGAATATAGCCGATAGAATATAAACATTATGGAGCTAAGTAGTCAATTATGAAATATACAATATATAAGAATAACTACGAGTATTCCAGTCAACTTTAGACAAAGAAAAAAGCTTAGCGGTTCAATGAATACAATTGCAAACCTAAGTTGGATTTCCAACACTTGATATATTTTGTGCTTCTTGGTTTTACATTTTGTAAAACTAAAATGTAACGCAAAATTTCGTAGAACGTACACGGAAAAACATTAATTTTAGGCCTCTTCTGTTATAATAAAAATAAATATCTATGATTAGGCGACTGTGAATGAGTAATCCAGTGTGTTTACAATTTGCAGTTATACATATTTATGGGAAATTGCTACTGAAGGTTGCGGGTGTCGTAGCTTGCTCCCAGCGTCACCATTTCTGACTCTCTTTGTATTTTGGCTGCTGAGACCAAAACTACAAACGTAAACAGGGAAGTTTTATAAAAATGTAGCTGTATATTGTAGTGTCTTACGACTTCCACGAGGATGAAGTCGCGGGCTAGTAATATATAATTTTACTAACAGCAATATCTTTTATAGTTTAAAAAATTAATAAAATGTGTCAGTTTCATATTTCGTGTTGATCATAATTCCAGAAATAATAATATTTCTGGAATTATGATCAACACGGATACGAAACTTTAAGTTTTAACATTTTTTTTTTATTTTTTACATTATTTAATAAATTAAGAGTGAGAAAACATTGCAATAGGTACACAATAAAATAAAACTTTTAAAATGACAATAATCAGACTTGAAACTTTCGGAAAACGGAACGATATTGCCAATACGGTGAAAATCGACACATAATTCTTTCGAACGCTGTACACACATCATCTTTTGCCATTAAAGATCCATTAAAGAATATTGGCCTTCCCCTTGAACGCAACAGTCTCGGGGCATATTGCCATAGCTATTACACTTGGCATGTGAATTGACGATACTAATATAAATAATAACGTTTTGTGTTTTGTTTTTGTGTTTGCAGCACAGTCATGCTATATATGCTTCGTTGCATATGCTACATCTGCTACAGCACTATAGCAGATATAACATGCTCAACGAAGCATGTCATACAAAATAGGTGCATGTATACATAAGATTGTCTTTACTCCGCACGTGTAGACTAGAATTTATTAACACGTGGTCGGAGAAACTCTGTGTAAATTAAAGCTAAGCACGTAAATAATAGAGCACACTACCGGACAAACCAGTCAGAGGGACGTAATAACAATAATGTAAAAACTGGCTTTATTTTGCTGTTGATACTTCTAAAAAGTGATGGCCTGGTGGTTAAGTTGTCACCTCTAAAGAACAAGGTTGTTCAAATCCGGGCAAGTACCAATGCGACTTTTGAATTCATATATACTTTCTAAGTTTATCTTAGACATCACTGATCCTGCGGGAAAATCCGAAAGGGATACCGAGGCCCCTGGCAACACTGGCAACAGAAGAAATACGGCTGGGTTTTAGTCAGTTTGAGCGGGAGAATTTATTTGATAATATCTCAACCCTAAAAAAAATAGACGTCACTGATATCGGTGAAGGAAACATCGTGAGGAAACCCGGACTTATAATTAATATATATATAAATCTGAAATAGCCAAACCGCCATTAAAAAAAAACATAATTAGGAGGTACGCGTGCACCATTTCTTTTTAAATAAACTATTTGTATCCTACAAAATTCGTAGTAGAGGCCATACAGAAAATAACATAGTTTGCAGCAAAATATTTACATCTTTCATATTATCCACTTAAACTGTTACCACCACATGTCATCGCTAGCTCTAAACAAAATATTATTTAGACGTGAACATTTGAGAATTTATTTTAGTTTCGCCAGTCTGACCTTGTGACAGAAATAAAGAAAACAATGAGCTTTACATAATTTTGACAGATTCACAGGTGTTTAGTAGATATATGCGGAAACGTGAGTCATTTTAAAACTAGTGGGCACTTAAAAAAATATGTTCCTTTTCTTTAACAAAAGATTTTTCATTCATCACTATTACTTCGTAAAATCAATAAACAGCCGTTTATAATACAGGTTTAATACAAACATGAATAATGGTTCCATATTTCGGTCCATTAATAATTATGTTCTTGAAAAGAGCTTGCTACATTAGGTACTATATCTGTTGTTCCTAGGTTGTTAAAATGATTGAAACTTGAGTACTAGGAACCTATCTAGGCTGGTCTAACTTGAAATCGAGTAACTCAGTTTTTGTAAAGTTTACAGGGGAGTGTATTGTTTGATACTTTTTTCAGTTTTCTAAAAATATATATTTTCTAATATAAATAACTTTTTCATATGAATAATTTCCAAACAAAATTTGACCTCTCTTTCAGGGTCAATGGTTAGCTACGCTAACCACATATTTCGTATTTTTTTTCTTTAATTTAATGCCTTCTGGCGATTATTTCTCAAACTATCATAGAAATACACCTTATGCTCGATTTAGTTTAGGCAGTAAGTGGCGCCGATAGTCGTTTGTGTTTGTATTGTTCGTATGAACAAAATTCGTTGACAGTGTTTTGTAATGTGCTCGGAAAAAATCTTTCAAAAATAAGGTGAGTCTATGATAAACCATGTATGTAATTTTGGTTTCTAATATAATTAGGTGGTTAGAGTAGCTAACCAGCGCGCAGATAGAATGTTTTATTTGTTCGTATAGATGTGACATTGTTTTTTTTATATATCTTTCAGAATGTTACGTGTGTTAGCTGACGGGGATATTGAATACTGTCTGGAGGAGATACCCTCCAATGACGACAGTTGCTGCAGTGCGGAATCGGGCCAGGATACTCATGATGCACAACTACCTACCATGCTATTGGGTGATGTCGTAGGGAAACGTCTGCGAACTTACAGTTTCGATGGAGAAGATAATGAACCCTTATGCTATTGGGTGATGTCGTAGGGGAACATCTGCAAACTTACAGCTTTGATGAAGAAGTTAATGAAACCCTTGTCGATTTTCCGTTCTACTCTGCCTCTGGAGGTTGCCACTCCTGTAGCGGAAAAGAGCAGCTCCAGCAGTCGTCAAACAAGAGCGCCAAAGTGGAAGAACTACTACTACTACTACTACTACAGAGAGGACAGCATTTTTGATTATCGGATCCGTGACACTAATCTTGAAGTGGAGAGACAAAATATCGGTTTTCATACTGTTCAACTATCACGATCCTAAAAACGTCGGGAAGGTGACACGAAGAGAACGTAATGGGGAGACTGTGGAAATATCTTGTCCAGAAGCTGTAAAAGACAACAACTTGCTCATGAATTTTGTTGATAAGTTCGACCAACTCAAAAGCTGCTATGAGATTGACCGAAAGTCACACAAATGGTGGTACCGGATTTTTTTCAATTTTCCGGACTGTTCTGTCGTCCATTATTTTTTGGTGTACAAAGAATTACAATCCACTTCACGAACAGATCTAGAAACTCTGACATTGAAGGATTTTCGTCGTTCTGTTTAGCAAGGTCTCTTAGCTCCAGCGTTTGACAAGCAGCGTAGGCATCGTTCGGTAGACAGTCCACGCAGTTCAGGAGTGCTTTCTCCAGGTCCGGCTATAATAAAACGGCATAAGCCAACAGTGGCCAACGAGAGCCACCTTGAAAGAATCGCCATCAGCCGGAGCGAAGCACATCAAGGAGATGCGCCAAATGTAGTACCAGTAATACTCCAGTACGTACGGTTTGGAAATGCAAAACCAGCAATGTTCCACTATGTTCGCGTAAAGGAAAGTCCTGCTTCAAAGATTTTCATAAGAAGTAAAATAAAAATTTGGTCCTAAGTGTATTCATATGTTTTTTTAGCTTAATGATTAAAAATTTTACGATTTTTCAGTGTTGTTTTGTTCTACAGCGGCGGTGGTTACCGTAGCTAACCATGTGATTCCTCAAAAGCCATGAATGAAAAAACATGAAAACACGTATATTGTAACTTATATGAAAGTGCCCCTGAAAGAGTTAACTAAATCTTATAAATTACGGAATCTTAATCTTAATCTTATTATTTAATTATTTTTTCGGTTTTACACTCATTGTTTGATACTTTTTTCAGTTTTCTCTAACTAATTAATTAATTGATTAATTAATTTTAAATTAGATAATTAATTAATAAGATTAAGATTCCGTAATTTATAAGATTTAGTTAATGGTACAATTTCGTTTGGAAATTATTCATATGAAAAAGTTATTTATGAGGTTTTGGCAAGAGGGTGGAATTCTATCCTTTTGCTAAAGCGTCTTGGTCGACTATGAAGGACCAACTTAAGGTACAATGAACACACAGGCAACAGGTGCGGGAAACGAGCAACGACGAGGCGGGAATGTTGGACCTTTGCTCATCTATTGCATGTTAAATGGCGCAAAACTCACAGATGTACCCGGACTTGGACGGATCATGTTCGTGCTACATCCATGTCCAGCCAAGGGAAGAAGTCTAACATAGATAGATAGAATATACTTTATTGTCCGCCAAAATTGTAAAAACGTTCTTTTAAAATATTACTATCTTCCTTCTGCCCGTGGCTTCGCCCGCATGGAGGTCGGAAATGATTCCACGGGAATATGCTGCTGCTATAAAAAGATTCCTATGTTTTGACCCGTACTCTGTAGAGTACCTACTGACCGTACTTAGACCTGGGGTAGGACATAGGAAACTTAATATAGCAGCCCCTTTTACAAAGAAGAAGAGGGGAAGAGGGGTCGGGTAATGCAGGTCACTGACTGTACGACGTTTTGACGTTCAAAAGTACCTTTTATGTGCCTATTTGAAATAAATAATTTGACTTTGACTTTACGTGTGTGGCAAATTTCATTGAAATCCGTCCAACCTTAAAAGTGTGAAAAGCTAACAACCTTGTCATACGAGTACCTTAACGGCTGAATAGATCTTGATGAATGGCTGAAAGGATTTGTTCGTTGACAGACAGTGTTACTTTCGGATTTATAATATTAGTTTGGATTGGTATGGGTTCTATGGGTACAATGGCGGTCTCATCGCTGTTCTTGGTCATATGTATCAGACTCCCCAGAGGGTTTCCATGGGATTCAGTAGGATTTCTAAATGATAACAGGAACCAACTTAGGGCCACAACTATCAGACACAATGTGGCAGTTTTAAACTACGGAGAATCAAGTATGAAATATTTTACCAATATCCTATTTCGGTTCTTTCTAATTTTGCTATGAGACCTGTCAGTCAATATTTACTTGATTTTGCCATTTTTAAACCTGACACGGTACGATGTTCTCATATTTTGGCTAGTGCGCTTGCCCAGCTAGACTGTCTTATTTTGTAAGGTCATTGTATTACATACAGTTTACCGTTGCTATGTGTGTTATTTCTTGATAAAAATATTTACCGGCCTATTTTTTCTTAATAATACCTCGTTGTACTGTTCGTCCACCGCACAACGTCAACGAGACGGCAACAAGAAACGAGATTATTTGAACTGAAAGTGACGTCCCAGTGCACGGTGGTGGTGTGCGATGGACACGCGGCTATAGTAAATGTATGTATCGCTCTAGCGCACCATCATTTCGTGTTCGTTGATGTCCCATTGACGTGGCGGTGGAGAAACGGCCTTAGTCTGATGGTTTCGTTCGCTTCCTAGGTCGGACAAGGTATTATTGGGTTTTTCATCAGGCATTTCTCAGTAGCAGCCCGAATTTGTGCCCAGTTGCTGGCAATAGGCTCGCCCCCTATTACTTGGGACTTAAACACAACTGACTGGTGAAATGTAGATGTACCTACACCTCTGCCTAACCCTTCGGGGATTACATGCGTGGCTTGTTATAAATCTCTACATCCATGCAAATTACGATAATCATAATTCGATAAATATCGAATATATCATATTAAAAACCATTTTCCTATAAAACTGGTAGACACCTGCGATTATCGAGAAACGGGTAGAGCTAGCAACCAAAATCGAGTTAGCGAGCAACGAGCAGCGAGTGCGCGATCGTAACGAGCGGTAACTCGCTGGTATGCATATGTACCAAACGTCTCTCAGCGAGTGTACTGCGTCACTGAGCTAGTACTTACTCATCGGGGATGTGAAAAGTCAGCGATCAGCTATTAATAATATGTACCTATCTCTTATACTTTTACAGGACCTAGAATCTTTTGTACGGTTCTTGAGCAAGAAGTTGAAAGCTAGTCGCTTCCTCGTCGGCGGTGAGACAGGTGCCATCGGCGGGGTTTCCTATACAAACTTCAGTGAGTTTTGAAAGGAACAACCATCCGTCTGAAAGATTTACATACTTCAGAACTCATTTGTGTTCAATCTCTTTTATCTTTTTATCGCAACGCCTTTTCATTTAAAATAGGTATTATTTTTTATTGAATAGTATATTTCTTATGAGGTTATCTTGTATTAAAAACCTGATTGTCAAAGTCATCAATTGCAATTTGTCTTTAACATTTTAAGTTCTACCAAGTAAGAGAAAGACATGAAACAGAGTGCATAGACAAATGGAAACCGCTTTTAAGGCGTTCCGTATTTCTACAATGACCTGCAACGGAATCGACATATAAGCTTTCTGTACCTTATATCAGTGACTTTATAGTCATCGCTGATAGAATGTCACTTTATCTAAGGCATCAGGCTACTTTTATAGGTTCAAGAAATTTTAAAAACGTTTAAGAGTATGAAATGAGGGGTGTGTTTTTTTGAATAAATATTTAATAATAATTTTGCTAATAAATTTTTAGCTCTTCACTCTAGAGCGAGTAGCTAGAATTCCAGAATTAAAATGTGACATATCCTTGACATTAAGCCTGAAGGAAGCCTGATAAAACCTCCCAAACATGTCACTCTGGAAATCGTATCCGGAGCCTCAAGATACAGTGTAACTGTCTAGTTTGTGGCTCACTGCCAATTCATATTTTGTAACCTAACTGCAGGTAATATTTTAAGCTACTCGGGATGTCTCTATTTGTGTTGAACCTATGTCCTTGCTTGTGTTTTACTTGGATAAAACTATTTTCTATTTTCAATGTCTTGCATTCCTAGTCCATCACACAAAGACAGCATGAATGCTGCAGAAATTCACCCAGTTCAACAACTTCCTAGAACAATGTAAGTATGTATTGTAATTCAATTAATTATGTGCAGCTGTAGGTAGGTATAGTCAATGCTTATCAAAACTTCCTGATCTTCAGGAGTATGTAGCTTACTATCGTGTCTGGTGTTTTTGGAGATAGGTAAACGCTTCGCTTGAATCCAAAATTAGTCTGAAATGTTTGCAGAACACTGCGTGTAATGGCGTGTATTATACAGCATGTATCACAGAGGTTAAATATCAACATACATTACGTATTCAATTAATAACAAGAACGTCTTATTTGAATGCAGAACTTCGTTGATTTTATTTTAGAGGCGAGAGATCTCCGGCGCTGATCGCCTCCATGAGGACACGGCGGTGCTCTACGCAAGCCGGGCAGACCTCCACCGTATGCTCCAACGTGTCTTTCGAGCGATCCAAATAGTGGTGACACCCGGGCGTTTCCTCCCGCCTTATCCGCGACTTAGGAGCCTTCCGAAACAGCCGTGTCCGGTGAGGACCTGCGTCAGGTGGAAGGTGAGGACGCCGTGGCACCTCTCTAGCCACTCCTTAAAGAGGGGACTTATTGCCGCAATTGTGGCGTGCCCAGCACTGAGTTGCGACAATCGCATTCGCCATGTCGCCATGAGATCCCGCCGGAGCTCTGTCTCGCGGCAGACTTTGACACCTGAGTTTTTTTCGTTATTTCTTCTCCGGGGTAATCAGATAGTCGACTACATCTAGTTATTCTTTTTATATGATGTGTAAAAGTATTTACAGAATACATATATAACTTTCATATTAAACTTATGTCTAATGGAAAACCCAAAAACACTGTTCCTGACAAGGGAATCAGCCTAAGACGAACAAAGCAACGAATCAGATTAAACATTTTATTAAAGTTAATTGCAATACTGAGGACTCATAGTCTCAGTTCAACAGACTAGTTTTACAGCACGGAATCATTAGTAATAATGGAAACAGGCTTTATTTTGCCGAGACATTCAATTTATGCGGGATTAAACCTAAGTAATGAAATAGTAATTGGAATTTTGAATGATTAAATCATTAATTCCTCATGAAATCGTTAGCGAGAAAGTCTCTGGTAAATGAATAAACCAATTTGGTTGTACTTTTAGGGAGCTTTAAGTTAGGACAGAAGATTCCTCAGTAACAAAGATTTGTAAACTAGAGGTTCCAAAGTCAAAGTCAAATTATTTATTTGAAATAGGCACATAAAAGGTACTTTTGAACGTCAAAATTTACAAAAAAAATAGAATTGGTTCTAGCTGCCCCTTCTAAAAGGAAGTTTCGTATGGAGAGGAATGGGCAAGAAACTCCACCGTTACTCCGTCTGTTTTACAAAATGTTGTATAGGTACATTTTAAAATTATATGTGAAGACGATGCACCTAGAATAAAATTACTATAACAATTGGGTAAAAAAAGAATGAAAAATAAAGCAATGTCAGATAAATTGATTATGTGATAGGTACATGATGCTCACATATTTACAAACATTGTAAAAGTATACGTTTTCCTAAAAATAATAAATAAAGTAATAGGTCAGTGTGTGAGTTAAAGTAATCACAGAATTTAAATTCAACATTGATTTATAATCATCAAACATCGAATAATAAATTGTACAATTAAAATAGCAACCAGTTTGATTTTGTCTAGACTCTAGATTGTCCTATGGAGCTGGACCAGCATGTTTCCAAGCATTCTTATCTTGGATATTGGTTGGTTTTTGGTGGCATGGTTTTCAAAGGACATACGGTTATTCCATCCCTGTAACATTAAACCTTAAGGTAGCCCGCGAAATTAGAGATATGTATATTATGGATATGAATGATTTTAATGATAATAATAATGTAAATAGACATTTGTTATAGTCTCGGATCATATTTTAATCAAGATACAACCTGACTCTGACGTAAGAAATTTTGAATTTCAAGGGCTACCACTGCAAATTCACCTGGTAGATCACGGATGTAGCTAGTCTCAAAATAAAACTAAAACGGTACTCATTAATTTGACCTGATCACCTTAACCATAGATAATAACGATACGGTGAAATTACTTGACCTCGTTAGATGTTGATAAATTAAGTTCCTCAATATTAATATGAATAGCCATTTCAATTGGAACATAAAGCCAAGATAGATTCCGTTATTATGTAGTCTGTTTCACCGAAGACAAAACCAGTGTCCTGAACATATAAAGATCCGGTAATCCTTATGTGTTCAAGACACTGGTTTTGTCAAAAGGAGTACTTTCTTCCCCAAACATCTTATTCAAGAGAATTTCCATAAAATTGAAAAGAAAGAAAGAAAGAAAAAAAACGATTTATTAGGACTCGCACAGAAGATCACAAATCAAACTAAAACTTAATCATAGAAACATAAAAACAAAAACAAAGATAATGAAAATAAAAAATCTCAGCACGATGCTGAGACATTTAAAAATAAGTGTCGCAGCGCTAGTATTCTGATGGCATCGCTGTGACAAGTAAAGAGACGTAGGCGCCGCCGATATTTCGGCAAAAATGAATATAAAAACAGTAGGGCTGTTGCTACAGTATTACAGTAACGAGACAAATAACGATAAAATATAAAAATTACAAAAACGAAATGCGAAATAACAGCTGTGTCTGTTCAGTGAACAATCGCTGCCAAACGGTCGCCACCATTGCTAGCTGCGTGCAGATCAAGGAAAAATGTATTCGGTCTTAAAAAAATAATGAGCCTACAATTATCGATTTTTGTGTAAAATTAAACATGGAGATATTGTGGTCCTTGATGGAAAAACTGCTCAGAATAACCAAACTAACTTGCAAATTTTTTTGCAAATACAAACAACCGACTCCGTAAAAAAGTTTTTGATTATGCATATTCTTGTTATGGTACCTAACCTACACCAATTCGTATACCACTAGTTGCTATGTAAAGAGCAGTGACAGAAAGTAACATTATAATATCTTCAAGATTAAATATCCTCAAGATAATTATATTATAATATCTTCAAGATTAAATACGTATTGTCGAATCTTACTCAGAAACTACCAAAGCAAAGTTATTAAAATTTGTATGGGACCATTGCGCAAGCTTCATCTGCCAAATGATTTTTTTTTAGAAACGGTTCAGTATTGACGAAAATATCGATGAACATACATTAAAAATATACAAGGTGGATTTCTGAGATGGGGAAGTAAGGGCAGGTACCTAACCATTGCCGCTACAAGAAAATGGTCTTCTGAGACAGTCCTCCGTTTCAAAAGCAACAAACTATGTAAATATTATTCTCAAACCAAATTTAATTATAACGCGTAGGTATTCGTTCGACATTTGAAGTTAATGTTTTATCGTCGTAAAAAGTACCAACGTACTTTTTACATTGTTAGTGTCATTTGGTACAAAAAGTATGAAAAGTTTTTTTGTGATTTCTGACTTTTATAGTACTCAAACCTCAGTTGGTCCAATAGAGTTTTTTGATCTTTGCAAGATACAGGATCGATTGGCATCAAAAAAGTTTTTGTGTAAACTGCCCATTTTCTTGCCGACTGTATTTTTTTTTTCTAAATCTGTGGATGCTCATCTAAATGTCTCAAAAAGTTAAGGACAGTCTCCTAAGACCGTTTTGCTGTAGTTACAACGGTTGCGGTACCAGCCCTTACTGCTGTCTCAAAAATCCACCCTGTATAAATGCAGACGAACATACAAGCTCCTCTTTTGAAGCCGGTTAAAAAAGAAAACTGCGAGCTTTGCAAAACTGAAATCGCACACACCGCATAAGCACATTCATTCAAAATCAAAATCAAAATCAAAAGTCATTTATTCAAACTAGGCTGAAAATCAGCACTTTTCGAACGTCAAAGTTACATAAGACAGTCCCCCAAAAATGCCCGCCCGTCACCACTTCCTAGTGCTTTAGCTGGGAAGAAGAAGTGGTGGAACAAACTCCCCAGCAGCACGTCTGTCTGTTTAGTTATATAAACTTGATTTTATACAAATCGTATGCAAAGTAATTAACATTACGAAACACAAAACATTGGATTAAATTACACACTTGCCATACGTTAGCTAGCACGCGCCAGTATACCAACAAAACAATGAACAAACTGTACTCAAGCAGATAAAAATTTCAACATAAAAAAAACGTAAATAGAACTTAATACCTAAATAAAAGCCTCCAGGCATAAAGGGCGTGCCCGCTTACATAAGGCAATTGCTGTAGCTCGAAGTGAGAAATGATAAACTAGCCCCATCGAAGTAAAATAAGTAAACAATTACTAATAACAATTAAAACCATGATCAGCAAGACGACCATTATTATTAATAGCTGATAACAGAAACCATATCTGCATAATTATACATGTTGACCTACGTTTTTATTATGTCCAACAGTAATTTACCAAAAAGGTCAGGGATTCACCCTGCTAGCACAAAATTGATAGGAATAGAAGGTCGGCTCCGTACAATGGGCGAGAACAGGCGTACGCACACAGACGCGTAATGTACGTTCCAAAAGTATTAACGAAAGTGTAAACAAACCCTGTTCAAGTTCAATTCTTACGCAATGAGTGATTGGGTTGGTGTGGTGAATCTGTTACTAAACAGAATTAGTAGAACATTCACGTATCAGTTTTATATCTTACCACTTTTCCCAACAATTACCAATAGTTTAAATAACATGATTAAATTGTAACAAATATTAACGAAACTTGAGTTTATAAAATGATCCTCAATTGTCAAATGTAAAACATCTTTAAAGTAATTCAAAGTTAGAATTTCGGGTTCAAATGTTCAAATAATCAAATCAAAGCACTCAACTTGTAAGTGGCACTACAAATTGGCATTCTAAAGGCGTGTTCGCATGAACGAACAACGAACATCAAACACTCGATGTTTTTTTTTTTGTGTGGGTAATCATCAAATAATTTCTCCCGCTCTGGGCGGAGCGGGAGGGTGTGTCAGACTCTTACTGACTAAAACCCACCCGTATTCCTTCCGTTGCCTGTGTTACCAGGGACCTCGGTGACCCTTTAGTACCTTCCCGCGACCCTGGCAGGCATCGGCCCTAGTGGATCCCTACATTTGTGCTGACGACGTCTCTTTGAGGCTCGCGTGGAATACAACGCGCCGTCGACCCGGGCCTGGTCCTTACCGGACGGTGAGCTACCCATTGCTCACCGTCCGCAAGTCCGCGCCTGCGGTGGCCGGAAAGCCGCCCGGGATTCCCGACGCCCAGGGCGTCTCCTGCGGCGGATAGGGGCGAGAGGGCGCGAAATTTGCCTTTCCCTCAACTGTCCCGCCTCCTCCTTCGCGAGCATTACTGCTTCGCAGAAGGAGGTGGCGGCTGCCCATGCCCTCTCGCTCCGTATTATGGCCTGAACCAGAGCCGGACGCGAGAGATCTCTGCCGCCGTTCGCCTCCACGAGGATACAGCGGTGCTCTGCCCAAGCCGGGGTTCGCATGTGCTTACCACTAACGAACATCTAACACTATGTTCGTAAAAAATGTTCGTAGCGATCCAATTTCATTGTTATGTGTGGACGGTGTATGGTGTACGTGTTCGCTTTGCTAAATTACGTCCAAACGTACGAACCAAATTTTTGGCATTCGATGTTCGTGTTCATGATGTTTTGTTTTTTGAATCAGTTGTTTATATTTTCATCAGACACTTTTGTATCAGACCATACGTACAGAGATCTCAAACGAATACCTGTCGCGAAAGCACTTGCGCTCGTTGTACGTGAATCGTGTCTATGTGTGTGCGTTGTCACCGGTTGTGTGGAGCCAACCTTATGTACCTATTTTGTGCTGCTAATTAATTCTGCCGTTTCGTCCCTATCCGTCATTGTATTAATCTTTGATTCTTGACTTATGACTCCTTGGGGAACTGACGGTCATTCTATTGTAAGTCGAAATCAGATAGTGTGACGAACCAGTGACGAGTAACTATTCCCTTGATTATCCTGTCTTGTATTGAATCGAATCGCTTACAATGTCTCGGAAATTTGACTGGGAGGCTTTGCTAGCTTTATAGCTTTGCCCTTTGAAAGGCTTGGAGGACACAGTCCATATACTAAGATAAGTCTCAGTATAGAGAGATCACGGTCCGTACCGTGATCTCCAAGCCTCTCAATGAATCAATCAAAAATATTTTATTTCACATAAACCTACATGGGCACTTATGAAACGTCAGAAACTAGGTGTTCCTTCCGTTGCTTATGTTTTGCCAGAGGCCACGATATCCCTTTCGGACTTTCCCACGACCACGTCAGTCTCTAGTATCCCTAATTTCGCCGAGTTGAAGTAATTGTAAAAGTTAATAGCTCATCTAATGACTTTTAGAACATTTATTTGTGATGTAGGTACTTAAAGTATATTGTTCTATTTCTCAAACGGACAATAAAGTTTTGTGTTTCCACTCATTAATCTTAGAACTTAGCACTCACCGAAAATAATTCCGCAAAGGAGATGACTCTGGTAGCATCTTTCAGTTCAGGAGGTAGAAGACTTTTGCAAGGTTCTTTTCCGTACTGGTTGATGATTTCACATAGTTCTTTCATTTCTGTGCAGACTCTTGCTTGCGCTTCAGCCCCTCGGAATTCGGTCATGGAACCGGGAATGGGTCTAGACAAAAAACAAAAAGTATATTATATTTTTCGTTTAACGGAACAGAAGGCGCACTTCAAAATAGGTTTAGCAGTTTTGCAGTTACAAGATCATAGATAGATAGAATACTCTTATTTGTACACGATAACAAATTATAAATACTTCTAATGCAAAGAGTTTTGAAACGTATCACATAATATTACTTTCCGTTGGACTTATCAGAAAATCGATCCGAACGCGAAATCCTGGAAAATACAATTTCGTGTTCTGTTTTAAATTTTCGTGAAATTGCAAATGGACTTCAACTAGAAGAATATTATTGGCATTTTATTCAGACAATGCTACGAGGACCCTCTCTAAGGTTTATACATAGTTTTCACTTTTATTTTATTACCGTGATTCTCATTTTAAGTTTTTGGTCACAAAGATGGTAATCTAATACATTAGGCAAAGTATTTTCACGATTTGACGTAAGACCTCTGTCTCAGCATTTTATCCTTACAAAGGCGAAAGTATTACTTTCTTGGGTGATTAGGATCTTATTGATCCTCCAGCTTGAATAATCTCTAAAGCATTTGTTTTTTCTTGAGTCCAGAGATAATGGAATGCCAGTCACGGATAATTGTGGTAACTGGTAGTTCAACCTTTATTATTTAATAGTGCTATTTCTGGAGGTCTATTACAAAGGATTTTAGCTTTGATGTCATTGCACTAAAAAATATTTCTTTTTTACGCTTTCTAAGAATTTAGAGTCATTATTTTTTAATAGTGGCTCCTTATTTTTCGAAGAATCTTATGTTTAACTATTTCAAATTATTTAAGCTTCTGCCCGTGGCTTCGCCCGCGTGGATGTCGGAAATGATTCCACGGGAACGTGCTAAATGGATAAAAAGTGTCCTATGTACCCAGGTCATGGCCTATCCGTTTAAGCATCCAAATCCATTCAGCCGTTAAAGCGTGAAAGGGTAAATAATAATAAAGTTTCAAGGAACTTGTTTATTTCTTACCTTAAGCATAAATTTGAATTAAGAATTCCTAGCTTAAGAAATGCTAGGTTCCCCAAACTAACCGTTTATTCACTGTATCACCCCTTTAGAATTATTTTTGAGACAAAAAGGCCTCTGTGACCGGGTGACCACTGAAAATCAGCGCTGTGCTGTGGGTCCCCCATAGCAGAGCATCATGCTAAGTGGAAGCCTTCTTGTCACAATCACGGCGTGCAGCTGCCGACTATATATGTTCTGTGTTTATAACCATAAATCTGCTTTGTTTTATTATTTATTGGAATTACCACAGCTTTTTATGTACACGTGTTTCTGTGACAAACAAATCTATATTTCTTTCTTTCTTTTCTTTCTATGTTCATCCCTAAGATACCATCTATCTCTTTATGCGTAATCTGTTTGCTTTGTGTCTCTGTTTAGGCGTAAAAAGGTAACATAGGTACCAGACAGACAGGTAGACAGACAGGCAGAGTTACTTCGAATTTATAATATTACAGTATGGATTGTTAAAATAATTTTGATATGTTCCTACAGAAAGGTAAATCGAAATTAATTAAAAACGTCTTTAAGTTTCTTTAGCAATTTAGTATCTCTTAAATTGAAATACATAATATTATGTTCTTAAAGGTGAACGTCAGATTTCATACCGCTTACTTTTTTTGTTGTTTTGTTATAGAATTTGTACCACATATTAAGGCAACTAAGCCATTTATTTTCATGTAAGTGTACTATTTTTTGAATTTCGGATTAATTAACAATAAAAAAAAACGATTTTAATAACTACACCTAATTTAGTCGTCAACTAAACGCAGTTATGTTGGTATTTAAGCTATGTTCGCCATGAGGGTATTACCCGACCTACCCCTTCTTAGCTGAAGTAATATTAAGTAGTAATATTACCTGCCGGGGTCGCGGGAAGGTACTTATGGGTCACCGAGGCCCCCGCAACACAGGCAACAAGAAGGAATACGGGTGGGTTTTAGTCAGTAAGAGTCTGACACACCCTCCCGCTCCGCCCAGAGCGGGAGAAGTTATTTGATGATTTCCCACCCAAAAAAAAAAAAAAAAAAGTAGTAATATTAATTAATTAATTACTCGTATATATAAAATAAATGTACTTAAAAAAAAACTATTAACTGTATTGTTTTATTTACCTACACTCAAAACCCCATCAGGACTTCATCATTATCAAACTGTTGCAGTCAGCTGCTGGACATAGGTATCTGAGTAGGTACTCCTCCCAATTTACCTACTTGATAGTAAGTAAAACACTACAAAAATAGCGACAACCAATCTAGAACATATACTTTATTACCGAAACAATGTTTATGTGCCTATAAGTAACAATCTACATTGGTACACTAGTACTTAACCTTAAAAAATAAAACTGGTTATAACTTTTACGTCCCAAGTTCTAAAAATCCAAGAATTAGAAAGGGCTTGTCTATCATATTATCTACCAATTAAAACAAAAAATATCCCAAAACACGAAATTTTATTAGCGGTACGAAATTCCCATACAAGCCTGCCGTTCGCCTTTTTAACTTAATTATTTTAGTGAATAATAATTAGATAACACTTAACAAACATTACATCAGAGAGAGAGAAGTTAAAACTATCGATGAAAAAACATCGCTTTGGCTAGAAGTTGTAATAAAAAACGAAAATCAAAACAAAATCCTTTATAAAAACGTCACAGAAATCATTCCAAATAATATTACTTATATTATTTGGAATGATTTCTGTACCTACCTATCTAATAATAATCAATACCAGGACTTTGATCGAGCTGAAACGAGCGTGTCTGGATACAACATCGGTATTTCATTATTACTTTTACACAATATGAGCAACAAAAGTTATTATTGTGTTTTTGCACCGGTTCACTTCAATAAATGCTGGAACTTTTGCTTTTTGGTTTTTGCCTGGTCTACTGACCAGGCAAAAACCTACTGTCAATTCTATGAAAAGGATACCAAATACTTATCGTGACCAAATATAATCATGCGTGTTCATTGGTCGATTGAAAAAAGGAAGACGGGAATTATATTTTCAATATAAAACTGGCCTGTTTTGTTCGGCAGAGCAAAGGCCTATACAAAAAGACTACAAAATCACACAACACTTAATACGAGTATTACAAAATCGTGAATTTATCACGAAACTTTCTCACCGTTAGTCATCTTTGTGTCTATTATAATATATTAGGTGACATTGAAAAAGTCACAGTGCTCAAGGAGGTTCGTAGAACTCCTGGCCTCTATGCTGCAAAATATGCCCAATGGAGCAAGGGAAATTCGCAAACCACAGCATTAATAGGAAGGTAAGCGGTGAAGCAAAACTACGAAATTATTTGTCTATTTCTAGAAGAGTTAATTGGTGCAGCGGGGCGGGTAAGATATGCTTTGAAGATCCGCTTTACGCGTATGTAAAGACCAATTTAGTTTCATTGAAGCCATTTCCTCCAAGCTACGCTATAAAAATCAAACGATCCTATTGGTTGATATTCCTAATAATCTAAATCCTATCCAAACCGACCCTTGCTACCCCCTCCCCAGTGACGCCCTAAGCCGAGGTTCGTACCACAAAGGGGGTGTGTTTAGCGTTTAGTCGCTTAGTTTATAAGTGTTATACCCTAACTGGAGCTCTTCACTTATAAAGGCATCCACAGGATAGCCCGATTAAGTAGCCACAACCTACTAGCCCAACCAGTGGGAAGTTATTCATAAAAAAAAGATTTATTTATTTATATATTTAATAGTTTATGTACACACATATAAACAGACAAGAAAAAAGGAACAGAAAAATACGTACAAAGGTGATGCTTATTTCTAATGAAATCTCTTCCAGCATACCTGCGATAGGACAGTAGACAAAGAGATGTAGACACTGTGTGTAGAGTAGAAGAGAAAACAAAATACACAAAAACAAGAAAAAAATCTATTTACTAATTTAAATATACAATAAGAGAATATACTTACATAAATACATACTTCTAAAATAAATATCACTAAAATACTTATATATAATAAATAGTATAAAATAATAAATACATAATATGCAACTATGGCAAAGTGGAAAGATAGTGTTCTTTCACTCTTCTTTTAAAAACAGCAACCGTTTCGCAGTCCCTAATGTCAGGCGGAAGTGAATTCCACAGCCGAACCGCGAGCACAGTGAAGGAGTAGGAGTAGAAGTCGGTAGAATGGGGAGGGGATATAAGGAGATTTCTAAGATGGGACCTGCAAGGTGCATCAGAAGGACGGGCGAAGGAAAAACGTTCCCGCAGATAGGATGGCGTTCTAGGATTATGAAGGATTTTAAATAGCAGACCCATAACTTAATTTATTTACTGCTCAGCAATCTGCTGCCACACATGTCATACAGAAACATCATCTCTAGGAAAAGGTGTCTAGACTTTAAGTTCATCAACTTAACATCTCTACAGGTGTCATTATAGGGCTCCAGCCATGATGGCAACTATATAGGTTCTAGGACATGCCGGTTTCCTCACTATGTTTTCCTTCACCGTTTTGAGAGCTGATAAAATTATTTACACAAAGCAAAGCGCCTGCCTGGGTTCGGACCCACGACCGTACTCGTAAGTTGCAGCCGTTACCACTGGGCCAACACTGCTGCTTCCGGCGGAGTAGAACGGCTGGACCGATTTGGCTATTTTTTTGTCGTAAAATGTTCGTAAAAGGCTGAATTTGGTTTTTATGGTAAGAAAAAATGGAAAAGTTTCCGTTTTAGGGAAAAACTGAACGTCCTTTTAACTGTAACGCACAGCTTTGAGAAATTTGAATATAATTATATTATTGCCTCATACACATCTATCGCTACACAGATTAGCACATCTCTGGTGCCAGACACTACACTAATAATAAAAAGTCTTGTGTGGTATCTACTCACTTGCCGTATTCATCCTTTGAGAATGTAGGTTTGTGGTTTTTGTCGAAAGATCCGCTGAATGCCGTCACCTTTTGTAGATCCGTATGTGTTTGTGCCTTTGTGTCGAATGCCGAGATCAGGTCTGTGAGGGAAGAGCTCTGTAAAAGAAATAAAATAGATTTTAATAAAATGAAGGCCATCCCGCCATCTTTTGGCGTCCAACGCTTGGGGAGGCCTATGTCCAGCAGTGGACAATGGCTGAAATGATGATGATAATAAAAGGTCATCCTGAAATTAAGTATATGATGATAGCTGCGAATCGCACGCACTGTCATGGGTTATCTACGTAATGTGTGTTAACATTAGGGGTCGCGGGAAGGTACTTATGGGTCACCGAGGCCCCCGCAACACAGGCAACAGGAAGGAATACGGGTGGGTTTTAGTCAGTAAGAGTGTCAGACTCTTACTGACACCCTCCCGCTCCGCCCAGAGCGGGAGAAGTTATTTGATGATTTCCCACCCTCAAAAAAAAAAAAAAAGGGTCTGTCACAGTTTCTGTATAGACACTGCACAGTGTATTATAGGGACCATTAGATTCGGATGTCAGCTTTATATTAAAAATACAGATATAATTAGTGATTTAAAATGTGAGAGTAGAACTCCCTAGTGACAAATATGCATAATCAAGTAGATATATATTTTTTAATCTCACAAATTATTTACGTAATATAAGTTTTTTTTTATTTATCCCGATGACAATTTATGAGATTAAAAAAAAAACTACTTGAGCTAACTACGGTAGTTCTACTCTCACGTTTTAAATGACTAATTATATCTGTATTTCTAATGAAACCCTGCCGCTGACGTCCGAAAATAGTATAATACACTGTGAACTGTCTTCCAAAATGGAACAGAATTTTTTGATGTCATCCGAATAAAGAATTTAATTGGATCCTGTCCGCAGATGGTGAAAAGGGCCATCAGCTTCATCAGGTCACAAGGCCTTTGTTAGCAAGCCACGTGACTAGAGACTTTCACACATACAAATGTGTGAAAGTCTACACGTGGCTTGCTAGATACAATACTAGTTTAACCCCAGCATAGATATTCACAACGAAACGATACGCTTCCGCGCCGAATCGAACATCAATCAATGGAATATAGGAGTCCTCTAAGGCAGTTCACAAATCGAAAACCCGAAAGTATTGTCAGTTTAAACCAAATAGACGACCGCTATTCTTCCGACAGCTGTATGCTGTTGGAAGCAAGGCAAATCAGGTATTCGTGTTGTGTTATTTTCGACACGTAAGCCTGTCGAATGGTTGTGAATAGCTGCAGGTGTAAGGACTATAATTGGTTGAAACTGTTTTGCTCTACCAATAACAAATTCACCACCAAAATAAAATTCGACGGCAGATTTTGTGATTTAGAAGTTTGATCAAGCTCTCAGAAATCGGAATACGAGTGCAGTGTTATTTTAACTACACTTGACATATCTTTTCATATTCTGTAGACATAAGTGAGATTGTCAATCACCAAAGAAAATACTTGATGTTAAGGTACTCTATTGGAGGCGACGACATATGAAATTACATCCGACACTTGAATATGTAAGGGTCGTTGGCCTCATCTAGACTTTTAGTCTATTATCAAAATATAGTACGTAAAAAACTTTACGAATTGGCAATTTAAAGTGGCAATGTGCTTAAAATCATTTTATAAAATGCAAAATATGTCCTAAGATATTAACACCGCACAAAATTTAAGGCCGCCCATACTGAATTGTGAAGACAAATATCCAGCTTATAAATCATAAAACGTTGGGCCACTTTTTTAAACAAACACGCCTAAAGTAAATTATACGAGTATTGTAATTTATGTAACGTTTTATCTTGAGTACCTAGCCAATGTAATCTAACGTAGATTGACAAAACAATAAACATGTAAATGCGAGAAAAATCATTTCAAAAAATGGTAATAAAACTTGATTTATGAAACCAAAATATCAAAGAAAAAAATGTTATGTCGAAAACTGAAAACCGAGTGTAAAAGAAAAATAAGTACAATAAAATGTTCATCAGAATGTATTGTCCAGAATTCAAGCCCCATTTACACGATGCAAGTTTATTGCATACAATTTAAGTAATTATTGACTTGCATCGTCTAAACAACGCGTAACATTCGGGCAAGTTACCGTTCCAGGTGTAAACAGCACGTACAATAATTGCTAATGCAATTCTTGCATGAAATATATTGTCTTGTCTCTGTTTACATATTATTTATTTATCATTTTCAAACATGAGTACGGGAAGTGGAATTAGGAGTTCTTAGAATAAGACTTTTTAAGTGTGTTTTTAAAATAAGAATAATGCTTTATTTGCTTTTTATATTGTAACGGAACGTTACATGAACAATCATGTTTTGTTTATGGACTGGTAAATGACAAAGGTTTATAAATGAATGCTTTGTTCTTTGTGTTCGGATAAAACGAATGAGGTGAACGGATTGCGCTCGCGGAGCTGACGCGAGTCCACGCGAGTGATTGTATGATCTGTGGCCAGTCGCTTCTAGGCTGATGTGAGAGTCCACGTATCGCTTTGTGTCCTGTCGAGCGCCCTAGCAGACACGACCATTATTTGAATTATAAACTTATTCAAATTATATAACAAGTTGAAAAGTGCCAATCAAGTTAGTGTTAGTTACTAGCGATAATCCCGATTTAGGGTTTCATGTTTTACTGCAAGGCATCAACGGCAGCAACTAGGACCGAAGACCATTTTGACGCTTCGCCACGGGAGTGCTGAGCAAGTCGAACGGCCGGCCCGTTTTATTTACCAGTGACGTCACCGTACAGCACAGCACTGAACTTCGGCCAATTTCCATCTCCGGCCAGCAGCGGGATTTCGCCTGCAACTACAGGGGAGTACCTATCCCTGCAGGAGTGACAACAGACGTCCGCTACCCACGTCCTACAAATCTATGTGTGCCTCCGACTTAACCAGTTTGGTTTTTTTTTTATAATTAAACACTTAAAGGTACACACCCGTTTTTTTATTCAGACGCCAATTAGTAGGTGGGAATCGAACGGGTGGAGGCTACACTGGCGCCCAATTACGTGGTTCTGTCTGTTTTCGCTTCTGTAGTTTGTAGTTAGTTATTGTACGTTGAGTAGGTATTTTGTTTTTTTTTTTTTCTTTTGTAAAACGCTTTGTTTTTTTTTGTGTGTGCAGTAGCTGGAGTGAAGATTAATGTTCAGATTGCTTTGACAATTAAAGTTAGCATTGGCATATTCGTTTTTTTATAAGGGTGAATAATATTTGTTTTGTTTATTATAACGGGTGAACATCAATTTTTTTTTTTTTGTTTATTATTCTATTGTCTGTTTCAAATTAGAGTCGTTTTGTTTTTCAAATTTATTGTAACACTGCCTTCACACCAGTTGCGATTTTTTTTTTTTTTTTTTTTTTTCGTATATTTTTGGCTTCTTTGTTTCTTTCCTTTACTTTTTGGTTTAACCATCCATAGAATATATAACACAGCGTTCTGTTAGAGTAAATTGTAACGGAACGGAGTATTTTCATCATTGCTTAGTAATATTTTGTGTGCTATTTACAACTTTGTGATATTGGTCCATTTTTTTTTATCCTTTTAAAATGGCATACCCTATAAAATATTTATCGTTGCAAAAATCAGAATTAGAATACGAGGTAGCCGTACGAGGTGAAACTCCGGGTAGTACTGTGGCGGATCTTAGGCGGCAGATTAGTAAGCTCGGTCAAGTTCATTTATCTGAGGATATTTTGTGTTCCCATCTCGACCCCCTTGACGATTTGAATAATTCTTTAGAAATTTTAAATAAAATAAAATCTAGTCTTGATGTGGATACCAGGGATAAGAATGTTTTGGGGCGAATTGAAAATCTTTTCCATCATCTTTATCATCGGCTCAATAGAATCAATATGGATGAGAAATGAATGGATGTGCATACGGAATGTACGAAAATGTTTAGGGAATATTATGAAATTTTCGTATCTCTAAAGGCAAAGAGTATTGACCCTCTCATAGCTGTCACCCCCATTTCTGATCCACAAGTCACGCCTGAGAGAATCAATATTTCAGTGACTTGTGAGGGAAATACTAAACATTCCGAGTTAGCTAAACTGAGATATGATGGCAAAACTTGCGTGCGTGCTTTTATTCAGCGAGCTAACGAATATAGTGTAGCTCGTAATATTACAAACGCAAAGTTTATTTCGTTTGCCACTGAAATTTTTGTGGACGACGCACTCCATTGGTTTAGAAGCGTAAGACAACAAGTATCATCTTGGGATGAACTTGTCGTTCTTCTACTACAAGACTTTGACAAGGCGGATTACGATTACCGACTTTTATCTGAGATTCGGTCAAGGACTCAGGGGGAAACGGAAAACATTACAATTTACTTATCCATTATTTCGGGAATGTTTTCACGCTTGTCGAGGTCTTTGGTAGAGGAGGACAAGCTGGAAATAATTTTACACAACATTAGACCATGTTATGCGAGCACTCTGGCCTCGGCATCTCAAATCACATCGATTGAGCAGTTGAGATATCTTTGTAGGAATTTAGAAAACGTTCAGTCACGCATGGTACAGTTTCGAGAGCCATCCGCTGCTACTTCTGACACATTAGCACCAGAGTTTGCATACAAACAAAGAACAGATATAGCCAACAAACAAAATCAATACATTAACAGTAAGAATGTGAACAATAAAGTCAACTTAGATAATAATAAACAAAGTTCCAAAAACGATAATGTCAATGAAAAATATTTACATGCCATAAATACAAACAATCCAGTTCCTGATGCGAAGCTGCCTTATTGTCCTAGATGTCGTAATAATTCGCATAGCCTCAAAGATTGTCAGAATAAAGAAATTTTGTGTTTTAAGTGTGGTCATAAAGGTGTGAAGAAACCAGATTGTCCGAAATGTAACAGGGATCAGAAACCAAAAAACTAGGTTTGCAGGATTGTATCAACCCATCTTCGATAGAAGGTCGCTTTAATAGAGAAGATTGGAATAATTGGTTGAAAACAATTAATTTATTTTTCAACAGTTACAAAATTTCTTCGATTCTGCAAACTAACCCTTTGGGTGACTCGCGACCATATTTAACTATTAAGATCAACGATATTACAGCGTCTGGCCTCCTAGATTCCGGGTCAGCCGTTACAATATTAGGTAATTATGCACATAACACGCTACTTAGTCGTGGCTTTAAGCTATGTACTGATGATACACCTCCTATAATAGCCGCTGGTGGTCAGACACTTAAGAGTATTGGCTATATTAATGTTCCAGTTCATTTAGAAGAACGATTTCACATAATTAAGTGTTATGTAGTTCCAGAAGTTCAATCATCGCTTATTCTAGGTATTGACTTCTGGCGCGCCTTTCATTTATGTCCGAAATATTTAGGCTCTGTTAATTTGTCAGATACTCCATTAATAGATTTAAATAGTAATAATCATCTAACTTTTATTCGTTCTTATGATAGTTTAGATGAGTCTCAACGTGCTATAGCTGATAATGTTGTTGAGCAATTTAGGGACATTTCATTTGAGCGTAAAGGCTTAGGCCGTACTCACGTTTTAACCCATCGCATCGATACTGGCGATTCTCCTCCTATTCGACAAAGATATTATAGGCTGTCTCCTGAGAAACAGAGAATCCTTGTCGAACAGGTAGATGAGATGTTAAATCTAGATGTGGTGGAGCACTGCGAAAGTGCCTGGCAGTCTCCGGTACTCCTCGTTACTAAGAAAAATGGCCAGCCTCGTTTTTGTCTGGACAGTAGGAAGTTAAATTCGGTCACAAAACGAGATGCCTACAACTTGCCCTACATTGCTGAAATTTTGGATAGTCTACGCGACGCCCGTTTTCTTACTAGCCTTGATTTATCTAAAGCCTTTTGGCAAATACCTATTGCAGAGGAGGACAGAGATAAGACGGCCTTCTACGTCCCAGGACGAGGAACACTTAGATTTAAGACCACAGCATTTGGCTTGACAAATGCTCCCGCTACACAACAGCGTCTTGTAGATAAGTTGCTAGGTAATGTAGATCACCGTATATTCGCGTATTTGGATGATATTATTATTGTCAGCTATAGTTTTGATGAGCATGTGTCTCTCCTACTTCGCGTTTTAGACAAATTGCGTAAAGCAGGTCTAACAGTTAACTTGGAAAAGTGTGAGTTTTTTCGAAGTCAACTTAAGTACTTAGGTTACGTGGTTGATGCGAATGGGTTGCGAACAGATCCAGAAAAGGTGGAAGCTATCCTTAACTACGCAACTCCTATTAATCGCAAGGAGTTAAAGCGATTTCTAGGCACAGCTACATGGTATCGTAGGTTCGTTCCCAATTTTAGCACAATTGCAGGGCCCCTCAACAAGTTGACTTCGAATAAAAAGAACACTCCACCTTTCAAGTGGACTGATGAGGCAGAAGTCGCATTTAAAAAACTAAAAGAATGTTTAGTTTCCGCGCCTGTCCTTTCTTGCCCGGATTACAATCTACCTTTCGAGGTACATACGGATGCGAGTAACTATGGGATAGGTGGTATGCTCACTCAATCTATAAACGGAAAAGAGCATCCCATAGCTTACATGAGCAAATCATTAACGGCGGCAGAAAAGAACTACAGCATCACGGAGCGGGAGACTCTGGCAGTTCTCGTGGCACTAGAGCATTGGCGATGCTATTTGGAAAATGGGAAAACTTTCACGGTTTACACAGATCATAGTGCATTAAAATGGTTTCTTTCATTAAATAACCCTACGGGAAGGCTCGCACGTTGGGGTGTGCGTTTGTCTTCGTTTAATTTTGATATAAAGCACCGTCGGGGTGTCGACAACGTTATCCCCGATGCGTTGTCAAGAGCTGTTCCTGTTTCCTCTATGGTCACTTCTAATTCATTTGCGACTTCTAGTGATGATTGGTATAGGAACATTTATAACAACTGTGTCACCAAACCTGAAAAGTTTCCCAATTACCAAATTAAGGATGGCACTCTTTTCCGCCTTAGTAAAAATAAGTGCTTGCTTACCAATGAATTTTCTTGGAAGGAGGTTGTTCCATCTGAGCTGAGGGATAAAGTTATTATGGTTAACCATGATCAACCAACTGCAGGTCATTTGGGCATCTTTAAGACCTACAGGCGCATTGCACTCCGATATTATTGGCCGGGCATGCATCGAGATGTAGCAAAATACGTGGGATCTTGTAGTAATTGTCTTCAGTACAAAACTCAAAACCATGCTACTCTTGGTGAAATGGGACGCCCAAAGCAATGTTCTCGCCCTTACCAAATGTTATCCATCGACTTAATGGGACCTCTTCCTGTCACAAGGAAGCAAAATAGTTATATACTAGTAGTAACCTGTTGTTTTTCAAAATTTTGCCATGTTTACCCAATTAAAAAAGCAACTTCTCAGATTATTGTTAAAATTTTGGAAGAACACATTTTCTTAGTTCACGGTGTTCCTCAAAGTATTTTCCTGGATAATGGTACTCAATTTATTAGCGGCCATACTCAGGATTTATTCAAAAAATATAAAATACCAAACATATTCTTTTCACCGAAGTATACCCCTCAGGTTAATACTGTGGAGCGTTACAATAAAACTATTATTACTTGCATTTCTGCTTTCGTAGATGGTGATCACCGATCCTGGGACTTATTTATTCCGAAAGTACAATTTGCAATAAATAATTCAGTTAATGAAGCTACCGGATTTACCCCTTCCTTTCTAGTTTTTGGAAGGGAAATAATATTGTGTGGTTCCCATTACGCAGATACAGACTTGGGCGAAGAGGTTTTGTTTCTTCCTCGCGATGTGTATGCGGAGAACCTTGGTTGCCTAAGTTCTATCTTTGATCAAGTCCAAAAATCTTTGTATCACGCCCATGTAAAAAACACGTCATATTATAATTTAAGACGTAAAGCTTTCGAGTTTAATACCGGTGATATCGTATACAAACGTGCTTACGTCCTGAGCGATAAGGATAAGCACTTTAGCAAGAAATTAGCTCCCAAATACATTAAGTGCCGGGTTATTCAAAAGCTATCACCACTTGTGTATGTCTTAGAGAATATGTCAGGAAAAAACTTAGGGTCTTGGCATATTAAGGACCTGAAAATATCTACCTATACATGAATTCTGTCTTCGTTACATTTTCCCATTCACTACTAAACGACTTTAAAACCGTTACAAAAGTCAGTGACGGTTATTAGTCACTTGATTTTCAGTAAGTTAGGACACGCCACATTTTTTTTTATATTGTGTGATGTATTATATGTTAGGTTTTTGAGTGATGAGGTATGACTGAAATGAAAGAATGAGTAAAAGGGTTATTGTAACAAGTTTATGATGCGGATTTTATTCTTGAAATAAAATCCTTATGAGGGAACCGCGGGTAATGTAACGGAACGTTACATGAACAATCATGTTTTGTTTATGGACTGGTAAATGACAAAGGTTTATAAATGAATGCTTTGTTCTTTGTGTTCGGATAAAACGAATGAGGTGAACGGATTGCGCTCGCGGAGCTGACGCGAGTCCACGCGAGTGATTGTATGATCTGTGGCCAGTCGCTTCTAGGCTGATGTGAGAGTCCACGTATCGCTTTGTGTCCTGTCGAGCGCCCTAGCAGACACGACCATTATTTGAATTATAAACTTATTCAAATTATATAACAAGTTGAAAAGTGCCAATCAAGTTAGTGTTAGTTACTAGCGATAATCCCGATTTAGGGTTTCATGTTTTACTGCAAGGCATCAACGGCAGCAACTAGGACCGAAGACCATTTTGACGCTTCGCCACGGGAGTGCTGAGCAAGTCGAATGGCCGGCCCGTTTTATTTACCAGTGACGTCACCGTACAGCACAGCACTGAACTTCGGCCAATTTCCATCTCCGGCCAGCAGCGGGATTTCGCCTGCAACTACAGGGGAGTACCTATCCCTGCAGGAGTGACAACAGACGTCCGCTACCCACGTCCTACAAATCTATGTGTGCCTCCGACTTAACCAGTTTGGTTTTTTTTTTATAATTTAACACTTAAAGGTACACACCCGTTTTTTTATTCAGACGCCAATTAGTAGGTGGGAATCGAACGGGTGGAGGCTACAATATATTATATTTTATTTTGTTTAAAAATACTTAGGAATTCTCAAGAAGAAATTTAACAATTAAGTGAAGTATATGACAGTGCAAATACGCGCAATATTTGAACAAACGTGTCATAACATCGTAACGCACTTACAACTCTGTGTTTAGACGAGGCAAAACTTGAATGCAATAATCGCCTTGTAATATTTGTGTTGGTGTAGACGCCGCATGCAATTATTGCATGTGAAGACTTATTCATGTTATTTTATGGCGTGTACTCCCGTTTGTAGAAAACGCACGCGTGTAAACGCTTGCTCGAAATTCTTGAACGGCTATTGTTGCACGTACTTGGCATAGACACAATTTATTTATTTTTTTTTACTCTTGAAGATTTCAGAAACCTGTATCATGTATCATGTCATGACGACCATGAGGCCATCAGGACAATGTCAAATATGAATTTGACTTGATTGATCGCACGAATAAGGCGATCAATCAAGTCGCGGTTGTACGTCAAACTTCATACAAACGATCGCGTACTCTCGCGATGATCGCGTTCGGTTAGGACGCGGGGTTAGGTTTTAATGAAATAACCTCCATGAAGCCTTATATTAAGCGACATAACAAATTCTGTTCTTATATTTTTTTTATTTTAACAGTAGCTAATGCTATTAAATCGTTGAGTACGAGTTATTTTTTTGCTTTTCCTTATACTTAAGTTTCTTCAATTTTAATCGCATCTAGTGAGTTCTTAAGTCTTGGCTTTTTTTAAATTATATTACCGGAATGTAATTGAAGCGTTTGCTTTTCCGAGGTTATTAATCGTATTAGAGCTTTTCCTCTGTTTTGTAATTTAACTTGAAATGAATTTGGTGTTTAACTGTTATGCGGATCTTGGCCCTTTTTAATAATGAAGTAACTAAGTTTAATTTTATTTAGTTATTTTACTCAAAAACGACCCCGACGACTATGAGCCAAATTTATTTCTAAATTAATTTTATTCTAAATTAAATGACTCCCTGTATATTTTGGCCTGCTGAGGCCAAAACTACAAACGGAGTATACAAGTATTATAAAATTGTGGCTATTTTTTAGTATATTGTGGTGTCTTACGACTTCCACGCGAACAAAGTCGCAAGCAGAAGCTAGTTCTAAATGAAATGAATTGAAATGGCCTGTATTTTGCAAATATCAAATTCATATTGACTAAATAAATAACATGTTTGTTTGCTGTCAAAATATTGGAAATCAACAAACTATCAAGTAAATATTGTTATATTTATTTTATCGAGCCTTTTCGACTGCCGAATTTAATACATTTGACTGAATTTGTTGAGCACCGATGCGTGGCTTCTAAACAATTTATAAGACTTCAGATTTTTGAAGTAAACATTCGTTTGTGTTTATGATTCATAAACGGTATTTGCGAGAGTTCATTTATTTAGTGTTTTCATTAAGGTAATGGAAATGCATTATAAATTAATATGTATGACTTGGCATCGACTAAGATTTAAAAATAAACGTTTGATGAACTTTGTATGTTCAACAACCAAGCATTGTGTCGTTTAAATAAAGTATGAGTACTTTGTATTTTATCATTCTCCTGCCCTTATCACAATTTATTTAGGGTCGTCGCAACGTGTTTTCTTCCATACTTCTCTATTAGGAAAGAAGAAGAACAAGAAAGAAGAAAATACGTTTTACGCTGCGACTCTATGCGAGACAGAGCCCCAGAGCTGGTTTTCTAGCTGGTGATCTCAGTAGTCATCCCCTTTCTAGCCATATCATCTTTCACACAGTCCATCCATCGTTTCTTTGGTCTTCCCCTACTTTTGTGTTATTAACTACAAATTATAAAAACTTTTAGAGAACCAGAAAATTAATAAAATCTCAGCCAGAACTAAATCTTGGTGTAATAAATTGATTGACATTTTGATGATATAAAGTTGGAAGTTTTCAGTTTCATACGAAATGGATAATGATTAAGTGTTTATTATTCTTTGCAGTGCAGAACGAAAACTTTCAGCCGCTTCCGAGAATGCTTTAAATCGGTACGAATACAAAAACCTGAAAGGTTAAACAAGATGAAAGGTTAGAGAAGAAAAACGACTTAAACAAGATTTATTCTTATACTAATACCCAGCAGTACGTTTATATAAAAATAATACAATAGGTACCTATGATACTTTAGTTTGAACATACACAAACCGAAAATTGATGATATTTTGTTTTTCCAAAAAACGCTGATTTTGGCATGTTTTGAATAACGCAAACGTTCTTCAGACTAAACGCGTTCATTTGTTTTTCGATGATTTCAAAATCACGAAGATCTAAGTTTTATATCTTTATGTTAAAATCTGCTGTTACTGACCTTAAAGTTTTGAACAGGACCACAAGACTACTTAGCTAAATCGAATATACTTTTCAATACATACTTGTTATTCAGATATCTTTGAGTAATTTGAACATACACAAACCGAAAATTTATGAGTTTTTGTTTTTCGAAAAAACGCAGATTTTGGCATGAATAACGAAAACGTTCTTCAGACTAAACGCATTCGTTTGTTTTTCGATTATTTCAAAATCACGAAAATCTAAATTGCCTGCTGTTACTGACGTTAAAGTTTTTTACTTAGATAGATCGAATAATTATACTCGTAGAATAGAGTACTCCTTATGTACACCATAAAAATTACAGATGCAAATGTTGAAATTTTACAAGGGGTGACACAATGGGTGGTCTTATCGCTAAAAGTGATCTTATACTTTTACGAAGGTGTTCAGAAAACATTCAGGGCATTAAACCGATTGTGTAAATTAAACTGTTAGATGGATTTTGGATACAAGACCTTATCTTTATATTAACTAACCAGTATGTTTTTTATTATTTTCTAGTGACCTCCCTACTTCGCACGGTTTTTAAAAGTTGACAAAACATCGAGATTTCTTTAGGTATAATATATGTAGGATCGTCAGTCATTTCGTAAAATGAAAAAAAAACCAAACTAGGTGCGATACACAGCGTTTATTAAAATCACAAATTAAAACAATAACTACAAATTACAATTAACACAATAACTGAGCACAACGAATCGAGTACAGTTCCGCGACGTCTTAACTCCGATGCGATCTGAAAATCCTCCTCGCTGTGGGCTTATAACATCACGACTCTGTAAAAGCGCGCTGTAAATTTGGGTGGATCACCCGATGTCGCTATTTGGTGCGTTTTTTTTTTTGGGTGGGAAATTTTCAAATAGCTTCTCCCACTCTGGGCGGAGCGAGAGGGTATGTCAGACTCTTACTGATTAAAACCCACCCGTGTTCCTTCCGTCACCTGTTTTGCCAGGAGCCTTTTTTTTTTTTGAGGGTGGGATTTCATCAAATAACTTCTCCCACTCTGGGCGGAGCGGGAGGGTGTGTCAGACTCTTACTGACTAAAACCCACCCGTATTCCTTCCTGTTGCCTGTGTCGCGGGGGCCTCAGTGACCCATAAGTAACTTTCCGCGACCCCGGCAGGCATCGGCCCTAGTGGACCCCTACCTATGCGCTGACGACATCTCTTTGAGGCGCGCGTGGAATACAACGCGCCGTCGACCCGGGCCTGGTCCTTACCGGACGGTGAGCTACCCATTGCTCACCGTCCGCAAGCCCGCGCCTACGGTGGCCGGAAATCCGCCCGGGATTCCCGACGCCCTGGGCGTCTCCTGCGGCGGCTAGGGGCGAGAGGGCGCGAAACTTGCCTTTCCCTCAACCGTCCCGCCTCCTCCTTCGCGAGCATTACTGCTTCGCAGAAGGAGGTGACGGCTGCCCATGCCCTCTCGCTCCGTACCATGGCCTGAACCAGGTCCGGACGTGAGAGGTCTCTGCCGCCGATCGCCTCCAAGAGGACACGGCGGTGCTCTGCCCAAGCCGGGCAGACCTCCACCGTATGCTCCACCGCGTCCTCCGGGCGATCCACACAGTGGTGACACCCGGACGTTTCCTCCCGCCTTATCCGACACAGGAACCTCCCGAAACTGCCAGGAGCCTTGGTATCCGTTTCGGATTTTCCCACGACCCCTCGCTTTGGCCCTAGTGGACCCCTACACTTGTGCTGACGACATCTCTTTGAGGTTTTCCGTCAACCCTGGTCCTTATTGGAGGGCGAGCTACCCATTGCTCACCGTCCGCAAGTCCACGCCTACGGTGGCCGGAAATCCGGAAAGACTAGTTGGCGCACTTGCGATTCGTTTGGTGTTCATACTAATGACCGGACCTAACATACATGAGTCTAATATAATATCTACCAGAAAAAAATCTCTAAAGTATGGTGAAAACTGCATCAATATCTATTGCGTAGTTTAGAAGAACAATGCGAACACACAGACAGACACGAAAAGCGACCTTTATTTAGTTTACTTTTTAAACACGTCATGTAAACACAGTAAAATACTTTTAGCTTTTCTAAAATGGCAAGTAAAGGCTCCCAGAGACAGGCGCTACGTGTCGGCGCGATGCAATTTCGGTACAACATTTTCCATAAAAGTTTCATAGCAATTGTTCTACTTAAGTTGCGTCGCGCCTATCTGCGGGAGCCTTAAAGATCATGAAAATTTTACTAAGTTGAGCTTTAAATTTGAATTCGGCTTGTTGAGACCTATAGTTTTAACCGCATAAGCGTAGCATAATCAGCCTGTAATGTTCCCACTACTCCGCCTGTGAGAGAGGGAGTGAGCCGTAATCTGTCGTAAAGGTTGACTGGTAGAAAATGCCTACGGCATTAAGTCCGCCTCTGTACATGTGTGTGCTTAAAGTATTAAATAAATAAATAAATAAATAATCCACCACGCGGGGCCAGTGCGATTCGGTGGATGTCAGATGTCTTCGATTTTTTTGTTCTTGGACATACCAGTTTCCTCACGATGTTTTACTTCACAGTTCTGAGTGTAATGGTGATGAAATAATTTACAAAAAGTTAAGTGCCTGCCTGAGTTTGAACCTACGACCTTCAACCCGTAAATCGCGGCCGATTCTCCTGGGCCACCTGCTCTCGATGAAATGAAATGCCGGTTTAAACGTAAAAAAAAATCCATACTGCGCGACGGAAAAGATACGTTTTTAATGGTTTTCCGGCATTCCATATGCCTGAAATCCATTAAAAAACGTATCTTTTCCGTCGCGCAGTAGGGTTTTTTTTTAATTTAATAATAGCACACTTAATTACGTAATAAAATAAATTTTAAAACTATTTATACAACATGCGGTTATCACAATAATTTAAAGAATTTATTCCGGTATATACCTACCCTCAAAATCGATCGCCACTTTTTCTTTTAATACGTACAACATTTAGTTTATTTTTGTGATATGTCTAGTTTTAAATATTCTCATGTAAGTGAACTGTAATTATTATGAGAATAAATGATCTCAAACTCCAAAGAAGGAAACGCCAAGTCAGTTTTATATTGGTGCCGATTCTGTTGTTCACCAAACTAAACTAAACGATCACAAAAATTTCTTATTTTTGGTTAAGAGAATCCTAAAAGCTATTCTACAAATAAGTTTCATTAAAATTTAAAACAATTTTGACACAACTACGAGTATATTCGAGTTTGAGAGTCGTAAGTTGAGTAAACCATAGGCCAAAATAGAGGTGACATTATGCGTTCGGCACAGATTATATTCAAAATAGTCGAATAAAAAACAAAACAGAATAAAATTGAAAAAACCATGATTTTTGTATCTGTCGTGACTTCGACGAACAAAGGTAAAATATTTTATTGGAAAATTCAAATTTGATTTTAATACTTCAAAAAGTTTACTTCAATGTGTTTGCGATTGTAGTAATGAAAATAATAAGCTACAATAAATTGAAGCTCCATTAAATGGAATACAAGTGCCTCAAGCTGACCATGTGAAATACCTTGGTATAAACCTCGACAGACATCTTTCTTGGAAAAAACACATTTTCACAAATCGGAGGCAAATTGGACAGACACTAAGAAAGTTCTACTGGATATTTGGTCACAATTTGACCTGGAAATTGAAACAATGCTATAATCGAGCCTTTATCCCTATGGCATTCAGCTATGGGGAACAGCATCACACTCTAACATAGAGATCATACAGCGATTTCAGAACAAGCTTCTAAGAACAATCACAAACGCCACATTGTTTGTACCAAATGAAGGTCTACACCATGATATAAAAATACCGACAGTAAAGAGGAAATAAAAAGCTATCTCAAGTCGTATAAAAAAAGAATTACTCGGCACCCATATATCCTACTGGATAAAAAAGGAATACACAGGCTAAAACACAAAATTCCACAGGATTTCTTCGGAAAAACTTAGCTTGTTGTTTCATAACTACTAGGATGTGTCAAAGGACATATACCAAGCAAGACATTAGAACATGTCATAAAAAATACTGAATGTCCTAATACATAGTGTGAAAAAGGTGACAAAGAAATTGTCCAACATGAAAAGGTATTTATCTTTGATTGTCTGTCAGAACTGTCTTACTTGAATGTAAACTGACCAAATAAAGTTAAAGCAGTAGCTGATAATAGCTATGTATTTTCATGTCTTTTAAGCTTGTTAACACAAATATACTATTTAGAAATATATGTAGGTACTAATGTCTATTTTATATTACTTCCTATTGCTTTTGCACCAGGGTTTCAGTGCCTTTTAATAACAAATTATACTTGTTTACAGGTACGAGTTTGACTGCTGCTATGAAAGCCACACCAAGCACCAATACTATTCAACCTCGCATAGACAGTGAGGGCTGAGACCATTCTATGTGAAAAAGATGAGGAATGAGGGTGGCATGAGAAAAGAATGGCACCCATGTCTTTGGAGGAAGAATATTGGAAATAAAAACTTAATGAATAAACAAAAATATAGCTTTATTATTTATAAAAATATATTGTTTTCTAGAAAAAATGTCTCTTGTTATTTGTGTGTAACTACCACAACGTGGCTTTAGTTCTGCTGTTCTGTTGAGCTGGCGTCATAATATGGGTACATGGATAATCACTATCTCCGATGAGCTTCCACACTAACTCATTCCATTCAAATCTGAGCACCTACTGAACCTCCCCCTGATTGAGCTTTCTCTATAAATCCGGTTTATCGTTTAGTAAAAATTCTCCGGTATTCTCGTCGCCGTAGGAAAGCCCTATCTAGGATAATCTTGAATTAGTTTGTCCCAATCTAGGGAGTCTAAAAATCTTTTTGCTGCTATTTGGATTGGGTTGGAACGGTCTCGCAATGTTACCAACTGATAGTTGAACTCTAATAATAAATTAACTTTTTCTTGATAGTTGAAAAAAAATAGTTTTTTATTTCACGGCATCTGGAAATGGATTTATCCACTTGTTTTCCAAATTATAATGAAGTCATTAGATGTTCAGTACAAAAATACCTCTAAGTTTTCATAAATTAATTTCGTATTGTATTCTAATAACAATCATTTTAATATTTTCTCTGCCGCATCGACAACAGCTGCAATCACATAAGCGTCCATAGTGATCTAAGATATTCCAAACCCACAAGCATCCAAACTTTCAAGAAATGTAAGAGAAATGTGCTTTGTATATTTTAGTTTATGACAACTAATTTTATTCCACACCTTTAATCGCGATTAAAAATAGTCTGATTTAGTTTGAATATTAAAATTTTAGGTGAAAAACGTCAAATTAAGAATAGCAAAATTGCCATTTTCACTAAATTGAATAACTAAAATGACATTAGTGCTGTCAAACTATAATATAGTTGATTTATGTCACTTTAGTTAATTTCAGAATGGGAAACGTCGTTTGACAGGAATAAACGAATTTTTGATGATTTTTGGTCTAGTTTAGAGAAATTTGTGACAAGAGAATCGGCACCATTGTTTTGCCTATAATAAATACCTAACAAATTATATAAAACTCATTGACAACTAACCCCGCTTGTGTCCTTGACCGGTCATATTACAATAAAACGAACGTATCTCGACGAAAAAGCACAAAACGCTTTAAGAATTTCCGTCTCCATCGAAAGATAAGGGCTGTCAGACATGAAATCTTCAAACAGATATATTTGTCTTTGTTTAAACTTTTGTGTAAAACAAAAGTTATTTAATATAATAAGTACCTACTTTGGTACCCTTTCGAATAAGTACTTCTTTCGAACTATGTTTAAATTGCACAAAGAATGGAGCTTTTTGAACAAAAGGGAATCTTTATTTCCAGCAAATTAATGAGAGTAATCAGAGGCTTACGTTCGCGCTTCATTAACTCCGAAAGTTGGTTAAAACCTTCGAAAAGAGCTCAATGTGTAATTGTGTTTAATGTTTTTTCCCTGATAAAAGGACTCAAGTTAATTGAATGGTTTAAGTTTCCTAATTACGGCCGGAAAAAATAACAATAGTATTAAAAAACAATGTTAGTAGTCCAATAAACAAACAAATAATTTAATATAATAAAATATTTGTTTCCCTGGAGTGAATTTGTATATTTGTGGAGTCTGTTTACAAGGAATGGAAAGATTGATGAAGATGAGGAAAGGAGAGTAAATGCGGGAAATACAGTAACTGATGCTGTACATGCGATTGTGACCAACCACTCGATGCCCAAAGAGGCTCGACTGGCTGTTCATAATGGTATGCTAAGATAGGCTAAAAAATTATATGATAAGGCAACGGTGCGGTTTAAATAGTTTGGTCATGTTGAGAGAATGAATGAAAGCGACTAACAAAAGGTATTTACAAGTCAGATGTGAGTGGAAACGCCGGGAGGGGACGCCCCAGGAAGACATATCACTACATGTCTCATCACCTCATTGGTGATATCCTTCTAAAAGGTCAGGTGCGTAGTACTCGCAACCGGCGTGCGTGTATGAACGTAAACGAAGCAAAAGGAGTATGTAAGGAGAGTAGCAGGTGGAGTTCTATAGTTTATGCGTACCCCATGGGAAGAAGGCGTGACTTTATGTATGTATTTGTTTCCCTTTGTGCATACATATTATATACATAATTAAAATAGTATATTTTCTGCGATGTTTTTCCGTCACAAAAAGTAATTTAATATACAAAAATTTACAATATTTAAACAAGCTTTTATATTCTAAGAAAAGAGAAAAAAAGGAACAACAATTTTGATAAAATTATTTAAAAAATATCTGCGAACTTACGTTATTCAAATTTTGTAGTAGAATACAACTTAAGACCAAACATTCTAAGGAATTTCTAAGAAAACAAAGCTTACAAACCCTAGGTGGCAAGTAGGAAAATTATTTAATATCTACTTACCATTGATTTATAGATTTTATACGGAGTAACAATGTTCCGTGATACTACTGTCCTGGAACAGAACACTTACAGACTTACAGACATTTTTATTTCTACCTTAGCTGGTGCCGGTGGCTATGCCCGCATGGCTTTTTCAAAAAGGCCTTGTTACTCTCTTTTTGTTATAAGTATACAGCGCGTCCCACGACTTTGCCACATGGAGGGGAAAGTACCTTAAATACTGTAGACAGGAAAAATGATTGAATAAAGACTTCATTTTTATTTTAAAAACAATACGAACAGCATTAAAATAATTTTAAATAATCACCTGTCTGAACCGGGAATCGAACCCGCTAAATGTGAAAAAAAAAACTGTAATTTTACTGTACCGATCGAAAGGCTCAATCTTATACATTTATTTCTTCAAATAACATGGCATCTAAAATAAAGCGAACATCATGAAATTCGTGTTCATTCATCTCGGTTAACACTGAGGGTTTTACTGCAGACAAAGCCAAGGTTCTTTCCGAAGTCTATCTCCCGACGCACTGTGACATTATCTGTGTCCAGGAAACTCACCGAGATCACAACCAACACAGACTGGAAATACCGAGACTAACAGCGCTCGCAATAATTTGCTACGTAGGCTAACATCCACCACCTAGGGCGCCTTCGCACAAGTTCTCCGGACATCTTGCTCGGCTCTCGACGAATTTGCATGCTCTGTATAGCATCGATCTGCCCATGCCCGAAAAGTAGATGTAGCCTTAAACGAAACATGACGATTAATAACAGGGTGTCTCAAACCAACACCACTTGTCTCACTTAACCCACTTGCAGGAATATCCTTTCCGGAAATTCGAAGGGAAACTGCTTGTGCCACTGACAAGCTGAAGCAGGAGAAAGAAAAACGGCATTCACTTTACAACATAACGAAGCCGAGGGGCAGACTGAAGAGTCGTAACAGCTTCCTCAAGTCGACCATCCTCCCACTAAATGGCGGTAGGTGTGGCACGATTAAAACTGCGGTTTCTTAAACATCCAGCTCCTGCTGACTATGTTGAGCCTGCAGAATAACTTCCAGCGGGCCACGAACTGCCACGGCACACCTGGAAATCTCTTAACCAACTAAGAAGCCACACAACTTAGTCAGGTGGGGGTGCTCCAATGACTCGAAATGCGAGCCACATCGCAAACTATGCGGACCTCTTGTCGTGCTCTCTGGTGCACTAACACCTGCAATATGGAAGACCTTTGCGAAGTCAGCGATATCCCAGTCGAAGTACCTGAATTCTGGTCGAAGCTTATTTAAAACATGCAATTATCGATACGACGTAGATCAACTTCATTGATGACGTTTAATATTTATGACCTTTAAAATAAACTAGCTTCTGTCCGCAACTTCGTCTGCGTGTAATTTCTTTTTTTAACATAAAATATGTCCGGGATCGTAGCCGAATCAGTAGTTCCGAAGATTATCCCATACATAGAAACTCACACATACCACTTTCTGATATTGTTATTAGATAAAGCTATTGATAAAGTGATTGTCTCATATTTAAGTTCAATGTTACGTTTCTGAGAGAACACTCTCTTAGAAACATTTCCCAAACCGTAGTTTCTTTAAGAATTTATTTCACAGGCATAAATCATTCGTTAACATCCAAACTTTTCGCTATTTAGAGAACATTCTACAACATACAACATTGAACGTTCTACAACTTGCTCACAACCGGTCGCGGTGGCGGCGTTCGTATAAACATCTTGTGTATGAACGTAAACGAAGTAAAAGGAGTATGTAAGAATCGTAGCAGGTGACGTTCTGAAGTTTCGGCCTACCCTCACTGGTAGGTGTGAGTTTATATAATTATGTATGTGATGTTATGTTCTGTTATCTGATAAGCAGCTTTATGAAAAAACAGAGGAAATATAACTGCCAAAACTGAATTTATTATTTTTTTATTTTTGAATTTATTTTCCAAGCATGAATCATTATTAAGGAGGAGGCGGGACGGTTGAGGGAAAGGCACGTTTCGCGCCCTCTCGCCCCTAGCCGCCCCAGGAGACGCCCTGGGCGGCGGGAATCTCGGGCGGATTTCCAGCCACCGTAGGCGCGGGCTTGCGGATGGTGAGCAATGGGTAGCTCACCGTCCGGTAAGGACCAGGCCCGGGTAGACGGCGCGTCGTATTCCACGCGCGCCTCAAAGAGATGTCGTCAGCACAAAAGTAGGGGTCCACTAGGGCCGCTGCCTGCCGGGGTCGCGGGAAGGTACTAAAGGGTCACCGAGGCCCCTGGTAACACAGGCAACGGAAGGAATACGGATGGGTTTTAGTCAGTAAGAGTCTGACACACCCTCCCGCTTCGCCCAGAGCGGGAGAAGTTATTTGATGATTTCCACTCAAAAAAAAAAAACCATGAATCATTCGTTAACATCCAAACTTTTCACTATTTAGAGAACATTCAACGGCGTCTAAACATCCGTAAAAGATACGCTGAAAGTTCAGCGTATCTTTTACGGATGTTTAGACGCCAGCTGTTCCTGAACATTGTGTAAACGATATTTATTGCCAACGTTAAAGATGTTTTCTTTGTGTTTGAATTTTCGCTAAACATTGTTTTGTCTAGAATTTAATGTATGAATGGATTTGTATGAAATGTCAAGGATTTTGTATAATTTATATTCATGATGAGAAAAATATTGGTATAACGTAAGTGATAATACTTACACATAATATAAAATTTTCATGTTATGTACTTTATTTACATAATCAAATTACAAGATGATTATTAACATTAAATGAAATTAAATTAAAACTAAGTTGAAGCTAAAAAATGTCCTCGGGGCATTGTACCGAGGATGCTGGCGGCATTTCCTCGCTGAATTGCAATGCTGATGCGTTGCGCGAGAAAGCCGCCAGCTTTTCGGTCACCAGTTACATCAACTAGACGTTTCGCGATTTCCGCAAATAACTTATGCGCACTGGGACCCCACGGACCGAGGGTCTCGACGACAAAGGGCACAAAGTTGTACTCTGTTATGTGATGTGTAAGTATTCTCTGTTCTCTGTTTTTGTGTTTTTTTTGTCTATCTTCACGCCTGTAATCCCCGAAGGGTTAGGCAGAGGTGCACCTATAGTACACCCACAGTTCACCAGTTATGTTGAAGTCCCATGTAATAGGAGGTAAACCTGTTGCCTGCAACCGGGCATAAATCCTACTGGCTGCTACTGAGAAATTCCTGATGGAAAAACCCAATAACACTTTGCCCGACCTGAGAATCGAACGCAGGACCTCATGCTCATCAGTAGCACTCGCGACCACTAGATCAACGAGGTAATCACAAAGACAATAAACAAATAAAAAAACGAAGAGAATTCAACAACGTACTCGTAATTCTTGTTTGTTTCCGTAGTTCAATTTTAGTTTTATAGTTTGGCACGACAAGGTTTTCTGAATTTCAGTTTTGATATACTTACTATTATCACATAGATCAGATATTTTGTTTCAAAGCGCAGCTGTTTGTTCCACAGTCACATAACCTTGACATATTTAGTTTTTGATATAAATCCACTAGCGATTATGAATGGCATGTCACGCTATTTTCAACTTCATTGATAAATATTTTCATTTTACTATGTGAGTCATAAAATATCTATATCTAGCCGGCAACCTCCAGTATTGGTAAAAAAAAATGTAATAATGTAAATATGTTCTCTATGGTCAATTATCCATTTTGTAAAACAAAATTTACTTCAAAAGCTACATTCTCTAATATAAAACGCGATCGGAATAAAAGTGTTGGTAAAAAAACCGGCAATTTCCATTTAGGTTTCTTTCAAATATGGCCGTCTCTGCTCCGCGACCAATCAGAGCACAGCATTTAGTATGGCGTTTGCCTAAACGTTCGAATCAAATACGGCAATATCCACCACTGTCCGTATGAAAGTGGCCAGTCTCCACAAATACACTTCAAATCCGGTAATCTTCATTACCGTTTTAAATCAATGTATTAGTAAAATGTTGAAGAAATGCTACATTTAATTGATAAATGTAATTATACATTGTTACTAAATTAGAAGCCATCAATTACAATAATTTTTAAATGTATTATGAACCAAAAACGTTTTTCGTTGATAACTCAAATTTGTGACAAGTGAGGTTTGCCGGCTTTGGTATGACATGACTCATATCTCCTATCGTATATAATATCAGTTAGTTAAATAAATCGCCCTTCAATAGCCTGTTTATTTTAGAAATAACAAATTAAAATTTAATTTTAATTTTGAAAACAACAATTGAGGGTAATATTCAATCTCAAAATAAATTGGCTTTTATAGTTCGATCCTAACTTCATATAAATGATAATAATAATTGGAAAGTACTCATCATCTGCCTAGCCTTTTCCCAACTACGTTGAGGTCGGCTTCCAGTCAAACCGAATGCAGCTGAATACCAGTATTTTACATGGGGCGACTGCCTATCTGACCTCCACAACCCAGTTACTGGGTAACACGATACCCCTTGGTAAGACTAGTTGTCAGACTTTCGGGTTTCTGACTACCCGTAACGACTGTCAACAATTTACAAATGACAGCCGGGACCAATGGCTTAACGTGCTTTCCGAGGCACGGAGGGGTCTTGGTATGTAAAGATGGTCACCTATGGCCATGGCGAGCCTATTGCTATCAACCGGGCACAAATTCAGACTCCGGGCTGCTGCTGAGAAATGATGAAAAAACCGCTTGCACCCACTAGACCAACCAGGCAGTCAGAGCCGGTGTACAAAGAAGTTTCTAGATAAAATCACCACTACGTCATCTACATAAACTAAATTGCTAAAAGCATCAATCTACATAGTTTTATTTGGAAAATAGACTTTTTTTGCTAGAATATGAAATGAGGATACCAAAAGGTACGGAAATGCCCCGATTTATGATTAACGTACAGTGCAGTATTCTAATTAAACTCATCGAGATTTATATCTGACAGACACCCGGCAGCTGTCCCAAGCTTGAGTCACGTTTAGTACAGATGTTCACAGTCTATGCCAATTTCGGATTGAATGATTTGAATTTTGAATTGATTGTGTGAGAATGTGTGTATAATAAAATGTTTATATTGACAGAATAACCATTTAAATGAGTGGAATTCTTGGCTGCGAAGTTTGAAATTTAAATCTTCTGCGGGTTTCAATTACCCCTTTCCCGCAAGTAATGTGAAGTGAAACCATTTAAGACTAATGAATATTTTTGCAGAGCCATTAATATAGGCGATACTAAATGTACGTGAAAAATCTGTGATTAAAATACCAGAATTAATATAATAATATAGATCTATTACGAATAATATTTTCTTAGCAGATTCAAAAATAAGAAATAGGTGCGCTTACCCCGGGGTTTTTGCATCGATAATTGGCCGTTGAACGCCAGATTCCGGATACCTATGTCCTTATGCACCAATGGTGTATCACGCGACATTTAAGAGTAACGTAAGAACGTACCTAAAATTTTAATATAATGACTTTCATATACTTTAAGGCATTATAAAACTTATAAAAGTTGCGTTTAGGTCCTGTAGTCCCCTTATCAACAAAGAGCGAATTCCATTTCGAACATTGATACGGATTATAGGAAAAGATAAATGGGATAAATAAAAGAAATAAACAAATAAGTAGGGCCAAAACTTCTTGACAGTCAATCATGTTTGATTCATGAGTCGGCAAACTTTTAAGAGCTCCCATAAGTTAGTCAATTTAGTCGCTAGAATTATCACGAAAAAACAAGTTCATTTCTAAGAACTAATTGTAATACTTGTCAGTTCTTCAATATAAGTCGCGAGAAATTTATGAATGTTCTCTTTGCCATAAAACACCAAAACAGATTTATGTATGAAAATCAGCCTTTGAATGAAATTCGAGCTCCCAAAACTTTATTATGATACGACTAACTTTGGTGAGAGATTCACTCTTTGAAAACAGCTATATTTATTATTATTAAAATAATAGTATAGCTCAAGAAGAGAGTCTTCTAAAATCAACTGAAAAAAAAACTGTTTTACTCTGCTGTGCGCATTGTCTTTCAGTACTAACAATGAAATTAAAAAAATCTATATTTCCAACAATTTTTTTTAAATATATTTTGCGAATGATGATAATATCATGGCTAGAATGAGAATCAGTATTGAGATTACGGGCTAATAAAGATGAATGCAAGAAGACATTCTGCACCGACCCCAAATAAATCGAGATGAAGGCAGGACGAAGTTAATGCCGTCTAGAACCCATCAATAACACAATTCTAGACGAAGAGAATGAAGACAGAAATACCAAAATTTGTCATTGTTCGAGTGAATGACAGAGTGAATAGTTGGTTGGCGATGCGCCTGCGACCTCCGTAATTTAACACTCATTACGTATGAATGATTGCTGTTTTGACGCACTTATGAGCTGTGATTCATGCTTCCGTCTACGTTTTGATGTATTCACAGGAATTTTACAGGATTGAATTAAGCAACATTTCATAAACAATTCTGTACATTCTGAACTTTGTTTTAATATAGAAATATATTTTGGAGTTATAATGGATAGCATACACATCCATAATAGAATCAGCCTATAATATTCCCAATACACAGGTCACAGGTCCTAGGTAAATCCACCACGCGGGCCCAATGTAGGATGGTGGATATCACAGAAAGAAAGAAAAATATTTTATTTGGGACACGCACAGGAAATACAACAATAAAAAAAAACATTTAAACATTTAATTTAAAAGTCTCCTATCTCAGCATGATGCTGCGATATTTGAAAAAAAAAAACTGATAGAAGCAAGTGATCGAATGCTTGTAGGACATGCCGGTTTCCTCACTATGTTTTCTTTCACGTTCAGGCACAGATATGATTTTAGTGACTTAGTGATCTATAATTCAAAAGTGAAAGCAAAAAGAAGACCTGTGTGAGGCCAAAAAGGCCCCTATCTCAGTATGATACTGCGATATTTGAAAAAAAAAAACTGATAGAAACAAGTGATCGAATGCTTGTAGGACATGCCGGTTTCCTCACTATGTTTTCTTTCACGTTAAGGCGCAGATATGATTTTAGTGACTTAGTGATCTATAATTCAAAAGTGAAAGCAAAAAGTAGACCTGTGTGAGGCCAAAAAGGCTCCTATCTCAGTATGATGCTACGATATTTGAAAAAAAAAACACTGATAGAAACAAGTGATCGAATGCTTGTAGGACATGCCCGGTTCCTCACTATGTTTTCTTTCACTTTAAGGCACAGATATGATTTAAGTGATATGATTTTAGTGACTTAGTGATCTATAATTTCGCCTTTATATGATGCGAACGCACACACATCAATTCTATGTGTAAATATTTAAGTTTTGTGGAAAAAAACACTATATCAAATAAATTCAACAAGCAGTGGTAGAAATTGCTTGTTGAATTTATTTCATATAGTGTTTTGTGTGTGACTTTTTTCAAATATTCCTATTTTCGTTACTAAAAATAAATATTCCCAATGAAACCGAATGGCAGCGCGGCGTGACCGCGACGCGTATTTGTATGGTCAAGGTGATTACCTGACCCTTAAGCAGCAGCAGTGGTATTGACATGAATTACACAAAGTAAAGAGCATGCCTGGGTTCCAACACACTTCTAAGTAGTTGTAAATGGGTTGTGGAGGTCAGATAGGCAGTTGCTCCATGTAAAATACTGGTATTCAGCTTCATCCCATTTAGACTGGAAGCCGACCCGAACATAGTTGGGAAAAGGCTAGGCAGATTGATCGATGAATATTATATATTATAATTATATTATATAAAATATAATATAATATTAGTGTAAATTTAGATAAGTCCAGGTTTCCTCACGATGTTTTCCTTCAACGATGTCAGTAATGTCAAACATAAAATTAAAAAGTACAAATGAATTAAAAAAGTACCAAGTACTAGCCCGGATTTAAATAAAACCTAGTGCATGAGATGCCACTAAGCCATCACAACATTCACGACTTTGTGGTGATAATACAAAAACTTCGTCAATAATTTCATAACTACTCTTGTATATATTTCTATTGAAGATTTTATAGTCTTTGTTTGTTCAATGTATGAATGTTTTGAAACTTCTAGAAGCACGTGTATGTCGTATACAAAATTATTCACGAGTTTCATTTAAATTACATCAAAAGAATGACAAACTAGTCCGGGGATCTTTCTCGATAATAATATTATGAAGACCCGTGGCAACGGATCAAGGACATTCTAGTCGTAAAAAAAAATTAAAACACGTGTAATCCATAAATCGATCTACTAATATAACTAATATTCGAGAGTGAGTTTGTTTGTTACACTTTCACGCTAAATCAGCTAAACGAATTTGGATGAAATTTGGTACATGGGTTGAACTTGACCTGGAGAAGGACATAGGCTACTTTTCATCCTGAATCGAAGACGAAGTCGCGGGCAACAGCTAGTAGATATTATAAATTAAAGTCAATTTTAGGGTCTTTTTGTGTGACCGTGTTCTTTTAAATGGTGCAACGGATTTTGATGCGGTTTTCAACATTATTTAGACAATTTATTCCAAAAGGTTTATATGTAAAATACATTAATATTTAAATAGAATGAAGCACAAAAATCACAATGTTTCGTCAAGTCGTAAAAACCGTACGAAGCAGGGCGGCCTACTCCCTAAGCACTATACCGTTATTTCGGCCGAAGTTACGGGCGTTTCCTACTCCGTATCATCTACGGACATACATAAGATTACGTCAGAGACGGACTTAGAATTAATGACAACACGATTTGACAGTTGTCCGTACTCGCAATGTGTTTGTGCCTGTTCTAAAAATTGATGACGGACTTGGAGAGTAATCCTCCTGGAGCGGGTTGCTTGTAATATTATAAATTGAAGTCGCTTTTCGTGTCTATATGTCTATATGATATTCTTATATACTACGCAACGGATTTTGACGGTAGTTTACGATTACCGTTGCGTAGTTTAGTTGACGATTTAGATAATTTGTTCAGGAAATTTTATCTGTTTTATACATTCATATTAAACACTAGCTGCTGCCCGCGGCTTCGCAGACGTGGCTTTTTCTTAAATAATCCAAAAATAGTCCATCTATCGCATGTCGCATTACAACCGGCCGCAGAGTAGGGGTAAAGTGAAAGGCGGTCGGTAGAGCAGCCAAAGCCAATATGGCGGCGCCCATGGCTCGCATCAGCTTCACTAAAGTTTCACTTGCATCATTTCATAAAACCACACATTTTTTTTACGTTATTCGTGTATTTTATAATCAATCAAAATAAATTATTCGTGTATTTGTGGTGAAAAAGTGTTTGGTTTTGCTATATTACCTACGTCGGGGTTAGAACTCGGCGTATCAGCCCTACATTCTACACTACAAGATCTATAGATACATAATTATACATATTAAAGAAATCTCCATGTTTATCAGGTCGTAAAACCCGTGTGAAGCAGGATCGGGGTCGCAAGTTTTACATAAAGCAATTTCCTTTTCCCATATCGAAAAATTACAATAAATAAATTGATGTTTAAAAAAATAAGTCGTGCAAGAAGGATTTTTACTGAGTGATGCACACATAATTGTCAAGGAGAAATAACATAATTATTATTTTATCAACCTTCACCGATCATTTTGTTCGAGAACAAAATATTCCAACCAATTACTTAACAGAAATAAAATAGGTAGGAAGTACAAAAAGCAATTTCATAATGACAGACTTGATACAATAATATTCACCGTTGTTGTTGAATAAAAAGATAATAGATAAAGTCAGGGAAATTAATTGTTGATCAAATAATAACAAATTCATTTTACTTACTTAATGGAATTGTTTTTAGGTTAGTATGTTAAGAAAACGATGAACTTTGATTGTTCGAATAATATTATGTCTCAGCAATATAGACAAGCTATGCCCGCGACTTCATTCGCTTGTATGTCGGATAAATTATGATATGTATAAACTCCATTCCTAGTATCAACCCTATGCTGGCACCGAATAGGGCTGATAATTGCTGAGTATTTTATATGGTAATCTGTGGATAACGTCGTGAGTAGTGTATTTGTTAATTCTATTATTTTAGTACTATTAATATATATAATACATGTGTAATATTTAATATACCTACTGCTGTTTGTTGTCCCTAATAAAATAAAATAATAATAAAATGATAAAGTTTTGGTGATGGTGCAAATGTGGAAGCGCCGATCGCGAAGGAACAAGAACCGCTGTGGCAAAGCTCCTACGCCTGCATGCCGCAAAGCCGAACACACCGGTGTTCATCTCCCGAATGCACTATACCACTAAATCGGAGGGCATCGTGGAGTAGAGGTAAAGAGACGAGGTACACGCCGAGGGTGCAGTTACTGGAATCGCACCGCAACGTCAACTTCAAGGCATTCGTCGTACGTGTACCGAACTGTTATCTGCCCCTCGTCATGAAAGAAGACTTTTGGCAGCAGGACGTGGTGTTCCGTTGCTTCCGCAGACAAGTTCCACAGGACAGCACAAAGTCATGCTAGTGCAAACTGCAGTACTACTAACATAGTCTTAAGCCTTTTTGTTAAGGTTCCGTAGTAAACAAGGAACCCTTATAGTTTCACCATGTACGTCAGTCTGTATGTCTGACCCCACTGTAGCTCAGAGACGCTTAGTACTAGAAAGCTGTAATTTGGCATAGGTATATATATTAATCACGCCGACAAAGTGCTAAAATAAAATCTTTTTTTTCGTTTACTCCTTAGTGTGGGGTATCGCTGGATAGGCCGTTCAAATATATTGCGGGTCTGTGAACACCACTTTTTGATTTAAGGATCCGCTTGCGTAATATTAAGCATTAAAGTGCTAATTTTTGTTAGAGTCAAGTGTCCCCCCCCCTGCCTGCTAAATGGTTATTTATGGAGATATGAAATAGTTCATGGCAGTAGTACATATAATGAAATTAAAAGGAAAACTATCACAGCTAAGTAGACTTTACAAGTTAACGAGTAATAGTCGACCAACTTCAATTTGCAGTTGGAGATTTTATTGTGGCATATATCGATGTATGGGAGAACATGTTTTTCAACAACAATGTTAAGTTTATTTTTGGGATATATTTATGCCAACGTCCCAACTACGGAACCCTTCATTGTGCGTGGTCCGACACGCACTTGGCCGGTTTTTTTAACACAAGTTTTGTTTATATTAAAATATGTATGTTTAGGTTAAAGTATTTTTCTATGGGCCTGTGTCGCATGAAATAAATGGTATTAGCTTCACTGTGTTTTTGGTCGCACTCCCCCGAAACGGCTCAACTGATTTTTATGATTTTTTAAATGTATATTTGATAGGTATGAGAATTATAATAGGTCGTAAAGTAAATTTCATCCCGATATTTCCACGGGATCGAGAGTTACACGGGCGCGGATTTCTTTTTTTTTAAACTTTAAAAACAATTATTTATTTATTGGTTATTAGGCTAGTTATACTCGCAATCACTCAATCAATCTCACGTCCATCTCTGACGTCGCTGACGACAAATCAGCTGTCACAATCAGTGTGTGGACGTGAGATTTTGAAACCGCCAGCTAGTAGCCGGTGCCTAAAGTGTTGCGTGTATATATAGCATTATAAACACACTGCCTGTATTTGGCAGTTTGAAACAAAAATCTTCAAGGGCTGACGCTGTGTGTCACCTCACCTTTCAGAAAAGCTACAGTGTATTTTCATCTTGCTGAAGTTTGGAGTCCATTATAAGAGATTCACGAGTAACGATACTTATGCCCGTTTTCACTGACACTAAGCGATAACTAAATGGAATCCCTAAATATTATTGCACGTTGGATTTTCAACCCTTCCCGCTGAGCCTAGCGTTGAAAATCCAACAGTGTCATCTAGTGTTATTGTAAACGGGTTTAAGAAGTCCTCATATACACGAGCGGCACTCATCAACGTCGACGTGTCGATGGCTGCAGTTGCCTCTTTTGCCAATTTGCTGGTTGGCTAATATTTTTAATGCGGTATGAGCTAATATTGTAGTAATCCCGCTGGAAGAAAAGACCGAAGTTTAGTAACATTACTTCCAAAAATATCTCACGTTACTATCCCCACTTCATAATCGTTATTGCTATGTATCTATATTGTCCCACTTTGTGGCAATTACAACGATATCACTCGAAACTTCGAAAGTATTCCAGAAATTCTTGGCAACCATCCTGAAGAGAACGAAAAAGTTTTTATTATTACGTGCTACATACAAAAACGATTGTTTCGCGAAGTGCTAATGTAATATTTTAATTAATTGCCCATCTTTTATTTTCTGACTTTTTTATTTTGTTTTTGAATTTGGAAGCTTCGCGATTGTTGTGACGTAGTAAGGTGCATTAAGCCTGGAATACACATGCCAGTAACCTGGAAATATTTATGCTGGTACCTTTTTATATCATTGTGTGATAGAATTAGTAGCTAAATTGTCGGTTTCCCAGAAAAGCCGTAGCCACCAGTGTTGTGATGGCTGTCATAAAAATGATGGCACCGGAGTTTGATTTTACGATGTCAAAAAACGCTCTCTAGGGAAACACACAACTTAGTTTCATTAATGTTTCAGTGAAGTCAATAGACAATAAATTGCAGACGCTATGTGGCAGCCACCGGTCTTCTAGGAAACCACCAAGGCACAAAAGCTTGCAAGCTATTTGCAAACTTTTGTTGTAATTTACTGACATAATGTAATTGTGTATTCCTAGCTTTAATTCGGAATTCAAATTCAAATTCTGAGAACTGTCATTTTTCAATGACAGTTTTCAGAATTTGAATTCGGAGGACAAAGAGAGATGAGGCGAAACAAATGCTGTGTGACGTCATATAAATTCCTTAGTTATCTTCCCGGTGATTCAGAAGGAATTTTGGATTGATTAATCCTTGGATGCATCATGCCTGTAATATCTCGTACCGATCTGATATAGAATCTGATCTGGGAAGATTTCTTTTTTAATATTTTGGGATTGTTATTTCGTATATTTAATAATCTTTAAGATTTTGACTTAGCCGACTGATTTCTTCAATTTAGGTAGGTACCTACTGATTTCTGAAAAGTGATTATGATATTTTACAAGATCTAAAATAATCATGTACATAATGCAGCTTGTATAAAGGAACTATTATTAGAATAATAAATATTCGAATTTTTGAGCCTGTAGCTAATTAGCAGCTTTTTAACTGTCCATCGGTTTCAGATAAGTCCCTTTGTCTATCAGATAAATGAAGGACAAGGTTCACATAACTGGACGTAGCCGTGGCATTCCTTTCACGTATCTTCATTATTCTTCATACAAAATTAATACATTTTGTATGCACGCAAAACATGCATATTATTTTCCACGTCTGCGTCCCGTCCTCGTCTCACGTGTCGTCTGTGTGGCCCGCAGCTAAGGTAGGACTACACTTAGCAAAGTAAATTCAAAGTGAATTTTGCACGAGTCTTCAGTCAACTTTGAGTATTCATTTTATTTTCACACCACCTGCTTCCTAACGTAAAATTATACAGGATGGCCCGTGAAATTACGTCCAAAGAAAAAATTCAAAAGTTAAATATCATAATAATTATGATATTTAACTTTTGTTATTTCTTTTTTGTTTTTTTATTATGCCTTGAAATTGTAATAACTTTTGACCGACTGGACCGATTTTATATGAAATAAAGACTAAATGTTACTTCAAGATACGGACTATGACTACATTTGAAACCCCTTATTAAATATTTTCAAAGGTGGTACAGAAAAAATTGTGATTTTTAATTCATTCCCTATTTTACCCCCTTCTTTTTTGGTTGGGAAATTATCAAATAACTTCTCTCGCTCTGGGCGGAGAGGGAGGGTGTGTCAGACTCTTACTGACTAAAACCCACCCGTATTCCTTCCGTTGCCTGTGCTGCCAGGCGCCCCGATAACCCTTTAGTACCTTCCCACGACCCCGGCATGAGAGATGATTTAACAAAAATGCTGAAATACGTCTACTTTCTCTCTTACCAAAATAAATTTGAATCGCCTTAAAAAAATCTGGGTTTCCCATACAAACTTTCAACCCCTGCCACCCTACCCCCTCCCCTCCCCCTTTAGTATTATGCTTGAGACAAAAATTTGTTTATGTCCTTCCGGATGCGATCTCCTTGCTAAATTTTGTTGAAATCCGTTCAGTGGTTTAGGCGCGAATGGTTCCTAAAACAGTTTTCCTTCCAGCCAGGGGCGAATTTCTTATATAACTAAGCGACTGCACGCTAAGGGCACCCCCTGTGAGGTACGAACCTCGTCTTAGGGCGGCTGGGGAGAGGACAGCAAGGTGGCACAGGCTGGATCAGAACTAGATAGTTATTATTATCAGGGGAATTTAAAGCTACGGGCTCAACTACGACGCGGGCTGGCACTTCGTCGAGCAAGAGTCGGGGGGTTTTATATTAATTCAAATAAAGCTAAGTCTTATATGCGGCGTGGTAACGAAACCATAGCTTAATCTAGTTCGACGCCAACACTATCTAACGAGCTAAGGGACAACTTTATTTTTCGACGTCCTCCATTTGCAGGATGTTTTTCTCACGTTTTTGAACGATTATCGTTACCACCTGATCTGTAATGTCAAAATATATGTCATGCAAATCTAACCTAAAGTAAGTCTTATTAGCCTTGAGGTCTCGCCAGGCAAGAATATTGTGCTGCATTTCATTGTAACCCGGTGGTAAGTAATGTGATTAGAACCTCAACAAACCACATGTGGCTTTTCCTAAATGGAACAGCCACATGTGGTTTGTGGTTCCTAATGCGGCTGATAAAATTTTCGTTTTTCCTAATAAATGTTATGTTAAGATCGGCTTCCCCTGCATGAAAACTTAAGAAAAATATTTTTTCGTATATCGAACTGTATGTTATCATCTCGTAGAAGTGTGATGAATTGAGTAATTTATTCGGAGATAAAGGTGCCTTCGTCTTGGGCGGGCTTGAATCCCTCACTGCTCTCAGGATTCTAATCTTAACTAGAATCCTACTCGGGATTCATTAGGGCGCCTGTGACATTAGACCCTGCTTTATCCTTTGAGTGAATAATTTACTATTATAGATTCAAAGTTAATCAATGAACAAAATTAATCAATTTATTGTACTTCATGCATCTATCTCATGTAGTGCTAAAAATAACTATAAACGAATGAGGAAAATTTAACGTCGACTGAGTATGAGGTTCTAGGTACGATTCCCGGATCGGGCAAAGTGTTCTTGGGTTTTTCCATGAAGAATTTCACAGTAGCAGCCAGGAGTATGGATTTGTGCCCTATTACATGGGACTGTAACGTAGCTCTGGCAAAATGTAACTCCTCTGCCATACCCTTTAGGTATTACAGGCTGTAATAACATAACGCCTGTAATCCCCAAAGGGTTTGGCAGAGGTGTTTCCATAGTATAGAGGTGCATCAATAGCTGATGATGAAAATTAGCCTTTGTCAACCATAAGTTCAAAACTTTCTTAGAAAGATATTTCTATTACTGAAGTTTAAGTTGAAGGCGTGGCGATTAGTTAATTACGTTGCACCTTTAGTAAAGAAGAGTCAAGGTGTTGACTGTTCTGCCGGGGTCGCGGGAAGATACTTTGATGATTTCCCACCCAAAAAAAAAACGGTTGAGTGAGATCCTGGAACGTATTTTAATGTAAACAAGATTAAACTTTAAGAAAGAAAGAAAGAAACTTTATGGTTTTCTTGGTTGTTCATTTACGTTATGTGTTTTTCTAAGCAAAATTGCAATACAGATAATGTTTGTCTCGAAAATAGCTAGGTTTTGTATTTTCGCTTATTTTTTATTTTTAGTCCCGTTACTTATGGTTTATAATACAAATTCAAATTATAGTCCCAGCTTAGATTTTTTTTAAGTACTTAACAGTTTTTTTTTGGGAAAAAGAACTATTACTGACGCCGCTCAGTAGACACATTTTGAAACTAAGCAAAATCATCATACAGATCTGCTGTTACGAAAAGAACAAAAAAATACCATGTACTAATGCTTTAAGAGATGTGTACTATAGGTATCAGAAGGCAATATTTATTTATTTATTTAATACTTTAAGCACACAAATGTACAGAGGTGGACTTAATGCCATAGGCATTTTCTACCAGTCAACCTTTGGGTGATGCAGAAACAGACAGTGGTAGGTGCAATAACAAAACTGTGGAATTAATATTTATTAAAATATAAGTATATACATACGTATACCTATTAAAACATTAAATATAATACATATACCTAATTATACATAAATATAATATTGGTGGTGATTTTCTTCAAAAAGGTCAGGTGTGTAGTACTTGCAACCGACGTGTGTTTGTGACCAAATGTATGAATATGCACACGATGCAAAAGGAGTATGTAAGGATCGTAGCAGATGGCGGTCTGTATTTTCTGCCTACCCCCATGGGAAGAAGGCCTAAGTTTATGTATTTTTATGTACGACAATAATATGATGTGCTAATGAAACTTTTTGTTACCTACCCTCAATAATGTGCTAATAAATGTTCCATAAACAGCTGTTTACCTCGTGTTGCTGTCTTAAAGTTTTGTTTTCAGTTGCAAACTCAGTTTTGGTTTCATTGTATAAAACAAAAGCTATAAGTCAGGCTCAGATTCATAAAAATATTGTGTTAACGGGTGTGTAAATATTAGTATCATAAAATTATCCTCTGTGTGAGTATTTTACTCCGGAACTACCTCAACAATTTTCAACGAATCGATGTTTCTATTATGAGGCTGAGGGCGTGTGACTTAGGCCGAGATTGATAAAAATTACTTAGCATGTACCTACTTTGGCTACACAGTCCAATCACAGACATTTTACCTCTGATTTACATGACTGTCAAAACCACGGTGATCTTTATTTTCGTTGTAATATGGTTGCTTTTGGGTAGCTATTTGGGTTCCAGTCAAAGGCAATATAACTGTGAAAGGATTGTAAGCCTTATTATTGTCACAGTTGCACAACTACAAGTGCAAGATAGAGACGGGAACGTGTCCAAGTCAAAGCACGGGCTAAGTATCGTTTATGGAGTCGGCCTGAATGTTAATAGCTCCAAGTCAAAGTCATTTGGATATGTAAATCAGGTAAGTCCAGTTTATCATACGCTCTTCTTGACTATATCAATAAATGTCGTTACGGGTTTTCAGGATTCCGAAAGAGTACAAATGGTTTTTAATCCACAAGGTCTCACTAGAACATCGGATTTTGATTTGGGTTGTTTTAATTAGATTTAACTTGCTCCATGTAAAATATTGGATACAGACCAGACCCCAAAATAATAGGCTTATCCAATTCCCTAATCCCATTAAATACTTAAACTGAATTTAATAAAAAAAAAATCACAGACTCACAGACAAGCATTAAAATGTAATTTAAATATTGTCATGAATGAAAAACATTCCTATTATTTTTGGCTCGAGTTTGAAGGAATGTGAAACGTCAGTGCTGTTGATGTCTGACTACTTTAAATATACATTTAACTATACCACTAGGAAAACATTACTGACGTAGATACAACAGCTGAAAATACGAATCAATGGTTGTAAGTATGATTCAAAAATTCGTATCTCAAGGTAAACGTATCGAACTAAAGGTGATATCAGACACTTTACTCGAGTGAAGGTTCATTTTGGTTCATTCCACGTTCACACGACACCAGCAAAATGATATAGGAATGAACGTTCAACCGCTCTTTTATTCTATTTTTCATCAATAGGTTTAGATCATTTGGTAGGGAAGTGAAAGATGCCGAGTGCCCAAAATACAACATTGTTGAATCGGTTCACTAATTGATTAATTTTTTACTTTTCGAGTGATTAAAAGGCAAAAATGAACTAAAAGTGAAGCGTCTGATATCGGCTTATCTATGAGTAGCCATAAAAAAATACTGAAAGAAATCGCGCAAACAAAATCAGCTTATTTACATTTGAATTTGATTTGTGTATCGGCGTAAACCATCGTTTTTCTGTATGTACGTCATGTAAGCGGATATTGTGGTACTAAAAATTGTGGAATGCAACTGAAAATGTCGGATTGGAAAAGATAATTATGCTTGAATTTTCATAGCCAACAAAATCCTTGTTATAATGGTAAATAAATGAAAACTACATTAAATCGGACACTGTATGTAGGTTTGCTTGTACCTACATTTTCAGAATCAATTGTGTGTATCAAATTTCTTACAGATTCACCACAGTAAGAAGCGCTTCCTCGTTGGTATTGTCAGATTACAATGATTTCAATTATAAGGAAAGGAGATACCTACATGGAATTACTAATTATGATAATAATTGTAATTATAATATTAATTCTAATCATCGTAGACCATCTCTGTTTGATTTCTAAGGTGCGCTTCCATCTGAGATATTCGAGGAAGCTGGGTTTCGCGAGGAGGCGTAACAGAGGTGTGAAACGGTGTGACTCTTTCCATCAAAGGAGAAGCTGAGTGGTGCGAGGATGTGTCGCAGACTCTATCGTGCGAGAAAGCAGTGTGCTACGAATCCGAGGCCGGCAAGCGAAGTCAACTAGTGATATTACGTGAAGATGCGTAGCGAGGGACACTTGCGATGCCCACTAATCGGATGACACTTGACTCTAATAAAAATTAGCACTTTAATGCTTAATATTACGCAAGCGGATCTTTGAATCAAAAAGTAGTGTTCAGAGACCCGCAATATTTTGAACGGCTTATTCAACGATACCCCACACCATGGGGCAGACAGACAGACGGACATGGTGAAAGGGTTCCTTGTTTACTAAGGAACCCTAAACACGAGTTGTTTGTTTGACCGAGATGTGTCCGTTTTACTGAGACGAGACCTAGTCTTTTGTGCGTTTCTTGAGCAAAGAAAATACGATAACCAGTCGCTTCCTTGTCGGTGGTGGGACTGGTGCCTTTTTGTGTAAGCAATTTACAGTGGGTATTTTCATTTGTTTTGTGATTTGAACAATATTAAAGCTGCAGTATTGTTTTGTTATACAGATTTTCAAAGTGCTTTTGTAAATTTTGTTTTGCTCAACCATAACCGAGCGTAAAAATCACTGAAACAACACCATTATTTACAACATTATTTTTTGAATAAACAAGTTAAGCATTAATCTGTTAAAAAGATTACATAACAAATACCCTCTATTCCCAGAAGGCGTTGTGGCGTACTAAGGTCGAAAGTCCCGTTTAGGGTCAGTTTCCACCAAGCGGAAAAATCCTCGTGCATGCTCGGGCATCCCCCTGGCCGCTCATTCACACCAAGGGAATAAGTGCGCTTCAGACGTGGACGCGCCGCGGAGGATCAACAGAATGCTTGAAGATGTTCGAGGCTGCGCGAGAATGCTCGAGGTTGTGCGCTGAAAACCACTGGGGTTTTCAGCGCGGTTGCTAACTACCAGTGCGAAATGCACTGGTATAGATAACAGGGACGTGACGTGCAGACTTGTTGAAAATGATAGACTGGGATATGGCTACATTATTGGCGGAGGAAGAAGAAAAAAAAGACCGTGTAAGACCGCGGAGGATCCGCGGCGCATCCACGTTCGAAGCGCACTTATTCCCATGGTGAACCTACATAAATTCACATAACATAACATCACGCCTTGTTTCCCCGAAGGGTTAGGCAGAGGTGTACCTGTAGTACACCCTCATTTCGCCAAAAATATAAATTCAGATAAATGATAAATGATTTTTTTTCTGTAAGTAGGTTTGTAGGTACGAAAACTTTTACACGTCAATCCTATTTTAAAAACAAGGTGAGGTACACGTTTTCTATCTGAATCTAAATCAGAATCCATGCTTTTCTGAGAATTTTTTGATCGAAATACCGTCTTATTTTTTTGTCTTTTCAAACCTAGGTTCCCGAAATACCTAGGTTCTTGACTCGTCAAGAACCTAGGTATTTTCATTTACAAATTCTACGAAGCATCCCAGTCTGGATTTTTGCCGATATTGTCAATACATTCATTCACCTTCTAATTTAATATGAGTTAACAAAACTGGTGGCTGTCTCGTTGGTTTAGTGGTGGCAGGCGCAACTGGGTTCGATCCCCAGGTTATGGAAAGTGATATTGTATTTCTCGCAGAATAAGTCTGTATCAGCCCGGAGTCTGGATTTGTACCCTGTTGATTCATGCAGGGGGCATGACACATAGGATATTAGATGGGAGTCTAACATAACTGGCTGAATGAGGGTGTATACCTACGGCACCTACACCTCTGCATTGGCAGAGGTGTAAGTGCCTGCAAAAATTACACACACAATCTTACGGTGACATGTACACATATTATGAATTAGCTTTTGCCCGCGGTTTTGCTCGCTTTCAGTGTTTATCCCCTGGACAGTACATTTTTCTGCATGAAACGTATCCCTGACAACGTGTATATGTAAAATTTCATGATGATAGGTCAAACGATGAAGAAAAAGAAAAAAAAATCGGATAAAGAAATCTCGATGTTTTGTTAATAAAACTAACATATCATAAATAAATCTCGATATTTTGTTAATTATACTAACATATTATAAAGAAATCTCGATTTTTTGTTAATTAAACTTACATATCATAAAGAAATATCGATGTTTTGTCAAGTTGTAAGAACCGTGCGGAACAGGGATGGAAACGCTAGTTTTAAAGAGAAACAAGAACGATTAATGTGAAACACGCGGGAAATACGACGTTTATGGAACACGGAAGAAACCGAACGTGGACTTGACCGGATTCCGTACAAGTGTCAATGATGCTCAGAGTCGACGAGTCGAGAGAACGGTCGTGAACTTGGTCCGAAGGTAAATCGCGTATCGCAGAATGGAACTGGTTGTAAGATAGGTATTGTGTGGTTAATTTAACCATATTATAGATTATTGGTAAAAATGACCGTGGTGGAATTAAAAAGTTAAGGTACGTTACCTACAAAAGTTAATTTTGATGATATATATTTTAATTCAGACAGCGTACCTACAGAGATCATCATGAAATGCAAAAACAGAAATTAATAAGATTAACAGAAGTAATTATTTAATTGTGAAGTCTGTGTTCAATAATAACGATGTCATTTTGTAATCAAGAGAGCAATGTAAACATAAGAATGAATCGTAATCGTTATGATATTAATTGGATTGGTTGTAAATTAAACAAATTGTCTGATTCTCTGTTTTACTCATAAATAATAACCCAGAATCGTTATGATATTAATTGGATTGGTTGTAAATTAACCAATTGACTGACTCACTGTTTTACTCATAAAGAATAACCCAATATAAACTGGTAATAATGTTGGTAGGTACTCAAATAAACACGAGGTGTGAAACAAAGAGGTATCAAATATTATTTACTTTGAATATGAAGCCAAGTTTTGATAATAACGGTAGATATAAATTAGGATTATTAAAAGCTAAATACTGATCAAATTCCTTAGTAAAAACATCTTGTATGAAGTGGTTCGCGAAACTGAATAAGAGAGAAAAAAAAAGAGATAGGAATGGTTTTATTTTATTATTAACGTTTACGTTGATCCAGGAATAAAATATGAGAAAGAACCTGGGATCTGAAGATTTTAATACGAGAACACTTAACTTTTGCTTTCAATGACTGTTTCCAAGAATGTACCTAAATAAGAAATAGCTGGTTGATTTCATACTGACAGAAAACATAGGTACACACCCACCTACCTAAACTTAACTCCTTATTTCTATAGGAATAATTAAGTCGAAGATACAGAGGCCTTAGCACGACCGTACGACGTAAATTGGAACGATTTTTGATAACAGAAATCGATTTGATGGAAGAAAATACAACTATCCCAAAACGTTTGGTTATTTTATTTTGTGGCAAGCACAGTTAGTGTCACCTATAGATATGAATAAAGTCCTCATCATTATCAGCCTACAGCCGTCCACTGCTGGACATAAGCCTCTCCAACCGCACGCCGTTCAACTCAAACCGCAACCTAATCCTAACAAATATTATAAATGCGAAAGTGAGTTTGTTTGTTGGTTAGAATAGAATATAATAGAATAGAATACACTTTATTATGTTCAACAAAAAAAAAATACAAATATAAATGTTGAAATTTTATACAAGGTGTCGTTTTGCATCCTCGTCAAATTCAAGGAGGTAACTATGCTAATAATTCTCGACACGAATCAATACTAAAATAAGTAAGTAGGTTATTTTTATTCTTTTTTATTTTCGCAAATTGGCTTATGTGGGACACGTATGTTAAAACGCGGGCCGTGTGTTACCGCACTGTAACTGCTCTTTTACACACACACTACCGCATACGCAACGGGGTGATTCTGTTCTGTGAAAGTGTTGTATTCTAAAATACTGTCAAACTTAAATAACTAAAAAAACAAGTATGTATTAATTATTGAGCAGGTATCGTAATGTTATTTGATTATACATAAGTCTTTCATAGCAGTCTCCTGAAATTTGACGAGGATGCAAAACGACACCTTGTATAGGGTGACACAATGGGCGGTCTTATCGCTAAACGTGATCTTTGATGGATTAAAGGGAGAAGGAGAGACAATACTACAGGTAGTCAGTGGTGTACCATTTACATATACAATAAAATACTCGTACATACATAAAGCATATGCTTATCACCCTTTTGCGCTTTGTTACGCTTTCACACCAAAACGGCTCAATGGATTTGGATGTAATTTGGCACATGGATAGACCATGACCTGAGTTGGAACCTAGGATACTTTTTATCCCAATATTCCCACGGGATCAAGAGTTGTGCGAAAAAACCTGCACAGCTAGTACTGTATAAAACCAGAAGTTAAATGTCACGAAAGGAACCGGGTTGTAGCAGGTGGCGTTCTGTAGTTTCTGCCTACCCCATGGGGAGAAGCCGTGAGTTTATGTTTGTTTATACTGTCACGAAATTTGATAAAACTTAAGCTTGACCTACTACTGTTTGAACCTCATAATTAAAATGACATATTTCACTACATTTATGTAATATTGTTTTCTATTTGTTTGTGATAAAAGTTTTATTCACCATTCCATTCCCACATAAAAGAACAAGCTTACTGTTGTCAAGCTGTCATCTTCTCGACAATTATTTCACAATACAAATCCCACTTAATTTTTTACATTCGCATAACGCGGGAAAACATGTACCTACCCGACTTTTGTGTGTCCAAGATTAGAGCGAGGAAAACGACAAAACGATATCGGAATTCTCATTCCGCCCACACACACAATCCTATGTTCTAGCAAAACCTTGGATCTTTGCTAATGAAGTGCTGATAAAAAGGCCCAGTGTTATGGCGAAAAGTAAATGAAGTAGTATTTGGCACACTGAGACGTGTTTCCCGTGCCAAAATTTCCGGATTCACTCAGTCACCGATGATTTTTCCCGTTCTATTGTAGAGTCGGATGTTTTGAAAGGAAAGTATAGGCTATGATTATTTTTGTGTGTTTTATTTTGAGGAAAAAATAACGAATAGCAGATTTTCTGATAAGATCAATATATCAAAATATTGATGTGTGATTAGATTATTTTTCAGTAAATTGTCGGCACTCGAAATACCCAGAACCAGATCCATAGATAATATTTTTTATTAAAAAAATAAACACGCATTACCTTTGTTTACATAATAACAACATGCAAGGAAGCCTTACCCTTGATCGCCTCTGAATGGGGTCATCTCCAGGTATCGTGAGAAAATTGCCGCTCATTTTCACAAATTAATAAATCACAATAAAAAAAAAAACACTTTGTTTTTGTAACTGTTTAAAAATAGCGCGAGATTCGAATTTCGAACGTGCGCACGCGACTGCGTTCTGTATTCAAATGAAGTATCAAGAGTTTATGAATGGGTGACGTTTTAAATAGTTCCCCCCACTTTCGAGTGTAGTGACGTTCAGGGTTTGTAGCCGGGCCGTGTAGGAGTGTCTGCGTTCCGATCGAATTGTTACCCAAATAGCCTGTATGATCAGCTGTGTGGGTACTGCATGGAAAGCTCCTGTCAGTGACGGTTCGCAATTTCTGACGTCATCGGACTGCATGTTATTGCGAAAATTCAATGGAATCCGGAGTGTTTTCTGATTTACTTTTATTGGATTTCAAGTAAAATAAATATCAGTGTAATTGAAATGGCTCAAAGTCATAATGTCGAAAGTTTATTGGCAATCAAGAATGTTTGGATATACGGAAATAAATCCGGATGGAGGATCATTACTATTCTACGTAGTGAGTTTTTGTTCAACTTGCTGTAATTTATATTATTGATAGATTTGAATAAATCTTCCAGTTTATTACCCCAGTAGGTAGGAAATTTTCGCAATTCCGATATAATCAAGACAATCAGGATAAACTTCTGATTTTAGTGCTTTACAGTTTTTTGACTAGACAATCATCAAATTACAATAATTAATAATTGTACATATGTATGTTACGTTCAGCGTAGTAAATATTTCAAATGTAGGACCTGCGTCAGGCGCAAGGTAAGGACGCCGTGGCGCTTCTCTAGCCACTCCTTAAAGAGGGGACTTATCGCCGCAATTGTGGCGTGCCCATAGTGTTGATACTTGAAGTATGCATTGATAAAAACTGTTTTCTTATGTTTTCTTGTTTGTTTTTAACTGTTTTCGTATTTAAATATCGATACCCATCACGTCTGTGAAGTGTACAGAAAAAAAAATAAACTGATATTTCCACTGGGTACTATAATAACTGCGGTTGATGACTCCACATAAAATCATCAAAATAGTTATTTTTTGGTTTTATATATGTCTAGATATCGAATCCCAACGCATCTGCGGAGTTTAGCTAGACAATTTAAAATAACATAACATCACGCCGTGTTTCCCCGAAGGGTTGGGCAGAGGTGTACCTATAGTACACCCACATTTCGCCAGTTATGTTTAAGTGCCGTGTAATAGGGGGCGAGCCTATTGCCATCAACCGGGCACAAATCCAGACTCCGAGCTGCTACTGAAAAATTCCAAATATAAAAACCTAATAACATTTTGCCCGATTCGGGAATCGAACCCAGGACCTAATGCTCAGCAGTAGCTCTTGCAACCACTGGACCAACGAGGCACAATTTAAAATAACCCTGTCTATATCGTCACTCACTGCAACATTCATGAAGACCGAGAACTTCATTCAGACTTTCTTCATCCTTCATTCATTCACTTGAAAAAGTAGTGCCTACTTAAAACACATTAGCACTGACCGTTTCAGACTCAGTCGGTACCCTTTTATTTCTATGTCAGGTTCAAAAGTTGAATGGTATATTGGTAATGACACGTTGACCTATTCACCTCCTTCAGAATTGTTTTCCTCAATAGATTCATACATGATTCATCAACATCTGGCTAGCCTTTTCCCAACTATGTTGGGGTCAGATTCCAGTCTAAAAAGATGCAGCTGAATACCTGTACTTTACATAGAACGACTACCTATCTGATCTTCACAACCCAGTTATCCACTGGGTAACACAATATCCCTTGGTAAGACTAGTTGTCAGACTTTCGGGCTTCTGACGACCCGTAACAACTATCAAAGATCTACAAATAACAGTCGGCAACGGCTTAACGTGCTTTCCGAGGCACGGAGGTGTCTTGGTATGTAAAGATGGTCACCCATCCACGGACCAACCGCGGCAAGCATAGCTTAACCCGATCGTGCGTCTGTTATTACTCAGCCTCTCATTCATGATTCATACATGAATCAGGCCAATAATATTATTTAGGTATGTAGTAACTTTGTTCACTTTTGTTGGATTTTGCGGTTACGGGTTTCTAATTTTACAAGTGACGCTGTTACTTCAATGACATTATAGACATCGAATAAAGTATATCTACTTACCAAGTTTTAACATTATTTTGTTGCTGACTTTACGAAAAGAGAATTATCCATCGTGGAAACTTTTAAAGACTGGTCTAAAATTGGCCACAATAATAATAATAAATAGTAATAATAAAATTTATTGATCTAAAAATATACATAGACACAGGTTATATACTAGTTACATGCTAAGACTTAGTCAACTAACAATGGACACAAGGGGTAAAAAACAATTGTCTATATCAAGAAAAAAATAAATCCTGTCTAAACCTATCCTGTCTAAACTAGGGATTGCCTGTATCTTAGGAGACAAAACACACACACAGACAGAACAGTGACCTTTAAATAACCAACGCTTTAATATCATGATGAGATCGACTCCGAGCAATAGAAGGATAACATTGAATAGTCAGTAGATGCAAAAAAAATGGGCGTTCTAACTTCCATTGGCAGTTTTCATGATGCTTGCCTGCCGTTTTATGAGTGATTGACAGAACGACTAAAAGCAAGATGGATTGGTTATACAAACAACAACATGTTTTTAGCATTTAGTCTGCTCACTGTTTTAAAAGCTTTATTTTGGGCATAGCTGTAAACGGTGGTATCATTGTCTTTTAACTCTAACAGAGTTTAGATAAAGTATAAATTCCTATGCTCAGAAAACGACCTTGGGAATTGAGGATCATTGTGGCACATTTTCTACTCCCATCCACGATTTGATGGACCCGATGACAAATAAATGCTGTTTTGAATACAGCAGCAGTTGACTCATTTTTTCCAAACAAACAAGTTATGGTCAGCTGATCGTAGTCTTGAATTGCCTGCCCCCTCACATGCTGTGTCGGGTGACAAGGCTGGCGGATCTCGAGAGGAATGTATGGGCCATCACCTGAAGATATCAACACCAGCAAAATTTATAACATTAGGTAGTTATATGTACTGTGAACACTAATTTCGGTATAGATAATGCCATCTACCAAAACGCGCATCACTATTTTTTGGTCGAGAGGGCCGTGGTGTGTAGGGAGTTTGGTCCGAGCTGATTTATTCATCGTAATGTGCGTGCACACTCATATTCGATTCATAAGTATCGACAGCACTACAACACCAGCGAAAGGATGCACAATAGCATTGTAAACGATTAGGAAAAAGAGTGGGGTGCGTTTTCGTGGATGGCAATATCTGTACCTATGTGCTTGACGAATAATCATGTGTACAGTCCCTCGACAGAAACTCGACACTCGTAATGGGTTTCGATACCTCATCATTCGCCTGCCCTTATCAGTCGGCGCACCTTTCCCTTTCTTCCATACTTCTCTATTAGTTGCCAGCTCGGTAGTCACCTCCTTTCTAGCCATATCGTCTTTCACTCAGTCCATCCATCATTTCTTTGGTATTCCTCTCCTATTATAGCCATCGACATTCCTACTAAAAACTTTCCTCACGAGATTTTCCTTATTCCTTCGCATCACATACGACCACACGCATACCACGACAACCGATTTCCGCACCACTTTTCTGTCACCGGTGCACCACTTTCAGACTTCCTCTTATGTACTCATTTCTTATTCTATCCATTCTTGTCGCACCACACACCCCCCTTAGCATTATCATCTGAGCTGCACGCAATTGCCTTTCACTTATCCCTTTTGTGACCCAACATTCTGATCCATATAAGACAGTAGGTCTACCATTGTTTTATAAATCTTCCCCTTAAGTTTAAGAAGAATGCGGGAGTCGCAGATTGTTCCCGTGAACTGCTGTATTTTCAAAATGAACCTTCCATCGTTCTTTTAATTCATCATCTTTGGACAGAACCTTACCAACTTCGTCTTTCATACATTTAATGTGAATAATATCTCTCATTCTCCTTTCTCTTGCTTTTGTAATAGGATAGAGCTCCTTCTGGCCTTTAGGGCTGCCCAGTGAGCAATACAACTTCTCTTGCGCCTTAGCCCTCAGGACTGCTTACACATTTTTGCATGTTTTGCACGTCTTCATTCCACCACCATGTCTCCCTTTCTATCATACCTTTCTCTTTCAATTATCCAAGCACATCTTTTGCTACTCTACTACTATACTGAATCTTCACCTGGGAGCACTTTACAGTTTTTGAATTTTTTAAAGCTGTGCCGACTTACCAGCTGGTAGTCGATTTGTTTCGCGTGGCGAGCAGTTTTGTAGGATATAAGATGGTCATTTTGTGTTAAGGCCGAAGCAGCTTGCAGGAGTGTCTTGCCATCAGTGTTACAGTCTCCGTATCCCCAACCACCTTGTACTCTGTCATACCCATCCTACTCTCTCCCTACATGCCCGTTAAAATCACCCCCCACATACTCTTCTTCACTATCTTGCACATCCATTATCACCCGATCGAAGTCCTTCCAAAACTTCTCTTTTACAGTATCCTCACACCCTGACAGTGCATACACACTAACTATATGAACCATCAAAATCTCCACAATCACTTTAACAGCCTGTTATCACTCTATCACTTACTCTTTTAACATCCACCACACATTCCTTCAACTGATTATCCAAAACTATACCCACACCATTTCGCTTGCCATCGCTTCCACAGTAATAAAACTTATATCCTTTTCCTATCTCTCTAGCCTTTGCACCCTTCCACTTCGTCTCTTGCAGACACGCTATGTTTAGTCGTCGCCTTTTTAAAACGTCTGCTAGTTCCCTTCCTCTTCCAGTCATCGTACCTACATTCCAGCTCACACACCTCAATCTAACTTCACTCACTCGACTCGGTGCGACGTAACGAGCGGGTGCAACAACCCTAGTCCATTTCCCCCAGAAGCCGGGTACTGCCCCTGCGCATCGCCTGTGGGTGCGCCTCTAGTCCTATCGCGCATCATATTTTTTCCACTCATTTTGCTTAGGGTGGTAAACTTTTACAGTCGGCCCGTGAACATGAGAACAGATCTATTTAATTGGCAACTACATTCAGTACGCGCATTGTTCGCGTGAGGGGTGCATTATCCAACAATTTAGTTCGACCGCGCGGCACTTCAAATAAGTTGGGCTGTAGTCGGCGCCGCAAGTAACCGTCGGGCACACTTAAACATATACCCTGTAGCACACCCGTGTTATATATGTTACCCCGGAACACTCCAAGGATATACGACGCCAGCGTAAGATCTCTTCTTATTTCCAACTTGTTGTATCCTACCATGCCCAAAACAAACAAGGTTGGATACATCAAGGGGTAGAAGGGATATACTCCATAAAGGCTGAGGTAGACATATCTCTTGAATTTGTTCTGTATGCGCTCCAACATGAGACTAGACTCATGTGGAGCCCATATTGCCGCATTCCCCTCCAACTGACTCCTTATTAGAGCGTCGTCGTACAGTGCTGAAATTGCTTTAATATTTGTGAAAGCTGCCGCTCTGCGAAGCACAAATCCCAATCGCTTGTATGCCTTTTTACAAACATCAGTGATATACTCTCGAAATCTCAATTTAGTGTCCATACGAACACCCAGGTCACGCACTGCCATCTCACTTTTCATAGGCTTTTTATTTCGACTCCACTCCACTACTCGATCAATGTCTTGCTGAAAGCGGTGACAGTCGTTCTCGTTTTCGATAGCCAGAAGCAACTTGAAGTCGTCTGCAAATAGCAGACACCTGGCGCCACTTATTACATCAGGCAGGTCATTTATCATTATAATAAATTCTAACGGACCTAAATTGCTACCTTGACTCACTCCCGACCTAGTGAAATAACCTATAAGATAATGAATAAATAAGCTCAGACCGGAATCCACAGTACTTCACATACTGTCGCCTGTCATTCATATAGCTTTCAAAGAATTGGAGCAATTTAGGCGTACAGCCTACTTTCGCCAACTTTGATAATAAATCCGCGCTCTGCATTTAGAAAAAGCATTGTATTCTGCACGTGATCCCGTCGCTTTGTACCGCTTATGAAGTATTGCCATTAATTGTATATCAACAATTATTTCTTTCGTATACCATTCTGGGTAGTGATATCTACGACTTACCGGCTTTTGGCTTTGACTGTTTTTTAGGTACACAATTATCAACTACGCTATTTAAAACATAGTAAAAATACTCCAAAGCCTGTTCTGGTTGCTGCATGCTAAAAATCGGACTCCAATCGGCCGAGGCTAATAAAGAATACAATAAGGAAAAGTCTGCTTTATAAAATTTCCATTGCGGTTCTATTTGGCTTACCAGTACCCGATGGTCTAATGAAGTCACGGTCCCGGCGACCGGTAGTGGGGAATATACTACGCCTGCGTTAATGTGCAGGGATATCGCCAGCGGCGGGTGATGCGGGTCTACAGGCACCAGGGGTTCGTCTGCCTCGCATATCCTCACGCCAACATATCGAACACAACACCAAGTCCAATTGTCTCTCATTACAGTTGGGTACTTTATTTATCTGGTCGAATTCACAAAAAGACAAAAAAAAAACAAAATAGCTTTTAGTGCTTTCATTACTTGAGTTTAAATTAAAATTACCTAACAAAATAACATTCTTATATTTTACACGCACTAAAAAATATCATGTACTCATATTCACTAGTCTTTGGTTGTATATAAACGACGCAACATAAAAACAAGAATCTACATTTTATATGTACGGTCACACTAATTAGTTCAAATGAGCAGTTATCTATGTTGACGTCACTCGGTGTATTCACTCGTCGAAGCTCGAACCCGTGTGTGGCCACGAGAAACGCGCCACCTTGCTTTCGTCCATCTGTCCGGTCGCATCGTACTATTACCAAAACACAAGCGTGTCTTTTTACCGCAAAAAGGAGTCGTTTCGACCTGACTCCTACTTTTCGGGGTACATCGGTTCCTGTAACTGATCGGCTCGAGCTCCTAGGCATGGAGTTGACATCTAACCTCAACTTCGGCGCCACCATCGAGTACAAAGCCCAGACTGCGGCCAAGAAACTGGGCATCCTAAATAAGGTGAAGCGATACTTTACGCCTGGACAGCTTTTGACCCTTTATAAAGCGCAGGTCCGATCCTGCATGGAGTATTGTAGCCACCTTTGGGATGGCTCGGCTAAATACCAACTTGCCGCGCTTGACTCGGTGGAACGCAGAGCTAAGAGGCTCATTGGCGACGTAAATCTGGTGGATGCCAAGCTTCACAGTTTGGCCCATCGTCGCAAGGTTGCCTGCTTGTCGGTCTTCTATAGATTGTACTTCGGAGAGTGTGCTCAAGAACTCCACGACCTCATTCCACCGGCCCCCTTCTATTATCGGTCATCTAGGCGCACTTCAGGTTACCATCCCTTCCTGGTGGCTATCCCACCAACTCGCACTAAGCGTTTCCAAACTTCTTTTATAATGCGCACAGCAAAGGAATGGAACTCTCTGCCTGCGTCTGTGTTTCCGAACGCATATAACCCTAATCTCTTCAAAGTGAGAGTGAACAGGCTTCTTCTGGGTAAGCTCGCTCCATCGTCGACTTTGTTTCTGTCGCCTCTGGCATAGACTAAGGTCAAGAGCAAACCCATCACAAATAAAAAAAAAAAAAAAAAAAAAATTTGATAGCCTGGTGGTACAATCTCCGAGTCCATTATATAATCATTATATCCTGTTTCTGTAATTGCAAATATGTTGGCCCTAAATGATTCAATATTATTGCAAAAACTGCTTAACTTTGTCCGAAGACCTCCCGCGTTTTGATAATAAAACTACACACTAGTCTTTTTCTTTAATTGGTTTGCTTGTAGATTTTAGAAACCAAATCCATTAGCAAAATTCGGCATTGACGGGCCACATTTCTGGTTGACACAACTTATCGTACTTTGATTCTGGCACGGAGATGATAAAAGATGAATAGTCTGTTTCCGTCTTTTGTTTAATCTTCTCAATCTTAACATTAACTTTGAAACCACACATTTCCCATACATGTGATGTAAGTTTTTCAACCGTCGTTTCTGTAGACAATCGTCATACGTGAAGATTTTTTTCTGTAGCCTGTATTTTTATCAAATCTCTATTTTTCCCTTCTTTACATTTTTAGATTGGAAACTTCCCTTCTTCTTCCGTACTACGGTCAACTCATTCTTTTCGCTATTTTCTTCTTCTACTTTGCTATTCGTCTCCGCCTCCGGAACTAAATGAAGTTGACTGATAACTTGAGACTCTGCAACTGGTTGGCTCACCAGCGCGGTTTTCGTGGCCTCACTCGTTTGTTGGACGCGGGCAGTGTTTATTTTTTTTATCTTATAGTCTCTACGAGCTACCTCAGCGAATGGAGTTTTGGCTTAGACTTGATTAGTCATCTCAACCCCTGATCTCAAACTCAGTTGTACCTACTATCCATACTCTCCCTCGGCTGGTTGCTAGTTACCAACAAGTCCTTTTGAACAACCATTTCTTGAAATGCCTTCATATTAGTCTTTAGTTCTTCTAAGTCCGTTTTTGTAGAAAAACATACTTCTTGAAGATGTTTAATAACTTTTGTTTGTATGTCCAAACGCTCTAATACTTCCGATCTAAACCGTTTAAACTTTGATAGCAAAATGCCATCCTGATCCTGATCACACTCGACGGTCGATTCACCTGCTGTTTTAGAAAGGCTTCCTCGTTGAGTGTTAACGTTGGCACTGGTTGCGTATGTCTTCACCCCGAGGGTGCTCCGGACTGGTGTATCCGGGTCATTCCGTTTGGGTTTAGGTTTGGAACACACGCACTCAGGACAAACCCACTGGTGGGTTTGTTTTTCGGTGAAAGTATTATCTTCTTGAGTCAATCCCAGACATTTCAAATCGTACACTTTCTCGCATTGATGTTTGGAGCACTTCATATATAATCCGTCTGGCACTTCGACACCACAAGCTCGACAGTTTATAGACATTTTTACTAATAATTCGGAGTACTTCTAACGATCGTATAACAAACACGTCCGCACCGTACGCACACAAGTGAGAAAGATAGGCTCCAGATTAGGTCTCCAGTTCCCTTAGTCGCCTCCTACGATACCCACGGGATGAGATGGGGTGGCTATATTCTTAATCCGGGACCACACGGTTTACAGATTTCGATACCTAAACATAATAAAACCAAACAAATATGATTTGCATTCTAAGCCGAAGCCGATGCAGCGTCCTATATTTTGGCGTCTCTTGTGCCACACATGCCTTCCACAAATGATCACACATATTTGCCGTCATATTGACGACAGATATTAATGGATGAATCTTGAATACAGATATTATTGCTGAGCTGTACATAGTAATAAATGTATGCTTGTGACTGTACTGATTTACCTCTCAGTCAGTGTCAGTCCCAGGTGGTAATATTTGGTTTCGGGTTGGTTCTAAACTAATTTTTGCTCAAAGTTTCTTCCAACGTTTTTCTCTAGAACCTATGTATCTAAAGGTAGATTCGGATCCATATACTGGCTGAAAAAACACAAATACAAACAATTCACTCTATGTACCTTATATTATGTAGGAAGTAAATAAGGATTTCAATAGCTAATACAATATTTGTCATGCATTTTTCATGTAAATAATGTAATTAAAACAATCGATCAACAAGTGTTTAGGTAGTTACGTACCTTTTTTTTGGGTTGGAAATCATCAAATAACTTCTCCCGCTCTGGGCGAAGCGGGAGGGTGTGTCAGACTGTTACTGACTAAAACCCACTCATATTTTTTCCGTTGCCTGTGTTGCCAGGGGCCTCGGTAACCCTTTGGTACCTCCCGCGACCCCGGCAGGCATCGGCCCTAGTGGACCCCTACGCTTATGCTGACGACATCTCTTTGAGGCGCGCGTGGAATACAACGCGCCGTCGACCCGGGCCTGGTCCTTACCGGACGGTGAGCTACCCATTGCTCACCGTCCGCAAGCCCGCGTCTACGGTGGCCAGAAATACGTCCGGGATTCCCGACGCCCAGGGCGTCTCCTGCGGCGGCTAGGGGCGAGAAGGTGCGAAATTTGGCTTTCCCTCAACCATCCCGCCTCCTCCTTCGCGAGCATTACTGCTTCGCAGAAGGAGGTGACGGCTGCCTATGCTCTCTCGCTCCATACCATGGCCTGAACCATGGCCGGACGTGAGAGATCTCTGCCGCTGATCGCCTCCACTAGGACACGGCGGTGCTCTGTCCAAGCCGGGCAAACCTCCACCGTATGCTCCACCGTGTCCTCCGTAGTTACGTACCTTGAGAAGAAATATTGTATATTTTTGGTTCCAATTTTCAGGGAAAAGTTAGGTGTATAAAAACAAATTAATGCAACTGTTTATGGGAAACGTCAAATTCAGAAACACTTGCACAGATATAACACGAGGAAAGAATTAGCAGACATTCCCTTTATAAATATGCGGACTGAATCAATTCCCGCTTTATTCAAATGGATAATATGGTATGGAGAGTTATATGTTCGCGCCGTTTGGGGTTGAAACACTAGGGCCATGGGGTCCGAGTGCCCACTTACTTTTTCGAGACATCGCCAAGCGGTTGGTCTACTCTTCACGTGACCAGTGGGCTGGCCTACTTTTTGGCCAAAGAATCAGCATTGCCATACAATACAACGTGGCAATGCTGCTAGCCTTTTGGGAGTTTTCTTGTTGACAGTGACGCGGAAGAATTTTTTGATGGCCTATGAGTGTTTTCCTATGAGGCTCCTTTTTATATATTTGTTAACAAATTATGTAAATATATTATAAATAAATTTGAGTACTTATTCAATGAACAATTTAATGAAACGACATGATTTATATAAAAGAACAATTATCTCAAAAACGTGATCAAGTTTTCTCAGAAAGCAAACATTCGCCCACATTCTCATCTGCGTTGATTCTACATTCCTAAATTAAACCAAGTAGGTATTTCTATGACTTCTATTCTCGTTACTCACAATAACTATATGTATGTATAGGCCGGTCGGTATATACAATATTAATAACAGGAAATTGAAACCGGAGCTACGAAGATAAACAAATACTAATATCTTGTTTTTATTGCCTTTTAGTCCAAAATAGTTTGGTTTAAAAGCAAATAGATTTATTTTTGGGTTTAAAAACAAAATTATTTAGAAGCTATAAAAGATTAAAGATGTGGGAGGTTTGTTTGTGTTTTTTGTATTGATGGAAAAATCTGAAAAACTAGGAAGTTGATTTGGTCAGTTTTGGCTACTGCGTATAAAAACTGTAACGGTACTCTTGTTGGTGATATTCTAGACTTCACATTTTGTTCGATAACGTTCAAGATATTTATTTGTTTTTAGCAAAACTGACGCAATAAGCAGTTTTCAGAAATAAAATCAACTAACATAGCTATTCACAACCGTTCGATACGCTTCCATCCCGAATCGAACATCAACATCAATCAATGTTATCAAAAGAGACCTCTAAACCTGTTCACAAATCCAAAACCAGTCAGTTTACATCAAATAGATGACTGCCATGACCAGCGGACGTCTTTCGGCTGAAATGATGAGTCGACCGCCATTCTTCAGACAGCTATTGGTTGTCGGGGGCAAGTCATTGAAAATGTGTGATTTTCGGTTCAACAACCTATCGAATAGCTACGCAATAGTGCAAACTGCAGTGGGAATAATGAAACGAAACGAAATATATTTGAAATACGGATATTTATTTATTTTTTCATAAAAATTCTAAATTCAATAATGTGTTTAAACATGTAACATTTACATATATGCATTTATACAAAGATGTATGCAATGTTAGTGATATTTAATACTAAAATTGGAGCGTAACAGACTTACAATGATGCATGTGACGATCACATAATACACTTACAAAATAATATTTACCAAGTATTGTCAAATGGTAAAGTTTTATGTGTCAATACGATTTTTTAGTTATTATATATTTTGATGAGATTATAATGAATACTGTGCGCTTTTCTTTTATACTAGCTCGAATCGGAATATCTTCATAAACAGGGTTACTGGTCACAGAACTTTGCTCATACACAATATACTTTAAATTAAATACACGAAAAGTAATACTGATATATTTTGGTTTATGTAGATATCACACGATCCCATCAATAAAGTGTCTTCCCTTCACATACGGTGGAAGTACGAATTGCAACTATTTACAAATGTATGATCCAATAATGATGTTGTTATAATGAAATGTTTATTTTAAAATAACACAATTAAACATTCTATTTGATGGGCGTCACTATATTTTTCCAAAATATTTTCTTGAACAGATCTATTCAACGCAGTAATGCACATGAAACTGTTTATTGATAATTTAATTACTTTATCGTGGACAAAGAATGTATTATATCTAATTCAATTGTTTATTTCAATGGTTTATTATTGCGCACATTATTACATTGAATAGAATATTTTATTATTTAGACATAATAAATAACAAAATAACACTTTTTTTAATAATTATTGTTGCAATTTTCTATTACGCTATAGTTATACAGATTCAGTCAACTCGGAAATGTAAATTAGAAATAATAAAAGTATTTTCTATATATTATAATAAGACGAGTAAATATATAATTAATTAATATATATTATTGAGATTTGGACTAGACAAACCACATTCTCTATCTACAGATATGTAATCCATGATAAATGCTAATATTTAGAAAATCTATGTCCCGTGTCAGTAATGTGCCTATCTACACATCGTGTGCATTTTCAACGTCATCAAAGATTTATTACAGGTATACTTCTCAAAGGACATAAAAATTGTCAGAAAATTTCTTTAAAAAACGATACAGTTGTCAAAAATACTGATTACAAAGGAGAAATTCATTCTGTTATAAAAACGTTATAAGTTGGAATAAGAAAATAAAAAGTCATCTTAGGTGCACTTAAATGAATCAATATTATTGAATTAATGCTATTGAAAATGTACACACATTAAAATGTATTTAAGTGACGACTTTCAAACGTGTTTGAGTTTTGGACTGTGATATTTGTTTAAGTATATTTTAATTATTATGTTAATAAATCAACGATTCGTTATTGTTGTTCGCCATAATATAGCCTTAACAAATTATTTTTGAGCACTGGGGCCTTAACTTGGAAGGTTTTTTTTTAATTAGTAATAACAAAACGTTCAATAAAATCCCTAAATGATTGATGTTGAGAAATCTCATTATGTTAACATAATAACATTTATATTTTTATACAGTCTCAAAAGGAACAAAATGGAATGAAATGTTACAAATGGAATGTAAATTCAATGGGTAACAAAAATTATATTATTATTATTATTATTGTTAACAATTAACATCGGATTTATTAAACAGACAAACATGACAGTTACGATGTTACGTAATTTTTATAACAATATCACAATTTTCAATAATATACAAAAAGATTTTGGAGATTTTAGATTACACTTCAAACAGGCCAAGCTTATTAAAGTAATAGCAAATATTGTGATGTACACATATATTAACATACACTTACTGTTATGTACATGTCTGTAATAAATATGGTTCACATAGATATAATATAGGTCACTCAAAACGGGACACGTAAAATAATTATTAATTATTTTATAAAAGATGACAATACCGTACATTTTTTATCCATTGTGTCACGCGATACTTTTTGAGGTAACATTAGGTAGTATTTTATGGACAAGTTATATTCTTTGTAATCTATAAATTCATTGAATATTCGATTTCTGGGGAGATATTTTTGTGAAAATTACGTGACGTGCAGAGAGTGAGAAATAAATCAAGACAGATTATTTCCTCTGTTGATCCAGTATATTTATCGCGGAAGCCATTAGTATTAAACGTTGCGTTTGAATAAAGATATACGGTTCAAGAAAATTTGTTTCTAATTAATTCTATAGGTACAGACGTCAAAAAGCACCGCGTAAAGGATCTGAAGAACAAACGACGGCTATGACTATATTAATTCCATTTTATATAACACTCATCACCTAAACGAACATGATTTATGTACTTCGCATAATTCTATACACCACGCATTTACTGAAAGGAAAATATATAGAAACGCATACCTCTTAGCACTCGGGACACATCCTCAACACTTTTACACGTAACCGACTCGACAGAAGCAATGAACCAACAAACGAAGGAAATAATTTACATAAGGCCATATATTTTACTGTACACGTATAACGAGTAGATGATTAATTAGATAAATAATTATGTTGCATTTTAATATTAATGTTTAAGGATTAATTCATCCGTATTTACGACAGTTTGGTCCATATAAATATTATTACATAAATCGTGGGTCAACGATGCGTTCGCGAATTTAGGTACCCAGCAAAAGTGGTTGGGCATTTTGAATTGGAAGGAAATAACTTCGCTACTGAACGATAAAGAATGAAAAGAGAGCGAAGTTAACAAACATGGTGGGCAAAGAAAATTATTGCCGTATATTGAGAAAGTTCAAGGTGTCTCTTGAGCTGAGAATGCAGAAGTAGCTGGACCCCTAAGTCGCGTTCGCCGCGGCGCTCGGCCGCCTACGGTCAGTCTTTTCTGCTAATGTTTACGAATTTGTGCAAAATATTCTACTATCCGCGTAACTTAACAAAGATAAATTTTATTTACAAAACGCATCTCCGTCGAGATTGTACGAAACAAAACGAACGAGCACTGACCGGGAGCCGCCGGAGCGCCGAATGTCACATCCTTACTCCGTTGCAGTGGCTTCGTCTCTTTCGCACGCATCGTGCAGAACATGGTTCTGTCTCGCTTGCGCACATAAAACTGTTTTGAAATACTAAGGGACATTACAACCGGATCTGTCAGTCCAGTTGCAGTCTTGGAGTTGGTAGGTTGTGTAGAATGCTGTGGCACGTGGGGTTTGTTTTAAATGTTTCACGCTGGGCCCTGCGCCCCGGCGGGCGTCTCGGTCCTCATCTCAGACTTGAGCTTGACGAACTCCCGGGCCACCTCATCGTTGTGCCTCTGGGACAGTATTCTTAGTATCGTCCAGCCTGTCTCATCCATCTTGATTCGGGTGCCTAAAGGCAGCCAGCACGCGATGGCACCCTGGAAATTATAAATAGCTTGTAAGTGATATTTTTGCTTTTAAACTTTATAATTACTCATTTTTGTTTTCATTAAATGGAGCCAAAATAAATTCATAATCATTTAAATAATTATTAAATTCTGAAAAGTCATACAAGTCCCAGCCCAGACGTAATATGTATTTGATCACCATTTAAAATTTAATAATTAAGGTGTGTACCTGTTCAACAATTTCGGTCATGCGCATGATAGCGACGCCGACGAGTCTGTCCTCTCGCGCGAAGCAGTAGTCGCGCACACATACGTGCAGCTCGAACAGATCCAGCTGCTCCGAGTTGCTGACCATGCTAAAAACAACAAGAGAAATATTGGAAAAGACTGTAATATTCTCTACAGTCTGTTTAAAAAGATAAAGAGATCCTCCCGGAATGGTGTTTGTGAAGATGACCAAACTTCTTAAGACAAGTAATGCAGTATTATTTTATATGTGCAATATTCAGCAATCCTTTTATCGATTGTTGTGATGTTTCAATATTATTTCATGATTGGGGGACAGTGTTGATATTTGGTTCAAAATATATTGTTGTTGAGATTTTGACTACGAGATTAAGAATCTCGGCACCCAGGTTACCAAAGAAATAGTCACAACAAATAATTACAAAAGACTTCTAATACAATTAATATAATAAACGTAACATAAAACACGCTGACATTTCGTTCCTTCCTTAGGTGCCTCTAGTATTGTAATTTGGTTGCCATATGGATAAACAAAGATGTATTTATAGAAACATGATACAATACCTAGAAATTGTGGTTTGTAAAGTGATAAAGATTCCAAAAATATACTCACAAGTGGAAAGTCTCATTGAATTTGGGACTCCAGTTATTGCTCTTAGACTTTGTGGCGAACTTCCTCTTCTTCTCCGCGAGGTGAGGCCCGATGAGGTTCACCTCGATGAAAGGACGGAACATGCCGCTTGCTATCACCCACTTCAAGTCATTCGCTGCTACCACTGTAAGTTTTGTTAGAGAATTTAGCAAGACATGACAAAGAAGTTTTGCAGACACTAAATGGATGACTTGTTCTTCTCTTGAATTATCAGCATTATTCGCCTATAGTTCTCAACTGCTGAATATAGGCTGTTCTGAGAAGATGCCGTTGTACAAAATATTCAATTAATAATTTACGAATCTGAGTTAGTGACTAACGTGGTGTCAGAGTTTTATGCCACCCATGGGCCTCTGACTTGGCTCAGTATTCAAGTTGTAACATCTTACCTTTAACCGTGATCTTGTGTTCGCCTGTGTTCGGGTGCGTGAAGAGATCCACTTGTAGTGACACCTCACCCACGCTGCCCTCTTCCACAACTGCAGCGTCTGACGGAAACATAATAATATTTCAATTATAGCACAATTTTAGAAGACTCAAAATATAACTTATCCTTGCCCAAAGGGAATTGATACTGCTATACGCTGCGCGCTGGTCTAAAGTAGGCTTACGTACCGCACGTTTTGCGCGTACACAAGGAATGAGTCCCAACTAAAGACTTACCTATAGATTTACATCCCTTGGGAACATTTGAGCATCTAGACAATCCATTGTGAACAGAAAGTATAAAAATACACCGGGAAGGGTTGAGATTTTAAGCTTTGTTTGCTAATGAAATCTGATTTAAGTGATCCAGTTATTTATAGGTATCACCGAAAACGAATGAACTGATTTCAATCGTTAATTTTGAACTCGCTATGCCTCAACAAACCCAAAATGTTCGAGGGACACTTTTTGGAATGACTTTGAACGTGTACCTTGAACGTGTTTAACGTGTAATCTCTAGAACTACAAGTCAGATTTGAAAAATCTTTTTGTATTTGATAGCTCAATTCTTGAGAAAGGTTATAAGCTATGTATCATCACGCTACGACCCTTAGAAGCGAGCAAAAAGAGAAAAAGTCAGAAACAACGCTTAGTAAAAACAAATGTAGTGGAAGGTTGTGTTGGTTGTATTGGTAGTGTTTCATATTATGCTCTTACCTTGGTTTTGCTGACAGCTAACAAAGGTCCTGATGAGCGTGTCAGTAGTCTGAGTGTACAGACTGAGAGCATATCTCAAGGACTGCAGTTCCGGGCTCTTCTCTAGGAAGGCTTTCTTGAGTCCGTTGCCTCCTGCGTGGAAGTACAGCTTGATGGTATCTAAAGCTGCGTCTAGGACTCCACACTGCTTTGGTGTCAAACTCTTCTCGGCGGATAGATGCTGTGGGTCAAGTCAAGGTAGTGTGTTATTTAGAAATATTATTGATTCGCTTATTATGTTGTTTCTTCTAGTTTATGATTGTATTTTTATAATTGTTCTTATTTTTCGACCATATCTGCGATTTGATACGGATACTGGGTTCGGTTAGATTAGGTTAGGTTTGTTTTGAAAGATTGTCGTATGCTACTGGTAAAAGAAAAGAAAATTTGGATTGCACAGTTTTTAGAAATATTAAAGTTTTTTTACTGCAGGACTAGTTAATACGTTTTTTATTAAATTTTATAAACATAAAGAGCAGAATTTTTTTTATTTTACTTCTTTCCGAAACGATGATAAAATATCGTCTAGTTATGCCCAGTGGGTGGCATCATTGATAGCGGCTTCAATATTTTATTAAGTATTGTGAAACTTCACTAATCATGAAGCGAAGTAATATTAAACATCCCTTCTTTCGTGCTTTGTAGTCAGTAGACAAAAGACTGAATTCTAAAACGCAACTTAATTTTAAGTCACCGTTAAGTCGCATGCCACTCAAAATGAATTTTGCGAGAATTTCGTTTAGTGGTAAAATGGTTGTTATCATCAAGATGAAAGTAAGTTAAGCTTGGAATACACATGCTACTAATAAGCATGCTTGTTTGCTACTAGGTAGCATGCTCATTAGTAGCCTGCCTCTCCTCTGTGCCTGTAAAATACTCATGTTTCATATACACATGCTAGTTGAGTGCTACTGAGTAGAATTCGCTCGAAAGTAGCAAGTGTATTCCACGCTTTAGGATCATCTTATAGCTCACCTCTTTCGATATATCCATGACGCCGGAGAGCGCATGCTTGACGTCCTGCTTGCCCACCGTGCTCTTGAAAAGTTGCGTCATATCCTCGATCTTCGCGTTCGCTGCCAAGTTCTTGGCGTTGTTAGTTAAGTTCTTCAACATCATCTGTATCAAAAAGAAGTTCATAAAATTCTTCCATAGGAAATTGTATTTATTTCGATATCTTTCTATTGGTCTCACTTTGAACTTGTACCCTGAAAATATTGTAACATGTGTAAGTACAATTCCACTTACTAATAGAAACGATCCAGTCCCACAGAGAGCACCCATTTCAATTTTGACAATCGTAAGATTACCCCATAAGATTACCGAGTTGTACTCTTTCCTCACGTAACTTACCAAATTGTTGGTCAGTATAAAAATCTGTTTTAGCAGTTTCATGTTAAGTAGCAAACAGTCTTACCGTTTTATCAGTCATAGGCGGAAGCACAACAGTCTTTTCTAATATCTTCATCACAATCTTCCACAATTCCTTTAGTAGTCGTTTAAGTACAGTCTTTTCACAGGATTCAGCATACATTGTGAGAGAGCCATCCTGCAAACAGAACAAAATATCAAACACAAGTTCATTTTGATAAGACGTGGAAGACCAATTCAAATTCTTGGCACATTATGCATTCTTATCCAATTTAGCAAACACCGAGGAAACATTTTCGTGTGTTTGATTTACATATAATAATAAATAATGCTTATTTTTTTTGTATGTATGTATGTATGTGTTATATACATGTAGATGTTTGGGTTGTTGTTACTTTTATTAGTAATATTTATTTATTTATTTATTTAATATAAGGACGCTTCACAGCTTACAGAAATATAATCCCATTAATAGTCTAAACATTACCCCAATACGAAGTACATGTAGTATGTGTATGTATAGCGATATAAGCTATAAAGGTAGAAACGTCGTTAATAATTGACAGCTATCATTTAAACTTCAAGGATTACTGCTGGGGTACCACAGGGATGCATTTTAGGCATCCTGTTATTTATTTTTTGTTTTCTATACCAAGCTATTTGTCGTACTTATGCCTGTGTGTTCCCTTACCAAGATGTCCATGAGCGGCCGCAGCACCTCGTCGGCTTCGTGGTGCACGGGCGGCTGCTGCTGGCCGGGCGCGCCGCCGCCGCCCACCTTCTGCAGTAACTCTCCTAATTCCTTCACGCTCGCCGTGATACGTGTCTCCAAACTAATAAGAAAAAGGGCATTATTTTATTTGTATATTTTAGGAACCTATCAATTAATATGACAGTTTAATTAATAGCTGCTCTTGTGCCTAACGGTGGTAACGCAACTATGGATAATTGTGTCTCATTCCTCAATTGACAGGTTAAGACAAGTTAAAGCTTGTGACCACAAAAGAGGCGCTGGTTAATTAATACTTCTATGAAACAAAAACTAGCTCTAGCCATCGTTTTTTTAACGCCTTTATTTATAAACGTTACTTAAAGATAAATACAAGCTAAAATGTTAAATTTCAAAAAATTGTAAGTAGTAACACTTTTAATAAATAAGAGGTATCTGTCTAGCCTTTTGCCAACCTTACAAGTATTGGGGTCGGCTTCCAGTCTAACCGAATGCAGCTGAATACTAGTATTTGACTGCCTATCTGACCTCCACAACCCAGATACTGGGTACTGGCTGGGTAAGTTGTCTTTAAAATATCGCTTTTAGCGATAATACCGCCCATTGTGTCACCCTATGTAAAATTTCTCCATTTATAGCTGTAATTTTTATGGTGTACATAATAAAGAGTATTCTATCTATCTATCTATCTATCTATCTAATACGATACCCCTTAGTAAGACTGGTTGTCATACTTTCGGGCTTCTGATGACCAGTAACGACTATCAAAGATCCACGAAAGGCAGCTTCTGACGACCCGTAACAGCTGTCAAAGATCTACAAATGACAGCCGGGACCAATGGCTTAACGTGCTTTCCGAGGCTCGGGGGAATCTTGGTATGTAAAGATGGTCACCTATCCACGGACCAGCCGCGGCAAGCGTAGCTTAACCTGATCGATAGACCCGTGTGGCTGTTATTACTTAGCCACAAGCCCCTACAGGGCTATACGTTTTAAAATTAAAACAAAGGAAGCACTATATCCTCACCTGATAGCAAACATGGAAGCCAGATCATCTAACGTCCCGTTTAGCCTATTCTGCAGATCTTTGAGAATGTCAGCAGCATCACGCTCTAGCTTGGTGCCTCCCATCGACTCGAACATCTTCTCCAACTGGACCCGCAGTTGTTGAATGTTGTTCATCAAAATACACGCCTGAAGTAAGAGGTTGGGGTTATACAGGTTTGTAGTATAAATGGATTATTTTACGGGAACTATATTTTCTATCACCAAAATTTATATTTGTCATCAAGTTGTATCACCTAATAAATAGATCTATCGCCACGAAATATTTTCGTTCTCAGATAAACAAAAATTGTTCCCAGGTATGAATTATCAAATTAATGTTAATATATGTGTAAAATAAGAGATCGATAACCAATAAAATTATATTGCATTACATGAATATAAACTTCGTTCTTAAAATAACAGTTTTGTTACTTAAATAATAGCTCTGTGCTCAGAATGGTAGATCTGTCACCAAATAAATCGATTATCGATCCCTGACTGCGACTCCTTTTTATTTGATATTTTGTCACCAACACAGTAGTAACATTTTATTTCGTTCAGATATTAAATTAATAGTATTCGTTACCAATTTAATACATCAATTTATAATTTTAATGAAAAAATGATCAAAGGGGCGGAGACAAATTGGCGCGCTTTAAAAATTGACCAATCCGGCCTCAACGATGGGTTGTAGGTAACTAGGTTCGATCACACTATGCGCGACGCGGGCGGCGTGCGAGAGAGATGCAAGTTTACTTCATTCGCGATTTCACGTTCATTGTTGTAGGTGCATTTTATTATCGTTGTGGATAATTTATTGTTTTAGTTAATTTCTTAAATGTTTATTTTTGATTATGGCATCAAGTAGTGGTGAAGGTAATGGTAATTATTTTAAACAATAAATATTGATTATTTTGACTTTAATTGTTTTATTTACTACTCTGCTAAAAATTTTATTTAAATATAATTTATACTACCAGTGGAAATTTAAAACCTTGGGAGTCTAGTTAAGTAGCAGAATCTTTTGGTTGAAACGATGATGACAACCCTAATTTTTTATTTGAACTTAATGCAATTTTCTAGTAACATAATATGATTTATTGGTGATCTCTTTAAATTAGTTTGCTTAAATACTTATTAGGACACACCTATTATAATACATACAAAAACATTTATTTGGTACTAGACCTTATATCTCAGGATTTTAGGTGATTTATTGTGGAACTGATTTTGCATTGTTTGGTGACTACATTTTGGTGACAGATCTACTATTTGGAGGACAAACCCTATTATTTAAGAAACACAAAACTAATTAAATTGGTGATAGCTTAAATGATACCCTTATTTTACTAGATCATTTATTAACACTTTATTCTGGACACAGCAATTCTTTTAGAATCACGAAACGTTACGGACTAATTTTTTTTCCCCTAGTAGGAAATGCGCAATTATGTTCACCCAATTATGTTACAAGTAACTTTGAGATGTTTTTTTTAACATTTTTAGTAACGAGTTTTATTGGTTGCACATACAGAACAACATCATTTTTGTCGGAGTTGCGTTCAAAAGTATCATTATAATATGTTTTTCAAATCATTATCTTTATTTTTATCAGTCCAATAATACTTTTTCAATTCATTACCTAAGTAATTATATATTTAACATACCACTCGTTCCTCCTTCAAATGTTCAGGGAACTCCTTCTTCACGATGTCAGCATAAGCTATAAGGACCTTGACGATGGTCTTCGCGAACCTCTTCATGTACCTCTTCCAGATCTCAGGGTCGGGGCACTCCAATTTGGAGACCACGTCGAAGCATTGTGTCAGTTGGGTGAACACGTCCACCACTGAGTTACTGAAGAGGGCGTGCTCGCTCGATTTTTGGAACTAGAAAGTCATGAGTATTTGGAGAATGAGTAATTGTGACGTAGTATAAGGATATTTTGAATACTCGTAGAAAATAGTAAGTATTTCTTTCAATGCAAATAAAGGATTTCTGATTCTAATTTTATCTTCTTTGTTGGCATCGATTTGGAACTTTTTTATTTTGTAAAATACGTAAGCCTTAGTATAGTTTTTTATGCATTTATGACATTATTTTAATGATTTTCAAGGGGCCAAGCTAACTTTCTCTTATTCCTGTAGTTAAAGGCGACAAAGGGACTAGACTACTAGAGAATGGGCAGCAGCGTTCTCTATGCATTTTAACACCATACTGCGATCGCCAACCCGCCTGCCAAGCGTGGCGATTAAGGCAAACCCTCCCTATTGGAGGAGGCCTATGTCCAGCAGTGGACGTCTTTCGGCTGGAATGATTCCTGTAGTTATAAGTATTAACTTCGATCATAATAGTTATTATCGAGTAAAATCCAACTCACCCCGTCTTTCTTATCCCTGTTGAATGCTCCATTCAGATATTCTAGCGACACATCATCATTTTCATTGAGCCACTGCATCACGAAGGGTTCGAACCAGGCTGGGTACTCCGGCACAGCTCCACAGTATGGTGGCACATCTTTCACGTAGTTTGTGTGGAGCCATTTCACCTGTATAAAGTTGCTTGTGGTTAGAATTTAGCGAAAGAGTATTAACACGTATTTCATCATTGGGAATATCGTTTATATGACTGACGAACGAATTTCTTTAACGCGGCTTGCGGTAGGAGTAAACTGGCAGAAATCGTCACGTAACGAAAAAGCGCTATGCCCGAAAAAGCCAAGTGTCAAAAACTTTTGACACTTGAAAATTGAGATCATATTAAATATGGCTCTGTATTAATCATACTAAATATATGGTATTAATACATAATATACAGCTAAAGGAACTTCGTCCCAACTACGTGTCCCACGACACCTTTACCGACGACTTTTTGGTAAATATTCAGGCAGCCTACATGATATCAAGTGATCGCCGATGTCTGACGCCTATGGACATTATAAACCCGAAAGCATCGCTCATGGGTTGCCTTTTTCTGAAAAGGCAACCTGAACAAAGCTGACGCTAAAGCTCTGGACAAAGCTGAAATATCTCACGTGCCTGTAATTCGACTGATACTCTATCAATTCAACGCACAGCAACGCTGCCTGGTCACAGAATTAGAGATATGGTGGCAGTACTTTCACAGGCAGCTCTTCATGACGAGTTCTACCACCACTCATCATAAAATAGATTGAATTATAAAAAAAAAAATATGGTAAAGCAAAAGCTTTACCTTGAAGTGTAGGTTCATGTAAGCAGAAGACTTGCAGAGCCTATGCTGTTCGTGCTCCTCCAAGGCATACTTCATGTCGACTGCGAATAGTGACCACATTGTCGCAGCCGATAACTGCAAATAACAATGTATAGTTTATAAAATTGATTGTAAACTCGTCTCAATTACATCGATCAAGCACTTTAAAACTAAACATTAAGGTGATTGCGTACTCGTAGATGCACTTCTTCAAACATTCTCTAGGAGAACAAATCTGGATATATAAATGATTTTTGCAAAATGGAAGCAAGTATATTTAGTTTTTACGATTATTAATAATGATTGACGCATATAGTCAAAAAATGATAAAAAAACAGTATTTGTAGGATCCAGAGTTGGCTAAAAAGAAAAAATGTTTGATTGTGTGTGTGCGTCACGTCCTCTATATTGACATTTTAACCGTACATTTTTTTAAAGTTCACGTCATGTACTGTTTATTGTATTTAGGTCTTATCAGCCTCATTATTACCACTGGAAGTCTTATGTAAGTTACTGAATTGCTGAGACAATGAAGCCGAGTGATTCATTGGTCAACGATTCCACTATTTTGAAATTAAATGTTAAGAAAATAACATTGCAGTAGTAAACTACCTGATTAAGTACATTTATTGGCATGTTTTTGGAATTAATAGTGAAGTTTGTTGATTGTCGGGTGTGTTTGTACAGAAACAAATAAAATATAGTAAATCCATACCTGTCCAATATTCAACTCCTGAGGAAACTGGTTGAGTACAGGAGCATAGCTGTTCCTGTCCTCTTCTATCACAGATACGATAAGAGCGATCAGCTTGTGCCAGAAGTCCACTGAATCCAACTGTGGCCCATGGTCTGATGGATCCCGCTTGGCTTCATTTGGATCCACCTGAAATATAGAATTTTATTTTAAAGACAAGTGTTTTTTAAATACCAATCATCTTTACCCTGTATTACTTTCGCTGATCTTTGCGTTATGCTCGCGAACGGGTGCTGCTTGTGGTGACTGGTCGTCTTGCTGATCATGGTTTTAATTTTTATTAGTATTTGTTTATTTATTTTACTTCGATGGTGCTAGTTTTTCATTTCACACTTCGAGTTACAGCAATAGCTTTATGTAAACGGATACGCCCTTTATGCCTGGAGGCCTTTATTTAGGTATTAAGTTCTGTTAACATTTTTATGTTGTAATTTTTATCTGCTGGAGTACAGTTTTCATTGTTTTATGTTTATATTGGCGTGTGCTAGCTAAAATATGGCAAGTAATTTAATTTAATGGGTTTGTGTTTCGTAATGTTAATTACTTTGCATACGATTTGTATAGAATCAAGTTTATATAACTAAACAGACAGGTGTGCTGCTGGGGAGTTTGTTGCGCCACTTCTTCTTCCCAGCTAAAGCACTAGGAAGTGGTGAAGGGCGGGCATTTTTGGGGGACTGTCTTATGTAACTTTGACGTTCGTTCGAAGTGCTGATTCTCAGCCTAGTTTTAATAAATGACTTTTGATTTCGATTGTCCCAAAATTGTGTTCGAGCCTCTTCCTACCATTATCAGGAGTCTCGTGCTAGTATGTCATATGGTTTAAATAGGTTTTTATTTTTAATATTTTACATAGATTCTTTTGTATTTTGTGAATGTGAGAACGTTGTAGGCTTAATAGACAGTAGATGTGTAAACAATTTTCTATTTTGTTAAGTACTTGTTGACACGCCTACACCATCCTCCCATACCTATTAACACTAATTTAAAAACATTGTAAAAGCCAATTATTTTTAAAAGAGTAACCGTGAAGTTTCTAGCCGACACTTCTCCATAGGAAATGACCAATTGGAACCGTACACCTAGCTTCAGAGGTTTAATAAGTACCCATGTAGGTTTGTGTGAAATAAAATATTTTGAGTTTTGAGTATACCAATGAAATTGGGGTCGACACAGTTTGTCTTTCTTCCATACTTCTCTGTCAGTCATTCAAACAGTATTCACTTCTTTTCTAGCTATGTTTTCTTTCACACAACTCTCACGCCAATTTTATACATAAATTATTATTCCTTATCAAATCTAAGACGACTAACAAAACGTATTTACAAGGCAGGTGTGAGTGGAAACACCCCATAAAGACATATAGTGATTTCATTGGTGACGTTCTTCAAAAAGGTCTTTGTTTTGTGTAGTAGAGTATAAATGTATCTTTATGTCTATAGTGTAAGTGTTTTGTATTGTTTATTAGAGTAAAAGTAGTTTATAAATTTTGTAGGTGTATAATTATAGGTTTTATACTCGTACGTACCCATTGTACGCTAGATATTCGTATGCCACTTTTAGCGGCGGATGTGTCCTGAGCATAACTTTAATAACCAACTTGTACCTACCATATCCGACCAATAAATGTCTTTGTCTTTGAAGGTCAGATGCGTTGTACTCGCAACCGGCGTGCGTGTATGATCAGATGTATGAACGGAAACGAAGCAAAACGAGCGTAGCAGGTGGCGTTCTATAGTTTCTGCCTACCCCCATGGGAAGAAGGTTTGAGTTTATTTATGTATGTATGTATGTATGAAATCTATCTTACCTGGAACTCTCTGTTGTACAGCTCGTAACAATTCTCGAATAGAAACTGATATGTTGATCTAAGGCATGCCTTCACGCAGTCTTTGACCACGGTGCTGGCGCGGGGCGGACTGCTTAGCTCTTGAACCTTGACAAACAAAACGTATTTGAGAATCAGAAAGCCTACACATATGTCTTTCTCAAGATTATGTCATGTCATGTCATCTCTTTTATCTACTTTCATATCGCAGGTATGCTGGAAGAGATTTCTTTAGAAATAAGCATCACCTTTGTAAATATTTTTCTGTTAAATTCTTCTTGTCTATTTATTATGTGTATAAATGATTAAATAAACAAATAAAAACTCGTTTTGGGTAAAATGTATGGCACTGATAAAGTAGACATAGAATCAAAATCAACAAATGACATATCAACTTCAAATGTAGCCAAATAAGATTGATTTTCGCATTGACAGATTTACCAGATTTAAATTGAAAGCTTAACTACTTTACACACAAGGTCAAGGTTGAGAAAGCAGATAATCGGTAAATAGGACCAAGGTACAAGTTATGAAAAGAATATTTTCTAGTTCTATGTTGATCGAAGGCATATGTAATGATTTGATTACAAACTATTTTCATTGAAATTGTGGATGAGTACAGGTTTTCAAACATATATCTTGTTGGGAATACCTGGATTGTAAATGTGGACTACAATATTACCTATCCGATGATCATACCATACGTGGCACAATGAAAACGATGATATTGGTAAAAAATTGAGAAAATATTCCAAATTTAATAGCATACCTTCATCCTAAAGAACGTAATACTGGTAAGCAGGTCGACAGTAGATTTAAGGTCCATGAGCTTCTCTGCACTGGATGCTGGGAAGTTGTTCCGGTACATCGACAGATCGATCCTCAGCGAGTTGTGTAACTGATCCAGCAGTTTGACGAATTTCTCCTTCTGTAGAAAAAGGTCGGGAAATGTTTAGTAATAAAACCAGCCTGTTGCTGTCCTGAAGAGAAGGCATGAACACTGATTTCGACAACCCTTGCTCAAGACGGGTTGGAGATTTCAAATTTATATTAAGTGTATGTCCAGATTCCTCACTATATTTCCTACACCGATGTCAGTGATGACCAACATCCCATCATCATATAGACAAAAACATCATCAAACTGACATAAACGTCCTCAACACGAGAGAATTTCTTAATCGAAGCGAGTAATCATTTGTCAAACTCAAGGTACAATACCTACATACTCGGAGAATTCTTGAAACTGACATTGAAGTTAGTTGACATTGAAAAAGTATTTTCTTGATTGATTTTTGTGTCTTCTCTGCATCACCCTAAGGTTGACTGGTAGAAAATGCCTCAGGCATTGAGTCCGCCTTTGTACGATATTTTTGTTTTTACTTGTGCATAAAGTTTTAATAAATAAATTTTTGATTTCTACAGTTCATGAAACATATTTTAAATACCTAGGGCAATTAGTTACTGCCTGTCTTAGGGACGATACTGACATCGAGAGGGAGCGGAAGGCGTTGTCAATTAGAGCAAATATGATAGCCCGCAGGCTTGCACGCTGTTCCAAGTCGGTCAAGCAAACACTTTTCAGAGCTTATTGTACCTCATTGTACACGTGCAGCCAGAGGGTGAATCACACCCAAAAAGAATACGAAGCCCTCCGTGTCCAATATAACAATGCCTTTAGAGAGAGATGGGGCTGCCGCGACACTGTAGTACCTCGGGCATTTATTTTATTTATTTATTTATTTATTTATAGTTAATTAAAACGGTACAGCACCAATTACATTAATTAACATAGAAACAATGATTAATATATTAATAATAATTACGTTAAAAATAATTTAATTTAAAACTATCATGGAACAGTGGACTCCCTTGCATACTTTCTCTCACAGAACACCAGACATATACGCATAATTTTACTCCATTCATCCGCAAACACATCACATTCAGGGTAGGCAGTCAGAAGGGCATTTAGCATCTTTAGAGTACGACAGACTGGGGATTCGGCTCTGGCTACAGTTTTGGATGGCATTTGCGCAAACAGATTGTGCCGGCGGCTCTGACGATGTCCGATGTATTTGTCGGGCACAAATAATCGGCAGAAAAAGCAATGGAGCTCTGGGCAGTCGATACGTCCCCGTAAGGTCTTACAGGCTACCGTGAGCTGATCAAGGCCTCTTCTCACCTCCAACGAGTTAAAGCCCAACGTCCCTAAAAGATAGTTGGTAGGGTACATGAAGGGAAAGAAATGGTATAACCTTTAGAACAAACACCTTAAAAAAGTTTTTTGTACCTTTTCCAGCATCAATGTTTGGGTCGTGACATAAGGGTGCCAAACACAGGCACTGGACTCGAGTTTGCTACGAACCAGAGCGGTGTACAAAAGCCTAATAACATTTGGATTGTGAAAGTCTCGAGTATTTCGCAAAACAAATCCCAGCCGCCTGAAAGATTCCTTCGCAAGGGTAAGAATGTGATCTCTAAAAGTCAGACAGCGGTCGAAAGTCACTCCCATGCATCGGCATGTTTGCCGAAGCTAGCGTTGACTGCTTCTATGCAACGATGCATAAGCGGAGTGCGGCTCTGGTGCGCAGGGTCCGCGGCAGCCCCGACAGCATGCTGATGATGATAGCGGACAGGCTCGACTGTCCATACATTAGACGCTGCAGTGACTTGCACGTCACCTACAGTCGTCATTTTCTACTGTAAGTGTTGGTAGTGCGATGGTTTTTGTATTGTATTTTAATGTTAATGTATTGTCTGTAGTGTGTATAATGTATTAAATATTGTGTATGAGTCTATGTTACTTGAATGAATAAATTAATAATAATAATACATAATTAAAAAAGTGAAATCCTTTAAAAACAACAGAGTGTGCCTCACGGTTGCGTTTACTACCAGAACACTGTGGAACAGGCAGTCCAACAGGCTAATATTTTGAAAATGATAACAAAAACGAATTCCAAAAACGGCGGGGCAATTTCGTAACACACATAACATGACAATTGATCGCAATTGGTTTCATTTTGAGAGTTCACCCACGTCCACTGCGTTATTTACGTTGATCAGCAGACGAGTCTTTCAAACTTATGAAGCAATGGATTAGCAATATCCTTCAAAAATCTCGGATTGTGATTCAAACTGTGTTATACAATTAGGGTACTGGTTGCCGTGTCTGACATACCGCTATTAAACCCGCGATGATTTGTCTTGGTATGCTATTTGTTACACCAAATGTAGCCTACCTTATTTCTAGAATAAAGAACGATAAAGTGATTCGGAATTACATTCTTTCGGGCAGACGTTATTCGGGACAGCGTTCATTCGGGATAAAGTGATTCGGGATTACGTTCTTTCGGGATACAGTTATTAATTTTAAATTGTGTGTTTCATGAACTGTTGTCAAATAAATTTTATTATTTCTTTTCTTTCTTTTCCTTTTAATAGATTAAACAGGGTTTGTATTAAATTTACTGCTCGATAAGTCCGAAGATGGCAAATCAGGCCATTAGGCTCATAAATACATTTTTAAATCACTTCTTTGTATTATTAAAAACACTAATGCCCATCGCCAACATTTCGACACCAGCAATTTACACTACGCTACTTGAATTTTGGGTAATTTCCGTTTTTAATGCCAAATTATTTATAATAAGGACCATAACTTAATACAAAAATAATTTAAATTGAAATTCCAAAAAACAACGAAGATACTTAACAACGCTAAGTGAATGCTAATAACATCGTGAGAAAACCGGCCTGTCCTAGAACCAACAATTCGAAGACATGTGACATCCACCAACCCGCACGGAGCACGCGTGGTGGATTACGGCCAACAGGACAACAGTGAAAATTTGAATAAATTATCTTTAATAATAAAACAGTTATCACATTTTTTCTTTGAAGCGCCTTTGGTGTACAACGACTTTTTCAATTTAGCTTTGTGTTCGTTGCTGATGTCGATTTAAACCACCGACTATAATATCTTATTTACACAGTTGACGACTGATTGATTAAATGTTGGTGAACACTCGTCTCACCTACACACTATTACCCTGCGTCCTAACCAAAAGCGATCATCGCGCGAATATCCAATTACCCGATCGTTTACCTGAATAATGATGTACTACATACGCGACTTGATTGATCACGCGACTGTGTGCATATCCATATATTAGAGCGCGACGATCACTTTTAGTTAAGACGCGGCCTGAGTGGTTACCTATTAACCTTTCTACCATAATAAAGAGGTTACATGATAATTTGCCACACCCAAAAAATATAAATATTTTATAAATGCATATGTATTATTTATAAAATGTGTGGTGCATGTTATTTTAAAATTATATATTATATGAATTTTATTTTTTTCATTGCTATAATGTATGAGTAAGCTTAATAATAGCTCCGTGTTATCCTTTAATTTAGATACATGCGAGATCTATAATTACGACAGCGATTGTGGATTAATGCGGTATAAGAACTTAGTTCATAAGCCATAAATAAATAAAAAAAAAACAGAGCGGAGCAGTGGTGGCTCAGTGGCAACAGCTGCAACTTACGAGTTGTAGGTCGTAGGTTCGAACCCTGACAGGCGCTTCACTTTGTGTAAATAATTTAATCACCACTGCTCTCAAAACGGGAAAACATCGTGAGGATGTCCCAGAACCAAAAAGTTGAAGACATGTGACATCTACAAACCCGCACTGGGCCCGCGTAGTGGATTACGGCTTACTTTCTCTTACCAAGAGGACGCCTGTGTCCCAGCAGTGGGAACATTATTATAGGCTGATTTTGCTAAATAAAAAAAACAGATATAAGAATGAATATTATACTGACTCCAAAGTTAGAAGCAGCAAATCGGTCAGAGGCCGAGACAGCTGATGAGGCGGTGGTATGTGCGTAGTATGCATTGATGTTGGCCAGCAACGTGGACATGACGGCTGGAACTCCGGCGCACAGGTACTTCGTGGAGAGGCAGTGGAAGTGGCTGAAATAGAGAATATTATACCAATTAATATCAGTGGTGTTATTGTTTTAATCTTACAAAATAAACCAACAACACGGTAAGTGCAAGTAGGCTAGTTTAATATTTTAGTTACGTTAGGTTACGTCCCAATTTTGATAGAGAAAAACTAGCCGCCTATTAAAAAAAAATTGTCGCAGCAAACCCGGCTTTTTCAACCGTTACAGAATCAATTCGAACACAAATCACTGATATAAGCCCAATCAAAGCTGAATAGAGGTTGCACAAAGTTATTTTGAAGAAAATACAGAACATTAGAATGTAATCATTATCATTTCAGCCAAAAGACGTCCATTGCTGAACATGTCTCTCCAAGTACCACATCGACCTGTCCTCTGCTTCACGCATCCAAAAACATGTAGTATTTTAGGGTGCCTACTTTGCGCGATTATTGGATGATCGACACGTTTTTTACTCGTTTTATACTTCACCGACATGGCCGTCCGAAGCACTTAAGAAAATACATGTCGAACGTCAAAAATCGAACAAATCTGTAGACACTTGTACAGATGATACTTACGTCATAGCTTGATAGATGGCTTCAATCCCGTATCTCATGGCGAACTCATCGACGATCTCTTCAGGAATATCATTGAAGTACACCTTCCAAGCATCGTCGCCTCTTGCCGCTGGTAACGTGACTGCTCCGCTGTTCTCCTCACAAAGATAGTGAAACAGGTTCTCGTGAAGACAGGTGTACTGTAAAAGAAGAAAATAATAATCTAGAGACTCTGTAGTAACATTTAGGAAAATTTTTAACACTGACATCAATGAACCATCTAATGATTTCTCTCTCCCTCACACACACACACAGAAAAGACCTGAGTTTCGGCAGCGGGAAAAATGGAGGCTGATTATCTGACCAACAATTTTTAAAGTCATGATGATCGTCCACATGATCAAGTAGTTGATAAGAGATGAAGTTATATAATTATATTGACATCACATTTTTTTGTTCTTTGCACTTGTTTTATGATTGTATATATACATTTTTAAAGATAAGTATCACATATTTTATATAATATGTATGTTTTTATTGTATATATGTGAGTGGTTGACCAAAAAGGGACCTCAAGGGAAAATAATTGATTTGATTGATTATTTAATAATAATAAATGATTGATTCAAAAATTAAAAAAAAAAAAAAAATGGTTTCCAATCCCTCCAGGTCCCTTTTTGGTCAACCACTTACATATGTAAATGATACCTACACTACAGACTATCTGCAGTATTGTCTCCCCTTTTCCCCTCAACCCGTCCAAAGGTTGTTTTTAAAAGATTTATTTTAGCGACAAGACCGCCCATTGTGTCACCCTATGTAAAATTTCTACATTTATATCTGTAATTTTTATGGTGTACATAATAAAGAGTATTCTATCTATCTATCTATCTATTTATATAGAAACGTTTCAGCAACACACATATCTCTTATGTGTGTTGCATCAATCATATTATTATTTTAAGACCTTATACATATACTATGCAAATATTATCTTACTCGCTATATAGAAATATTGCTAATATTTCGTCAAAAAGGTTTTTCAATAAACATAAACTACATTATTAAAAGCTCAATATTTAATAACGTTACATAATATTTCAATGATGCCTATATATTTTGAGATTCATCTGATCAATATGTAAATAGTTGCAGAGCACAGCGAAAAAGTTTAAGTATAGAAAACGTTCGAATAAAATATCTTACGTAAATTCAGATTTCCGAAAGAATTTTTAATATCCGTTGCTCTCAAGAATGATAAATCGTCGAAGTGGATAAATTGAGCTCAAGGATTTACAATTTCTAACCTATTCGATTATATGTCTGTCCCAAAGCAAATATAGAAATCTTTGTAGGTACAAAAGTTTTCAATATTTCACATTCGTCTGTTACATCATAATTCTAGCCACAAAGGACTATATACGTAAAGTTACAAATTAAAAAACTTCTGTTCAAACAAAAAAAAGTTGCCAATACGATTATTTTCAATTCGATTTGGTGCTTCTAAAACAAAATCAAATGCGCATGGGAAATCGCGGTGCAAACCGAAAATAAATTGAATTTCCACTCCTGTCCAACCTCGTCGGACATTGAAAAATTTATGAGTGAATATTGTGTGCGTTCGAGTAATGTTTATTCTATCAGAATGCGGACGCGGGTTGTCACGTTTCCTGTATTGTAGCTGTTAGTGATACAGGATGACATGTTTTCTGAGATAGTTTCTTGATCCAAATAGGTGTAGGAGTCGTTTAAAGGTCAAATTGTGAGAAGAATATCATCTATAGAGGATGTATTGTACCACCCTAACACCATCTATTGACTGCTATATACTCGTATAACAATCATGGAGGGGTATAATTGATACAAAACGATCAATAATAAGGTTTTTTGTGTACATAACTTTGAACTTTGCTTTGTACTATATAAAGTGGCGTTCACATAAATACGAGTAGTTACGTAAAACAAATTAGAATGTAATCTTTTGTTTTTCTTTTGTTATATTTTTTTATAAAATTTTAAGATCATCATCTGCCTAGCCTTTTCGTTGGGGGTCAGCTTCCATTCTAACTGGATGCAGATGTATACCAGTATTTTACATGGAGCGACTGCCTATCTGACCTCCACAACGCAGTTACTGGGTAATACGATAACCCTTGGTAAGACTGGTTGTCAGACTTTCGGGATTCGGACCACCCGGAACGACTGTCAAAAATCCACGAATGACAGCCGGGATCAACTCGGTTAAGCCATCGCAACGACATAACGTGCTTTCCGAGGCATGAATCTGTCTTGGTATGTGAAGATGGTCACCCAATCATAGACTAATATATAAATCACGGACCAACCGCGGCAAGCGTAGCTTAACCTGATCGATCGCCCGGTGCGGCTGCTATTACTTAGCCACAAGCCCCTTACATATTTTTAACATAAGTACAATTTTACCTTCTAAAAGGTCCTAACACCCAGCAAGTCTCATTGGTAACTTAAAATCGAAAAATATGAAACTGAAATTTCATCCTACCCTCTTATCCCAGAATCGTGGAAAGAAAAGATAGGTACAGCACGGATTCCATTACCGACCGGATGTTGAATGTTTTGATGTTCCAAACTGGGAATTTTGTGGGTGAATTTGCGACGATACGTTATCAAGCCGATATTCGGGCCTGTTAGGTACCCTAATCGTGGAAAAGTTTCGGCTGTAGTAATGAGTGTATACGTATGCTATTTTTAGGACATAAAAATAGATATTTTTTAAACGAAAGTAGGCACGTCGCCTTATTTAATTACATGGAACGTAAACTTAACTGGCGAAATGTGGGTGTACTATAGGTATCCCAGATAGAACTTCCCTTGTAAACTATGTATTTTCTTGCAAATTAACATTTTTTTTTTATTTATTGTTATTTATTTATACTTTATTGTACACCACAAAAATACATAACAGAAAATAAATCAGGCACTACAAAATATACAATGGGTGGCCTGATCGCTTTTTGCGTTCTCTTCCAGACAACTTATCCTTCGGGGATTATAAGCGTGATGTTATATTACGTAATGTGTTTTTTAGGGGTTGTGGACTTTCGATAGGCAGTCGTTCCATGTAAAATAGTGGTATTATTTATTTATTTATTTAAACTTCTCGCACACAATTAAGTACAAAGGCGGACTTAATGCCTTAGGCATTCTCTACTAGTCAACCAAGGGTGGTGAAGCGATAAGATGGCAGGTGCTCTGAGAGGAAACAAAAATAACGAAAAATATTAAAAGATAACATAATAGATTATAAATAGAATAGTTACAGAAATACATAAATAGGTTACACACTTATAATACAAATACATACATATTTACTACCATATATACCTACATTATATATATATATACATACAAATTCAAGGAAAAGAGATACATAATTGAGATGACTCTACGCTATTTGTTTTAAAAATAACTCTGCAATTTCCGCTTAAATGCATACCGACTGGTGCATCCAGTTAGTCTGAAATCTGAGTTAAACATAGTTGGGAAAAGGCTAGGCAGGTGATGAGAATACATAACTTACTATTCCCACAGGCCCACAATTCAGAATAAATTTAGATCGCCTGCCACTGGTTTTTACACATCACAATCACACACAATCAGCCTATAATGTTCCCACTGCTGGGACACAGGCCTCCTCTCTATGAGAGAGATTGGGCCATAATCGACCACGCGGGCCCAGTGCGGGTTGGCACATAGCTGAACACTATACAAAATCTACATTTAAATTCAGTAAGTTAAGTAAATTCTCAACATTGTATAAAACACAAAGTCTTTATGCTTCATAGCTTACATTTCCACTTTTTTAGGGTTCCGTAGTAAACAAGGAACCCTTAGAGTTTCGCCATATCCGTCTGTCTGTCTGTTTGTCCCCGCTGTAGCTCAGAGACGCTTAGTACAAGAAAGCTGTTATTTGGCATAGGTATACATATTAATCACGCCGACAAAGTGCTTAAATATTTTTTTTTTTAATAAATTCTTTAGGGTGCCTCCCTTGCATGTAATGTGGGGTGATATATTTTTTTTCTCATCTAAGCCATAGTGTGGGGTATCGTTAGATAGGCTATTTAAAAATATTGCGGGTCAGTAAACCCCACTTTTAGATTCAAAGATCCATTTGCGTAATATAAAGCTTTAAAGTGCTCATTTTTGTATATAAAGCTTTAAAGTGCTCATTTTTGTTAGAGTCAAGTGTCGTCGTCGTCGTCGTCCCTGCCAGCTAAATGGTTGTAAACGGAGATGTCAAAAAAATTATGGCAGTAGTACATATTATAATGAAATTAAAAGGAAAACTATCACAGCTAAGTAGGCTTTACAAGTTAACGAGTAATATGACAGGTGACAAACTTAAATTTTTAGTTAGAGAATCAACCGTGACGTACTCGTATATCGATGGGAGAACATGTTTTTCAACTACCATGTGAAGTTTTTTTTGGGATAAATTCATCCCAAGTAATCCCAACTACGGAACCCTTCATTGTGCGTGGTCAACACGCACTTGGCTGTTTTTTTTTATTATTCTGGAAATATTATCTGTTTCTTACTAAAGGTAATTAAAAAAAAAAAAAAAAAAAAAAAAAAAAAAAAAAAAAAAAAAAAAAAAAAGAGGTAATTAGGTAATAATAAAAATAATAAGTTTTATTGCACAAAGAGAAACACATAGAGTTAGTCTTACACTAAACAAGATTGTTCCTTGATTACCACATGGTAATCAAAATCAGGTTGAACAGCTGGCTCCTTAACTAAGTAAAAAGATACTTGTATCTCAAGAGATATCTCTTCACAGTTATAAACTCACTCCTTCTTTCCAAGGAGGTAGGCAGAAACTACAGGACACCACCTGCTACGCTGGATATGGATGTACATATATCCATATCACGCTAGTTACTCTAGAAACACAGAATTCTATTTTCCATAATCATTCCCTTACAAAGGTTTACCATCCTTGTGGCGGGGCGTGGCAAAAATATGGGAAACCATTTTGAGTCTACCCAAGAACCATATAAGTCTCCAAAATTCACTCACCCTAGAACATCATTCCATATAAATTGACTTTAATATCAGTTACCAAGCCAGACTTCCAAGCCCCAACGAAAAATTCCAAAAGTAATTTATTTTCGCGGAAAAATATTTTAGCAGGAACACCATTTTCCCGGATAAGTCTTCATTATCGTTAGCTCTCGGTTTCCTAAAGCATTTGCCGGAATATGTAAATTTTGCTATCTAATCCAATTTGTACAAAGGATGTTTGGAGATAATCAAAGTTTAGTGGCTGTGTTTATTGTGTATAACCAGTAGTTAGAGTGTGTTACCGTTTAGTAGTTGTTACTCAGAGTGAATAATTGTTTGTTTTTAGTCTTTTAGACTAACAAATGAATAATAACATTTACTAGGATCATGTGCTTATATTCTAAGATTATTATTATCTGTTATTTGTAGATTTTTACAGTCGTTACGGGTTGTCAGAAGCCCGAAAGTCTGACCAAGTGAAAGTGTTACCAAGGGGGTATCGTGTTACCCAGTAACTGGGTTGTGGAGGTCAGATAGGCAGTCGCCCCATGTTAAATACTGGTATTCAGCTGCATCCGACTGGAAGCCGACCCCAACATAGTTGGGAAAAGGCTAGGCAGATGATGATGTGCTTATATTCGGCGTGCCTGTAAGACCCGATGTATGTATTTAAACGAAGCAAAAGGAGTAGGTATGGATCGTAGCAGGTGTTATTCTGTAGTCTCTGCCAACCCCTATGGGAAGAAGGCGTGAGTTTATATGTATGTATGTGATCTTATAATTTTGAATCGAGATTATTATAATTCAGTTTTGAGGCCTTATTAGTACCTAATCTTCTTTAGGGTTCCGTACTTCAATAGGAATAAACGGAGAAAGAAAAATATATAATAATAAAGAAATAATGGATCCTTAAAGGATGACTTCGTTTTCCGTCTGTCTGTCTGTCAGTCTGTCAATACCCTTTTTCTTAGACCCGCGTGGTATCAAGTTGAAATTAATATCAAATACGTAGGTCTACGGTCCCTTGGAGCTCTAAAAACACAAGCTAGTAAGTTAACGCAATAAAAAATTTTAATTTTGTTTGAACTTTTGAAATTTGAAATTGATTATACCTAGTACTGCAACGTGGTGATGTACACACAAATCTTCCTGACATGCTACAACTTTTACCCAGTGTTGATCAATAACCGCACTACGCATAATATCTACCTGCCATCTAAACTAGAGACAACTTTCATTAAAAAAAATCTAGCACAACCTACTGAGGTAAGGTTATCAATCAGCATAAGCGCTCTCGCAGACAGGCGCGAAGCGACACTAGTAGCACAATTTCTTTGAAAAGTTCATGGAAAATGTCACGCTGCCTGGCGCGCCAGTCTGCACGAGCCAGGAACCTAATCCTTTATATGCACTGCATACTAAGTATGTAATTTAGTGTAACTTAGATAAATGGGATCTCAAGGGACCTAGGATTATTAATTTATCATTTAAAGTGGTTTTTATTTTTTATTTACCCAGTTCCCAAGTAGTCAAGTTTAAAATGACAATTCTCATATTATTTACAGAGCCCCAGGAAGCTAAAAAAGGTCAAAATTATGTTTTTAGGATTCCCAAGTCAACAGTTTCGCCATGTCCATCTGTCTGTCATCGGCTAAATGAGAGACTCTTAGTACTAAGAAGTTGCAATTTGGTATGGGTACACATGTTAAATGTTAATCACGCCGACAAAGTGGTGATATAGAATGTTGATTTTTTTTTAAGGGCCGTAAGAAATAATTACAACACCTACACGTAAAATGGGGATGATGTTTTTTTTCTCGTCATCTTATGGTGTGGGTATCGTTGAATAGGCCGTTCAAAAATATTGCTGGTCTGTGAAAATAATTTTTGGTTCAGGGATTCGTTTGTGCAATATTAAGCTTTAAAGTGCTAATTTTTGTTCGAGTCAAGCCCTGCCAGCTAAATGGTTGTTTTTGGATATGTCAAAAAAATTACGGCAGTATACTCGTAGTATATAAAAATACGAAGTTAAAAGGAAAACTAGGACAGCTAAGTAAGCTTAAAAATTAACGAGTAATAGTCGATCAACCTATATTTGCAGTGGGAATGTATGGGAGAACATGTATTTCGACTACAATATTAAGTTTGTTCTTTGAGCTGAATGGTGCTGATCCATGGCGTCATGTTCGTGAACGGGCGCCGTCAGTAGGGACTGCTCATTTCTTAGCTGCCACGGCTTATTTTAATTTTTCAATTTTCTTTTTATTACGGACAGTTTTAACGTGCACGTCTTTCTACATTGTTCTCACATGTATAATTTCAACATGAATGATGTACCAATCTTTTTGTAACAATATTTTAATTTAAAAGAGTGTCCGTGGAGTTTCATGCTCGTTCTTCTCCATAGGAACCTACTACGCTTTGGAATGGGCAACTAGCTTCATCTTTCTAATTGACCGACCCCTTGACAATTCAAAAGTGCCCGTATTTGGTTTATTTGAAATAAATGCTTTAAGTTTTGAGTTTGAGTTTGGGATAAATACAGCCTAACTACGGAACCCTTCATTGTGCATGGTCCGACACGCAATTGGACGGTTTTTTTATTAATAGAAATGAAACTGTTCAATAAAAATGCTTATATTATTAGTTGTCTCAGATAAAATATTATTAGTCGTCTTACATAAACAGACTTTTGAACTACTAGGTCCCAAATAAACATGTAAAAATCGAAAAATGTACAAATGCATTCAGTTATAAAGGTTACATTACTCTCAGCAACATAGGTTTACAAAAGTGTCTATGGGTAATCGGTAGTGTAATGGGTTACATTTTGACAGTTCAACAACATTCATTGCGTTTTTCACGTTGTTGAGCTGACAATTTTTTCGAACATATGAAGCAATGGATTCGCAATATACTTAAAAATCATTCGAATTGTGAATGATAGTAAGTTACGCAGTTAGGGTGCAGGTTAGATTATATATAAACTTGTACGTGGTATATTTTATACATATGTATCTATGTTTATTTTACTATAGTAAAGGCTTTGATGAAGATCTGTTGTCTTTGCGTAAAGGGGGTAACCCAAAGGGGTGCGGAACCTTTGGCTAAGCTGGTTTAGGTAAAGCAATATACACATAGGTATATTACTGACTGCCTCGTTGGTCTAGTGGTCGCAAGTGTTACTACTGAGCACGAGGTCTGGGGTTCGATTCCCAGGTCGGAGATCAATCACCGTAGGCGCGGGCTTGCGGACGATGAGCAATGAGGTAGCTCGCCGTCCGATAAGGACCAGGTCCGGCTCGTCGGCGCGTTGTGTTCCACGCGCGCCTCAAAGAGATGTCAGCACAACTGGACGGTTCTGCTAGGGCCGATGCCTGCCGGGGTCGCGGGAAAGTCCGAAAGGGATACCGTGGCCTCTGGCAACGCACAAGCAACGGAAGGAACACGGGTAGGTTTTAGTCAGTAAGAATGTCACACCCTCCTACTCCGCCCATAGCGGAATAAGTTATTTAATAATTTCCCTCCTAAAAAAATATATTTTTGGTTTATTTTATGTAAATCCATTTTCAGTTACTGCATCACTAATTATCACAATTGCTACCGGAACATCTTACCTCAACGATGGAACAACCAACCGCATAACGGGGTGGGTTGTTCCTTGTCGACTTTTCGCAAAAAAATGTTTCTGGCCAAAAAGATATTACTAACATAATAAACATGACGATTTAGTTTAAAATTAAAATAGTTTCTGTTCAAAGTCATCCCAAAGTCTTTGAGATCAGATCTTGTTTTAATGATTTTTTACGTGTTGTTTGAAAATTAGCACTTTGAACCCCGGCCTCCCCTACACCTCTGCTTAACTCTTCGGAAATTACAGGCGTGATGTCATGTTTTGTATGTGTTATAAGGATAAAAGATGGCCAACTCTTAATGTACAATTTTGGTGTTACAGAAGATAAGTTTTGTATATTAAACACTTATTAATAAATTAATATGATATCTTCACAATATTATGAACTTTAAATTACCAGTAGGCTTAGCATGACACTCTCTATTTCTTCGAAGAATAGACACGGCTCCTTCTATATAAAGTGACATTTCGTTTCTCCATTTTTGACATCACACCGTAGAAATCCTTCTACAATCTGTCATTTTGTCTTTCGTTTCTAACGATCTTTGTCTAGGTCCTTTTTATGTATAAGGATTTCTACGGCGTGATGTCAAAAAAGGAGAAACGATATATAGAAAGAGCCGTGTCTATTCTTCGAAGAAATAGAAAGCGTCATGCTAAGCCTGCAGGTGGTCTACTCTCTAAATCCGTCAACGAAGATACGGCCCCGTCCAAAAATAGTTGAGCCGTCAAAACAAGTGAAAAATTAAATTTTTCGAACGGGCACAAACACATTCCGAGTAGGGACAACTGTCAAATCGTTTTGTCATTCATTCTCAGTTCAGGCTCCAAAGTAATTTTATGTCCGCAGGTGATATGGAGTCGGCGCGTTGTGTTCTACGCGCGCCTTAAAGAGATGTCAGCACGATTGTAGGGGCCCATGCCTGCCAGGGTCGCGGGAATGCCCGAAAGGGATACCGTGGCCCTGGCAACACCCAGGCAACGGAAGGAACACGGGTGGGTTTTAGTCAGTAAGAGCGGCGGAGCGGGAGAGTGTGACAGATCACACCCTCCCGCTCCGCCAAGGGCGAGAGGAGTTATTTGATAATGACCCACGAAAAAAAAAATCGCGATACGATGCCTACTCCGTATCACTTTTTTCATAGTATGGGCCGAAGTTATGGGCGTTTTAGAACGCCCATAACTTCGGCCGACACTATGGATTTAGTGCTTAGGGAGTTGGCCTCCAGTTCCTAAGAAATTATTACCCACACATTATTTTAACAATTTTCTTAATGTATGATTTGCTATGATTAGCGGAAACTTGTTTTTATTGCGTCATATCATAAACTAAAGCTCACATACAATCTTACGAGATTCATAAACCGTATAAAAAAAGATAATCAAATTTAACTTCGGTCATTGACTTTGCGAACTTTAAATAAATACATCGAAACACTGTTACCGTTAAAGTACTATAAAAATACACTTTTAAAAACTTTTCCTTTATAAGCATCTAATTTTATCGAAAAACTTTGAAACGTTAAAAAGTTCGCCCCTAGAAATATTGTAACACCAATTTTCTTGAACGAATTTTTAACAATGAAGAATAATGGTCAGCTTTTTCGTGTATTTTGTAGGCACAGTGGGAACTAATTAATTATCGTCACAATTAATTTACCCATTAATTTAAAATAAGAAAACTTTTGGAAAAAGGCACTATAGGTCCATTGTTACTTAACTACAGAATTGATTTTCCTAGTGGTTTCATAATTAAGACTTCATCAAGTTTCTCTACACATCCCACAAAGGAATATAAGTCTTATGTATGATGCTTTAACAGTATAATTGGTTTACATTCTCAAGAGACGTTCAAGTTATTGTCTTGTAAACACATAGCTACCTACTTGTACATACATAAACGCAATTAAAACTTTAACATTATTATTATTGTAACTTTGTTGTGAGTTGCTGTCATCATTAGGGTAGACAATTTGTTTTGATACGTTCAAAATATAGTATAATTTATTTATTGATGAAACAAGGAGGCCACGGGTACTGATTGCTTCAAGGCTGAAAACAATGCCATTGTTATGAAATAATATCAACCGATTAATATGCTGCTGGTATTCGATGATGTAAAATGGCGGTGCTAATCGTTTCTTCTCACTTGCTCATTATACTGTGGGGGTGAAAGGGCGTGATACCCATGCAAAAAATAAAGGAGCTCTATGTTTGGCCGCCATTTTCAATTCTTTAATGGCGCGGTTTATAGGCAGGTGTATTTGAAATTATTTAGAACTTGTGACTATAGGTTGACTTGACAAACCAATAGCGAAGATTTGTTAACATCCATAAAAATGCTGACAATGATTCTGTAAGGATCCTAGGTCTCATTTAGCAAAATCAAGTTAATCCACTCATCCCTCTCGTTAAGATAGTGGGCAACACTGAATACAGCGACGGCCATTCTTCAGTGTATTTTTTTGTTTTATAATTGAGCTTTTTGGCGAAGCTTTCGACGAGAGGTAGAGCATAATAGAGCATCATTTTTTTGGAACAGCTCGCGGTTTTTCCTACAGTTCCTTTTTCACAGAATTTTACCGTGTTTTAAGGCGGTTTGAGCATCTTCTTTTTTTTTTGTATTTGTATTAGTGTTATTCTGTAAAGAATACTTCAAAACTCACAAATAAAGCCTGATTTACACGGTGCGATTTGTTGCCTGTAGCATACCATAAGTTGAAGCAACAATAACGTTGTATCCACTAAACAGTGTTTAGACGATGCATTTGTTGCTTAAAGTTTTGGTGTTCCGTACCCAAAGGGTAAAACGGGACCTATTACTAAGACTACGCTGTCCGTCTGTCTGTCCGTATGTCACCAGGCTGTATCTCACGAACCGTGATAGTTAGACACTTGAAATGTTCACAGATGATGTATTTCTGTTGCCGGTATAACAACAATAAAAACTGAATAAAATAAATATTTAAGGGGGCTTCCATACAACAGACATGATTTTTTCGCCGTTTTTATAGATATTGGTAAGGAACACGTCGTGAGCGAGTCCGACTCACACTTGGCCGGTTTTTATTATTTTATGCCACAGGCAAGACACTTGTATTGATTGTGTAAATGGGGCATACGTGAAAATCAAAAGAACCGAACTCTTTTGTTTTCCGATTAGCACCTTGATATCATTCGAATTTCGAAGTGATATTTAAATGGTGACATTAGTTTGTGAGCTAAAACAAACGTTAACTTTGTATAACTATCAGTTTTAACATAGACAGTAAATAAACGACCCATTATTATCATAAGATTAGCATTGCTTAGATTAACATTCAAGCTTAAATATACTTAGCTTTAAGCAAATTCTCGACAGAAAATACTGTAATAACAGTAATTAGTACGTCCCCTTTTACTCATAAAATTAACACCCTAGCTAGATCCTAATTATCTTAGTACTCGTAACATTTAATCTAGATAAGCAAAAATGAAAATGTTTCTTAAAATCCAGCGCAAAATCTCAGCTTTCTAAAATAATAATAATACCAGCCTATTATTGTACACGGTGGAGCATACGGTGGAGGTCTGCCCGGCTTGGGCAGAGCACCGCCGTGTCCTCGTGGAGTCGATCGGCGGCAGAGATCTCTCGCGTCCGGCCCTGGTTCAGGCCATGGTACGGAGCGAGAGGGCATGGGCAGCCGTCACCTCCTTCTACGAAGCAGTAATGCTCGCAAAGGAAGAGGTGGGACGGTTGAGGCAAAGGCAAATTTCGCGCCCTCTCGCGCCTAGCCGCCGCAGGAGAGGCCCTGGGCGTCGGGATTCCCGGGCGGATTTCCGGCCACCGTAGGCGCGGGCTTGCGGACGGTGAGCAATGGGTAACTCACCGTCCAGGAAGGACCAGGCCCGGGTCGACGGCGCGTTGTATTCCACGCGCGCCTCAAAGAGATGTCGTCAGCACAAGCGTAGGGGTCAACTAGGGCGCATGCCGGAGTCGCGGGAAGGTACCAAAGGGTTACCGAGGCCCCTGGCAACACAGGCAATGGAAGGAATACGGGCGGGTTTTAATTAGTAAGAGTCTGACACACCCTCCCGCTCCGCCCAGAGCGGGAGAAGTTATTTGACGATTTCCCACCCAGAAAAAAAAAAACCTATTATTGTCCCACTGGAGGGCAAAGGCCTCTTCTCGTATTGAGAAGGCACGCTTATTGATCACCACTCTTGCTCAAGACGGGTTGGCGATGTTTTTCTTCATCATCATCATCTGCCTAGCCTTTTTCTACCCACCGATACCCAGTGCGAATGCGATGCTCCTAAACAAATCAAGTCCCATAATAACAAAAATAACGGCACTGATACCGCGATTACCGTGGCAACCTACTGGGCTCAACCCATTAAACATAATATATGTATTTACCATCGACTCGATAAGAAGACCCAAAAGTAAAGCGAAATAATAATATATAAAATTTAAAGGCGAACGGCAGGCTTGTATGGGACTTTCATACAGCTAATAAAATTTCGTGTTTTGGGATATTTTTTGTTTTAATTGGTAGTTATTACGATAGACAATTCTTTTTTAAATTTATAACTGTTGTAAATTTATAAAAAAGTTGGGACGTAAAAGTTATAACTAGTTTTATTTTTTAAGGTTAAGTACCAGTGTACCAATGTAGATTGTTACTTATAGGCACATAAACATTGTTTCGGTAATAAAGTATATGTTGCTATATGATGTTGTGATGTTTGTTGTGTATATGATGCTTGTCGCTATTTTTGTAGTGTTTTACTTACTATCAAGTAGGTAAATTGAGATGAGGATCGTACCTACTCAGCGGAGTGGATTAGGAGATACCTATGTCCAACAGCTGACTGCAACAGTTTGATAATGATGAAGTCTTGATGGGGTTTAGAGTGTAGGTAAATAAAACAATACAGTTAATAGTTTTTTTTTAAGTACATTTGTTTTATGTATAATTAATTAATTCGTAAATTACTTCATCTAAGAAGGGGGCAGGTCGGGTAATACCCTCATGGCGAGCATAGCTTAAATACCAACATAACTGCGTTTAGTTTACGACTAAATTACGTGTAGTTATTAAAATCTTTTTTTTGAATATTATTAATTAATCCGAACTTCTAAAAATAGTACACTTACATTAAAATAAATGGCTTAGTTGCCTTAATATGTGGTACAAATTCTATAACTAAACAACAAAAAAAAGTAAGCTGTACGAAATCTGCCGTTCACCTTTACAGGTACTGTAGCAAAAGTCAAACCCAATAACTTAGTACAAGCTATTAGGCATTGTATCAATCAATCTGCCTAGCTTTTCCTCAACTATGTTGTGGTCAGCTTCCAGTCTAACTGGATGCCGCTGAATACCAGTATTTTACATAGAGCGACTGCCTATTGACATCCACAACCCAGTTACTGGGTAATACGATACCTCCTTGGTAAGACAGGTTGTTAGACTTTCGGGCTTCTGACGAACCGTAACGACTGTCAAAGATCATGGCAGCCGAGACCAACGATTTAACGTGCTTTCTGAGGCACGGAGGATTCGGTATGTACAGACCCATCCACGGCAAGCGTAGCTTAACCAGATGGATTGATCCGTGCGGATATTATTACTTAGCCACGAGCTCCTATCTGCCTTCACCGATGTCAGAAATATGAAATTGCATTGTTCAAATTGGAAGGGATGGTATACCCAAAACCATATCAGCTAGGAATTTTGCATTGCTTCATAATCTTTTTAGCTAGCTTTTTAACAAGCTTTCAAGAGTTAACTGTAAACAGGAAACGATAAAGATAGGCTAGGGAGTAGGGACAGACAAAATTAGTTCTTATTCGTACAAATTGGAAATGGAGATATCTATAAAGTGGAACCAGGTGGAAGAGAGAGCTCGTTTAAGAGTAGGTACGATGAAAAATATATATCTAACGCCGTGCCGAATTCGCTCGCGTCTGAGAAACGATTATCCAAATCGATACTTTGTGCCAAAGTGGAACTTGAAGACACTTCTGGTGGAAATAGTGGGATTGTAACTTTTTAAGTGTATAGAGATAAGACCTATATCTGCTTACCTATATATGCTTTGTTTTTGTGTTGAATACTTTTTTTGGCAATAAAAACGATTTTGTTTTAAAACTTGAAAAATGTCTGTAAACTGTTATGTCTGAAGTTACGAGTTCTTGTTCGAGCATCAATTTCTTACACAATTATACGGGACATACCTAATTTGATGTTTTTATTAATCTTAGTTATCACCCATATATGTATGTTACTAGTGGGGTTGTGGCTAAATAATAACAGCCACACGGGTCAATCGATCAGGTTAAGCTACGCTTGCCGCGGTCGGTCCGTGGATGGGTGACCATCTTTACATACCAAGAAACCTCCGTGCCTCGGAAAGCATGTTAAGCCGTTGGTCCCAGCTGACATTCATGGATCTTTGACAGACGTTACAGGTCGTCAGAAGCCCAAAAGTTTGACAACCAGTCTTACCAAGGGGTATCATGTTACCCAGTAACTGGGTTGTGGAGGTCAGATAGGCAGTCGCTCCATGTAAAATACTGGTACTCAGCTGCATCCGGTTAGACTGGAAGCCGACCCCAATGTAGTTGGGAAAAGGCTAGGAAGATGATGATGATATGTATGTAACTAAGTTTTTTTTTTTAAGTTTTAATAAAAAATCTTATCAGAATAAACCAAGTATAGTTAAATCAAGGTTTTCCAATAAACACCTCATGCAAGATTGAAATTGATTTTCTTTCAAAAAGCATCATTGGACTTTCTTGTCCGTCCAAAAGATCACACACATCATAATATCACGCCTGTATTCACCGAAGGGTTAGCCCTTCGGTGAATACAGGCGTCATATTATGTTAAAATTGAAAAACTAAAAACACACTACCACTACTACTACTAACTATTGTGTGTATTGTACTAAATATTGTGTAAAAACTGAAAATACATTTTGGATATTCTTTTGATCTCTGCTTGAGATCAAAACATCATCCAAAATGTATTTTCAGTTTCTAGTTAAACAGAATTAAATACACTTTATTTGCCTATATATTTACGTCTCCGGGTAAAAGATACGTCTATAAAACGTATAATTTAATTAACTACTGCACGTTTAATTGAAATTCATTAAGCATTTAATCGCAGCAGCAGATTAATATCAGAGTGGTTTCAAGCCTCCATTTAATGTTCATTGGAAAATAAAAGAGAAAACAAAATGGATTCGGGTGCATTATCGGAAGCGGATGCTACAATTCACTCGGTCAGATCGTACATGTTAAAATCAATTATCCCTTATTTAATGAATCACGTAAATACACTGAAACCATATATACGATATATTACGGGTAGGTGTTTGATGGGTTCTGGTTAAAATATATTACTGTACATAAAACAGCTGCCAATGTCATTGCAAATACTAGCAAGATCAAACATTACCTACCTAAAACCAAACAAATAATTATTTAAGCTAAAGAAAATAAGGGTAAAAATAAACACCACAAAACTTTGAGCTTCATCTTTTCTGGTGTTGCCATGACAAATACGTGAAACCCAAAAACCAGTCAGTAATGTATCTGAGAGAGCAGTGCTGGCTCAGTGGTATCGGCCCCGACTTACGAGTAGTAGGGCGTGGGTTCGAACCAGACAAGTGCTTTACTTTGTTTAAATAATTCCATCACCACTGCTCTCAAAACGGTGACGGACCAACCAAAAACCAAAACTTCAAAGACATGTGACATCTACCAACCCGCACTGAGCGCGCGTGGTGGAATTCGGCCCACTCCCTCTCACAGAGAGGAGGCCTGTGTCCCAGCAGTGGGAACATTATAGGCCGATTATGTAAGGTAGCTGGTTCTGACAGCTCAAGGTACACCAACCGTACGCAAGTATCATTACTCGTTAAGAATTCTCACCTACATTTGCTTAACTTGCGAATTTTCTAAGCAGTTATTTGTCGCACCTCGTTTATCTAGCTTAAGAGCTTTCCTGTAGGTATTTCGGGCTTTGCTTCTTGGCAACATTTTGTAAATTCACATAATTATTGGGTACTAGCTGCGCCCGTATAAATCTCGGTCCCTTAAGAATATCGGGATAAAAAGTGTTTTATGTGTTAATCCAGATTATAAACTATCTGTGTGCCAAATTTCATCCCAATCCGTTCAGCCGTTTTTGCGTGAAAGAGTAACAAACATCCATAAATACATACTCACAAACTCTCGCGTTTATAATTTTATTAGGATTATCACGAAGGTGTTACCTATGCATACATAAGCTACCATCTAAGCTCGCTTAATTAGTTCAAACATGTTGACCTACTTTTACACCCAATTATACAACCAAACATTTATTTTTAAAACCGTTATTCATCACGTACACACTTCCTCATTAGCGTGGACTGCTGCAAGCATAAACCAGCACGCGATTATAAATCTTATCAACATAAAAATATAACCCCAAATGGCATAAATTTTACTCGTAGAAAGTTCTGGTAATTCGTTTAGGGAAGTCTCACCAATATTTTGGACTCCATTTAATTAGAGGGACCCTTAATAAATCAAGGAAAGATAAATTGGTTTAAATGGATCCCTCCTACCTTCCTAGAGGTACTCGTAAGTACTAGGTCGGTGTAATTTATACGTATGTGAACCCGACCTTACCGAAGACCCAGGAGTCCAAAATTGTTTTCAATGGAGAGAAAGGGAAATGAATTATAAAAGTTAAATGATCGTGTAGGTAATTAACAACAATTTAAAAACCAATATAATTTGCAGATAAAGTGTTGAAACATTTCGAATGGTGGCAACAAAAGTATACACCTTTTTCGTACCCTTAGGTTTTTAAACGTGGAAAAGAATTTTGTAATAAAATGGATAACATGTGGTGAGTTCAGTCTGTTAACAAACACAAATATGTAATGCCTAACACGAAACTGGGTTCTGTCTAACAAATATGGTGAATATAACATCCTCCCTTATGACTATTTTTAATTGAGTTAATGATCCCTCACATCTAAAAATAATGAGAAATTATTTACTTCAAAACACAATGACTACGGACTTAAGTAGGCCGCTGCAAGCACAATCTAGCATAATGGGAAATTATAGATTCCACTGATACCAGTGCGAATTCGGTACTTCTGACCAAATCTAGTCCCATATCAACATAAGAAATATGATGGATGGACACTCCAGGGAGTGTCCGAAATGTCCATACACCTGCATTACTGAGAACCTAAAAAACGCCACTGATACCATGATTGGCATGGCCACCTACTAGGTCCAATCTATTTAACATAATGCGTGTATTTACCATTGACTCGGAAAGAAGAAGATCCCAAAACAAAATGAAATAATAATACTTAAAATTGAAAATTTATAGGTACTGTAGCAAAAGTCAAACCCAATAACTTAGTACAAGCTATTAGGCATTGTATCAATCAATCTGCCTGGCCTTTTTCCAACTATACTGGGGTCAGCTTCAGGTCAGCTTTTACATGGAGCGACTGCCTATCTGACCTCCACAGCCCAGTAACTGGGAAATACGATACCCCTTGGTAAGACTCAGACTCAAACTTTTGGGCTTTTGACGACCCGTAACGACTGTAATAGATCGACTGTGTGACTGTCGAAAGACAACCGGGACCAACGGCTTAGCGTGCTTTTCGAGCCACGGAGGGGTCTCGGTATGTAAAGGCATTAAGGCATTGTATATACGGTCAATTTACTTCAGAGAAAGGGTTCAATTTATGCATCACTAATTTAACAATCGGATTTAATTGGATTCACTAGAAGTCGATGTAGGGATTATATTTATTGAAATAGCTTGACTATTGTATGTTAAGGCCCGTGCAGACTGGCACGATATAACAGCCGTGTCAGGCAGCGCGACTACCAGTGCGACACTTTCTATGAAGTTTTCATTGATATTGTGCTACTAGTGACACGTCGCGCCTGTCAGCGGCAGCCTTTACAATATTAGGTAGGTACGGAATAATGACACCAAAGTTCACCAATAATATCCTTCCGACCGATTTCAGTCACAATGATCGGAGTGAGATCAGGCGCAGAACCAACAGCCTCACGTGCGTTCCGAGGCACGCGCGCCTCAAAGAGATGTCAGCACAAGTGTAAGTAGGGGTCCGTTAGGGTCAGTGCCTGCCGGAGTCGTGGGAAAGTCCGAAAGGGATACCGTGGCCTCTGGCAACACAGGCAACGGAAGGAACACGGGTGGGTTTTAGTCAGTAAGAGTCTGACACACCGTCCCGTTCCGTCCAGAATAATAAAAACAAAACTTACCAGTTATTATGTAAGCTCTAATATTTATTTTAATTTTTGGAGTAAATAAAACAAAGTAGTTTTGTAGTTTGAACTTGCAATTAATTCTTAAATCTCTGTTAACCATAGGTGTGTTTGCGTGTTAAGCTTTTAACCCTTAAACAAAGTTCAGTTATAATATACAGATTACACGCAACCAGGGTCACCCTTAGAAAAATATACAAAACATAATTTATCAACGCAGCCCTTAATGGCAGAAAGCATGCTTTTACACATAACATAACATAACAACACGCTTTGTTTCCCCGAAGGGTTGGGCAGATGTGTACCTGTAGTACACCCACATTTCGCCAGTTAAGTTTAAGTCCCATGTAATAGGGGGCGAGCTTATTGCCATCAACCGGGCACACATCCAGACTCCGGGCTGCTACTGAGATATTCCTAATAGAAAAACCCAAAACACTTGCACTTTTTTTTGGGTGGGAAATCATTAAATAACTTCTCCCGCTCTGGGCGGAGCGGGAGGGTGTGTCAGACTCTTACTGACTAAAACCCACCCGTATTAAGGAATACGGGTGGGTTTTAGTCAGTAAGGCCTCTGGCAACACAGGCAACAGAAGGCCGTTGCCTGTGTGGCCAGAGGCCTCGGTAACCCCTTAGCACCTTCCCGTTGCAGAATGCTTTTAAGTTTCATAAATTAAAGCCTTACTATGATGCAAACGGAAAATTGTAGTTAGGGTCTCGTGGCTTACTAGGACAGCTGCACAGGTCGATCGAATGTTAAGCTACATTTGGGGCGGCCTGTTCGTGGATGGGTGACCATCCAATATATACCGGGACCCCTCCGTGCCTCAGAAAGCCGTTGGTCCCGGCAGTCATTTGTAGATCTTTGACAGTTGTTAGGGTTAATCAGTAGCCCAAAAGTCTGGCAACCAGTCTTACCAAGAGGTATCGTATTACCCAGTAACTTGGTTTTAGAGGTCAGATAGGCAGTCGCTCTATGTAAAATACTGGTATTCAGCTGTATCCGTTTAGACTGGAAGCTGACCCCAACTAGTTGGGAAAAGGCTAGGCAGATTGATTGGGAAATTGTAGTTACTCACAAAATCATTCAGTCTTACAATTTGTTTACATATATTGAGGTTCTAATTGAAACTTGTAGAGGCTCTCAAAACCAGGTTTCGATTAAAAAAAACGAGATTCAATTTCAATTTCAATTGATTTATTTTCACGGCCTTAATGGGTTGGCTTTTGTAAACAGAAATTAGATTTCTGAACTTGGAAACATTATTTCGTGGCAAATACTGGAACAAGTTATTTTTGTTAATTTTTTAACAAAAGAAAGTTCCGTTAAAGTTTTAGGCATATTACGTAAGGTGGACGTAATGCATGTTATTACCCAAAATAGATCGAATAACCAATCAACACGGTCGTGGTTAGGTTAACATTTATTTATTCGAATAGATAATAATTATAATACATTTATAAAATTTTATTTTTATTACTAAAAACGTCAGATCCATAATAAAACAAAAAACAAACAATGCTGCTAACTTAAACATCATTCAACTTATTACAAACGACTCCCAGTCGGTTTCAATAAACAATTTAACTCTTATCTTATTCTAATATTTATCGTCATACCTAGCTACTGTATAACAAAAAACAACACTCAACATTGTAAAATAACATTCAACTTATTACAAACGAATGCCAATCTTTAGCATTAGACGATCTATCTCTAGAGATTGTAAATCAAATCTATTACAACGTCTAGCTACCTAGGTGGAAACGTAACGCCCTAGAGAGTACCCGGGGATATTGAAAACGTCTGATCAAATGCGCCTTTGCCCTGTAACGCCCGGTTTGCCTTTCTAATAACATTAGTATCAGACAGGAAGGTCAAAAGTATCGGTTTCTATAAGAGGCTAAGTTGTTTTAATGTCAGTTTTAATCCTTCTTAGACGTACAGTAGTACCTAATGCCTTTATATGTTTAGGTTTGAGATATCTTTATTTTGGCATAGGAACTATAATTAGCTAAATAATAACAGCCGCACGGGTTAATCGATCAAGTTAAGCTTCGCTTGCCGCGGTTAGTCCTTAGATGGGTGATCAGCTTTACATACCAAAACCTCTCCGTGCCTCGGAAAGCATGTTAATCCGTTGGTCACGGCGGTCGTGGATCTTTGACAGTCGTCACGGGTCGTCAGAATCCCGAAAGTCTGACAACCAATCTTACCAAGGGTATCGTATTACCCAGTAACTGGGTTGTGGTGTTCAGATAGGCGGTCGCTCTATGTAAAATACTGGTATTCAGCTGCATTTGGTTAGACTGGAAGCCAACCCCAACATAGTTGGGGAAAGGCTAGGTAGATGACTAGGTAGGACGAAAGGCTAGGCAGATGACTAGGTAGGACGAAAGGCTAGGCAGATGACTAGGTAGGACGAAAGGCTAGGTAGATGACTAGGTAGGACGAAAGGCTAGGCAGATGACTAGGTAGGACGAAAGGCTAGGCAGAAGACTAGGTAGGACGAAAGGCTAGGCAGATGACTAGGTAGGACAAAAGGCTAGGTAGATGACTAGGTAGGACGAAAGGCTAGGTAGATGACTAGGTAGGACGAAAGGCTAGGCAGATGACTAGGTAGGACGAAAGGCTAGGCAGATGACTAGGTAGGACGAAAGGCTAGGCAGATGACTAGGTAGGACGAAAGGCTAGGCAGATGACTAGGTAGGACGAAAGGCTAGGCAGATGACTAGGTAGGACGAAAGGCTAGGCAGATGACTAGGTAGGACGAAAAACTAGGTAGACTTACAAACGAGAAATATTAAACTTACAACTTAAACAAAATTTTTGTTGACGCACGGTAACAGTTTTGACTAAAATTACATTATGAAAGAAATTTTAGAAAAGCATAGAGTAAATTCTTTGGGGAAATTTTAATGAATAATTTTAATACATAATGGAAGACTGTTACAGCAATGGATAACTTAAGAAACGTTGGATGGACTGTGTGAAAAATATGATATGGCTAGAATGGCGTGAATATTCAAATCAAATCAAATCGTTTATTCGCATAGAATGTAGGTATTGTACAATAAAGATGTTACAAAAAGTAAAGTGAACCATGTACATTCTGCCTGAGTTTTGGCATGCAAAAATTTACAAATAATGTCATTATCAATAAGCTTATGAAAAATTATTAACATACGAATAAATTATTTTAATAAGTCCAGATTATACACAAAAGTGTACAAAATAATGTCAATAATATTAAACTTTTAGATGTCACACCAAAAAAAAGTCATTCAAAAAAGCCTTGAGTTTATTTTTAAATTATTGAAGGGTGTCACTTTTTATACTGTCCGGTAGTTTATTAAATATTATTTGACCCATGCAGAAAACACTTTTTCTAAGTAGTGCTGTTTTATAGCTACCGATAGTTAAGAGGTTTTTGTATTGACATCTCACGGGACCTTCTTGACACAAATTTGTTTACTAAGGGCTGTCGCGGCTTTTACCTCTGCGCCACCACTGCTCCATAATTGATTGTATATTACTAAATACATATGTAAGAATATAGGTACTTTTAACAAAAAAACATTTTTTGAATTTTTGTCTGTCTGTCTGTTTCGGCTAATCTCCGAAATAGCTGCACCGATTTTGACAGGACTTTCACTGGCAGATAGCTAATGTTATAAGGAGTAACTTAGTTACTTTTATTTTAGAAAAAGCCACGCGGGCGAAGCCGCGAGAAACAGCTAGTTGCATAATATATACAATATACATTGAGGATGTATTGAACATTGCCGTATCTTATTTATTATTTATTTATTTAATACTTTACGCACACAAATGTACGGAGGCGGACTTAATGCCATAGGCATTTTCTACCAGTCAACCTTTGGGTGATGCAGAGACAGACAGCGGTAGGTGCAATAACGAAAACTGTGAAATAAATATTTATTAAAATATAAGTATATACATACATATACCTATTAAAACATTATATATAATAGATATACCTAATTATACATAAATATAAGACCAAATAAATACACGAATATACTAAACAGTAAGACAAACAATGGGAAAACATTACCGTTGTGATGATACTGCCAGCTTCTTACGAATGTGCTCGCGAACTTCGTGTATGTAATTAAAAAACTTTATCGCGCGAGACTCCTCATAGGCATTTGCTACAAACTTACAACGTCAAAGAGGAAGGGAAGATCGCGAGGATTGCTTTACACATAAAATCAAACATGCATAGATAGATAGATAGAATACTCTTTATTATGTACACCATAAAAAATACAGCTATAAATGTAGAAATTTTACATAGGGTGACACAATGGGCGGTCTTATCGCTAAAAGCGATCTTTTAAAGACAACCTTGGATGGATTAAGGGGGAAAGGAGAGACAATACTGCAGGTAGTCTGTGGTGTACCATTTACATATATACAATAAATACATACATACATAAAATATATTAAAATTATCTATATAATATATTCAATAATAATTAATCATAAAAACAGTGCTATGAATCAAAACAGGTGCAAAAGAACAAAGAAAATAAAAAATAATGAACATATACGAACATGTTACTAGTAGCTCGTATATAGGGTGGGTTTTGGAGACGAGGAAGTAAGGATAGACCTTAATCGTTGTAGCTACAGGAAAACGGTCTTAGGAGACAGTCTTTAACTTTATGAGACATTTTGATCTACATTCACAGATTTTGTACGAAAGACTACAGTCAGCAAGATTAAAAAAAAAATCTTATTCATGTATATTTTGGTGGTGTTTAGTATTATTAAACAACCGTCAAAATCGACCGGCGTGGGCTATACAAGGATGTAGAGCGGCGACACAAAACCAAGAAAGTCTTTGATTCAGAGATCATCACAAGTCATAACTGGCTAAATGGTGGGTAAATAGGTACACCTCTGCCTAACTCTTTGAAAACAGGTGTAGTATTATATTACACCAAAAACACCTGTGACTAAAGCGCAGATTTATGATTATAGTGACATTTAAATCTGTTATTACGCCTTCATAAAATGCAAGTAACTTATGCAAAAAATATATGTCAAACTTGAATTCATACACATCAATTCTATATATGAATATTTAAGTATTATAATAAAATAATCTATGAAATAAATTCAGGAAGTAATGTCTACCCAAAGCATAAAAAGACGATATTACTTTCAAACTGCTTAAGATATTTTCATGATTATATGAACAGATTTTTTTTTATTATATCTATTCATATATTTGTTACTAAAAATAAAATGTTTCCTATGAAACCAAACGGTGGCAGGGCGTGAGCGCGACGTCATTTGTAGTAGTGTTAAAGGACGTAGTTACACGAAAAGGATCCAATCCACAAAAACACCAAAATTGTGTTAAGTATACCAAAGAGACCGTGAAACCTTTACGGTCTTTTTGGTATACTTAACTCAATTTTGTTTTTTTTTGTGGATTGGATCCTTTTCGTGTAACTACGTCCAATTGTGATAGTATTAAATTGCTAAAACAAATAGATATGAACCGAAACCCAATCAAGGTTCTCCAAAATCATGATTTTACAGGAGTGCGTTTTGAACGCAAAATTGTGATAATTAATGGAAGAACAAAGCTATCTTCTCCTATTTTACATTATTTAGTTATTATGGCATTACCAAGGCCAACATTACTGTAATACTTTTATATTCCAAAATACGATACTTCGACAGTTTGAGAAGAATTGTTGTAGTTGTCTTTATATACGTGACTTAATATCAGTAAAAATTGAGAATCAAACAAAAGTAATCCTATGAGGAAAAAAAAAATTCTGAGTCGAATTATGTAAAATAGTGAATTTCGTAAAAAGTGCAGTTGACTCTTTCTATTTTGCTGCCGTCGAAATATTTCCCGATATGAGCCTTCCACAAGGTACTCGCTTAATAGATAAAAAAAAAGAATATAAAATATCAGTGCTAGTATCTACTAGCACTGATATTTTAGTAGCATCGTAGAAGACTCTAAACCTCGTATGATGTCGATAGTAAATATATATTGGCGCACACTATAATTGAATTATATCCTTAATACGAACGCGAAGTCCCGCTGAGTTTGCTCTTGCAAAACTCGTTTAAGCTATTAGGTGCTATGGCATGGTTGTTGTTTTTATATCATCCCGGTTGAAGTCTGCTCGTAGTGAATTAGATTTAGAACTGTGATATAATTGAATAGAAGCGAGGCTATTAGATACACCATGCGTGTCTGTGGGGAGTTTGATATTGAGTAACGAGGAATGAATTGTTATTGTTACGAGATTTCCTTTTTAGAAATCTGTCAACACATACGATACAAATTGAAAGTAAGTCTAAGTCTGATTTTTAAAGAGTAATAATGTAAACCTCCCTTTTTTTTGGGTGGGAAATCATCAAATAACTTCTCTCGCGTGGTTATTCCGTTTGTCCACCATAAAACAGCCACCCTAGGATGGATACTCGGCGGATAAACGCATGTTCATCTATCCACCCCAGACGGGGTGGAAAAATGGAATTCGTATATTATTTTTCTTCCGATTGTCTCCCACTGTATACAGTAATTTAGAGAAACATGGTGGAAACTGGCTCAAGATACTTAGTAGACATTAGCATACGTATAAAAAATACATAGGTTCATAGAAAGAAATTTTAAAAACAATTTTATTGCAAATATACAATCAAAGAGACGATTTATCCAGGATACACAATTAAGCCTAAGTAATGAAATTAGTGTTGTTCATTTCCTAGACATATTGCAGATTTTTATAATTAATATAATAATATTATTTTAAACGAGGAAGTTTAATTTGATTTAAATGCAAAATGTAAAAAGCTTTTTGTTTATGTTTGTGGTTATTAAAAAAATATTAATAATTTATCAAAAAGTGTCTGAGTAGGTATATTTTACTGTTGTATTGTTGATGATGACTGTACTTGGGGTAAAAAGTCGGAAGAACAATTAAAAGGTTGTTCCGACTATCAGGGTTGATAGTCGGAACTGATCTGGGGTGGATAGATGAACACGCGTTTCCGAGTATCCACCCTAGGGTGGCTGTTTTCCTCGTGGAGGCGATCGGCGGCAGAGACCTCTCGCGTCCGGCCCTGGTTCAGGCCATGGTACGGAGCGAGAGGGCATGGGCAGCCGTCACCTCCTTCTGCGAAGCAGTAATGCTCGCGAAGGAGGAGGCGGGACGGTTGAGGGAAAGGCACGTTTCGCGCCCTCTTGCCCCTAGCCGCCGCAGGAGACGCCCTGGGCGTCGGGAATCTCGGGCGGATTTCCAGCCACCGTAGGCGCGGGCTTGCGGACGGTGAGCAATGGGTAGCTCACTGTCCGGTAAGGACCAGGCCCGGGTCGACGGCGCGTCGTATTCCACGCGCGCCTCAAAGAGATGTCATCAGCACAAAAGTAGGGGTCCACTAGGGCCGATGCCTGCCGGGGTCGCGGGAAGGTACTTATGGGTCACCGAGGCCCCCGCAACACAGGCAACAGGAAGGAATACGGGTGGGTTTTAGTCAGTAAGAGTCTGACACACCCTCCCGTTCCACCTAGAGCGGGAGAAGTTATTTGATGATTTCCCACCCTCAAAAAAAAAAAAAGGTTGGCTGTTTTAGCGTGGGTAAATGGAATAACCGGCTCTATTAAGATGCTATGAAGAAGCAGTCTTGTCAATAATTTTCACGGTAGCTTAACTTAGCTCTTATAGCTCATTCATCATATTCAGCCTATAATTTTCCCACTGCTGGGACACAGGCTTCCTCTCTTAGAGAGGGAGTGGGCTGTGATTCACCACGCGAGCCCAGTGCGGGTTGGTAGATGTCACATGTCTTCGAATGTTTGGTTCTAGGTCGTGCCAGTTTCCTTCCGATGTTGTACTTCAACTTTTTGAGAGCAGTGGTAGTGAAATTATTTACATAAAGTAAAGTGCTTGGGTTCGAACCAAAAACCTACAATTCGGAATTCGGGACCGTTACCACTGGGCCACCACTGCTTTAGCTCATTAGTAACTCGAAAATTGGTACAATTGCTCACTTAAGTACTACTTCGCTAAGCTTGAAACTGTCGTATTATAATGATAAACCATAGATTTTTTATAAATAATTATTTTATTTTTATAGGTATGTTATTTCACACATCTCTTTTATTGTTTATTTCTGTGTCTATCCGTGACATCATAGCGGGCCCTATCAGAATACCAGCGCTGCGACACTTATTTTTAAGTGTCGCAGCATCTTGCTGAGATAGGAGCCTTTTGGCCTCGTACAAGACTTTCTATTTTTATTTTCATTTTACTTTGTTTTTGTTTTCATATGTTTCTATGAGTGTGTTTTAGTTTAATTTGAGATCTTCTGCGTGAGTCCCAATAAATACTTTTATTTCTTTCTTTCTTTTACTCGTATATACAAGATGCAGTTTTGAACCTGCAAAACATTTCAGGAGGTTGTTATGAAACTCGTAAATAATCTTATAACAATACGATACCAAGTCAATAATCAATAATACTTTTTATTTATGATTTTTAAATTTTATTGTTTTTCAGAATAACTCTCTTAATAACCCCAATCTAAGATCTTTGAAAGAAATGTCAGTTGTTTTTGTTTGTGTGTGTGTGTGTGTGTGTGTGAAAGCGCAGTTTAAGGACACGTACAGACTGGCCACGTTTTAAAAAGGGGAGTTCACACTTACCGATTTCCGTAAATAAGAATAAAATGAAAAAAAATACCTGCCCATTTTATTGTTGATTCGGGTCGAGAATCACTAACATAATCACCCCCTAAAATGTTTTGCAGATCCAAAACAACACAGACTTTGTTGTTTTATGACGTGCAAGTGGCATTCAACCCTAGGGCCCATAGTAGCACGCGGCGTTTTTGGGAGGACGTGCGGATCAGCCGCACTTGGTGTCGGGGCGCGCTAGGCATGGGTTAAGCATAAGTTGATACCTGTCGCGGTGCGGCAAATGTACATGTATCTCCTGGGCCCCGAATTATGGTAGCAGAAGGAACAGTTGGATTTTAGATGGTAGGAGTCCGACTTAACCCTCTTTTTTCTCCCAGACGGAGGAAAGCCATAATGATTCCCTTATGGAAAAAAAAGGTTGGTAAGGTAATTACGAAGTCAACTCTGTGGCAAATTCCTAGGAATACTTTACCTATTATAACTTAACCAATACATTTTCCAGCTCCTGAAGTGAGTTGTAAGACTAATGGCCAGCGCACAACGGCTTAGGGTATTTTTTTTTATTTTTTTTTGTAAATTCGTACGTATACGGTACGGTAACAAGATATAGATTCCAAAGCTCAGAGACCAACCACGGAGCATCAAAGGGGATTACTTTTTGCGGAATTGAAGAGTGCGCGGGGGATACCGCGTCGAGATGTGATGGGACGCGAGAGTATGCGCCGGAGTCCGATATCATTCGATTACGGATTGCGAGAGTTAGTGTAAGTAAGGGTGCAATCCACATTTCCCCCGTGGTATACCGCGGGATGCTGCTGGCATGCCGCAGCATCCAGTAGTGCGCCGGAGGTCGCCGGTGGCATATCCTCTTCGATGCCGTCCCCCGCCTTCCACCGGTGTGCGCTAGCCTTTATAAAACAATACGGTCGCGGCACAAAGTTTTTGAGTATCAAATATCCCTTCAGACATGCGACGATATTAAATGCGTATAAATATTATTTTGAAGAATGTCTTCTGTCCTTGACCTTGCCTTAGCGAAATGAAATATTTTTATTTGAAATGTTTTAATAAAAAATCTAATCTTGATCGTCCGTGACTGATATCCTTGAAATGTAGCTTAGTATTAAATGATTAATAGTCATGTTACTTTTTATGTTTCATAAAACTTGGGAAATAAATACTACGTTGCTATAAATTAGGTGGAAGTCTAGGAAAACAAAAAAGCGTAAACACATATATTTAATTTTGTAGAATTTTATGGATTTTGTTTTATTTATTTACTAGCTGCGCCCATGGTTTCACTCGCATAAGTCTCGATCCCGTGAGAAAATCGGGATAAATTATATAAAATACATATTATATAATTATAATATGTATTTTATGTCTTAACCCAGGTCATCGTCTACCCATGTGCCAAATTTCATTTAAATCCGTTCAGCCGTTTTAGCGTAAAAGCGTAATAAACAAACATACAAAAAATAAAATCTTTTCTCTTTATAATTATACTAGCTGTGGCCCGCGGTTTCACCCGCATACGTCTCGATCCCGTGGGAATATCAAGATAAAAGTATTCTATGTCCTAATCCAAGTCATGGTCTACCCATGTGCAAAATTTCATCTAAATCAGTACAGCCGTTTTAGCGTGAAAACGTAACAAACAAACATACAAAAATTGAATCGTTTCTCTTTGTAATATTACATCGTTTAGATTTATTGATATGGCACTTCAATGACTTACTCACTAAAACATAAAATCACATACAGTTTTAGGTATTGTCTATTCGTAACTACAGAAGTAGACAGAACTAGCAGAGCTTAGGTAATGATTAAAGCAAGTGGGAGATACCGTTAGTTCAGATATACCTAGATAAGTCACAAAATAATGGGTCGTGTAGACTAACGCGGTATCGCGGGCGCGACAGACAGCAGTATGCCTGTCGCGTCCGCGATATCGCCCCAGTCTGCACAAGCCTTAAACTGGAAAATAAGCTACGTATATTCCCAAATACGATGCGAAATACAGAAACATTTAACAAAATAACAAAAAAAAAGGTTTACAAGGAAGTCTTGATAATTTACAGTTTATCATAAAAAAACTTTTTACAAAAAAACTAACTGACTTCCAAAAAAATACTATAAAGTCAAAAATTACTATTTCGGAATACCTTTAGAGATCCAAACGAAAACGTCAAACAGACGAGGCTTATACCTAGCAATGATGAATGTTTGCTATTAGCCGTCCCCCGACGACGCTTGGCTTAAAATATCACCTAAATTTATATTAAACTTAAAGGGCCAAAAACGTATTAAGGCTCCTACATACTGGCGCGACTTGTCGCGCGACGCGTCGCGACGCAAAGGCACCGCTTGTAGCGCTACACGCAGTGTCTTTGTGTCGCGTCGCGCCATTATGTAGGAGCCTTTATTTTGTTACCTTTTAGATGCTTTTGTTACTGTCGGGGGTTTTTAAATTTTTATTTTTTTATTTTATTCCCACCGATTTCCGAAATTAAAGTTATTTTTCACTTTTTAGTTTTGGTACCTACCCCTAACCAATTCGTATATCACTACTTGCTATATAAACAACAGTGACAGGAAGTGTTAAAACATCATAAAGATACGTCACAAAGTGAAATAAATAGGTGTTCTCTAAGCTAAATCTAAACATCAAAAACTAAAATGAATGAATAAAATGTATATAGGAACACCGCGCAAGCTTCCTCTAAAAAAAAAATTTCAAAATTGGTCCATAATTGACGAAGATATCGATGAACATATTTAAATAAAAAACCTACAGACATACATATAACGTCCTCCTTGAAGACGGTTAAAAAAGGTTGTCAATGAAAAGTTCAAAGGACAAGAGGTTTAGATTTCAATCATTGTGATCCATCGAGGTCCCCTAAAGTCGAATTCTTAATTTACTGAAGTAATCTGACATGTGCTAGCTGTCAATTTGTGTAATAAAATGGTTATATTATATAATGGCTAATATTTATTGTATTCATTGTATTCATGTGCTTTTACACTCATTATTATACATTTATTTTACACATATCAAAATCAAAATCAAAAGTCATTTATTCAAACTAGGCTGAGAATCAGCACTTTTCGAACGTCAAAATTACATAAGACAGTCCCCCAAAACGGCTACCCTTCACCACTTCCTAGTGCTTTAGCTGGGAAAAAGAAGTAGCCAACAAACTCCCCAGCAGCACAACTGTCTGTTCAGTTATAATATGTCATAAAAATCGATTAAACTAAACGATCAATATTACAATACAATATGAAACCATTTTATTACACAAAGTGACAGCTGCACATGTCAGTTAACTCCAGTGAATTAATAATTCGGCTGTAGTTTGTTATTCTAATGAGTAATGACATGTAGGTGTAAAGGTATTACATCCCAACAATACACGTAATCACCCCTCAGGATTCAAACCGTCATCATACCATATTTACCTACTCCAGCCCTTTGCCTGTTCAGAATTCAATACGTAATCACATAGAACAACAGGGATAGTGTGGGGTACTAATAATTTATCCACCACCCCTTTAGCCCCCAAAATGTAGCGTGCAATCCATTGATATTCGAATAAATTTCGTATAAACCTCCCCTTGTAACTCAGACACTTGAAAATTGAGTTCCCAAGAGCTGAAATTACGCATGAACTTTGACACGATGACCCGGTTTTATACTTTTCAAATATTAATTTGTTGGAATATTACGTGTCTGTGGATGATTTCGTTCGTTTTGAAGGTTTGAATAAGTTACTAAAGGATTACTTTACGAGTATTTAAATTAACTGTGACAGGTGTGATCCTCGTGATTGGAGTTTATTCTGGCAATATGTCTTACTAGCTGTTGCCCGCGATTTCGTATGCGATCCAGGATGAAAAGTAGCCTATATCCTTCGCCAGATCATGGTCTACCCATGTGCCAGATTTCATCCAAATATTAGTTATAATATTAGTTATGATTAAGGCATCAGTAAACCCTCATTGGACTACCCATAAAAAGCGGACAAGTGCGAGTTGAATGGAGTTGCGGTGTGCATACCGTACAATGAATATGTTATCTACCATGTTTTGTATACCAAGAAAATTTATCCCAAGAACAAACAGCATTTTAGTTGAACAACATGTTCACCGATACATTCCAACTGCAAATGTTAGTACGCACAATGTTGTGAGATTTACCATGATATTTTACATTTGACTTCTTATAGGTTTTTCTGTAATCTATAAGTATGAAGTATGGAGAACTATTCTCCGTATTGTTTTTTCAAAATTTTAGGCTCAGTAGTTTCGGAGATAAGGGGAGAATGGTCAATATTCATCTATTTTCTTACGTAACTTGAAAACCATGTATTTCAAACTTAACAAAAGTGCCAACCTACTCTTAGGTACATACCTATGTATCTTTTAAACCAACCCCCCTCTTCAAAAATGAACTGATACCTCAGACATCTTAGCCTAATTTTTTCATCATGTACGAACTTGTGTACGCTTATCGACTTTAAAAAGTACAATTATAATACTTCCTACTAAAATATGAGTCATTCTTATAACTTTGGGAATCCCTGTTTTAAACAGACATAAATGTATGTGTGTGTATCTTTTCATGGTCTTTTTATATTTTTTCTAAGACAAAATGCATCATAAATCACAAACAAGTAGGTATTTTTCTTTTAAATCATACAGTGCTTAACTGTAAAAGGACTAGTCCACGGCTTCGCTGTACTCTCGGAGATTGGAACATAATTTTTTACTACTAAGTGCATGTAGCTTCATAAGGTTTAAAAGGGCTTTGAAGATCGTAAAGTCACAAAAATCTTATAGTCTACTTACTGGTCTATGAGGCTGAATGACAGTAATAAAAAGATTTAAAATGCGTAATCTTAGTATGACTATCTTTAAACTCGAACACATTTTTTTCATGTTTGAAACACATTTTTTGTCCAGATATAATATATACTGGGTTATTTTAAATTGGTTAGCTATAATCCGAAGACGCGATGGGTACCTATCGATATCTGAACACACTAAATAAAAAAAAATAAGATTTGTGTTTTTTTGGTAGGTCAACGACCACTGCTAGTGTTGTTACGTGAACTATGGGTTGAGAACAACTATTTTCCTAAGTTTTATCGTGTTTAGACATCGATAACAATTACGTCTGTGAAGTTTACAAAAAAAACAGATTTTTTTAAATTATTATCAAGTGACTAAAATAATTGCGGTTGACCTCACAAAAAGTCATCAAATTAATTAACCGATACCCATTGTGGCTGCAGAATTTAGGTAGTCAATTTAAAATAACCCTGTATATATTATTTTATAATAATCCCAACCAATCAAAACAAATATTTTCATTAGGTTAAATTGTTTGTTTGTTGTTTGTAAGAGGTGATATCTGGAAGCACTGGTCCTATTACAACCATTATTTCACTGATATAAAGCTTGCCTTTTGACAAAGAATTTATAATATCTTTCTTATATATAAAAATATCGTGTCACGGTGTTTGTAGTCGCACTCCTCCGAAACGTCTAAACCGTTTTTTATGATTTTATTTGAATGTATATGTGATAGGTATGAGAATAGGTCTTAAAGTATATTTCATCCCGATGTTCCCACGGTACTGAAACTTTCGTGGGTAAAACCGTGGGGCGCAGCTAGTTTTATTATACAAGGTGTCATTTTGCATCCTCGTCAAATTTCAGGAGGCTGCTATGAAAGACATAATTATATAATCAACTTACGATACCTGCTCAATAATTAATACATACTTGTTTTTTTAGTTTAGAATACACCACTTTCACAGAACAGAATCACCCCGTTGCGTATGCGGTAGTGTGTGTGTAAAAGGGCAGTTACAGTGCGGGTTCACACGGGCCACGTTTTAACATGCGTGTCCCACAAATGCTGATTACCGAAACTTAATAAAAAAAAAAAAACACCTACTTATTTTATTATTATGGCGAGGGGGGTAATGGCTGATTTTTGCGTTATGCTCGTGAACGGGTGCTGCTTGTGGTGACTGGTCGTCTTGCTGACCATTGTTTTGTTTTGTTATTAGTAATTAACTGTTTATTTATTTTAATTTGATGGTCCTAGTTCATCATTTGTGACTGTTACGGCTGTAGATATATGTAAGCGGGCACGCCCTTTATACTTGAAGGCTTTTACTTAGGTTTTAAGTTCTGTTTACGTTTTTATCTCTGCTTGAGAATAGTTTTCGGTCTTTTTCTTTTTTTTTTTTTTGTTGTTGGTATAGTGGTGTGCTAGCTGACATATGGCTAATAATTTAATGTTTTGTGTTTCACGTGGTGTAAATTGTTTTGCATACTATTGTATAGAATCCATTATTTTCTCTAACTGAACAGACAGCTGTGCTGCTGGGGAGTTTGTTGGCCACTTCTTCTTCCCAGCTAAAGCACTAGGAAGTGGCGAAGGTTGGGCGTTTTGGGGGACTGTCTTATGTAATTTTGACGTTCGAAAAGTGCTGATCCTCAGCCTAGTTTGAATAAATGACTTTTGATTTTGATTTTTGATTTTTTTATTGATTTGTGTCGAGAATCAATAGCATAGTTACCTCCTTAAATTTGACGGGGATGCAAAAGGACACCTTGTATAATTAATTTCCACGCGGACAAATTCTTGGGAAGAACCTGGTATGTTTAAGAGGCTAATTCCGTAGTGAAATACGGCTTCAGAAATAGTTACTTAATATCTTAGAAGGTATGAGCTTATAAAATCAGTCAGCTCCAGCCGCAACTTTCTAGGAATAGCTTGTTCATATAATTTTACCAGGAAAGGAGCACCTCTTTTTATGCCAGGCAAGGAAACACTAAAGGCTTGTGCAGACTTTTTTTTGAGGGTGGGAAATCAGGCTTGTGCAGACTGGGGTGATATCGCGGGCTCGACAGGCATATTTCTGCCTGTCGCATCCGCTATATCACGCTAGTCTGCACGAGCCTTAACCTGTTAAGACCCACGTGACACCGATTCGGAGTCAAACAATAGAAAATCAATTGAGTCTCATTAGCTGTCCTTGACCAATTAATACGGTTATTTGTATTCTGCGAATACAAAATATACATACTTTCATACCAATATTATAAATGCGAAAGTAACTCTGTTTGTCTCTATCTGTTACCTTTTTATGCCTTAAGGGTCGGGTAATCGCTGTTGACCTTGGCCATACTGTGACCAAATGTGCGTCGCGCTCACGCCGCGCCGCCGCGCCGTTCGGTTTCATATGGAATATTTATTTTTAGTAACAAAAATATGAATATTTGAAAAAAAAAACACAGATATAATTATAGATAATAAAATAGTTTAATCAAGCAAAAAAAAAAAAAACATTTAATTATTTTGAAAGTAATACAATTTTTTTTATGCTTTGGTTAGACATTATTTCCTGAATTTATTTCATAAAGTATTTACTACAATACTTAAATATTGATTGTTCTAGTTTAACATACATTTTTCATAACTTACTTGCATTATATTAAGACGTAATAACAAATTTAAAAGTCACTAAAATCATATATCTGCGTCTTAACGGCTGAACCGAATTCGAATAAATTTGGCACACAGGTAGACCATGACCTGTGGAGGGCTTGTGGCTGAGTAATAACAGCCGCACGGGTCGACCGATCAGGTTAAGCTACGCTTGCCGCTGTTGGTCCGTAGATGGGTGACCATCTTTACATACCAAGACCCCTCCGTGCCTCGGAAAGCACGTTAAGCCATTCGTCCCGGCTGTCATTTGTAGGTCTTTGACAGTCGTTACGGGTCGTCAGAAGCTCGAAAGTCTGACAACCAGTCTTACCAAGGGATATCGTGTTACCCAGTAACTGGGTTGTGGAGGTCAGATAGGCAGTCGTTCCATTTAAAATACTGGTATTCAGCTGTATCCGGTAAGACTGGAAGCCGACCCCAACATAGTTGGGAAAAGGCAGGCAGATGATGACAGGTAGACCATGGCTTGGATTAGGACATAAGATATCTCGGTAGTACGTTCCCATGGAATAATTCCGGACCTCCATGCGGGTAAAGAATAGAATTGAATAGAATAGAATACTCTTTATTATTTACACCATAAAAAATACGGATATAAATGTAGAGATTATAGGGCTGATTCACGCCGGAACGGCAGCGGCCGGAAGCGGCCGGCAGCGGCGCGACGCGGGAAGCCTCACGACCTTTTCGAGCTTTTCAAGCGATGGTCGTCTTTTAATTATGTAGATAAAGTTTAAAATTGTTTCACACTGAAAATGCTCGCCACGCCGCTGCCGGCCGCTGCTTTCCCGATGTGAATCGGCCCTAAGGGTGACACAATGAGCGGTCTTATCGCGGAATTTTTAAGAAAACCTTCGAAGATGCAGGCAAAACCTAGTATATTTTTATATCGTAACGTAATAAATTGGTTCCTATTTCCTAAAACCGGCAATAGGAGTAGCGAATCTAAATTGAATTATCGCGATATCCTAAAGTCCTATTTGAAGCCAAAATAACCCAAATTCACACGTAAATTCAGGATTAGGGTCGTTATAAGGGGCTTATGATATACGATGTAGGTTATATTTTGCCCTCGGTTTTAGCCTAAATGATTAATTTATTCGTCTTTGCTAGATAACAGTATTTAACTGGTATAAAAAAACGGCCAAGTGCGTGTTGAACCACACATAATTAAGGGTTCCGTAGTTAGGAAGATGGGATGAATTTATCCCAAAAACTTAACATTGTAATTGAAAAACATGTTTGTTCTCCCATACATCAATATACGCCACGGTCAATTCTCCAACTGCAAATTTAAGTTGATCGACTATTACTCGTTAACTTGTAAAGCCTACTTAGCTGTGATAGTTTTATTTTAGCTTTCTAGTACTCATTTCATTTCATTTCATTTATTTATTTTGTGAAACATAGGTGATTACAGGTGTTTTTCAATATAAATCTATTGTACAAACCATGTCCCGCCAATAGGCATACAAAGTTAGATTAATATGAACAATGTCAAAGTTACACAAGGATGTCAAAATATAAAGTTGTCATAATAATAAAGGGAAAATGTCGTGAAAATAGGAAAAGATAAAGATACACAATGCCAAAAGATTGCAAAAACACAAAACGCAAAATTAACATTAAAAAAATTCATAAATTGATCAAAATTTGTCATCTAGATACTCCTTGACCGAATAATACTAAGCGTCTCTGAGCTACAGTGGAGACAGACAGACTGCCGGGGTCGTGGGAAAGTCCGAAAGGGATACCGAGGCCCCTGGCTACACAGGCAATGGAAGGAACACGGGTGGGTTTTAGTCAGTAAGAGTCTGACACACCCTCCCGCTCCGCCCAGAGCGGGAGAAGTTATTTGATAATTTCCCACCTAAAAAAAAAACCTTCACATTTATATTAATAGTCAGAATATTAGACATACGCAACTATTGACATTTATTAAAATGCCATTATTTTGTTGCTGCCTGGTTAATCTAATGGCCGCGCTGCTGCTGAGCATGAGGTCTTAGGTTCGATTCTCGGATCGGGCAAGGTGTTATTGGGTTTTTCCAACTGGAATTTCTAAGTAGTAGCCCGGAGTTTGCATTTGTGCTCAATTGATGGCAAAAGACTCGCCCCCTATTACATGGGACTCAAACATAACTGGCGAAATGTGGGTGCGCTATAGGCCTCTGCCTAATCCTCCAGGGAAAGCAAGGCGTGATGTTATGTGTTATTTTGTTTCCTAAAAACTCAATTTGAAATAGATTCATTAAACGAATAAAGGTCACTTAGCTTTAATTAAAGCCACTGTGTAATTTCTATCTGGTTTGGACCTAATTATACTTTAATTACTTATTCTCTACATGTAATTAACCGTCCGTGTGATGCACAGTGGTTTACATAATTATACGTTTGGACAAAGACTGTCAACCCATATTCGTCTAGGAAAACCTGCATGGCAAAATTCTGTAGCTACGAGAGAAATATACAAAATACAAATTGGCGAACGTAGCACTTTGTAGATTTTAAATGGCGAACCTAATCTGCAAAACGAAAGGTGTGAAACAAAACATTATAATAAATTAATGTTTATTTTTTTTCTGTCTGAGTGACCGCGTTGTTCTTGTTTAGACCAACGCGGAAAATCGCTTTAGATTTTGTAAGAGTTTTCACCAAGAGCAATAATTCCAGAAGGTTTAATTTTAATGGAACACATAAAGTGACATTAAAACTAAACTTACATAAATCTCGATGATTTTCAAGACGTAAAAATCGTGCGGAGCAGGGGCGATTCGCTATTATAAACTTGCTGCGCCTAAGTCATTAACTAAGTCTCGATCCAGTGAGGATAATGGTATAAGACCCCAAAGATGTATGACATGGTAATATAATGAAAGGTCCAACTTGACGGTTTACCCTATCGAAGTTTTCTCTATAAGTTTCGTTTCATACAGACGTTCCCTATATAAACAGTGCGAGCATTGTACGCCTAGCTCTAATTGTTTAGTTTTGTAGTGTTCTGGATTCAAGTTTACTGGACACACTTTTTATTTTTCCTTCCAGTCTCTAATTTTTTCAGTATGTCAATGTCATGCATACCTGTTATTTGCACGGTTACTGAAATGCCGATTTTAGATGTTAGTTTGTTTGAAATGTTAGTGACAGTGCTGTTGGTGTGCTTATTATAAATAAATAAAAAGGATTTTATATCCTAATCCAGGTTATGGTCTACCCATGTGCCAAATTTCATCCAAATCCGTTCAGCCATTTTAGCGTGAAAGTGTAACAAACAAACTTTCGCATTTATAATATTAGTTAGGATTAAAGTTGCTTTTCGTGTGTCGGTGTGACTGCACTGTTCTTCTAAACTACGCTACCCTCAAATCTGTAAAAACAATAGCATTAGGATTAAGTTATTAATTCCATAATTTCTTGTGTAGACCTAAATATTTTATGGTTTAATCTAAACCAAAAATATTTTGTTTAGTGCGCCATCAATGGCAAAACATGCAGATCTACCTGTTATTTTAAGACCTTGCACATATTATTTGATGTATACTCATGTTTTACAATAAATAAATTAATATATTCTATTCTATTATATATTTTACGCAACGGATTTTGATGTGGTTTTCACCGTCCTTTACATGTATGCATTTTATGTGTATAATATATTAAACATACAAATAACAAAGAAATCTCAATGCCAAGTTGTTAAAACCGTACGAAGCAGCGGGTGTCACACAAACGAAACAACTTTCGCACTTTACGTTCTATTTCTTTCAAAAAACAAAGTCCTTGGATCATGGTCTACCAATCTCAAACGTTTTTCTTATATCTTGCTTCGTACTAGGATTTTTATTTGACAACAAGATACGAATACAAAATTCAAGCGAATATATGAAACTTATATAATATATATGTAGATGTTATATGATACGTGATTTTGCGTACCAACCGATTGTGATGTGTGGAAATGGAACCACGCGTCGTTCTCACTAGGCTCTACCGTAGGTTATTTAGTCAGTTTGTTCGGTTGAGTATCCCTATAACGCCGGACCAACTGTTTGCCGGCCCGTTTCAACACCCGGAATAACTTTACGCCAATATAATTTATAGAACCATTAAATTATTAAATGATAAATGATTTTATTTCTGTAAGTAGGTTTTTACAAACACTTTTACACGTCAAAACATATTTTTTTAAACTAGATGAGGCCGGCGTTTCCTATCTGACTACTCTGAGAAGAAAGGCCGAAACAAACTCAGAGGTCACAGTCTCTTTTAAAGTCCAGACATAATCTTGGTCAGATCATGTGAAGACCATGTCGATTGGTGTCTGAAATGGTCTTTTGATGAAAGAACCACACAGATTGAGTGGACCTGTCCAGTCAGTGCACGCATTTGTCAGTCGTTGTGCAGCTCAACTCATAACTAAAGGAGCTCAACGATTCAACGAACAATACCAAAGAAAGGACATTTGGCTAGGCCGCAAAAAATACTCAAAACTGCCAGACCTACGCCTACATTAATATTTGCCGGATGCCTCAGCCCTCTAGATATGCTGATTTTGGATACAAATATAAAAACTACCGACATTTTTATAAATATTATTATTTGTAGTAATATGGACTTTGTCTAGGTCGGGCAAAGTGTTAGATTTTCCATTCGGAATTTCTCAGTAACAGCCCTGAGTCTGGATTTGTGCCCGATTGATGGCAATAGGCTTGCCGCCTTAATACATGAGACTTAAACATAACTGGTGAAATGTGGATGTACTATAGGTACACCTCAGCCTAACTATTTCGAGATTACAGGCATTATGTTGGCTGCGAGTGTTTGTGGTTTTTGTATTAGCATTGCCATATTTACTCAAACTAAGGACTTTTAACTATAAGCCTTTCTCGCCAGACCTTAAAGCGCAGATATATGATTTTAGTAACTTTTAAATCTGTTATTACGCCTTCATATAATGCAAGTAAGTTATGCAAAAAATGTATGTTAAACTAGAATGCATACACATCAATTCTATGTGTAAATGTTTAAGTAATGTAGTACTTTATGAAATAAATTCAGGAAGTAATATCCACCCAAAGCATAAAAAAACGATATTACTTTCAAACTATGTACTTAAGATATTTTCATAATCTATAATTCTATCTGTGTTTTTTTTCAAATATTCATATTTTCGTTACTAAAAATAAATATTCCCTATGGAACCGAACGGGTGCGCGGCGTGAGTGGGACGGGCACTTGTATGGCCAAGTTCAACGGCGATTACCCAACCCTTAACTGCTGTACTGTCATGTAAACGCATTCAAAAAGGCTCTTATCATTGCCAGCATTTAGGACCTTCTAGCAAAGTAGTCTGGCCGTCACAAAACAAACGAGGCTTCGTCCCGTTTGCAATGGGCTATTAACCCGTCACTACTACATACGTCGTACTAGTATAGTTCTTCAGCCATTCTCTTGCTTACAGCACCCCTGGGGATTAAATGGCCTCTAAGGTCCAGCAGTGGACGTCTTTCGGCTGAAATGATGGGAATCAAAAGCGTGAAGTTATTTGTAACCTAGAATTATACAACCGACTTAACAATGCGTATTTATGATTTTGCTACTGACCTTTAAGAACTCTATCTAATAATCCAATAAATATATAATATTTATTGGATTATTAGATAGAGTTTTTTTATATGAAAAGTTCGGTGTTACTACCTATCATATTTGCACGCCTCACAACGTTTCAGCGTGTGACGTATCTACTCTCGAAATGTCGCCTTGTCAAAATTTTTCAACAAAAAATCGTTTCTATACTCGCAATTATACATGGAATTCAAATTAACAGGAAAGTTTTAAAAACTAGAGAGTTGACATTATAAGAATAATATATTTTTAGATAGATATACATCGATATACATTATATAACAAGTGTAGTGCTTTCCGTTGAGAAGTGTGTCTGTTTGTCGTCACTATTCCCGTCGTCACATACAATGGATTAATCTAAATCTTCTTTTTTTCATCCTTTGAATGAGTTTTATTTATTTTCGTTATCAAACTCATAACTGTTCAAAAGTTATCAACAAAAATCGATGAATTTTTTTTTTTTGTAAAATTTATCGTCAACATCCTTCTGTGAGGTGTGCACTTTTGGATTTTCCAATTTTTATAGCTACGCAATAATAATTACGCAATGTATTTTTTTTTGGCAATTCGTAAATTGTCTTTAGTTCCTGGCCCTGACATCAAGCAATGGACAAAATTGTCAAACTTTTATTGCTCGAATACGAGGCTTTTAGCTACGGTGTATGTGTGTATTTTATATCGTTTGTGCAGTATCAACAATTTTATTTATTTCTTTTTTAACTTAATTGTATGTTCATTTCCTTTTCTTGTGAATTGGCACGTCATGTTATCATTCCCTTGCTCTTATCACAATTTATTTGTGGTCGGCGTAGCATGGCTCCTCCTTCTATAATTCTCTATTAGTCATCATCTCAGTATTTCGTCACCATCCACACTGAGCACCATCAATCCATCATCTTTCACACAGTCTATGTATAGTCTTTTTGGTCTTTTTCTTCTCTTATAAATGATAAATGATTTTATTTCTGTAAGTAGGCTTGTACAAACACTTTTATACGTCAATTATATTTTTTAAACTAGCTGAGGTCGGCGCTTCCTATCTGACTACTCTGAGAGGAAAGGCCGAAACAAAATCAGAGGTTACAGTCTCTTTTAAAGTCCAGACATACATACTATTATGGTACGGAGCGAGAGGGCATGGGCAGCCGTCACCTCCTTCTGTGAAGCAGTAATGCTCGCGAAGGAGGAGGCGGGATGGTTGAGGGAAAGGCAAGTTTCGCGCCCTCTCGCCCCTAGCCGCCGCAGGAGACGCCCAGGGCGTCGGGAATCCCGGGCGGATTTCCGGCCACCGTAGGCGCGGGCTTGCGGACGGTGAGCAATGGGTAGCTCACCGTCCGGTAAGGACCAGGCCCGGGTCGACGGCGCGTTGTATTCCACGCGCGCCTCAAAGAGATGTCGTCAGCACATATAGTAGGGGTCCACTAGGGCCGATGCCTGCCGGGGTCGCGGGAGGGTACTTATGGGTCACCGAGGCCCCCGCAACACAGGGAACAGGAAGGAATACGGGTGGGTTTTAGTCAGTAAGAGTCTGACACACCCTCCCGCTCTGCCCAGAGCGGGAGAAGTTATTTGATGATTTCCCACCCTTAAAAAAAAAAAAACATACATACTATTGTGAAGACCATGCAGATTGGTGTCTGAAATGGCTTTTAATGAAAAAACCACACAGATTGAGTGGACATGTCCAGTCACTGCACGCATCAGTAGTCCATCAGTGCAGCTCAACTGAGAACTTAAGGAGCCCAACGATTCATCGAACAATACCAAAGAAAGGACATTTGGCTAGGCCGCAAAAAATACTCAATTTGCCAGACCATGCTAAAAACTAACTGAGACATTATTAAATTATAGTCATCCACATTCATACTCAAAACGAATTGGCACTTGTTATGTAACGGTTTTATGAAGGGAGGCACGAAAATGATTGCTCTGAGAATACCATAAAAGTCTTTCCTAGTCTTTTCCCTGGACTTTTCATTCTGTCGTCTTCCCTAAACTTTTGTAAGCCAGATCAGAAATGTTTGGCAATTCTGATAAGTGTTGACAAACAACGGTATAACTTATCATATTTAACTACAAGTTAAATTGAAGTTTCCAAAAACCGGAAGCCATTCCTTAAAGATCGTTAAGTTAGCACCCAGGTGTCGGCAAGGACATGCCCAATACAAAATATTATTAATTCCCTAGATGAAATTGTCAAGGTCCATAAAATATGCGGAAGAGACATGTTTCAGGCAATTTATTGTTAAGGAAATTAACCCACTTTTAAGTCTTGTATCTACAACAATTTGTCTCGGCCTGGTTATAGAAACCAGAGCGGAAACATACCGTTGTCTGTAGAATGAATAATACGGACATGTTGACTTTGGGTTCTTTCCGGAAATCCCCATTTTGAATTTATAAGGATGATTCGAATAATGTTTAGTTTGATTTATGAAATGAGGGTGGTAGCAGGGTTAAAAATTGCAGGGATCAAGATTACGAACGTGAATTATAACGAACTAAAATGAAGTTGAGTTAATTTTGAGTGTTTTTTTTATGCTGTGTTAAACGAATTATAAGTGGCCAGTCAACCTTAACAATGCCGTTTCGGGTGTCATTTAAATCTTATCCAACAACAACAGCTTTATAATTTAATTAAAGCTTTCACAGTACTTCCACCATTGTTTTATTTCCTCGCGGCCAAGCATGGCTAATGGAGCGTCGATAATCGTGAAATGCCTTGCACGCGATGAAGCCGAGTCAGTCCCGGTATTTCTAAATACTACCCAACATTATCCCGATATTATTAATGCTTTATACGCTCCCACAGTATCTACCCATCTTTAGTACCATCATAAAACCCCTCTCAAATATGGCGCCTTCCCTTTTTTCCTCTTTTTTTGTTCAGTCAGCAGAAGACTACATGTAGGGAATTAGGGTTGGTCCTTTATAAAAAATTGTGTTAGCGAGCGCTGGCAATTACTACCTACATCTGTCTTGCATGACTCCCTACGTGAGCAAACTTTTGAGTTGTGATTTTTTTGCGAACGGTACCCTTGGTAAATTTTAGGCCGGGTTATTTTGACATTTTTATAGGATGGTCGTTCAAAGCCAATTTAAGATACGATGGATAAAAAAAGAAAACCGCTGTTTTTAGAGAATACAAATGTAGAAACTAAAACGTAATTTCATGTGGAAAAAACAGAACGTAGCATTGGAATTTTAACTGCTAATTTGTAAAAGAATCACCAGAAAAAAACCGGCCAAGTGCGTGTCGGACTACATACAATGAACGGTTCCGTAGTTAGGATGAATTTATCTCAAAAACAAACTTAACATCGTAGTTGAAAAAGATGTTCTCCCATACATCGATATACGTCACGGTCAATTCTCCAACTGAAAATGTAAGTTGGTCGACTATTACTCGTTAACTTGTAAAGGCTACTTAGCCGTGATAGGTTTTCTTTTAACTTAGTAGTAAGTATATTATGTAGTAGTTAGTATATTATGTACTACTGCCTCGAATTTTTTAACAATTATTGTTTATTTTATTTTACGACTTTGTCGGCGTAATTAACATGACGTAAACCCACGCCAAATAACAGCTTTCTAGTACTAAGAGTCTCTGAGCTAAGCCAGGAACAGACAGATAGACGGACATGGCGAAACTGTAAGGGTACCTCGTTTACTACGGAACCATAAAAAAACCTAATGGAATATTGAAACACCGTTTTCAAGATAAAGGTTGATCATTTAAAATTGTGAACTTACAGAAAACATAAGACTTAATTAACTATGCCAATAAATACGAGTATAAAAAATATTAAACTAAAATAAGATCAAGCGACAATATTTCAACCGTCCTACCATCCGCTCAATTTCATTCCTCAGAAAAAAGCTGATGCAATAGCAGTAGCTAAAGCACCATCATAATATATTCAATGGGGTGGTTCCGTACGTAAAATACCCATTGAAGTTAAGTATAAGGAAAACGCGGGGTACACCATTAATCCTAAGGAACGGAACCCGCAAGATATCAGCACTTAACCGTTAGAAGGAGAAAGAAGAAATTGTCGTCTCATCTGCCTATCCTTTACCGAAATATTGGGTTCAGTTTTAGTCTTACCAGATGTAGCTAAGTGCCTGGCTAGACTAGCATTTGACCTCTAGTATTTATTATAACACTTTAGATTCGGATCTTCTTCGCAATACTAAAATATTATTTATAAAAGGTCCCACATTTATTTGCAGGTTAAGTTTGGGTCTGCCTTAAGACGCTGACAACACCTAAACCGCGGTTACTGTCAGATTACTTAGAAAAGAAAGAGAAGCGCGATGACACAACGCTTGTAATTTATTGCAAAAACATGAAGCAATTATTTATTTACTCAAAATTGAGTTGAGTAATCGAAAATAAAAACAACCAAGTTCTGCATTCAAATAAGACGTTCTTGTAAATAATTAAATACGTAACGTATGTTGATATTTAATACATATATTTTGGATTAGAACTCAAGGTAAGAGGTTAGTTTAACGTTAGTTTGTATCGTGATTTTTTTTTCAAAACGTGTTTTGGTAACAACCAAGTTCTGGGAAATATGTTCAAAACTAACATATATTTTTTCCGCTACCACAAACTATACAGATTTGGCAATGTTTTTTCTTAAGAGAAGCCTATTTTGTTCAATTGGGTCATGTCAGCGCCTTAACTAATGACCACAAAACGTACATAAATGCCAATCCAAATATTATGCTAACAAAAGAGGAAAAAATGGTAACCCATCGTTTGATTGGCCTTGGTGAACGCTGCTTAACCTCATGTCTCACTATGTGTTCTAAGTGTTCTAGTGTTGCTATAATAGTAACAAGTATCCCTATCAAATGACTCAATTTTCTCGAAAAAGTTGAAATCACTGTTAAAAAAAACCGGCCAAGTGCGTGTCGGACTACGCACAATGGAAAGTTCCGTAGTTAGTATGAATTTATCCTAAAAACATTGTAGTTAAAATACATGCTCTCCCTTAAATCGATATACGTCACAGTCAATTTTCCAACTGCAAATGTAAGTTGGTCGACTATTACTCTTTGACTTGGTAAAGCCTACTTATCTGTAAAACTAGCGTCTCGAAACAGTTAAAATCTCTGTTATGACGCTGACAATACCTAAACCGCGGTCACTGTCAGACTGCATAAAACAGAAAGAGAAGCGCGATGACATAACGCTTGTAATTTATTGCAAAATATGAAGCAATTATCTATTTACTCAAAATTGAGTTGAGTAATCGAAAATAAAAAAAAACCAACCAAGTTCTGCATTCAAATAAGACGTTCTTGTTATTAATTAAATACGTAACCTATGTTGATATTTAATACAGATATTTTGGTTTGAAACTTAGGGTAAAAGGTTAGTTTAACGTTAGTTTGTATTGATTTTTTTCGTGTTTTGGTAACAACTAAAATTTTAGAAATATGTTCAAAATTATCATATATTTTTTACGCGACCGCAATTTTTTTTTTAAGACTAGCCTATTTTGGTAATTTGCCTCTTGTCAGCGCCTTAATGAAGAAAGTCTACTTTACCATTGAGGAATATAAAACTAACAAATTGTTAATTGATTGACCTTGTAATAATAATTAATATGCTTGACGTAAATATAAAATAATAAATGCATTTTAAAATTAAATGTAATAAATGATTGATTAATGTTAAATCTCCATAGGTACTACCGACTACGCTTTGGAATGGGCTTCATATTTCCAACTGACCGACTCATTGACAATTCAAAAGTGTCTGTAAGAGATTTAATTGAGCTAAATGCTTTGAGTTTGAGTATAATGTAATAAATTTTATCAATTAGAATCAATATTATATTAGGTAATTTAATCACTTCATATAAAAAAATTGCAGTGCATGTCTTAATACCGTGTCATGAAATTTTAATGTATGCTTACTAATCAGTGTTTAATATCTTAGCAAATAAATAAATAAAAGTTCCCTTTAGATTACATGAGCCTTAACTGTAGGGCAAAGTCATTGTTCGGATGGTAGTGTAGTCCTCGTAATTAATGATCGAAGTTAATCTTGGCTGCTCCAATAATTTCCTTGTTTTTTTTAGGGTCTTTTACTCATAGCGTAATGTCAGTCCCATCGTATCCCAAATAATTGTACACACAAGACGTGGGCCATGAATTTGAACAAACCCTTCGCATCGTGGCCTTTAGTTGGGATAGAATTGTATGGAACATCACTTCTGTTCAAATTCAGGGACCTTACTCATTTTTTTCTACTGGACTCATATTGGACACATTCCATTTATAAATGGTTCTCGACAACTCCACATTCTTCACATTGGGTGAAGCGATTTTCTTCATCATGAAGGCAATTTTTTTGCATGGAATGTGTCCAGATCTGAGTCTAAATAGTGATCTAGTCTAGTTCCTTGTGTTATTTAATTCGACTGTTTTACTTGTTTTCTTTAACATGAACGGATGTTTACGTGTCTAAGGTTAGTTAGTGAACTTTATATAAATACATTTTCTAGTGATAGATGAAAAGGCGTCTTCTCCTCTACTTATACATAAGCCTGTTGTTATCGTATCAAGCAACTAAGTAATAAGTGATTATGGTAAAAAAACAATATCTCTCTCCTTAAACATATTTTAAGTTATGTGAATGGTACACCCCAGACTACCTGCAGTATTGTATCTCCTTTTCCCCTAATCCATCCAAAGGTTGTCTTTAAAAATATCGCTTTTAGCGATAAGACTACCCATTGTGTGACCTTTGTAAAATTTCTACATTTATATCTCTAATCAAATCAAATCAAAATATTTTGTTGCACATAAACCTACATGGGCACTTATGAAACGTCAGAAGCTAGGTGGACTTGTTGGTATATTGGCGTGTGCTAGCTAACATATGGCAAGTAATTTAAGTTAATTACTTTGCATACGATTTATATAGAACTAAGTTTATATAACTAAACCGACAGGTGTGCTGCTGGGGAGTTTGTTGCGCCACTTCTTCTTCTCAGCTAAAGCACTAGGAAGTGGTGAAGGGCGCGTGTCTTATGTAAGTTTGACGTTCGAAAGGTGCTGATTCTCGGCCTGGTTTGAATAAATGACTTTTTATTTTGATTTTGATTTTGCATGGTTCCAATTGGTCGATTTCTATGGAGAAGAGCCGACGAGAAACTCCACGGTTACCCTTTTAAAAATAATTGGCTTTTACAATGTTTTCAAATTACATTGTTAATAGGTATAGGAGGACAGTGTAGGTCTGTCAAGAAGTACCAGGTACTTAATAGTCTACAACGTTCTCGAATTCACAAAATAAAAAAGAATCGATGTAAAATGTTAATAAAATAATAAAAACCTTTTTAAACCAAATTACATGCTTGCCATTACAACTATAAACTGTTAATTAGTATCCTGTCCACAAAAACCACTAATAAATAGTTTGATATCAAAATTGTAGATATATAATGTCAAATAATGACAATATTATGTCAACGTATATAAAAAAAAAACATCGTAATTTGGGAGCAGTTAATAGACATTTACATAGTTATGTCATTTATGAGGCACCAGGGAAGCCACATGTGCAGAAGGAATTATTTCCAAACTTCCTTGTCTTCAACGTAGTCTTATAATATGCGTTTTTTATAAGGACCCGTTTGATGTAGGTTTTGAACTTTCATCGCTAAGTTCCGTCTTTGATAACTTGTTATGAAAGCGGATACCGTTGATAAAAAATGATTTATTGTTTTTGTAAATCTAAATTTGGTTATCACAATTTCATGTTTACTATAGAAATCACTTCTTCATGGGCAGCCGTCACCTCCTTCTGCGAAGCAGTAATGCTCGCGAAGGAGGAGGCGGGACGGTTGAGGGAAAGGCATGTTTCGCGCCCTCTCGCCCCTAGCCGCCGCAGGAGACGCCCTGGGCGTCGGGAATCCCGGGCGGATTTCCGGCCACCGTAGGCGCGGGCTTGCGGACGGTGCAATGGGTAGCTCACCGTCCGGTAAGGACTAGGCCCGGGTCGACGGCGCGTTGTATTCCACACGCGCCTCAAAGAGATGTCGTCAGCACATAGGTAGGGGTCCACTAGGGCCGATGCCTGCCGGGGTCGCGGGAAGGTACTTATGGGTCACCGAGGCCCCCGCAACACAGGCAACAGGAAGGAATACGGGTGGGTTTTAGTCAGTAAGAGTCTGACACACCCTCCCGCTCCGCCCAGAGCGGGAGAAGTTATTTGATGATTTCCCACCCTCAAAAAAATAAAAAAAGGGACTCACGTGGACCCATTCTATAGATCGATGTAATTTTATATATATCGTTTACACGATCACTTAGTGAATATTTCAAGAGTAGGTACACTTACATAGTTTATCTATGTTCTAGGAGGCAGTGAACGCTGATTTCCTACGTAAAAAAAAAACTATATTCCTTCTCATAAAGGCTAATTTCCTAAGTATCGGTACAGTCTTTTGATTTTCATCGTAGTGCTCTGGCAGTGAAACATGAAGAAAAATAACATCATATACTTGGTCTCTTCAACCAGAGATTGCTCATTATTGACAGTACCTTTTTCATGCGTTCACTGACTGGATAGGTCCACTCAATCTGTGTGGTTCTTTCCTCAAAATACCATTTCAGGCATAAATCTACATGGTGGAACACGATTGGGTTTGAGTCAGTAAGAGTCTGGCACAAGAGAGCGGGAGAAGTTATTTGATAATTTCACACCCAAAAAAAGGCACCTACGAGTATCTACATGGTCTGACCATGGTGACCTCTGAGTTTGTTTCGGCCTTTCTTCTCAGAGTAGTCAGATAGAAACACTCATCTAGTTTTTAAAATATTATTGACATGTAAAAGTGTACAAATCTACTTACAGAAATAAAATCATGTACCATGTTTTGAATAAAAAAAAAATAACCTTTCGTTATAATCTGGAGGCCTCATTTATTTCGTTCAGAAGAGTGTGATAACACAGTTCAATGAATTCTTTTATGTCACAATAGCTTCCATGTATTTTTCCTTTGCTCTACATTTTTTTATTGGTTTGTTATTTCATTCGTTCATTATTAACTTGGCTTTTCCCGAGTTTTCACTCGCATCTTAGAGTAACTATTATATGGTCCCGAATGAAAATAATATACATAAATCTAGACCTGATTCTAATAGTTTACGCGGTTCTGCGTGATTTACATAAAAATATTCTTTTAGGTACCTAATTATAAGCGGGAAGTGGGATGTATATTTTCGGAGTTTTAGCCACCATTATATTTACGCACCATTACTTTGTAAAAAGGGCATGGAACAATTCTGTGTATTTTTCAGTTGCTCTGAATATACGAAATACGTACATGTTTAATCTTTTGATATTTTAAACGAATGGAATTTGCAAGTTTGATTGAAATTCCGTGATTGCAACGATGGACGTCGTATCTTTTACTGAATATTTATGATTTTAATTCATCATTGTATTAATCCCGAATGATATATTTGGATTGGCTTTTCCGATTCTCGACGTACTTTTCAACTTACACGTGATATTTCCAGGGTGAATTAAAACAGTATCCGCGCACTCATGATTACTGTTTTAATTGCGAATTTAAATGTGTAGTTGACCTCACAAATACTCTACCACTTTTAACAATAATTCCCAGTAAATTGAAACTTCACTCATCATCTTCCTGTCCTTGTTTCATGTAACTTGGGGTCAGCGCAACACGTTCTTTCTTCATTCTCCCCTGACAACCGTCACGCTATCATTCACTCCCTTCCATTTCATATCATTCCTCACACAATCCATCCATCTTTTCTTTGGCCTTCCTCTCCCTCTCCATTCATCAAAATTTATATTTATCACTCTTTTAGTAACGTGTTTTCACTCCCTCCTCATCACATGCCCATACCAAGCCAAACGATTTCCTTTCAACTTTTCTGTCACTGGCGCCACTTTCAAACTTCCCCTTATATACTAATTTCTTACTTTATCTATTTTCATCACTCCACACATTCATCTCAACATTTTCATCTCCGCTGCAGGCAATTTTTTTCCGTCTTTTTCACGGCCCAGCATTCAGATTCATATTGAAATTATTGAACTGTCACATAGATAGGCTGAGTCTGTCGTTTTGTAACGTGTAAGCGACATTCAACCTTAAGCTCATAAAGGAATTACGAGCTCGACTATACTCATACGTCCAGCTCATCCTGGGTAGTCACTCCTGCTGCCATATTATAACCACGGTGTGAGCTATTCTATACACTTAGTGCCATTATGAAGGAAGATGAACGAAAGGTACAGCACTCTAATTGCACTTTCAATCGCGCCATCCGAGAATTTTAATATTTTATATTTTCGAGCATTTGCCTTCAAAATTCTGGTTGCTTTCATTGCATTGCTTCATAGGTTTGAAAAAATCGTATGATCAACAACGTAAATAACGCAATGCACGTGGGTGAACTGTTAAAATGAAACCCATTGCGATTAATTGTCAGGTTATGTAATTAATAATAATAATAATAAGCCTGATATAGTGGTGGTGGATCGAACAGAGCGGTGCGCAATGATTGTTGACATAACAGTCCCTCATGACGGGAATCTCGTGAAAGCCGAGAAAGATAAACAGATCAAGTATCTTGACTTAGCTAGCGAGGTTGTCGACATGTGGGATGTGGATTCAGCAATCATTGTGCCGATAGTCGTATCAGCCAATGGCTTAATTGCCAAGAGCCTCGACCAACACCTAAAGAGGCTCACGTTGGACGGCTGGATTAAGGGCTTGATTCAGAAAGCGGTACTTCTGGACACGGCTCGCATTGTCAGGAGGTTCCTCTCTCTGGAGCCCTCACCACCGGTAGCCTGGACCCTGTTCCCGATACCGGTGGGCTACCATTTTTTTTTTTTATATTTTTAAATGTTTTTATATATTTATTATATCCTAATATTTAAAAATAAAATTAAAATGTGTAAATAATGAAATAAAAGAAAATAATAATAATAATCAAAACTCCTCGCGCACGTATGGGAGTGGCGCGAGGAGGCGAAACGCCGGCGACATGGAGAGTGCGATTGTCGCAATTGCCCAGGCACACCAAAATTGCGGCGATAAGTCCCCTCTTAAAGGAGTGGCTAGAGAGGCGCCACGGTGCCCTCACCTTCCGTCAGGAAACGCCCGAGTGTCACTACTGTGTGGATCGCCCGGAGGACACGGTGGAGCATACGGTGGAGGTCTGTCCGGCTTGGGCAGAGCACCGCCGTGTCCTCGTGGTTCCGGGCACCGTAGGCGCGGGCTTGCGGAAGGTAAGCAATAGGTAGCTCACCGTCCGGTAAGGACCAGGCCCGGGTCGACGGCGCGTTGTGTTCCACTCGCGCCTCAAAGAGATGTCGTCAGCACAAGTATAGAGGTCCAGTAGGGCCGATGCCTGCTGGGGTCGCGGGAAAGTTCGAAAGGGTTACCAAGGCAACTGGCAACACAGGCAACGGAAGGAACATGGGTGGGCTTTAGTCAGTAAGAGTCTGGCACACCCTCCCGCTCCGCCCAGAACGGGAGAAGTTATTTGATAAATTCCGACCCAAAAAAAAAAGTGTTACTGTGTTACGAATCAGATACACTGTAGTTACTTAAGTTTGTGCAGTACATTATAAATGCAAAACCCGAACAGAAAACTTTTAATATATTTAATAACGATTAATATTCATCATCAACAATATTATCGTCAGCTCTACTCAGTGAAAGTTTTTACACATGTAAGGAACTAAAGATGTGGTAAGGGAGTTAAATTATCTTAAGACGCTGACAACACCTTAACCGCGGTCTCTGTCAAATTCCATAGAAAAGAAAGAGAAGCGCGATGACATAAAGCTTGTAATTTATTGCAAAATATGAAGTAATTATCTATTTACTCAAAATTGAGTTGAGTAATCGAAAATAAAAAACAACCAAGTTCTGCATTCAAATAAGACGTTCTTGTTATTAATTAATTACGTAACGTATTTAATTAATAACTTGATATTTGATACAGATATTTTGGATTAGAACTCAAAGTAAGAGGTTAGTTTAACGTTAGTTTGTATCGAGATTTTGTTTTCAAAACGTGTTTTGGTAACAACCAAGTTCTGGGAAATATGTTCAAAATTAATATATATTTTTTCCGCTACCACAAACTATACAGATTTGGCATTTTTTTTTTCTTAATAGAAGCCTATTTTGGTCAATTGGGTCTTGTCAGCGCCTTAATTTGAAGTAGCTTAAACCAGGAAAGGTCACACCCTGAATCAAAGTATCCTACGCAAGTATATTTGGTTATTAAAATCACACTATACGTGATCTATCCTTGCTTAATAAGTTGCGGACGCATCGTAACTGAAATCTGGGACATCTGACGTGACGTGACGTGCACCTAGGTATATAATAGGTAAGTCCTGACTGGCCTAAGTTGTGACTAACTTATTCCTTGCCCAATGTTTTGTTTTGGACTTATGGCTTGTCATCGTTTAATTGAGCTTTTGTGTGCACTTAGGACATGGTTTATCAATCTATCTAAAAGCACAATAATTACCAACAGCATTAGTACTATTGTGGACCTACGTTGACAGGCAATTCCTTAAATTATATGGCACCATAAAAATATATATCAACCCACAGTAGTACCTATTTGGATACATAATCAGTTTATAATGTTCCCACTGCTGGGACACAGGCCTCCTCTCTGTGGGGGGGAGTGGGCCGTAATCTACCATGCGGGCCCAGTGCGGGTTGGTAGAAGTCACATGTATTTGAATTTTTGGTTCTAGGACATGCCGGTTTCCTCACGATGTTTTCCTTCACCGTTTCGAGAGCAGTGGTGATGAAATAATTTACACAAAGTAAAGCGCCTGCCTGGGTTCGAACCAACGACCTACAACTCGTAAGTCGCGGACGTTACCACTGGGCCACCACTGCTCCTATTTGGATACTAATACCATAACAGTGAGAGCAGTGGTGGCCCAGTGGTAAAGACCGCGACTTACAAGTTTTAGGTCGTAGGTTCGAACCCTGCCACTTTACGTTGTGTAAATAATTTCATCACCACTGCTTTCAAAACGGTGAAAGAACACATAGTGACGAAACGCGCATGTCCTAGAACCAACGATTCGAAGACATGTGACATCTACCAACCCGCACTGGGACCGCGTGGTGGATTACGGCCCACTCCCTCACACAGAGAAGAGGCCTGTGTCCCAGCAGTGGGAATATTACAGGCTGTTTATGGTACCATAACAATACCATCCACACACTAAACATCTTCGTAAAACACCTATCAAAAACCAGCGATGCTCAAATAAAACCCATTACAAAGTTTCCATTGTACGTAAGTACGTGCAGAACCTTAAAAGTAGGTAGGTAGCCGGTAGGTAGCGTAAAGTAATACAATTAAAAGTTGGTGGCGTGCGACATTGCCCGCTTTGTGTTGCAATTACCTCTCTAAGTGCCCTAAGTGGTTATAATGCTTGAAGGTACGTTTTGAGGTAAAACGTCGTACGTGCGTCGTTCGTAGTTTTTAATGGGATAATGGTAGTTAGGGCGCCAGTGACGGTAGGAAGTGGCGTCAGTATCGTCATATGTCAGGGTATAGTGCGCTGAATACTGTAAGTTGACTTCCTGAGTGAACGGTTAAAGGCTTGCCATAAAACTCGCCTACGAGTGCAGTTGGTTATGATTAAACGAAGGATGCTGCCGGCTTTGGCAGCATCCTCTTCACGTCACTCTTGAAAAAGACTATCAATATTGGGATGGTCTATTATGAAATGAACTGACTATTTCATTTTGCACGTTTGAGTATATTGCTTGACCTGTTTATTTTATTAAAATGTGTTAAATAATTTATGGATATTGAATTACTCTTTTAGAAAAAACATATATCTAACTACATAGCTCATAATTATTTAAATCAGCTAGTTAACTTTTTCTCTTTGATAAGATCAGAAATGAAGTTACCCGGAAGAGAACCGAAGTTACCAGCATAGTCTGCAGAGCAAACTGAAGTGGCAGTGGGCTGGCCATGTTTGTCGAAGGGCCGATGATGGCCGGTGGAGCAAACAAGTCCTGGAGTGGAGACCGCGTATCGGCAAGCGTTGTGTGGGACGCCCCCCAGCTAGATGGATCGACGACCTCAAAAAGGTGGCTGGGACAGACTGGATGCGGAAGGCGAAGGAAAGGGTGTTGTGACGCAGACTGGGAGAGGACTATATCCAGCAGTGGACTGTTATAGGCTGACTTGATTGATTGAGTTAACTTTTTGAGGGATTGTAAACTTCAAAAAAATATCTATAGCAGCACAGCATCGGTATGGATCCGGCTCGAAGGCCCGACGTTAACTACATAAAACTGATTGATCTCCTACAGCCAGTCATTTAGCCACAACCCTTTGACGTCTAACATAGTTATATTCAGTCTTAACACAGTTATACCTACAGGTGTCACAGATGTAGTTAAATCGGTGCGGTGAAGCAATCTCCGCGGTTAGCTACTGGCTGTGGCTATCACGTTAAGCCGTTCAGACACGGTCAGAGTTTTAACGTATTACGTAGGTAGGTTATCTTGTTCACCGCAATGATTGACCAAAGGACGTTTGATCTTGGTTGTTGAATAAAATATGATTGTTCGTGTATGAGTGGTAGAGATTAAAGAGCGTATTAGGTTATGATAAGATGAATAATGTAAGTAGGTATTGTTTAAGAATCAAAATCACCCAATTTTTGCCAAAAATCAAAAAGAAAGCAGTAAAGATCAACACCCAATTTACGAATAAATTTCAAAATTTGCTGCATCTATTTTTAGACTTTTCAAGAAGCCCTGGTAGCTGCGAAAGCAATGAAGAACACATAAAATAACATCACGCCTTGTTTCCCCGAAGGTTTGGGCAGAGGTATAATACCTGTAGTACACCCACATTTCGCCAGTTATATTTAAGTCCCATGTAATAGGGGGCGAGTCTATTGCCATCAACCGGGCGCAATTCCAGAGACCGGGCTGCTACTGAGAAATTCCAGATAGAAAAACCCAATAACATTTTGCCCAACCTGGGAATCGAACCCAAGACCTCATGTTCAGCAGTAGCGCTTGCAACCACTAGACCAACGAGGCAGTAATAGACCAAGGAAGAGATACCCTCTTTTTAAATCAAAACCAAATTATGCACTAGTTTGGACATAGAGTCTATTGTGTATCATGTTTTATCTTATTTATTAGTTATATATGATTAGCTTTTGCCCGCATCTTCACCCGCGTGGATGTAGGATATCATCCCACGGGAACGTACTACCGGAATACTATCCGTATGCCTTTCATCCAAATCCGTTCAGCAGTTAAAGAGTGAAAGGTAACAGATAGACACATAATAAATTGTAGGTAACTTTTGGCCCAGTTGACCGATTTGAAAATCACCCCATATTTAACCTCCTTGGGGGTGATTTTACAAAAACATGTCATTCATTTATGTCTTACCAAAGCATAAATTTGCCCAAGCAAACCGATTTTAATGAAATAAAGACTAAGTGTTATTTCAATTTACGGACTATGACCACATTTCGAATAGCGTAAATCTCTTGAAAAGAAGTAAATAAAAATAACAATATTACATGTCAATTTTAAAATAATCCCTTATATTAGGATCCCTTGTAGGATAATTTTACAAAAACGCTCTACGACATAATTCCTTATTTTAAGAAATTCAATTTGTCATTTGGTTAGCCAAAGGATAAATTTCATTTTCATATGCCTAACATAATAAATGTTGGGTTTCCCATACCAACTTTCAACCCCTATATCCTATAGGATTATTTTTATTATAAAAATTAGCTAATGTCCTTCCCCAAGATTCTATCTATCTCCATCTAATTATGTCGGAATCCATTCTGAGGTTTAGGCGAGAAAAGGTAACAGACAGACAGAGTTACCTTCGAATTTATAATATTAGTACTCGTATGGAAGTGCTTGCAAGAATGGATCTGATCTAACGGCCGATTATACAAAATCTAGGATCCCATTGAAATAAATACATTCAATTGCTGATTCATTTAGGGATAATTGAACAAATGAGAGCAGTGGTGGTCCAGTGGTAACGGCCGCGACTTACGAGTTGTAGTCGTAGGTTCGAACCCAGACAGGCGCTTTACTTTGTGTAAATTATTTAATCACTAATTATCCAAAAAATTGTGAGGAAACCGGCATGTCCTAGAACTAAAAATTCGAAGACTGGTGACGTCTACCAACCCGCACTGCGCCCGCATGGTGGATTACGGCCCACTCCCTCTCACCGAGAGGAAGTCTGTGCCCCAGCAGTAGGATCATTATAGGCTGATTATGTTCAAATTCAAATTCAAATCATTTATTGTGGATCATAAGTCCATAAGATATTGTGTTAGTTACAGGTAGGTCTGCTATGTCCCGCCATTGAGGCATACCAAATTTATATTGCTGTATGTATATGTTAGGGATAAGTTACGCAACAATGCTTCAACAATGGACTCAAATGTACACAGAGAGATAAATACTTTCTTTGTTTACCAAATGTATCTGGTTTAATTACCTCTCTCATTACAGGATACCTAAATAAAAATACCATAAAGATCAGTAACTACCTTTCTTACAACCGGCAGTGAAGAGGTTGGTCAAAGAAGGAATCTTCATATATTCTGGAACATTTCATACTAAGAAACGAGATACTTTATCTAAGTCTGAAGGCTAAATTACCTTCCGAGGTACCGATATCTTAACGAGAAATACTTTGCCAAGAAATGGGACATTATCAGGCTAGTGAAGTACTTAACTTAAATATCTATACTGCGTTTGCAATTTATTTTCCAATAAACTAGTAGATCTGCGAACAGTAGACCTCGCGAGCGCAAACTTTTTTGCAAACAATTCATTTACCACTACAGTTATTTGATTTAGATAATAGACAACGGGTTGTCCGAATAAAGCTGCACTTCGTTCGGAGCCAATCTCTGCATTTGCTACAGGCATATCTTTATAATTCCCATCGCCAGGTAGTAAGCATAGGTAATCATAATTTTTTTCGAAACTAATTCCGTTCGACGTACCAAACACGACAGCAATCTTAGTCATATAGATGCTTTGAGTAGTCAAAGCAGTCGGAAAATTGATTGAAGCTACCGCGCTTAGCCAAAAAATTCACGGCAAGTTTCAAGACGATAATTAAACAGGAATAAACTAACCCACAACTAACCATCACATCTGTTAAGTACGAGACTTTATTTTTTGAAGCTACTTTACACCTAACAAAACTCAGTCACACAAAATGTTCGAGGGGACCTTACCATTTGTCGAAACGCAATCCAGCAGTGCACAGTAGCGCCATCTAGTGACCTTATTGTACAACTAACATGAATATTGGTTTTAAAGCCTCGTTTAAGAGAATTATGAAAAATGTTTTCAGAATTCTCTAGTTTTGTGATGAGAAGGTAGTCACAAAAGGATACCGAGGCATCTGGCAACACAGGCAATGGAAGGAACACGGGAGGGTTCTAGTCAGTAAGAGTCTGACATACGCTCCCGCTCCGCCCAGAACGGAAGAAGTTTATTGATAATTTCCCAAACAAAAAAAAAGGTGCTCCATCAATCCCTACATAGCAGTTAAAGAGCCGATTCCACTGGTGGAAATCTAAAAGTGAGCAATTTACTGTATTTTTAGGAGCTATTCTGCTCATGACGCTGAAGGTCTAACTTACCTTTAAGTTACCCTTCAAAAAAAAAAACATCGAAATCGGATCTCATAAGACGGTGATATCCAGTAGCCCCTTTTTGTCCCTTTTTGGAGGAAGTACCCCTTCAATCAAAAATCCCGAAGACCACAAATTATATAAAGTCGTAAAACCTGTATACCAAGCTTCGTTCAGATAGTTTGTAAAATACGACCTGTAGAGGAGTGGCAACAAACTGACAGAGGAAAGCAAATTTAGCCAAACTTGAAGCAGAGACGCTCCGCTCGCTCGGTCAACAAATATATTATGTATTTTGAAAAATAAATTTAATACCACTTCAACAACTTTTGTGACTTTCTGCCTTATAACATTTCTCAAGCTATCATCATTCATAGTTACATCACACATGGTTTCTGCAATAGTACAAGTCATTGTCAAATCAAGTTAATTTTACACTAATATAAAGTTGATGTTTGTTTAATTGGTGGAAACGAGGGTTTGATATGGTATATATATATTGTACGGGAAGTGCAGCAGCATTCTATACTCTGATAAAGCAATATTTCTGCTTACCACCACGATCATTACTCCCTTTTAGTTAATCATTACAATGTGTCGTTTTGCAACCTCGTCAAATTTCAGGAGGCTGCTGTGAAAGACATATATAATCAAATAAAATTACGACACCTGCTCAAAAATAATTATTAACTGTATTTTAGAATACACCATTTTCACAGAACAGAATCACCCCGTTGCATATGCGGTAGTGTGTGTGTAAAAGGGCAGTTACAGTGCGGTCTCACACGGGCCGCGTTTTAACATGCGTGCCCCACACATGCCGATTTCCGAAAATTTGAAAAAAAAAAGATTTACTTATTTTATTATTGATTCGAGTCAAGAATCATTAGCATAGTTACCTCCTTGAATTTGACGAGGATGCAAAACGACACCTTGTATAGTGGAAACATCGTGACCCATGTTCAGAAGTAGCAGTTTGCACTTACGCATAATAAGGATGACTGATAATGATTAATGAATAATTACATTCGAGTTTTTTCCTCTGTGGTTGAGGATTCTGGGTGAAGCTTGCTTGCACCTTCGGTCTTATCATCACTTACCATCAGGTGAGATGAAGGCTTCCCCGTTGTGTATAAAACGAAACAAAAAAAAAATGGAATAAAATAGAGCATCAACACGCTTTCGTCACATTGACTATTTAAAAAAGCACCCAACAAAAGAAAAACGAAAACCCAGAAAAAATACAATTAAAGTACTAGTAGTGTAAAATCAATCATTTAGTAACAAAATCAAATAGATCGTAAAGATTTCATGCCGTGTCAAATACACCTTTTTTTCCTACAGTGAACACGGAAAATAGGTGAAGTGTTAAGAACGGTTTTTCAACCAAAACACAATGATTATTCGCTCCATTACACATGCTCAAATTACCATTATCATTAGCCACCTAAGTCTAAATTAAAAACGTCTTATTAAAGAAAAAAATATTTAGTCTCTTTCCTTTGGAACGGACTTTATTTTCAATGTGTGATGATGATAATTTATTAATTTATGTTTAGAGTATTTTTGTGCTCTTTTATCATCTCTAACGTGGTTTCCTCTTCCACGTCATAACACCACGATAACACAGGGAAGTAAAATATATGGAAATATATATGAGGACGCTCTTAAATTTCCGTCCACGATAACGTTAAACGTGCACGTATTTCCACACATTTTATGGACGTGGACATCCACGATATTATATCGTCACGTTAAAAATTATAATAGCGCACACCTAGACGGAAAAAAAATATATGTAGGACTTCAGAATTAGTAGTTTTTGAAATAGTAAGGCGGAGAAGACATTATAAATGTAATAAAAACCATTAGGTTGTTAAAATATGATTTTAAAATTTTTATTTTGTTATTTGTATTTTTTGTTTCATAAACTGTATTATTTCTTTCTTTCTTTCTTTTCTTTCTATAGGTAGATATTTTTGCTATAATTTATTTTCTATATTTCAGCTTGGTGTAAAGTACCATTATTTTATGAATAGTAACTGCACTATCCTATATTAAAATCCGGCTTACTGGAGAGAGCAGTCGAATTTGAAATAGAATTTTCCCGATCACATTGTCACGTTGGCGGGCGCTAGAAACCTTTAAGCTTAGCGTAGCTCAGAACTTTCCGGATCCAAATGGATTGAATGGTTTTCTGCTACCTTTTCTCAACTGCATACGAAAATAATAAATAGAAAAATAAGAGAAGACTTGAAAAGTTAATTCTGCAATAAAAATGTGTTTGCCAACCTACTTGAATGACTCCTACACATTTAGTCAAGCATCTTTGCCCTTCCAATATTGGCCAAGATCTTGAAGTGCTGTACTGAAACCCGATAATATTCAAAAATTGAAATTCAATAAAGAAATCTATTATATCAATTACCGACTAGAATTTTTATTTTTAAATTGAAATAGTTCGATATTCTATACATTAGTGACTTCAATGTCCACTGAATTTCGAACATATTTTTATAATGATTCCGTTAACTATTACGTATAATTTCATTTGTGAAGATGATGTAGTATTCAACCATGAATTAGCTGGTTGTCTAACAAACTCATATAATTGACTTTTGCGACCTACATAGACGATCAAGTTTTCAGGATTAAATCTAGTGTAGTTAGAGGTATATGCTACTGTTAAGGTAGACTATGTTACAACTTTAGCTTGTTCTCTAAGTTAGAAAGAAAAGAAAGAAAGAAAGAAAAAGTATTTGTAGTGATGTGTTTTGTAGTATTTTTTTGTATTTATTGTTGTTTTGTTTTTAGTTTTTATTCACCATCATTTCGAGCTGTTATTCCGGAAGTTTTATGTGTAATTTAGATAGGGCACAAAAATCTCGATATTTTGACTTGTCACTAAATCGATAGGTAAATTGCACCCGTGCAAGGGCTTCCAGGCTACTAGTTGTTTATAAGCCTGGGGTCTCTTTAAAATGTCAGACGCTTCCGACAGCATTTTTTTTTTGGTGTAAAATCATCAAATAACTTCTCCCGCTCTGGGCCCAGCTGGAGGGTGTGTCAGACTCTTACTGACTAAAACCCACCCATATTCCTTCAGTTGCCAGGGGCCTGGGTAACCCTTTGGTACCTTCTCATGACCCCGGCAGGCATCGGCCCTAGTGGATCGCTACACTTGTGCTGATGACATCTCTTTGAGACGCACGTAGAATACAACGCGCCGTCAACCCGGGCCTGGTGAGTTACCCATTGCTCACCATCCACAAGCCCACGCCTACGGTGGCCGGAAATCTGCCCGGGATTCTCGATGCCCAGGGCGTCTCCTGCGGCGGCTAGGGGTGAGAGGGCGCGAAATTTGCCTTTCTCACAACGGTCCCGCTTTCTCCTTCGCGAGCATTACTGCTTCGCAGAAGGAGGTGACGGCTGCCCATGCCCTCTCGCTCCGTACCATGGCCTGAACCAGGGCCGGACGCGAGAAGTCTCTGCCGCCGATCACCTCAACGAGGACACGGCGGGGCTCTGCCCAAGCCGGGCAGACCTCCACCTTATGCTCAACCGTGTCCTCCGGGCGATCCACACAGTGGTGACTCCCGGGCGTTTCTTCCCGCCTTATCCGACACAGTAACCTCCCGAAGCTGCCATGTCCGGTGAGGACCTGCGTCAGCCGGAAGGTGCGAACGCCGTGGTGCCTCTCTAGCCACTCCTCAAAGAGGGGACTTATCGCCGCAATTGTGGTGTGCCCAGCACTGGGTTGCGACAACCGTACTCTCCATGTCGCCATGAGACCCCGCCGGAGCTCCGTCCGCTGTGCCGCGATTTCTCGCGGCAGCGGAGTTGCGCCCCGGCGTTACGCCTCCTCGCGCCACTCCCATACATGCACGAGGACTTTTGCCTCTAGATCCCATGACGTCTTGTGGTACCTACACTTACATTTTTGGATTTACAAGATAGGTAAGTCATCATAAATCATAATCGGCATATAATGTTCCCACTGATGGGAATAATAATCCACCACGCGGGTCCAGTACGGGTTGGTAGATGTCACATGGTAAATAATTAGGCTTTACTGGGCAGTCTTCAATATCGTAACGTTCCTTTTCAACTAAATAGGTATTAATTGCAACGCTCTAACATTGGGCACTCAACTTATCAACGTAATAAATGCATTTGAATCTACGCTGTAGCTCCTAATTAACGTGCTTGCTTCCGACTGCTGTTACTGCGTTGCACTAAGTCTTATTACTCAGTCAAGTTGCTTACTAATGTTACATAATGCAAGTATACATATCAAGTATGTCTATAAATCCAGGTATGTATCGTAAGAAAGTACTCTCATCCACACACACCTTTTACTGAATGTAACCATCGCAAAACAACTAAGTATACAAATGTGTAAGAATTATTATTGTACAAAATAATAATAATTGTAATATGAATGCTCAATCTAAACATGTTAATTTTATTTTCTTTCCTCAAATTTCGTAATTATTTTTCCCTATTTTATTTATATCCTGTTTAATTATAGTGCTAGTGCATGCTGTGGTTTCCTGTAACTGAAGGAGCATAGGTAAAATAACCTTTTTATTATTGTGATTTATATTGTATATTGTGTGTCCCGTGTTGGAGATCCTAAGTAAATAAATAAATAAATAAATACATTTCTTGACGTCTTTGATGATTTGATGTTTTTTTTTTAGTTTATGTAGTAAAAATTATAATTATATACCTCCCTTCCTTAACACACATCTTTTACTGAATTTAACCACCCCAATATAAATAAATATGTAACTGTTTCAATCGTCAACAAATATGGAAGAATTATTATTGTACAAAACAATTGTAATATGAATGCTCGATCTTGACATGTTAATTTAATTTTATTTCTTCAATTTCGTCGTTCATTTTCTCTATTTTATTTTTATCCTGTTAAATTATAGTGCTAGTGCATGATGTGGTCTCCTGTAACTGAAGGAGCACAAGTAAAGCAACCTTTTTATTATTGTGATTTATATTGTATATGTATACTTTGTTGGAGATCCTAAATAAATTAAAAAAAAATCTTGAAGTGTTTGTAAGATTTCACTTGGTTTGATGTTGGTTTTTTTTTTTTTTAGTTTTTGTAGTAAATATTATAATTACATACAAAGTCCTCCCTTCCTTAACACACATCTTTTACTGAATTTAAGAATCGCAAAATAACTAATTATGTAACTGTTTCAATAGTCAACAAATGTGTAAGAATTATTATTGTACAAAACAATTGTAATATGAATGCTCAATCTTTACATGTTAATTTTATTTTATTTCTTCAATTTCGTCATTCATTTTCTCTAAATTATTTTCACCCAGTCTAAACCTAGTTATAGTGCTAGTACATGCTGTGGTATCCTGTAATTGAAGGAGCACACGTATAAGAACTTTATTATTCTTGTGATTTATATCGTATATGTGCACCCTAAATAAATATATAAATTTCTTAAAGTATTTGTAAGATTTCACTTGTTTTTTTTGTTTATTTAAAATTACAATTATATCTATATACGAGTATACGCCCACTTCCAAATAATATTATGAATGATAGCAAGATTAAGAAAACTACAGTTTTTTTCTTGATACATTGTACACACACTCAAGCTACACCTCACCTAAAACAAAATTTACATCATTTAAGCACGACCGAACATAATCTGCCTGTGATAAACCAAGCACACACTTAATTACCAACATTAACATGTAGGTACCTACAGAGTACGTACAGTATTACATTATATAATCTCCCGTCTATTACCCGGTAGACACAGCCTCGCAACAACTCACCGGTTATCAAAAGTGACAGTTTTAAATCAGGGTGTAACGTTACGAAACTAGACAACACTGGCATCAGTTTTAGAAGTTTTGCTCATCAAACGCTAACACCTTTACAGAATACGTGAGGGAATTATAAAGTTCCTGGTAACTTATTTTGTGCTGTTATTTGTACTTTCGTACTTAATTTTGTGTTATTATTTGTACTTTAGTAATTAATATTACTTGAGTTTCTACGTCGATGGTCTACTGGCTACAACACTGATTGCTGAGCTTGAGGTTCAGGGTTTTGAGGTCGGCAGAGTTTTAGGAATCAAAATCAAAAGTCAATTTTCGTACCTCAAAATTACATAAGGCAGTCCCCCAAAACGCACGCTCTTCACCTATGTAGCAGTCGTTGGTCTGGTTTTGTGTCCATTAGATAGTAACAGGCTCGGTTCCTGTTACATGGGGCTAAACTGGCAAGCAAAAAGCCAAAGATCGTCACGATTGGAGGGCGATCATCAAAAACGTTAGGCAGACAATTATAGCTCAACAATGAGCAAACGCAAACGACTGAAGGGGAAGGAAACTATGGTTTTAATATACGTACTGGAGCAATTCTGCCTATCTTTTTAGGGAATAAAGGCGTTATGTTAAGAGTTATTATGTTAGTTTCAGTCTTTATGTTGCTTCAACTGTGTAAAACGTACTTCAAACTACTTTATTTTCATCACAAACAGTGCTTCATTTTACTGGCGCGGAGATGAGAATAATTTAGAATAAACTCAGGCCAGAAGCTACTCTTATATCTTGTTTTAAAGTTCTATTTAAATTACCAAACTGTGGTAAATGGATAACTATTTAGCATAATGTAATTACTTGAAGTAAAGTGTTGTCTAATATTTTCTTAAGAAAATTATATCATTTTTATTTGGAAGAAAATGAATATGTAAAGTCTTATATATTCCTGTTTTCCATGTAAAAAAGAGTTAGTTACCTAATCGTAGCGATTTTATCCGAATTAAAAATAATTTTATCTCTAAAGATTTATAATGACATTGCTTTACATACATTTCTATTAAAATTACATATATCATCTACAATAATAGCTCAGGTATAAACAACAGAATACCTATGTTTGAAAACATCCCGTCAAAGACACGGGATTTGCGCTAAACCTCGCAACGTGATCCTCCCGTCTGTCCGATAACCCAAAAAGGGTCTTTTAATATGCTAAAAATGATACGTAAAGGTTGTATATAAACTTATATATAAAAAGAACCATAGATATGCAGGCCTGTTCGGTAAATGCGTCTATTGAAAGGTCATTGGCCTTATTTCTAATTGGTTTTTGTGAGTTAAAAACATGATAGTCACGATAATTAAAATAGGGGTTAGGTTGGCAAGGTGTCCAGTTAAATGCGCATGGCTGTTTTTAGAGATGCACGGAATCGAATACCTCCATTTGCAAAATAAAGGTGCACGATGATTTGTAAATGCGTCTATTGAAAGGTCATTGGCCTTATTTCTAATTGGTTTTTGTAAGTTAAAAACATGATAGTCACGATAATTCAAATAGGGGTTAGGTTGGCAACGTGTCCAGTTAAAAGCGCATGGCTGTTTTTAGAGATGCACGGAATCGAATACCTCCATTTGCAAAATAAAGGTGCACGATGATTTGTAAATGCGTATATTGAAAGGTTATTGGCCTTATTTCTAATTGGTTTTTGTAAGTTAAAAACATGATAGTCACGATAATTCAAATAGGGGTTAGGTTAGCAACGTGTCCAGTTAAAAGCGCATGGCTGTTTTTAGAGATGCACGGAATCGAATACCTCCATTTGTAAAATAAAAGTAAACGAAGATTTACACGATGTGATTGAATTACCTGTGGTACCATAACTTGAAGCAACAATAAAAGTTGCACCGGCTAAATAGTGTTCAAACGATGCAAGTAATGTTTTGATTAAATTTTAACGCATGCTCCAAGCAAAAAAAAATGCATAGTGTAAATGAGGCTTTAGGGCAAATCCCTAAGGGAAAGCCGCTACCAAACAGTGTTATTTTTCTATTAAAAATCTGAAAGCAGAAGTCCGTAAAATATGAAAGGTAGGGACTAGGGCGGCCGACGACGCAACTTTTAATAACAATGGATTTTACTTTGATGGGGAGTCGAAATAAGTTTTAAGAATTGTAATTTATACCGGGTTGTTATGCGGACGGACAGATGGAGATTTTCTTGTGACTTGCGATTCGAATTATGAAAAAGTAGTGCTGTTTCGTATTGTGAAACAAAAGACTGCGCAAAAGAATTCGAGATATGGTTGAAAGAGGAACGTTATGTACAATTTGACATTGATAATCTTCTACTCTTTTTTTAACCATAATATTCATAATAAAAGCCGATTGAGAATTTATTTATTTAGAACTCTAACGATACCAGGGAGAGAGTAGGTAATTCTTTGCCAGAAACTAGGTGTGAATCATATTATTATGTTTACCTGGGCACTACGGAAATCAGACTTTACCAATTTTTCAATATTTATAAATATAATAAATGAATTATTAGTCTAAAGTATTATCAGTCTGTTGTAATCTGTTAACCAAAGTTACAGAATTAATAATGTCGACAGTCTTTTTGGTCCACATAACCTACCATTACTGTATAAAATTTACGCAAAATTAAAGCGAGATAACTGGCAAAATTTGTCGAAAATTCAATATTAATATTCAAACATAACCCAGAACTTTGTCTTACGACTTTAGAAAGTGTATTTTACAAACATTTAGTTGAAAAGTTGAGAGATGAAGGGACATGGAAATCTTTGAATTGCTGAGTTGTAACCCTTGTAACTTACGATTGCGCGTCATTTGACTCTTATGCCATTGTTATAAGCAAGGTACAGTCAAAGTCAAGGTACATAATTAGCGTATAATATTCCCACTGCTGGGACACAGGCCTTCTCTCGGTGAGAGGGAGTGGGCCGTAATCTACCACGCGGGCCCAGTGCGGGTTGGTAGATGTCGACTTACGAGTTATAAGTCGTAGGTTCGAACCCTGATGGGCACGCCACAATTGCGGCGATAAGTCCCCTCTTTGAGGAGTGGCTAGAGAGGCGCCACGGCATCCTCACCTTCCGTCTGACGCAGGACACGGCATCCTCACCGGACACGGCAGCATCGGGAGGTTCCTGTGTCGAATACGGCAGGTGGAAACGCCCGGGTGTCACCACTGTGTGGATCGCCCGGAGGACACGGTGGAGCATACGGTGGAGGTCTGCCCGGCTTGGGCAGAGCACCGCCGTGTCCTCGTGGAGGCGATCGGCGGCAGAGATCTCTCGCGTCCAGCCCTGGTTCAGGCCATGGTACGGAGCGAGAGGGCATGGGCAGCCGTCACCTCTTTCTGCGAAGCAATAATGCTCGCAAAGGAGGAGGCGGGACGGTTGAGGGAAAGGCAAATTTCGCGCCCTCTCGCCTCTAGCCGCCGCAGGAGACGCCCTGGGCGTCGGAAATCCCGGGCGGGTTTCCGGCCACCGTAGGCGCGGGCTTGCGGACGGTGAGCAATGGGTAGCTCACCATCCGGTAAGAACCAGGCCCGGGTCGACGGCGCGTTGTATTCCACGCGCGCCGTCGACCAACTAAAGGGTTACCGAGGCCCCTGGCAACACATGCAACGGAAGGAATACAGGTGGGTTTTAGTCAGTAAGAGTCTGACACACCCTCCCGCTCCGGCCAGAGCGGGAGAAGTTATTTGATGATTTCCCACCCAAAAAAAAAGAAGGTTCGAACCCTGATAGGCGCTTTACTTTATCTAAATTATTTCATCACCACTGCTCTCAAAACGGTGAAGGAAAACATCATGAGGAAACCTGCATGAACTAGAACTATGTGAAATGCAATAACTACAGTATAAAGTATCTCCAACAAATTTGACTTGAATAACACCTGGTCTGTTCCAGATTTAGAGGACGGACATACAGACATACACTACCGTCTAACTTCTTGCATATACTCATATTTAACATAAAGGTTGCTATTACATTGTATCTACGTGGACCCAGTAAATTTCTGAATGCGTACAATTTGTCGTGATGTTTTACATTAGTGTAATTATATGAAAGTTTCTCTGAAACTGTGCATTTTGTAACTGAATTAGTTGCTGTAAATTCATAGTTATTATGTTTTCCTGTTCCTATTTTTATTCTGACCTAGACTTTAGCAATTCTTTATGGATCGTGGTTTTAGTTTCTGTGAACCTATACTAACATAATCGAATCTAACTAGTCTGTACTGGCACAATACAGGCTCGTTAGATGCTGTATGGCCTCCGTCAAACTTTTCCACACAATTCTGTCTTTTGCTATTGCTAGTCATTTCGGGAAGAGTCAAGTCCATTATGTACTAACAAAATGCTAACGCTTATATTGTTATGTAGTTACTGCCTCGAAAACAAAGCAAAGATATATGCATAGATCGTATGCCAAAACCTTTCATAACCGAAGCATTTTTCAACAATTCAACAACTTGCTATGATTTGATTAATAGTTTAGTATAGATTTCAGGCAAGCTAGAATCATTTTCATTAGTAACAGCGTAATGTGATGTCATTAATGTACCAAACTTGTACATATACACATAATCAGCCTATAATGTTCCCACCGCCGCGCTGGGACACAGGCCTCCTCTCTGTGAGAGGAAGTGGGCCGTAATCCACCATCCAATCCAGTAGATGTCACATATCTTTGAATTGTTGGTTCTAGGACATGCGCGTTTCCTCATGATGTTTTCCTTCATCGTTTTAAGAACAGTGGTGATGAAATAATTTACACAAAGTAAAGCGCCTACCTGGGTTCGAACCTACTACCTACAACTCGTAAGTCGCGACCGTTACCACTTGGCCTCCACTGCTCTTGTACACATAAGTCAAAGAAAATGAATTAAGTTTAAATTAAATATGTCTTGTCTTGGAGGGCCTGATAATGTTTCGGTAAATCAAGGGCTTTCTCGTGGACATTATTAATTCATTGAAAGGTCAAAAGGAAAAGATGTAGGTGGCTAACGATCTTTATCGATTATTTTGTTTCAGGCTTTTTACAAAGCAGTACTTATTAATAGTTCTAAATACTTTATAAAGACCAGGGTCTATCGTCCACGACACTACTCAAAAGTAACCAGTTACAAACACAATTCACCAATAAGTCAGAATGCCACAGTACTAGTATTTCAATGGCGACCCGTACACGACGTGACTTACTAAGGCGTTACATAGTTCGTGATGATTGCGTCCTGTCCAATCTGGCTACTCATTGGTTACTCGAGTTTGTAGCGGGTTACTTTTGACAGAGGGCCTAAAACAGCCGAATTTCATACTTTCTCTAATCCTACCTATCCCGATAAAAATCCACACACGTGTAAAACTAAATAAACGTCTTAAAATTTATTTAAAAGTGGTGAAGTCGTGGAGTTTAAAAGTGGGGTAACTTCAATTAGGCATTTAATAAACTCAAGAGTTGACGTCAACTGAGAGCATATACAAGGTGTCGTTTTGCATCCACATCAAATTTTAGGAGGCTGCTATGAAAGACATATATAATCAAATAAAATTACCATACCTGCTCAATAATGAATACATATTAATACATTGTTTTTTTAGTTATCTAAGTTTGACAGTATTTTAGAATACACCACTTTTACAGAACAGAATCACCCCGTTGCGTATGCGGTAGTGTGTGTGTAAAAGGGCAGTTACAGTGCGGTATCACACGGGCCGCGTCTTAATATGCGTGTCTCACACACGCCGATTTCCGAAAATTAGAAAAAATAAAGACCATAAAATAAATATTTTATTGATTCGTGTCGAGAATCATTAGCATAGTTACCTCCTTGAATTTGACGGGGATGCAAATCGACACCTTGTATACTGATGAAATTAAAGTCATTGTAGGTTTAATAGGAACGATGCTATCTGGAAACGAATTTATATTTTGCTAGTTAGAGATTTCTTGTCAAAAAACTGTGGTTCAAATTTTACTAAGTTATTACATTCCTTGAAGTGTTAACATTGATAACATTTATAAATGTTAACACTACATGTAAGGTATGTTTGTGTTCTGAAATGACACATAGCTTTCTAATAATTTCTTTAAACACCATAGAGTTGATCTGCGATTGTAAGTCCAAGGTCTTAAGGCCCCGTTTCTGATTATCAAGTCAGACATAGTATTATCAACTAGCTTCATATTTTTGATTTACTGCCTCCTTGTCAATTCCAAAGCGCCTGTAATTGGTTTAATTAAGATAAATCTTTTGAGATTTTGTGTTATTAGTAACTTTTATGGTTAGAAACAGACAAAAACTGATTGACTGACACAGCAAAATGGTTGTTTATCAATAAACATTTATCTATATCTCGATAATGGTGACGTATATTTTACATTGCTGTAACATTATTTTCAAAACGAAGACCGTCCTGTATCGTTTTACCTTCATATTATTGTGTCTACCCGTTGTATTGTTATCTATTGAACGATATAATTTATTATCGCAAAGCAATTCATTGTTCGCTCATAGATTTATTGTTGTCCAATTATTTTCCTTGAAATTCTTTAGCTCTTGTGACGACGTAAACTTTGATTTAAGGCCTTGACGGTTCACGTTATTGTTTGCGATAGGTAGTTGAAAGGTTCACAAATTATTTACGTTAATTTAATTAAATTGACGCGTTTTGTAGTTTTCAATTAAGTTTATCGTAAATGAAGGCTGACTTGGGCAAGTTAAAGTATGTTTTCACTTGTAAATAAATTGCGTAAATAAAAGTGCTGGTGTTTGATGATTATATCACAAAACTTATGATAAACTGCGCATTAAACATACGTAATTAATACAAAAAGAATAACTACCCGAATAAATGTTACATGATTAATTTTACGATCTTGTTGATGTAATAAAAGAGTGGATCCCCTGGGTGTTATCCTAAACCTAATCAGGTTAATTAAATAAATATAACCAAACATATTTAAGATAATTCCTAACTAATCAATCTTGTAGCACCATCACTCAAAACACAATAATCTCATTATCTTAAAATTTCATTAACAACAAAAACATGCGTATCATCTTTTCTTTGTCGAAAATACTTTAAGCATATTTTCGTTATTGTACTTATAACTTAAGGCGCTTAAAAATTTTACGTAACAGCATTCAATTTCACTTTGTCTAAAGAAATTTTAATTCCATCAGCCTTAATGTGCTCGTGCTCAAACTTTACTAAAAAATAAACATTCCCAATTCCCAACGTAGAGGTCGCGCAACCGACATAAAATAGCCAGCTTAAATTATTTGCATCACAAAACGGGCAACCGTCCTCAACACCCCGCCGCGCCGCCGGGACTGAATGTGACTAAGAAATTATACTTTTGCATTAGCTAGCAGTTTTGCTTAGTTAGTGGTTACACAAACTTTTCACATTTATTCCGAAAAGTTGGTCCATTCAGTTCTCGGGGTTTTAGCCGCTACCTACAATTCCACATCTAGATTTGAGTGTATGCTCAACAGTATTGAAGTCAGGCTGTAATAAGTGACCGATGTAATTCGAATTAATGGCATAAAAGAAAGATTCGGCCGACAAATTTCTGGGAACTTTTGGGCCTTCTATAGATTTTAATTACATTCTCGGAATTGATTAGATATCCTGAATTTGCGAGGAGTTTCGTAAACCTGTTATACAATGTTTGTACGATAATCTAATTTTTTTAATATTATTTCCGTCGTTTGTTGAAAGAATAATTTTATGCAACACGTGTAACTCAAAAATTATGGGAGAAGTGCTTTAAAAAACCTAAAATAAGAGGATAAAGATATTTTTTTTCTGAATTTGTGTGAAATTACACACATAGTTATGAAATAACTACATGCTGTAAACGAAAATAATAACAGGTGTAATAAACTCATTTTCGTGTACGATTACACTCGTAAAAATAAATATAATATAAATAAATGTACATTTTTCCCTTTAAAGCACCAAGTGCTTGGTATTTGCCAAGCACTTGGTGCTTTATTCGAGCGTTCGCAGCCAGTGCTACTCCTAAATTAACAAAACGGCGAAATGTTTTCGCTCTAAGACATAAATCGGAAACTGCGATATGTTCTCTTAAATCTAACGTTTGTTACATTGGTTGTAAGAGAAGATCAACAAATCATTACGAAATAATATCCAATTACCTATGTTTGTCAAGTTCAGTAGTTGCGTTAAATAACAAGTAATTACCGACAGCGCTGGCTGTAGGCCAAGGGGCATGGTGCCAATGCCCCGAGCAACCTGTTGACTTGCGAATTGGAAAACATTGTTTATAAAACCCAAGGAAAGGTGAGACTTGCTATAAACTACATCTGCAACCCCGGTCGTTAGCCTTTCGAAACCCCTAGCTTAATATTAGCAATATTATGGAATTAATTGTTCCTATTACTGTAGACATTGCAAACGTTGGAAGCCTAAAAGTGTGAAGTATTTTATATATAACACGGTAAAGTTTGTTTTTGATAGCAAAATTTTTTGTTTTATTTAATCTAAAACGTTCCTGCAAGTTAGTTACGAATCTGAGAAATGTGTCCGAAAAAAAGATCTTAAAATTCTATCACTGACCTGGACATGATACGGTGCCACCTTCTCCTCGCCTTTGATCTCCACGTTGATGTGCAGTCTGATGGCTCCGGATACTGCTGACTTGTCTGTTCTTTTCTCCAGGTTGTACCAGACGTCCATCTCGCCTGACAGGGTTCGCACCTATTAACATTATTCAAATTAATTTGTTTCTTAGTAAACCATTTGCGTTTGGATATAAAGACAGATTCTGTTATATTTATATTTTGCGCTGTTCGTTACACAACGATGACATAGTTTTCTTACTTACATAAAAAGATCAAAGAAATAATATTATAAGCAAATACCGCTACAAGGCACACAAATATCGCTACAAGGGATAAAATACCAACAAATTATTCCACCTAATAAATATTTATTACTTAAGAGACTAGACACGGCGAGGACTTTTCATCATAGTTCACTTGTCAAGAATATGACAAGACTATGATAAATTTATGTTTCTAGATTACTTTATTTACGTTCTTGTTCCATTTTTTGGATAGGAATTTGTTCGTTTTTATAAAGCTCCGAAGAAATACATTTTAGAAAAACTTATTTACCTCGATGATTGTCTGACCCAAGAAATCGTCAGATTCTCTCGTCAATTTCTGGCGCAGTTTTGATTTCAAATCGTTGTCTTCATCCCATACTCTTACTTTGATACGATCAGATGAATTGTGGCATTCACTGAAAAGAACATGTTGGAATATAGCTGATTGAAAAAACATGACAAACATGAAAGTCTTCGTTTCGATTGTTAAAACTTTCAAGGACACTGAAAGAGACACAATAGAAGTTTTTTTGTTATGATGCCAATGGGCGTTTATTATCCCTGAACGTGTTAAGACGGCGTTTTTCATGTTCGGTGTAAATATATGTTTATTTATACTCACAAGTAAAACTTCTCATTCCATACGGGGTTCAATTCCTGAGGCATAGTTCTTGTTCTCTTCTTCACTTTGCTTACTTGGACGGTAACGTAGGGGTCTGAAGTTCCACTTTTATCCTTCGCGATGAGGCCTTGAGCACAAATAACTGCCCGCGAAGGGCCAATTTAGTATTTCATAATGGCATTGCTTAAAAAATATTTTAAATAATAAAATAATACATACTAAATAATAAAACAATTTTAACAGGACCTCATAAAGAGGAACTTTTCCGCGGAAGTAGATTGCTTACAAAAATAATATTTCAAATATACCGCTTCAGTGGGTAATACGTATAGGAAGAATAATATACCAGACTGTTCCAAAACCCTCCGGTTCGGTTGAATAAATTCCAGCAAACGTATTTCTGGTAAATCTTTTGAAAGTAATATACATTCATATTCACGGTGTTTTATAACTACCTACTTATTATATTATGTTTTCATGAAAATAATGTTAAACTACGCAATGTACTAATATAACATTACGCTCAGATTCTTCGCCATGAAGCATAATTAGCATATATAAAGCTAGCCTGAACTTACGCTAAAGATAACCTTACCAAGCTATCGTCTACCTTACTTACCAAATTAGGCATTCTGTGCTAGAATTTCTTGAAAATCTATGAACAGGGTTTCGTGTGATCAGAACGGGTTCGAGGTCAAAGAAGAAGACACTAGCTTCAAACTACCAAACTTTTTATCTATGCCCAAATTCGATTTCTAAAACAAATTGAACATAGCGCCTACATTATCGCAACTTCTAATGCAAACTTCGACCAAGAAGAAAGTTTCAAAGAAGAAGTATAAAGATATGCGCGGGAATCAAGTCTAATGGTATTGGAATTTTCACGAATCGAAAAGTTATTGGCAGTAACAGTAGAGAAGTAGAAATTTCGGGATAATTGGGGTCCTTCATTCGGCATGCTATTATTCCTTCTAAAATTTCATTCACTTTCAAACGACTACTGAAGTATAGGTTTCTATCATCGTCGCACTGAAAATTAAATAGGTTAATGTTCGTGATGTGAAGTCCTATCACCATTCATGTTACAGTGAACGAGCTTTGACAATCCACTCATAATTTGTAACGTTTATTGTTAATTTGTGACTCTCATGCAATTTGTGTCAATTTAGCAGACGTGCTGCCGAGTTGTGGGTTTGCAATCATTATAAATGAACGTGGTTTGAATCGTGTCATTTTAGTGTTCAGGGAAATTTTTGTGCGTGACAAGAATAATTGAATTTGTTTTATCATCAGAGTTGACTGAAGTGTTATAGATTCGTGGAATTTCCTTAGTGTTAATGATTAAATCAAGCTACGTTTTTATCGATGGAAGTGATTAGAGGCGGTGCATTAACGACCGTGATTTTTCAGGTAAGTATTGAAGTATAGATATGCAATAGATTTTTTTTTTGATATCTGCTGAAGCTGCCGCTTACAGTTACCAAAGCATTTACTTTTTTCAACTTAGCATAATTATGATACTGTCTTACAACGCCATTACGCATTTTTATAATATTACGAAAATCATAATTTGAAGCAGATATCAAAAACAAGGGAAAAGAGAATTCAGGCGAAGAGTCTGTCTAATAGTATCAAAATTGCGAGCGTGCGGTTCGTAGCCGCAAAAGACCACCGCAAACCTGTAATGGCGATCTTGCAAGACCACTTTGATGTTCCTTCTATAGTGACTTGCTTGGCCTGTTCTAGACTGTCAATGTGAGTGTCTGGGTCGACGTTAAAAGTCCGCCTGGCCGCCACATGAAACGAAAGATTGAATAAAATTTAGTGTTGTGTTTGTATTGTGTTTTTATGCCTTTCGATGTTTTCGCCTCGTCTGATACCTAGATCCTAGAGGAGAACATTTAGTGCAAACACTGTAATCCGTCAATCGAACCTGTGATGGCGATCTTCGCGCTCCATTTTGATGTACCATCGAGGACTGATTGCTTCACTGTGCTCATGTGCGCGGCGTGTGGCTCCCCTTCGGTGCTGAACACGCGTCTGTCACATACACACTCGTGTCAACGATTGCTTTCCAATATTTTCAATTTACTCAACGATATTTTATATATATGATTATATCGTTACTTTTCATGACATCATCAGAAACAGCTCTTTTTCAATCGATTTTCTGTTATATAAAATGGATTTCAAAGGGGGTGTTATTTACGTGCAGTTTAGGCTATTGCAAATTTACGTGAATATTTTAATTCAGCTAAGTGATACTAGGCAAAATGGTGATTAGGTTTATTATTGTTGAGGTAAATATAAAATCGTATACCTGAATCCGACCCATTTAAAGCAAATCGCCGAACAAAGTTTGGAATTTTAAACATTATTGTAAATCAAAATTAGAAGTATCATTACCTGATCAGTTCGAAAATCTCGGGTTTGTCACGTTCACGTTGTTTCATTCTTTCCTTCATAGCTGTGATGATGGAATTGGCTTTGTCTTCAGCGCCATGTTTGGAAGACTTTTCAGCCGCCCCTGCGAAACACACTGATCAGGCAGTGCCAAAGTAGTTCTTGTTAGTTGCGGGATGCGCCGGGAAGGCCCCCCGCCCCGCGCCCACACCCGCTACGACCACTCTTGGCCTCAACCTGACAAGACTCCAACTTCAATATGCAAATTTCACAAAGTTTATGTATGTCAGATCTGATCAGGTCATTGACCTCGAGCGGCGCTGGCCGCAGCGGATCTGAGCACGGCGCCTGGCAAAACAAAACTCAATACAGTTCAACGCTTTGTTAAATTATTACTTATTCAGGGATATTATTGGCAGCTTATTCATATTAGGTATATTATAAGTAGGTGAGGGAGGCACGGTATCAACAAGTTGCCAAGTATGTCCAAAAGGCGTTAGAACTGCATCGCTCACTAAAACACCCTCTGTATTTGTATGTTGATGTATTGTTTGTTGGTCAATTTACCATTATTTTTAAACGAAACTCGTTACATAAATACAAATCGATACTTTAATCATTTAAAGCGCTGAACATCTTCAGGGATAGAAGTGAAAACATAAAGATAGTAAAATGAATACAGAAACGTGGAACTCTATAAATCAAAATATGTAAAATAAATAAACTAAAGGACCACATATAATATAGAAGTGGACAGACACTGGATTGCGTGCACACATTGCTAACAGGCACATCGTTACAACACGTTGCATTTGTCGGATTTGTTTGGGCGTTCGTGTTCGTAAAGCTTCTAAACCGATTTGTAAGAAAAACGGTGTGTAAGATAGTGTAAAATGTAAAGTAGGGTAAAGAACAGTACATAACACAAGTAATTTAGTTTAATAGGGCTTTAACAAGTTTCGGCGCTGGGCGGGGCAATCCGAAAGGAACTAACGGATGACAGGACCGGAACCCTATCTACGTGAGCTACATGTCCACACTTCGAAAACATTGAATATCAAAATAATGTTATTAATACACAGCACAATCTACATAAAGAAATAAATGATTAAACAATAAAATAAAAAATTGAATCAATTTACTTACGTCAGCAAATAAGATATAACCATTCCAATATCTAAAATCATATTAAATTAAGAATATTAAAATTAAAGTGGAAATAATAATTAATGATCATAATTAAGTAAATGATAAAATTGTATAAATTCAAATACTAATTTCAAAGTGTAGACTAGAAATGAAGATGGCGTGCAGTCGATTGTCTCTATTTTGTTAATTAACAATTTGTTTGTAAAACGCGATTCACCTAACGACTGCTCGCCTACATGATCGTGCAATGTCAATCTAGAACCGTATAATATGCGAATAATAAAATTTGGAATATAACATTATCTGTGTATTTCACCGATAGCCATGCACACCGATAAAGCAATGGTCAAATCATCAATTGGGATGTAAAACACATCATGCTATTTGCATTATATGAGGTCAGAGTAAACATGAAGAAAAAGGGAGATAAATAAACACCACAGAAACATAATTACAACAACGATAAAAAAATATAAAGAGATGGATTATTCCTATGATTGCGTGAATCCCGGTGATGTCGCTAGTTGTGTCTTTCTGACGAATGGTCCTAGCAGTGTTCTCGAACGTGAAGAATGTTTTATCACTGATGTATAGCGATCGCTACATGCAAAAATTTTGACACATGCATATCAACCGAACTAGAATGGCAGTAATTTTTTCTACAACGACATTCTGGATCTGATTACCATTTATTACCTTTAACACAGACCATCACCTAGAGAGCGGAATCTAACAAATTAAATAAACATCTAATAGACTTATATTAACATTAAGAAATTAAAGAGCGCCACCTCAAAACAAAGCCCCGCGGGACTCCAATTCGGTGTCAAATAATAGAAACTCAATGCGTCTCATTAGCTGTGATTGACCAATTAATATGAAATTGATAAGATCTGAAAGCATTAACTAAATCTTAAAATGCTGGAAGACAATCTGAGATATAACAAATAATGGTCATAATTTACGAAACTGATTTCAAACAAATAGATAACTCGGATGATAAATCTATGAGTTTCCATTATATATCTAGTGTAGACTTGATCAAAGTGCGGGCACAAAGGTCATAACTCTCGACAAGACTTGCTCTCTATTAAGTACCATTGAAACTCACTGTGTGGAAAACTTGAGGACTAACTCCTACTTCCGACTTATGTAACACGGTCACTCATGCCCCAATTTCAATTTTCATCTCAAAATAATTTATTTTCATCGTCTTCAGACGTAATCTGAACATCAATAAAATCTTAAACCCAAATTGTACTGCTGCTTCTGGATGACAAAGGATTCGCGTTAAATCCAAATAAAGCAGTAAATCTAAAGGCTTAAAGACCTCACAATCTAGACTAACTTAATAGAAGACGAATGCCTCAATATTACGTAAATAAATAATTAAATTACATAAAGCGAAACGGCCCAACCTCGCGTTGAATCGTGCTCTGTCTTGAACGCTTTAAGTACAATGTTCTTTAGAGACTGTGCATTAAATATTGATTTTCTACTGCGACGTTGTGTATCCAAAGATCTTGTCTTCAACGAGTGACCCGTCAAGTGCTTCTTGACTCACTTGAGTTTAATAAGGAGGGAACTGCGCTTCTCAGCCAACCCTAAAATCTTAAACATTTCCCGCTTCTCGAACGTTTGTAAAGGTATCTTTGAAGTGACGCTCATTAAGATTTAGATTAGATTTTTTAATCATAAGATTAAAAACTGTACGTTGAAATTTTTAACATACACAGTTATATTTTATTTATGATCGGTAAGTAGGAGAATATTATTCAATGTTAATTTTTGTAATTGCTCTTTAACATAAGCAATAAAAAGCGGATATCCTCGTACCTGCCGACACTAAATCAGGGGGTATACAACATTGACATTGCAGGAATTCGTTCCATTCTTTTTAAAAATGTGCGTTATACCTGACAGCTATATTGTGCAGAATAAATAGATTTTTACTTGGAAGATAATGAAACAAATCCCTTTCACTTAGATTACAAAAAAATATACCCATATACCATCGCAGGGCTCCACTTACTCTGTAGGCAGTCAGCATTGAGCAAATCCTTGCACTTTTCGTGACACTTGACACCACATTCAGTGCACCTTACACCTTGCCTGGCGATGCCCCAAAGTAGCCCTTCACATTCGTAACAATAAGTGGGCGAAGTCGCCGTCCATAGAACGAAGTTGTGAGGCGTGGTTGATGATATTGGGTAGATGAGCGCTTGCAAAGTCTTCTTGTATACGTGCATTTTCTGTAAGCCCTTTTTAAATCAGTAATGGTATGCAGGCAGATGTATATTTTAGTAACTGAATATAGGTTTCAACTCACCAGTTCTTCGTCATTCAACGTAGCCCGATGCACAGCTGAGGTCAAGCCTGCATTCCTCTTCGTTGCGGCCATTGTCTAAATAGCAGAAAATATATGAGTAATGGACAAAATCATTCCACTCCATCCTCAGTTTGTAATGGTACTGAGTCTTCTGCCTGCTATTTCTAATCAAGCTTTGAATTGCCTACCTAACTACTACTTTGAAAAGTTTACTATTATTAGTTCTCTAGAAATTGAGAATCGTTTGATATCATTTGCAAGTTGAAGCTACTCATGCTTTGAAAAAAGCTGTTTTTAAGCCTGTCTTTTAACAAAATCTTATCTACCATCTCGAAAATTTCAGTAGTTCTTAGACCGATGAAAATTTCGTTTGAATATACAAAAAAGTAATTGTAAGTGCGTGTAAAGTAAAAATGTGTGTGTGTGAGAGTTGGTACAACACTGAAAAGTATTACATTTGAGGGATCATGTTAATTGATGTTGTGATGAAAAAGACTTTTCAGTCGCAAAAATAATATTTGCTGTGATACTGAAGCTTCGCAATAAAAACGAAATCGTCAAGCACGTGCATGTTCCCTGTGTGGAATTCAATTTTCATTTTTATCATTCGTTTATGTTTGATGTGATGGTGTTATGCAATCGTTGGATGTATAACAATATTATGTAGCTTTACCTTTTATACGTAACCAACATCTGAAATGATCTAAAGCAGAAACATGCAGAGGCCAAATTAAATCAAATTTCAATGCAAGCACACTATGTACAAGTGAGTGAAAAGAGACAAATCTTGATTCAAGGTTGGTGACCAACATTTGATCTTGTCACTGTCGATCAGAAATGCATGCATAGAAAAGAAGTGTTAATGGGATAGAAATACCTTGAGAACCTGCAGGTCCATGGTAAGGGGGTAAAATGCAACGATATTATTAATTTTTATCAGGAATAAGAGTCGTTCATTCGGTGACTATGGTTCCGCTACTGTAGTTTTTGCTCCGGTGACCCCTAATTAATCTTTTACACGGTACAGTAAGGGTTGGATTGGTATCTAAGAAAAGGTTAAAGGCCATCTAAGTAGTAAAGATCAGAAGGAAAAACACAATACACAGGTAACATTGAGACATCAATGAAGAGAGAAGGGATCAAATAGGCCTCTTTTTTTTTGTTTTTCTATTTGAACAACAAATGGAGAGTAAATAATTTCATAAAAACAGTGTTAAGCGTGAATAAATATGATATTTAACCCGTGCCACGTCACATTTTACGATTTATAAGGCGACTTCCTGTGTTATAAAATTTAAAAATTATCCAAGATAAAATTCAACGACAAGGATGCAATTTTCTTTAACAATCTCCCCATAAATTGTTCAAAACACATAATATGGAAATTTTCCGTGTAGAAGAAAACATTTATTACCCGCCTAATATTACTAAGCTTCAGGAAGCGTACGTCGATGCGAGCTTTAAACATTTACGACCAGTTTCAAATATCTACCTTCCATAACCCAGAGAAGGGGCTTATTATCCCAAGATAGCCCTTTTTCAATAGCTTCAGGTTTTCAAGATAGCGAATTGAAACCAGCCAGAGAGAAAGATAGCTAACTTCCATCGGATTCGTAATAATAGAGATAGATTAATATCGATAGGAAAAAAATCAAATGTTACTTACAAGTTCTGAGACGAGGGGGATCGATTTCCTCCTAGGCCTAATGTCGGGCATGCTGTCAATGTTACTGTAGAATGGGTTTTCGTTTCCTGGCGGCCTATGAAAATGGTTTAGTTAGTCTTAATTTGTTCAAAGGAAGTTTACATACCTTTTCGTTGATAATAATTAAAGTTGTAACTAAAAATAAGTGTTGGTACAACAAAGTCCCGGGATTTTCTGTGTAATGGTAGGTAATTATTAGAAAGTTATGAATACCTTTAATGAAGGTTCCACACCTATTCAATTTATTTCAACACTATTGATTCTAAAGTGACACTTATGGAAACGAATTTAGGTTCATAATTCAGCTTATTATAAACTCATGTTTTATTTACATTACCACACTAGTGTTTTGCTTTAATTTTTTTTTAATTTCCGCAAAGAGTTTTTATGTCTAAAAGCAATTCATATTTTTGTGAATAAAGAAACTAAATAGGTTACATGTGATTAATCAATCATCAAAATTATCATCATTTCATCAAATTATATATTTTTCACTACATATTAACCTTAATTTGCCTTTATTTACACCTGCGCGCGCATCGCTAGCGTGGCGCGCGGATACAACAACCAGCGCGCTATTTTCCTTAAATACTTGTTGTACGGTTAATTATTGTGATTTCGGTTTCATTTTGATAATTGTACTTCCAGTAACTGTTTCAATAATTAAAAGTTAATAACAATATAAATCTGTTTTTTTCCTCGGAAGTGTGTTGAAAAACGTTGTATGAAACGTGTGCATTGAGCATTATACTCGAGGCGGTATTATTCGCGCGAGCCATAGACAAGCGCAATAAGGGAGCCGATAAGGGAGCCGGAGCGATAAGGGAGTGTGTTATGTTGGTCACACACTTGTATTATAATGTAGCTGGAGGTACTATTAGTAAATTGTTTAGTCCCTAATTAACATATTTCCATTTCATATTGTAGTTTCAATTAAAATATATTTTCAATTCACATACCCATTTCCTCTGCCTCCATGCTCGTTGAAGCCAGCGGAGCCATTCTAAAAACAAAAAAAAAACAATAAATAAAACAAAATAAAAACTAAAATAAAAAGCTAACGTGTTTTTATTAAAAACAAATAACAACCAACAATACAGTAATATTATTATGATTAATTTTCTATGACAAATGACCCGGAGTCATGATAGACGATTTCATTTCAGAACGCAAAATTTATAGGTTTCTTTGCTTTGCGTTTCGAGAAGGAAAATGATTTTCCCATGTAGTAAACTAAGAATAAGTTATAACATTGTTATGTTATAACTTATTCTTAATTCTTATTTATTAACATCACGTCTGTATTCCCCGAAGTGTTAGGCAGAGGTGTACTCATTTTGCTAGTTATGGTTGAGTCCCATATAATAGGGGGCGAAATAAAATTGCTTATTACGAACAATCATTACGGGTAACTACCCTGTTGCTACCTGTTAGTTTACAGGACATGTCAAAATATGAGTTTTATTATGTTTTATAAAAGACAAGCAACATGTTTTCTAATGTGAGCCTGTCAAAAGATTTGTCATGGAAACTTAATCGTACATTTTAACACTTATAATAAAACAGCTTAAATGGAGATGGAGAATTAACCTTACGATAAAACAATTTATTGTACAGTTAACAATAGTAATAATGCTTGGGCAGTTTATGACTGTAATGATAAATTCATTTTCAACCATGAAATAATCACTGAATTTAAGGTTGTCTACACACCAAAGCCTGCCATAGCCACCAAAGGCAAAAGCAAGCAATTATTAATTATTATTATTAAAAATGTCCTTGACATATCTCGGAACCCTGGGGTCCCAGACCCTAGCAAGGCAAACGAGGCACCAACCGACGATTATCCCTGTTCGCACGATGCAAGTGCACCCAAGGACAACCCCTGTTTGGTGTAGAATTATTGCAGGATATGAAAACAAACATTTTGGGCATTTTGGTTTGGCTAAAGTGAACTAGTTATCTAGGACTATTAGTATTAAACAAAATTGTCCGATTTGGGAGTTCTGAAGCCGGGCTAACACGGCTGGCACGGCTTTAGTGTGTACACACCCTAATAGAGTAGGTATGATTCGGACCAAATAAATCTTCGAAGCTTGAAATAACATTGTCCCAATTCAATACAAGGTGTCAACAGTAAATAGTAATTAATACCCGCAAAGTTAATAAATATTTCGCTAAAAAATTTACTAATCTGCTCATAATAATTATAATTATTATAATTCTACGCAATATCATTCAACATCTAAAAACCTTCCGCTAATATGTTTATTACATAAAGTGCCAGCTATATTTTTATGTAAGTGTAAATAGCTATACGATTACCTAAGCCGTGTGACATCTAGTAAATACGTTACAATGTATATGTATGTATTTAAACCTATCATGATTATTAATATAAATCACTTGATTGAGATATTTAGGTTACAATGTCAGTGAAATGTTTTAAAAAAAGGGAGAGGGGAATATAAACTAGTAACTATTGGTTTTTGGAAGAAATTATTTATATATGTATTTTGACCCGACTACGGTTAGACATAAATATTTTAATTTATGGGTTTTCATTCATATGTAATGACGTAGATATGTCAGTAAGTCACAAGCAGTCATAAGCTCTTACCAATAATATATCAAAGTGTCGGTTCGCTTTAATCAAAGATTAAAAGATAAAGGAGAATAAGAAATCAATATTTTTGCCCTCGCTTGATTTTGAGATCAAAGACAGGTGACCTGATAAAGAAGGTGACTTGATAAGAAAGGTTTACCATTTTAAATACGTGTTATTAATTTAAAACATCATTCTGTCACTGTCATTTTCAATCGATTAGCAGTAACAGAACGATGTTTTAAATTCGCTTAGTGCTAAACGCCGGTTATATTCCGGCCACCGAGAGATCGCGTTCGTGACACGATTAGGAACTAATAAAGTTTAAATTCGTAAGCGTAATTCGTAATTCGCCGGAGTTCAGTGATTTTTGGTTCAAGCGGGCCTTAATGTTAACCCTGTTTTTACTCCATACAGTTACATAATATACAGGTAGTTTGAATAAACATAGTGGAAAAAATATGTTGTAAATAAAATGCTCTCTAGTACCTAACAATTATTTGTTTTATCTAAACCGTAGTCGAGTTTTTATTATGAACATTTTTGCTTATCATTTTGAATATCCATACTATACTGTTTAGAAAATAGTGATGTATTTATGACTGAGAAATGTTACTTATTTCGATTCTCTATAAATAGAAGGAACATCTTTCTCTGATATGAGATGATATGACCATGAACGAATTTTGTACCACAAAATGCTCCCCAAGCCGATACATGGATGAATTTAATTATAGACAGCAAATTGATTAATTTAACACTCAATATTACCAAACAATATCTATTAAGCAACAAACACATATAATACTGAGTATATAATTGTATGTAAAGATTACCATTTTTTCCAAGTATAAATATCGGCAAGCAAACCTTTATTAAAAATTGTATAATTGTTTGGTTGATTATCATCTTAAGCTTTATGTAAAAATCCTTTAATACATATAGAAAGTTCTTATTAACCTATTGCGTTGGTTATACCTAATTATTGCCTCAATTAAATAGAAAGAGCGTCAATAGTAAGTAAATATATAAGTATAATATTGTATATACAAGCACCCTATTCTATGCATTCAAATACATATTTAGCAGTACATGGAGAAAACGAAACTGGTTGAAATATTTCTCACAACCGCAGTTAGTATTTTAGGTCAATACTACCTATAATAACGTCAAAATTTAATATTTTAACAGAGACCTGCTTTCGGGGAAATTGAAGTACAGTATAAATTGTGTAATGTTTCACTAAAAGTTGTTTAAAATGGACGACTATAAATAACAATTACACGTCCTACTTGCTAATCTATATAAAGGTATGTTAAATTACGAGTAACTTCATTTGTATTAGAGTTGTAAAGCGGGTTAAGTTAGCAATGGCTTGAGTATATCAGTCTAGCTATGTATTAGATTAATTTCAAATAACCATGGAAGTAACCTGCAGCTTATAAAATATGTCTAAACAGCTTATGTTTAACTCTTAACTCTAATTTCATGAAACTTTTGCATAAGATAACTTACACCTGCGCTGACTTTGTCCTTTTCTGCGAGCGGCGTCGTAGCTGCTGGCGTTTCTGACGTCTTTTCTTCGGCTTTTCGGTCTTTCAATGCTTTGAGAAGTTTCCATTTGCTTCCAACAGGAGCATCCTGCTGAGGCGGAGGCTCTTCAAGAGGAAGAGAATCTTGATGAAATTGTGGCATATCATAGTCATCATCCAGTTCGTCACCACTTTGAACTGGACTGTCGGGTCCTGAAGTTTCTCCTGAACCAGAATCCTCAAATGACTTATCATCATCGGATTCCCGGTCTTGTATATCATCTATTGTTTCTTCAATCACTGGAAAAGTTGTTATATCTTTCCAAGTATCTTTTACTGGAGATTCGTCATACTTTTGTTTAGTTGTTGCTGTTTTTAGTTTGAGTTCTCTTAGTACAAAAGACATTTTTTCTTTTAAATATTCACCCGAGTCTTCGTCTATTTCATAAATTTCTGGCACTTTCGGCACGGTTAGTTGCCGGTCAGCCTCTATTTGAGACTGATGCTCCATTTCTTCTAATTTCCTTAGTTCGTAACAATACCATTCATCTTCAGAATCGATACTGTCTTCAGTACTCTGTCGCCTGGAAGACACTCTGGAACCACTCCTCCAAGAATGGGTACTCCTACTGTCGTCATCGTCATGTTTATTTGGTATTTCCAAACTTTGCTGATGTCGTGGTTGAAACTTGTTTGGTAGGCCCCGAGTACTCTGTATGGATGGACTCCTTTCTGGTAAATTATTAGAGTCTTCATTTAGTGTTAATGTATTATTTACCACTTCAGGTGGACTTGGTTTACGAATTCTCCTTTCTTTTTGTTGATTCACAAATTCCTCACTTATTTCTTCTTCTTGTTCTGCCTCTCCTTTTGGAGGAGAAATATCGTTTAAATGTTCATCTGAGACTGACGTTGACTTACGTAGACGATACTTACCTAAAGCTCTTGAAACTGCAAATTCTTGCGAGCTTCCACTATACGATTTATTACTCTCGCTTAATCCTTCATCAGAAACAATTGAAGTCTTTTTCACGTCTCCAATAGTAGCAAAGAGAGAGCCAGGAGATTGATTATCTTCCTTTTCATCTTCTTCAAATAAGTCGACATTGGATATATCGGTGTCAATGTCCAATTTTTCTAATTTTGGTATGTTGTCTTTTTTCATTTGACTAACACGTGCAAAATGAAAGTCGATATCATCACTTTTATCTCTCGGTATAACATTACTAGCTGCTGTTAACTTTTCAGGTTCTTCTATTATACATTCTGTGTCATCATCATGAAATTCCGTTTCTTGCTCTTGTATTTGTTCTTGTATCATTTGCTGTTGTTCTACAATTTCTTGATTGTTTATCTTTCTTTTAGGTTTGGGTGCTACTTTCGGAAACATGCCGCCTTCATGTGTAGAGTCTGAAAATACGCTATCACTATCCTCTGACTGAGCACTGGATCGACCCCCAGACCATTCAGTTTCAGATGTCTCTGGGTCTGACAGTGATTGATGACTGGCTTGCTGCTTTCGCCTTGCTTTTTGTAACAAACCAGACATTGAAGCCACCAAATGATATTTCTTTTTCCTTCTTTGCGCTGATAATATCCTTTCTTTTAATGTTTTCTCTTGCTGCGGTTGTTCTACTGTATCAACACCAGAAGGTAGTGAGTGTGATCTATGTTTTTTAGGCAAATGCAAATCTGGGAGCCAGTGACTCATCGATGACATAGCGGACTTTAGTGACGAAGTCCGCTTTGCTTTCTTCGGCTGTTTATCTTGAATCTTGCCTTGATAATTATTGGATATCGATAAGTAGCCTGACTCAGAAACAAGTATACCACTTGACTCAACATATTGCTCTTTTCTTGTTTTACTATGTTCAGGTACAGCTTCTTTGTCGAAGCCTTGATTTTCATACATTACATTACCATTTCGTTGATCATATTGTTGCTGTTTAAAATATTCCTGTTGTAGTTGATTTTGAAATTGTTTTCTTTCAGTTATACTCAAGGAATGTGATTTTAAGCTCGATGTTTCCATTGAACTGGTTGGGGATCTACTGCCACCTTGCCACGAGATTTGATCTTCTAAAGATGTTCTTTTAGGCGAATCGTACCTAGTCGATGTAGGGTAATACGAGAGAGCATCAGTGAAATTGCCGGGAGGATATCCAGCGCGATGTCCTTTATAACCATTTTGATAAAAGTGTGAGTCATTGGCACCCATCGTATTAGCCCTTGTCAGGGGTCGTTTGTTGGCATTTGCCGCCGACATGACTACAGTTTGTGCATGATAACTAGGTTCCGGCGGATAAGAATCCACTGCTGGCCTCGCAACAGATTCAGAAATTTCATTTCTATCTAATAATTCGGAAAAACTCCTATCCTCAGACAATATTCCTCTTGGAGTACTATACACAGTTGTGAATATTGGTTGCCTATTTCCAGCTACGGAATATATTGAAGGGGCTTCGTTTCCGTAATAATATTCCCCAATATTGCTTATTTGAGTCATTTGATCTGTTACTGAATATGGAATATCGCTTTTTATGTAATCACTGTCCACTTTCCCTTGCAATTTACTCAAATCTCTAGAACTAATTTCTTTCATCATGAGATCTGTCTTTCGTAAGTTGTAATCGCTCTTTAAATTTGTCTCTTCATAAAGATAAGAATCCACAAGCGTTTCTATATATGGTTTCGGTTCGACTTCATATGACATTCTTTGTATGGGTTGTGGGGAAGGATCTCTCACTTTATGAGAATCGTGACTTCCATGCGTAGTTCTTCCCATTTTAGGTGAACCTGGACTTTTTTCTAAACTCGACCATCCACTCATAGATGATAATCCTGAATCAGATTTTGCAGCTACAATAATTGCTGAATCCCTCTTAACGTGCTTAGGCGAAGTTTTGGGTGACTTTGGAGATCTGGGACTTAAACGCATACCATCATGAGGCATAGCGCTACTTGTAGATAACATTGGTTGATGCGCAACCAGTTCGTTGTTATTCTCTATTGATGGAAACCCGTCTGTCCCATTAGGTGGAGCCGGTGGTGGGGGACTTGGAGATTTTCTTAGCCTGTTATCTTCATAACTTAATTCATTAGTACTAGGTCCGTTGTATATTTCGTGAATTGACATGGGAGAGAGTTGTTCTGAACCACCTGATTTGTAAATCTCGTTTAGAGGCTGAGATAGGCCTTTGTTAGAAAAATAAGATTGTCTGGAAGTGTCTGTTATTTGATACGGAGAACTATATTCAAATCTTTCCCTTGAAAGAGCACTAGGTGATTTAGATGCTTTAGCTGCATTTATCTCAGCATTGGCTACAGCCGAACTATATGCCAGACGCCCAGTCACAGTAGTATAAGGTTCTGTAGTAGTTCTCTCTGGTACAAACTTTCGACGAGGAGACAAAGTTGGTGGCAAATAATCTATTGTTCTATCCGTCACGTTATCAGTTAGTGACAACCTAGATGGGGATTTCTCTCTTACAATAGAATCTTTAGGCGCCGCTAACATAAAATCATCAAAGCTTTTCATCATGTCGTTAATAGCCCAATTGTCACCGCCTGAATAGACGCTTTTCAGTTGTTCATTTATTATATTGCCATCTTCAACCAGTGCCTTTGCTTCTATTTCCCTGTCATGTTTTGATAGTTTTGTTTCAGGACTAAGAAGCCTCGTTTTCAAGTCTTTTAACTCTCTGGAATCTTTGTGTAATTGGGTTGTCAATCTATCTAATTCATGTAATTTATCTACTGTAATTTGATCTATTGTACTTAAAGCAGACAAATGTACTAAATCTCTTTCACTAATTACAGGTCCACCTTTTAATCCGCAGTAATCTTTATAATCTGACGAACTGTAAATTTGTCTAGAGCTTGTTGGCATCATTTCTATATCTGGTTCTTCCGGAGCTTCCCAAATCATATCTAATTGTGATGGTGGCCTAGACGTTTCATCGCAAACTAAATCATCACGATAGGCTTGATTTAGGCTCTTATAAAATGCTTCGTTTGATTCCATTATCTCCTCCTGGTGGTCTAATAATACTGAACTTCGTCCAATATCCAAGCCTTCTTCTATGCCATCTTCGACAGTGCCATTTCCTAATATTTCTCTTATCACTTCTAACCGAGTGATAGGATCTCTGGCACTGACAGTTCGGCATGTGTAAAAGTCCAGTAAAGTTGATATCACACCCTGTTGATCAGCGAGCAATGTCTCCAATCTCTCGAGACGTTCCCACATCCTGACATACTCTTGGCTCAGCAGGTCGAGCGCTCGCCAAGCATATTTGAGTTCTGTTTCGAGAATATTGAGACGTGTGCCGAGGCGTTCCATGTAGTCGCTGATGATGTAGTCGCCGGAGTAGGGGGGCAGGTCGGGAGGAAGCGCGAGGGAGCCACAGTCGTCCATATCGACCTCTGCAACCCCATTCCCGCCGTCCTCGCTTTCCTCCATCCCGCCGCTTGCACCGGCCCCAGCGTTGTCGTGGATATCGCGCATCATCTTCGGATCGGACAGTGGGTTGCACATAACATTTTGCACTATGAGTCATCCCATATCGTTTTATTGTTCACACTTTCGACTCGAAACAGTTCTGTGCCACTGACAGTCCTCACTAAAATCATTGTATCACACTGAATGTTCAACACGTCATATTGTTAATTTTAAAGTTCACTTTCTAAATCTATTAATATCTGTTTTCAACACTTTTAAAATGTATACTTTGTACTTCGACGGAATGAAATTGATAATTAGTTTGCATCAAAAATATACTTTGAGTTACACTTATCACTTTACTGCAACAAGAAAAATTTTCGTTAGCGGATGTTGGGCTCCACTGGTTTGGGCATAATATGGCTTATGTGCACACCAGTGGGTGGGAGGCAAAGGAATACCTCGGCGGAACATGTAAACTTTGTAGCTTGCGTGACTCAAGTTTCTTGACGGATATGTTCAAAATATATTTAGGTAGAGTTTTCTTGAAAGAAAGTTTACATGTTCCTGTGTGAGGCAGCTAAGCGGTTCGTATTTGATTCCACGTGAGCAAATGCATCTCAGAGGTGAAAGGCGTCGCTCGGCTAGGAAAGGAAATAGGATGAACCGAAAGGAAATTAGAACCGAGTCCCACCACCGCTTCGCTTAAATAAACCGTAGGGCTTTTATTGGATTAGGACAGTACCATTGTTACAAGTGGTAAACAAAACTCCGAAATATTTGTTGCCTAGATTTATGTCTATTTACATTACAAGAAAGCCACGTTTTCTTCCACACAAACTAAATAAATGAAGAACGTCTATAGGGCAATACGTGACTAGATCACTAAGGAGGAATGTCTTTGATACCACATAGAGGAATATTTGAAGGAGCGTGTATACATTTGCACACAATACCTACGTCTAAATAAACAATGTGCGTCAACGTTTTGTCATATGATAAATACTTCATTCTAGAAATATTCCTATAAGTCTCTATGTCCAATATTATCTACGCAAATATTACATACCACCCTTCGTATGTTTTCATTTTTATTAAATACCGATGTCTTAGTTATGTGACGTAAGTTTATCAACGTTGTTCTAATTCTTAAGGGTTCATCATTCCGTTTATTACGAAGATTTTTTAGATGAAATTTTATTGAAGAGCGTCATCCAACTTTCATTAAGAACCTTCAATAATACATTTTCATATGACTTTAATAACATTACTATATCATTTTCATCTTTGTTGGAAAAGGTGATGCCGTTTTAATAAAATAATTATCTTTTTCAGTGTCGTAGAATGCTCGAAAGTCAAGCAAACTTCCAAGTCGTTAGTCCCGTCTATATAGATAGGTACACATAAAAACGGGCCCTACGACCCAATAAACAATAATGCCTTATCGATAGAACGGGGTGTTTTGATTTCTTTACACTTAGAGGTTGTTCAAGAATATCGGTTTCCGATATCGAAAGAATTTTGTTTTACTTTGTAACGAACCTACAGCTACCTGTTTTGGTTATGTAAATAGATAACGTAAAAAATGTAATGAAGGAAGAAAAATATAAAAGAATCGAATAAAAAGGTCTACCTTTTTATTCGATTTTTTAATATTTTTCACAAATCTAGAAGCCACTTCTTTGTTTTGCTAATAAAATGAAATAAAACTTTATGTGAGTAGGTATAGTAAGTCGATAGTAATCAACTGTTAAAAACTACCCATTCCCATCTATATTAGCAGTTTCCATCTTAAAATCAAAACCAAACGTACGACACGCCGCGACGGACATTCACTTGGCAACTTGCGAAGACATTCCGAAACTAGAAGATCGCTAAAGTAAACCCCCAATTCGAGGAACGACCTTTACGGCCGCCAATGCAAAGTAATCACCAACCAATTGTCTTTCTCCTCACGCCACCAAGCTAAATTAATGGCAATAGACTGGCACAGCGTAAAACTGGTTGGCGATCGCCTATTGTAAGTGTTGGATACTCTCCAAAATCTACCAAGGAAGTTTTGCTCAACACTAATTGGATTTGTAGACCATTATCTATGGGAATACGATAAGAATTCCATTGTATATGATGTGAAGCTAGACTTTTTCGCCTCTTAAGTAGAGGCAGGTTTTGGATTGGTACTTTATGGATAAAAAAACAGAGATGTGTTCATAATTTATTAGATTCTGAGTTTTGTTTTAAAGAAACCTTTATTAAACGTTTTATTGTGGTCCTTCTTCCTGACAGACATATAAATAGATCTGATAGATTCGCAACAGAAACTAGATATGGTCGCCCTAAATATTTCACTTATATGAAATGCTTATAGTAGTTACTTAGCGTAGAACATAATAAGTTGTTTTAATATAAAACTAACAAGAGACTAACAATACCTACTGATCAGCCAAAGAAACGTTTCGTATTAAATGACGCTTACCTTCTTCTATTAATATTACTAACTCCCACCTACTTCATCTATTGTTATAGGTAGGTACTTCACTTTCTCCGAATAGTATTAAATTTGACTATTTATGATTAATTTTTGTCTTAGTTTTTTATACGTTTTATTATTATTATAGTTCTATTCAATTTGTTTATTCAAACAACCCACAATAACTATTTTTCTTGTCGGGTAACTAGATATTTGTCCGTCGCGGTCGGCGGCCTGTAGCGCTTTGTGAGCGCACCGTGCACAGATCAATCTAGCTAATCGCTAGGAACAGGTTTTTGCTGGGACAGTTGTTGTTTTCGTATGTTTTGTGTTTTTTATTATGATTAATTACTAATTAATGTATTCATTTATAAGTAAAAATATGTATTAGGTATGTTGAAGCTGTTTGTACTTGGACGTCACTTGTCCCTAAAGGTTCATTAGAAATAGCATAAATGCTGAAATGAACCTTTTTGGTGCAGCCGTGAGGCACAGACTATTTATTCAAAACATTATTTTCACTTTTTTATTGTTATTTTTATTGTGTTTCGCGAACTGTATCCAAATAAACGTTATTCTTTATTTTTTCTTAAATAGTATTTTATGTTATAGATATCTACTCGTAATGATAATAAAACAAAAAAAAACTAAACTCATAATTTCTAGTAACTACGTCTTATTACGGGTCAACTTTTATTGTTGTCCCTTTACACCGTGCTTTACACCGTGCTTTACACACACATAATACAGTATGTTATGTTAGAGGGTTTGGTTTCCGCACTTAGTCCTTCAAGTGGACCATTGTGCGTGGGCCATGGCGGCCGTTTTTTGGTGGTTATTCCAACCAGCCCACCTCCCTCCAGAAGTTGATAACATCTCCTGGTCTGTTTAGAACCTCTGTGTAGGATCTAGGTGCCCCCAGGGTTTCTGTTCTAATGTGGGTGACGGCTGTGCATTCGAAGAGCACATGCGCAACGGTTTCCTCTGCCTCCATGCAAGCCCTGCACAGAGGGCTGTCCGTTATGCCTATTGTGTGGAAGTGTTTGTTTAGCGAGCAGTGGCCCGTGATGGTCCCCGTCAACAGGCGCAGGCCGGTCCTGTTCAGGCGTAACAGGCGCCTGGTTAACTTGCCATCCAAGGATGGCATAGCCTCCCTGGACTGTCTGCACCCCTGTACCGAGGACCACCAGCTCTCCGCTTGTGTGTGGGTGAGCTCCTGTAGCCACCTGCGTAGTTGGTTGAAGGGGATGGGCACGATTGGCTCTGGTCCGCAGACTGACGTGCCGGATGCTTTCCTGGCTAGTTCGTCAGCTGCGTCATTGCCCAGGGATCCACTGTGTCCTTTTATCCATTGCAGTGTCACTGTGTTGCGGTTCAATACCGTTATACGTTCTAGCGCATTGTGACATTCTTGTGTTAATCTCGAGGTATTATGTTTCTTCCCTAGGGATTGGAGAACTGAGGCGCTGTCGGAGAGTATACGTACATGAGTGTCAGTAACTCTCCTGGCTTCTATGGCATACGCCGCTTGTATAATGCCCACACATTCCGCCTGGTAGACGGTGTTGAACATTCCCAGCGGACAGGATATATCTATGTTAAGGTCGTGTGAGAAAACGCCAGCTCCGGTTCCGGAGTTGGTCTTTGATCCATCGGTGTATACTCTTACCTCATGCGGGCCTGAATAGTCGCACCGTTCTTCTGTGAGTATTATGTTGTAGTGCTTTTGGAAACAGTGTAGTTTTGGGGCTCTGTCGCAGGGTGATGCCATCATCGGTCTTCGTTTGATCGCATCCTCCCTTATGCGTATGTGCTTGACTCTAGAGTCTTTGCTCAGGGTCCCTGTTATGTTAAGCCTAAAGGCGGCCAGGGCTGCCTCCTCTCGCACGATGAGGTGCAGAGGCGGCAATCCAAGCATCGCCTGTAGGGCGGCGGTGGGCGTAGTTCTCATACAGCCTGTGATTGCTACACAAGCAAACCGTTGCAGTTTTTCGAGATCTTTTTGGGCTGTGCTCAGGTCTGTCCTGGGCCACCAGACTAGTGAGCCGTATGTGATAGTTGGCCGGATGACCGTGGTGAATAGCCAGTGGCACATAATACAGTATAAGCATATGCATAATCAGCTTAAAATGTTCCCACTGCTGGGACACAGGCCTCATCTCGATGAGAGGGAGTGAGCCACCACGCGGCCCCAGCGTGGCTTGGTATATGTCACTTGTTTTCGATTTCTTTGTTCTAGGACATGCCGGTTTCCTCACGATTTTTTCCTTCACCGTTTTGAGAGTAGTGGTGATGAAATAATTTACTCAAAGTTAAGCGCCTGTCTGGCTTCGAACCTACCACCTACAACTCGTAAGTCACGGCCGCTACCACTGGGCCACCACTGCTCACACATAATATATTTATATATATTTTATACATGCAAAACTTTATAAAGCCGCCCCTGCCGCAACTCAAAGAGGTTCAAGCTCACGTGAAAAATAATCCAATAATGATCTAAGGTACGATACTTCAACTTAAGTAGTCCATAAGGTTTGATGGACCTACCAACATTATTGAAAGTAAAGGGCTTTGGGTAACAATCAACAATTCGGTAAGCCTCGATGCGTACGATCAAAGTTTCACCGACACTTGAACTAATATTCGGAATAAGAGTATCTGCGAATGTAACGTATTACGTGATAGTAGTAACGGAATTCATGTGGGGATTATACTTCGGGCATATGGCAGTCAGGTGAGCCCGTGGACTCCTAAAAACAATTATTATCTCATTGTTTGGACGTAATACTTCCTGTGGGTACTGTTAAATGCGAATAAGGAAAATGTTTGCAGAATAATGAGCTGTATTATGTTACTGTGGACAATAATATGCTACAATGATTCATCTGCCTCTTGCAATCAAAATGCATAATAATAATATGTTAAGATAACACATTGACCACAATGTACTATTATTAGATTTATTATCATGACTATACAGAAATAAACATGAACCGATTAATGTAGGTATTATTAAAACTGTTTAGTTTTAATAATACAATGTACATTCAAATATAAACTTCTTCGTTTGTACCAAACAGACCTGCCATGAAGTACGATACACAAAGGGTTGGAGAACGATTTTCGTACAGGTGCCTTTTCAATCACAACTCTTACCGTGGTAACACATAAATCTTACATGTCAACCTTACACAGAATTTATGAGACCATCGCTCTATTAACTTAAGGTAAAAAATGTTGTTAACATGTTAATTCAAACAGAATGTTCCAAAAATAAAGGCGATGATGATATTACACACCTTTATGATTTATTTTTTTTGTATTCTGGAATTTAGAGCACACAGAGAATGTTATCCGTTAACGCGATAAAAACGGTAAATATTCAAGTTTACTGCGTGATTCTGTGACGGTAGCGTTTTATTCCAGGCACGGCTAACCGTTTTAGCGTCTCAGGATCTAGAAGGAGTTGGTAAAAGTGAATGGGTTGATAAAGCAAAGACAGAGTGAAAATTAGGTGCGAAAGTTCGCGACTGTTTTATGTCATGTTTCACCACTTCCATGCAAATTCTGTTTTTCTTTTAAATATTTATCTGGACTTATATTTAATTTAGTATACTCCTTCCGCCAGCGGCTTCACCCACGTGGGGATTGGACATTATTCTGCGGTAGCGCACCTGCTACGGGAAGAAATTGTATCTTATGTTAGGAAATAAGATACTATTTCTTCGGATGGTTACGGATACGTCCAGGTCAAGGTCTATCCGTTTGTCAAATTTCATCCAAATCCGTTCAGCCGTTAAGGCATGGAAGATAACTTAATCTACCACGCGGGTCCAGTGCGGGTTAGTAGATGTGACATGTCTTCGAATTTTTGGTTCTAGGACATGCCGGTTTCCTTACGATGTTTTCCTTCACAGTTTTGAGAACAGTGGTGATGAAATTATTTACACAAATAAATGTGCCTGCTTGGGTTCGAACCCAGGACCTACTCGTAAGTCGGGGCCGTTACCACTGGGCCACGACTGCTCACTGTCCTGTACCTGTAGTCTGAATTAAATGAATGAAATGGAAGATGACAAAGTGACGGTACCCTAGGTTAAACTAGTTTCATGTACAATGTTGATTGTTTTATCTTCTAAAGTTATTCTGTATACTTATCGTGGTCATGGATAATCTCCTCAACCCCAAGCGTAATCCGTAAAGTTAGTTTTAGTTCTCAAATCCATTTAGTCTTGTCTAGTAATTAGTGGTCACCGTTTTTGTGCAAAGCGAATGGTTAACTTATCGTTCGTGACACGTTTTTAAATCGTTTTGTGCTTGAATGAAATCTATGTTTTGAAATTGGTGGAACGACTCATTAATCACGCTGGGTCAAAAACATTTCAAAAATGGTTGTAATGTGGTCATTATTTTGACAACATTCTTTGAGCAAAGTCGACCTTTCTGCGCTAATTGAATAGGCGTCAGCAAAGTTGTATGGAATCTCATAGCTGTGTGGAGTTTGAGCCACCTGAAATTTCCTTTTAAAATCCATTATTGTCGAGTTTTGTTACAAAAATAGTCAGATGCAAAAATATTTTAGTCAGAATTTGGCTGTGTACAGGCAGTACAATCATCATTGCATTCATATAAACCCTGGAAAGGCGGTCCTGAATTTTAGTAACTGTACTTTTAACAATTGTTACGTTAAATTAATTATTTCTATAATAAGCCGATTTTATTTAAATTACTCACATTGTTTGAGTAAAGCAGTATACAAGCCTTGGTCCGCAATGACTATGTTGCTGGCCACACTATAATGCCTCGAGCTTAGCTTACCTACGCTCTCGGCCTTCGACCTTGGTCATCATTGCAGTCCATGCTGTCCGCGCTATAAAGGCCTCGACCTCACAGACCGCGGCAGTAATGTACTATTATTTCTTTACTTCTAATAGTATACTGACCAACTGATACCAACTCATTAACTTCTTATAAATGTTAGTGTCTTCTATCTGAAAGCGTTTTTTTTGTTTACAACAGATCAAAAAGAATCAAGATGCAGATTAAATTCCTTTAAAAAAGCGGTTAATTCCAAGGTGCAATACATCAATAGTACAATACATCATAATCATCAATCTAGGAGTCGCAAGCCAGTCCAGTTTCCAACCGCAAATGGAGTAGAGATTAATACGCCAGCGTGCAGCTGTTGGCATTCATTCAACACCCCAGATGTTACTTCACGCTTGAATCAAGACTACTGGAACGATCTGGTATACTTCATATCCATGGAAAATTTGGAAAAAATGTGATAAATTATGTTGAAGCTTCACTAAAGCAAAATGATAATTGATGGGACAGTTTTGAATTGTGACAATAAATAATACTAAGAGGAACTGCTATTGATTTAGCCAATAACAACAAAAAAACCTATTTTGATGGTCGACCAGGCGATAATTAGATAACTGGAAAACTTAATTTTGGCAACAAGTCTGGAATTAATCAAGTCTCTAAATTTCGATATTATGGCCATTATTATTGTAGAAAATAATGAATAACCCTGACACAAGAAGAAAGAATTTTAGAACCAACATTCAGAAGACGGAAGACGTAGCGTTGGAAGGCCTCCTACAAGGTGGACCGATGACCTTGTGAAGGCTGCAGGAATCCGCTGGATGCGGAAAGCACAAAACCGGTCGAAGTGGCGGTGCTTGGGAGAGGCCTATGTCCAGCAGTGGACGTCTTTCGGCTGAAATGATGATGACATTCAGAAAGACAGCAGCAAGAAGATTAAAACAGCTTCAGAACAAAATTCTGTCACTGTTCAACCAACATTTCTGAAATTAATCAACTCCCAAGAGATATTTTCACCCTGAATCTTTGCAGAAGTTTTGGCAGCTTTAAAAGCGGTTGCTTTCGTACATAATATTTCACAATACATGTTTGCTGAACAACTTAATCATTGCAGTGGCTAGAGATTATTAACAACGCGACAGGATGCAGTTGTTGACAGTCGTTCAAACGTAGCAGATGTCACGCTTTGCGCTCCAGATTGTTCCGTAGGGAGAATGTTAATGTAGCTGGTTTCTGGGGTGAGGTATTGCTGTCATCTTTGTTGGTGTTTTGTGAACGTAAAATTACATTTTTTATGTATTACAGATTTTAAAAAAAAACTCGTTGTATTAGGATTGCCTCGTTCAGGTGACAGTTTTCTTCGTTAAACTAAAACCCACTTACGTAAGCACGCAAACGCCTTTTTTTGGGTGGGAAATTATCAAATAACTTCTCCCGCTCTGGGTGGAGCGGGAGGGTGTGTCAGTATTTTACTGACTAAAACCCACCCATGTCCCTACCGTTGCCTGTATTGCCAGGGTCCACGGTATCCCTTTCGGACTTTCCCGCGACCCCGGCAGGCATCGGCCTTAGTGGACCTCTACACTTATGCTGATATCAAGCATGCAAACGCCTACCCGATTATATAAGTCATATTTTGGCAACAAACAACTACATTTATTCTTAGATAAAATAATTAGATAGATGGTTTGAACTGTGCACTTCCCAAAAACATTTTCATTTTCTTTCTTTCAGGTTATAATATGTATTAATATGTACTATTGATAAGTTTCCTATGCGCTTCAAAAAACCTTGTCTTATAATATAAAAATCATGCGTCACTATGTTAGTAAACACTACCGATTTCAATGGAATTTTGTGAATGTATATGGTTGGTTCAGCTTAAAAAATTGGTATAGATTTGGACCTGAAAGGTGGCACTGTTGTCGAACCCGTGCGAACACCGTGCAAAGCATGGGCGGTTCGCTAGAAACACTATAAGTACCGAAATCACCATTTTCCTAACTAATATAATTATACCTACATGACTAACCAAACCTAAGATATAAGACTACCTAGCTTAGGAAACAGGGTTACATGATCTGTGTAGATTCATGTAGATATATCATGTTATTTTGTACAACTGCTCTTGTGTATCATGAATCTTGTGTGTTTTTACCCGACTGCCCCAAAAGGAAAACATCTCTCTCGAAAAACATTACCCATGTTTTTCGAGAGTATGTATGTACGAGTATGTATGTATGTTTGTATGTATGTATGTATGTCTATTTCTTTGGCACGCTCTGTAGCCTAAACGGCTTAATGGATTTTAACATATGACGTGTCTTTAGATTCGTATTAATTGTGGAAGTGACATAGGCTATATAATATTTATAAATTACATGTGCAATTACAAAAAAAAGGAGGGGAAGTTTCTTTTTTATTAATTGCAACAATATTGGTATCAAATGAAAGCTAGTAATGAGTAATTTTATAATATATAATATTAATAAAACTAAAAAGCTTGAAATAAAATAAATTATTTAAAAAACAAAAAACCCGACTGCAAAAACACCTTAGTGAAAAGGGAAAAACAAGCATTATAATCTATATAATTTTGTCTTGCAGGTCCCACAGTCAAATAACCTGTCCCCACAGTCAAATAACCTGAAATATGGTGTAACTTTTGATTGTCCCCGCCTGCGATACCAAAATTCTATAGATTATAATGCTTGTTTTTCCTTTTTCAGTTATGTGTTTTTGCAGTCGGGTTTTTGTTTTTTAAATAATTTATTTTATATAATAAAGATTATTATTATTGTTATTATTTATTATTATTAATACATAAAAACAAACTTTCCAAACAATGCACGTCATACTACATAGATATTATTTACACTTTTGTTTAAGTGTACCGGCGAGGACAAAACAATATTGATTTAGCGAGTGAGTACTCACAAAGGCGTGAATACACAAATTGAATAAATTATCCCCAGTACATGTAAATAACGCTTTATCGATCTCAGGATCGTAATTCAAGGTTAAAGAAGTTATATTAAATTTGTTTTTAAGTACGGTAGGATTAACATTAATTTATTTAAAAAATCTAGAAAGTTCTAAGTAATTGTTGAACTAATGTATGTCGAAAAGGTCAAGTTAAAGTGAGTTAAGAAATGAATCTTAAGTGAACCTCTTTATACCTAAAGAGGCAGGATAATGCCAAACATACAGCGTGTATAAAGTCTCTTCACGAAACCGTTGTCTACGCATTCGGACATCAAACTAAGTACCTAACTTTGTGAAAAAAATAACATTTAATATCTCCATAACCAGACGGTTCCCAGGTAGGTATGGTCCAGTACAAAAAAAAAATTATAATAACGGGAAGATCAAGTGACTCTCGGCTTCATGAAGGCCTTTTCTGATTTGTCAGCGCAGCAGCGGTGCGACATCAGCATCAAACTTACCGAGCGCCTAGATTTCAATTGAACGTTCTTGATTATATCGGTATGCATGGATGTGGCGCGGTACTAATTCGGCTTACCGCGTCTCGGCATGCATGTCCAATGGCCGCTCTGCATTCTGCCGAGCCTGGCGCGCGCCCTGTGCAAAATGACTCGCAGACGACATTATTTCGCGACAGCACAAGCATTTCTGCATTATTTTTTACCGACATGTGCGTAGGTGCAGACGACGCGGTATGTTTTCGGCATCCGAGCATGTTGATGTCGCACCGTTGAAAAGGCCCTTAAGGGTCGGGCTGCTGACCCGTTGAGCTTGGCCATACAAAGTTGCATGGCGCTCATGCCGCGCCGCCGCGCGCCGTTCGGTTGCATAGGGAATATTTATTTTTAGTAACGAAAATATGAATATTTGAAAAAATCACAAATAGGATTCTAGATAATAAAATAGTCTATTCTTACAAAAAAAAACCTGAAATATCTTAAGTAATTTGAAAGTAAAATCGTTTTTTATGCTTTAGGTAGACATTACTTGCTGAATTTATTTCATAAAGTATTTTCTACAATACGTAAATATGAACAAATAGAATTGATGTGTATGCATCCTAATTTAACATTCATTTTTTCATAACTTACTTGCATTATATGAAGGCGTCATCATAGGTCTAAGAGTCACTAAAATTATATATCTGCGCCTTATGAGTATTTTTACACCCGTAATATCCTGACTATATCATTAGACACCTACGCAAGTAAGAATAAGTATAACATGAAACATTAAAGATTTAAAGATTTAACAAAAGTGTGAACCTCTGCACTATGTACACTTAACAAGAAAAGTAATAAAGAAGTAATTTTCACGGAATACAATTGATGTTCATTCACTCCCTTATCTAAGATCGGAGAATAAACACATAAACCCTTACGTGTTCGATCAATAAGATAAATGTCTGTCGACTGTTCCTATTGAAACATTTTGTGGTATTTCCTGAACATTTTCCTTAAAAGTTGGCAACTCTACACATTGCTGGCGAAAGTTAAATGGGCCAAATAATGTCCTTTATGATTTGGTAGTTCTTGAAACTACGCTTTTATTTGGAGTTTACGTAAGTACGATTCGGTTTTATACATAAGTTCTTGTTTATTTTTTTTATATCCACCTTAGGTATTGTCCGATACGTAGGTCAAAATCGTCTTAGTAGTCAATGTCAAAAAATTACAAAATACTACATTTTATATAAATATTCTTCCTTCTTTTTTGTAGACACACACAACGAGCATTTAAAAAAAGTAACAAACGCAGAAACAAGCTACAGTTAGATACCTAAACGTGAAACGTTATTTGTCTTCTGTAAACCGTTGAAAAATAGACGGCGGAATTTCAACTTCCACGCTCATAAAAAATCTCGCATTTCCCCGCACTGAGACTGTTCAAACAACACAAAAGTTTCATACGTGGAAACAAGTGAAAAAAACCGTTTGTGAGGTAAGTATGTATAAGCGGGGTTTGTCAACAAAACGATTTTGAGCGTGAGTGTACGTCGGTCGCCAGCATATCGCCGACTCATGCCCATTTCATTCAGTCGAAACGTTTTTCACACCCAGATTTTTGCAGGTTACGGAAAAAATGTATTTTTCAGTATCATACTGATCGAATCACGTAACGCAGGATTGGATTCTAATAAATTCCGTTTTTGGATCGAGCGCCACTGTTCGACGAAATTTATGGATTTCAATCGCGAAAATATGCGAGTATATGTCCATATCTATGAAGAGGGATGTGCGCTCAAGTTTATCGGTGCTATTTTTCATGTATGTTTTGGTTTGAACGATTTTTCATTCTTATCGGCCTCAGATATTTTGACTATCAGAATAGAAGTGGCAAATTGGGGTTGTTTATTGGTTAAGTTACTTTTTGGTAGGTCACCGTTCGATAAGGACCAGGCCCGGGTCGACGGCGCGTTGTGTTCCAAGCATGCCTCAAAGAGATGTCAGCACAAGTGTAGGGGTCCACTAGGGCCGATGCCTGCCGGGGTCGCGGGAAAGTCCGAAAGGTATACCGAGGCCCCTGGCAACACAGGCAACGGAAGAAACACGGGTGGGTTTTAGTTAGTAAGAGTCTGACACACCCTCCTCCCAGAGCCAGAGAAAATATTTGATAATATCCTACCCAAAAAAAAGTTACTTTTTTCAATTTTTCAGTGTTTCGCTTGGAAAAATATATTTATTTATTTATTTCATTAAGGAAATTAAACAGTGGTATATTAAAAATAACCAATATACCCACTATATTTTCCACAGATTACAACTTAAATATTTAGAAACGGAAGGCAATCGTGAACTTTAGTCAGCAAATCAAATCAACAAAAGAAACTAAAAATAACAAAACAAAACTCTTGTTCTGTATGTATCCTACGGGTTCTATAATATAGGTATTTTAGAACACATCGTGAAAGAACGTCAACCTCTCTTACCAAAGGTTATTTTATCTTCACTTTGAAAATCCCAACCTTCTTATTTTATCCTACTATGAACATCGAAGACGCTACACTCGATGTTGTGGACGAGTATGTTTACCTAGAACAAACTGTCCAGTTAGGTAGGTCTAACTTCGAGAAAGAGGTTAATCGTTGAATCCAACTCGGCTGAGCAGCGTTCGGGAAGCTACGCACTATCTTCTTGTTCCACATACCACAGTGTCTCAAGATGAAAATCTTTGACTTGTTGCAAGTGATGACCTATAATGGCACTGGAATGTGGTCGCTCACAATAGGCCTTATGAGAAGGTCAAAAGTCACCCAATAGAGAGGGCTATGCTCGGAGTTTCCCTACGTGATCGAATTAGAAATGAAGAGATCCGCAGGCGACCCAAGGTAACGGACATAGCCCGAAGAATTGCCAAACTTAAGTGGCAATGGGCAGAGCACATTGCTCGCAGAACAGATGGCTGATGGGGCCGAAAGGTTCTGGAATGGCGACCCGTCCCGGAAGTTGTAGCGTTGGAAGGCCTCCTACAAGGTGGACCGATGACCTTGTGAAGGCCACAGGAAACGGCTGAAGGCGGGAAGTACAGAACCAGTCGAAGTGGCGGTGCTCGGAGGAGGCATATGTCCAGCAGTGGACGTCTTTCGGCTGAAGTACTAATGATGATGAACCTTGTTATTTTACATACCGTGTTCACTGACAAACCATCCATCACATAACGTCACACCTTTCACAAAATAAATCCTGTCGCCACGAAAAAATATTCCTACATTAAAAAAAAAACATTTTTAATAAAAACGGGTTCAGGAATCGGCTTTGACACTGTGACCCAAGCTGTCAGATCCCCTCGTCCATTGAGACCCGTCTCTTTGTTGACGTTTTTATCTATATGTAACAAACCAAGCTTCGCATACGGGAATCTCAATAATTATACGTTTGAAACGGCAAATGACAGAAAACGTTCTAAACTTCGTGTTAGGTTTGACGGTGGTTTGTTTTTTCCCTATTTTAGTATTTATGTAGATTTTCCCATTGAGACGGGGTCGTAGCTAAATACAAACAGCCGCACGGGTCGTCCAAGGTTAAGCTACGCCTGCCAAGGTCGGTCCGTGGATGGGTGACCGTCCATTATAAAACGACCCTCCGTGCCTCGCAAAGCACGTTAAGTTGTTGGTCCTGGCTTTCTTTTGTAGATCTTTGACAGTCGTTACGGGTAGTCAGAAGCCCGAACGTCTGACTACTAGATTTACCAAGGAGTATCGTATTACCCAGTAACTGGGTTGTGGAGGTCAGATAGGCAGTCACTCTATGTAAAATACTGGTATTGCTCTACATCCGCGTAGACTGGAAGCCGACCCCAACATAGTTGGGAAAAGACTAGATGATGACGTAGATTTGCATATTCGGTTTTGTCTTCATTTCACTGATTAATTTAATTTAAAGAAGTATTTATATAACTAAACTTTTTATTTGCTAGACCAAAATGACAGCTGCAATCGACCTTGTTTTTAAAATAACAGATAAATAATTACTATTACAGAAACAACACGACAACACTGCAGATTCTCCTGCAGCGAATGATTCAGTGGTCCTTGGTGAGAGTCACGTCCTTGGTCAGAGTAACTAGATTATTTATTAGGTTCTTTTTATGTCGACACCAAATGTCATTTTAGTCTAGCAAATTAAAATCGAGTATAGTTTATAAAATCGTAATAAACAATCACATCTATTCAGTGAACTTTGATAAAGTAACCAAAAAATGTAATAAGTGTCTATCTGTTAAACATAAATTACTTTGAGATAATAAATTCCGTCCTTCTTCCCCCTGTGACGTAATTTGGTTCTGCGTAATTTCAGAGTAATCTATTGCTTTGTTCACAAAGTGATTAAGTTCCAGACACACTTAACCATTACAATATAGCCCAGAATTAGGACAAGCCGGAATTAGTTTAGTTAAACAAATACTAAGTCATGCTCAAATTAAATCTGTGCTCAAACCGTAACTCTGGAGAGCTAACGAGACAGGAATTTATGTATCCCAAATAAAAGGAGAATGGTTTAGGCAGACATTGAAAGAAGGAACAGTTATGTTATCCTTTTATCTTTTATATATAGATACATATTATAAATGTAAGTCACTGTTCGTGTATATCTGTGTGACAGCGATGTTTTTGCAAAACTACGCAACGGATGCGGTTTTCGACATCATTTAGAGCATTTATTCCGAAAGGTTTATGTTGATAATACATTAATATTATACCTACAAATAATAAAGAAATATTTTGATGTTTTTCCCAGTCTTAAAAACCGTGCAAAGCAGGGGCGGATCACTAGTATAAAACAATGTTATCTTAAACTATCCTAAAAATATATCTTCTTAACTACACAAAAAAAATGTGGTTTTCACCAATATTCAGAGAATTTATTCCGGATGGTTTAGGAATGTGTATAGTAAATTTCTATTTGACTTAGATATAGCACAGAAATCTCTATGCTTTGACATGTCGCCGCACCAATAGATTGCACCCGTGCGAAATTAGGGGCGGGCAGCTAGTTATTTATACCACTACTTAATTTACGACCACACAGACGGCTCTTAATTGCAGCAAAAACCACTTTGAGAAATTCTTAGTTTTATTTCATCTGGTCCATAAATAAAATGTGAAAGATAAAACGTTAATTACAATCGATCGCTTTGGTCATACCGTAAGAGAAGGCCACCCCATTCCGTCTCGAGTACTCCTTATGCGGACTATCTGATTATATCAGTAGGATGTCCGGACTTATCCAGCACATAGATAGCATCGTATTGCTAAATTACTTATGTTATGTCTTGTATATCGTCTAAACCTTCTTTTTCTAAATTAATTTTTATTATACAATTTCGGACATCGTTACACAATTTTTTTATGATTCAAATCCAATCAGCGTTGAATTTTTTCATTATATAAAAAAATAAACTGATCCAAACATTTTCACCGTTTAGGTCGGTCGGTCTGTGGATGAAACAGCAGATTTTTAAACAATGTTTGTTATAGTTGACAGCTTTTATAATCCAAAATGTCACGTCGTTCTGATGATTCATCATAAAAAAAGTTCTGATAGCTGGCAAATCGAGAACAAAATTACAAGACCTTTCAAGTATACAAGAAGCTTATTTTTGGAATATTTATTAGAATTCATTTGACTTCCAGATTTTCATGTTGTTCTAGGAATTCAATAAAGAATGAACGTAACAACTAGTTGTCTAGACAAGTCGTGCAAGTTCTAATAATAAAGTAGAATGGGTTGCCATGAGAACCTTAGGCGATAACTTAGCTAGTAAATACAGGATTTTGTGTACAACGATTTTTCATTTGATGAAAGGAGAAAGGTTGATGTTATAAGTATAACATGTTTCAAATTAAATAAATAAGTCCTAAAATGTGACTTAATATTAAATCACATCATCATTCTCCTGCCCTTATCCCAATTTATTTGGGGCCGGCGCTAGATATGTTTTTCTTCCATACTTCTCTATTTTCGATAGCCCTTTCTAGCCATATGGCTAGAAAGGGCTATCGAGGGGCGACTTACAGAACTGACTTTGTGAAAGATGATATCATCTTTCACACAGTCTATCTGTCGTATCTTTGGCTTCCAGCTTCCAGCCAAGTACTCTTACAGCCATCCACATTCATACACTAGAATTTCCTCAAGACATTTTCCTTATTCTTCGGCCTCATATCATACCATGACAACCGATTTCCACACAGCTTTTACATCCTTAAAACTGAAATATTTGTACAGAACATATTTTTTTTTATTGGAAATCCACATAGTCGAAAGTATTTATTTTATATTTGTACCATATATTATCTTATTTTTTCTTGTACCTAAAATGAATTCAATGGAAATAAAGTGGATACTCAAAATAAAGTTAATGATACATATAATTCGACACGTTGACACGATATTTTCAGTCTCGAAGACCAACATAACTAGAAATTGGTAATTTTCCTGTCAGTTCACAGAAAGTAACGAAAGGTAAACTCACGGTTAATTTGTTTACAAAGAAACCAAAACTTGGCAAGAAATATAGTAAAAAATAAAGATGGCATAATAATAATAGTTATGGCAACTAAACGATTAAAGGGAATTCAAGAATAAGCTAAACACAAAATACAGAAATAAAATAAAGCTTTCTGATAAACATTATAAAATAACGGAAAACGAATCAGGCGAAATATAAAACACCAAGACAGTTTTAGCTAGATCAAAAAATCGACGATGAACTTGATATTGGTACAGAACAAAAGCGGTTTAACGCAGAAAGAACGACGAATAAAATTCTAAAGTGCCCCTAGCCGCCGCAGGAGACGCCCAGGGCGTCGGGAATCCCGGGCGGATTTCCGGCCACCGTAGGCGCGGGCTTGCGGACGGTGAGCAATGGGTAGCTCACCGTCCGGTAAGGACCAGGCCCGGGTCGACGGCGCGTCGTATTCCACGCGCGCCTCAAAGAGATGTCGTCAGCACAAAGTAGGGGTCCACTAGGGCCGATGCCTGCCGGGGTCGCGGGAAGGTACTTATGGGTCACCGAGGCCCCCGCAACACAGGCAACAGGAAGGAATACGGGTGGGTTTTAGTCAGTAAGAGTCTGACACACCCTCCCGCTCCGCCCAGAGCGGGAGAAGTTATTTGATGATTTCCCAACCTCAAAAAAAAAAAAAAAAAGTGTTACAACTGTAAATCATAAAGGGAACCGACTTTTATGAGAAGAGAAATGAGGTCAACAATCACTGGACTCACAATATGATAAATGGAGAATTTCAGCCAAAAACATTGACGTGAGGAAATAAAAATTCGACCGTAAAATTACTCTTTCAACGTATTTCAGGCATTTTATTGCCTTTTCCTTAGTGTTCTTTTTCCATGTCATTTTACTTAATAAAGAGAAATTTGATGGCAAAATTGATACAATAAAATCAATCATGCTTCCACCTCTTATTGTTACTTAGATTACCAAGTTTGCACCTCGGAGTGAATTTATAATATCTGCCGCTCTCTGAACTGCCTTGGCTGCCAAACGGCTATTAAAGGCCTTTACCCCCGATTCGTCTGCCAACTATTATTAAACTAACTGTTGCCCGCGACTAGGTCTGCAACCCAGGATGAAAAGTAGCCTATATCCTAATCGAGGTTTTGGTCTACCCATTTGCTATCCAAATCCGTTAGCTATTTTAGCGTGATAGCGTAACAAACAAACAAAAAAACTCACTTTCGCATTTATAATATTAGTCAGGATTGTTCCAACACTATGTAAACATTTTACCTACGAAAATTTTAACTTGAACGTCGTCCATCGATACCAGAACCAATAATATAAAACCATTAATTAATTCCCGACAACAGCCTAGCTCAACATGGAGATACCGTGTTCTTACCTTAACAAGTCTTACAAAGCAATTTGCTCTTAATGAATAATGTCAAACGGTTTATTTTCAATTGGCGTCTAGAGCGACGTTTTCGTTCGGTCCCAAACACACACCCTTTGTGTCCCTTGCGACCAGTGCCATCTAGGCTCTGTTTTCTGTGGTGGCAATTTCATAAATTAAACCGCACCGTGTCGGGAAATGTCGTCAGTAATGTTGCGCGTAACTTAATTCACATTGCTTGTACAACGCATTTTCTCCGAACGACGAACCTCGGAAGTCCTTTTTAACGTATCGATTACATCGTCGTGTGCCTCATTGATATTCTTTTGCACTTTGCTAGTGTTTCAGTATCGATGTTTCGAAGTGTATTGAAACGTATGTCGGTATAACAGTACACTTTTGCATAACGAGATAGCACTCAAGAGACTACTGTATGGAGATCGTGCTTCTAAAGTACCTAATCTCAGGCTCGGTAGTCGAATAACGCGATTTTCTATATTCTGTTTAAATTATATGAGACGCGAAATCGTTCCTATAGGAAGCTTAGGTACGGCTCCTTATACGAAATCGTCAAACATCTTCAAGAATCTATTCTGGCTAGTTTCGCAACTCCACCTACTTTGGAATCTTTGCAAATACCCGAGTCCCTAGCACAGGTAATAAAACTTTCCCGTTTGAACAATTCGTAACATGCTATTTCCTCTGAGCATTGCTATAATAGGGTATTTTACTATATACGAGAAAAAAAATATAAATATATTATTGAGATAGTTTAGGCAAAAAGGAGTCGGAAAATGTTACTTTTAGTTCATAAAATAACAAAACAAATTTTAAAATTCAATTCAACGTTTTCTGTTTTTCTAATCTGTTAAAAAAACACCATGAAATAGTAGCCGCCATGTTATTACGTCATACCGCTATGTAAACTGAAACGTGTCAACTGTCAACTGATAGTTAGATAGTAGATCAGCGCATTTGTTTACATAGCCAAGAGACGTCATGACCACAGAGCAACATGGCGTCCACTGCGTCCAGCGTTTTCGTCAAACTACGCGCTAAATGCATTTTTATGGCACTTATCGATTGAATACAAATTTTGTGATTTTTTTAAGCATATTAGCACTATAGAATTTAATTAAGACACTTTTCAAAAATGGGTGTAAGACCCTATTCAGTAGTGTATTACAAACTTTACGTGCGTATGAGGGACAGTTTGTGAACGATACATTATTTCTGGGAGTTAAGGGCTAAGTCTTTATCGTTATTGTGGTCAAGTTATATTACGTGGTGTGGCGAATCACGCGAGCTTTTACAAGTTATTTTATAGGAGAATGGATTTCTCGTGCTGTGTTAAAGCCCATTGAGATCGACTCTTGTTACGCACGCGAGGAAAATGTTGACTTTTTGTCTCCTGTACCGTATCTGGGTCAACGTTTCCTGAGATTTTCTTACTTCCTCCAATGCATTTTCACTGCGAGAAATGCGAACTGAATATGCTAGTAACGAAAATGTTTTGAATACCATAACACTTTTCACGTCTTTAATGTACGACCTTAATGACTGAGGCAAAACATTTAAATTTTTATACATAATCAGCCTATAATGTTCCCACTGCTGGGACACAGGCCTCTTCTCTGTGAGAGGGAGTGGGCCGTAATCCATCACGTGGGCCCAGTGCGGGTTGGTAGATGTCACATGTCTTCGAATTTTTTGGTTCTAGGACATGCCCGTTTCCTCACGATGTTGTCCTTCACCGTTTTGAGAGCAGTGGTGATGAAATAATTTACAGAAAGTAAAGCACCTGTCTGGGTTCGAACCTACGATCTACAATTCGTAAATCGCGGCCGTTACCATTGGGCTACCACTGCTCTCAAAATCTTTCTCTTAAAATTTTTATGTTACAGCTTATCGTCACATAAAAATTTAAATATTTTGCCTCAGTTTTGTATTAAGAAACTGATTGATGATAATTTGATTGGTTAAAAACAAAGACACATCAAATCATAAAATATTTCCAATAAGAATAATGTAGTGGTTAATCGAAATTCTTTCTCATACATTTTAATGCAATTTATCAGAATGACGATTAATAATTTAACCGGGTCACACTAAATGGGTCAGGCCACCATTACATGGCTTTTGTATCAAACGCTAACGTAAACAAAATCAACGAATGTGACACTTCACGTTTTTATACGGCAACAAGGCTTCGCAAACATGTATGGGAAAGTTAAATACAAATTGAATACACTTGTCAACAAAAAGTTTTAAAAGTGGCTGTTTAAAGAAAATTTCAGAATTATAAGTTACACGAAAATATGTCGAAAATTCAGGTTTATCTAAAATATAAATCTTTACGAACTATAGTGATTCTTTCTGTACCTATCTGTAAATTTCACACAAATACGCATCTTTATAAAATTGGTAAAAATACAAATAGACTAGATGCTATTACGGAAACTATATTTCTAGGAATTACTCTAGATTCAAAATTGCAATGGGGAGCCCACATTAGAGCTCTTTCAGGTAGATTAAGTTCAGCTGCATATGCAGTAAGAAAAATTAGACATTTGACTGATATAGCCACAGCTAGGTTAGTATACTTTGCTTATTTCCATCGGTAGCAGATGTAGATTCAACTTTCATTTTACAAAAGAGGGCAATCCGCGATGTCTATAGAATGGGTCCTCGTGAGTCCATTAAAAACAAATTCAAAGAAATTAATGTACTAACTCTGCCTTCTCTTTACATCTTAGAAAGTATTTTGTATCTTCACAAAAACTTATGTCTTTTTCAAACAAGAAGTGATTTCCATAATATAAATACACATGAACAAAACATGAAATAAACATGAAATTGTGATACCCAAATTTAGATTAACAAAAACAAGCAAATCATTTATTATCAACAGTATCCGCTTTTATGACAAGTTGCCAAAGTCAGTTACAGAACTTAGCGATGGAAAGTTCAAAACCCACATCAAACGTGTGCTTATCAAAAAAGCATATTAAAAGCATTTAAAGACTACGTTGAAGACAAGGAAGTTTGGCAATAATTCCTTCTGCACATGTGGCTTCCCTGGTACATCAGAAACGGCATAACTATGTAAATGTCTATTAACTGCTCCCAAATTACGATGTTTATTATTATTATTTTTAGACATACTTTTTTGACATTATATTTTCATTATTTGACACTATATACCTACAATTTTGATTTCAGACTTGTTGTAATGGCAAACATGTCATTTGGTTTAAATAGGTTTTTATTTTTACTATTTTAATATTATTTTACATGGATTCTTGTGTACGTTGTGAATTCACATTCACAACGTTGTAGGCTTAATAAACTAGATCTTTTGTAGACCTTTTTAATTTCTTTTTTTGTTAAGTACTTCTCGACAGGCCTACACTGTCCTCCCATACCTATTAACACTGTTATTTGAAAACATTGTAAAAGCCAATTATTTTTAAAAGAGTAACCATGGAGTTTCTTGCCGGCTCTTCTCCATAGGAAACGACCAATTGGAACCGTTACCTAGCTTCTGACGTTTCATATGTGCCCATGTAGGTTTATGTGAAATAAAAATATTTTGATTGATTGATTGGTTGCCTACATTGTTCGGAGTTGTATTCAAAATTCGTTTTTACAATAATTTAGTTCAATGTGTTCCTATAAATCATATCCAATTTCCTAGCTATAATTTGTTTTTGTTTAAAGTACCATTAATCACAAAACAAAAGTGTTCACGTAAAATCACGAAAACAAAAGTGTTCACGTAACATCACGAAAACAAAAGTGTTCACGTAACATCACGAAAACAAAAGTGTTCACATAAAATCACGCAAAAATTGGCATCGATATAAAAAATCTAATTTTAACTTAATCTCTTAACGCAAATAAAGCGGGTGTCAGCGTTATTCATTCGTCAGATTCTCGTTAGCTGAAGCTGAATGCCGAAGAAAGGTTTCCTAGCGGTATCCGCAAGAGGCTTTGTTCAGTAACCGGTTGAATCCGGTTCGGGTCCCTAATGAGGTACAGTCACGAACTATTCACAATCGTGCGCAATCTCGTAGTAAAACTGACCTCGATCGAATTGTTGATGAGAAATAATTTAATGGAGTTGAAGTGTTTTTGTTTTGATTTAGAGCTAAGTTGTTATTGTTTTAAAAACCTAACATTATAAAGGCCGTGCGCAGACCTGAATCAAGATTAGGTGCCGTTCGTGGAATGTAAACATACATACATAACATCACGCCTTGTTTCCCCGAAGGGTTGGGCAAAGGTGTACCTGTAGTACACCCACATTTTGACAGCTATGTTTATATTTCTATGTAATAAGGGGCGAGCGTATTGCCATCAACCGGGCACAAATCCAAACTCCGGGCTGCTACTGAGAAATTCCAGATAGAAAAACCCAATAACACTTTGCCCGACCCGGGAATCGAACCCAGGACCTCATGCTAAGCAGTAGCACTTACGACAACTAGACCAACGAGGCAGTGGAATGAAAATAATATTAATAAACTGTTCCACCGAAACGCACTTATCAAAATTTAGTTTCAGTGCTGTTAGTGGAACAGCTTAGGTGCCGTTCGATTAAGTGCCGTTGAAATCAGTGCTCTGAGTGGAATGCCTCATCTCTAAGGGTCGATTTAGTTTAGACCAAACGAGTGATCGCACATTCTATCCCCACCTCACCGAATGATTTTTTTATAATCATAGGTACTAAAATGTCAAAAATAGCGGTTCTTATGCGTTTGGTCGGAACCACAACAAACACGCCATCACTCAAAACTCAAACAATGGTGGAACTCCTGCAACAAAGCAAAGTCAAAGTCTCATAGTCAAAGTCTTTTGACCAAAATCTACTGACTGTCACTAAGATAACTCTATTGTTAGTCTGCCAAATAGATAAGTATGTACAGTTTCGTTGTTTGACAAATTGACTCACAACGCCAATTACCCGTGTCAGCCATTTCACATAACTATTTGCTACACAATTAATTTCCCTGAGTTTACAAAAGTAGAAATCATTTTTCCACAGGCATTTCGTAGAATTTTAACATCTCATCTATTTCAAGCATTTGATTTAAACCATTTCGCTGGCTGTAGTAAAGCGAACGAATTGAATAAACAAGGCTTGTACTGAAACTTTCATCGTACATTCATTGCAGCATTCCAAAACAATTAGTTTATATCCAACAGAGCTCTCAACTGGGCCATTACTTTGTAGATATAGAACCTAGTTTAATTCAAAACTGAATTTAAGTTTGTATGAGGAAATTTGCTTTGGGAATTGTAGATTTTCGTACATAAATCTAGCGTATAATTTTAGAGATGTAAAACTATGGTATGCTATTCTTCATTTTTGAAATCACTGCATCTAAGTATAAACGTTTAATATTAACTTCACTGATAAGGGTTTATTGTACAATCAGGGAAATCAATTGATAAGTAAATTGACATCCTACGTCACTTTGCCGTGTTATAACCATTTCAAAAGAGCAGTGGTAATAGCCCCGACTTACTTATGTAGGTCGAGAGTTTGAACCCAAAGAAGCACATTTTTTTGTGCAAATAATTTCATTACCACTGCTCTCAAAACGGTGAAGGAAAACATCGTCAGGAAATCGGCATGTCCTCTAGGAGGTTCTAACCAAAAACTCGAAGACAGGAGACATCTATCAACCCGCACTGGGCGCGCGCGGTAGATTACAACTGACTCCCTCTCGAAGAGAGGAGGCCTGTGTCCCAGCAGTGGGCACATTAGGGTGAATATGCTAGTCATTTCAAGCAACTGTCAAAGAGTTACAATTTGTGATTCGAAAATACCTACTGACAATTTAGGTTGGTACTTAATTTGCTTAAAAAAATATTTCCCTGACTTTACATAAGAAATTCTAGTTATTTGCTTTGGTGAGCATTTTGTGAAATTTACAGTATTACCAACAATAAATGTTGATATTGTCAAGGATTAAGGAGCAAGTAAGAAAAACATGTCGCCTTTAGCCTTTCATAGAACATACAATTTCAGTCTCAAAGTCCAAAGTTCGTTCGTTCACCCTAGATAAGATAAACCTTCTGAATAGACACGCTGCCCTAAATAGGGCGAAGTTAAAGGCCTGTAAAATAGCCCATGACATAAGCAAACTAGAGAGGGATGACATCAGAACTTGTTCAGGACACACCTCATTACACTCCGTAAAGGAAACCGAACTTGGTCTATATAGCACTCGAACTTTTTGTTCTAGAACTATAGGTTGTTTTGTCTGTTTGTTTTGTTTGTTAACTTTTGTTCTATAGGAAGAATATACTGCCTTTTTATTACTTACTTTTTGAATAAATATATTTCCTCGATTTATTTTGGTACCAGCGACCCGCCCCTGGATCTCACGGTTCTTACAAATTCACAAAGCATCCAGATTTCTTTTTTATATTAAGTTTAATATCAACGTATATACAAAATACACAAAATCCGTTGCGTAGTTTAGAAGAACAACCTTTACGTCGACTTTAATTTATAATATGTATAAATTGAATCTTTTGATGTCTTTGACAACGGAAACAAAAGAATAACATAGAATTATAATATAATTCTGACTAATCTCTGACTTTCTTTGGACTTCGATATCAACGTTTGCTTCTTCGGTCAAATATCATATCAATGAGAAAATAGAAATATTTCTTCATCTTAAAAACCTTAAATAAATCCCAAGCACCAATTTCAAGATAAAATACGAACGATACATAAGAAAATGCGGCCATTTTTACTTAATAAATAATTAAAATTCCTGAAAATGAGCTGTTAACATTTCCATTTAAAGATTAGGAGAAGGAATTATCTCACTCCCGTAGGCCTTTAAGTACTGACGCTTAGACTATGATAAGAAAATATAATTCCGTACATTTCGTTTTGCCAGTACACGCTTGAATAATATTATTAAATATTAAAGGTAAATGCAGAGCTCTTCACAAGTAATGATCAAATTAAGTGTAATGGATACACTTCGTTTGAAACTAAAAGCGAAATGCTAGGAGACTAAATACACTTTGAGTATATTAAATATGCCGAAAAGCTTGTAACATCGTGTAATGTAAATTGGGAATTAAGGTTTATGTTGTTATTAAGATAAATAACATGATTTTCGTTGCTAAAGAGTTTTTGCTTAACTAAGATTTTATCTACAAACAGTACAATGACTGAAAGAACTTTTTTCATGACGTAAGCAGTGCCTGATTAAGTACTCCAAGTGTGTTTATTGTTTGAGTCACATCTATACTAATATCTTAAAATGTGTTGAAGTTTGTGAGCTTTCTGTAGGGGGTAATCTCCGGAAGTACTGATCCAATTCCGAAAATTATTACATTAAAAAAAAAGTTTTTAAATAAATTTTTATTTTACATTGATGGGAAAGAAAGAAAAAGAAAAGTATTGCCAAATGTCATATTCTATGATAAAACAAGAAATCAGACACGGTCGAAGTCGCGAGCAGAATCTCGTTAAATTATAAACAAAAACATGGCCAAGACCCAAATATAAGGCAAACAAAACATAAATATGAATGACTTGCATCTTTTCTGTCCAAGGTCGGATTCCACCAGGCATGTGTAGAGATATCACGACAACTGTTCAGACCTATATCTATCTTATTGTCTGCAGAACGGTCTGCCCACATTAATTATACGAGGGGATCATTAATCAAGCTACTCCCTCTACACCCTCCTTTCACCCCCCTACCCCTACAAGAATAATACCCATCAGTGTCAATTTGATCTTTAACGCAATGCCCTTTGAACCTTAAGAAAGTTGTTAAGTTTTATTTCAAATCGTTATCGTTTAATCTTGCGGAAGAATTTCTTTGAAAAGTTTAGTATTATGTTCTGATTGTTTTGGGCTTATAAGGCTATCGTGGCCCGAAGTATTTTCAGTGCGAGATTTTAATGAAAAGCATTTTCATAAAAAAATGTTTTTCTTTTAAAGCAATGACAAACTAACTCCTACCGAAAGAATACATGAAAGAAAAAAAAACAGACAAAGTGCGTGCTGAAACACGCACAACGAAGAGTTCCGTAGTTGAGAAGTTGGTATGAATTTATCCCAAAAAGAAACTTAGCATTGTAATTGCAAAACATGTTCTCCCATACATCCATATATGCCACATTCAATTCTCCAACTGCAAATTTAAGTTGGTCGAATATTACTCGTTAACTTGTGAAGCCCACTTAGCTGTGACAGTTTTCCTTTTAATTTCATTATATGTAAAGTATTACATGATTTTTTTCACATCTCCTTAAACAACCATTTAGCTGGCAGGGGGGGGGACACTTGACTCTAATAAAAATTAGCACTTTAATGCTTAATATTACGCAAGCGGACCCTTGAATCGAAAAGTGGTATTCACAGACCCGCAATATTTTCCGGCCTATCCAACGATACCCCACACCACGGGGTAGACGAGAAAAAAATATATCATCCCCACATTACGTGCAAGGGCCATACCCTAAAATTTTTTTTTTTTACGATATTATTTTAGTACTGTGTCAGCGTGATTAATTGACCTAAGCTAAATTACAGCTTTCTACTACTAAGCGTCTCTGAGCTACTGCGGGGACAGACGGACAGACAGACAGACGGATATGGCGAAACTATAAGGATTCCTTGTTTACTACGGAACACCAAAAATGGGGTAACCTCTATAACAAGAACAAAGGTATTTATTTTACCATAAAAAGTTATCTAGTTATCTATTTTTCCGATATCAATAATTACGAGTATCAACTCCATTTAAAAAAACATCGGGATACTTTCTTGCTGTGTATAATTTAGCATTTTTGTAACAAAAAATCAAAGAATTTTTCAAGCAAATACAACAACACTTCTTTTTCAGGGAATTTACTTTTTGTATCATGTGACATCATGATGAATAACAAGGTTTGAAAAGGGATGCCCCACAAAAAGTTTGGCGGAAAAAACTCTTGGACGAAGTTTTTAGGTCTCTTTTAGTAATATTATTCTCGGTTATCACATAGGGAATGAGAAAAAAGTTTCTGAATCTGAAATGTGAATCTACGATTTGACACACATTGTCAAATTGTATATATGAGAATGTAACAAAGATAGATTTCATGAGTTTTTTTTCGTTTCTTATTTATTTATTTATTTATATATAGTCCACCACAAAAATAATACATAACAGAAAATAAATTAAACACTACAAAATAAACAATGGGCAGCCTTATCGCTTCTTCGTTTTTTTATGGTCTAAAAGGGAACTAAGCTTAAGCTTAAGCTTAGTTCCTATTTAGACCACGTCACGTCACGTCTGCACGAGCCTTTAAAGGCTCGTACAGACTAGCGCGATATCGCGGGCGCGACAGGCAGCAATATGCCTGTCACGCTCGCGATATCGCCCGAGTCTGCGGGAGCCTTAAATAGGTCTAGATCAAACACGTTTGCAACATTTCGGATGCATTGTGAGCTAACACCACCACAACATGAGTTCCTGAAAAGGTTCTACGATATCGCGGAGGACCTAGGCGTGGATGGGGACCAACCTTGGAGCTTATAGGAGGGATTGTTTCATATTGGCTCAGAATCGAGTTGAGTGGAAAAAGGAAAAGGAGACCTTTGTCCGATTATTATTATTACTGTATCTTTCACATATCTCGGGACCCTGGGGTCCCGGACTTTTGGAAGGCGTATGAGGGGCCGAAGCCAACTTGCAGAGGTCCGTTAGACCCTTTTAATGAAACAACTAACTGACGAACATCCCTGTTCACACTATGCAAGTGCACCCAAGGGTAATCCCCGGTTGGTGTAGGACTATTGCGGGATATGGAAACAAAGATATTGGAGTATGGATTTGGACTGGTTTCCTAAAACTATGGCATAACTAGACTATTCTCCTTTTTTTGGCTAGACATTATCAAATAACTTCTCCCGTTCTGGGCGGAGCGGGAGGGTGTGTCAAACTCTTACTGACTAAAACCCATCCGTATTCCTTCCGTTGCCTGTGTTGCCAGGGGCCTTGGTAACCCTTTCGAACTTCCACGCGACCCCGACAGGAGACTATGCCCCTGCCTGATCAATGATTTATACAATTATAATTAATTCATTATTATTTGGTCTTAAGTTAAGGATTTCTTAAGCAAATTCATGAATGAAGGTTAGAAAAATAATTGACGGCGTGAAAAGTATCAGATACCTAGTCAAATATTTTTCTAGGTAATGTCAATTTTTTACTTAGATCAAAACTAGTTTTTACAAGTTTTGGAAAGTGTTCCGGTTCCGTTATTTTTGGGTAAGTACCAACTATGATTTAGTTATTTATTACATACTAGCTGTGCCCCGCGGTTTCACCCACATAAGTCTCGATCCCGGGATAAAAAGTATCCTATGTCCTAAGCCAGGTCATGGTCTACGCATGTGCCAAATTTCATCCAAATTCGTTCAGTGGTTTTAGCGTGAAACTTTTTCGTGAACACTTCCGCATTTATACCTAATATTAGTTAGAATAGGATTTATGAGAGACACTACTGCAATAATTTATAATACGAAGCGCTACTGCTGAGCATGAGGTCCTGTATTTGATTCCCGTGTCAAGTGTGATGTAAAAGTGGGATGGAAAAACACAATAGTTTTTCCATCTGGAATTTCTCAGTAACAGCGAAATGTGGGTGTAGGTACACCTCTGCCTAGCTCTTCAGGGAATATAGGCGTCATGTTATGTTAAGAAAATTTGTAATAATATTATATGTAATATTTTAATATGATTTAATATTTATTATATATATAACCGCATCTGAAACCTGAATTTCACTTCCAGACTCTAGTATAACATTTTGTTGCCAAGCACTTAATAATATGTATGTGTGTAATACAATGGCTCTTAAGCCAACAGAGCAAGACAAAGCCATCGTAATTGAATCAGCTTCAACAATCCCAATAATGCATCAATACATAATAATAATACATAATCTTAGTTTTTTTTTTTTTGGTGTGGGAAATCATCGCTCTGGGCGGAGCGGGAGGGTGTGTCAGACTCTTACTGACTAAAACCCACCCGTATTCCTTCCGTTGCCTGTGTCGCGGGGGCCTCGGTGACCCATAAGTACCTTCCCGCGACCCCGGCAGGACTATCTTACAGCTAGGATATACATATAAGTACGGTCAACTTTATGTAGGTAATGTCAGGGAAATCAACTATTTAGCTAATCGACTACCAAAATAAATTGCCCGTTTATTCAGATCACAGCTAACATTCTTATTCTTAGTTGTATGAAATGGCTATTATACACGTAGCATGTCAATTTGATAAACGATTCGCTTCCCTGTCTGTACAGGAGTTCACCAAAGTCAAAATGCTTTCAAGTGTTGTGCAACAGGCTATTAAGAGAAAACCCTAGTAATGCATTAATTAGTTCCTTATTATCATGCCCTCATCAGTAAATTAATAAGACCCTGCCACGGACATGATAAGAAACTTGAAGACGAATAAGAATCATTATTATTAAATACTCTGGGGAAGTCGTTTACCCTTACTTCTTTAGTAAATGATTATGTCAGTATTACGACCTCATATTGAGGAAAATACATGTTATAGTAACACAGTTAATAATTTTGGCAAAAGTTTAGTGTGGTGTTGGATTAGATTTTTAGCTGGCTAAGACAGAAATACCATGAAATATATTCATGGAAATTTATTTGAAAGACAAAATCCTTCAAACTGTAAAACTCACCTATAGCAATCCATTGTTAGATATAAGCCTTTCCAATAGTGTATCGTTTGACTCAATTCTCAGCCAATCTTATCCATCTTCTACCAATCATCCTGTGAAGATCGACGCTTAAGGCGCTAACAAGACCCAATTGGCCTAAATAGGCTTAACTTAAAAAAAAATTGCCAAATCTGTATAGTTTCTGGTAGCGGAAAAATATATGTTAATTTTGAACATATTTCCCAGAACTTGGTTGTTACAAAAACACGTTTTGAAAAAAAATCTCGATACAAACTAACGTTAAACTAACCTCTTACCTTGAGTTTTAATCCAAAATATCTGTATTAAATATCAACATACGTTAAGTATTTAATTAATAACAAGAACGTCTTATTTGAGAGCAGAACTTGGTTGTTTTTTTTTATTTTCGGTTACTCAACTCAATTTTGATTAAATAGATAATTGCTTCATATTTTGCAATAAATTACAAGCGTTGTGTCGTCGCGCTTCTCTTTCTTTTCTATGCAATCTGACAGTGACCGCGGTATAGGTGTTGTCAGCGTCTTAATGTATTCTAAGGACGTCCCACTCTATGTTTGCCGCTTCTCTAGACACCCCATTACTAACGATAATTATTATGTACTGATAGTAAGAGGCGAGGATATAATACTGCTAATATTGAGAATATCCTCATCATGATTCATATTCTCCGAAGATAAATTTCCTTTCAGAATATTTTTATGATTTCTATGTACAGAAGAGTGCATTTTAAGTCAACAACGGGAAAAGAGTTAATGTTTCGCTCGGTGGACTAGTAAAACATTAAGATTTTACGAAGCTTACGTGGATTTTAATTATTATAAGTTAGGTTGACCACTCAATCGTATTATTTAAAATGGCCTTACGGACGAGATAAGTTACATAATACTTAAAAAATATGGAATATATTTGTACGGTCAAAGTATACGAAAGCTATCTATGGATGATGAGCATCGTGAGCAATTCAAGTTTTACGTTATCATACACTGAATAGTGTGAAGATTTTGGGCAAGATGTTGACATACAGAAACCAGTGATATAGGTGGAAAATAATCTAAAATAAAACTCGTTATTTATAAAACGAAATATATTTTAAATTGGATATTATGGGTACACACACATACATAATCAGCCTATAACGTTCCCACTGCTGGGACACAGGTCTCCTCTCGGTGAGAGGGAGTGGGCCGTAATCTACCACGCGGGCTCAGTGCGGGTTGGTAGATGTCACATATCTTCGAATTTTTGGTTCTTGGACATGCCGGTTTCCTCACGATGTTTTCCTTCACCGTTTTGAGAGCAGTTGTGATGAAATAATTTACAAAAAGTAAAGCGCCTGTCCGGGTCAAACCTACGACATACAACTCGTAAGTCGCGGCCGTTACTACTGGGCCACCACTGCCTGCCTGCCTGCTGGTATTATGGGTACAACTTCTATAAAATATTAATTAATTACATTGGTTACATTGATTACATTGGTTACATTAATTACATTGGTTACATTGATTACATTAATTATATTGATTGCTATTCATAAATGTTATACTGCGTCTTATCCAAGCGACGCGTACGTTTACCGTTCAGTAATTAATTACCATTTTTATTGCCTATATCAAGTAGTTCTGATAATTTCGAAGTTATTTTCTCAATTGTTTCCTTTTTCTTCGTTACCCGAACTTTTCCGTCTACTTTTTCTTGCAGTAACCTTGAAACGCCTTCAACCCCATTGGCTCTGTATTCGTCTTTCAATACATCGATTGAAATTCCAGCCTCCGCAATTTTGTTTATCATTTTTGGTGTTACCACACCTTTCAAATATTCTACTAAGCCAAGGTACCGAAGAAATTCATCAAGATCCTTGGCATGTTGCTTCATCATCGCGTCAGTAGAACCAATAGCTTTAATTAGTGATGCTAATATATTAACATTAACGGTAGCGTCACGTAGTCCTTCATAATTAGCGTATTCCGGAAGATATTCTTTTGCCAATGCTGCTAAGTCAAATGGTTTCTTTTCTTGAACACGACCGTTCAATGTTGTTTTGGAGACTTGTAATGTATCAATAGTACCCAGGACAAGTGATTGAAAAGAATCAAGCAAATTATACTTTTTCATTTGGCGTACAAGTACGTAGCGTTGAACCCTAAAAATGTGAAAATAATTTAGGACATTTTTTTTTTAATGATTTAATAATATAGTAAATATCTATATACGTACGAAGAACAATTGTGAGCAGCCAATAGCACTTTGCGAGTTTGGCCAGTTTGATTGCTCAAGAAATCCAAAAACTTTTTTAACCCCTCTCTCGGAGAGAGTGCAGGCACCTCATAATTATTTTGTAGCAATGTATTTCGTCTTATTGTTATACCATGAACAGAAGCCACATCTGGTGAAATACGGTGAGCATCAGGCATAATGAATACGTTAAATCTTTCGTCATTGCAACAAGCTGCAATCTGAAAAAAAAACATGGTTTACACAACGCAAAAAACTAAACCACAAAGAGTATTCAATTTATCTAAGAAGAATTTCCTTCAATTTAACCTGGCATATATCCATGTGTTGTCCAGCTTCACGAGCTGTCAGATCCACATCAAATATCACTATAATAGCGTCATGGAAAGGTCCTTGCTCTGTAAAAACGTATAATGTTTTTGTTTACTTTAGTGTAAATTAAAATACTACTTATTATTCGAATGTAACGTGAACTTACGGTTAGTGACATCTAGTTCAACTTCGTGTCCTGTACCTCGCGATGTGGTGCTCAACAATCACCGTTGCGTGCTTGTTTTTTTCTTGAAAATTACAATCGGTATATTTGTTTTACATTCTGTACTTTACATTTTGATGTAATAAATCTACATACAATAATGAGGATACACATTTTCTTTTACAAGGCCTTAAAATTATCGTGTGGTTTAGGTTCTGCTGTCCTCTCTTGGCTTTTACGTGCCTATCCGGGGGTAGTTGTCTCGCTCGCGCGTGCACTGGAGTACTTGTTGTCCCTATGTGATGGCAAACGCCATGTCTAGGTGTCTCCTTATATGAAACAGGCTTGGTTAATTCTGGGAATTTACGCAACAATTCATAATAGTGGCAATTATCAGTGATGGTTTTGAAAGTGGGCTCGGTGGAACTGGAGAGATTTCCTCTCGTACCTAAATTAGTACCCTGATCCACTGGCCTTCGTCCGTTCAAGTTAATTAACAACTTGTGTCTAGCTAAGAAGTCAGCACCTAATATGGGTTGCTGTACGTCCGCTATCGTAAATAACCAACGGAAACGCTCGTCTTTGATTTAAGTCTAGTTCTAAAATATGTGTACTGTACGTATTGCTATCGGTACCGTTCGCAGCATACAACTTATAACAGGCACTATGTGCGTTATCTTTCTTGAAAACAACTCTGCGAGGTAGAACAGACACATTTGCACCACTATCCACTAAAAAGTTCAAACCTGAATTCCTGTCCTTGACGCATAGACGGTGATTGTCGTGCACGCCGCTCTGCTCGGCTTTGTATGGCTTCCTCCACTCAGGAGCTCCCTTGAGCATCTGGCTCCCGTCTTTATAAAAAACACTCTAGGGGTAGGGACCACAAGACTACGTGGGGTCGGGGTGCTCTGTGTCGGTTCTGACACTAAGTCCTCTGCGTGGTTCATAACAAAAATATGCATAACCTACACTAAAGAATTGGGGCAAATATATACCCCTATCTGTTATATTTACCTTTGTTGTACTTCCTTTTCCCAAATTTTTATTCGTCTATTTACACAATTTTGCTGACTCCTCCAGTTTTGCGTTTAGTTTCACGTAATTCTGATTATTTTAATATACTATCTACATATTTTTGGTGTAAATAAGTCCGCTCATAACCTAAAAATTAGGATCCTTGATTTTTTTTTTTGTTGAATTTTGCAACTCCAGCAAAAAAATAAATGTTGCAGGGGTATCAGAAAACCACCTAGAACCCCCTAATATTCTCACATTTCCTCCAGCGAGGCGGCACGTTTCTAAACCCAACCCACCATGTCTTTCTCATACCCAAACGACCAGTGCAGAGAAATGGAACGTACACTAGCGGTTTGTGGTGATAACGTATCCAGTGCAGTGCGGCGGTAGGTACGAGGAGCAATTCGGCATCAGAGTATCGTGGATAATTTAACAGTGTTAAAAACAATCATTACGTTTTAAGTAAATTAAATAGAAATTTGCGTAAGCGCGCCCGTCTGTGCATAAGGGAGACATTTCGAACAATTGTTACGATGTGTTTGAGTAGTAAGACATTGTAAATAGTAATGAATAACATTTTTAAACACGCCAAGATGGTTAATTGTAATAAGTTATTATTTTTACCTACGTACATACAACCTGCTGTGGTTAAGTAATGCGATGTTTAACACTTTTCATCCAATTTGAACTTTAAGTGGTTGGCATAAGGTGCAACAATCGCATTGACTACATTTTATCACTTACGGCTGCATTTACGAATAAAGTACATAATAATATCTACCTACACTTGACCATTACGACAGTCCAAAGCCTGCAATGCAGTGTGATGGAAAATGTTATCACCAGTTAATTACAATACAATCGTCGTACGGTTAGCTACGGTCTACTACCGAAGTATTATCAATGAGCGCCCGACGACGCTGGTGGCGCGGGCGGCGCGGCCCGCGTGGGCGCCGCGTGGTGAGCATGTTTTTGTACGGACGACCAAGTAACATAACAAGCTTATAACTTTGTGATTTTTCATGCTACATAAATATACTAGAGACGTGTTTCGGGCTTCGCATATACTAAAACTAATGTTGTATATTACTATCATTTGCCCTTCACCTACGTGGATGTCAGAAATTATCCCAGGGGAACATACTACCGGAACAAAAAGTATCCTATGTCTAACTCAAGTCATGTTCTACACAATGTGTCAAACTTCATCCAAATCTGTTCATCCGTTTTAGCGTGAAAGCTTAGCAAACAAACAACCTCTTTTTCGCATTTATAATATTATAGTTAGAATTATAATTTGTCAATTCAGCTAACACCACCTGCTCGTACTGTGTTTGAACTATCAAAAACAGTACGAGCAGGTGGTGTTAGCTTCAGAAAAATGGTCTTCCCCAAGGGAGCGTGCTAGGTCCGATGCTATTCAACAAACCCATGAATTCGAACGACCAGGAACAAAAACCTTTTTATACGCTCTAGCCACCTAGACACCTTCGGAGAGACTGAAGAAAAGCCGACGGAAGATGGTAAAGCACTTGCGAAATAGTATGCCCAAAATACCCTACGGCCTAATCCGTTAAAAACCCAATCCTGTGTGTTCAAGCAAACAGGAATCTCCAACATTTCTAAGTCGATAGGTGTTTACTTAAAAAAGTCCCCGATTGTAATTTTTTGTCTCGTGCGTTAAAGGCCATTTGACCTTGACTTTATCTTATCTCAATTTCGTCTAATCCACTTGTACTATTTAAAGGGTGTCTGTGACGTTGTACGGTTTGCAGATGATACCTCTCTTATTTTTAAATTAGACAGGAATAGGCAAGATTTTGACGACGTGAACAGTGCACTCTCGATTATTACGGATTGGTTTACGACAAAAAACTTAGTTCTCAATGCTAAGCAAACGAAATGTATAAAGTTCACTTTACCAAATGTTAGAAATCTAGGACCCAACATCGTCTTGGATATAGAGGTTCTTGAAACTGTAGACTCGGCAGTTTTTCTGGGCATAACACTAGATGCCAAACTTCAGTGGGGCCCTCATATATTAAGCTTAGCGGGAAGGCTCAGTTCGGCCGCTTACGCCGTCAGGAAAGTAAGACAATACACTGACGTGGATACAGCTCGGTTAGTATATTTTAGTTCATAGCGTTATGTCCTACGGTATTCTGCTGTGGGACAAAGCCGCTGACATTCAAAATATATTTGTTCTTCAAAAACGAACGTTTGTTTTTTAAAGATATTGGTATTCTCACGGTGGCATCACAATTCATCTTCGCCAACATCTTATATATTAGGCAAAATATACACTAATACATTAAACACAGTGATATTCACAATATTAACACCAGAAGAGTTGTTAAATGAGTTCATATAACTGTTTATTTTATTTGACTGTATAAGTCAATATATTTTTAATTTTATTTTCGTTTATTATTGACACAATCTTCTCATTACAATGCTTTTTGTTGAGTTGTATTGCAATATGTGGTTAGCTAGCGACCTCGATAACTGATTATATTATTCTTACAACCGGCAGCAAGTTCGTCATGCTCCTAATGGCTGATTTTTGCGTTATGCTCGTGAACGGGTATTGTTTGTGGTGACTGGTGGTCTTGCTGACCATTGTTTTGTTTTGTTATTAGTAATTAATTGTTTATTTATTTTACTTTGATAGTCCTAGTTCATCAGTTGTGACTGTTACAGCTATAGCTATATGTAAGCGGGTACGCCCTTTATGCTTGTAGGCTTTTATTTGGGCATTAAGTTCTGTTTACGTTTTTATATCTGCTTGAGAATTCATAGTTTTCAGTGTTTTTTTTTTCTTTTCTTGTTGGTATAGTGGTGTGCTAGCTGACATATGGCTAATAATTTAATGTTTTGTGCTGCACGTAATATAAATTGTTTTGCATACTGTTGTATAGAATCCATTTTTTTTCTTTAACTGAATAGACAGCTGTGCTGCTGGGGAGTTTGTTGACCACTTCTTCTTCCCAGCTAAAGCACTAGAAAGTAGTGAAGGGTAGTGGGGGGTGTGGCGTTTTGGGGAACTGCCTTATGTAATTTTGACGTTCGAAAAGTGCTGATTCTCAGCCTAGTTTGAATAAATGACTTTTGATTTTTGATTTTTGACACACAAAAACCAGTGGTATAATACAGGTGGGGATTTTTTTTTTAAATAAACTCATTATTTAAAAAATTAAAAATATTTTATATTGAATATAATGTATTTTTTTTTTATAAAAATAGAAATTGTTTTTTTTTGTTTTTAAAAACAATGTAAATTGATTGATGGCATTGATCACATTGATTACGTTGATTACATTGATTACATTGATTACATTGATTACATTGATTACATTGATTACATTGAATACATTGATTTTCGTCATAAATGTTATACTGCGTCTTACATTCAAGTGACACTGTTCAGTGATTAATTAGGATTTCCATTACCAAATAACTCTGATAATCTAGCATTTATATTCGCAATTATAGCCAGGTTCCTGGTTACTCGAGGGTGTCCGGCTATTTCTTCTTGCAAAAACATTGAAATACCTTCAACCCCATTGGCTCTGTATTCGTCTTTCAATACATCGATTGAAATTCCAGCCTCCGCAATTTTGTTTATCATTTTTGGTGTTAGACCTTTCAAATATTCTACTAAGCCAAGGTACCGAAGAAATTCATCAAGATCCTTGGCATGTTGCTTCATCATCGCGTCAGTAGAACCAATAGCTTTAATTAGTGATGCTAATATATTAACATTAACGGTAGCGTCACGTAGTCCTTCATAATTAGCGTATTCCGGAAGATATTCTTTTGCCAATGCTGCTAAGTCAAATGGTTTCTTTTCTTGAACACGACCGTTCAATGTTGTTTTGGAGACTTGTAATGTATCAATAGTACCCAGGACAAGTGATTGAAAAGAATCAAGCAAATTATACTTTTTCATTTGGCGTACAAGTACGTAGCGTTGAACCCTAAAAATGTGAAAATAATTTAGGACATTTTTTTTTTAATGATTTAATAATATAGTAAATATCTATATACGTACGAAGAACAATTGTGAGCAGCCAATAGCACTTTGCGAGTTTGGCCAGTTTGATTGCTCAAGAAATCCAAAAACTTTTTTAACCCCTCTCTCGGAGAGAGGTCAGGCACCTTATTATTATTTTGTAGCAATGTATTTCGTCTTATTGTTATACCATGAACAGAAGCCACATCTGGTGAAATACGGTGAGCATCAGGCATAATGAATACGTTAAATCTTTCGTCATTGCAACAAGCTGCAATCTGAAAAAAAAACATGGTTTACACAACGCAAAAAACTAAACCACAAAGAGTATTCAATTTATCTAAGAAGAATTTCCTTCAATTTAACCTGGCATATATCCATGTGTTGTCCAGCTTCACGAGCTGTCAGATCCACATCAAATATCACTATAATAGCGTCATGGAAAGGTCCTTGCTCTGTAAAAACGTATAATGTTTTTGTTTACTTTAGTGTAAATTAAAATACTACTTATTATTCGAATGTAACGTGAACTTACGGTTAGTGACATCTAGTTCAACTTCGTGTCCTGTACCTCGCGATGTGGTGCTCAACTCCATTGTTTTTAAACCTTCCATCCAAAACAAAAATAAATAAATAATAACACATAACATAAAATTACACTTGTAATCTCCGAAGGGTTAGGCAGAGGTGTGTCAATAGCACACCCACATTTCGCCAGTTATGTTTAAGTCCTATGTAATAAGGGGCGAACCTATTGTCATCAACCGGGCACAAATCCGGACTTCGGACTGCTACTGAGAATTCCAGATGGAAAGCCCAATAACACTTTGCCCGACCCGGGATTCGAACCCAGGACCTAATTACCCAAGAAATAAATAATATTTTACATATTATTATGAGCAAGCGTGCTGATGCCTTGCCTTGCTCATGCGTTCTTTGCCTTTACCCAGTAAAAGTACAATAAAGGTAGGACAGTTGTTTGTCATTATTTTACATCATTCCAAACTATGATTGCTACTTGATTATGTCATTCAATTGATAAGCTCTGTTATTTTTATGGTATATTAATATTAACAGAGTGTGTGACTTTTTAGAATGTACCTAATATGTATAAACATTTCAGCTCTCAAAAATACATATAAACATTGTTTCGATAATAATCGTACATTTCGTACCTAGAATATTCTCGAAAACGTGCGCTTACTCTCGAATATTGGTCGCCGGGATTCACGTAAAATATAATGACGGAAACCTTTCTGTATGAAGTTGAAAATCCTGAAAGTAATATGCATGAGTCAGAATCTGTTTTTTTTTTAATTTTATTTCATATTTAGTTTGGTACAAAATATGATTATAATAAGTACCTTAGTAGTTTATTTTTCTTAGATTTTACTACGGTAGGTCAAATAGGAAAGAATCAAAATTATTTTCTTGAAAACGAAAGTATTACGTATTTTTTTCATTAATTAAATAATTATGTTTTCATAAACGTATGGAAAATACTAAGCATGGAGCCTCTAAAAAAATGTATCATGGATATCTATTATATTCGGAATGAGGTGACTAGGTTTCTGATTAACGGACAATAATATTTGCCAATCCAAATGACCGGCACATAAATAACATATGTAATTGAAAAGAAAAAGCCCATAATTATGCAGCACGCACGTCACACAAATGATTCTACTATAGAGAATTGAAATGTTTATACATAAAAAATAGATATATATTAATAGGGGAAAATCTTATGGGCTCGCATTATCGACATGCAAATGGAACGTGTTGCGCCAGACTGGTGACATGAGTGGCTAGTGTACATGTAAACATAATATTTATGTATACATTATGTTATTCCAAAGTTTTAAGTTTTCACTTCTGTCATGACTACCAATTTTTTTTTTTACGGTTCGCCTTTTTCACTCTCGAAATAAACGCATTTTCTGCTTCTAGGTCTGTATCATAAAACTAATACCACAATAGAGATAATAATAATATCACTTACCCACTTGCAATGATTCAATAGATTATTTTAAAAAATATAGTTACGAAACTTCTGAATTTATTTAAAATAAATATTTCATGCAAATTTGTAATTCGCTAATACACACGTGCAATCTTTACTGCACCTCTATTGTAACTACACTCATTGTGTCCGCAGTTATCAAATAAATAATATAAAAATGAGTCAACATGTTCCCGCTGAGCAAAATTATATGATTGTTTGTAGGTCTTGCACGTGTGCATATAACGCGTCACGCCGTTATCATATTCATATTCGTATATCTTTAATTGCATTCGACAATGTTTTAACCTTTTGCCCGCCACAGTCATGCACAGATGACAAACCAAAATGTGCCCAGCACGCCACGGTCACGGCTACATGACAGATTTTAAGGAATAATTCGTAGCTTGGCGCCGCCGTGGGCAAGTTTTTGCTTTTTTGATGTGGCGGTCAAAGGGTTAAAGGTGTTACAAAGGCTTAGAGCTAAGGTACAATTACGGACTCTATAACTCACAGGAAAAAATAAAAATAAAATTAGAAAAGAAATTAACAATCAATATTTTAAATTAACACTTTATTAATATTTTTAGCATTTAAATCCACTATTAACGTTAATTAAGTAAATATAAAAATGTATTTTGTTGAGATCATTTATACGAGTATGTTGTGGTTTATAATAATTATTTGGTCATCATGGTGATATCATACAAGGACATAAATATTGAAAAAGGTACATCTACAGAAACGTCATTCGACACTAAACCGGCAAATTTTCGGTTTTATACAACATTATTTTTAGTACCTATATGCGAAACCTGAATATAGTTTGTTCAGAATAAGCAACTGAATCGATTCGAATCATTTTTACACCATGTTATATTTTGACCCAAAAATATTTAAAAAAGGATAAGAGTTAGACACCGAGCGACACAGGTCACAGGCAGGGCAGGTCATAGCGGCACTAAGCGCGGGCGCACAGCGAGGCGGGGATGAATCAACCCCCGCGCTGCGATTTCCCACCCCTTCAGTCGCCCGGATGCTACAGGTTGATGCGCACGTGTCACGCTCCCGTTCGATTACATAACGCGATCGCGCGACCGCCGTAGGCCTTACAGTTGTGTTTAGTTTGACAGTTTACCTATCTATCGTAAGTAAAAAATTAACGTGTAACCATGTCGGTTAAAGTTTAGAAACGTGCCGCCTCGATAGGGTTCCGTGAACCCAACCCTCATTCCGCCTGCCGGAAATGAATATTTTTTTATGCAATAATTTTGCCTCCAATCTCAAATCCTCAGATCCATCTTCAATCATCCTCAATATGTCGACCTCGAAACAGAAAATAAAAAATTATCTGACATTTTGTACCTAACCTAATCCACTCAAATTGGACTGAGCCGGACCCCGGGTGGGCTCCCGCCAGAAACTCTCGGTCACCCCTGCTCCCGTCTTTATAAAAAACACTCTAGGGGTAGGGACCACAAGACTACGTGGGGTCGGGGTGCTCTGTGTCGGTTCTGACACTAAGTCCTCTGCGTGGTTCATAAAAAAATATTCATAACCTACACTAAAGAATTGGGGCAAATATATACCCCTATCTGTTATATTTACCTTTGTTGTACTTCCTTTTCCCAAATTTTTATTCGTCTATTTACACAATTTTGCTGACTCCTCCAGTTTTGCGTTTAGTTTCACGTAATTCTGATTATTTTAATATACTATCTACATATTTTTGGTGTAAATAAATCCGCTCATAACCTAAAAATTAGGATCCTTGATTTTTTTTTTGTTGAATCTTGCGTCTCCAGCAAAAAAAAAATGTTGCAGTGGTATCAGAAAACCACCTAGAACCCCCTAATATTCTCACATTTCCTCCAGCGAGGCGGCAAGTTTCTAAACCCAACCCACCATGTCTTTCTCATACCCAAACGACCAGTGCAGAGAAATGGAACGTACACTAGCGGTTTGTGGTGATAACGTATCCAGTGCAGTGCGGCGGTACGAGGAGCAATTCGGCATCAGAGTATCGTGGATAATTTAACAGTGTTAAAAACAATCATTACGTTTTAAGTAAATTAAATAGAAATTTGCGTAAGCGCGCCCGTCTGTGCATAAGGGAGACATTTCGAACAATTCTTACGATGTGTTTGAGTAGTAAGACATTGTAAATAGTGATGAATAACATTTTTAAACACGCCAAGATGGTTAATTGTAATAAGTTATTATTTTTACCTACGTACATACAACCTGCTGTGGTTAAGTAATGCGATGTTTAACACTTTTCATCCAATTTGAACTTTAAGTGGTTGGCATAAGGTGCAACAATCGCATTGACTACATTTTATCACTTACGGCTGCATTTACGAATAAAGTACATAATAATATCTACCTACACTTGACCATTACGACAGTCCAAAGCCTGCAAGTGTGATGGAAAATGTTATAACCAGTTAATTACAATACAATCGTCGTACGGTTAGCTACGGTCTACTACCGAAGTATTATCAATGAGCGCCCGACGACGCTGGTGGTGCGGGCGGCGCGGCCCGCGTTGGCGCCGCGTGGTGAGCATGTTTTTGTACGGACAACCAAGTAACATAACAAGCTTATAACTTTGTGATTTTTCATGCTACATAAATATACTAGAGACGTGTTTCGGGCTTCGCATATACTAAAACTAATGTTGTATATTACTATCATTTGCCCTTCACCTACGTGGATGTCAGAAATTATCCCAGGGGAACATACTACCGGAACAAAAAGTATCCTATGTCTAACTCAAGTCATGTTCTACACAATGTGTCAAACTTCATCCAAATCTGTTCATCCGTTTTAGCGTGAAAGCTTAGCAAACAAACAACCTCTTTTTCGCATTTATAATATTATAGTTAGAATTATAATTTGTCAATTCAGCTAACACCACCTGCTCGTACTGTGTTTGAACTATCAAAAACAGTACGAGCAGGTGGTGTTAGCTTCAGAAAAATGGTCTTCCCCAAGGGAGCGTGCTAGGTCCGATGCTATTCAACAAACCCATGAATTCGAACGACCAGGAACAAAAACCTTTTTATACGCTCTAGCCACCTAGACACCTTCGGAGAGACTGAAGAAAAGCCGACGGAAGATGGTAAAGCACTTGCGAAATAGTATGCCCAAAATACCCTACGGCCTAATCCGTTAAAAACCCAATCCTGTGTGTTCAAGCAAACAGGAATCTCCAACATTTCTAAGTTGATAGGTGTTTACTTAAAAAAGTCCCCGATTGTAATTTTTTGTCTCGTGCGTTAAAGGCCATTTACCTTGACTTTATCTTATCTCAATTTCGTCTAATCCACTTGTACTATTTAAAGGGTGTCTGTGACGTTGTACGGTTTGCAGATGATACCTCTCTTATTTTTAAATTAGACAGGAATAGGCAAGATTTTGACGACGTGAACAGTGCACTCTCGATTATTACGGATTGGTTTACGACAAAAAACTTAGTTCTCAATGCTAAGCAAACGAAATGTATAAAGTTCACTTTACCAAATGTTAGAAATCTAGGACCCAACATCGTCTTGGATATAGAGGTTCTTGAAACTGTAGACTCGGCAGTTTTTCTGGGCATAACAGTAGATGCCAAACTTCAGTGGGGCCCTCATATATTAAGCCTAGCGGGAAGGCTCAGTTCGGCCGCTTACGCCGTCAGGAAAGTAAGACAATACACTGACGTGGATACAGCTCGGTTAGTATATTTTAGTTCATAGCGTTATGTCCTACGGTATTCTGCTGTGGGACAAAGCCGCTGACATTCAAAATATATTTGTTCTTCAAAAACGAACGTTTGTTTTTTAAAGATATTGGTATTCTCACGGTGGCATCACAATTCATCTTCGCCAACATCTTATATATTAGGCAAAATATACACTAATACATTAAAAACAGTGATATTCACAATATTAACACCAGAAGAGTTGTTAAATGAGTTCATATAACTGTTTATTTTATTTGACTGTATAAGTCAATATATTTTTAATTTTATTTTCGTTTATTATTGACACAATCTTCTCATTACAATGCTTTTTGTTGAGTTGTATTGCAATATGTGGTTAGCTAGCGACCTCGATAACTGATTATATTATTCTTACAACCGGCAGCAAGTTCGTCATGCTCCTAATGGCTGATTTTTGCGTTATGCTCGTGAACGGGTATTGTTTGTGGTGACTGGTGGTCTTGCTGACCATTGTTTTGTTTTGTTATTAGTAATTAATTGTTTATTTATTTTACTTTGATAGTCCTAGTTCATCAGTTGTGACTGTTACAGCTATAGCTATATGTAAGCGGGTACGCCCTTTCAAACTCAAACTCAAACTCAAAGCATTTATTTCAAATAAACCAATTACAGGCACTTTTGAATTGTCAAGGGTTGTGTCAGTCAGTCAGAAAGATGAAGCTAGTTGCCCATTCCAAAGCGTAGTAGGTACCTATGGAGAAGAACGGGCAAGAAACTCCTTTAAAACTTTATGCTTGTAGGCTTTTATTTGGGCATTAAGTTCTGTTTACGTTTTTATATCTGCTTGAGAATTCATAGTTTTCAGTGTTTTTTTTTTCTTTTCTTGTTGGTATAGTGGTGTGCTAGCTGACATATGGCTAATAATTTAATGTTTTGTGCTGCACGTAATATAAATTGTTTTGCATACTGTTGTATAGAATCCATTTTTTTTCTCTAACTGAATAGACAGCTGTGCTGCTGGGGAGTTTGTTGACCACTTCTTCTTCCCAGCTAAAGCACTAGAAAGTAGTGAAGGGTAGTGGGGGGTGTGGCGTTTTGGGGAACTGTCTTATGTAATTTTGACGTTCGAAAAGTGCTGATTCTCAGCCTAGTTTGAATAAATGACTTTTGATTTTTGACACACAAAAACCAGTGGTATAATACAGGTGGGGATTTTTTTTTTAAATAAACTCATTATTTAAAAAATTAAAAATATTTTATATTGAATATAATGTATTTTTTTTTTATAAAAATAGAAATAGTTTTTTTTGTTTTTAAAAACAATGTAAATTGATTGATGGCATTGATCACATTGATTACGTTGATTACATTGATTACATTGATTACATTGATTACATTGAATACATTGATTACATTGATTTTAGTCATAAATGTTATACTGCGTCTTACATTCAAGTGACACTGTTCAGTGATTAATTAGGATTTCCATTACCAAATAACTCTGATAATCTAGCATTTATATTCGCAATTATAGCCAGGTTCCTGGTTACTCGAGGGTGTCCGGCTATTTCTTCTTGCAAAAACATTGAAATACCTTCAGCCCCATTTGTGTTGTATTCTTCTTCCAAACGTTCGATTGAAATTCCGGCCCGTGCAATTTTCTTTAGCATATATATCGTTAACACATTTCCAAAATGTGTTTTAAATCTATAAACTGAATAAACTCATCAAGATTCTCTGCACGTTGTGCCATCATTGCGTCGGTACATTCAATAGTATCAATTAGTGATACTAATATTTCAACGCTAACAACAGCGTGTGGTTGTTCTGGAAAAGCGTTTTCACCAAGATAAGCTGTTGCTAAGTTTCTTAGACTGAATGATTCCCCTTCTTGAGCACGCTCTATCACTATGGTTCTGAAGACGGGAATAGTATCGATGAAACCCAGAACAAGTGAACGAAAGTATTGAACAACTCATATTTCCTCATGAGGCGTACAATTACGTAGCGATGAATCCTAAACAAACAAAAATAAATGGATTAAAAATGTTTGTTTAATTAAGTCATTTGCACCTAAGGCTGAAGTTACGATAACAATGTCTAGAACAAGCTTTTCATGTCAATTATAAAAGCAAGGGAACGATTTGCAGGTAACTCTGTTTGGGCACAATCCCCATATCCGAAGTCTGTTTTTATTTATTTAAATATGTTTAATTGAATATTAAAAATAATATGGTTTAAATAATATGGTTAAAATAATATGGTTGGTTATATAATTTTGGTACTAATCTTCTTCTTAGCATGTCGATGACAAAAATAACACGAAAAATTATCAATCGATTTTTTAATTTGTCGCTGACGCACCTATTAGATACTAATTATGAAATTACAAGTTATATTAGTAAATATACGTACGAAAAACAACCGTGAGCAACCAAGAGGACCCCGCGAGTTTGGCCAGTTTGGTTTTCCAAGTAATCCAAAAACTTTTCCAGCCCTTCTATCGGAGAGAGTGCATTCACCTCATTTCCATAATGATGTAGTGTTCCTCCGACAACATGGAAACCATTATTTTTACTAGTATCCTGTTAAATACCATTTTCAGGTAACATACATTCATTGAATGTATTGCCCCTGCACCAAGCTGCAACCTGTACAAAAAAAAAAAACAAAAATTTAACACACAAATAAAAAAATAAAAAAATGTGTGTTCAACAATTGTACCTGGCATATTTCGTTGATATTGGTGTTCCGTTTCGTTGTATCTAGATCAAAAATCACGATAGGAACTAATGATTTATTCATTATCATAGGTACATTTAGTACCCACTGCAAATTATACATTACGATAAGATTATCCGGATGCAATTAAAAATCCAGTATTTTACACGGAGCCTATCTGACCTCCAAAACCCAGTAACTGGGTAACACGATAAGCCTTCGTAAGATTGGACGTCAGACTTTCGGCCTTGTCTACCCGTAACGACTGTCTAAGATCGACGAATGACAGCCGTGACCGACGGTTTAACGTGCTTTCCGAGGCAAGTAGGGGTCTCGGTATTAAACGAATGGTTAACCCATCCACGGACCGTTGTCGGCAAGCGTTGTTTGACCATAAACGATCGGCCCGTACGACTATAATGGTTTTTTATTATGAAAATTAAAATATTATGGAATATTGGAATAGCAATTGTGAACTTACCATTGTACCCCAAACCAGCCAAGTTATCAATTAAGTTATTCACATCACGTTCAACTCTGTGCATTCCACTCACACTTTGTGATGAGGTGTTTGGCTCCATTGTTATTGAAACTACCATCCCAAAAGAAAAATAAACAGTTTTAATATTAAATAAAAATACAGAGATAATTACTAAATTAATTATGTCATTGATTAGGCGTTAATTTGCGGAAATTCAGGGCAGGATGTAAAAATATTTAGTTTTAATTCGGCAATAACTAGGCTCGGATGCATCGCCCCCTCCCGCCCCCAAAAGTATGGACAACAATGTCCCTCGATTTCTAAACGTTGTAATCTTTATTATATAATTATTATAATAGTAGTTTAGAAAGCCTAAAAGGCTAGTTTTTATCACGAAAAATGTATAAACATTTCGGATCTCATAAATTAAGTTGCAATCCTAAGAAACTAAAGTAACTAGAATTTTGTCAAAAACGTGTTGTGTGTTCCTGAAGTGAAACTTTAGAAATCAATAATTACTTTCATAGGTAAAAGAATAAGTTTTTTAGATTTTATTTAACTACATGGTACACTTAAATCTAACCCCAAGCGTTAGAATTAAAAATAAGTTTCATTATAGCGATAATAGGCATCTATAGTAAATACATACAAATTTACATAAAATAACCATCATACTTTATTTTGAATAGCTGACAAGCTTTCTGATTAACTTACAATACCATTGGCAATCCAAATAAAATTATTGATAACCACACACACCTACGAGTCACGCTAACGTCATTATCAATGATTATTTTTCCATATTAGATTAGTTAAAATCTTTGTACATAAGTTTTTTTTTTACTGGAGTACTCCACCATTTTGCAAAGTTATTTTAGTGGAGTGACTTGTAGCTAAATGATAACGGATGCACGGGTCGATTGAAGGTTCAGCTACGCTTGCCAGTCGGTCCATCGATGGGTGGCCACCCATTACATATCCCCCCCTTATTTCCCCCCTTCCCCCTTCCCCCTTCCCCCTTCGTGCCTCGGAAAGCACATTACGCCATTGGTTACGGCGGTCATTCGTAGATCTTTGACTGTCGTTACGGGTAGTAAGAAGCCCAAAGTCTGACAACCAGTCTTACCAAGGGATATCATGTTCCCAGTAACGGGTTGTAAAGGTCAGATATAAATAAAATACCGGTATTCAGCCGCATACGGTTAGACTGGAAGCCGACCCTAACATAGTTTGGAAAAGGCTAGGCAGATTGGTTTCCAAAGTTATTGTACTCCCGAAGTGAATGGATAGTAATGCATTTTCTCTTACTATGTCAGGTATCATAAAGCAACCGATATCATCATCATGTGCCTAGCCTTTTCCCAAACATGGTAGGGTCAGCTGCCAGTCTCCACAAGTAAGTGGGGAACACGTTATCCCCTGGTAAGATTGGTTGTCAGACTTTCGGGCTAGGATGAACCGAAACGACTGAAAAAGATTCACAAATGACAGCAGCCACCAACGGCTTAACGTGCTTTCCAAGGCACGGAGGCGACCCGGTATGTAAAGATGGTCACCCATCCACAGACCAATCTTCGTAAGCGTTGTTTAACTTTATCCGATCGGCCCGTGCGGCTGTTATTACTTAGCCAATTGCTATCATAAAATTATAAAAGTAACACTTACCTGCTTATTGCATTTAATATTTTTAAATGGAGACACTTCAAATTGATTAAAAAAATAATTAAAACAAATTTGAGTTTGCAATTCGTTAAGACATGCCTTATCCCTCCGGGACCTCTACTGAGTCAGCCTGCAGTTAGCTGTTCAATAATGAAAAATGAGTCAGTCGGATGTTCCTTCGGCAAATATTATTCGCCTGTTTGTAAGTTTTGCATGTGTACATACAGTTTACATCACGACTGCTGATACCAGAAAGGTCTAGAACATATTCATATTTCGGCATTCGGTTTTATTATAATAGTGAATATTAGAAGGCAAAATCGAATTTATGATAATTATATATGTTCGGGAAAAAGCTGCTCGGACTAGCTCAAATTGTGCCGAACCAACCTGAACATGATTCAGCGACGTTTTAACGGAGTCACAAGCCAAATGCTTTGGGTCGGCTTTGTTGTTAAACAAGTATTGCCGAACGAATATAACGACCCAAACAGCATAACTGGCTATATTGCGAGTTCAAATAGTGTAGACACTGCTTACCACTTCGGAGAATACAGCCGTGTTTTTGTTATACCATGTAGAAATCAGTACAAAATTATTTAGATTTGGATCGTTAACGGAAGTCCATCCTACTCGTATGTGATACTCGTATAATTTGTATTGTAGGATAAAGTATTATAATAAAAAAAAATAGGTATCCGTAATAATGTGATCAGTATATCGCATGACAAATTTTTCGTTAAAATTGTAAAAAACATAGATGCATTAACCAAAAAAAAATCTTTTGTCTTGTACATACATTTATGTATCAAAAACTTAATGATTGTCAAGGTTTGAAACATCGAAGTAATCAATTTACTTGCTTTATAAGTAGCAAATTATTCCTTCGCTGCTCTTACACAATATCGGCATTAAGTCCGCCTCTATACATTTGTGTGCTTAAAGAATTAAATAAATAAATATCAAAATTCAGTGTTTAAAAAAATCCCCGATAGTAATTATCTGTCGCGTGCAATAAATGTTAGTAACCTTGTGTTTATCTTATCTCAATTCCGATTGATCCACTAACTATTGATGCTAATAAATTGATAATACAAAAATTTGACACTGTTTTTAAAAAAATAATCACGTCATCTATTTTACCCTTAGAGGTTTCAGTATAATAATATGCTAGTTACAGTTTTCTTTCACTTCACTATAAGTTCAATTCAAAACTCTATGTCTTATGAGAATGATTACAAGCGGTAAACCTATGGTTTTTTTTCCATGTGCCTACGTCTTGTTCCTGTAGGAGGTCTAGCCGGAATCGGCCATTCTCCTTGGTCACAGTTGTTGTCAGAAAAAATAAAGGTTTCAAAAATGTATATACATATAGTCCTAAAACGAGGTAATGCAAGATATTACAACCTCTTATCAATGACTAGATATTAATAATCGCTGGCAAAACCAAAGCATTTCTTGACCGAAAGAGGTTTAATGACCTCAGTGTAGCCAACTATAGGAATTCGATAAAAGTTCAAGTATTTTCAAATAATTGTCCCGACAGACATCGTCCTGTCCAATCGATAATTATACAAAAATCCTATAGAAAAAAGGACGTTCTGTTTGTCCGGAATTCGATTTTTTTCTGGGAAACATTTCTATTAATTTCTTTCCATAAAAACCTAATTTGGACTATTTCAAAACAAAAATAGCCAAATCGGTCCAGTCGTTCTCAAATAATGCGCTCACCAACGAACAGCACTTTTATATGTAAATAGATTATCAGCTGCGCCCCGCGGGTTCACCCGCATAACGTGAAAATATCATAGATGGAACCTTAACCTGGGTCAAATAAATTTATTTTCTTTCTAGATAAAAAGTATCCTAATCCAGGTCATGGTCTACCCATGTGAAAAATTTCATCCAAATCCGTTCTGCCGTTTTAGCGCGAATGCGTAATAAACAAACAAACTCACTTTCGCATCCTATCCTTATTTCACACGAAAGTGAGTTTATTTGTTTGTTTGTTTTTTACGCGTTCACGCCAAAACGGCTGAACGGATTTGGATACTTTTATCCTGATATTCCCACGGGATCGAGACTTATGCGAGTGAAGCCGCGGGGCGCAGCTAGTTTATAATATTGGTTAGGACTTGATGGCACATAAGCCCACGGACCAAACTAATGGTAAGCGGTCACTGCCGCTTATAGACATCTGAAATAAGAAAGGCATCACAGATGTGTTGCCATTCCAGACACGAAGCTGAAATATTTCATGTACCTGTAACTACGACGGCAATTTTTCATGATAATTGATTAGATTTTTGATTTATATTTTGTTATTTAATTGAGCTCATACTGATGATTTTATTTTGTTTAGTTTGATCTCACGCTGATGGCAATGTAAACTTTATTATGAAAATCAATAATAAATGGTTTACGTTTATCTGTGAAAATCACTATGTGGGTTAACTCTAAAATCCGACCTCGCAATTCTGATCCCCAAATTACAGACAAATGCCTAGCATGCGGGACATAGTCCAATCTATTCTTGTCCCTATTATCTGATTATTAATAAATAAATAAATTTGGATTTTAAAAATTTGGATGTATAATGTGGAAACATTTCCTGTATATAATATTATTGTTGGGTTTATCTTATTATAATTCGATTTGTGTTTGAGTGATTTGTCAGTGTTAAAGTTGTACCTAAATCGAAAAGTTCGAAAGATATTTGAGGTCCGTCAGTCATAAATTAATTAAATGGTAATTAATGATCGTAGGGAAGCGTGTGTATTTCAAAAGTATATTTAAGCAAGGATTATAAAAGCTAGGTCAGAATCCATTTCCGCAAAAAAATATTAATTCCATCCAATTAAAATACTCGTTTAAATAATTGATGACCGCTCTTCAACGCATGAGCTTTTTTAACCATCCATGAGAAAAACTGATCTGGTTTTTATGTCAGCTGCCGTCACCCCACTTCGTCTTTCCACAAGTTTTATATAGGGAATGTTATTGCTATCTATTGCAATAAGATCCATGATAAACATGGCAGTATTTTTAATATCCTAATGATAGTAATTATGACCATTCACTCAGAAGACCATTTCAGACACCAACCTACATGGTTCTCTATACACATCGGCAATGATGATTTTTTTTACACAATAACATGAATATATACTTGTAAAGTATTATATTGTTTCAATTATTGTGAATGTGAAGACTGCGTGGGTCATTGTTGTTTTTTTCTGGCAGTTTGCGTAATTTATGCGGCCGAACCAAATGTTCATTCTTTCGTATTGTTCGTCGCATCGTTGAGCTCCTTAAGTACAGAGTTGAGCTGCACGATTACTGACAAATGCGTGCACTGACTGGACAGGTCCACTCAATCTGTGTGGTTCTTTCCTCAAAACAGCATTTCAGACACCAATCTACATCGCCTTTATGTGATCTGACCAAGATTATGTCTGGAGTTTAAAATAGACTGACCTCTCAGTTTGTTTCGGCCTTTCTTCTCACAGTAGTCAGATATGAAACGCCGACCTAGTCTAGTTTTATTCTAAAAATATGGTTGACGTTTAAAAGTGTTTGTACAAACCTACTTAGAGAGATAAAAATCATTTATCATTTAAGTGGATATCATAGCCTAATAATAGTAATTATGTGGATATTTTCAATCGAAATAATACCAGAAGGGTTTTATTTTGATTGAAAATCAATAATAAATAGTTTACGTTTACCTGTACTATGTACTATACTTAACTCTGAAAATTCACTTGCACTTCGACCCCCAAATTACAGAAAAATGCTTAGCTTGGGGGTCATAGTTCAATCTATCCTTGTCCCTATTATCTGATTATTAATAAATAAATAAATTTGGATTTAAAAAAAAAAAACAGAATTTGTTCTTTGAATCTTTAGACCAGAACACAGCAACGCTGCTTGGCAGCAGAATTAGTGTGTACTCATAGACGATAATAATCATTGAAAAGCAAGATACCTTTCACGTAATAGTTAAAGATATACAGGTTGAAATTGAATTCATGGGTATCCTCTTAAGGGGTCATTGTACTCATCATTATGAACAACTTTTACTATGGGACCAAACCTGAAGTCGCAAAAAAAGAATCTGATGTTCCTTAAATTTATGTCCGCTTAACTCGTCAAAATGTAGGGAACAGATTTTTTTTTCGCTATTTCAGTTTTTGTCCCATAGTAAAAGTTATGCATAATGATGAGTACAATGACCCCTTAAGAGGATGCCCATGAATTCAATTTCAACCTGTATATGACTAAGGCCGAACTTGATACGATTTGTATAGAATCAAGTTTATATAACTAAACAGACAGGTGTGCTGCTGGGGAGTTTGTTCCACCACTTTTTCTTCCCAGCTAAAGCACTAGGAAGTGGTGAAGGGCGGGCATTTTTGGGGGACTGTCTTATGTAACTTTTATGTTCGAAAAGTGCTGATTCTCAGCCTAATTTGAATAAATTACTTTTGATTTTGATAGATTATGTTTCCGTCTCTATCTTGCACTTTTAGTTTGACATATGCGCGACAGTGACAAGAGTAATGCTAAGAAATACGTGAATAGTGCTTAACCATATTGGCCTTAGATTTTTTTTATGTTTTCTGTGCAATTTTAAAGGTATGGGAGTTAAATTGTGCAGTTTTGGTTTAAAATTATCCGAAGAAAAGTACCGAAATCTCTGTCATACGAATGTTTTTTTATTAATGATAATTATTCAGACATCATCTTGGTCAGATCAAGTGAGAACCATGCAGATTAGTATCTAAGATGGCCATTTGAGGAAAGAACCACACAGATAATGTTATACCTACTACGTAAGCTCGAACTCCAAACGATTTAAAAAAAACAAGAGTTACTAGTTACAGAATTCGTGACGTAGGATATAGAAATGGCTTTGACATACAGTACTACTATTCTTGGAATGGTTTCGTCAGATAGTTTGAACCTTGTGTGTGACATATCATTTAAAATAAAATAAAAATTGTTTATTTGCACCTTCAAGTAAAAATATGGTTTACAATAAAATAGGCCTTAAGGTTGGTAAAGTTGCATATTAGAGTTGCAGCCAATACCTAAGCTAAGAAAAACTTAATATCTTGTAATTATAGGTATCAGCGCCCACCCTCATAATTATTATAGCCGATGTTATTGTGCCTAGCTTGTAGAATAACAAATTTAAACGAACGAGAAATACATTTTGCATCACCAACATACGTGAACGATCACAGTAAGGCAAAAAATATGTATTTTAAATAGAGGAATAATTTTGAAATATCTAGATGACTTGAAGTTATAATAAATTGAATTGAATTTTAGATTGTTTTTCTAAGCACAAGAATAAGGGACCGTAGGTGCAAAACTAGAATTAAAATTAAAAACTAATTAAAGAAAAGCAAATGAAAACAGATAAACGGTATGTGTAGGTGAGTGTAAGGGTGCGAGTGAGTCTGAGCATACGTACACGTACGTGTGCGTTCTACGTGGGTGTATTTGTGTGTGTGTGCGGGGGAGTGTGTATGATATTTTAATATAAACTTGATGAGATCAGTGTTTCCTATCCAAATACTTTGAGCAGAAACATCGAAACCAAATCAGAGCTCACACTATTTTAAAGTTCAGACATCATCTTAGTCAGATCATGTGAGGACCATGCAGATTAGTATCTGAGATGGCCATTTGAGGAAAGAAGCACACCGATAATATTATACCTCCTACGTAAGCTTGAACACCAAACGATTTAAAAAAACAAGAGTTATTAGTTGCAGAACGTTAAGTTACGTGACGTAGGATATAGAAATGGCTTTGACATACAGTACTACTATTCTTGGAATGGTTTTGTCAGATAGTTTGAACCTTGTGTGTGGCATATCATTTACAAACGCTTTGTAACTATAACATGTCTTTGTCATTTTCTCGTCAATAAATCGGGACAGAATTGGAACTAGTTACATATAAATTTTATTCGTAGACGTCTTTTGATATTATACTTACATCACTGTCAAAGTATAAAACAACTGACACTGTCAAATAAAATAATTTAATTTAATTTTAATAATATACTTAGACCAATGTCTAAGTATAATATCAATAGACAGAATTGTGTCAGCTGTAGAACAAAGAAACATAAAATTCTTCTTAAACCTGGTAATGCCTACTTATGCAGCACCCTAATTACATAACTCACTTTCAAACACGATCTGAATGATTTAGAAGGATATTGCGAATCCATTGCTTCAAATGTTTGAAAAATTTGTCTGCTCTGCAACGTAAATAATGCAATGAATGTTTTTGAACTGTCAAAATGAAAGCCATTGCTACTGTAAGTGTGTTAGGCAATTTTCCTGCCCTTATCCCATTGTATTTTGGGTCGGCGCAACATGACATGTCTTTTCTCAGTTAGTTGTCATCTCGGTAGTCACCCCCTTTCTAGCCATATCATCTTCCACACAGTCCATCCATCGTATCTTTGGTCTTCCCCTACTCTTATAGCCATCCACATTCATACTCAAAACTTTCCTCACGACATTTTCCTCATTCTTCCGCATTATATGCCCATACCATGACAAACGATTTCCATACAACTTTTCAGTCACTAGTGCCACTTTCAGAATTCCTCGTATGTACTTATTCTTATTCTCTCCATTCGCGTAACACCACACATCCCTCTTAGCATTCTTACATAAGCAGGTACAAAGGTTAAACAAAATGTGATGTCAAAAGTGGCTTTTAAATTATTACCTACAGACAGATTTTATAGGCAGTATTAGTGGCCAGTTAGTCCCAAACTATACAGTAAGTCTATATCTTGGGGCCCGAGATTCGGATTTTCGGAGTAACACGACAACACAGTTGTTTCAGTACATTTCGACAACTTTGACCTTAGTCAAAGTTTTAGACGGACTATCGCTGTATGAAAATGATGATGCTTACATCATTATTTTCATACAGCGATAGTCTGTCTAAAACTGTCTCAAATTGAATCAGTTCTGCGCGCAGTCTAATTGACAAAAATTGCTGTATTCGTCATTTCCATGTCAGTAAAAGGGGACAATATATTATAAACCACTTTGGTTTCTAAGACGTATGTTTATGAATAAGGGTGAACATCGTCTACATTTAGCAAACCTCGGAAGAAGAATCTGGTCAAAGTTCGCATGGCTGGGTTCTTTGATCCGTTCAGTAAAATGAATCTTGAGTTATATAATGCTCAGATAAAGATAATCAGTGGCTTTTTGCTTGAATTAGTTGTGCAGAACCCAATATAGTTTGGATTAGTTCCCTAGACAAAAGATGTTAGAGGATCCTGAAACGTCTACGAAATCTCTTGTCTAGTGAGATTTTTAGTTCTATAATGGCGCCGATTCCCTTGTTCACAAACTAAACTAAAATTAAGTTCAGTGCATCTTTTTCTTTCTATTTCATTAAGAAAAGGACAGAAGATACATTTTAGTTTAGTCCTGTCAAATTAATCAGCGCATGACGTAAATTGACGTAATTTTAGTAGGCAAGATTTTAATCACGTCTAAACTAGTACAGAGTAGTGACAGGCGCTGATTAATTTGACAGGACTAAACTAAAATTTATCTTCTGTCCTTTTCTTAATGAAATAGAAAGAAAAAGACGCACTGAACTTAAATTTAGTTTAGTTTGTGAACAAGGGAATCGGCACCAATGCCTCTTTGACTAAATCCCATGCAAAGCTTTGGGTTTTCGTCTTAAAATATGCCATAGTTAGGTTTATAAAAACGTGATATTTCACTTTGTTTTTTGTAGAGTTTAATAATTACACAAGGGTTGAAAAAAGCCATGGCTTTGTTTAAAATATAATTACATACTCGTGCAGGAAACACGAATGACCTGATTAGAGAATTAATTTTCAATATAATAGCGTAATACAGTGTATTACGCGAGTAATCACAAGGCTTTTATTACGCACTTAGCGCTTAATTAGTTTTATATTTAGACGTTGGTATGTTAGACGACTTCTTCATCTATTCCTTTGTGGTGGCTTTTAGTACATAGGGAAATAGGTCAAAATGATGATGGAAGAATTTGTAGAATTTATATCAAAACGCCTTTTAATCTACGAGCCTATTCACATGCTACGGAAACTGTGATATTCACAAGTAATATTAATAATTCGCCCGCGTAGCGCTCACGTAGGCTATGTCGTAGACCAGGTGCTACGAATCGACTACGCTCACGATAGTTTGAATGAAACTTTGTAACGGTATTAGAAGGTACACTTAGGTAGAAAAGCTCGGATAGCTGATAGTTTACAAAGTGCTAAATTACCGTCTAGGCGGTAATAACGATAAAAACCTTAAAAGTTTTCTTTGTGTGGTTTTTTCTACCTACACTAATATATCGGAATTTTGCTTGTAGCATATTATATGCTCTTATAAACAGTTTTCATAAATTACTTTTTACAATATTTTACTACGAAAATTCTTTAGAAAATAATATTGACGTTCACGCCATAGAAAGTCGTTGAACATATTTACGCGGGCAATTACCGACACAACATTTTTAATCTCTAAAAAGCTTTCCCTATATTCTATAGGTTCCTATAGCTTTACCACTGAAAAGCTTCTGCCATTACGGTCGTTACATAATTGATTAACTAATTACACTACACGGACTGTAGGTCGTCACGTCGAATTATAAAATCCTCACGTGGCTGAATTACAATGATAAACGGTCACTTCACATCACTATCACATGGGTTTTGTTTACCACAGGATAGGGTAGGTAATATGTACAGTTACGGGATATGGGTAGGTTCGCGTTGGGCGGTCGGGCCGCCACGCGCGGCCGGTATTGTGACCGGTGGAGGTCGCATGTACCAGTGTGAACGCGGCCGACCGGGCTCCTGGCGCCCGGTGCACTACTGCGCGCGCCGCCGCCGCCGCCGCCGGCGCCCGCTCGATATCCGCGCCGCGCCCCACACGACTCATTATACCACCTGTGAGCACCGTCAAAACACCGCGCCATGGTTTCGTGAGATCTACCCCGCGTCGTAAACATGCACTATATTATAACTAGGGGCTGAAACACGTTCACAGATCCAGTGAAGGTGTCGTTTCAAAATTTAACTCACCAATTTTCATAAACGTTTATCATGAAATTAGAATTGATCAAATGTTTAGTTCCCGACCATTTGTCACGTTTGCTTGATAAATATTCTCTTTGATATCCACATAATTAGAATAATATGCCAAGTTTATTGCAATAGATAGCAATAAAAGTCCCTAAAAAGCTTGTGGAAAGACGAAATGGGGTGACGGCAGCTGACATAAAAATCAGATCAGTCTTACTCGTGGATGGTTAAAAAAGCTCCTGCGTTGAAGAGCGGTCATCAATTATTTCATCGAGTATTTCAATTGGGCGGAATTAATTAATTACTGCGGAGATGGATTCTGGCCTGATAAGCTTATATAAAACTTGCTCAAATATATTTTGGAAATACACACGCTTCCCTGCGATCATTAACATTTAATTAATTTATGACTGACGGGCCTAAATTGAAAAGTTCGAAATTGATCTTCAAATCTGTTTCGAAGTTTTCGGTAAAAGATTAAAGATAACTTTAACACTGACAAATCACTCACACACTAATCGAATCATAATAAGATAAACCCAATAACAATATTATAAAATACAAGAAATGTTTTCACATTTTTGCACAACCTAACAAATTATTACAGCCCTGTAAAAATAAAAGATGAGCACAAAATACAAAACGTAATGCCCATGTGTACCAACTATATCTGAAAGGGTAATAAAATCTTCGTGTATGTTACATTGCATGACAATATCGCACAAACTATATTGTTGTTATGGTACTTGTGACTTCTAAATCGCTAGTGAATATGGAAATAGAGAAAAGATGTGCTATTGGAATCGTAAACAATTCTGAGTTGAGCTGCACGACTTCACAAAAATGCGTGCACTGACTGGACAGATCCACTCAATCTGTATGGTTATTTCATCAAAAGACCATTTCAGACCAATCTACGTGGTCTTCACGTAATCTGACCAAGATCATGTCTGGACTGTGACCTCTGAGTTTGTTTCGGCCTTTCTTCTCAGAGTAGTCAGATAGGAAACGCCGAGCTCATCTAGTTTTTTTTCTAAATATAATTGACGTGTAAAAGTGTTTGTACCAACCTACTTGCAGAAATAAAATAATTTATTATCTATAATCGGTTTTTATTCAAATTCAATGGTTTCATTAGAATTTTTAGAATTCAGATGCAGTCTTGCGTAAGACGAAAGCGAAAGGTAGCCCGCAAATCTTACGTTTTTTGCAATTTGCAGGTAAGTATCATGTTCTATTTTAATTTAAATATGATGCCGCCAAAAATATTTATTTTTAGAATTATAATCATAAAAATCATCAATACAACTCTCTAAGTTCGTATTACCCTATTTAATGACTATTTCATGAATTCATAGGCCAATTCTATTTTGAGGAGTTGTATTGCTGATTCTTATGTTAACAATTATGTAAAGCCATATTTGTTACTGTCACGAATCTTATTTTAATCAACATACAACCTGACACTGACCTTCAAATGACAAAAAACGTAAAAAAAAATGAATTTGGCAGGCTACCTTAGCGCATCCCCCTTTACAACTTACCTCTCTCGATGAAAATATTGATATTGACTGAAAATGTAACACAAATGATTGATATTTTGACTGAAAATGTACCCTAACCTATTTAGGAAAATACAAGGTAGATAATAATTCGTCTTATACCAATAATGATGTTTTAATTTTCTCTCTCACATTATGGACATATAAATGATAAAGACAGAACACAAAGCGTTTATAAATGACAAGTTTTTCTTTAATTAGAGGGTGCATTCTAAGAGTTGGACCCCTACTAAACTATTAGTCCACTACAGAGCGATATTTCATAATTTAATGTAATACCATAACACAAGATAACGCCTTGTTTCCCCAAAAGGTTGGGCAGAGGTGTACCTGTAGTACACCCACATTTCTCCAGTTATGTTTAAGTCCCATGTAATAGGGGGCGAGCCTATTGCCATCAAGCGGGCACAAATCCAGATTCCAGGCTGCTACTGAGAAATTCCAGATAGAAAAACGCAATAACACTTTGCCCGACCCGGGAATCGAACACCCAGGACCTCATGCTCAGTAGCGCTTGCAATCACTAGACCAACGCGGCATGTAGTAATATTGACAAATTAATCAAAACAGCGAAATATTTGACACTTTTTTGCGACCTTGCCATCGTTCAGAATGAGGGTGCACTTAAATGTAGTTTTTGTTTACCATAGAAAGGTCGCTAATATCAAAGAGTAACGACTCTTCTCTCGAGCTTTATGACAAAGGTGGATACATAGGATTATGTCAAGAGGATGCTGTCCCTCTACTCTTTACTACGTACCATATCAACTATCGAAATGACCTCATTTCGTACAGTATATTTCGTTTCATACAGTGTATATTGAGCCTCAATTTTCTGTTTGCCTATAGCTCAATACACTATATTATAATAATGTCTGTAACCCTTAAGCCCGTAGCAACAGTGTATTGACTATACGTGGTCTCATTTTGACTGGTAACTCGCTAAATGACGTGGATTTAATGCGAGGATTTAAATATGTAATTGTCTTATATTAGGATAAGACAGAGAGAGCAGTGGTGGCTCAGTGGTAACGGCCACGACTTACGAGTTGTAGGGCGTAGGTTCCAACCCGGACATGCCCTTTACTTTGTGTAAATTATTTCATCACCACTGCTCTCAAAACGGTGAAGGAAAACATTGTGAGGAAACCGGCATGTCCTAGAATAAAAAAATCGAAGACATGTGACATCTACCAACCCGCACTGGGCCCGTGTGGTGGATTACAGCCCACTCCCTCTCACAGAGAGGAGGCCCGTGTCCCAGCAGTGGGAACATTATTATGTATGATAAGACAAAATCGTAGAAGTTATCTAAATAGCTCGAGATAAAGACAATTGACGAATATAGTCCATTGTTAATGCTGTTCTGAAAACTATTCAACATTTCATGACAACTAATTGGTATCAAGTTTCTAGTTTACATAATTACCGTAGTAATTAATTGTCATTGATTGGTCATTAATTGGATTTCAAATTCCGATATATTGTTCAATACTTCAGCATTAGTCACTTAAATCTTGGTTGATTTAAGTGAATGGGATTTGTATCAACATAACAATCAAATTCAATTCGAATTAACATTACATTCCGCAATTATTGACATTTAAGCCAAGAGTACATTCAATTTTCAATTCATATGATGATCAATTCCATCAAGTATCGTATTTGTGCATTCAAAATTGAACGTCAGTAATGACCTGACTTCATGAACGCGGAAATGTCAAACACGGCGTCGCTGGAAGGTGTTAAATTGCTAATCCAATTGCTTTTGCCTGCATTTCTGTTTGTGAGTCATAAGATATAGATTAAAGTTGCTGTAGGTGTATTTCACAATACGGTAGAGCAAACAGTTTCAAGTTTGTGTTAAGTATTCTTCATTAAAATGTGTATATTAAGTTCAAAATATGTATTGTTTATTCCGGGGGGAAATTATAAAATTTATAAGACGTCGTTGGTTGGTCGGGGAAGGCAACGCACAAAGAACAATGGAAAGCTATGGGGAGACTGTTGCCCAGCAGTGGGGTAACACAGGTTGATTAAAAAACAATATGGCTTCGTCAACACATTTGAGCAAACGTGGTGAACAAAGCCTTTTCTGAATGAAAAAAAGGCATTTGCCCTGCAGTTGGACATTAATATGGTAGTATTATTATTACAAGGCTTCAGTCAAACGTCAGTCACACCTTAGTAATAATCAATTGTTTACTCTCTTACAGAAAATGGTGAAACACATTACTAACTTGTCATGGTTTCAAAATGGTACTTGCGTCCAAGTTTCCAAACGACATTTTTAGTAAATTCTTCAAGAAAACTGGAACGTAATGTATTGTCACTTTGATCCACCGCACCGGACAGAATGTCAGTATTTCAGATCTCAGTTCAAGGCCCAGCATAAAAATAGAGCAAACGTCTATCAGAACTTTTACAAGATACATTTTCTGATTTTACGCCTCCATTTGGGAGAAGTATTTTCGTCGGTTTCAATCTTAGTGAATGATATTATGTCAATACTGGCTCGGATTTTATACTCAAAATGGAAACTGATTGTATTGTTAACAATTGTATGATTTGGAAATTGTCTAAATAGGTAGTTCAACGAATATACTCTGAACTCGATTATAAACTATGAGAGAGTCTCTTACAAGAATCCAAATGAACTTAAGAGAAAATTGAAGTCATTTTTATTGAAGAAATTTTATTACAGCATAGAAGAATTTCTCAAAGATAATAGTAGTTCGAACTAATATGTAATTATATTTTAATGACTATAAGTAATATATCCAACATTCTATCATGACATTGCATCTTAATGAATTGATTCTATTACATTTCTATGAATTGAATTTATATTTATTTTGAATTATTATTAAGTTAAATGGAAAGTTTTGTTTTAGTCCTTGTTTTTTTTTTTTTTTAAGATGATTATTTAATTTTTGTATTACATCTCTATTGTTAAAACGACTGTTCGACACAAATGTAAATATGTTGATGAATAAATAAATAATCAAGAGTGATACCTACTTTCAAGAGATTACTTATTATAAGTCATAATGAATGGGGCATGGAGTACGCTGCCAATATACTGATATTATTTCAGTGTTGTTATTTCTATGTCAATCAGTGCCAAAATATGATAAAAATATACATTGTTATGAGACGAATACGTGCACTTAACTCCCCAAGAGTTAAGTGCACGTATTCATTTCATTTTAGATGTCTGTCTGACACAGACAGACATCTAAAAGGCAGGTGTATCATTATATCTTCTATACTTTATAGAGGTGTGTATGTAGGCGTTAATCTTCGGAACTGATCCGATTCAGAAAAACCTTTAATGGGAAGCTACATTATATCCTTGACTATCACAGGCTATATTTAAACAACACAAAAAATAAGAAAGTCTACTTTACTCGTAGGCAAAGCCGCGAGCAGTGGTGGCCCAGTGGTAATGGCCGTGACTTACGAGTTGTAGGTCGTAGGTTCGAACCCAGACAAGCGATTTACTTTATGTAAATTATTTCATCACCACTGCTCTCAAAAACTATGAAAGAAAACATCGTGAGGACACCGGCATGTCCTAGAACCAAAAATTCGAAGACATGTGACATTTAACAACCCGCACTGAGCCGGCCTGGTAGATTACGGCCCACCTCCTCTCACCGAGAGGAGGCCTATGTCCCAGCATTGGAAACATTATAAGCTGATTATGACAATGATGATAAAGCCGCGGGCGAATCTCTAGTATTATCTAAATTAATGGTTTTATTACTGGGCAAAGGTATCCTCCTTTCTCCTACATTTTCCATCATATAGGAAAATCGTATCTCTGAACTATTCATTAATAAAATCGTTTTCAGCTCCATTAGGTTTAAATAATGTAGTCTAGTTGGGGCTGGGCGCAATTAGAACTAGGGCTTTGGTATTAATTGGTACTGTTCTGATCCCGTTGGGAGTCGTTAGTGTTTTGTTATAATTATTAGATACCTATCTAAATAATTTATATGTTACTTTGAAAATATAATTTTCTAGTGACCAGTGTGTTTTATGTTTTACGAATTTCTTTATTATGTGTATGTGTAATAATAACGTTTAATATACGGAATACACTCCCTAAATGATAGCAAAAACCGCATCACAATCCGTTGCGTAGTTTAGAAGAACAATGAGGTCACACAGACAGACACGAAAAGTGACTTTAATTTATCTATACTTCTATACCAAAATTATAAATAGGAAATATTTTTTTGTTTGTTTGTGCCGAATAAGCTCCGAAACTACTGGACCGATTTTAAACATTTTTTCACCAATAGAAAGCTAAATTATGAGGAAGTAACATACGTTTTATTTTATTTTAATCCCTATGAAAATTACAATAACGTAACCCAAGGTATCAAAAATTTGCCTATAAAAGTCACTATTTAGCGTGCGCTGCGAAAACTATTAATGATGCATAAAAATAATGTACTACATGTTTATAGTACTCATTATTACCCACAAAAAAGTCGGCGAGGTATATGTCTAAATATAGTTAAGTCACAATAACCGTTTTTGTTCAAATTAGTCAATCAAAACACGGGTAAAATCGAAAGATGATGCGCGATAATCTGCTAGTAGGAACTGCCAGGCGAATTTTAAAGATTATTTTTGAATTTTATAGGTTAGGTTAGGTTATTATTATAAAAGGTTAAAGGCTATTTAACATCACGCTACGACCCTTGGGAGCCGATCAAAAAGAACAAAGTCGCAAGAACGCTAAGCAAAAACGAAGTTATAGCGCGGGCGGGCGATGGGATGCGACGCGGTGGGCCGAAATTTTACGCGGACGATGTCGTGGGCTGAAGTTAGTAATATGTAAAGATAATTTGAAATGTGTAGAAATTATCATATAACTTCTCACGCTCTGGGAGGAGCTGGGTGTGGGTCTCTTACTGGCTAAAACCCACCCGTGTTCCTTCCGTTGCCTGTGTGTTGCCAGAGGCCACGATATCCGACACCCAGGGCGTCTCCTGTCTCCGTCTCGGTGGCTAGGGACGTCAGAGCGTGAAATTTGAACATTATTAGCCCTGTCCCTTTCCTATAAAATTCATGGTGATTGTGTAGAATCAAGTTCTTCTGACAGCAGTGCTGCTGAGGAGTTTTTGTGCCACTTCTTCATTCCAGCTAAAGCACTAGGAAGTAGTGAAGAGAAAGGTAGGGGCTGTCATATTTAATATTGACGTTCAAAAATAGCTCATTCTTAGTCTAATTTCAATCAATGATTTTTTATTTTGATTAATTTAAGTAAAAAGTAACAGAGCCTAGTTAAGAACATTTAAGGCGATTCTAAAATAAATTGGAGTCTTTTTCGTATCCATTTATTTCAGCATGTATCGATTTTATTTTTGGATATATGTTTATTGACTATTTGATTAATACTACTGGAATACTTGTACCTACTACAGAACTGAAACAGGATATGCTAATTTCGTTTTAATAAAAGTTAGTATCGTGTGAATCTCTCTATTCCATTGCCAACTTCATTTAAAAATGATGTGGCAGAAATCCAAAGCCAGCCAAAACCACTCATTTTAAAATCACATTTATAATATTTGCTACCTATTTTTTTTTTTTCGTTTGGGGCGACCGTTTCGAAAACATGAACATTTCATTGCTAAACTTTTAAAACCAAGATAATATAAACATATAAGCTGCGTAAACAAGTATTATATATATTATACTTCTACCCATGTTTTGACTTGCCACATATTCGTTCGTTAATATTTAAATATCGCTAAACCTTGTAAATGCGTGTAAATCCTATTGTATTTTACCTTTTACATAGTATCAAGAGTTTTATTTAAGAGCTGGAAATAGGTATACAACCGTATTGTTTTGAGTAAAATATTATAAACATATATTGTCTATGAGCAGAGGTGGCCCGAAGAGCAGTGGTGGCCCAGTGGTAACGGCCGCGACTTACGAGTTGTAGATCGTAGTTTCGAACCCAAACAGGTGCTTTCCTGCTGGGGTCGCGGGAAGGTACTTATGGGTCACCGAGGCCCCCGCAAAACAGGCAACAGGAAGGAATACGGGTGGGTTTTAGTCAGTAAGATTCTGACACACCCTCCCGCTCCGCCCAGAGCGGGAGAAGTTATTTGATGATTTCCCACACTCAAAAAAAAAAAAAGACAGGTGCTTTACTTTGTGTAAATTATTTCATTACCACTGCTCTCAAAACTGTGAAGGAAAACATCGTGAGGAAACAGGCATGACCTAGAACCAAAAATTCGAAGACATGTGACATCGACCAATCCGCACTGGGCCCGCGTGGTGGATTACAGCCCACTCCCTCTCACAGAGAGGAGGCTTGTGTTCCAGCAGTAGGAACATTATAGGCTGATTATGTTATGTATGTTATGTATAGTATAAGCGCGCTTTATATTAAGTCCTTGAAAAAAACATGATTTAATCTTTCGTACTGGTTACCTGCTTACTTATACATAACTTAAACTCACGCCATTTCCCATGGTGGTAGGCAAAAACTATAGAACACCACCTGCTACGATCCTTACATATTACTTGTGTAGGTACTGATATTGCCTACTGAAAATAAGAAATACATTCTGCTCATTTAAGAAAAGAAATGCGAGATTACAGTATTGAAATAAATGTACAAATAAAGCAGTGGTCACAGCATAACATCTTAGTGGTGCTACGCAAATTCGGTTCGGCATGATTCGACACAGGCCGTGCGGCAAAATCGAATGTACTCGTATATTTTGCCGGTACGCTGTGTGCCGAATCATCCCGACCCGCATAAGTGTAGAGCACGCCTTACTTTCTTGGCACACAGCATGCCAAGATAGATTTAAATTACCAGTCACGTTCTTCAGCAACGAGGACTTGGACAAATAAAAAAACATCTTTTAGAGTAAAAATACGTCGTTTTAAAGCCAATATTCGATGTCACGTTCTTTGCATAATTATTGTTAAGTAGGAAGCCGTTTGTTTCGCCCATTATAGGTATATTACTCACTGCTTTTCATTCATCATTGTTTATAGATCACTTATCTTGTTTATATGCAACTGGTACACTTCATACTACCTGGAGTATTGTCTCCGTCTCCCGTTAAATCCATCCAAGGTTATCTTTAAAAGATCATTGTATCACCCTATGTCAATTTTCTACATTTGTCTGTAATTCACATGGTGTTCATAATAAAGAGTATTCCTTTATATTCCATCTGAACGTATTTTGTGAATAAGATAGTTATATGGAGATGTTGGTAAGTAGCGTCTTCTCTTTGATTATAATGAAAATACTGAAAAAGGTTAGAGACGATACTTGAGAATCGTCAACCTTCAGTAATCTTAATCATTTTCAGTCGACGCTTTAGGTCGTCCATACGTTTATTTTTAGGTACATCTCTACCAGAGGTTAGCTCAGTACTCACTTACTTCCTACCCATAAATCATCTATACTAAAATTTGTATAGATGATTTATGGGTAGTAATAAGTAAGTGAGATTACCCATAGAAACTCACAAACAAATTTTACTCTTTATAATATTTTAAAGAGGTAAAATTTGTGAGTTTCTATAGGGGTAATATTTGGAACTATTGATCCAGTTCTTTCACTAATGGGAGGCTACGGTATTGCTGAGTGTCCTAGGATAATAATATATTTTATATTAAAATAAGAAATTTCACGCTTGCGAAGTCGCGGCCAGAAGATGGTCTTTCATAAAATCCATCCATATTTTCTTTGCTGATACACAGCGGAGTTAAACATGTAAACTTAAAAAAAAAAACACTTTTGAATAGTTTCTACATATTTCTTGTCGTGCTTTCAAGTTAAAGATAACAATATTTACACTTGCGAAAACTTCATGTCCAACAAAATAAACCTCTGCTGCCCTGTAATTAATTTTCACAAACACTAATGATCACTCATTAACATTATTAGTTATAACAAAAAAAGTTTAATAATAATGTGTTAAACATCATAAAGGTAACGTATTATATTAACTATATATGACGTCACAGTGTGCACTAGAGCTCTGTATCTAAAAAGGTTACGTAAGAGAGGGTTTAGTGTTTAGTGTCGTATTAAAATTTATACACACTATAATGTGCGGGTATCGTGGTATATGAAACTTACATTAGTGTTGACTAAGCTTTAACGTTATCGGTGCGATAGAATACTACTGGAATTAAGGAAATGTCTATATCATTATGTCCGTATTTCCTTATATGGGTTAGAATAATCATCACCGGCATACATGTAGCTGTCTACTGATGGATACGGTTTCTCTAATTGCACGCCATATAACTCGATCGGTTTCTCTCTACTCCAGCTGCTACCCGAAGATCGTCACCTGAGGCCATTTTCAACATACTCGTAGTTCATCTGTTATGTAAACGAAAGTTTATGCATCTGAAAACGTTAAAACTACAGATAATTATGGTAATTTTAATTTATTCGACTGAAATTGACTTGAACCCATCCACTGCCCTAATAAAAATACCAACAAAAAAAGAAAGTAATCGGATTTCCCTTCAAAAAGTTGTCGAAATAATTCATCTTAGTCCCGTCACGAAAGCATCGAACGTTTTTCTATAGACTCATCATACCGCTCCTTTTGCCCGGCCGAATTGTGGGTCAAGGCCTCCCTTAAACCCGGATATAACTCCGTACTTACCCTCATTATCTGATTCTTTTACAGGAAATTTCATTTTGTGAACAAATTAAAAGGCGTATATACTTATGTGATACTTAGTACGTGACTTTTGTGAAAGGAGTGTGTACTTTTTATTAGAGTTACGGTGGATATGGTATTAATTTCTCAGCCTGGCTTAAAAAATATAGAAACTGTTGAAGTAATAGCAAACGATTCTATTATCATAGATCATTATGACAACAATCATTAAGCCTACTTTAAAGCAAAGATTTTTATTAAAAAAGGCTACAGTTTATTCACCTAATGTGATTATGACAATTATTTACTTGAAGCGGTTCAAGAAGTAATCGTTTACTGGCAGAAATAAAATTTTCGATAAAAATGGATTATCTGTTCCAACTAGTGAGTAGGAACTTTATTATTTTATTAATCAAGATCACCGTTGTTAACACGCTATACCAGCAAAAATAGTATCATACATAATTGATGAGAAAGTCCATGCGCCCAAACATGAATAACCCATTCAGCCAGAAGTCGTTCAACCGGAGGAATTATCCGATCATACAATTTATTTTCATACTGATCTCTGAATTGGGGATAAAACGATATTTGCTGGTTAAAGCTGTAGGTTTACATACTAATAATGCTGTAGTCTGACTTGACGATAACGATGTGAAGCTCATAATGAGAGCAACGGAAGATCGTATAGACTTTGAGCCTAGTTATAATCACTATGCTGTGATTCGAAGCAAAACTTTAAAATCAGAATCACGAATCAATAAATATAGTTGATGTTATGGACGAAATAATAAATAAATAAATGAATAAAAATCGTTATTGCAGACCACATGATCCATAAAAAGCACAGTGGATAAAAATAGTTTATACATATCATACAATAAATGGCAAACTGTCACAGAAACAACGCCTGTTAGAGTATGTCAGTTGAAAGCTATCCTTTACGCTATATATCTAATTTTGAATCTATAAAACACATTATCACTTCAATAGCCACTATATATTTTGTAACAACAATTAAAATTGAGCAAGAGCAACCATCTTCCCATACATCACACGATGTTACTGAAAAGCTACAACAAAAAACACAAATACTTAGACGTTTCCAATATAAAAATTCCTTCAATATATAACCTTTGGGATGATCGGGGGAGCTCGTACTATCGGCCTATTCACTTGATCTCCCATATGCCTGTACCGGCCACTCAACATGATATATTATAGGGTAGAAAAGGGTTACGTTGATAATTTGAAGTGATGCCAAAAGCCCTCGTAATAGTCTGTATGAAAAAGATTGATATATTAACAGTTAATGCTGGAAGACGTGGAAAAATGTCGACGAATTTGTCTGGCGATTAGTGGTCCGAGCTTACTTAAGAGAATGAAATATCTTTAGAGCTACGAACACTACACTGATTGCAAGAATAGATGAAAATTGATGTGTAAGTAAAACCTAAAGATTTATACATTACAAGCTGCGCCCCGTGGTTTCACCCACGTAAGTCGCATCCCGTGGGAATATCGGGATGAAATATACTTTACGACCTATTTTCATACCTACCAAATATACATAAAAAAATTCATAAATATCGGTCGAGCCGTTTCGGAGGAGTGCGACCATAAACACCGTGGCACTAGATTTTTATATATTAGAGATGATTTGATTGTGAATTTTTTTTTCAAATTTGACTCTCGCAACTGTAATTTATAAGTAACAAGTAAAGTACATATTTAAGATGTGAGTTTCATTTTCATTTAAGTACCTGCAGAATTTAAGTGCAAAGAAGGTAGGTACTACCCATTTCTCATTTCCCTGGTACAGCATTAGAGGTTACATTGCAAATTTCGGGGATGCCTGTCTCGGAGCTTATCACTCGACGATGTCACAAGCACTCGCTCGAAATAAGCACGTAAATAAAGCTATACGCACGAGTAGGTACATAAACAAACATTTCTCTCTCGAGAAAGTAAATGAACAGAAGTAAAACAGTTGTAACAAAGGACACCGGGTAAAGCTGTATGTTGTATTATAATGATCTGTGAACCAGGAGCTAGATATGGTCACATAATCTTTTTGTTGGTTAAGACATTAAGAGTTAAAAAAACTGACATAAAAAATAGTGAAGGATACAGGCGTAATAAAAACGGAGATAAAAAAATAAAAGAAAGATCTTGAACTGCATACAAACATTCATTTGTTTTTAAAGGACACGAATAATCAGAACTTCGTTTGTTTATAAATGTGATTCCAGTATTAAAAATGCATTATGCACAGCGTGCTTGGGAGTTGTGATATAATCACGCACATATTAAAATGCAATGTGATCGCGATGTATGAGAATGTGGGTCAGTCACATTTATAAACAGCACGAATGAAATAACCATGGCCTGTATGAAATTGAATTGCGTATACAGATTGAATAGTGATGCTGCGAAAATACTGGAGATTTATATTGAGTTTTCGGATTATCCTGGTCCATATGGAATTATGGATATTGTGACTACTTTTAAGGTATCTTTACTAACACTCAATACTTATAATACAGGATAGTCAGGTTGAGGTTCTGTCTGTTTGAAAGAGCTTATCTCAAAACGTGCTGAACTAATGTCATTCAAATTTTCACCATAGATTATGATACCTGGTGGCACCTGAATGAAGACGAAGAGACTTTTGTACTTCAGAAACTTAACACAATACAGTATACAGTATAATACAGGAGCTAGATACAAATGTATAACCATGTGTGAGAGCATAACGTTTGTTATGAGTTTCAGTCTCTAAATTGTATAATATATATCTCTAAATTGTTAATATAGTCCACTCATGTCTGGTGTTAACTTAATATGAAACCTTGCTATGTTTGCGGGAAAAACAAATCCTTAGGAATCTGCTGAGGTCACAGGACCGGCTGAACAAAGAAATATGGAAATTCAGCACTTTCTTAATGGTGTAATAGAGAGTTCGGCACTAGACAAAGTTAGGCGCCTTCCAAGTCTTGGAGATTCGCCAGAATATCCGGCCTATGATGTTGACATAGTCTTTATATCCTAGCGTAAATAGCTTTCACTATACGTGGCTCGTTTTTCAATGTCTGCCCTTAATATATTTGTAGGTAGGTAGAAAATATTAAGGGAATGTGCCTTTATGCCTGCGTGTATGTTATCTACTTAAAAACATGATATCTTTTCAGATAGTTACAGGTGTCAAGTACTTAGCATGTATATATATACATATATATATATATATATATATATATATATATATATATATATATATAGCATATGTATATAATTATCTGTGTATTATAGACAACCCCATCTTATGAGATGTCCAGAAAATCACTGTCTATTCCAAGGTTGCCTGGAAGTGATCGCAGTAAGTGATAAGGCCGCCAATTGTATGTTTTGTAGTGTATAATTTATTTTTATGTTGTGTGTAATCTCGTGAACAATAAAATATATCATTATATTAATGCGTGAAGAAAAGTTTTGTACCCTTTTTACGAAAATAACGCGGATTGAGGTGTATGAAATTAGGCAAAGTTAAAGTTTATATGGACGAGGAGTGCAGAAAGCAAATATTTGTATACAGTACCTTTGCATTAGAAATAAATTAAATTAATAAAAAAAAAACATTACACACATTACCGTGCGTTTGATAAACACACATAGTACCAGGATCTCATGACTTGGAGATAGATGGTGATAGAAGTGACAGTTTGAGCATGGAATAAGAAAGTACTTTATAATAGCATGGAATTAGTGTAAGTACTCATGGAATTAATAAGTACTATACAGATTGTAAGTAGAGGGTTTTCCTTAACAACGCTCAAACTTAAAATTCAAATGAATTATAGTCGATTTCGACCAGTGGCTAATTGTTTTAAGGACTAATTGCAAGAACATATATTTTTATAAGTACATACTTGTGAATAGGTCTTCTAATCAAATTAAAAGAAAGAATGTCAAGTCCTTAACTTAAAGGCTTAAAAACATTGACCTTTTAACCCTCTACACTTAAAAATAAAAAGACACTTAAAGTCATTCAGTGTTTACACGCTAAAAATGTAATTTACGAAGTAATTAAAGAATTAGGGCGTGTTCAGACGCGCGTAAAGTTAGTCGCATAATGACTGATTGTCGACGTAATTGCTTTTGCCAGCAAAACGTTAATGTGGCTGGCTGCGTTTGTTTTAGTGTAGACAATGTGCTTTGTATGATGTTTAGCTGAAGATTATTGTCTTTGCTATTTTTGTAAGTGAGTTTAAGAATCCTACATTATTTATATGAAACTAAATACTTTTCGTTCCACTTACAAAACACCACTAAATACAGGTCTATATATTATGCTTATGCTCATGTATTGTTCAAAAAGTCATAAGTCACTTTAACTACAATATTATCGCAACTTCGCGACATTTCAATAATCATCTCGTTATTGCGTTTTTTAAACACTGTGTGTTAGCTCAGCTTTAATTAAATATGTTTCGATGATAAAAAAAAATCAGTCTACTCTAAATAACCCCGAACACAATAAAACTTAGACCTAGTTCAATACCATTATTTATTCCCAAAATTCTAACCTGTTTATTCAAAATTCCGATCTAAATACGATCAGCGATGAGCACGATTTTGATTAATTATTTACAGCCACAAACAGCTGTGAAAGGCATCACTGTTCTTGCTAATTAGCTGACAAAAATTTCCTCAATTAAGTAGCTCGGTATCACTGAATTAGACAGTGATCGGGACTGATCGATTGTTGTTGTATAAACAGGGTTTTTCAAAAAATATAATCTTTTTAAAGGCTTTTTTATGATAGAAGATGTTGTCCTTTACTATGATTTCATTTTATTAGAGATGTTTTCAGACTTTCAAAAACACAAATCTTAAAAAATTATCAACTCACAAAAATTCAAACTTAAAATTAGATTTTCGTAATTTTTATCCAGAATATACGTAGCGACTAATTTCAACCTAAACAGGAAACTATCCATCTTAGTACTGAACCTACTAAAATGATTTCAGAAAACCAAAAAACTGCCACTGCACGAGTCCACCGTCCAATCGTATTATAACTTAACTGAGCTCCTTATTTTTTATCCAAGATAAACTGTTCAACAAATGTTTAGCTTAGCGCAACCTTCAACCATGAATTACACAGACTGACAGATGCCTGACCTTCGAAGCCTTCTGAAAACCCGGGATTTCCCAGCGTTTATTAGGTCACAGGTGGATTCAGCCGGCAAACTGGTTGAGATAATCCATTAATCATTTCTAGCGATACCTCTTTATTGGAATACTCTTTGTGAATTTTAAGAATTGAGGCTTAACTTGAGTTGACTGTAAGTGGCCCTTATTTTTCCTTCGGGTCTACAATATTTATAAAAACAAAATACCTATTCCGATAAAGAGAAGTTACGAGCATTGATCTGTCTGAAATTGATAACACACGTTTAAGCGTAATGATTCATTATCTTTTAGGTAGAGACTATTGACATCATTAATTTATATTGTAGAAAAATAACGTTTTAAGACGCTGACAACACCTAAACCACGGTCACTGTCAGACTGCATAGATTTATTGCAAAATATTAAGCAATAATCTATTTACTCAAAATTGAGTTGAGTAATTGAAAATAAAAAAACAACCAAGTTCTGCATTCAAATAAGACGTTCGTGTAATTAATTAAATACGTAACGTACTTTAATATTTAATACAGATATTTAGGATTGGAACTCAAAATAAAAGGTTAGTTTAACGTTCGTTTGTATCGAGGTTTTTTTTTTCAAAACGTGTTTTGGTAACAACCAACTTCTGAGGAATATATTCAAAATTAACTTAAGTATATTTTTTCCGTTATCACAAACTAGACAGATTTGGCAATTTTTTTTCTAAATCAAGTCTATTTCGGTCATTTGCCTCTTGTCAGCGCTTTAAATAATCAATACAACTAGATAGTTGTTTATTTGTTGTTGTTGTTGTTTTTGTTTTGTTGTTGTTGTGTTGTTGTCGTGTTGTATCAGGTTGTGTGTTGATGATACTGACTTCCAAATTGCAAAGATTTGATTGAAATTTGAATTACGCGGGCTACCCTGCTGCTTTCGCCTTAATCTAAAATATTTATGGACATTCTAAAAACAATAACTGTACCTCTAAATATCGCGTGTTGGAATCTCATAAAAAGCTCGTGATTACTCAATATTTGATCTTATCTTGTTTTATTACACCCCCTGTGGGGAGACTGTTTACAGGGTCATTAAACATAATAATTTATTAGGGCTTTGCCAATGTTGAAGGGATAGTGTTGGGTGCTTTTCTTGGATAGAAAAAAAAACATTTTTTTCCTTCGATTCGTTGATGAAGTTAGGAAATTAAGTTACTTAAATATTTTAATTTGGCTAAACTATAAAACTGACTGTAACAAAAACGCCACACAGTGAAACTTTAGAGATAGAAATTAAGTTACTTGATAGCTTTAAATAAATTCAAGCTAGCATCAAATCTCATCCAAATTCGATTGAATAAAAACATCCCAACTTTTATTTTATAGAGGCAAGATAGTCAAATAGTTTAATGAAACAAGTTATTTATCCGTCCATATTGTAGTAATAGAATAAATTCGTTTACTTGTAGTTCACAGTAAGAGATTTCATCAACCGCACTTAGAACTAACACAGGTGCTCACATAAAAATATAATCAAATTCTTTTTACTACTTGCGGTGAAAGGTTCTTCTTTCATAGCGTTTGTCTGAAACTTATTTCTCTTTTTATATTCATAGTAATCTTTGGTGGTGTCTCAAAATATAGCCTTGGTAAGCCGAAATCTCACGTTGAAATGACTGATTAGATTTTTGACATCAAAATATCTAAGGACTAGACGAAAATATTCTTAGTACAGAAAAGGAAAAAGCCTCTACATACTCCATGATCCCTATATAGTCACTCTATATATCGTCGCCTTAGAGTGAAAACGTCGTATATGCGAAAAAGGCAACTTTACTGGAATAATTATTAAATTGTAAGTGGTGGTAAATTGAAAACCTCATCTGTTCTTTTGCGAGAATTTCGAACTCGCCATAGATGGCGCTACAGGTGACTAAACTTTTTTTGTGGGAACTAGGCGTGCGTTGCGAGGTTTAGCTTTCCAAAAATGTAATAAAATAAAAATGACCAAATACATTCCCGAAGTTTTCACTCTAAGGCGACGATATCGAGATATTTGACGTTTAGAAAATACCAAATTGCACTTCCTCTTTGCTACTATTTGATACCTTACTTCAAATATTTAGTACCTAGATTGACAGCGAAAAAACGCGTAAAAAAAGTGGTCAGACATGCTTCGATCAGGATGTCTGGACTACTTCTTTTTCTCATAGTTCGAGACAATACAACTAATTTATTTCATTGTAAATATTTACTACCTTCTTAAAACCTCAACATATATTTTTTTTATTTAATTTGCCACATAAAGCATATATATTTGCATTGTGGATTAAAAATAACTAGAATTGTAGGTAAATGATGCTAATAATATTTCTTAGCGTATATTAAACAATGAGCAGTGATGTTCTTACAACTTATAGTAACTCTACTAGACATACGAGTATCATCGTAACATTGCCATTTCTACTGTCGTCGGCAATGCGATTTCTAATGTTCTACACCTTCGGGAGTCGAAAATGGCACATATCCACTCTTATAAGTTTAACAAGAGATATTTTAATTGATAGCGAAGACGAGCAAAATAAAAAATATTTAATAGAAGAAACAGCTTTACTTAGAAAAAACATGTTTTTCAGTATAGAAGTGTTTACAACGACGTATTTTTCACAACAATTTTTAACTAAATACCTTAAACCATTCCTGGAATTCCTTAGCGTTTAAAAACTAATGTTGTTTGTTGCTATATTTTCCGAGTGGGTCGAACGTTTCAATTAGCCGCATAAGCAGGCAGGCGTTATCTCCAGGGCGACACTCTTGTGGGTCAGTACGATTTATACGCTTAGGCGCGTGTTCCATTGAAGCGTTTGGAGTAATACGTGGACCTAATAGTTTTGTAACGGAGTTGGTAGTGATACAGGAAATTTTAAAAATATAATGTAATTTCTAATTATGTAGATTAAAATTAGGTAGAGAATTTTGACCTTAATTTAAGAATGATCCTGTTTAGAGTTTTTTATTGGGTTTCGCGAAAAACTACTATTTGTGTTATTAGTCTCAAGAACGGTAGATTCGTGGGAAAGTCCGAAAGGATACCGAGGCCCCTGATAACACAGGCAACGGAAGGAAAATGGGTGGTAAGAGTCTGACACAGCCTCCCGCTCCGCCCAGAGCGGGAGAATTTATTTGATATTTTCCCACCCAAAAAAAAAGAACGGTAGATTAACTTATTTTCACCTATTAATAAACTGTTCCACCGAATCGCACTTATCAACATTTTGTTTCAGTGCTGTTAGTGGAAGTGCTTAGGTGCGGTTTGGTCAAGCGCTGTTGAAATCAGTGCTTTGAATGAAATACCTCCTACATATTGCTTAGAAATCTTTTTGCGGGAGTCAAAAGTCGACGGAAAACCAACCTCTTTATTGAACTAACAAGTCTTAATTCCCTCCTTCCAGTTCGCAACTTCAGACCAGACTATTCCTAGCCCAAGCCTTAAATAACAAGTTGGACAGACTTGCCGTAAACTCGAATCGATAAGCCCCGTATTAAATTAGGAACTACTAACATCTGTGGGGCCCGACTTGCCAAGATAAGCATCGCAGCTGCCTTAGAAACATACTTGTTAAAAAACTTTTTACAGGAACCTTGGACCGGGAGAAGACCAGTATAATAACTTGATGTTGTTAAAAGAAGTTTTTATTGGTATTTTGAGTTTGAGTAAGATCTTAGTGTGATCTTTATAGGAGATTTTCTATAACGTATTTTGAAGGTTTGGGGTCTGTTTTCTTTGTCAGAGTATCTTGGTTGTTTTTACTTTGAGGTTGACTAACAATTCATTAATAAAAATTGCGCATACAAGTGAAGCTTTTTAAAGAATAAGAGAGATTTAGTGTGAAAGACAGAGAGAGTTATATTTTTGTTCTATCTCATGTCACGAAATGTGCCGCGTGAAACGTGGAGCATCCTTGATATTTAACTCTCAATTTTTAATCCAAAGTTACCGAATCGCCGCCTAATAGTACGAGTATACTTCAAAAGTATGTAGGTACTTCCTTGTTTAAGACAAGTTTCAAAATAAATTAATTTTATCGCTAAGTTGCGTTAAACAAACGATTTTTTCAAACGTCATCTATATTTTATTGTTTGTTTCAATTTTGAATCCCAATGAACCCTGTGAATGACTGATGTAGACCTCCAGAGATTCATACATTCAACATTTATAAATGGATGGTTCGGAAAAGTGATTATTGAAAAAAGTATATTACATCTCCACACCCAAGAGGGAACAGGTACCTTCCTTTCGAACCCTAAGCCCCAAACGACAGACGAGGGAATTCAAATATAAAAGGGAAGGCTCAGACTCAAAAATGGTGGCCGAACAATTCCACCATTTATGTACAAACGAAATTTGATATTTACACAGTTCTGTGACACGGGGGGGCTATTTGGCATCGCTGGCAATGCAACAAGTGCCAGATGTGACTGTGACGTTCGTGCCAGTTGTGGCAACGTTGCCAAAGAGTCCCCAAGTCCCCACACCTTGCCAGACGCTTTTATTGGGCTTGTTAACGGTATTGTAAACACGCGTCACTTTTACGAGGCTGTAGTCTTGGCAAATACTTGTTCCGGTCAGACAATATATTGGAAGAGAAAATGCTTTTGTGTGGTGTGCTTGTTCTAGGTTTTAGATCCTCAGTGTAAGGTTTAAGGATTGTCTCTGTTTTTCTGTAGCGTGAATTGGAATGGTCGCATTTTCATGTATACCTACTTATTTTTTGTATTCGTTACAGTTTTAACTTTAGGATAATCTGCTACCGTTTGCTTTAATATTCTAACAGAAGTTACTTGACAAATACTTATGATAGAATACACTCAACTTGACGTAGTCGAGCCATAATATCCAAGACATCACATAGGAAATCCTTCACCAAAATTTTATACTCATCAGATAAATAATTCCCACGAAATACCGAAAAATCAAACAGAGTCACTTTACAGCAACAATTAACTTATCAAAGCCATAGAAACGTCAGAGCTGCCAGAACTAGTACATTCAGCGAACTATGAATAAATTCGTGGAAATAAATTAATTAAGCAATCGGAACAACAAAGACATTGTCACGGATATCCGTGTTGCGTGACTGTTTACCACAGACTGTTTAATTGGAGGCCTACCACGAACTTTTGTGATGAGATGTTTTTTTTTTTGATAGTGGCATCTCGTAATTGTCCTTGAGAAGTCGTGACTACTCAACCGGACTATCCTGTGGCTGCCTTAAACGGACTCAAAGCCTCCAGCCAGGGGCGGATTTCTTACGTTACTAAGCGACTGCACGCTAAGGGCACCCCCTGTGGGGTACGGACCTCGGCTTAGAGTGTCGCTGGGGGGAGGACAGCAAGGTGGGACAGGTAAAATCAGAACTGAATTATTATTATTCGGGGAATTTAAAGCTACGGGCTCAGCTACGGTGCGGGATGGCGCTTCGTCGAGCAAAGGTCGGGGGTGATGAGATGTTACTTGGATTTTGTCCAATATACAGCTTTCCCAGTCAAAGTATACGCTTCGGTTATTCTTCATTTTCATTCGCTTCATTAGCATGATCGTCGCGGCATAAACTAGCCCTCCATAGCAGCAATGATCCTAAGTTTTGTACTGCCGCGCTTTGCAGTAATTTCAGTAGTGCATTGAGCGTATATGGAGTTTTCTCTCTGTCGGGACACCTACTCTGGTCTCAGATTGTCATTTGTCACTCGACAGTATTAAATTTTTTTTTTGGATTGCATATTGATTTACTAACGAATATCGTTGTAACAGCTATAGAGCTGTTACAACCATGGAAACTATTTAATATGGATTAGATCTTCGAAGAAAGACGATGATTCCGGAAGCGCATATTCTTTGGAAGCCTGCAGGGATATGGAAGATACGATACTTAGGATATGTGTCTTGTCAGTGGTGAGAATGAAGACGTGTTATTTGTTTTATTTAATTAACTAAGCAATCGGAAAAGCAAAGACATTGTCACGGATATCTATGTTGCATGACAGTTTACCACAGGCTGTTTAATTGGAGGCCTGGCACGAACTTTTGTCTTCAGTTTTAATCTTAGATATGATAAAATCTGTAACATTTGTCTTGGCCGATTAAGGTATGTGTCATCAAGCATGTTCCTTTAGTCTAGATTTATTGGAGACTAGCATCTGCCCGCGACTTTAACTCGGCAGTACTGTAGCTTCTCATCAGTGAAATAATTTTTGGAATCGGATCAGTAGTTCCGAAGATTACCTACGCATACAAACTTACAACATTTTACCTATTTATAAGTATTACTAGTATATTAGTACAAATCAATGCTTTTCGGTCCATTGAGAACTTAAATCCTTCGGGCTATCCAGTGGTGTCGTAGCGTAGCTGCTTTAAAAGAATTTGAGTTTCAGAAACAGTTTATCTAGACACGCGGTAGCGTGTCAAGCCAAGTTCAAGTATCAGAACTGGCGAGCAGCACCGTGTGTAATATTACACGAACCATTTGGAGCCACTTTTGACCCCCTCATACTCAAAAACTGTTTCACATAAACGTGTCAAATTTGACTCATATATTGAGACTTGTAAGATACATATGTGCTCCAAATTTCATAAACACATCTCAAACGGTTATTTAGATATTAACGTCCAAAAATCGTCATTTTTATCACTGACTGACCTATAGATCAAAACTCTAACCCAGTTCCAGATGACCTAGAAAGTTCAAATTTGGCATGCAGATAGGTAAGTAGGTGAGTACAAAGGAATAAATCAGAAACTGGTAAATGTTTATAATTTTATTATAATTTATTGGCAGCCGCGCTCATAAGCGCCAGCGCCGTCTTGCTGTCCGGTTGTCTCTCGATTTCTGACCTATAAGGTTGCGATTTATGCTACGAAATTCATAGGTTTTAAAAAAAAAATACTTGTATATTCTTATGATAGTTCTAAACTTGTCGGTTCTTATTTCATTATTCCAAAAATTTGACTTGCTGGTGGAAAATAGCCATCGAACATAATAAAAATACTTATACCTACTCGTATATATTTAGCAATTCACTCGAACATTTCAAAGGTACAAGAAAATATAGAAAATAACCCGTAAACGTAGGAAAATACAGTAGTTTAATAAAAACCATTTGGTATTAATTTTGTTAAAAATAAGTACCTACTAATAATTTATGTACAAAAAGTAATGATATCCCATCAAAAACATAAATGTAAAATGAGAGCCAAGTTCAATATTATGATATATAACTTGGTTGTTGACTTCAACGACAAAAGAAGTGAAATATAAATGGGTGCCAAGTCCAATGAAAAGAACTAGCCAAGTCAGACCTTAGGCTACAATATATTATCCTAAGTTATAAGAAGAAATGATATTTTATGTTGTTATAAATAGATTTCAGGACTGACCATTGAACTTGGCACCCATTTACATCTCACTTCTTTTGTCGTTGAAGTCAACAACCAAGGTATATATCATAATATTGAACCTGGCTCTCATTTCACATTTATGTTTTTGATGGGATAGTCATACATGTTCAGTGTACTACTTACTATTATTTCTAGCCGATTTTAATTCGATCATTATGTTTCAAAAGGTTTTTGCGGCATTCCACAATAGCAGTGTTATTAAAAAGACAGACAATATAGTCAGCCGGAATTAGCATTTATGTATGTAATTAAAAAGTTTTATACACAAAAGAATTCGTGGTTCTGCTTTGCAGCTCTTAAATAATTAAGACGTGAAATTAAATTGCATGCATCTCAGTAAAAGAAAACCACAGTTAGGAAGTTTTGTATTTACGTAAAGTTTCGTAACTAAAGCCGGATAAATACAAAACAGAGCCAGTAATAAAAAGAAAGGACGATTTAGTTCCACTGGAGTTCCTATGAATAAAGAAAACACCGAAGAACTATCTGCTTCGGAAAATATTATTTTAAAAGTGAAGACTGCAGAAGAATAAATTCACAATAGTTTTGAAATAAAATACGAGCACTATTTTACGAGTATATTGCATACCTACAAATATCAAAGATTATAAGTAATGATAAAGTAAGTTATGATATATAGTAAGTATGATTTTTGAGTATGAATGTGAATGGATGGCTATAAAAGTAGGGGAAGACCAAAGAAACGGGATAAATTGGGATAAGGACAGGAGAACCGGGCCCGCGTGATTGATTACGGTCCACTCCCTCTCACAGAGAATAGGCCTGTTTCCCAGCAGTGGGAACATTATAGACTTATAATGTATGTTGTAAGGACGGGAGAATGATGACGATGATGGTAGTTAGTAATATAAGTAATGCTATATGTAATGATGCGGTGGGCAATGATGCACACGAAAAAAAACCGAACCGAAGAAGACCGGCTGATATTTTAATCATGGCATAAGTGCCATGATTATAATATTAGCCGGTCAGCGAGGTGTTAGCTAGGCTGACTGTCCACTTGTTCTGTTTGAGCCGAAGGTACATTCAAGTATCGCCAGCTGTGGAGGCTATTTTGATGCGTAGCTATTTCGAGATTTCCATCGAACCGCACTGTTTTCGTCGACATTTCCTGAGACTATATTCCTCCAGTATATACGGAATTATACACAGATATCTAATGGAGAGTCAACCATTTCGGTAATCGATGAGGCCGCTTCAAGTATCCATTTCTCTGTTGATAAAACCATTCAGTTGGCAGTAGAATGCTAAATGCTAACAGTCGTACAAACTAATGTTGGCGTTAGCTTTATAGTGTTGGCGCAACTGGTAGCTTTAGTCTAATAGTTTAATGTAGAATTGTATTATGTATGCATTATTGTTGACGCCTAATTTACGCTTCGATGTGCGTATTATCACTCACACTTACTTACCTTAACTGTTTTTGTATGATAATCTGTTGTTTTTTCTTTGTATTCTCTCTATCTTTGTATTGTACGTTTTCTAAATTTTGTAATGAACTTATGAATATCAATCGTGCGCTAGCAGAACCCATTATATTTTAAATTTCTATAGTATTTGGGTCACCAAGATACAGGCTGTGCCTAGTTTGGGACCCGTTGTTTAATCCGTCTGTCTTCTGTTAGTGATAATTTCACACCATGTTACTTGTATAGAACTTTAAGAACTTTGTCATAGATAAATAAATTCATTTGAATTTGTATTACATGGATGAGTAGCCACGCCCGTATCCTATGGGTGTTGCTAACTCAATATATACGAGTAACAATGAATTAAATCCGTATTAAGGTTGGTCAAATTGTTAGCTAATTGGGGTAGTTTCTTTTGTGTCCCTGAATCTGATGGGAAAGTTTATGTAAAACTTCTAGTGTATTATGAACTTGAGTGGTGTATTATGTCCTTACTTGGGGACAGTTGAAGTGGCATAAGAAAGTAAATTGAACTAGTTCAAATCCCGAGGACTTTCAACACTCGCTTTGCTTATTTTACTACGATGTTCACTGATAAATTAATTACTACATGTTCTTTAAATCGAAATGATCCTTTTGATATAATATCAGAAATTTATCAAAGTTATGTGCCCCAGCTTCGGTCACTTCCTAGTACCAAGCATAGATAAATCAAATCAATGATGCATATAATTTTCCAATAAAACACATGTTGAATAAAGGCGCATTACATGTACTGACAGGGTAAGAGCAATAAATTCAAAAAGGAGGTCATGCTTACATGGATTAATATTGCGTTTATCATTTCTGACGTAAGCAATGGGGTGATTTTCCGAACGTATGAACACATTGCTCGCTTTATGAGCAATGCCGTAATTATCATCCAATATCGACCCAGCAATGAAAGAAAAGTAGAATGTCATTGTAATTATGGTCGATAGATAATGTAATAGCAAAGTTGCTTACGAAAAGATGTTGTCTTAAGTTTCGTGTTATGAAATTAAGAGATTGTTCAATATAAGGGGTTGAGGCTTCCGTAAATTATTCAAATCACATTATTGAATTTCGGAAATCAACAGTAATTATTTTGTTGTGATTTAAGACAACAAGCCCGGGTGCAGACATCATCATCTGCGTAGCCTTTTTCCCAACTATGTTGGGGTCAGCTTCCAGTCTTACCGGATACAGCAGAATACCAGTATTTTAAATGGAGTGACTTTCTATCTGACCTCCACATCCCAGTTACTGGGTAACACGATACCCCTTGGTAAGACTGGTTGTCAGACTTTCGAGCTTCTGACTGTCAAAGATCTACAAATGACAGCCGGGACCAACGGCTTAACGTGCTTTCCGAGACCCCACGTATTGGTATGTAAAGATGGTCACCCATCCACGGACCAACCGCGGCAAGCGTAGCTTGACCTGATCGATCGACCCGTGCGGCTGTTAAAATTAATAACATGATAACATTATTAATTATCACGCTTCTTCTTAAATAATGAAACTAATGATAATTGGTTTGTCTTTGGAATTGACTTCTTGAAAGCCTGTAATTTTCATAACGCGAAATAATTTATGATGCCTCCATGAATAATTTCGAAATAATCTTATGCAAAATACGTTTTACAGCCACAACTGCACTACGGGGAATTTGGTGCTAATTATGCGAAATCTCAAGAGTAATGCTCACAAATCTCTTGCAGCGGCATACGAAGGTATTTGAATACTGAACAGGCTGAACGTAACGAAGTACGTCAGCACTAGGGGTATTAGACGCATAACCTTGCAAGGATTAAACCTAAAACGTCTAAAACTTTTCAAGTTGGGTTTGTGACGTCATTTGACGACGTTGCTAAGTTGCTGGTGTGGAAAATTCTATGTTTTATACAAAGCTTCGAGTTACTGAAGCTGGAAAGAGAGTTTTTATAAAATGTTGTTACTTATATAAACTGGTCCTGAATGAATGTTCAAAATGGACATTGAACGGCATCGATATTATTATTACCCTCTCTTCACAATTCGATCTTTAGAACAATTATACTCCTCCAGTGTCATCCCATAAAAGCATCAAAATGAAATTGTATCCTCCCAAATGTTTCTCTAAAGGCTTTTTGCGAGAGGGCCGAGTAATAACATTCAAAGAGACCGCTATGCAAACTTGGGGGGATGAAGAATGGTTGGATACAGCGTAATTAAAATTTTAGGGACCTCACGAGTTGTTAGGAATTCCCAGAGTGTCTCCGGCCCGGCCATTTGAAGGATGACCTCGGAAAATTTCGGGAGTTTCCGCCATGCGTCGGTATATATATTTGGTATAGTCGATGCAAACCACGAGCGCCCGTCTTGTGATCTTTTTATCATTGACATAAGGTTTAAACTCCATTGCCTCTCGTTCGTGACATGTTACAACTATAGTTATTTTTAGTTACAATACCGCGTGTTTAGTTTTGATCAGACGATTAAAATGTCGATTGTCATGAATAATAGAGGCTTATTTCGAAGAAATTTTGTCGACTCAAATAATAATGTCTATTTCTTGGTATTGATAGAAATATACGATATTATTCTAATTATCCTAACAATACAAGTTTTGGCATTTAAATTATCTCTTGTTTAAACATACAACGGACCTTTAGATATAGAATACTTATTATTCTAAATCGCCATTTAGCACTAATAGTTTCTCATAATTAACTAGCAACATTTTATGATTACTTAAATATATATTTATTTACATAACCAAATTACAAGATGATTATTAACATTAACTAAATTAAATTAAAACTAAGTTAAGCTTAAAAAAGGCCCTCGGGGCATTGTACCGAGGATGCTGGCGGCATTTCCTCGCTGAATTGCAATGCTGATGCGTTGCGCGAGAAAGTCGCCAGCTTTTCGGTCACCAGTTACATCAACTAGACGTTTCGCGATTTCCGCAAATAACTTATGCGCACTGGGACCCCACGGACCGAGGGTCTCGACGCCAAAGGGCACAAAGTTGTACTCTTTGCCAAGGCCTCCATATTTAATAACTTTCAGATTTTCGGCATTTTCTGCCGCTGCACCAGCTTTAGAAGAAGTCCGTTGGAGGTGGGACGGTGCCAGTGTGTCTACACAGGTAGCGTCCCACACAAGCATCCGTCCCAAACTCCACGGGAACAAGGACACACCATCAGGTCTTTTGCCATCATCTCTGACAATGCCAGTCGGCTCAAGAAGAGCAGGCACATTGATGCTGGCAAGAGACCGGCGGATTATGTCATTAAGTGTCGCATGTCTTGAAAAGCGGCCTGCACTTTTTTGACAACAAAGTCCGTGGTGACCCAGTCGGTCCACGTCCGTGCCACAAGGACATGTGTGTGGAGTGCATACCGTGACCCCAAGCCGAAGCCCAGTCGCTAGACGAAGCGAGGTCGAATCCAGGAAGGTACCGGTATATGGAGAAGGATGGGCATGTAGCCAATGACCGGCCTCTCTGGTTCCGACCGCCAAAAGTCTTGCGCGATCCGGACCTGAACTGCGGCTCAACCTAAACCTCGACTGATTACTTTAGATTAAATAAATAATATATTATTTTAGGACCGAATAATTAATTCTCATTGGTAAACGTAAACGAAGCAAAAGGATATAAGGATCGTAGCAGGTGGCGTTCTGTAGTTTCTGCCTTCATCCAAGGGAAGAAGGCGTGAGTTTATATATCTATAGATACTAATATTATAAAGAGGTAACATTTGTTTTTAAGTTTGTATGTAGGGGTAATCTTCGGAGCTCCTGATCTGAATCCGAAAATTCTTTTACTAATGGGAAGCTAAATTATTCCTGAGTAGGCTAAATAGGTTATGTTTTAAGATAAAGTTGACTTTTACGCAGATGAAGTCATTCGAACTATATTTTAGTCAGATTTTTTTTAAATTTCAAAACCAATATGCTTAGAAAATAAAGACTTAACCAAACTAATTGGCAATGAACCACCATGTTTGAACGATTCAATTGGCTCCCAATAAAACGTACATCGTAACTTTATAACGGGCGACTGTTGAATAATTTACCGTCGCTTCCGATGGCCCGGGCAAGCTGACATGTCACACTTTCCGCTACGCTACACACTAGTGATGCGACACAATCGAAGCTTCTCTTCACTATGGAACAAGTGAATGAATTGGAATTTATTGTTTTTGTCAAATCAATGACAGTGGTTTAATTTTGGAATCGGTGGAAGCGATTTGAAACGTTGTGTCTTGTGATATAAAAATAGGATTGATTGTGTTACAAAATGAAAGGTTATTCAAATTGTTTGTGGATTTTAACTTCTTTCAGTCTTAAACAAATAATTTTGTGATGTGTGTTAATATTGAATGGAGTTCTAAAGGTTTACAAACTTTGACTGTATCCCTCTTAACGACCAGTGTATGAATCGTCATAACACAGAGTACACTAGTTTTTCGTTTTACTCGAACAGTTTACCTATGACAGACACCTACTGCTGTCAAAACTGACAGTTCAGTTTGACATCACCATGCAGACATTGTAGATTTAACTGCTGCGATGTATCGGCATCAATGCGAGCCACCTTATTTGATCACCTTATTCGATTAGAGCGCTCTTCCTTTCTCCTACTTATTTAAAATGTTGCTATAATTATTTATATTTATTATTATTTATCGCCTCTATATGTACATTATAGATTGCAAAGAAGATTAAAGATAACGTTTTATTTAATATAAGATTCAATAAAGACTAGCTGTTGGCTGTCCCCGACCCTTGCTCGACGAAGTGCCAGCCCGCGCCGTAGCTGGGCCCGTAGCTTTAAATTCCCCGAATAATAATAATTATCCAGTTCTGATCCAGCCTGTCCCACCTTGCTGTCCTCCACCCAGCGACGCCCTAAGCCGAGGTTCGTACCCCACAGGGGGTGCCCTTAGCGTGCAGTTGCTTAGTAACGTAAGAAATTCGCCACTGACTGTAGACTTTGAGTTCGCTTAAGTCAGCCACAGGATAGTCCGGTTGAGTAGTCATGACCTCAACAAGGTCCTCAAGGTCAAAACTACGAGATACCAAACATAAAAAGGAGCTGTTGGCTGACTACATCTCTATTCGCACAATACAGCTGTCCGTGTCCACCCGTGTGTTACAGCGGTTTCCTTATTGCGCAGCGTTTGCACTGAGTTGCAATATGCCATGACCCTTGCTGTTTATAGTACACACTGTGACATAATCAAGCTATGTCAGGTATACACTGGCCTCGCATTGTAAGTATAACCCATACATTGCAAGACCAGTTTATACTGGAAATGTATAGGATGTTGGTGTAGCGAGATAGCTATAATAGCTCGTAGCTATAGTAGGTTCTTTTACTTAGTTACTTTTAGAGGGTGAGGTTGAAACCGCAGTTGTGGGTTGACAGTCGAGTTACATTACTTTGGCTGTGCAGCTTTTATGATAAATTATAAATTATTTTATTTCTGTAAGTAGGTTTGTACAAACACTTTTACGAGTACACGTCAATCATATTTTAAAAACTAGATGAGGTCGGCGTTTTATATCTGACTACTCTGCGAAGAAATGCCAAAACAAACTCAAAGGTCACAGTCTCTTTTAAAAAGCTTTGCAGCTTCAGGCAAAACTGAAAAACGTTTCTATCAACCGTAGGGATAAAAGTCCTCCAGACCGAATTTCATTCATGGCGGCCCATCTCAGCGGAGAACCTTCGGCGCGGGAAATATTATATAGTGTACAAGTGTGAGGTGGTCACTGATCAGGTGCACTCTGCCTTCCCTCACTCTAACCAATCCACTCCACCACCATCCACTCTAGTCCAATGGGGCTGCCATCCGACGCAACCGGGGAGAGGTTTTTAAAGCAGATACCAAAGTAAGACTCTCGCAAGAACCACGTGCAAGTTATCTGTCACCTCTATCTAAGATAAAAAACAAGCAACGCAAAAGCTCATTTTAACGACAACTCTAAAACCATCGCATGTACCTAGTAACTGTTTTTTTTTTTTGGATGAGAAATTATCAAATAACTTCTCCCGCTCTAAGTGGAGCGGGAGGGTGTGTGAGACTCTTACTGACTAAAACCCGCCCGTATTAGTTCCGTTGCCTGTATTGCCAGGAGCCTCGGTATCCCTTTCGGACTTTCTCGCGGACCCCAGCAGATTTACCTAGTACCAAAGTTAATTACTAACATGTCAGTGGCTATGATTTATGAACTATTTATTCTGTATACCCAGAGGACAGGGACAGGGTTTAGTATCACAATATTCTAAACACCTTTGGGATATCCGGACCGAAATATGGATCTTGATTCCTGGTACAGTCTAAAAGAGGAATTTGAATTATTCATAAATATTTCAACCCAAGTTTATCATATTGTGATTTTAGAGAAAGGTATTAAGGAGAGATAAAGTAAAAGGTGAACCTACAATAAATAGCAATAAAGGAGAATAAACAAGTTGTAGTTCTAGTTGTGTTTTGAAAATTATAATTTCTATCCAAGATATTGACGTGCAATGATTATGTTCATTGGTTAAGCTGTGTACGCATTAACCAGCATACAAATTTTCAAGTCCTAGAAATGACTGAACCGATTTTAATGAAACTTCACACACATAAGCAGGATACATAGGTCTAAGCTTAGTAGAAAACATTGTCATGCACAATGCATTGTCAAACATGTCTGTTTAAAAAAGATAACGGGAAATTTCTGTTAGTATGGAAAATCGCTCTAATTTAACCGTAAAACTATTTTTCGAAAATCGGTTCATTCATTTCGAAAAATAAGGACTTTAAAATTTGTATAAAATGCCGTACGGCGTAAACGCTCTTAAGATTATATTTTATTAATCCTTGAATTTAATTCCATAAAAAGAAAAATTCTAGAATAGTTTTTAATTTGGATCAGACCATAAAGTGGAACATGTCTTTTATAGTAGCCCGTATTAAACATGGATAATCAAATCACCGATGATTTACAGACTGTTTCAGATTAAGACTTCTAAAAGGTGTAAGGGTATAGGTTACGTATAGCATGTTTGGTGTATGAATAAATTTTTGTGTTTCTCTTTGCACAATAAACTTATAATTTATTATTAAAGGTGTATTTTGTCGAGTTATATACTAAAATGAATGGAGCTGCTGATTTTTTTTTCGCGATTCTTCGCGGTTTATTCCCTTAATATATGTTGTTCATAATATAATGAGTTAGTACAATTACCCCTTTTCTTAAGGCAGTAATATTAAAGTAAATATATTATCACTGCAGGCAAATACATGTCTAGTACAGCCAAATAATCTAGCGTTTCATTTCTGTACCTCGAAACGTATTCGATTTCCATCTGCCAATACAGTTGGCGCGAAATTGGACCCAAAATTGTAGCAATTTGTGGAACATTGCTCTTGAGGCCAGATAGGTATCAATAAAAAAATAACTATTAGCTGAATTAAATTTTAAATGTTTCAGATTGAAGGCAAAAAGTTTCGAAATGGTTAAATAAATGAAAATGCATCAATTTTTCAACACGGGTTTCACTGTTTTAATTCGATTTTGTGTCTGAGTGATAGAGATTATTATCGATTACATGTATTTGCTAAGGTTTTCACTGGACTGTTAAATTCACTTTAATCCTTTTAAAGTATTGTGTGGATTGTTTCTTCATACATTTGTGATAAGAATATTTTTTTAAATGTTTGATTTTGACTCCTACCTCTCCTGGTGTTAAGGGACGATGCGGTCGAAGATGCCCGCTTGCTTATAACCTAGGGTAGGTTATAAGCAAGCGGACATCATACTCGATCTTACTCGACATTTACTCGAAACTTAAAACTCTCGACTCTTTTTTTTTTAACAAAATTACTTGCTGAAATCTTTATTTTTACCAAGGAACTAAACAGGTGGATGCTTCTCTGAATAAAACAATCTTCTGACATATTCTACTTTCTCGTAATTGAGGAAAATATTTACGCCAACGTTGTGATGTGTTACCTCATCTATTTTGTTTCTCCCATGAGGAGAAAAGGCGTAAATATAAAAACATTTCTGTTATAGAACCTGTGACGGAGTTTCGCGCTACTTCAAGTTTCTCCTTCCTTTGATAAAGTTTCAAGAGGCAGAGTTGGTCTGTTTCTGACGTAGGTCTAAAGTGCGTTCACTATAACTTGACGCGTGACGCGATCGGTTGCACTGAATTGTGCAGTCTTCGTTTCGTCAAAATGGCGTCTGATAGAATGAACTACCAATGAAATGACTGCAAAATTCAGTGCTACCAGTCGCCTCACCTTATAGTGAACGCACTGTAGTCGACCTCATAATGAATGTAACAACCAATGACACTTGCGCGTCATAAAACTACCAGATCTGTCCCTCTGGCAGTTTTATGACGTGCAAGTGTCCCCATATTTTAAGAACATTCGCATTCTAATCTCAGTCACTAAATCTGTCAAAAAAACTTCTGATTTATCTACATTTTAGACAAGTTTTTGACATTGATCGTCGTCGAGATGATATTGCGACTTGAATTTGAACGTTTTTCAGTACGAGATTTGGCCTTAACATGTATTTGCCTACGTGACAGTTAGATATTTTCAACCACGAAGGTTTCAATCTAAGTGAAATTTTAATTTAATGGGAATTTTGTCGAAACTGGTAAAGTAAGATCGATTATACGACGTTTCAGACCTGCGGAATAATTATGTACCACACTTACAGTAGCATTGGCTTTAATTTTGACAGTTCAACATTCATTGCGTTATTTCTTTTGTTGAGCAGACCAATTTTTCGAATATATTATTATGCGGCAATGGATTAGCAATATCCTTCTAAATCATTCTGATCGTGTTTGAAAGTGAGTAACGTAATTACGGTGCTGCATAAGTAGGTTTTCTGTTTCTGTTTTCTACAGGAGACAAAACTGTGTCTAGTGAGTGCACTAACCACAGTTTTGTTTATTGATATTATACTGAGATATTATATGTAGACTATATTGACAGTGACAACTTAAGTGGCAGTGGGCAGGGCACATTGCTCGCAGAACAGATGGCCGATGGGGCCGAAAGGTTCTGGAATGGCGACCGCGTACCGGAAGACGTAGCGTTGGAAGGCCTCCTACAAGGTGGACCGATGACCTTGTGAAGGCCGCAGGAATCCGCTGGATGCGTGAAGCACAAAACCGGTCGAAGTGGCGGTGCTTGGGGGAGGCCTATGTCCAGCAGTGGACGTCTTTCGGCTGAAATGATGATATTGACAGTAGTCTAAGTATAATATCAATAGACGCCTACTAACAAAACTTATATGTAACTAGTTCCAATTCTGTTCCGGAAAACATTTAGATTGTGATGGAATGTGTGTTACGCAATTGGGGTGCTGACCTATATTTGTTATTTACTGTTTGGATATTGAAAACTGCATGTCAATAAATGTGTGCTAATATTGACGACCTAGTATCGTTGTGTTGCGAGTTTTATTGGGTTTACGGATTTTACATAAATTATAAATTTATCAAGTTTTGAGGTTACAATCTAGGCTTTCGTGTTACATTGTCATTCCAGCTTTTACTTAGAGGAAACAACCGTGAAAACGGGAACGGGGTGCTATTTTATGTTATTTTGGCATTTTTTAAATTTTATTTCTGTTGATAAGATATTTTGTGTCGTAGTCTTTCAAGTAGTCTTTCAATTTAATCCGGGAAGTAAAATATCTGAGCACAGCTATCAAGATATGCTTAACCATAATGAATGCGTCAACTTGATTCAAAATTGTAATACTCCCCTTGCATAAAACATTTTCCTACAAAGTTTATAAAATATTGTTCAACGTCGAGCTGACGTCAGAGTACTAGGTAAAGTTCTGTATGTAATATTTACCTGTAGGTACATGCTATTTATATAAATTTATTTCAACGTGCATAGAAACATTATTGAGCTAAAAACAAATTATTTACAAGAAAAACGAAAGCAGTCGCTAGCTCTTCGTAAAATACTGAAAAAAATTGAATTGTCGTAACAATTTTCTATTGTGTCTCGTTCAGTGTACTTCCACCGATGAATAATGTTGGTCTTCTAAATACTTAGAGAAATCTTCGCTATGATATGAAATTCATAGTTATTTTTAACTTTTAAAGAAAACCTAGTTCATATTTGCTTTTCGGTAAAAAAAATCTATTAGATTGTTAAAGAACAATACCTACTCCATTTGCCCACATTCTGTTGCATGATTAGACTTTTAGCTCAAAGACACTCTCAACGCCTACGGCATATCCATATACCCATACGTATTCTCCACATATATCTTTTTCTGTCTCCGTATTTCGTCTCCCCTCCACCCAATATTCCTTTATCAGATAGCGAAAGTCCCATTTGATATAATCAATGATGCGACAAGACGATTTTATCGAGTGTCGTAAATAGAAGAAATGAATGGAGTCGTCTTGCTCTGCACACTGACTTATTGACACTAATGAATTTATAGACGTAGCCTTTGGAATATCAGTTCCTGAATATCTGAAGAACCAATAGGTTCTTTGTTCGCAAAGTGCTGAGTTAATATCATAAGACTGGTAAAGGGTCTGTGTGGAAATCATGAAATGCTTTTTTCGTCTCATTTTTCAACATTATTATTTCTTGGAAAATATCCATATTTTCCCGTAATATATTGCTCTAGCTAGGAGGTATCAGAATTACTTAACAGGTATACTGTGAAGGGTCAGGCAACTGCTCAACATACATACATCGTCATCCAAATTAATGTTCAATAATGGTCCATGATCTCCAGAAAAATGAACTCTTAATAACCTTGTTGGTCGTCATATTTTCGAGCCGTTTGGGGTTGAAACCCTCGGGCCGCGGGGTCCGAGTGCTTGAGGCCTTTTTAAGGAAATCTCCAAACGGCTGGTTGACACTTCCCGTGACACAAGGACAGGCTTTTATCTTGGCCAGAGGTTAAGCATTGCCATACAACGTGGCAATGCCGCCTGTCGCTTGGGTACATTACGAGTTGACAGCGATGTGGATGAATTTTTCGTCGTCATATTTTAGTTTGTGAATAGTTTTAGATAAGTTAGCATAATTATAATTTTGTTATTTAACATCACGCCTTATTTCTCTGAAGGGTTGTGTAGAGGTGTACCTGTAGTACCCACATTTCGCAAATTATGTTTTTAAGTCCCATATTACATGGGATATAAAAACAGGGGGGCGAGCGATCAACCGGTTATATTTATTAATTAATTAGGGACAACATATATGTGTTTTTATACCAGGAGTATAATTTCTCCTAGATTATTGAATTCACACATAATCAGCCTATAATGTTCCCACTGCTGGGACACAGGCCTCCTCACTGTGAGAGGGAGTGGGCCGTAATCCACCACGCGGGCCCAGTGCGGGTTGGTAGATGTCACATGTCTTCGGTTTCCTCACGATGTTTTCCTTCACCGTTTTGAGAGCAGCGGTGATGAAATAATTTACACAAAGTAAAGCGCCTGTCCGGGTTCGAACCTACGACCTACAACCCGTAAGTCACGGCCGTTACCACTGGGCCACTTCTGCTCAATCCTCGTCCTGTACCTACAATTGTGTAGATACAGGACGAGGATAGGGAGTACAAAGGACAATATTGATATCCGCATGGTCCTTTGTAGTCCCTGTCATCTGTCTCGTGTTCTGTTACTATGTCGTGTAGGTATGCCTTTGTATGTCGTCACGATGTTTCCTATATGGGAAGCACAATTTGTATATACAATGTCACTTCTGTAGTCCGTTATGTGTTAGCTCGGTGATTTGGCGCAAGATGTGACACTATAGCGATCGTTTCACACCTCTATTTCTCCATCAGAATCAACTATTAGGAGTCAGGGTTTACCTTATCTGTAAGACCTTTCTGACAGAACCATGTATCCTAGTCTTAAGCTATGTCAAAGGTTTTGGTATGAATAAAGATTTTTATTTATTATTTATTTATTTATTTATTAGTTGACTTATGACGTTATCACAATTTAGAAAGACGTTTTAATATAAATTAGAGCCGAAATTAAAAGTTTGTTTACTTCAAAATTAGGGTAAACGTTATTTGATTAAGTAGCTTAATGTTAAAGCAACTAGACATCCATAGTACTAATATTATAAAGTAGCTGTCCGTTTCTGTCTCTTCACGCTTTAACCACTGAACCGATCGTAATGAAATTTGAGAGAGATAGGTAGCCTATGTTCAGGTCACTTTTAATCCTGAATATTTGTATTAAAAAAAAATATGAAATAGAAAATACACACAGACGAAGGCTTGGGCATTAGCTAGTCAACTATATCTGTCGAATTCGTAGACAATTGTGCAAGAGAAACTTTGTCACGAGGCGATAGATAGATCACCGTCGGGTTTGGTCTCTATATTTCTCCAGAGATACATACACTTAAGTATCCAAGACTACATCGAATACAAAGCAGTCAAACCTGTAACCTCATTAACTAGCGTGTTAAAGGCATTCAAAAGTGATGAAGTAGGGTTACGTGTATATGCTATGTCTCTCTCATTTATAATCAAGAGCGTCGTTCTATAAATACAACAAAACCGTAATTTCGACATTAGCCTAAAATATATTCAGTGGGCTAGAATTTTGGAGTACACGAGCCACGACACATTTAGAATGTAAAGATTTATAATTCTATATGAGTTGTTTATGTAAATAAGCACTTTAGATGAATAAAAGTCAAATTGTAGTAGCCTGAAGGATCATGGACCCGCTTTTGAGACTTAGGTTATGGGCCAGGGCTTGCGGACGGTGAGCAATGGGTAGCTTACCAACCGATAAGGACTAGGCCCGGGTCGAAGGCGTGTTGTGTTCTACGCGCGCCTCAAAGAGATGTTAGCACAAGTGTAGGGGTCCATTAGGGCCGAAGCCTGCTGGGGTCGCGGTAAAGTACGAAAGGGTTGCCGAGGCCCCTGGCAACACAGGCAATGGAAGGAACACGGGTGGGTTTTAGTCAGTAAGAGTCTGACACACCCTCCCGGTTATGGGCCATAAATCCTAAAATGCCAACATGCGGAGAGCAAAAATGTTTATCAATGTTCAAAATCGATGCTCATTTATTTTTCTTTACCGAAAAGCAGTCGGACCAATTTGATAGTAGGTAGAGGTGGAAATTGTGAAATTATTTTGTGTTAAGTACCTATTTGTAAAAATAATATAAGGAGTCAGTTTTTATACTTTTAATGAAACCAGCGTCATCGATAGTTTAATGGCGTGTCTACAATTTACTTTGATAACATCAATTTACAGCTACAAAGGTAATTGACAATGCATTCCATCATTTTTTAATTGAAACAATCCAACACCGAGTGACGATACAAAATGAATTGAATCATAATTCCGTGACTTCTGTAATTGGAGCGTAATGAAGCTTTCAACGAAGAGAGGTATCGATAAAAAATGGAAAATTATAATGAAGGTTCTTCTCTAATATTATTTCATGAACGATAAAAATTTTCTTTTCTTATAAGGTTAAGATGTTTCCGATAAGTATTTCTGAGAAATCTCTTTTGGAACCTACTACGAAATACTAAAAATTATAACAAAGAAGTGTTTACTGCAAAATACCGAGAAGTAGCGAGTGCTTAGACAAAAAGTGAATATTTTAATAATTAATTCATTTCTGAGTAATTTTAAACAATGGCGCGTGTTTGTTTTGTTTGTATAATAAAAGCAGCATTCTCCATTCTTCTAGCAGTTTAGTGTTTAAGCGGTACACATTTGTTGGGGTCTGCATATACGTCACAGTCGGCCGGCAAAATCGAATAACTAAATGTAGATGTGCGGGAAAAGCCACTAGGCTAAGGTTGAATAAGGTATTTGACTACTATCAAAGAAATACATGAATTAATACTTATTTTTAACATGTTACTAAAAAGAGACGTTTTGTAAAAAAAGAAATAAAATCAGTAGGAAAATAGAGAAGTTATACGCTATTGAAATTATTCTTCTATCCTTGTCACACAAAACGATCATTGTACTGAATGGCGCGACGTTGCTATGGCTGTGTTGTGACGTCAGATGCTAGTGTTGTTTCTGTCAAGCATAGACTTTAAAACGCAAACAACTTCGCCATTTTTGTAGATATATAAACATTTTTTTTTTACTGTGGCTTAATTTTTTTTCTGGGTTCCAAAAATCAAATTTAAAAAGAAAAGTCAAATACCCCATTGTGCAGAGCCAACCCTAACATGATACAGTGAGGGTAAATGATGAATGGAGTCCGCCAATCGGCATGCGCCGTATGAAGGCCGAATATTTGTAATAATTGTTTACGGTCGACTTTGTGGGTCAACTGCCGAATCGAATGTGCCGATTCGAACAAGTGTGTAAGGTAGAACTCCTAAGATAAAATTAATACCTATAACATTATAGATACGTATGGGAATCCATTTTGCTATGGCCTAACAGAAACAAACAGCCCACATATGGCAGAAAACGTTTAGCATAATCAGCCTTTAATGTCCCCACTGCTGGGACACAGGCCTCTTCTTTGTGAGAAGGAATGGGCCGTAATCCACCACCCGAGCTTAGTACGGGTTGGTACATGTCACATGTCTTTGAATGTTTGATTCCACGATATGCCGGTTTCCTCACGATGTTTTCCTTCACCTTTCTGAGAGCAGTGGTGACGAAATAATTGACACAAAGTAAAGCGCCTGTCAGGGTTCGAACCTACGACCTACTTATAAGTCGCGGTCGTTACCACTGGGCCACCACTGCTAGTAAACATTTACTAACCAATAATTTACCAAAACAAGGAAGTCAAAATATAACCTTGATTTACAAATAAACTTTCAGTTTGGGACGTAGTTCTATCTCTGAATAGAGTTAATTATTCAGTTAAATGTCGCAAGTTAAATAACGAGATATTTGCTACAACAGTAACTTGTTTAATCATTTTAAACTTTGACAAGCGTTATTGTTTGTGTGAGATTAATTTGTTGGAGGTTTTGCTGTTATTGTTCATTTATGGAATGGTTAACAGATGCTAGAATAGTACGAGAAGTAGCCATTCCTTAGACCGTTCGCCAGTGAGTGGAAGTGAATTCAGGCTTTGTGACACGAGGCTGTTATCGTGCAAAGAGTTTTGTCTATCGGAAATCTTCTTGGCTCTTTCACTTACGCTTTTTTTATTTTTTGGATGGGAAATTATCAAATAACTTCTCCCGCTCTGGGCGGAGCGGGAGGGTGTGTCAGACTCTTACTGACTATAACCCACCCGTGTTCCTTCAGTTGCCTGTATTGCCAGGGGCTTCGGTAACATTTTAACATACAGATGTGCGGCTGGGGAGTTTGTTCCACCCCTTCTTCTTCCCAGCTAAAGCACTAGGAAGTGGTGAAGGGCGGGCATTTTTGGGGGACTGTCTTATGTAACTTTGACGTTCGAAAAGTGCTGATTTTCAGTCTAGTTTGAATAAATGACTTTTGATTTTGATTTTTTCGGACTTTCTCGCGACCCCGGCAGACATCTGCAAGTTCAGTAGTTCTGCAATTTCCCATTGTTTGTGTTGCTGTCCCACGAACAATGTGGCACTTAATATCGTATCCAGCGTGCCCTGTTGCCTGCACGTTACAGGAACAGTTGGACGCTACTGAAGTCTTAGCCAAATTCTGGGCCGACTCTATATAGGGTCAAATTAGAGTAGCCAGCGAAACTCCGACATCATGGGTATCGATATCCGAACATGATAAAACAAAAAACAAAAAACGTCCAAACAATAAACGTATTTTCTTTCTTTTCTTTCTTTCATTCAAAAAAGAAATTAATTTAAAGATTTTTTTTAGGGTCATTGGCCGCAGTTTGTGTAATCACTTAAAATATCAGTTTTTTGATGTAAACTCCACAGACGTGATGGATATCGATGGGTAAACACAATAAACCAAAAGAAAACAGGTTTTCTTAACTCATATTTCAGGTAACTAACACTACTAGCGGTCGTTGACCCTCAAAAAAAAATCTTTTTTTCTTATTACTAAGACTCCGCTGTCCGTCTGTCACCAGGCTGTATCTCATAAACCATGATAGTTAGACAGTTGAAATTTTCACAGATAATGTATTTTTGTTGCCGCTATAACAACAAATACTAAAAATCAGAATAAAATAAATATTTAAGGGGGCTCCCATACAACAGACATGTTTTTTTTGCGGTTTTTATAGATAATGGTACGGTACTCTTCGTGCGCGACTCTGACTCGCAATGGCCGGTTTTTATTTTAATTTTATCGTGTTTAAATATCGATACTCATCACTTCTGCCTTCGTCTTCTGATCTGATCTTTTTCAGTCGTTACGGGTCGTCAGAAGCTTGAAAGTCTGACATCCAGTCTTACCAAGGGGTATCGTGTTACCCAGTAACTGGGTTGTGGAGGTCAGATAGGCAGTAGCTCTATGTAAAATACTAGTAATCAGCACTTCTGCAGATCAAATCAAATCAAAAGTCATTTATTCAAACTAGGCTGAGAATCAGCACTTTTTGAACGTCAAAGTTACATAAGACAGTCCCCCAAAAATGCCCGCCCTTCACCACTTCCTAGTGCTTTAGCTGGGAAGAAGAAGTGGCGGAACAAACTCCCCAGCAGCACACCTGTCTGTTATCTCTTCTGAAAAGTTTCGGTAGCTACTCTTATATGACCCTGCATAGATTGCCATCGATACGCTAAGAGGTAATAGTCGCCTGTTGTACTACTAAAGAGCAAAGGCCTCTTCTGCTGAGAAATATCGAGCTTTGATCACTACAATTGTTACTACCAACTTCAGAATGAGCCATTAGGTTATTTACAAATCAAAAGTCATTTATTCAAACTAGACTGAGAATCAGCACTTTTCGAACGTCAAAGTTACATAAGACAGTCCCCCAAAAATGCCCGCCCTTCACCACTTCCTAGTGCTTTAGCTGGGAAGAAGAAGTGGCTGAACAAACTCCCCAGCAGCACACCTGTCTGTTATCTCTTCTGAAAAGTTTCGGTAGCTACTCTTATATGACCCTGCATAGATTGCCATCGATACGCTAAGAGGTAATAGTCGCCTGTTGTACTACTAAAGAGCAAAGGCCTCTTCTGCTGAGAAATATCGAGCTTTGATCACTACAATTGTTACTACCAACTTCAGAATGAGCCATTAGGTTATTTACCTACATCACGTAACATTACGCCTGTATTCCCCGGAGCTTTAAGCAGTTATACCTATAGTTACTGTTACTGTTAGCCTGTATTATCCCACAGCTGGGCAAAGGCCTCTCCCCATGAATTTCAGTGTTTGCGATCCAGAGCTAATGTGGACCACTGGTTGTTTGTTTTGTCCAGCTCGTCCTGCTATCTTTTATGGGGTCTGCCGCGATGGCTTCTAGCTGTCTCAGGGCTCCACATAGTGATAACTTTGGCCCACCGCTCATTGGGCACGCGGCAGACGTGGCTATCCCAGTACCACTTCGACAATGCGGCTTTTAGAGCAACGTCAGTAATCTGTGTTTTGGACCACTGGTCGTTTGTTTTGTCCACCTTATACCGCCATCTTTTACGGGGTCTGCCGCGATGGCTGCTCAAGCTCCACATAGTGACAACTTTGGCCCACAGCTCATTGGGCACGCGGCAAACGTGGCCAGCCCAGTCCCACTTCGACAATGCGGCTTTTTGAGCAACGTCAGTAATCTGTGTCGCGAATCATCATCATTCTCCTCCGCCCTTATCCTAATTTATTTGGGGTCGGCGCAACATGTCGCTTTTGTCCATACTTCTCTATTAGTTTTTATCTCGGTAGTCACCCCCTTTCTAGCCATATCATCTTTCACACAGTCCATCCATCTTTTCGTTTCTTTGGTTTTCCTCAACTCTTATAGCCATCGACATTCATACTCATGACTTTCCTCACGACATTTTCCACATTCCTCCGCATCACATGCCCATACCATGACAATCGATTTACGCACAACTTTTCAGTCACCAGTGCCACTTTCAGACCTGCTCTTATGTACTCATTTCTTATTCTATCCATTCGTGTCACACCACACATCGCTCTTAGCATTCTCATCTCAGCTGCATGCAATTGCCTTTCATTCATCCCTTTTGTGGCCCAACATTCTGATCCATACAAGACAGCAGGTCTTACCATGTTTCGCGAAAATGGTCTGTTAATTTGACGCCTAGAATACTGCACTGCAACCTTGAGTTTGGACTTTTGAATATTTGTCAAAGACCTATAGTGCACCCACATTCGAAGGTAAAGTTTAAGTCCCGTGTAATAGAGGAGCGAGCCTATTGCCATCAACCGGGCACAAATCCAAAAGTCAGTGATGTCTTTCCCTAGTTAAAAAGTACACCAAGAAAATGATTTTATCGCCGAGGCACTTACCGTACCTGGTACTATTGAATACATTAACCGCCACATCGTTATTGAAGACATAGGTGCCATAATTGCCTTGATAAGTAGATTTGCGGTTCCGGCGGTTCCTGGTAAAGTATTATACCGATTAGATCAATTAGGTAACACTCTACTATGGTAATTACTTACTGCTAACTATCTTTGGGCACAAAGTAGTTTTTCTAGACATTAGGACGTCAAAAATTGGAAGGTGGAACTGAATTAGTTTTGAAATGAAACCTCTTTAGGCACGTTGGGCATAGTTGGGACGGAGAAAAAGCACTGAACTCGCGTGACTGTCAGGCTCAGATACATATGTATATACAGATGTTTACAAGTTTGTGAAGCTACGAAGTTTACACTTCTGACGTGGAGTCCTACGACTGACAGTTCTTTTAAATACCTAAGTTGCTTTTAATTGGTAGTTAGGTACTTAAAGGGTCTTCAAAGAGAAAGGTGTAAAAATAAATTGTAACAAGCTGCGCTTGGGTTTTACCGTTTCTCAATAAATAGGAAAATGTCAATTCTATTCCACGTTTAGTAGACATTATTCTCAGAATCAAGTCCCAAATACAAACTATCTTTGCAAAGTGTCGCCTTAATTTAAATAGTAATTCTCCTTTTCGCTTGAGATTTTTAATAGCATTTGGTCGTATTTACGAGTAAAAGGTTACAAACTGACACAAAGTTTACTTCAATGAATTTTATCACGTAAATATCAAGAACAAGTTTGAAATTGTTATTTTTAATGACAATTAGGAATTGCAAAATTGAAAGCCTGTATTTAGAGGTAGAAGCCTGAATTGTTATTTTTTTCAATCGAAAGAAAATTTGTTTCTAGTTTCAGACTATCTTCTAAACTTAAAATGGCATAAATAATAGTCAAAATTAATTATAACAGTGATTTTTTACAAGCCTTTATTTTCCTACTGCTCTACTCTATTTTCGCATTTATTTATCTAGGGCTTTTTTTTTTTTTTGAGGGTGGGAAATCATCAAATAACTTCTCCCGCTCTGGGCGGAGCGGGAGGGTGTGTCAGACTCTTACTGACTAAAACCCACCCGTATTCCTTCCTGTTGCCTGTGTTGCCAGGGGACTCGGTGACCCATAAGTACCTTCCCGCGACCCCGGCAGATTTATCTAGGGCTAAGGACCAGTCAGTGATGTAAAAGTGTTCTAATATAGACCCCGCATACAGATATGGTAGTGTCATGCGGGGTCTGTCGGTCGGAGATTGCCAAAATAACAACTTTGTATATGAAAGTATATGGTACTTATAACAAAAACACAATTTTTAAATTTATTGTCTGTCGGTCTGTCTGTCTGTTTGTTCCGGCTAATCTCTGAAACGACTGAAACAATTTTGATGGGACTTTCACTGACAGGTAGCTGATATTATAAGGAGTAACATAGGCTATGTTTAGAAAAAGCCACGCGGGCGAAGTCGTGGGCAACAGCTAGTAAAATAACATTTCCCAACAACAAAAACTACTGCCACGACCACACCAATGAAATGACCGCAAACTTTATTCAGAGCCACTTCATAAATAGTATATCAGAGCTACATCATAAGTATGTATAAAAATATCCTTACACGTAAACTTACTTTGCAAAACACGACAATTTCTCTCCCGCACACAGATCATAAAAAATACGTCCCATTTGTCGCAAAAACAAAAGAAGTGCATTCCGTATTGCAAAAATAACAAATGGCTTCTAGTATACGTCGTTTGTTGTGTCTTATCAGAGGCCCTTGTACGAACGCGCGACGTAAATCTAACGAAAATTAAAACGCTTTTTGAATCCTAAAACGTAATTTTGCAACAAGCACAATTCATATCACCCTTAGATGATAATGGAGAGCAGTGGTGGCCCAGTGGTAACGGCCGCGACTTACAAATTGTAGGTTCAAACCCAGACAGGCGCTTTACTTTGTGTAAACTATTTCATCACCACTGCTCTCAAAACGAAGAAGGAAAACATCGTGAGGAAACCGGCATGTCCTAGAACCAAAAATTCTAAGACATGTGACATCTACCAACCCGCACTGGGCTTGCGTGGTGGATTACGGCCCACTCCCTCTCACAGAAAGGAGGCAGTGGGAACATTATAGGCTGATTATGTAGATATGAATAAAGTCTTAAAACTACGTTACCTAATATTATGTATGAAACGTGTATTTTCAATTTTAAAATCTTTTTAAATCTCATCACTTTTCCTCCGCGCGTTTGTGCAAGGCCCACAGAGAAACTGTCATATTTTTACTCGACTGCTGTGGATCTCAATAAGAGGGTAATGTTTTAGACTATGCTACGCACGAAACGGAAAATAACGGAGCAGACGTACCTTACCGGAATTGTTAGATTTATCTGTCTTGTCAGATGAATCCCAATGAAATAGGGTTAGATCTGATAGTGGTTAGGACTTATTTGCTTCCTTCGAGATATTGAACACGGGATTTTGTATCTATTTTTCTTCAGGTTATGGATTTCCTGTGCTGTGTAATATTTTTGTTACTGTACTTCACAGGTGAGTTACTTTTATGAATCTTTTTCTTATATCAGGTTAAATAACAATGAAGATTGTAGGTGTTAGTTTACAAGAATGTATAAAACAATCGGAAGAAAACACTGCCGAAGTCTAACCGGATGCAGCTGAATATCAGCATTTTACATGGAGCGACCGCCTATCTGACCTCCACAATCCAGTTACTGGGTAATACGATATCCCTTGGTAAGACTGGTTGTCAGACTTTCGGGCTTCTGATAGTAACGACTGTCAAAGATCCACGTATGCCAGCTGGGACCAACGGCTTGACGTGCTTTCCGAGGCACGGAGGGGTCTCGGTATGTAAAGATGGTCACCCATCAACGGACCAACCGCAGCAAGCACAGTTTAACCTGATCGATTGACCCGTGTAGCTGTTATTATTTAGACTTAAATCCCTCGCTGGAAGAAGACCCGGAAGAAAACACTGCATAAAGTAATATTTTCATCTCACGGGGACTTGAATTGAAGTTCAAAGGTTGATATATTGCAGGAGCTTTTGCTGAAATCGTGTTTAAGAAAACACATCACGTACTTACGTACTAAAACCAACCGTAACTTAAATATCAAGCAGTCTTTAAAAAAAACTACTGCGAATAAATTCATGTCATCGTCACAAAAAGAAGACCAACATACTGCACTAGAAATACTTAAGTGCTAATCAGGTAAAAGAAAAAATGGAAGCAGTGAAATCTACCACTAAGCTTTAAAGCTCGAATAGGGCTTAACAAGAGCGCTTTGCAAAGCATACGAGCTTCTTTGTCGACAGTGAGCACTGGCTTTTAGAAGAAATGTATCTCGTTATACCTGGGCTTGTGGATTTTATTCTGCTTTTTATAAGTGCCTTTTTGTAAAGTCATACTATTGTAGAAATACAATTGTTTGTTAGTTAAAATTTAGTCTTTTGCCACTTTCAAACCAATTCAACGAAATACTTCAGCAATTGCGTGAAAGAATATAAGTAATGGACATATAGTGACCTTATGTGTGATGTTCTACAGAAAGGTCAAGTGCGTAGTACGCGCAACTGTCGTGCGTGTATGACCAGATGAATGTAAGGTAAACGAAGCATAACGAGTATGTCAGGATCGTAGCAGGTGGCGTTCTGTAGTTTCTGCTACCCCATGGGAAGAAGGCCTAAAGAAAGAAAGAAAATACGTTTTATTGCAGTAAACATAACGCAAAAAAAGAACCCAAACACGGGGAAATATGCATCACATCCACGCAAAACGGCCATCGCTCAGCATAATGTTGCGACCCTATGCGAGACAGAGCCCCAGCGCTGGTTTTTAGCGTCAGCTGGCGTTGACGATACATAGGTATGTATAAGTAATAGAAGGGAGACCTAGGTCAACAGAACTATAGGACTTTGTACGGAAGAAGAACTATTCAGTTTGAGGGAGCGCAGTTTTATAATAAGTTACTGAGATCCTTCATCAGTGAACATTTCTAAAAATATGTTAAAGTTCTATTTGGCTAACCAACAATAAAAAATCATTATTCACTGCTTGTGGCTAAGTAACAGCAGCCGCACGGGTCCATCCATCAGGTTAAACTACCCTTGCCGGGGTTGGTCCATGGATGTGTGACCATATTTACATACCGAGACCCCTCCGTGCCTCGGAAAGCACGTTAAGCCGTTGGTCCCGGCTGTCATTCGTGGATCATTGACAGTCATTAAGGGTCGTCAGAAGCCCGAAAGTCTGACAACCACTCTTACCAAGGGGTATCGTATTACCCAGTTACTGGGTTATGGTGGTCAGATAGGCAGTCGCTCCATGTAAAATACTGGTATTCAGCTGGATCCGGTTAGACTGGAAGCTGACCCCAACGTAGTTGGGAAAAGGCAGGCAGATTGTTTTTTTTTTTTTTTATTTGTGATGGGTTTGCTTTTGACCTTAGTCTATGTCAGAGGCGACAGAAACAAAGTCGACGATGGAGCGAGCTTACCCAGAAGTAGCCTGTTCACTCTCACTTTGAAGAGATTAGGGTTATATGCGTTCGGAAACACAGACGCAGGCAGAGAGTTCCATTCCTTTGCTGTGCGCATTATAAAAGAAGTTTGGAAACGCTTAGTGCGAGTTGGTGGGATAGCCACCAGGAAGGGATGGTAACCTGAAGTGCGCCTAGATGATCGATAATAGAAGGGGGCCGGTGGAATGAGGTCGTGGAGTTCTTGGGCACACTCTCCGAAGTACAATCTATAGAAGACCGACAAGCAGGCAACCTTGCGACGATGGGCCAAACTGTGAAGCTTAGCATCCACCAGATTTACGTCGCCAATGAGCCTCTTAGCTCTGCGTTCCACCGAGTCAAGCGCGGCAAGTTGGTATTTAGCCGAGCCATCCCAAAGGTGGCTACAATACTCCATGCAGGATCGGACCTGCTCTTTATAAAGGGTCAAAAGCTGTCCAGGCGTAAAGTATCGCTTCACCTTATTTAGGATGCCCAGTTTCTTTCTTTTTCTTTCTTTCTTCTTTCTTGCCCCTTTTAATTGATTCACTGTATGTGCTCCATAGATCGAACGACAATTATTTTGAGTGAACTATGTATGTTCGTTTTGAGAAATAAATTTGTTTAAACCAAACGATGTTCTCACCGAGAGGAGGCCTGTGTCCCAGCAGTGGGAACATTATAGGCTGATTATGTAAACGTTGCGTTCATAAAAGAGCTGTTGTTAATCTTTAGTTATCTGTCAACCACTCCTAGATAATATAACTACTTGTGTAGTGTCTAAGGCCGAGATCTATAAACGTTACTGGGTGCGGGATAGGACGGGAACATGTCTCAGTCAAAAGACGTGCTAAGTAACGTTTACAGATCTCGGCCTTAGTTATTAAATAATTTCCTAGAGAAAGTTCACTTACAATCTAGTCACGTTTGACACCATTGGTAGAGACAGTATCACGCTGTGGAAATTAATTTAGCTTAATTAACAACCCCAAGGGGTGTATTTATAAATGTCTTTGTTAAAATTGTTATTCTATTTATATTTCTTCCCTATTCGTCTAAGAGTTCGCAATTGTGGCTTTATTTATAGGACCTGGGTTTGACTTTTCTAGGTCAGGTAAAAATTTATCTCCGCCTAATTTTCTTAGAATATCTGATTTTGTTTGTAAGTTTGTATTTATTGTAATTCCCATAGATACGGAACCCTCATAAGATACAGGTAAGTACTTGATATCCATAAATCTACTGTTTACCTTCTTTCAAAGATTTGTTACAAAAGAAAAGAGAAACAAAAGAAATATATTATCTTATGAGGAAAAGCCTCTAAAGAAAACTTTTCAGAACTTCGGGAGTATTATTTAAAATATTCCTTTTTCTTTGCACAAATATTACATTTTCATTTGGGCTTGAATAATATTCAGTCTGATAATATTTTTTTACTTTTTAAAGAACGCTTTTTGGCAGTTGGAATCAGTTGTATTTTATACAATCGTGAATGATTCTTGTAAGTCAAAAGTTCCTAGAAGACTTGTTTTTCTTTAGTTCTATCAAGAATATTATCAAATTACATGGCTTCGAGCTATCATAATATGGCTTGGGGTATTTTCTTATAAACTACAAATGTATTTTTTGGAAAACTAGGCTGAGATAAACATAAGGAGATAAATATGAAAATATTCGTTCTAGATCAAAAATATTATTATAATCTAACCTTACCACGAAAGTTTTCAACAGAAAAATAGATTTTCAAGAAAATTGCCAGCTACATACAAAACCCTTATACATATTAGAGGCAGATTATTCTTGTGAAAAATAAAATACATTTATGTTCGCATAACTCGACAAATGTACTAGGGGATTTTGTTTTGCGATTTAAGGTTTAGTCCCATAGTAAAAGTTGTGTCATAATGATGAGTACAATGACCCCTTTTTTCAGGTTTTCAGTTACCTATTTCAATAACACTTTGTATGCTATGCTGTAGCTAAAAAACCGAGTTATGAGAAGTGGTCTACACCCACCTACTATAGATACAAAGATGAAAAATCGGCCAAGTGCGAGTCGGACTCGCACATGAAGGATTATTTAGCAAAAAACGCCGAAAAAACACGTTTCTTGTAGGGAGTCCCTTTAATTTTTAACTTATATTTTATTTTTGTATTTATATTTTATTTTTATTATTAGTTGATAAAGCAGCAGCGGAAATACGTAATCTGTGGAGTTTCTTGCCGGTTCTTCTCCATAGGAAACGACCAATTGAACCCCCCATGCACCAAATTTCTGACGTTTCATAAGTGCCCATGTAGGTTTAAGTGAAATAAAATATTTTGAATTTGATTTTGTTTTTTGATTTTATGAAAATTTCAACTGTCTACCTATTACGGTTCATGAGATACAGCCTGCTGACAGACAGACGGACGGGCGGACAGCGGAAACTTAATAATAGGGGTCCGTATAGCACCCTTCGGGTACGGAACCGTAAAAATTTATACACCGCTTCCAAGAACACGCATATCAAACTAAGTATTTTTATTAACTCTAACTCAAACCTAATCAAATTACATTGTCTCAACCATTCAATATAAACTGGACAGATTAATATTGCTATTCCTAACGGCGTTTTAACACTAAGATCGATGTCAGCCACGCCTCGGTGTCCATTGATGAGCCAATTAATCAATTTCTTGTAGAAATGAAGTCATGAATGTCGAAGTTTGGCCAGCGTGGATCATTGTGTATAAAGGGCATTAAACGAATGACGCAAGCACTTAACTAAGGCGCCTAAAATAATACGTGTAAGCGAGACAACGCTATTTGTTAAGCTTAGGGCCCGAAAGAGAACCTAGTCTCATGTACTAACACTAAATAATATTTCATTTAGGTCTTGCTTCGTCGTTCGCTCATTTCGTGACAAGAAGTTAGTGACGATAATGCCAAGAAAATGTCATTTTTTCGTCAAGTCTCTTGAAAGTCTGAAACTTTCTGGAGATTAAATATTCAAGCGGAGAAAATCTTGAGGCGCCAAGTGTCGCTTATTATACAGTTGCTAAATAAAAAAAAAGACTGAATTAAAATTTCTAATGTTTAGGCATCGTTTACATAAAGCATTGGACTTTTGTGTAAAGCTAGAATAATTTACTTGCCTTCATTTCATTGTTACTTAATGATTGATTGATGGCCTTATAGTGACCTTATTGGTGATATTCTTCAGAAAGGTCAGGTGCGTACTCGCAACTGGCGTGCGTGTACGACCAGCAGTGTCATTCTGTAACAATCTCACCGAGAAATCTTAGGTGAAGTGAACTTGAAGTGAGCTGTCACTAGGGATCGCCTAATGCTAGGGAATTGATTCTATTGACAGCTCACTTCACCTTTGATTTCACGGTGAGAATTTTACAGATGTATGTTCTGTAAAATTGTAGCCACCATAGGCGCGGGGTTGCGGGTAGTGAACAATGGGTAGCCCGTTGTCCGATAAGAACTAGGCCCGGGTCGATGGCGCGTTGTGTTCTACGCTCGCCTCAAAGAGATGTCAGCACAACTGACGGGGTTCGCTAGGGCCGACACCTGCCGGGTTCGCGGGAAAGTCCATAAGAGATAGCGTGGCCCCTGGCAACACACAGGCAAAGGAAGGAACACGGGTGGGTTTTCGTCCAGAGCGGGAGAACTTATTTGATAATTACCCACTCAAAAAAAAAAGGTGTGTGAACGTGAACGAAGCATATGGAGTATTATAATGATCGTAGCAGGTGGCGTTCTGTACTTTCTACCTACCCCATTGGAATAAGGCGTGCGGTTATGTATGTATATATGTTAATGATTCATAAACTTTAGCCGAGAATTCTAGTCAGAAGTTAATAATACGAGCTTGTAACTGGCATACTGCATAGGCCTTTATGTCATATGTGGAGTTTAGGCGATTTTACACCAAATAGCTGACTTGGTTCTTATTTATAATAATTGATTTCATAAAGGACATCAAAAAATTACATTGATACATCACAATTTCTAATGAATGGAATGCAATCTCGATCTCGTGAGATCTCGAGCTTTTTTCGGGATTTTATCTCGTGGGAAGACAATATCGGTCTTGAAATCTCGTTTGATTTCGAGACAGCACGCGCTTCTTAGCACATGATACTTCTTGAGAAGTAATTTTCAATATAATAATGAATGGATTTAAAGTGTTCTGATTTGTTGCATTATGTATGCATAGTGCAGATGATTATCTATAAGTACTTAAAATATGAAATAGTAACGAAGTCAAACCTGTACGATTAAATGTACATTTTTGTAACCGCTACAAAGTGTGGGAACGAGTCTGATGCTGAAAATATAGTTTTTAGATGTTTGTCCTTTTGTCTGGATGTATGTTCCGGATTGGCACATTAACGGTTGAACGGATTTGGATTAAATTTTGCACACAGATAGTTTATAACCTTGATTAACACATACTTTTAATCCTGGTAGTACGTTCCCGTGGGATTTTTTCCGACATCCATCTAGACGCAGTTCGACTTCGTGTTTTAAAGTGAAAAAATCTATTAAATACCATTTCTAAAACTAAAGAGCAACTTTGAATCCTTCAGTCACTTGTCACTTGAGTGAGGTTCGAAGTAAATTGTGGGTACAGTACCACTGATGATTAAGGAATGAGGTCGCATGAGAGACTAACTAAAATATACAGCGTAGTCTAAATGAGTTTGGAATTAGAAACTTTTAATGGAACAGAGCATGACCATGAAACTCTGCAAGAGAGCTTTCACGGAAAAGGGATAATTTTAACTTAATCCAGTTACGTAAGGTTTCTCGTATAAATACAAAAGTTTTCTCATATAATTGAATAAGTGTGATCCTATGAGATATTCACATTTTAGGTTTCAATAAAGTCCTCTTATTATCCTAAAAATATGGAGAAAAATCCTAGATCCTCTACATTTTTAAATTCTTAAGTCCGTTCTTACAATCTTCCTACCCCACGATTTTCTTTATTGAAGCCAGTGTTTCAGTTCTAACCTAGTCAGCAAAGGTACCTAAAACCTACAAAGTAGAAACATCACAAAAAAAAAACACTATTCTAAATAAATCATTAACCCGGACACTGCTACATCGCATGCAAAAAACATTCAACTCGCACAAAACACGGAATTAAAGTGATTCTCACATTCATTCCGTACTAACAGTCAGATACCATGATTGCGTTCTCAAAAGGGTTAAATTGCGCGAATGTCAAACGTGCGGTGCGCCGGACTTGCGAACAAAGGTCGCTGTGTTATTGCGTGTCCCGTGTCCCGTCACTATTGTGTCCCGGTCCCAGGAAACAACTTACTGGGACTGTGACACAATTGTCACTAACTGTTAGTGAATCTTTCTAGGGATAGCGGAGGAGTGATATGAGTTAATTGCTTTGATCTTGAGCTCAGTTCTAGTAGGCACTTAAAGCTGGAAAGAAATCCTGGTTTGAAGAATTTGTAGAAAGAATATTGCGCGAGGCTTTGAGGTTATCCTATACGCTTAAAGATGATATGGCTAGAATAAAGGTGACAAACGAGATGATGGCTGGTAGAGATGCATGGAAGAACAATACATGCTGCACTGAATTCAGGAGGATGTTGATTGATGTCTTTCTTTATTTACATGACTCAACACTACACCGTAATAGGGTCGTAAATTAATCGAATGAATGTCTCAGATGCATTCACTTTTGTCATTTGAATGGATGTCTTTGAAGCGTTCATTTCTGTCACTTGAATGAATGTATCTGAAGCATTCACTTCTGTTACTTCAGAACTACCTATAAAACCTACGGAAATAAATGTCTCTTTCTCAAACACATATAATTGATTTTTTTTATTACAACCATTCAGGGATAACAGAAGAGATTCATTCGACACACCATTCCAACGACAGCATTTAAAAATACGGACGTTAACCCTACGCTGCCGCTGGTCGAGTGACAGATGAATACGCCGCGGCCGTCCGGATTTATGTTCCAAATTGGAAAATACGTCGTTCCGTTCATACCAAACGTCATTGTTACCGTGACGGTTTTTATTAACAACGGAACTATTTTGGGACCTCACAATACCTTTGTGAATGTAGAACATGTTTTATGCATTTCACACCGAAACGGTGGAACTGACGATTGACGACGCGTTGATTTTAAGTGGCGTTTTATTGTCTACTATTTCCAGTTCAACTTTATAGTTACAGCGACATTTTTGAAAAGCTTTTACTATGTTTACATTTTTAAAGGATTTCAGCTAGTTACACTTTTAACGATCCAAACTGTTATTCATATTTATTACAGTTATATCAGATGACATTAAAACTTCATTGTAGCGAGACCCATTTTAATGCGTTCTCTAGTTCCCCTCCCCCCTTGTCCACCCACGGAGTTAAAACGGGGTTAAACGTACAAAGTTGCGGTTGAGACGAAGCAGATTGAGAATTACGTCATAGCGTTGTATTAAAAGGAAAACTATTCGTTACAAGCGAACTGGGAATGAAATATAACACGACTATTCTCACTTCGAAATAAAAGCTAGAAATACGTCTGTGAACCGAGACAAATAAAATACATAAATGCAAATTTATACGTAACATAATCACAGCAACGCGAGGAACGAAATATACCAGAGACTGGTACATTTTAGAGTTTACGATATCTCGCTATGTGGGGCTTTTGAACATCTCACGTCTCCAATCGTACTACATTATAGCTTTTACAAGATGTCAATATACGTGGAATGTCTTAACCGATGTTAAGTAGACGATTCGTATTCATACGCGTTTTATTTTGGCATGAAGCGTAGTCCCATCATATCGTCAGTAATTCACACAAATTATTGGATGTCCTCATATACCGATACTGAATTTCGCAGACGTGCGACCTCTTACTTAGTGGCATTTTAGTGGGCTTACACGTTCTTGGAGCGCTAAAATGGCGCTTTGCTTTAAGCGAGCTAACTTATGGACCATGTTATAATTTATAATTGTCCAACCCAAAATCAATTCTTTAAAAATTCTTATAGGGGCTAAGTAAATTCAGCTACATGGGAAGGTGAAGCTACGCTTGCCGCGGCCGTTCCGTGGATGGGTGACCATCTTTACAGCTCCTCCGTGAATCGGAAAGGAGGTTCAGCCGTTGGTCCCGGCTGTCATTCGTGGATCCTTGACAGTCGGTACGGGTCGTCAGAGGCCCAAAAGTCTGACAACCAAGGGGTATCTATTACCTAGTAACTGGGTTGTGGAGGTCAGATAGCCAGTCGCTTCGTGTAAAATACTGGTATTCAGCTGCATTTGGTTAGAATTGAAGCTGACCCCAACGTAGTTGGGAAAAGGCTGAGCTGATGAGATGATTTTATACGTTAAACATACTAAGAAAACAGTTTTTAGCGTTCCGTAGTCAACAAGAAACACTTATAGTTTCGCCATGTCTGTCTGTCTGTCCGCGGCTTAGCTCAGAGATTCTTTCTACTAAAAAGCTGTAATTTGGCATAGGTATACATATTTATCACGCAGACAAAATGGTAATAAAACCTAGAAAAAAAAAATTGGTTATCTGTAAAGTAGGTTTACGGACGATTATTTTACGTGACAACGAGAGAGAGATGCGTCACAAGCCGAATGCTTAGGCCGATCGTGCTTCTTTATCGCTAGTTCCGCGCTCTCGCTTGCACGCTCGGCTCAGGCGGAATGCGACGATGAGTGATGCTTTTTCGTGCGTGCAGCCGGCGTTCATCGATTTATAAGACATTACCACGACAAAAAAATTGTAGGGTGCACGTGCAAGGGAGGTCCCTTGCATGTAAAGTGAGGATGATATTTTTTTCTCATCTATTCAATAGGCATGGTTGGATAGGCCGTTCAAGAAGATTGCGGATCAATGACAATTATTTTTCAGGGATCCCTTTGCGTAATATTAAGCTTTAAAGTGCTAATTCTGTTAAAGTCAAGTGTCCCCTGCCAGCTAAATGCTTATTTTTGGATATGTGAAACAATCTACGGCAGTAGTTTATTTAGCGAAGTTAAAAAGAACGGACGCCACTTACGAGTTGTACGTCGTAGGTTCGAACCCAGACAGGCGCTTTACTTTGTGTAAATTATTTCATCCCCACTGATCTCAAAATGGTGAAGGAAAACACCGTGAGGAAACCGGCATGTCATAGAACCAAAAATTCTAAGACATGTGACATCTACAAACTCGCACTATGCCCGCGTGGTGGATTACGGCCCACACTCCCTCTCACAGAGAGGAGGCCTGCCTGTGTCCCAGCAGGCAGTGGGAATTTTAACATTATAGGCTGATTCATTTATGTAAAAAGAAAACTATCATGGATAAGCGTTAACGAGTAATAGTCGACCAACTTCCATTTGCAGTTAGAATGTATGATACATTTTAATAATACTCAAACTCAGTCAATATTAATATGAAGCGGAATTCCTTTAACTACGGTCGTTACTATTGTGCCTTGAAAAGATGAGCTCTGACTATCAAGTTTACGAGATGAATTTATGTTTCTCAGTGAAAGACGAAATTTATTCTTATGTCGGTAAAAAACGATAAAAACTGATGGAAAACTTGGTCGTCGAGTAAATCTAGATGCAGAATAAACTATTTCGCAGCAGTTACAATATTACTTTGAGCTTAGCTTTAAGCGGTTTCTTCGTCTACGTAGTGTTTTGATGTGATCCAAGTAGTATATTTATGTATTAAGATATGAAATGAATTTGTTTTTATGTTTATCTACAGTTTCTTATTCCTAAACCGGTGCAAAAAAAAACTTCACCAACCACACATCACACATCGTTTTTTACACTTTATTATTTCAACAAAAACCATAATGTTTGGAACACAGATTTAATTTTTTCTGATTTTAAGATTTTCTATGGATGTTAGTGAAGTCCATGATCCTAAATATTCCTAACACCGTAATCAAATCCCAAAAAAACCTTCCTTAGTATAATATTATTTATCGACAAGAATAGAATAGAATACTCTTAATTATGTACACCATAAAAATTACAGATATAAATGTTGCCAAGCCAACGAAATAGTGTAAAAATACATGATCAGCAATCCATCGTACTGACTGAAAGCTGTAGTCGCAATTCGCGATGCGTGATGTATCAAAAATTGGCGTTGTCACCCAGAATCACGATTTATTACTCGAAAAAGGTCACGATCGCTTAAAGGATGCTCAGTTGTTTGATCTTAACGATAAAAATAAAACACGACCTGTTATTTTTGTACCTGTAAGAGTTGTATATGGCTCTTTTTACGCGTGGCCAGACTCAGAACTAACGTCGCCATCTTGTTTTTTATAATAATAATAATAATAATAATACCAGCCTATTAATGTCCCACTGAAGGGTTAGCCCTTCAGTCTTATTTGTGACACGAGCCTTGATCACTACGCTTGCTCAACGGGTTGGCGATTTCAGACTTATATTAAGTATAAGTCCAGCTTTCCTCAGGATGTTTTTCCTTCACCGATATCAGTAAAGTCCAAGATAAACAATACATTCATTTCACAAAAAAATAGCAAAATGGAGCGCCAGAAGATCCTTCTAGTATATTTCTGTTACCGTACCTGTTATTTTTAAACTGAATACGTAATGTATGCCTGTGACGGGAAGTCACTACGTGATATCAGTCTAGCCTTGCACTTACGTCTGAAGCTTGAGGCTCTATTTTTGAATCGGTCGCGTAGCTTTTCTAAGGTCATTGGCTGGTACTTAAATAGCTTACGGTGTTAAGGATTGTTTGCTTACATACTTTATAGTAGCCGTAAAATACGAGTATCCTGTACAATTTTATGATAATATTACGACACATCACAAAATCAAATTTTCATTGTTCTTTTTATCGTTAAAATGGCAGTTGTTACAAACCGAAAAACGCAACTTTTAACCTAATGCACCAAGCATTATCAGCCTATAACGTTCCCACAGCCACTGCTGGGACACAGGCCTCCTCTCTGTGAGAGGCAGTGGGCTGTAATCCACCACGCGGGCCCAGTGCGGATTGGCAGATGTCACATGTCTTCGAATTTTTAGTTCTAGGACATGCCGGTTTCCTCACGATGTTTTTCTTTCACCGTTTTGAGAGCAGTGGTGACAAAATAATTTACACAAAGTAAAGCGCCTGCCGGGGTTCGAACCCACGATCAAGAACTCGTAAGTCGGGTAATTTACCAATATCGCATCATATTTTCCTTTAAAATAAACTCGTAACCGTTACATATATGCAGCCATATTGGATTTAAAAAGTTTGAATTCCCAACCCTACTACCAATCCCTTTGAATACCTTTATAGAGTAATATTTTCCAGAAGCACCTCGAACTTTAGTTGAAATGGTGAGATATATTTGAAACAGAAAAACTTCTTATTTTATAATTATGTATTGACGCTGACAAATAAATGTGTGAAAAAAATATATAATTATTTTTGTTAATTTTTAATCTGACTTGAATCCAGTATTTGATCAATAGAACGCGTTTATGAGCGGAAAAAAATTCTGAAGAACTCTCTGTATCTCTGTCTGTCTCACCACGCTGAAACTTAATATCTAAAATCTAGGCAACCATGGATGTGACAAACTTGCTAAGGCAACCTAATACTGTTGGGAAAGGAAAAATCAGCATTTTATTTGATATAAATCATCTGAAAATCTAGACTCATAATTCAATGAATGTGAGCAATAGTGTTAGCCTTGACATTTCCAGACAAAAAATATATAATATATTCAGACTCGTATCTCATTTTGATACGAGTGACAGAAAATATTCAATTTAACTGGATAAGATTGCGTATTTTTTGTTTATTGGTTAGATTTATATTCCAAATAATATTAGTAAAAAATAATGGTGTAATTTATAACCCGTTTCTTTAGTTTGTCTCTGGACTGGTCAAAGGTTTTGTGTACCTTGTGAATGTGAGAACGTTGTAGGCTTAATAGACTAGATATTTTGTAGACCATTTTCTTTTTTTTTTAAGTACCTGATATGTCTCGACAGGCCTACACTGTCCTCCCATACCTATTAACACTGTAATTTGAAAACATTGTAAAAGCCAATTATTTTTAAAAGAGTAACCGTAGAGTTTCTTGTCGGCTCTTCTCCATAGGAAACGACCAATTGGAACCGTGCACGTAGCTTGTGACGTTTCATAAGTGCCCATGTCGGTTTATGTGAAATAAAAATATTTTGATTATGATTGCAAGTCTTATTTTTTTTGACACTTCTCGCTATAAAAGAGTACTATGGTAAAAATTACGGTTTTATTTTTGTCATTGTTTACAGAAGAATGCCTGTTTGCCTGAGTCATAGTGCATACTTATGCCACGGCTACATTGTCACGATAACGCGAACCAAACTTCGCGCGCTCTCTCTCGCACACCGCTAGACGTCTCGCTGTACAACAGAGAGCGCGCGAAGTACAGTTCGCGTTAACGCGACAGTGTAGCCGTAGTAGGTATAAGCTGGGCCTACTTTACCCACAGGCTAGTTAGGCTTGGGCGCAAGGACCGAGGGGGCGATGAAAATTAACGTCGATTTTCACTTTTTTTTCGCAATTTTATTCATTTATAAATAGTTCTACATTCTTGATTTTTTTTATGCTTTTACATTAAGGCGCTGACATGACCCAATTGACCAAAATAGGCTTCTCTTAAGAAAAAAAATTGCCAAATCTGTATAGTTTGTGGTAGCAGAAAAAATGTATGTTAATTTTGAACATATTTCCCAGAACTTGGTTGTTACCAAAACACGTTTTGAAAAAAAAATCTCGATACAAACTAACGTTAAACTAACCTCTTACCTTGAGTTCTAATCCAAAATATCTGTATTAAATATCAACGTACGTTACGTATTTAATTAATAAAAAGTACGTCTGATTTGAATGCAGAATTTGGTTGTTTTTTATTTTCGATTACTCAACTCAATTTTGAGTAAATAGATAATTGCTTCATATTTTGCAATAAATTACAAGCGTTTTGTCATCGCGCTTCTCTTGCTTTTCTATGCAATCTGACAGTGACCGCGCTTTAGGTGTTGTCAGCGTCTTAATTTCAAAATAATTCCAAAATAATATTGCAGCGATACCTACCGACCACTTTAAATATTAAAACGACATTTTTAGGTAGGTAAACAAGGAACCCTTATAGTTTCGCCATGTCCATCTGTCTGTTCCCGCTGTAGCTCAGTGACGATTAGTACTAGAAAGCTGTAATTTGGCATATGTAGGTATACACATTAATCATAAAAATAAAATCATGAAAAAAGGGTTTCATATAAATGTAGTAGATAAGTATATTCGTGGGTTGAACAGGCGCAGGCAGGACAGGCCGGGGGAGGGGGGGGGGGGGGCATATTCATATTTAGCCTAGGGGTGTCTTTGTTTTTCTTCCAGCCGGCTATAGTGTCTAGGGTTTTTTTTTTCTGAAAAACTGACTGAGACTTCTTGACAGTAAAAGATTGAACTTTTGGATTTTGACCCAGAGCAAGTACAAAATGCCTTGTTGCGGTTACCCTGCTATATTTCAAGATGCAGCCACCCTTTTCCCTCGCTCTACTTTTACGACGTCCCAAGGATGATAAGCTGCAGATCTCGCAGACTCGTTCATTCTGTTTTCCTTTATTTTACTCTTATTCCTTACTGATTATTTGCACTGGAGCTTATACAAAGACACATCTGCGAGAACTATAGGTATTATACATTTTCGGATCTTGCACTGAAATAATAAAAAATTAAAGACACAATCCAAAATTATCCTCGCTTATTTACAAAACAATAAACACATTTTCATGTTAATAACACAAGTCACAAGTTCCCTTTGTAGGCGTAATTACAAGAACAAAACCCATTCACTGAGTTTAAGCAGTACAAAACACAACGGTCTTTGATATTGTCTCCCTTTAAAATTAACACCAATGAATATTTTAAATGTTCTTTCTTACAGTCGTATCTTCAAACACGAAAATAGAAATACATTCCCTTTGTATATCAAGTTCCGAAGATTCAGTTTGAACTGTCCAGTTAGGTAGGTCCAACTTCGAGAAAGAGGTCAATCGTCGAATCCGACTCGGCTGGGCAGCGTTCGGGAAGCTACGCAATATCTTCTCGTCCCACATACCACAGTGTCTCAAGACGAAAGTCTTTGACCAGTGCGTGTTGCCAGTGATGACCTATGGCACTGAAACGTGGTCGCTTACAATGGGCCTTATAAAAAAGCTAAAAGTCATTCAAAGGGCAATGGAGAGGGCTATGCTTGGAGTTTCCCTACGTGATCGAATCAGAAACGAAGAGATCCGTAGGCGAACCAAGGTCACCGACATAGCCCGAAGAATTGCCAAACTTAAGTGGCAGTGGGCAGGGCACATTGTGGGCACCGATGACCTTGTGAAGGCCGCAGGAATCCGCTGGATGCGTGAAGCACAAAACCGGTCGAAGTGGCGGTGCTTGGGGGAGGCCTGTGTCCAGCAGTGGACGTCTTTCGGCTGAAATGATGATGATGAGTTTGAACTTCGACTGTCATAATTAAAATTTTAACAACTTGACTAAAAGGCTCGGTTCACAATTGGACAAAAATATGTTTTTTGTCTTTAATTTTGCTACTTAATGTTGAGTTGAGTTTTCAAACTAAAATCTTGCTCATTTCGTGTAGTTTTTGACGTTGCTTCCGACGGTTTTATTTTGTATACCTATCTCAATTGACTTAAGTGTCCGTTCGTACGTGATCTTTGTTCAAACACTGAAAATGTTAACTTTAATAAATAATAACAGCCTTTTTTAGAAACTTAGTCAATATTTTACTTTCATGTTAGACCCATTTTATCTCTGACCTCAATAACTATGTATTTTTATATAAATATTTAGATTGTGGACCTTAAGTCATGATCAATAAATAGTGTTGCGAATAAAATCAAGACAGCTCGTAAACTCCCACAAAGATTTGATACTACCCCCATTTAGCAAGACTACGAATTACAAACAGCGCATAGTTTTATACTAACGCTGAGCGCACACTCGGGTATTCTGCGTGCTTTCATCCGTCACTGCAACAGACAGTTTCATTCAAAGCATTTTTTCACAATATTTCTGCGATGTAAGCATCAAGCTATTTCTAGTTTTGCATTCGAAATGGCGAAACAGAATTCCGCTATTCCGATTTATTTTTACTTTTGGGTCATGTTTAGGAGATGGGAAAGATTTGGAGAACTTAGTAGACACAGATCATGGTACCAGGCTTAAACCGAAACTTAAGCTTCAGACCGAAACGCCTAGAAAGTTAAAGAGACTCTAGGCACTTTAATTTAAGCCGCCTTTAATTGAGGATTAGAAATTCAGCCGCTATCTAAGTTTAAACTAAATCTCAGCACCCACACACCGATAGAAATCAAGTGCTCATTGGCATTCAGGGAACAGCGGGATTTGAGAATTTTGTGAAGTTTCCTTCGACGGACTTTTGCCGGGCGGCACTCGTACGGTGCCGTGTCGTGCCGTCGCCGTGGCAGTATCGTGCCGTGTCTTCAGTGTGCGCTTGAACTAAACCTTCACGTAAACGTCTACAGTATATTACATGGAAGTTTAACGTCCGTTGGAAGCGGACGAAGCGAGATAATTAACAAAGTTCACGGGGTTGCTCCGAGTTAATTCCCTTATAGATCGTCGGTTAGCTCTCGTCACTCGTAAGATAATACACTGTTTTAAAAGGTCAGCCGAGTTTGTCCTGATTACTGTATTAAAAGATAATTCTTGAATTTTTTACATAAAACCACATTTTATTACGGTAGCGTTATAGGCCTACATTCAAACCTATAACTTTTAAGTATTGTCAAATCTTTCCCTTTAAACTATAATGATGAGCTCAAAATTATCAGTACCTATAACAATCCTCATTTAGACTCTTCAATAAGTCAAGCATATCACGCATTATATACAATTTTTCCCAAATAAATATATCTCTGTTTAGTAAGTTTTCGGGCCTTAACTTGCAAACATCGTTTTCGGGAGAAGCGTTACCTAAAAAGGTAATAAGTAGGATATTCTTAACCTGGACTTACATATGCCTAACCTTTTGACCGCCACGTCAAAAAAGCAAAAACGTGCCCTGGGCGCCAAGCTACGAATTATTCCTTAAAACCTGTCATGTAGCCGTGACCGTGGCGTGCTGGGCACATTTTGGTTTGTCATCTATGACAAACACATGACTGTGGCGGTCACGACATTTTTACCCTTCGGCAGTAAAGGTAAAAATAACCAAACAGAAAGTGACTTCGTCTCGATTCACATTTAGCACCAACATAAGACAATATTCCAATTACAGCTTCTTAACTAAATCCTAATTCAGACTGGCGTATCGATTAATGAACTAGCAGTCAAGTAGACCGTTCCGGCTAAATCTCCATCGTACCGCAAAGAGCAAGTTAAGCTCTAGCATCTCGCAAACTAAGTCGTCCCATTAACTTGACGTAAATAAAAAGTTCGATGACGTCACATAATCGAAACTGGATAATACCAGTTTGGTAATTTGTTTTTGTTTTTGGAGGTCACCTTGTTAAAGACTTATTGAGACGTTCATCACTTCTGAAGTCTGATTTTTACTTAGGGTTTTAGTTTCCTTTTTAGGGTTCCGTGGTAAATAAGGAACCCTTATAGTGTCGCTATGTCCGTCTGTCTGTCTGTCTGTTCCCGCTGTAGCTCAGAGACGCTTAGTACTAGAAAGCTGTAATTTGGCATACGTATACATATTAATCACGCCGACAAAGTGCTAAAATATTTAGACTTTTTTAGAGTACGGAGGTACTCTAAAAAAGTCCTTTCACGTAATGTGGGGATGATATTTTTTTTTTCTCTTCTTCTTCTTTCGATGTGGGGTATCGTTGGATAGGCCGTTCAAAAATATTACGGGTCAGTGAACATGTTTCGATTCAAGGATCCGTTTGCGTAATATTAAGCTTTAAAGTGCAATTTTTTGTTAGAGTCAAGTGTCGTTGTTTATGGAGATCTGAAAACATTTACAACAGTAGTGCATATAATGAAATTAAAAGTAAAACTTTCACAGCTAAGTAGGCTTTACAAGTTAACGAATAATAGTCGACCAACTTAAATTTGCAGTTGGAGAATTGATCGTGATGTATATCGAAGTGAAGAACATGTTTTTCAACTACAATGATATGTTATCTGATGGGTCCTTCAAAAAGGTCATGTGCATAGTATTCACAAGCTTCTATGACAGGATACATGAACGTGGTCGAAGCGAAGGGCTTGACGTAAGAATTGTATCATAATGGTGTTTCCTCCTATTGTATACAACATAGCTGACCTCATAACATAGAGTGCTATAAGATGCACAAACCTCTTTGCCGAATATACAGGTTGAAATTGAAAACTTGCGACAAACTAAAATGGGACATTGTATACATCATTATTAACAACTTTTACTAAGGGACCAAAGCTGTAATCCCAAAAAAAAAATCTGCTTTTCCTACATTTTGATGAGGTATTGCGAACATAAATGTAGGGGACAGCAGTTTTTTTTTTGGGATTGTAGCTTTGGTCCCTTAGTAAAAGTTGTTCATAATGATGAGTACAATCTCCCATTTCGATTTGTCGCATGTTTTCAATGTCACCCTGTATTGAAACAATCATACCAAAGTCTACACAGTCTGAGGCAAAGATCTATAAACATTACTTAGCACGAAATTAAGTTAAGCGTTACTCCTGTCACTGTCATACAACTGTCAAATTATATGAGCAAGATAGAGACGAGAACATGTCTAGGTCAAAGCTAAGGAACGTTTATAGATCTCAGCATGAAAGATTAGCTCAAACGTACAGACGCACAGATAGAATATCATATCGTTACGGACGTTAAACGGTAAAGAAGGAGGCAGACTGGCATATGTCATAGGAACACTGTTTGAAGTATACCTCCCCCTTTAAAATGGAAACAACAAAGGACAGAGCTCCGAATTTTCGTGGAATAATGTAATCTAGTACCTAATCTGCTTTTCACTATGATTTATGATAATGTTTCATAGAACCGTTTCAAATGATTATCATAGAGTTCTTGAGTATTATTTTGTTTCTTAGATGCTTAAACTCTTCAATTTATTTTCATCCAACATAATATGAAAATAAATCTGGCTTAGTACTTAACGAGTTAAGCAGCTGTCTTGAGCCTGATAAAATGGATACCAAGTCAGAAGTTTATTAAAATTATTGTTTTATTTAAATACTGCGAGAGTTGTGATGGCCCAGGTTCGAACCCGGACAGGCGTTTTACTTTGTGTTAATTATTTCATCACCACTGCTCTCAAAACGGTGAAGGAAAACATCGTGAGGAAACCAGCATGTCCTAGAACCAAAAATTCGAAAATATGTGACATCTACCAACCCGCACTGGGCCCGCGTGGTGGATTACGGCCCACTCTTTCTCACAGAGAGGAAGCATGTGTCCCAGCAGTGGGAACATTTTAGGCTGATTAAGTTATGTTGTGATGTTTGTGTATGTCCCAACCTTGAATCAGAGATCAAACCTACTGTATACTATGCAGGTATTACATACTAGCAAGTATTGGACAATTTAGTTAGTTTTCAGTTAAATCATGCTGAATATTACAGGAAAAATGGACAACGCATACCCAAATTATGAAATATCTACAAATAACATTACATCACGCCTAAGATCCCCGAACTGTTAGGCAGAAGTGCACCTTAATGCACCCACATTTCACCAGTTATATTAAGTACCGTGTAATAGGGGCGAGCCAATTGAATGAAATCCAGGACCTCATGCTCAGCAGTAGCTCTTACAACCATTAGACCAACGAGGCAGTCAGCTACAAAAAATTTCACTATAAATGGATATGAATGTTTATTTATTGGGCCGGTCGATAAGGACCAGGCCCGGGTCGACGGCTCGTTTTGTTCCACGCGCGCCTCAAAGAGATGTCAGCACAAGTGTAGGGTCCACTAGGGCCTAGATGCCTGCCAGGGTCGCGGGAAAGTACGAAAGGGGTACCAAGGCCCCTGGCAACACAGGCAACGGAAGGAACACGGGTGGGTTTTACTCAGTAAGAGTGACACACCCTCCCGCTCCGCCCAGAGCAAGAGAAGTTAATTGATAATTTCTCATACAAAAAAAATAGGGCCTAAAACATACAAAATATACCTACTAAAAGCATCATTTATATCCAATACCATCCCATGCCATTAATGGCCACTTTTTATAAGAGTTTCTGGTCCCATATGGGGTTTTATACATATGGCATTGTTTCAGTAACGCTTTATATTTAAAAGCGTGGCAACACGATATTTCAAAAAAGTAAGACTATGAATATAACCATATGGTTTTCGACGAGAAATAAACAATATTCTCTCGTGGATACCTTAAAGGCGAAATCGCGTAATTTGAAAATATTCACTGATTCTCCTTATATCTTCATTAAGCATATGTGGTATTGTGGCTAAATCTCATTATATGTTACTTTAAAGAAACCCACATTCCATACAAACTCAAAACTTTTCGGCACAAAGACAAACTAAAGAACTAAAAGTTGAAACGTCTCATTAATTCGAGGATAAATGATAATAGATTTTATTTCTGTAAGTAGGTTTGTACAAACACTTTTACATGTCAATCATATTTTAAAAACTGGATGAGGTCGGCGTTTACTATCTGACTACTGTGAGAAGAAAGGCCGAAACAAACTCAGAGGTCACAGTCTCTTTTACAGTCCAGACATAATCTTGGTCAGATGAATAGTTAAAATAGCTGAATTAATTAAATTTAAAGATTTCTGCCATTGATGAAACTTTAAAAAAATAAAAATTGTTTTCGATTTTAATAGATGAACTTTTAGTTTGAATGAAAAGTAAAACCATTAGCTGAAATGCTGTTTCGTTTTAGTTATAAAGTATGTTTTTTCTTTTCAAAGCGAAATGAAGTAAGCGAGTTGAAAAAATAATTGGATTTTATAATATCTACTATTATTTTTATGTAATTTTTCTAGTTTTAACAATCAAATCATTTATTATTGCACACTTTCATGTCTGAATCGACGATGAAATAGATAAAAATATAGCGGATAGCCACTATTGATTTCGTCCTTCAATTTTATCGTCGTGTTTCGAAATGAAGTAAACGAGTTGCGAAAAGAATTTTACAATAACTATTATTTTTTAGAAATTTTGTAGTTTCAAAAATCTAATTATTTATTATCTGACGTCTTGTAGACTCTCAAGTATGAATCGACGATAAAATAGATAGTAAATGAATAGATAAAAATATAGTTGATAGCCACTATCGATTTCAACCTTATATTTTTATCGTCGTGTTTCAATTTCAAATAATATTCCTTTCTATTTGGTAAAGTTTTTTGAATAGCCACACAGCTCAACAAAACACTGCTTAGTAAATTCCCGTTAAAAATGCAAACTAAGAAACGAATAAACAAGTCTCTATGAAAAGTGAAGGTCCATATAATTGCATCTCTGTCACTCGGAGGAACCTAAAGAGAATGCACTTTTATTACAGTACCTCGAAAGTGGGTCAGGACGGGAATAAAATCTCGGGTAACTTCGCTATCCTCTGTATATCGTCAATGATTTATATTATAGTCCTGCGCAGAAAGATGCGGGAATAGCTATTGTTGCTTACGAAAAATATGGGGCCGAATGATTGTGGAACGACCGTGTAAAGTTTAATTGTGATGTTAAGAGGTATCTGTTTTTAGCAAATGGAGAAATGGAGATGTTTAATTGGATTGAAGTGAAGAGTAATTTTATTGGACGCATTATGTTTTTGTAGAGACAAGCTATTGTATTTTTTTTTTTTCGAATATTTGGATGAGATCGCCTTGTTGGTCAGGCGCTACTGCAGAGCATGACGTCTTGAGTGCAATTCCCAGTTAGGGCAAAGTGATATTGAGTTTTTTTTATCAAAAATTTCTAAGTAGCAGCCCGGACTCGTGCCGGATTGGCAATAAGCTCGTCCCCTAAAACATGGGACTTAAACATAACTGGCGAAATGTGGGTATACTATAGGTACAGCTGTGCCTAGGCCTTCGAGGAAAACAGGCGTGATGTTATATTATCTTGAATAAGATTTGAAATAACATTGTCATATCACTCTATGTTCGTTTTTTAATCCCGGATAGTAATTTCACATTTCAAATCTTCGTTGTTTGATTTTTTCAATTTGAAATCTGTCAAATTACTATCTGCGATTTAAAAACGAACTTTACAAAGATTTAAGGGTACAGTAACTAATTTGCATTGAACGCGCGAAAATGGTTACTAAAAAACTAAATATTTACTATTCGATTAAGACAAACCTAAACTAAAAACCATTAACTAAATTAGGCAGATAATTGGTAAGATACCCCCTGACATTGGTCAAAGTTACGTTTACTAACCCCAAATATTCAGACTTTCCTCTAAACAAATCTAACTCATCCAGAAAAACCCACAGTCATGCATAGGCAATTAATCTCAGTACCAATAGCTACACAAAAAGCAACCTAACACACAGAATGTAATAAATCTTCGAGCTGAGTCTAAAAGGCTTAGATTGCATATCTGGGACTACGATTAAAATCGTCCAGTTCGTTTTTGCTACTTATCGTACTATTGTCAGATGTATGAGTGCTTGAATGTTACTTTTCATCATGGAGCAAGATTACTGAGGATACTTCTTGTGGCTTTTACGATTGTGAGTGTAGTTTTCATTTTAAGCTATGTGCTTTGTACCAACAAAAGAATATTGAGAATATTGACTATCTAATACAGTATTATTATCTCCCGGGAGAGGTTTTTAACCAGGTCGAAAAGTACTTTTATTGTCATTTACTTTTACTTGGTTATAAATATAATTACCGCATTTTATTTGGTCTAATAAAGAATTAAAATTTCTCACAACTAGGCTGAAAAAATTAGCCACTCTAGTCGTGAGAAATTTAATTTTTTTCAGCCAATAATTAAGCTGCAGTATTTTTTATTTCACGAAGTGACGCGCGCTTTACTTGTGGTTAACATACGTGGATAACATACACTAAAAAGAAGTCCTAAGAATCAATAAGGCTTAGCAGCACGAACACACAAACGAAAAATTTGCTATTAAAAATACAAACTTGTAAGAGACCGATTATTTGTCATTGATTAGTACGGGTGGGCGTTGCGACGACGAACCGTTTACAAAGACCATTTTGTGTTCTGCGACGATAAAACCGTTTTACGTCCTGGTTTCAAACAATCTTCGTGGCGCTAACCAGTTTTCGAATAACTTGGTGCGATTTTTTATTTTACGTCTAAGAAAACACAGTCGAGAACGCAATGATTCAACTATCTATCACACTCGTCGCATCGTTGTCCATAACGTTCTGCGTTCGTTTACAAAACAGTCCTTACAACAAAAAGTGAACTCTTTGCCCATGAATTACAGTCGATAATGTATTACCGGTTATCAATGCTATCGTGCGTGATACGACGATCAAACCCATTGATAGTTGTTAGAAACTGCAACTATTTCACTCGACGAAAATGCAATTCTATTCCATATTATGTTCGATAAGTTTCATCCTTTAAGCCGTCTTCAAACCAGTTGCAACGATGACCGTTTTCTGCAATCGTTTTCGTCGTCGGGAAAACGATTGCGTTTCGTCCGTCAAAAATATCGACAACGACCCTCCACTATTGATTAGTAAATATATATCCTACAATAACAAGGAATATCTCAGTAGCAGCCCCGGAGTCTGGGTTTGTGCTCGGTTGATGGCAATAAAGTCGCCCCTATTACATGGGACTTAATAACTGGCGAATTGTGGGTGTACTATAGGTACACCTCTGCTTAACCCTTGGGAGATTACACGCGTGATGTTATGTGCTACGTTATTGTTGATTTATTTGATATACATATTTACAAAAATCAATCTTTAATCGATTCTGTAATAATCGATATATCGTCGGTACTTATTTAAAAGGAAAAACGGAAACCTGCTTCGCTTACTACACTATCATTCTTACACTTCTTGTTTGCGCTTTAACGGAGACGGACTTATAACTTTCCTAGTGAATTTTAATTGGCTAATAATAATCTAAACATTTTAAAAAGGCCACAACTCGTTTTATTAAAGTGTTAGAACCTAGATTACCTACAGTTAATAAAAAAGTATCGAGCGCATTGTAGTTTGAATACCTTTTGAATGTAAGTACCCGAATAATAATAATATGTACAAGTATATTTTTAGCTACATATTTTGTATTAGAGTGCCTATTTTTTTTTTTTGTTGTAATGTGTGTCTAGTTTGTGCAGAATAAACAAATTTTCTTTCTTAAAAAAATAAATAAAGGCGTAACACAAAAATACATGGTTATGAATAAAGTTGCGCTTTTAAAGCCTCTTGGCCTCACTAATGAGAAACTTCGTGAACTAAAACAATAATTAAGAAACTCTAGCACGACTCACAATGCCTCTGAAAATGTTTTTCTGCATAAATAAATTTTCTTTTAAACTTGAAACGGTACTCAGCCGCCATTCGTTTTAATTTTTCAATGGAAGGTAAATTGTATGAAGTTTGTTCCTATTTCTTATTGTTGCTGGGGTAGTATCACCGCATATAAAATTATGGATGTAATAAACCATAGGCCTTCTCGTAGAGAGAAGGCACGAGTATTGTTCACCCTGCTTGAACAAGACGGGTTGGTGATTTCAGACTGATAAAGCTCGAGCAGACTGAGGTGCAATAGTCTGCACGAGCCTATATCCTAAGTAATATTATTAATTCGAAAGTAAGTGTGTTGGTTGTTTCTTAAGCTTTCACGTATTAACTCCTCAACCGATCATCATGTAATTTTGCATACACGTTCTCAGGGATACAAACACGACATAGGATATTCAGAAAAAAGTAATATTCCTGAGGGATACAAAAATGATTCACTGACTTTGTACAATTGACTGCTGTACAATCAGAGAGCCGAAGCTCCCGGCTACAGTTTTCAGGATGCTGTTCCGACTGCCCCTCACTCTCCTCAGTAGCGACGCAGTTTTTTTGCGTATAATTGCATAGAAGCCGCAATTATAATCAGTGCGCAAAAGCATAATGCTTTTGCGGACTGATGAATTTGCCTTTGCCTCGAAATAAGTAAGTAAATAAGCAGAAGAAGATAAAGAATACTTCCTAAACAAGAAAGCTAGGGTACTCTCAAATAAGTAATTTACATAACACCATCACATTTTCATCCCGAAGCGTGTAACATTTCACTTCTCTCTGCATTTTATTTTGACATAAAAGAAACGAAGAAAATTGAAAAAGAAATCAAAGAACCTTCACACAATGCAGCTTTATTCAAATTTGTGGTTTAATAAAGACTTTAAAAATACTAAAAGTTAAATAAAAATACTAAAGGTTAAATTAACACAACGTAATTTGCATCAAAAGTCAATTTCGTACACAATGCACATTTTTATACTACCTTAATTAAAGTCAGAATTAATTGGAGAAAATTATCATATTCTGCTTGGGACTGTACGATTGGTACTTAAGACTAATATTGCAATACGCTCAAGATCAATGGGACTGCTGTGAGTTCTATTATCGGAAACGGGGGAATGTAAATAGGCTATTTGTCACTTGCAACCGAGTCAAGCCCTGGGAACGATTAAGTGGTGCTGTTTTAAAGTGCCGGTTAGAATAAACTTTTTGTTTCTGTAATTGGGTAACTGGGAAGTTTTTGTTTTGTACCTTTGTTTGAATGTATCTAAGGAACTTATGCAGTACCTACAGATAAAGAAATACAAATTCGGCCTACTTTATTACAAGTTTTTTATCTGTAGGACTGTGCGAAGAACAATCTTGTAATCATTTTTGGATAAAAATTAAAATAAATATACAACTATTTTTCTATTCACAGAAAAATGGAATATTTCGTATTACGTTTCCCTTATTACGTCAAACATTCGCAGTCCTGCAAATACAACTAAACCAGGCAATTGAGTCTAGAAAACTGGTGTTATGTGTCGAGTCATAAGTGCAACGGAACAAGAAACGTTGTAGCAATTCCAACTTTAACACCTAGGGAATAAAGATGCAAGTTGTATGTATCGTGTTATCTCTAGTTTTAAAAGAGCATGCCCCAATGTACCGTACAAGTTTTCTCACAATATCTACGTGTGACTGTCCTCTTTTCTTTGCATTCTAGTACAAGTGTTCTTTGTGACCTACACAGTGATGAGGTCAAAGAACTATGTAACACATTTTCTTAATAAAATGATTACTGTACTAGCAACCAGCGCATGCTTCGCACGAGTACAATCTACTGACGTGACGACATGTCATAATATCAAAATGTCTGTGCTATGGCCGGTCTGTGTATTGGTCGTCAGACGCCCGAAAATTTGACAGTCCAGTCAGACCAGTCTTACCAAGGGGTAAAAAATAACTATCGAAAAAGAAAACTTGACCTTAATATTTTTTTTTTATCTACGTCTTTAAATTATCCCCATATTATTTTTCAAATACTTAGGTATTTTTTTCGAATCCCATAAAAATAAAATTATTTCATCACCACTGCCTCTCAAAACGGTGAAGGAAAACATCATCGTGAGGAAACCGGCACGTCCTTGAACCAAAAATTCGAAAACATGTGACATCTACCAACCCGCACTGGGCCCGCGTGGTGGATTACAGCCCACTCCCTCTCACCGAGAGGAGGCCTGTGTCCTAGCAGTGGGAACATTATAGACTGATTATTTGTAAAAATAGAGAGGATTTTTCAATTAATTTAATTTATTCGACAGAGTCATGCATTCTTAATTATTAAGTTTTTATTATAGGCACAAATCGCGCTTTGATCTGTTTACCAAGCGCCAGAGGCAAAATTGTTTCTTTCAGTAAGACCCCCTAAATAACCACTGTTTTACTTAAGTCTCGTTAATTTAATAAAACGAAAGCCCTTAGAGTAAAATAAAACATCACAAATAATTAAGTTAATTATTATTTACCTCCGAAGATATTATAAAGGTAGGTATACACTTGAGCATTTCCATGTCAGAACGTTCTTGCGAATTAAATTTATTGTGTAACTAGCGATACGGCCCTGCTTCGCACGGTTTTTACGAGTTAACAAAACATCATGATTTCTTTATTATATAAAAACTAGATATGTACACATAAAATTTCCGGAATCAAATTATTTAAATGCTGATGAAATCCACATTAAAATCCGTTGCGTAATTTAGAAGAACTACGGAGTCAGACAGACAGACAGACAAAATTTATAGATAAAATAATATCGAACGTCGTAGTTATGCACATCCCTAGTGCGCAGGGTTCGGGCTAGTTCCAGCGGCATCCTGAGGGCATTTGCACAGAGCAGAGGTTCGAGTGTCAGTACCTGAACCTGTATGGTTAACATACTGAGCAATCGAAGTCTGTAATGTTTATGTGGTCTTTTTAGTTATTTTTTAATGTGTGTTTTTATTTATTTATTAATTTTGTAGTTGTTGTGCCTATGATCCTTTGTTGGTTGAAATAACCGTTTTATTATTATTATGAAGGGTTAACAAACCACTCTTTTTTTTTGTTTGTGTGGGAAATTATCAAATCACTTCTCCCGCTCTGGGCGGAGCGGGAGGGTGTGTCAGACTCTTACTGACTAAAACCCACCCGTGTTCCTTCCGTTGCCTGTGTTGTCAAGAGCCTCGGTATCCATTTCGGACTTTCCCACGACCCCGGCACTTCAGAATCTACTCTTAAAGCTTTGACCGTAAAACACAGATAACTTGACGTGAGCTGTCATTCAAACTGATATTAGGGATTGAGACTGTTGACAGCTCACTTCTAGCTCACTTCGCCTACGATTTCGCGGCGAGGTGTTTACAGAATGGACAATATTTGACATAAAGTGAAGTTTCAAGTGATTTTGTACCAAGTGCGGTGCAACAATTAACTGTAACTTTAACGTTCATTGCCTAGCATATCATTATGGTACGGGCCCGGTTCTTCAAAGGGTAACACACTAGATCGGCTCGATGTTCTGTTAAAAATAAATGGTCAAATGTGTAAAAACCTTTATTCGAAATTTTCCTCTCTGAATTATTTACGGGCAAAGCTAATTAACTACCATCTTTTGCAGAAACAGTTTTCTTTATGTGTTCTTCAAAAGCGGCTTAGGAGATTATCAAGTTAAACGAGATTCTTGGTTTTTGTGAGAGAAATTGAAACTAGAAACTAGAAAGAAAATTATTTGGTTTTTTTTTGGCTTTGTTATTACCACGTTATCAACGAGCATAGGTACATGGAATAATAAAAAACACAAAAAAAAACTCAGACTAATCGTTAGTTTGAGACTGCAGCTAGCGTTATGATCGCGTGGTGTTATACACGGCAGTCTTCTGTTGGCTGATAGGAGGACACTAGTTTTCTACTTCTTGGCGTACAGGTGGTGAAACCCACACCAAATTCCTTTATTCTCAAACCCCCTTTTCAGAAACATTACAATTGAACAGTAAAAATCGAATTACCTGGTACCTCTTTTAAAATTATATTTCAATAAATCTCGCCCACTCTATATTCGTTAAATAACATACAATTTTCAATTCCCAGAGCGTTTCATTTTACAAGAGTTAGGTAGAGCGGCAAGCTCGCGTCACGTGCATCCGTTCCATCTCTAGGTAGTCTCTACACGACTCTACCAGGGAAAAGAATTTCCGTGAAGAGTGTATTTGTGCGTAAAACAAGACTACCGTGGACGGATTAAAATATTATGATGTAATACGACGTCGCGGAGAAAAATAATTTTGTAAAAGAAAGCAAAGTTTTGAACATGTTTCCGTCTTTATTCACATTTATTTCGGTACTATCCGACTATTTCCAAACTCGAAGTCCAACCACCGTTGCTGTATTTCAGTTTAAAGGATAATTATTGGTGCTGCTTAAATTACAGTAGCTTTTGCCCGCGGCTTCGGGTGGAGATCGGAAATTATCCCATGGGAACGTATTACCGAGATAAAAGTATCCTGTGTGCTAACCTAGATAATGGTCTACCCATGTTCCAAATTTCATCTAAATCCGCTCGCGCGCTTTTAGCGTGAAAATGTAACAAACAAAATTTCGCATTCAGCGACTTCGTCTGCGATTCAGGACGAAAAGTAGCCTCTGTCCTCCAGGTCATGGTCTGCCCATTTCATCTAAATCCATTCAGCCGTTTCAGCCTGAATGCGTAACAAACAAACAAACCAACTCACTTTCGCATTTATAATATTAGTGAAGTAAAATTATTGATTGAAATAATTAATATTGATTTGTACATAAAAAAACAAATATATCTAATTAAAAATAACTAAAACTATACACAAAAATAGTTAAGATATTATATAATATTAGTTAGGATTTTAGTTTTATTTTCGAAATGACAATGCATCTGCAATGGCTCTGGTGGTGGTATTTCAGATGTTCAAAGGTTGCAGTAATCATTTTCCATCAAATGGGCTTCAAATGGGATTTCCGGCCACCGTAGGCGCGAGCTTGCGGACGGTGAGCAATGGGTAGCTCACCGTCCGGTAAGGACCAGGCCCGGGTCGACGGCGCGTCGTATTCCACGCGCGCCTCAAAGAGATGTCGTCAGCACATAGTAGGGGTCCACTAGGGCCGATACCTGCTGGGGTCGCGGGAAGGTACTTATGGGTCACCGAGGCCCCCGCAACACAGGCAACAAGAAGGAATACGGGTGGGTTTTAGTCAGTAAGAGTCTGACACACCCTCCCGCTCCGCTCAGAGCGGGAGAAGTTATTTGATGATTTCCCACCCAAAAAAAAAAAAAAAGGTTGCAGTAATCATTTTCCATCAAATGGGCTTCATCCAAAAACAAAAGAGAAATTGCGAAAGTTGACTATGATTAGACAGCGGCAGTTAACTTAAAAATTGATAACGTCCAGCAAAATCTATAAACGAGCTAAAACGACGTCATAACACCTTTACGATGTACTTTAATAGAATAGAATACTAATAATAATGTGTTACGGGCACATTAAATGCATTGCTATAAATATACTAAGCTATAAAATGTGTAAATGGGCGTAATGAGTAAGTACTTGCAGTATAGAAATAATTATTTGTCAACTATTGGTTTTACGAGTTTGACACTAAAAGGTTATATTGGTAAGTACCAATTTCTTTGCGATTGTCGTAACCCAGTGCTGGGCACGCCACAATTGCGGCTATAAGTCCCCTCTTTGAGGAGTGGCTAGAGAGGCGCCACGGTGTCCTCATCGTCCACCTGACGCAGGTCCTCACGGGACACGGCAGCTTTGGAAGGTTCCTGTGTTGGATAAGGCGGGAGGAAACGCCCGGGTGCCACCACTGTGTAGATCGCCCTGAGGACACGGTGGAGCATACGGTTGAGGTCTGCCCGGTTTGAGCAGAGCACCCCAGTGTCCTCGTGGAGGCAATCGGCGGCAGAGATCTCTCGCGTTCGGCCCTGGTTCAGGATATGGTACGTAGCGAGAGGCATGGACAGCCGTCACCTCCTTCTGCGAAGCAGTAATAATCGCGAAGGAGGAGGCGGGATGGTTGAGGGAAAGGCAAATTTCGCGCCCTCTTACCCCTAGCCACCGCAGGAAATGCCCTGGGCGTCGGTAATCCCGGGTGGATTTCCGGCCACCATAGCCGCGGGCTTGCGGACGGTTAGCAATGGGTAGCTCAACGTCCGGTAAGGACCAGGCCCGGGTCGACGGCGTGTTGTGTTCCACGCGCGCCTCAAAGAGATGTCGTTTCACAAGTGTAGGGTTCCACTAGCGCCGATGCCTGCCGGGGTCGCGGGAAGGTACAAAAGGGTTACCGAGGCACCTGGCAACACAGGCAACGGACGGGGCACGGGTGGGTTTTAATTAGTAAGAGTCTGATACGCCCTCCCGCTCCGCCCAGAGCGGGAGAAGTTATTTGATAATTTCCCACCCAAAAATAAAGTACCAATTTCTTTCCGGACAAAAACATTTTCATTTTCTCTACCCCATAAGACAATTTAATTTTAGGTATTTCCCGTTCGTTAATCTCCTTAGAAAAAACATGCAAAAAATTATTATAACAACTTCTTTAAACGTCATAAATTTCTAAAAAATAATGTGGATTTACAGTCTACAGCCACTAAAACTTTAACGAGGTAGCGATCAGTAGCAACAATAAATAAATAAAAATAAAAACGTTTATTAGTCGCTAAAATAAATACATTAAAATATAACAGACACTAAAAGTCACAATCTTACAATTTATGTACCTATTACAAAGATCTGATCCCAAAAGATCCAAAAAAAGCTATTCTAAAAAGGAGAACCTGCAAAATGCACCCAAGAAAACTATTCTTACTGCTTTTATTTCGAGCCTTATAGCTCAACACTAAACCTAGTGACGATAAAGAATTGAGCAATAAAATAAAACAGGAATTATTCACGTTAGTGCTCAATAAATCTGATTTCCCTCTGAGCCTTTAAAATGGTTTACCTAGACCTTATTTCTATAGAGGTTGAATTTTTAGGTGAAACTTCACAACGAAATCTGAAACCCATTCAAAGAAATTGGTATTCGTTTTATAACGTTTTTATTTTTGCAGGATTTGATCCGTTTTTGTAATACTGTCTGTGGGTGCCATAAAAAAGGTTGGTTTAAAGAAAATATTGGTTTCGATTACCGACATATAATGTTAATTACTTTGCATACGATTTGTATAGATTCAAGTTTATATAACTAAACAGACAGACGTGCTGCTGGGGAGTTTGTACCACCACTTCTTCTTCCCAGCTAAAGCACTAGGAAGTGGTGAAGGGCGGGCATTTTTGGGGGACTGTCTTATGTAACTTTGACGTTCGAAAAGTGCTGATTTTCAGCCCAGTTTGAATAAATGACTTTTGATTTTGATTTTGAGTTTGACGTTATCAAGAGCTTTTCTTAGAAAACAAAAAATAAGCTATTTTAATTTCCTTTTAAATCGACCTTGACATATTTTTTTATTTCTCGGACTTGATTTTACATTGAAGTCATCCTGTTTAAATCTATCACAATTGTCGGTATAAAGCGACGGAATAAAAGTAAAATGTATGCAAAGTAGTTGTGAATGAACCGGCAAGAAAAATACGGCATGCTAATGTAGGTTTCAAGCATTTGTATTCCTTATATTTTTCTTTCATTATTTTCATTAGAAACGTCGTCATTTTGAAGTCTATAGAAAACATCCCAAAGACACCTAAAAGCAAAATCAACGCAAGCCTGTGATCAAAGTTTTGCTCGACTCGGTATAAAAAGAGGTTTCAGCCTTTCAATCCAGGTCCATTAATACCTTTAAAGAGATGTAATACCTTTTATAGCGCAAGAGTACTAAAGAAATCATTGTCTTCTAATAATCTCAATATTCCATAGGTTTAAACCTTCCATTTTTCTACACTTTCCCAATCAAAACAATAAGATAACCTTACTGTCCAATGAAAAACTCGATGTAACGTTTACCTTTTTAACACACATGATGGCTCAATTTAAGGCAAACGAGAAGAAAACGTCTAGACTAAAAGAGACTAAAATTCCTCCCAGTATTTGCTTCATAAGATTTGTGAGTGTTACGTGTGGGAAGTTAGGTAGTTCACCTTTTCAGACCTATTTAAGGGTTTGAATAAAGACTGAAATATTAACTAGTACTTAAAATACCGAGTGTTGCTTTAATTAGATATTTATAACATGTAGAAATAGAGTATAGTAGGCATTAGTACGCGCGCTATGCGAGTGGTTTGCAATAGAGAGCTAGTTAAGCTTTTCATGTATTTTAAATTATTTATTTCTTCATGAGCAATACAAAAAAAGGGTGCCTCTCATATCATATAAAGTTGTTTGGTATATTTTCATTTCAATAACGTTCACAAGATGTTATAAACATGACAAATTCCAACTGTTGATATAATTTCTTTACATAATTATAATATTTACGTACTCTAAAACTTATTTGGTATAAAGGCTCCTTCAAACAGGCGCGTCACGCGACGTGACACTAAGACACCGCGTGTAGCACTACAAGCGGTGCCTTTGTGTCGCGTCGCGTGTCGCGCTTGTTTGTAAGAGTCTTAACACTATTGGATATAACGTTTATTTAATCGAAAATCATTAGGTCTATCGTTTAAAATATATATTGATACGATCATTATGGTTAACACCCCGATTCAGAGCAATCGGGCTCAGATAGGTTAGGTTAGAAGGCTAAGGTGGGAGCGGACCTCCCGCTTTAGTCTTCGTGATTATTTTTTTTATAACCACCCAGAAATAGGAGCCCCACAAAGCGGAGCTCCGTCGAGTTATCTTGACAGGTGGTAATCAGTAGTTTTTATCATATTATACTAAATAGGTTTTATGTCTTTTGAGTGTTATATCAAACGATTTTATATTCAATGTACGAGTATGTTATGTCTGTTATGAATCGTTTGTTATATTAACCGATCATTATATCAAATAAAATTCAGTTGTCTTGTAAATTTTGGAGATTTTGTAATTAACATAACCTTGCCTTGTTTCCCCGAAGGGTTGAGCAGAGGTGTACCCGTAGTACACCCACATTTCGCCAGTTATGTTTAAGTCCCATGTAATAGGGGGCGAGCCTATTGCCATCAACCGGGCACAAATCCAGACTCCGGGCTGCTACTTAGAAATTCCAGATAGAAAAACCCAATAACACTTTGCCCTAACCGGGAATCGAACCCAGGACCTCATCATCATTTTGTAATTATATATCATAATAAACCCAAAAAAAATATTAATTAAATTATGGCATGATTATATATGTAAAAATCTACAATAGTTACTGAAAGATTCTTTCAGATAGTCTAACCTAAAATAGGATTGTTTTCGCTTAACATAAGTGACTTTTCTTAGAAAATTCAACGACAAAATCAAACTTCAGTTTAAAGTAACTTTAATTTAGTTTATATAACTAAACAGACAGACGTGCTGCTGGGGAGTTTGTTCCACCACTTCTTCTTCCCAGCTAAAGCACTAGGAAGTGGTGACGGGCGGGCATTTTTGGGGGACTGTCTTATGCAACTTTGACGTTCGAAAAGTGCTGATTTTCAGCCTAGTTTGAATAAATGACTTTTTGATTTTGATTTTGAATAGAAGAACAAATTAACAAACGTAGTTTGGTCATTTAACTAAATAATAATATTTCACTTAACAGTGGAATAGCTTTGATAGTAAAGTGTAAATGTCAAAGGAACTTTGTAAAGTTTCTTATAATTAGAAGTCAGTAACGACGTTTAACAAGCAATTTGCAACTTACAACAGTCTGAAGTTAATTGTTTGCTGGTTGTTATTTGAGAAATAAAACACCTTTTGTATCGAGACGGATCGGACTTGCTGCGTGGTTGATGCGCCATTGTTTTAGATTTGTTCTACGATTAAAAACAAATGTTTAAAAAATTGAAGGTTTATAATTATAATGGTTATAAACCAAAAAAACAAAAGCACATCGACCGGTTCCCTGCATTGCTCCCTGTGTTTGAAGTTCCTTACAAAGCCTAAACACCTAATGAAACACCTAATTGGTGGAACACAAATAATAATTTACTGGTCATCGCCACGAGACATACCTAATAATAAAATTTGTGAGATTGAGCATTCACAGGCGTTGTTGAAACTGGCCATTCAGATGGAGATACGCATCACCGTAATATTATTTTTAATGATCACTTACACTAATAAACTGTTTAGCACATGTTTTTAGGTTAATTATTTTCCCGAGCGTCTAACAACTTAGAAAGCGACTAACTATTTGCTACTAAAAAAATAAAATGGGTAGCAAAAATAATAGGTTGGCAGCTACACTGAAGTAGCATGTTGAGTATAAAATTATTTGGGTTAGGTTAGGTTAGAACAGTGACCACTAACGCGCGTAGGCGAGCGAGCGAAGCGAGCGTGCCGCGGCAGCGGCCGCCGGGCGTCAGATCCCCTCGGTTGTTGGTGACTCTCAGACACTCTCAGTTACCAACACAAAAAGAAGATGCTAGTTTAAATTAAAACAAAGCTAACAATTGATTATTAAGCTGCTACTCTATACTTAAAATGCTACTTCACTGTAGCTGCCAACCTATTATTTTTGCTACCCATTTTAATTATTTTTATTAATTAAACCCTAAATCAGATTAGTATGTCGCTGCGTTAAATACATGCCATGTTTTTAAGGCAAGCCACAGTTACGATTGGTGAAAACTATTATTTCCTAAAAACACATTCTATCCACTTTCCCATTGCATTTTTCCATGTCTCTCATTCCAGGGTTTTGTATTAAGCCGAGGGAATCTTCCTGCACTTTGTAGGAACATTTCCGCAGCATCTCTCTAACAGAGCAAACGTTTGTGCTCCCGTGTCGATGAAAATGTGGAGAATTTAATCCGGTAGAACAATATTTTTCTTCAACTATGTTTGGTGTAAGTTTTAAAGAAGATATTTTTGTTAGTGAAGTTTTAGTTCTAGGTTTTCTCTGTAATATAAGAGTGGAAAACATTTTGACAGTTATCTAAAAAACCAAATAAATGCCTACGAGAGCAAAACTTCAATATTTATGCACATCGTGCTACGCCACTTTCATAAAATTAGCTTATTTGCTAGGGCTAGTAACTTATGGGCACTACAACTCAGCCTATCGCAGTCCACTGCGGGACATAGGCCTCTCCCAGGCTGCGCCACAACACCTAGTCCTCCGCGTTCCGCATTACACTTGCCGATAGGTGGTGTCCAACTCCAGAACTCAGCTATGTCGATAACTCCGGTTTTTTTCCGGATAATTTCAATCTGATTTTATCTTTCAATGAGACTCCGAGCATAACCCGCTCGATAAGGCGCTGGGCGACCCTGAACTTGTAGACCAGGCCGACTTATAAACGCTTAACTACCCAATTTGGACACACAAAACAAATTGACTTCTGACGTTAAGAATCCGGAAAAAATACTAAAATAGTGATAAAACAGTGACATTGCAGCCAACTGCAGCGAATAAACGGAACAATAAAACGGAATCGGTAGTTAATAATTTACGATCCTCGGATAGCAGAACAGAAGATAATTAAGACATACCAGAACTAGCCAAACGTATAATAAATAAAACAAGGGCAAGCAAGAACGTAAAAGCTAGATAAACAGCGTTTATAGAAAACCGATACTGTATCGATAAAAGTCGGTGTTGACGACATACCGTTCGTTCACGGCCACGTAATAAACATATTATTTTTATTGAAATCAGTGGACCAATTCTCGAATTTGTTCATATTTGGAACCCGTAATCGGAATGTAAAGACAAAACATTTTGAAACAATCTCAGAGGCCATACGTACATACAAACGCGTGATGTACAAGTAACGTTAAACGTCGAAAGATGTTTGATTTTTTATTACAAAAATTACAATTACTACCACTCATATGAATTATATTTAAAGTCAAAACATTTATTTCAAATAGGTACATAAAAGGCACTTTTGAACGTCAAAATGTACAGAAAAATAGAGTTGGTTCTAGGCAAGAAACTCCACTCTTTTTTTTGTATATACATTAATAAAGTCTTATAAAGTAAAGTCCTGTCTATGTAAATATCATGTGTAAAACTGTTAAAAGTCAAATTTACGTTAAGTTTATTCCGCGTTCATGCAGGCGTTTGCGCGGAGCTGTCGAAAAGTAAAGTAAAAAGTAACAAAAGTTATAGTAACCTGTTTATTAATAGGCCAGGTCTTTAAAAAACTCGATCGTTTATGCTAAAAAGTTAAGTAGCTTTCATGTCGACACAATTACAATCCTCTCGCCTTGTTGAAAGCAATTCGATAACGGTGACCATACTAGTTTGCTAGTTCATCGAGTTAATAAGGATACTGGATATCTAAAACAAATAAAAAAAGTTAATAGGGGATTTTTTTTGACACATAACGTCACGACAAACTTTTCGCGTGTTTTCACAAAAGTGAGCTTTGAGCATGAATATTAAAAGAGTTTTGAGTCTAACTTTTAATTTCGAAAAGGCGAGTATATATTTCACTCACAGAGTACATAATTTGAAGACAATATAAAATGAAATGAATATTTTAAAATAAAGAGAAAGGACGTCCTTGCACGTCAATGAAACGATTCTTTTTTTTTACCCGACTATGGCGAAGCAAATAGGAGGGTTATTATTTTGACCGCTATGTATGTATGTGGGTATCATGTGGGTATCTGGGTGGTATGTGTGTATGTTCATCTGTGCCCTCATCAGTTCTTATCATAATATTATGACAAATGGGGTATCGTTACAAGCGTCTTGATTGTCCACTGGTTATAGGCTACGTGAAGTCACATTAATGGCGCCCTCTAGAGGACATAAAACCATAAACTAAAAAAAATATATACAAATGCATAGGGATGTTCAGAGGATAGCCGTGATCGTACTCACTTTGCTTAAAGCTTAATGAAATGAAATGAAATGATTTTATTTTCTGTAAGTAGGTTTATACAAACACTTTTACACGTCAATCATACTTAGAAAAAAAAACTAGATGAGCTCGGCGTTTCCTATCTGACTACTCTGCGAACTATGATCGCTTACTACTATAAGAATGTATTGTTTTGTAAGGGTAATGCGTGGGACGCCACCGCCTCCTTCTGCGAGGAAGTGAAGGTCGCGAAAGAGGCGGCGGAAAGGCACAGAACACCGGACCGGATACAACCTCCCTACCAATCCGTAGCAGAGTCACCGGACGCCGGACGGCGCGGAACGATCTCCGGCCGCCTTAGCGAGAGGCCTGCAGGCAAGACTTGGGGAGTATGTTACCTGAACAGTGAAAGGCCCGAGACGGCGGCGCGCCGTGTTCCGCGCGCGTTTCTCTAAAGGAACTGCAGCCGTATGCGGCTGCTGAGGGTGAGCAACACCTAGCCGGGGGAGTGTGACGAAATGCGCAAGCACTCCAGCGCCCCAGCTAAAGGTAGCAGTAGAAGACCGTGTGGTGTTAGTCAGTAAGAGTTTGACAGACCCCTCCACCTAGCCTACGATAGAGGACATCTATGTGGATTTCAATAGGATAAAAAAGAGTAGGTGGCATGTATGCCCTGAGGTAGCTGTTGTAATTTATTGATGCCCATGAGCAAAAATCACAGAGTGTCCCGGAATTGCCGTGCCAGCAGCGTCTAGAGATGGCAATACTGAGAAAACTCGTGGCAACAAAAGTGCTTTGAGCGCAAAAACTTCAGCCATCTTCACTATTCAAAGCCGCCAGTTTCTCTACACAATTTGTGTCGTAGTGCGAGTGTAAATGGTAACACACTTGCTTGGTTTGTATTAAAAGTTTTGGCTGAAGTGCCTCCGTGCTCGGTGGCAAAACAAGAAGATTTAAGTAAAGATATCCACAGACAAAGCCGTAGTTTACCTCTATACTTACACAATAATATTATACTCCTAATGCCCCCATTTTTCCTCAAAATACCCCTTGATTATCTTGTATAAATCCCCTGGATTAGATCATAAAGGATCTCAATTTCTGCCTAATTACGACGTAGGAGAACGTAATTCTACGATTTTAAGATCCTATTCCGATAATGACGACGTAAATGGAGATTAATTAGTGTAATCCCGTTTCAATTTGAAACAAATTTTAATTAATAGTGTATTTTAGATAATGAAGAACTAAAATTTTAGTACCTATCAACGCAGTACCTTTAAGCTCCCTTGGAACATTGTTTCACCTTGTTTGAGATTAAATACATACATAAACTCACGCCTTCTTCCCATGTGGGTAGGCAGATATTATAGAACGCCACCTGCCGCGCTCCTTACATGTGTATGTAAGGAGCGCAAACGAATGTAACGAAGCAAAAGGAATCTTTTGCTTCGTTTACGTTCATAAATCGTAATACACGCACACTAATATTTGGTTTTAGGACATGTCCTAGAAACAAACATTCGAAAACATGTGACATCTACCAACCCGCACTGGGCCCGCGTGGTGGATTATGGCCCACTCCCTCTCACAGAGAGGAGGCCTGTATCCCAGCAGTGGGAACATTATAGGCTGATTGTGTATGTGTGCACTCCGGTTGCGAGTACCTACTACGCACCTGACCTTTCTGAAAAACTTCACCAATTAGGTCACTATGAAGTCCTCCTAGGTCGTTCCCTCCCAGCGTTTCCACTCACATCTGTCTTGTAAATACCTTTTCTTAGGCGCATCTCATTCATCCACGGATAAAATTGGATTACATCTTTTCAATAAAAAGTTTTTATTCCAAATTTTTAATAGTTATTTAGTGAGAGAGCAAGTGATCGCTAGCATAAGCATAGCATAATCAGCTTTTAATGTACCCACTGCTGGGACACAGGCCTCCTCTTTCTGTGAGAGAGAGTGGTCTGTAATCCACCCGCGGGCCTAGTGCGGCCGCGGTGGTGGATGTCACATGTCTTCGATTTTTTTTTTATTCTAGGACATGCCTGTTTCCTTTACCATTTGAGAGCTGTGGTGATGAAATAGTTTACACATAGTAAAGTGCTGCTTGAGTTCGAACCTACGACCTACAACTCGTAAGTCGCGGGTGTTACCACTGGGCCACTACTGCTCTTTTAGTGATCGCTTTAGAAATTAGAATCTTGTCTTTAAGGAATAGGACTTAGGGATACTCTTATGAGTAACATATTACAATCACTTATACCAAATTTATCAGTTTATGGAGCCTTAATAATATCACGAAATACCATAAACTGATAAATTGTCAACCGAAATCAATCTCTTGCAAAATCCTCCGTCATCTTGACTAAGACTAAAAAAAAACATAAGTCTACATTTAATATTCTCAGACAAAAACGATGACATTTATAACTGACATAGAACACATGCACAATTTTGACAGCAAAAAAGTCTCAGAAACCATACATATCCATATCTTTTATGTCCACTAAAAACATTATCCGCTTCACAAAGTGAAGTGCAAACAAGTGTTAATAAGATCTCCACCACAAGTGTTACGGTTTCTGAAGAGCACAGTACTGAAAACGTGCCGAAACCCTCTTAGACGGTTTATGCTCGACCCAGTTCTTGACACGTTACCCGTGAAACTTTGTATTGTGGACGTAATTACCGATAATAGTAATGGGTATTAATATATTTCTTAGTTGACTGATGTTCTGAGACTCCTCCGTGCCTCGGAAAGCACGTTAAGCCGTTGCCGTTGATCACTTCTTCTTCCCAGCTAAAGCACTAGGAAGTGGTGAAGGGTGGGCGTTTTGGGGGACTGTCTTATGTAATTTTGACGTTCGAATAGTGCTGATTCTCAGCCTAGTTTGAATAAATGACTTGATTTTTGTTTTTTTTTTTGTCCCGGCTGTCATTCGTGGATCTTTGGTAATCGTACGGGGTCGTCAGAAGCCCGAAAATCTGACAATCAGGCTTACCAAGGGGTAACGTATTACCCAGTTACTGGGTTGTGGAGGTCAGATAGGCAGTCGCTCCATGTAAAATACTGGTATTAAGCTGCACCCGGTAGGTCTGGAAGCCGACTGCAACATACAACAGCAGACTTTTTACTGTACACCTATGTTTTACAAATAAATTGATTTGATTTGATTCGATGACTTTAAACAACATACTCGTATTTGTACCTATCATGTTCCGAAAGGATCAAAACTCATTCAAGCATCTCATTTCAAAACGGAATCCGACTAGAGATTTATATTGTGATATAAATCTATAGTCGGATTCCGTTAGTCCGCTGTTTATTAAGATAGTATGTTTACTATCTTGATTTAACACTATCAATTCTAAAATTCGTATTATCAAGGGCCCAAGGGTCATCCCTTTGGAGATTTACAAAAAGCTTTTCTATCTCTAACTGATTATGCGGGTTTAGTTACATATGTAGCTGTACTAGTGATTCCTGTGTATATGTAAGTAAAGGCAATAATACCTGCAATAAATTCTATGAATAGAGTGGTGCCCATATTGGCAAATACTCGAGGTAGATATTTAGATAACCAGGCGAGGTTCCCTTATAGGCAAAGGGTAAAATAACATGAATTTATCTTTTGCAAATGGAGTTCTTGAAATATCGCAAACCAGAGTATTTTTAAGAATAGAGATATTTAGATAGTTACATTTGAAAAATACTTCTACAAGGTATCGTTTTGCATCCTTGTAAAATTTTAGGAGGCTGCTATGAAAGACGTATATAATCAAATAAAATTACTATACCTGCTCAATAATTAATACGTACTTGTTTTTTTTTGTTATATAAGTTTGACAGTATTTTAGAATACACCACTTTCACAGAACAGAATCATCCCGTTACGTATGCGTTAGTGTGTGTGTAAAAGGGCAGTTACATTGCGGTCTCACACAAGCCGCATTTTAACATGCGTGTCCCACATATGCCGATTTCCGAAAATTAGAAGAAAAAAAAGACCTACTTATTTTATTATCGAGTCGTGTCGAGAATCATTAGCATAGTTACCTCCTTGAATTTGATGAGGATGCAAAACGACACCTTGTATTATAACTGAACCAATAAAGCTAATAAAGATGGCAGATAATATTGATTTTTTTTTAGTCAAAGAGACTTCGAAGCTTTGAGTTCCACAACTTTTAATGCAAACACCAGCAGTGAAAATGTCTCTTTCACAGATTAGCATCCGTAATTAACTTAAGCAAAGATTAATAAATAATTAGCGTGATAATGGCAAAATATTAGGCACGGTACCTTTGTAGAAATTTACTAAGTTAGGAAAGTAATTAGTTGGGGTCCCCAGCTTACCCTTGAAGTTAGAATGATTAAATATGCGTCGGGCGAGTCCACTTGACCCAGTTACTGGCGTAAGCCATTTAAATAAATTTTATCCTTTTATTTAAGTATAAGTTGTATTGTATTTTTACAAGAATTAAGAAGTAATGGAACAAGGAAAAAATAAACTTAATCTTGTGGAATTTTTTCATCCCACTTTACGTAACAGCTTTAGAATAATATTTTCATACCAAACTTTTATCTCATAAATAAAGCTTTTACGTATATCTCGACCATTAAGCTCCATTTCAAATTAATTTAACGCTTACACTTTTCCTGTCATTTCTTTTCAAATTAAAGACTGCATTTCATACTATGACGGTTCCAACTTTTTTATTGGCCCCAGGCTTTTATAAAATTAAAGTCAAAAGAAACAGCAAAAGATTGTAAAAGAACGAGTAAAAGATTGAAATGATCAGTCAGCATTACAATTTATGGGGGAAAAGTGAAAGAATTCGAACGTTTATTCTGTCGAGGTTTTCCTTAAGAATGGGGAAAAAGTGACTGTTAAAACAATTGCCAAGTTATTGTTAATTAACTTATACGAGTGCGTCCAGAATGTAAATATATAAGTAAAGGAAGAATTATTTTGTTAAGTCCTCTCGCTTTTTGGGAGTAATTTCGTGAAAAGGGATGGAATTGTGTAAAAGGAAGTCACAGCTTGAGCATGGAATAAGTAAGTAATTTATAATAGCATAGAATTAGTAAGTACTATATAGATTGTAAGTAGAGGGGGTCGAATTTCGACCGTTGAGCGACCACCAAAACTGAAATTAATATTTATTCGTATAAATACATATTTCAGTATTTAGCTTTTTTAAAGTTTGAGGTTATTTTTGTCACTGCTCAGCTGCTTACAACCAAGGTGTAATGTCAACGCGCACCTCAAAGAGATGTCGTCTGCACAAGTGTAGGGGTCCACTAGGGCCGATGCCTGCCGGGGTCGCGGGAAGGTACTAAAGAGTTACCGAGGCAACACAGGCAACGGAAAGAATACGGGTGGGTTTTAGTCAGTAAGAGTCTGATACACCCTCCCGCTCCGCCCAGAGCGGAAAAAGTTATTTGATGATTTCCCACGCAAAAAAAAGGTGTGATGTCAGATGTTACAGTTATGCGACTACTGCAAGGCTCACTCGTTCTATTTTCCTAAAGATGCAGCTTTTCGCATGTAGAGCAGTATATTTTATCGTCTTCCATGATCCGTGGGATTTACAACACATGGAAACATAAAACCAAATAACGGTATGTAGATATTCTCACACGTTTAGGTTCTATACGATTTCATGACTTTACTTATTTTTTTTATTTTATTTAGTTATTTAAACTTTATGCACAAGTAAAAAAAAATACCGTACAGAGGCGGACTTAATGCCTGAGGCATTTATCTTCTTTTTTTTTTTTACTTATCTGTCCCAGACGTGAAAAAACCGATTCTGAAACGGTCGGCAAGCAAGAAAGAGACAGAAAGACTAGAGCTATCCGACAGAAAAGTTATCCTGAGGAATATTCTGAGGTATTATCATACACAAGTAAATGGAATTTATAACTGCTTCTATTATCAAACATCCCTTTCTTGTTTCCTCTGCAACCAAAAGATAGCAATGGTATCAGTTCAAATTGTAGTTCAGTTAAATTATATCGCATTATTTAACCAAACTGATAAACATAACTAAATATCATTAAAATTAATGATTTAAATTATTCTACTGCAAAACACAGACTATGTAATTAGCAAATATTTTGACCTCAAATTGACATCCGGATGTACCTATACCTTCGTAATCACAATCACGTGCAGTCGCGGTCAGACGGGACACGAATAGATTAATTAATAATACTGTTATCATGACAACCAAATTAAATCCTTTATCCAACTGTGTAAATATTTTGATTTAAATTGCATGTTGGTTTTTATTTATTTTACTGAATCTAATTATAGCAAAAACATTTTAACTACTATAACGTTTTTGCTATAATTTGATCCAGTTTTATTCGATTAAAATAATGTAATTATCCTTCATATAATTTGTTATCATTTAATTGTGTTATTGTGTGTAGTGCTACAGCTTTTGTGTGCACCAAATAAACTATCAATCTACCAGATTCATATTATCTGTAGGATAAACGATGTAACGAAATAATCTATGGTTGTGTCGAAGGAAGTAAATGGTGATGTAAACAAAAATCTTCCTTTCCAGTAGTAATCTTCCATCCTACGAAATTCAAGATTGTCTCGAGCCATATTCCAACACGGAAGGGGGAGGGGAAGGTAGGGTACTGTAGAGATCTTAACATGCAACCTTTTATAGTAATTATAAGATAAACGTTAATACAAATTTAGAAAACAGAAAAAACAATTAGGAGTCAACTGAAAAGCTAACAGTGAGAATGTCATAATGTAAAAACGTAAAACGATTCCATGAATAATTATTATTTTAATTCCAAAGATATTTTCATTGAAGTGCCTCTCCCGAAGTACATAGGTGTGATTTAATAATTTAATGATCTCCTGACGACTGATCACGTCGGGTTTTCTAGTTTTGAGCTCGAAGAACAAGGTGTCATGTTACTCTATTGAGAAGCTCATCTGGCTAAAGTTTTCTCCCTTAACAATTGAGGAAGGAATTCCTCCACCACCTAAACTCTATTTTATAATATATATTGTATAGTCTAGTTTGCATTATGTACTTTAAGACGAAGTGCATTGGAAAGCAGCTTAAGTTATTATGGATCAAGGTATAATGCCGTTAAGCTTATTCAAGCTTCCATCTTGTGGTACGGAGCGAGAGGGCATGGGCAGCCGTCACCTTCTTCTTCGAAGCAGTAATGCTCGCGAAGGAGGAGGCGGGACGGTTGAGGGAAAGGCAAGTTTCGCGCCCTCTCGCCCCTAGCCGCCGCAGGAGACGCCCAGGGCGTCGGGAATCCCGGGCGGATTTCCGGCCACCGTAGGCGCGGGCTTGCGGACGGTGAGCAATGGGTAGCTCACCGTCCGGTAAGGACCAGGCCCGGGTCGACGGCGCGTTGTATTCCACGCGCGCCTCAAAGAGATGTCGTCAGCACATAGGTAGAGGCCACTAGGGCCGATGCCTGCCGGGGTCGCGGGAAGGTACTTATGGGTCACCGAGGCCCCCGCAACAAAGGCAACAGGAAGGAATACGGGTGGGTTTTAGTCAGTAAGTGTCTGACACACCCTCCCGCTCCGCCCAGAGCGGGAGAAGTTATTTGATGATTTCCCACCCTCAAAAAAAAAAAAAAGCTTCCATCTTGATAATATTATATTGCAGAGTAAATATTAAACTTACGTTCACGTGTCACGTTAATGAGCTTTCTAAATTAATAATGAAAAATGATGTGATGTGATAAGGCAACGGTGCGTTTTAAAAGATTTAGTGACAAAAATTGAAAAGATTATGCTTAGATGGTTTGGTCATGTTGAGAGGATGAATGAAAGCTGACTAACAAAAGTTATTTATAAGACAGATGTGAGTGGAAACGCCGGGAGGGGTCGCCCCAGGAAGACATATAGTGACCTCATTTCTTCAGAAAGGTCAGGTGCGTAGTACTCGCAACCAGCATGCGTGTATGACCAGATGTATGGACGTAAATGAAGCAAAAGGAAGCAAAAGGATGTAAGGAGCATTGCTGGTGGCGTTCTATAGTTTCTGCCTACCCCCGTGGAAAAAGGCGTGAGTTTATAAAAAAAAATGTCGTTCATAAACTGATTAAAGCCTGATTACTGCCTCGTTGGTCTAGTGATCGCAAGCGCTACTGTTAAGCATGAGGTCCTGGATTCGCTTCTCGGGTTGGGCAAAGTGTTATTGGGTTTTTGTATCTGGAATTTCTCAGTAGTAGCCCAGAGTCTGGATTTGTGCCCGGTTTATGGCAATAGGCTTGCAACCTATATTATATTACATGGGACTTAAACATAACTGGCGAAATGTGGGTGCACTAATAGGTACAGTCAGCGTCAAAAATATCGGGACGAACCGACTGTTCAAAATTATCACAACAACTAAGAAAATTAAACTTTATCTCGTTTTGATAAAACTCTTGTGAGAATGACAATTGTCGTGTACTTTCTTCATTTTGAAACAGTTCTTGTGTCATTGAGTTAATATTTATTATTCATAGTTGTTTAGATCATTTTGAACAGTCTGTTCGTCCCGATATTATTGACGCTGACTATGCCTGAAACACAGGTTTTCATAAACCTAGATCAGGCAGGTCTAAATTACAGTTAGAATACAATTTTTCTCGGTTGTAATTAATGTAAATCATATTTTTTCTTTATACCCGAATACATGCTATTATTATTATTATTACATCTGTCCAACCCTTTGGGGAAACAAGGCATAATATTCTGATTAAAGAAATCATCCGGAGGATACTTCGCTGAGCTTGGACATCAGATTACATTAAGTTGCTCGCAACAGTGACAATACCTACCTAATCACAGGGTGCAAAGATACCCATCACATTACCGTAATCTACGCATTCTGTACATCAAACAATGTAACAATCAGCAAACATGATTGCTGGGAAACGAATTTTATTTTTGGTGTGAAAAATCCCTGGTTACGGCAGCGCGCTAAACATTGTGCTTATGCAATCGTACAGGTGTTTTGGGGGTAGTCAAAGTTAATTTATAACAATTAAAACTACAATTCGTGGATTTTTTTTTAATTTTCGACCTTCAATATATCCGTAACCAGAAGGTTCTCAGGTATAGTAGTAGTTCTCAGGTATATAGGTTCAGTACCCTCGGCTTCGTTACCACACTTTGACCAGTCAACCCCGCATCACATTGCTGGTTGGTTCATATTTTTACCGCGACTTGTAAATATCCATATGGTCTCACGTCGATACCAGAAACGAATAACAAGAATAGATTAGTGGATGCAGTATTTTAAATCTGCCTTTAATAGTTTTTCTAAACTGTTCCACCGAACCGCACTTTTTTTTTGTTCTAAATCATCAAATAACTTCTCCCGCTCTGGGCGGAGCGGGAGGGTGTGTCAGACTCTTACTGACTAAAACCCACCCGTTTTCCTTCCGTTGCCTGTATTGCCAGTGGTCTCGGTGACTCTTTAGTACCTTCCCGCGACCCCGGCAGGCATCGGCCCTAGTGGACCCTACATTTGTGCTGACGACATCTCTTTGAGGCGCGCGTGGAATATAACGCGCCGTCGACCCGGGCCACCGAACTGCACTTACTATTATTTTGTTTCAGTGTCGTTAGTGGAATTGCTTAGGTGCCGTTCCGTCAAATGCTGTTCAAATTGACTGTGAGTAGAATACCGGTACTAATATCACCATGAAAATTTAGGTGAAGTGGCTTGAAGTGAATTCTCATCCTCCCTGACGCTAAGGAATCTAAGGGTTGACAGCTTACCTCAAACTCACTGACACCAGACCGGCTGATAAAAACATGATTTTTACAATAAGTCACCTTGAACGTAGTAGAAACGAAATGGTCAAACGAAGGTTTCCAACGATACGGCTTAAGTCACTACTCTGCCCTAACAAACTGATCACGAAAGATAACAAGCAAGTAAGATGAACTAGTTACGATACACAATCCTATTTATTTGTTACTACATACAGTATCGTAACTAAATTACTGGAGCTCTAGGTCTTACTAAGATAGTGTCAGATTTATTTGCAGCCTACAAACGACCCTAGCCTAGACTGGGTAGTGAGAAATAAATAAACGGTTTTATTCCTATTTATGGAAGAATGGAAGGCTCACGATCGATTTGTGAAGGAATAACATCGAATTACGTTGAAGGGATACAGTTGATTTTATAACTACGGCAATCAAAACAAAATTAACTGACTGTCAGGAGGGATTTTTGCAACTTAAAGCGTGATTAACTGCAAGACCTAAATAAGATAATAATGGTTCTTGCTAGAACCATATCTTATTTAGGCTATCAATACGGGTCTGAACCATATCTTATTTAGGCTTATTAGGCTTTACAGGTGATGATATGACTTCTAAAATGGAACTTTGGGAAAAGCTTGAAATTAAATTACTTTTCTCTTTACAGTGACGTCACAAACTTTTTCAAAAGAATACATCTGACGAGTGAATGTGAGAGTGAGTTATTTCAAAATATTGACTAGACGGAAGATGAATAACGAATATCGTCTGAAAGAAAACAAGCTTAACCCTTTTCCATGAATCCTCATCACGCAAAACCTTTCCCGAAAGGGGCAACAACAACGCACGTACTGTCATTATAACAAAATAAAAAATATGTGGCGAGAATGACAGATTCGTTCTCTCACATACAACCTGATTGTACAATCTAGAGGCCGTAATTCCGTACGTGTGGCCTGAAACGAAAAAACGTGCGACGTATAAAACATTTTTGAAGTTAATCACTGACATTAGAGTGAAGATGGCAGATTAGGTACTTTGTATAAGTAAAAAAAAAACACGATAGAATTACGGTTCAAAGAGATGAAAACGTGATCCTGTTCGACATAATAATAACACGTAACATCATAACATCACGCCTGGAATGCACGAAGGGTTAGGCAGAGGTATGCCTTTAGTATACCCACAATTCACCAGTTAATTATCATCATAATTATATTTGTCGGAAATAAGTTAGTCACTCATTTGACTAATCAGGACGCCAGCGCCAACACGCGGCGCTCGACAGAGTCTACAACATAACGCTTTACCGGGGATAAGAGCGGTTTATCGAGAATAGTTTGTCGGAGGCGGTCAAGAAGTGAATACGTTTAGAAACTGTCGCGCGTTCCGTATAATTGTGTCGTGTACCTACAGTGTGTGAATATCTAGTGTGCTTATTTGATGGTAAATTATAATTTGGTTTAAACTGTAAACGGTTTTTCTATCGTGCAATAACCAACACTTCCCATTGTACGCCCACAGTGGTTAAAATATGGCTGATGATAACGAGCGAGACGTACCTTCTCCGTCATATTATTATCAATGCTGATCATGGAAATGAAAGGGAATTGCTCAGTTTGTTAGGGCAATTTGGCTTAATGTAAACATTAAGTATAACATTTAATGACTAGGGTTTTTAATAGTTTATGCCTCAAAGAAATTATTTATAGTAATAAGGTTGCAGGAGAGTGTAAAAATGGTTCATATTTAGCATGTCTAATGCTAAAACTTGTCGCTGAAAAAGTTACATTTATGAGTATTTATTTTCCAAAATAAATCATTTGCCTTTATAATAATGATATTCTCTTACTTTGAATCGCATTGGTTCCTCATTCCCACTAGGGGCAACCAGATTGTGCGCAGGAGCATCAGTGTTCATGCCAAGGTTGTCATTTAAAGCCGGTTCCACGTTTAACAAAATAGCGCCAGGGCCATCGGGTCTTCAATTGAAGCGATATCGGAGTGCATTATAACAAAAACCAAAAACTTCGCAAAAGTAACTGAAACAACATTCACAATACATGGAGAGGCAAAGCGAATGTTTTTAATTTCGTAGTCTAGATTTGTCATTATTGACAGTTAGTGTTGCCAGGTAATAAAAAAAATATCGATTTGACAACAACCGAACTAATATTATAATCGGATGTAAAATGATTTGATGGCCAAAAAGGATGAGTGTTTTGTTTATTTTTAATCTAATTAAAGGAAAATAAATAAAAAACCTTTTGAAAGATCACTTGATTACAGATTTTCAAGAAAATACATACTTTTACTCAAATTTAGAAATCGATTATTATCTTTAATATAAGACTGAAATTACAATTATTACTAATGTGGCAACACAGAATCAGCCTCAAACCATAAAATGGCGACGCTTTTTGAATTCAATCGGCTTAAATACTTATTAAACGACGTTTTTACGATTACTTTCCTGCAACGAGAATAAAACAAAATATTAATTTTAGTTTTAATTACATTTTTCGTAAAAATATTTTTTACAGTACAACTTGTCCACGTTAAGCCAATAATGAACAATTCCCTTTCAAAGACAAACAAAAGAAGATAGTGTTAATATAAGATAGTTGAAAACTTTGTCGTTGACGAAATAGGTTAAGTATACAAATATCAGCCTAGAGGCCTACTGCTGAGTATACCTAGATAATATCTTAATATTATCTAGGTATGCTCAGCACACGGTTGAAAACTTATTCCTTTACGAGATAGGCCAAATCAGCTTACTATTTTCAGCATTCAAAAGGAAAACGCGACTGGGACGAATATATTAAATTTTAAACTTCACTTTATTTTTTAAATCAACCAAAAACACTACGTTTAGTACATCGAACCCTACAATCCAGTGAGCCACTAACCCAATGAAGCGGTTATTAATTATTTACAAAGGTGGCCACACAATACAAATTGTAAAAGGTTATGCCGACTAATCGTTAATTCATTGGCACGTCAGTCGTTTCCCTTAACTGTCAGTAAGACAGGCGGTAACCTGAACGGTTTTTGTTTCATTTGTGGTTAATTCCGGGTTCTATTTCTGCTTTATTGTTCTCTTGGTTATGGATTTATCTCGCCTTCTTTTTATATATTGTGTGGATTGAGTTACTATTGCATACTTAATTATTGTTTGTGAGTTCATTATTTTGTGTCCTGCTGTAAATTAATAATGTTAAGTTGCTTAGATATTTTTTGAAGACTGCAAAATAGAGAACTAGATATTTAGTGTTGATACAATTTTACAAGATTTTATTCGTTAAAATCAGTGGGTTTGTCGTCATGTTCGTGTCATGTAGTTTATTTTTTTCAGACAAAAATTTGCGAACGCCATAGAGATGATACCTTGTTTAAAGTACTATCTGTGTATTATAAGTTAATTAAAACAATACACACAGAAGATGACATTCAACAAAGAATTATTTGATGATAAGGTCGTTTATTTACATAACCAAATTACGAGATGATCAACCTAAAAAGGCCCTCGAGTCATTGTACCGAGGATGCTGGCGGCATTTCCTCGCTAAATTGCAATGCTGATGCGTTGCGCGAGAAAGCCGCGAAAAAAGCGCGAGAAAACCAATTACATCAACTGGACGTTCCGCGATTTCCGCAAATAACTTATGCGCACTGGGACCCCATGGACCGAGAGTCTCGACGCCAAAGGGCACAAAGTTGTATTCTCTGCCAAGGCCTTTATATTTAATAAGTTTCAGATTTTCCGACCGACTTCCACTCCTACTCCTTCATAGTGCACGCGGTTCGGTTGTGGATTTCACTTCCGCCTGACATTAGGGACTGCCAAACTGTTGCTGTTTTTAAAAGAAGAGTGTAAGAACACTTTGGTGATTATCTTTCATAGTTAACAAATCGGATAAAGTTTTCGCACACAATACAAATAAACCAAATTGTGGTTTTATCAACACTGCTTTGTCTTAAGTACAAATACGGATTAAACTAGTAAACAGTATCGTAACTTGCGATATAAATGTTGCCAGTAATAATAACTTCAGGCGGCATTAGATAATAGTTACTGTTCCTACACAATAAGGCAAATATTGCAATAACTACTTAACTTACTGTTGGTAGTTCGGATTAAGATTGTAGCTTAAGGCGCCTGTCCCACTGCTACGAGGAAGCGACTAGCTATAAACGATTTTCTCGCTCACGAAACGTACAAAAGATTGTCCCGTGTAAATAAAACTGACTCCGACCGACTTCTACTCCTTTACTGTGCACGCGGTTCGGTTGTGGAATTCAGTTCCGCCTGACATTAGTGACTGCCAAACTGTGGCTGTTTTTAAAAGAAGAGTGAAAGAACACTATATTTCCACCTTGCCATAGTTGCATACTATGTATTTATGATTTTATATTATTAATTATATATAAGTACTTTTGTGATATTTATTTTAGAAGTATGTATGTATGTAAGTATATTTATATTTAAATTAGTGAATAGTTTTTTTTTTATTTTTATGTATTTTGTTTTCTCCTATATTCTTACACACGGTGTCTACATCTCTTTGTCTACTTTCCTATCGCAGGTATGCTGGAAGAGATTTCTTTAGAAATAAGCATCAGCTTTGTACGTTTTTCTGTTCCTTTCTTCTTGTCTGTTTATATTTGTGTACATAACTGTTAAATAAATTAAAGAGATATATTTATTAACAGTTGATCGCTGACTATTTACACCGCCGTCAAATAAGTACTCGTTTGTCACAGCCAGCGACAAGAGCTATCAAAGAGAGTACTCGCTTAGCAACGCTCGCTTGACGGGCAGAACACTCGCTGAGAGACTCAAGCTTGGTACATACATAGGCTACCAACGAGTAATCGCGCGTTGCCGTCGCCCTCTCGCTGCTTGTTGCTCGCCAACTCGTTTTTAGTTCAGCTCCACCCGCTTCTCGTCAATCGCCGACGATGGGACAGCTGCCTTAAAGCGGTTAAGTTGGAGCGTGACTTAATGGTATAAGACTTGCAATGTTTAAGATTTATGTTGTTCAGAAGTAGAAGGGTAGCATTTGCAATTTCTTTTAAGTTAACAAATTACCATCGAGCAACCAAATATAGTCACTATAATCGTGTCGAAGTTTAAAATATTTTTACCTATCGAAAAGTTAAAACAACAAACAACTTGTACGGTCAGAATCAGACTGTACCTAGATTTAGAGCAAATAAAACTCTGATTTAATTTTATTTGCTCTAAATGTAGGTACAGTATAAGATCCCGAGGGCGCGGGAAAGTCCGATAAGGATACCGAGGCCCCTGGCAACACAGGCAACGGAAGAAACACGGGTGGGTATTAGTCAGTAAAAGTCTGACACACCCTCACACTCCGCCCAGAGCGGGAGAAATTATTTGGTAATTTACCTCCCAAAAAAAATGTTCAGTATAAGATTAATAACATAAATAAACGAGAGGCATTAGGTATTAAACAAGTGGCTTCATTTCTGAGTAAGTTTCGGAAAAATAGATAGTGAATCCCGCATTGGGCCCGCGTGGTGGATTATGGCCCAGTCTCACTCACAGAGAGGAGGCCTCTATCCCTATTAGAAGGTTGTATGCTAATTTTTATTATTATGATGAATATATATAAAATACCTTATAGAAATATCAAGTAAATTTCAATAAATTGTCAAAGTCTATACGTGTATAATGTTCTCAACGTATTATTATTTTATTTTATTGTTGAAGTCCTGGAAACAGTAAGGAATGACAAATCACTAACAACTAAAGTTCACAATAACAAAATCCCATAATTATTTATGAATTAACTTTACTACATCACTATTAACACTGGTTCATCATTAATTCAGTTATATCGATTCGGTGTTATGTCGATAAACCAACTCGAGCCACGAAATCAGTTGCGGTTAACCAAAGAACCTAATTCGAGCCAACACATACAGGGTGGCAGGGACATCTGTCTGGACGCGCAACCTGTTACTATGGATTCAGTATACGATTCTGAACCCCATACAGTGAAATTTTTCGTCGATTATTAAAAAAAAACTGCTGTGTCCTACAAAAGTACAATATCTACGCAGTCAAAATGTATAGAAGCAATTTTTTTGTTAAATTATCGACGTCGGTCGTCCAGAATCATGAACTGAATCTCATGGATTCAGTAAGAGTGAGTAAGAAGTTGCACATCAATGTCTTCCTACCACCCTGTATAGCTGAATCAGTCAGTTACCAAACTTATCAGTTAAGAATATTTAATTACAATCGTGTAAATGACCTTTTCTTTTAAGTATATCTTCATTTCACTAAGGAAAACAATAAGCGTATATATTTTGTAACCACAAATAGGTATATTGTTCGATAAAATCTTATACTAAAAAATATTGACGTCGAAGAGTTTGTCACATTTCGATTAGATTTAACAAAATCTTTTCATGAGAAAATTCAATGAATTAATACCCCGTTTTTATTTTCCGCATGATAGTGCTTATTGTGGATGTTTTTTATAACCTCATAAGCTTTATTTATCATCCGATTTTAAAACTTTAATATCTACATGACATGTGACATAAAGCGTCACAACCTTCATAAAACCAGAGAAAATGAAACGCTATAAAATATTTTAAAAGCAAAATTCCTTAGGTTGAAGTCACAAAGCTTGGTCCTTCACATTGCTAAGCAGCATGTTTTGTGGCACGCTCCTCGCAAACCAACACATGATTTTACTTTAACAATGACGTTTACGTCAACACTGACGTTTGGTGCTACGCTAAATGTCTAAATTCTCACTTGCCGACCGCATATAATTTAAAAAATATGATTGACGTGTAAAAGTGTTTGTACAAAATTACAGAAATTAAATCATTAATCATTTACTTCTTCAAGAAATGGTCTGTTGGTAGATGTCGCATGTCTTCGAAATTTTGTTCTAGGACATGCCGGTTTCCTCAAGATATTTTCCTTCACCGTTTTGAGAGCAGTGGTGATGAAGTAATTTACACAAAGTAAAGCGCCTGTCCGGGTTCGAACCTACGACCTACAACTCGTAAGTCAACCGTTACCACTGGGCCACCAGTGCTAGAAATTCCTACACAATCACTTATTATAGAGAAGTAACAGATTCATCGTATTTAGAAGGTATCAACTTTATATCTATCACCACTTTTTCAACAATTATTATTTGAATAACATTTTTAAATTGTAGTAGAAAAATCATCGACAAATATTCAGGTTACAAGATAAACCTCAATTGTGAAATAAAAAACATCTTTAATTAAAATTATAATTTCGGGTTGAAGTATTCAAAGAAACAATCAAATCAAAGCATTGTATTTAATGTTTTTTTTTTTGTAATGTGCGTTTTGTTTGTGTACAATAAACAATGTTTCTTTCTGTCTTTCAATTTCTAAGCGGCACAACAAATTGGCATCCACAGGTACGTTTTCTGATGCATTTGTTCACATTTTCGTTATATACTTTTGGAACAGACTACACTACTCACCAAGCGAGGTAAAAGTGAAGCTCCTACTGTGTGACTTCAACCTTAGTTACGAAAATATTACTAAAACAGATTAGGTAGGTACTCAAAACCGACCGCGAACGACTATAATATTTATTTGCCGGCGAGTTGTTTTGTGAAGATACATTCTAAAATACGTATACAGTGGCTTCCGGTCAGAGCCGGGATACACATATATTATTCACTCAGTAACCTTATTCGAGCACCACTATGTTTAAACCTCGATCGATTCAGCCTTCACGCTATGAATACCGCTTGGACGAATTATCTACAGGTTTAGGGTAGCGTACTACGTATTATGTACGTCGAGATACATTTTTTATTGGACAGATGAAATTTTAGTAAAAAAATCCTTGTCTGCGATGGTTCATTTTAAATTGTATATATAATACGTAAACATTCCGCATAGAAGAAAATTGTAAGTTTTCCATATATGAATTGGATAGAGGCACGATTGTCATTAATGGTAACCTAAGAAATATGTTTAGGCTTGTACCAGAGAATCAAATCAAATACCTGAGAATCCTGGTAATCGTTAAATTTGACTCTCACCCGTGGTGAGTTCCGTAAAAGGTGATCAGGAAATGATGTCAAGAATACAGGCAAAAACGTCCCCCTTTTTCAAAAGTGGTTTGACCCGTTTATTGTACATTTATTAGAAAGGCTACGACGTATATATTCTATCAGGAAGTTCACGAAGAAGCCTCTAATCAACGTCAAACCAATCGATTCACGAACATAAACTGTAGTCCAAAATTTTCGATGTTCTCTTTTTATCAATTCATCGAACGAGTTTCGATCTAACGTCGCGTTTACTGATTACCTTGTGTTTGCTTTAGAAAAATTGAATTGTACGGAATGTCACAGAATAGATACGTTCAGAAGACAACATACAATGACAGAAACACGCGCACATAGAAGCGTACGTGCTATCTCAAACCATGTCAAAAGAAATAACAGTCGCGAGTGCACTTCCATTCGCTGTTCGTAGAGGCGTGTCTATGTATGCGTGCATTTTTGCTCGTTGTATGAAGCCAGCCTTCTATTTTTCCCATCTATTTTATGCCAATGGCCTCGGGATATAAAGTTCTTTATTTATTTGTTTGTCATTATCTGCTTATCAGTATCTGACCTTTAAAAGGACGTGTGTACATGTGAAATTGGTAACGAGGATTTTAAAATGTCTGTTAACTCATTGAGTTGAATTTTTAATTGGGTTTGTGTAGGTTTACCCACGTCCGTATTTATATTTATATCGGAATAGATAAACAAGTTTTTGAATTAAACGAAATAAAATTTCTCTATTAATAAAAATTCAGTATGTACGTAGAAAAAAAAAAGAATTATACAGATATGAAAGGTTCGAGACAAGGTTAGACAAACGATGTCAAAAGAAGAATATCTGGCTAGTCAGTACAAACAGGTGCAGTTTCGAATGAATATTAATCTCTTTGGCTATAGATGGAAAAAAATATGCTACACGCATAAATTTGTCGAGTCCGAATTGTATGCACCTACGCAAAAGACACGTACCTATCTTTGTAATTAGACTAAGAATTCACGAGCACCCAAAAACTGCTTTCAATAGCAAACAACCTCTGAGAATGCGACCCACACATTTACTGACCATAGCAACCTCAATGTCCACTTGACTAATCACTCTAATCTAATTAAAACAATATTCAAACCGCTAATTACAAAAACATTATTAAAAAATACAGTTAGTGCAAATTATGGCGGACCCCGGCAAGGCGCAAACATTAAGGGTTGAAGACGAGGTAATGATTATGACGAATGGCGACAGAAATTTAATTATGTTAATATTACGACTGCTACTGGATTAAATTGAGGGACGCATATTTTCAGGATATTTGTGAAAAGCTAATTTCAGTTTTGGTACGTTTTATTTTGTTGATACGGATATTTTCATGGGAGGTTACTAAGGTATAAAGCATTCTACATAATTATTTAAAACGAAATGAATATATTCAGACAGGACTCGTACTCGCTAGCGACTTTTTATCGCGCACTGCTGTACCGAGCGTTGATAATTCAGTGCGCGAAAAAAATCACCTGTGCGCACCTCAGCTTAGGCTTAGTTTTAATAAAGGTATGTGATCCCGATTTTTTTTGTTTCGTCTGTGTTATTATTCTACAAAAAGCCACATCTTTTATTATATTTACCATTTAAAAGGCTGCTGCGTCCAACAATTCTTGTTACATACTTGTTTTACATATCAAATCATATTTTTCTGCCTCTCAGTTTCTTACATATGTTTGAACACTACAGCTGAAAAACAAAGCTAGTCACAACTGTTACACTCAAAACTGTATTTTATATTATTAGTTTTCTCTTGTTGTAAAAATCTTAGAATATTTTTATCCATTGACATCTTTCATCATAAACAGGTCATCTGTCAGATTTCTTTCTCTACGCTGTAAAGCTGCCATGATAAGGCTAGTTCAGATTAAGCTACGTACTCATTGTAAGCCGTTTTTATTGATCCTAGCAGGCATTCAAACAAATAATTTTAATAATGTTTGGATTGCTTAACATAAACTTCTAGAGCTTTTGCCAGAATCTATAAAAGCGGTCATCAGATCTGACAAGAGTTCAGTCTGTCTTGGTTCACAAGCAATGGCAGTCCGTCTTGGCTATCAAGCTAGTTCAGTCAGTCTTGGTTCACAAGTAATTTCAGTCAGTCTTGGTGATCAAGCGAGTTCAGTCAGTCTTGCTTCTCAAGCCAATTCAGTCCGTCTTTATTCTTAATCCAGTGTCTTTATTCTTAGGCCAATTCAGTTGGCCCTCACTTGTAGAAACTTATTTATGTTCTAATGATTTGTTAATGTAAAGTGAGAGGCTTAATAATATGATTTCATGTTTGAAAAAAGAAGACAAAGTATAAAGATATAACAAGAATTGTTGGACATAGCCGCCCTTTAAAAGGAAAATTATAAATATAATAAAAGATGTGGCTTTGAGTAGCAAAATACCACAGGTGTCGGTTGGTATTCTCAGGAAACTTTAAAGATCAGTTAGAATCCCTACAGACCCCGACTTAGTTTATCAAATTGACACATCAAACAAAAAAAGTTGTGATTTGAATATACGGTCAATATAAGTTGGTAGTCAGCTACCTAAACAATTAATTTTCCTGACTTTACTAAGAGCAATAACGATAACTGGCTTATACTAAATTGAGATGTTTTGTAAACACAGACGCTAAAGCTACCTAAATCAGATTAGGCGAAGGCCAAATGTTACATTTCCAACGAGTTGTTATTTCGTTTTTATTTACAACTTTATTTTACGAATAAACGTTCAAATATGTAGAAAAAATACAAAAGAAGATTTTTATATTTTAGTGAAGTTACAATAATCATTATTTTTTCTGTCTATATGGCCATACGTTGTTAACATAAAAATCCTGACAAATATTTGTACACGGCTAGGCCATAAAGTCAAAACGTCTATAAAATTTCACGTCCCATCAAGTTATGTAGATAAGTGTGTAATTATGTGCGTATTTTATGAGCTTTCGGTGAGTGTGTGTTTTTACCTTAATTTGTAGAGGTATACTTGAACACTGGCTGGTTATATTGTGTGTATCATGTCACGCAGTAGACACTTTTAAATCGTAGATTTATGAAACTTCAATTTTAGAATATGTTTTTATACAAGTACAAAACATTGTTTAAATTGTTTTAGCTAGGATCAATTCATTAAAGTCAACATTGGTTCAAGTTATATCATCATCATCATCATCTGCCTAGCCTTTTCCCAACTACAATGGGATCGGCTTCCAGTCTTACCGGGTGCAGCTGAATACCAGTATTCTACATGGAGCGACTGCCTATCTGACCTCCATAACCCAGTTACTGGGCAATACAACACCCCTTGGTTGACCTACCCAGACCTTACCCTTGGTAAGACTGGTTGTCAGCCTTTCGGGCTTCTGACGACCAAGATTGATTGGTTCAAGTTATATATAATTTGACAATGATAGCTAACTCAAACTCATTAGAGTTTGAGTTAGCTTGTGTGTAATCATACAAGTTGGGGCAAAAGTAATGTCATAATATGAATTGGCTGCCATTTTGTTATAAATGAAAAAACAAATGGGCTGAGTTTACACGTAAAGTTTATGTAAAGTCGGTGATTTCTTCTTCAATGTTGGCTTTCAAAACTTGCAAGGTTTGTGGGTTGTTTTGGTTAACGCTAGATATCAAAAAGCCTCAGAGGACCTGGTCGTCCAGTTCAAAATGGGAGATCACATGGCCCGGAATTTTGTGTTTCCAAATCTCCATCGTTACCTGAGCTGTGTATCGTTGTGTAACTAATTATCTATGAGTCTACAACATAAGCAACATAAGTGTCAAATCACGATGACATTATGACGCCATTTGCAAAAATTATGTCACATTCACATTATGTCATTACTTTTGCCCCACCCTGTCTAGATAATGATTGCTTTGATTTTTCGCACGGCTCTTTTCAGCTTTATTTGAAAGAGGAATAACTCCTAGTATATCATCATTGAATCAGTATTTTACTCGATGTAGCAAATACCATAACCTAGAATCCAACGAATGGTTGAAACATTTTTCATAAAGTTACACGGATAGAGTAAAAAACTCCACGTGAATTAAAAAAAAACTATTCTAACCGAAACACTTTTGCCGAACAAAAGCAAAAACATCATAGAAAAAAATTGAGGAAACTTCTCTCCAACGCGTGTAAAAACGAGATTTATTCAAAACAAAATACTCTTGACCAAAAAAAAAACTCGTCTACTTCCAAAAACATACGTATCAAAACATGGGCCTCGTCTTCACAGATGGTTAAATAGATAAAAAAAGAAACCCCAATCACTTGCGCCCTTGTGTTTCGTTCGCAAACTGTCATGTCACGGCACCAATTTTCCTTATTTTCCAATGAATTCTCACTCTGTATTCATTACAGAGAAACTTGTTCGATATCGTTGTAATGTTTATTTAGTAGCTCTTAACTAGTTTTCGTAAATATCAGCAAATTTAAAAAATAATATAATATGTTTAACCCGCGTCAGTACGGTGGGAATTTCTTACACCAAATGTACGGTTGGTCAAACTTACCCGGAAGTGTCGGACAAATTAAAACAGATGGGTCATATTGACCCAACCATACAGACGGGTAAAATATGTATTGTAATTTCAAACCGATGGTCGCTATATTGACATCTTCTGGTTTAAAATCCAAGCTTATAGGCCAACCTGCCGGGGTCGCGGGATGGTACTAAAGGGTTACCGAGGCCCCTGGCAACACAGGCAACTGAAGGAATACGTGTGTGTTTTAGTCAGTAAGAGTCTGACACACACTCCCGCTCCGCCCAGAGCGGGAGAAGTTATTTGATGATTTGCCACCCATAAAAAAAAAGCTTATAGGCCAAAAGATCAAAGGAACCTTAAAAGACCAAGAATACTGTGTAGTAATTTGTTACCTTTATAGCTAGCAACCATTTTAAGCCTCCATTATACCAGAAAACTGCTGACAAAACAAAATGGAAAAACAGAAGTAAAATTTGCATTCCTGACCTCGCACATAGTCCCAAAACAAACATAGTAACGTGTCAAATCCTGCTTCCAACACACACGTATTAAGGCTCGTGCACACTCGCGCGATATCGCGAGCAGCAATATGCCTGTTGTGCCCGCGATATCGCGCGTGTGTGCACGAGCCTTTATGTGTTTAGTTGTAGGACTGCTCCATTGGTCTCCCAAGCGCAACTGCTAAGCATGAGGGTCCTAGGTTCCATCCGGGTCGGGCAGAGTTATTAGGAATTTCTTAATAACAGCCCGGAGTTTGGAAGTTGGTGATATCTCCGTGCCTCGGGAAGCACGTTAAACCATTGGCCCTGCGTCTGATCTTTCTCCGGTTGTATCAGATTTCCGTGCCGTCGGACTATGAGAGTGAAGGAAGGGAGAGTACACCTGTGTCTGCGCACACACTTGTGCACTATAATATCTTCCGCGCCGAAGGCTACCGCTGAGATTGGCTACGGCCAAAATTTGTTCTGGAGGACTATTGTGATGTGTTGTAGTTATTAGCAAACAAACAGAAGGTATTTCTCTGTGCGTGACTATCAACAATAGGGCCGGACATTCGTATTGATCTATGCATCATTGTCATGCATTGATATATTGCATTTGCATTGCTGTTAAACTTAACCTGTAGATGTTGGCGTTTGTATGCTGACAGACAAATGTGCAACGCTTTACGTCTGTCAAGTTTTTAACCACAGTATGAGCAGATTTGTTTATTCCATCGTATTATGTTTGAAGCGGTTTTTTGAGTCACAATTAACTAGAAACTGCTTATCCTAATTTGTGCATCAATCGTTTCAGTGTTCAAGCAATAGATTTATTAAGCGATCAATAAACGTTGACGGTAAAATGCTGAGTCATTATTTTTAGAATATTATGTTGCTCTTAGAAAGAAGTGTCAATATAACTAAATCAATTTAACCTCTATCACATTGAAACAAAAATGAAAAAATATAAAATAGTTTTATTGGAATTAACAAGTTTGCATCTTGGTGATTGGAGTCTCCTTTTAAGCGTATAGAGCCTGTATTAGGAGACTCCGCTCTTCCACGCATAAGTTGTACTTATAAAATACTTGTTTATTTATATTTTACCATTTTTTACTATTTTTATACAAATAAAACAACTTAAAACTATAATGAGTTACATTTAAAAGTTACGCAGAGTGTGCTTGCAAGACTGGAATTATGTGTGCGTGAGGATGTATGTGTGTTGTATATGTGAATGTGTGTGTGAGAGAATGACATGAGTGAATGGGATTGAGCACTACTAATGGTGTGTACTTATAACAATAATACCTCTGTGTCTTCATAACTAAGTGGTATAATCCATTCAGTTAGTGTTTTTTTGCATTCTAAAGATGGGCGAAATATCACTAACTCAGATCGAAAAATCACTAACTTCGAAACTAAATGATTCAAGGGGAAAAATTAATTACTTTCGTTTTTCCTTAAAACAAATGATTTTATGTGAAAAAAGAGATTTTCCTATTAACATTTTACCTTGCGTCCATAAAACAAGCAAACACAATTATGAACCAGTTCATAATGTTAAACTTCCAACCTCAGCTTCGTTAAAGAAAGACCTTGGAGACAAAGAAAGTTATTTTTCTCCAACTTAAGTACTTTAATGTTTTCCAGGATTTCTATTGTAGTCCGTTTCGGGGAACAGGGCGCAATTCAAAGTACATAACTGTTCCAATTAAACTTTAGCGGGGTTCAAAGAGAAACACCGATAAATAACAGCATAGAACATTCAAGGGTGCAGTTAAAATATTATTAACTAGCTGTTGCCCGTGACTTCGTCTGCGATCCAGGATGAAAAATACTTTAGTCCTTACTCAGGTCATGGTCTATCTGTGTGCCAAATTTCATCCAAATCCGCCTAGCTGTTTTTTGCGAGATTGCGTAACAAACAAACAAACTCACTTTCGCATTTATAATATTAGTTAGGATTCTCTCCCTCCTTACATACAGAACCCAAGTTAAGTACTAAGTTAATTGGTCAAGGACAGCTAATGAGGTACAATTTATTTTCTATTGTTTGACTCCGAATCGGTGTCGCGCGGGGCTTAAGACGCTGACAACACCTAAACCGCGATCACTGTCAGATTGCATAGAAAAGAAAGAGAAGCGCAATGACACAACGCTTGTAATTTATTGCAAAATATGAAACAATTATTAATTTACTCAAAATTGAGTTGAGTAATCGAAAATAAAAATCAACCAAGTTCTGCATTCAAATAAGACGTTCTTGTCATTAATTAAATACGTAACGAATGTTAATATTTAATGCAGATAATTTGGATTAGAACTGAAGGTAAGGGGTTACTTTAACGTTAGTTTGTCTCGAGATTTTTTTTTTTTTTGAAGTTGTTTTGGTAACAACTAAGTTCTGGGAAATATGTTAAAAATTAACATATATATTTTCCACTATCACAAACTGTACAGATTTGGCATTTTTTTTCTTAAGAGAAGGCTATTTTGGTCAATTGGGTCTTGTCAGCGCCTTAACAGGTTAAATTGTAATAAGATAAAAATATTGTAAATTGTAATAATTTTGACACTGTGATAATGAGCTCCTCGCTATTAAGGTATCGTCCAAGAAGGACGAATTTCGCTTGAGTTTATAAGCAAGCTCGGGTGGTGTTATGTACTAAATTACTGCCTCATTGGTCTAGTAGTCGTAAGCGCTACTGCTGAGCATGAGGTCCTGGGTTCGATTCCCGGGTCGGGCAAAGTGATAATCGGGGTTTTCCATCTGAAATTTTTCAGCAGACGCCCGGACTTTGGATCACATATCCCGGCCGATGGCAATAGGCTCGCTCCCTGTTACATAGGGACTTTAAACATAACTGGCGAAATGTGGGTGGACTATCTACACTTCTGCCTGACCCTTCTAGAAATACAGGCGTGATGTCATGTTATGTTATGTTATGTTATGTTATGTTATGTGAACACACACATAACATAACACACGTGTGTGTGTGTGTTATGTTATACTCCAACCACATGAGCATTTTATTAACGTGGCTACGTGTGGATCCAAAAACGAAGATTCGCGTTATTCGCCCAAAATATTCTGGACAAGTCAAAGTCGAAAGGGCAAAGCCTCAATAATTAGTTGATATTTTTCACCGACTTCAAAAAAGGAGGAGGTTATACACATTATATACGTACCAAATCAGTCCAAAAATTACATACAGACGTCTGTATGTATTTTTTGGACCGAATTTGAAAATTCTTACGCGGTGATCCCACATAAATTTTATTAACTTTGCTTGGGTAGTTTTTGAGTTAGCTTCGATAGTATCGTATTTAATCCACTTTGTGTATCTTGATGATATTTCCTGTCACTGTTGTTTACATAGCAAGTAGTGTTTTACGAATTAGTGTTGGGTAGGTACAGTAAGCGTCAAAAAAGAAAATTAAACTTTATCTCGATTTGATAAAGTTCTTGTCAGAATGATAGTTGTCGTGTACTTTCTTCATTTTTAAACAGTTCTTGTGTTATTGAGTTAATATTTAATTTTCATAGTTGTTTAGACCATTTTGAACAGTCAGTTCGTCCCGATATTATTGACGCTGACTGTACCATAAACGAAAATTAAAAAAAAAAAATCGTTTTGGTGGCTTTGGATCTGTATTTTAGGTAGCTATGTATGTATTTTAGTTACGTATGTTATTTGTAGTGTTTTTTTGGAAGCTGGCTTTATTGTTTTGTAAAACAGTTTTTTTTTTACAATAAGTAATTTCTGCATAACTTATAACTAGTTTTACACAGCAGCCGTAATGACTGATATTTCATTATAGATAGGAAAGATAAAGAGCAAGGTTCTGGATCAAAATGCCTATTGAGGACAGTAAGGCTTATTGTTATGACAGGTACAGGTATTTTCATCTATTTCACAGGCAGGTACCTAATATGATGAATGGAATAAAATAATCTAGGAATAACACGCATAACTGCTGTCCGGAAACCGTTTAACGTCAATTCACCGCTAATGTATTGCCTGATTAGTTTGTATGGTTTATTCATTTTAGTAATTACTCTACAGAAGATTTAAGCTAACCATCACACATGGTTGTCTGGTAGAGAATGTCTCAGGTATTATGTCCGCCTATATCGTCTCCGTAGAACGAAAACTCACTAAGTCCAAAAATGGTCAAAAGGTTTTAAATGCCATAAAACTCACCGTTTATTCTGCAAATTTCTATCTAACTATAATTTCCATTAAGTTATATAGTTTTCGTTTGTGCGAAAACTCATGATGTTGGCATGTTGACGCTTAAAGTTTAGGGAACCAATACCTAAGTTACTTAATTATTTTATAATTACCTAAAATCAGCAAGACACAATACTTAAGTAAACTTAGTGATATTTGATGAATCTTATCCACAATTATAACTACTACAAGCGATAAAATACTTATTCAGAAGTTACAATATAACTAAATCAATTTAAATTCTATCACATAATCAGCCAATAATGTTTCCACTGCTGGGACACAGGCCTCTTCTCTGTGAGAGGGAGTGGTCCGTAATCCACCACGCGGGCCCAGTGCGGGTTGGTAGGTGTCACATGTCTTCGAATTGTTGGTTCTAGGACATGCCAGTTTTCTCACGATGTTTTCCTTCACCGTTTTGAGAGCAATGGTGATGAAAAAATGTATACAAAATGAAGCGCCTGTCTGGGTTCGAACCTACGATCTTCAACTCGCACAAGTCACGACCGTTACCACGGCTCTGAATTACTTGCGTTTTTCCTAATTTATCATTAAAACAAATGATTTTCTTTAATATTTTATTTTAAAACATAAACCCGAATCAAATAACAATGAGATAAAATCATAAATTCAGAAATATGTAATGTCAAATGAAAGTTATGTTTTTTTTTCTTTGAGGCCTCGTATCTTTTTTGGGCATTTTCGACTTAATGACTTTTCACGACGGGACGATATACAGGCCTTTTTTAACACTTTGTGGGTCATTAAGCGCCCATAGGTGTAATAACAATAATACTTCTATTGTGTCTCGTTCAGTGTTCCTCTACCGATGATACCAACTCAATGGTATCCTTTTTAAACTTCGGTAAACTAATTTCCTATTATTTTCAGAACAACAGCTATTCCCAAAAACTAACCTTTTAGATTGTATAATTAAACCGCAAACCGCTTCAAGAATTCAAACGATTAGTAAGTTACTACTAAGTAAAAAAACTTCTAAGTTAATCCCATGGGCACTCATAAAACCGACCATTAAAGTTTTTTATAAAGTGAAGCTTACTAAATGAGACTCTTAAATACAATTTTAGGTGAAGAAAGTTGGGTTTCAGTTTTTCCTATTAACTGTTCGCGTGTTCAATTTGGAATCTATCAATTTCCATTACGTAGGTACATATAGATGTATAAAACATTTATTCAGTGCACACAAAACACATAGCACAACACACAATAGCACAATAAATGGATAGCAAATTACAGGAATATAAACATAAACAAGGTGCCAATATACAAAAAAAAGAAAAACATACTTAAAGAAATAGAGTGACATTATGACATACTTCAATTCATTCATTCTTTCTATTTTATTATTTCTTCATTCTGTTTCTACATAACATCTACCAACCTGCACTGGGCTCGCGTGGTAGATTACAGCCCACTCCCTCTTGATGAGAGGATGTGTCCTCAGCAGTAGAAATACTATAGGCTGATTATGAATGAGGTACGTGTCGCATACTCCTTCCGGTTCGCGGGAAGGTACTTATGGGTCACCGAGGCCCCCGCAACACAGGCAACAGGAAGGAATACGGGTGGGTTTTAGTCAGTAAGAGTCTGACACACCCTCCCGCTCCGCCCAGAGCGGGAGAAGTTATTTGATGATTCCCCACCCTCAAAAAAAAAAAAAAATACTCCTTCCGGTACTCAAAAATGTTTCCCTGTACCTAATACAAAAATACTACTGGTATCTGTTCTGAATCTAGGGGGCTTGTGACTAAGTAATAACAGCCGCACGGGTCGATCGATCAGGTAAACCTACGCTTTGCCTTGAAGCAATGGTTGAAAAAATATTTCCCTCTGAAAACTCGCATAGCATCATATAAATACCAATAAATAGATGATAAATGCAGACAACTTTACGTAGTACGTATTATTATACGCTAAGATAAATGGTCAAGATGTTTACTTATAAACATCACCTAGCCACACTTCATTATTGGGTGGTAGGTATCGTAAACAACCTTTACAGGTCGAGGCTCGTACGTGGGCCAGCGTGGCCATTGAAAGAGAATTAGTGTGTCAGCTGCTTGCCCTCCCACGCACATTGTAAGGCGATTGAACGGAATTTTACTATGTAGGACACTTGATATTGTTATCAGGACCGATACTTTGTGGTACATGCATACAACATTAGTGAGACTTGAATGTAAGGAGACTTAAAATCCATAAAAATCAAAAGTCATTTATTCAAACCAGACTGAGAAACAGCACTTTTCGAAAGTCAAAATTATATAAGACAGACCCCCAAAACGCCCGCCCTTCAACGCTTTAGCTGGGAAGAAGTGGCGCAACAAACTCCACTTAATTCTAAGCTTTACAGATCAAGTCGTAAAAGACGTACTACTTTCTTCGGCTATGTGAAGTATGAGTAATGAATGGCTGTAATCAATCCAACGAAAAATTCAAAAACGTATATTGATTTATCAAGTTATTTGATTATCAAATAAAACCTTTCCTATATTTCACGCAAAGTTGCTTCATCGCGTCATCTTATAAGTCTACATACATTACGATCATAATGTTTGTTGAAATATTGTCTCTGCTTAACGGTCAGTGAATCTGATACCATCAGTAGATAGATGATAAAACGTGACCCAATTCAATACACAAGAACCTTGCTAGGTTCCTTTCAAACTTCCTACAAACTCAATATCAACCCACCGCTTAATTCAAGGTCATCAAGGACAAACTAACAAAAACGCAAAAATGCTTAAGTAGACATGAAAAATCACGTAAGTAATATAAAAAAGCTTCAACCCACATAGAGGGTACATGTTTTGGCGGGGCGGGGCATGGCTGGGTTCCTCTATTGATTTTGCACCCCCTCGCCCCCGCGGTACCCCGCACGCATCTCACAACTGTTGCTTAACTCGGGCTGAAGAACAGTAGGTCAGTTAGATTATGTGTTTGGAAGTTTTGTGGTATCTTATGGTGAATTGTTGGGGTTGTAATAAAGTTGTAAGATGTCAGAAAGTAGCTTGAATATTTTCAAGCTAAAATCACAAGAACCAAAAAAAATTAATACATTTTGGTAATTTTTTTTTCAACTTATTTATTTCTTTCTTTTTTTACTTCTATTGATGCTGAAGGAATTAAAAACAGATCAAATTTTAAACATTAACTTCTGGAGCTAGGCATACATAAGTATTTAACCCAATCAAAAATCCTTTTATTCTCAACTTCTCCAAAGTCGTAGGCTTAACCAGCCATTTTTAAATTTGGTAGACAATAAAACCTATCCTTCTGTTCTGTTTATCGTTAACAAGGCACTATGCATAGGCACAACGCCCTTGGAAGAACACCCGACGACATTCGAATCTGTCATAACTGTATACGGATATACTAAATCATATTATATAGGTTACCATGACAACGGATAAGTATTAGCTGAGGTTTTATTCAGTTCTTTTTTCAGCACATTCTATTGAAAAGTTTCAAGACTTGCTCATTTTTGCACGCGGAGCTTTATGTGTATTTGTTTTGTTCGCAGAGGGTGACCATGTACTACGATGTGTGTGTGTGTGTTGGTGGGGAAAACGGAAGTGTTGTTTCTGACATACAAATACATCGAATTGCACAGTAACACTTATGTAAATGCCTACAACAATTTTAATTGCATTATCAAAGGATTCTTCTAATAATTAATTTGTATAAATCACATAACATTACACAATCAGCCTATAATGTTTCCACGAGAGATACATCACATTCTTATTAAACTACTGACCTAATTCACAATCACTAACGTTGGCAAAAATTGACGTTAAAAAGAGATATAAGTACCTACATAACTAATATGAAACTTCAATTCAATAAATTGAAGTCCCATTAGAACCCTCTCTACTAAGATATTAATTTATTTGAATTTCCTTCTTCACTTTCCGTCTTCCACGCTAATTAAATATTCTCGAAAATTAAATGTACATTCGTCTAAAGTGCCTATAATAAGCTTCTGCAATTACGTTATGGCTCCCGCAGACAAGCGCGACGCGACGGTGCGACGCGATTTTGGTTGAACAATTTCCATGAAGTTTCTAAGAAACTGTTCTACTAGAGTCGCGTTGTGCTGTCGCGTCGCGCCTGTTTGTGGGAGCCTATGTTCTATGTTAGAGGGTTTGGTTTCCACACTTAGTCCTTCAAGTGGACCATTGTGCATGGGCCACGGTGGTCGTTTGGTGGTTATTCCCCCTCCAGAAGTTGATCACATCTCCTGGTCTGTTTAGAATCTGTGTAGGATCTGGGTGCACCGAGAGTTTCTGTTCTAATATGGGTGACGCCTGTACATTCGAAGAGCACATGCGCAGTGGTTTCCTCTGCTTTCATGCAAGCCCTGCACAGGATGATGTCCGTTATGCCTATTGTGTGAAAGTGTGGGTTTAGCGAGCAGTGGCCCGTGATAGTCCCCGTCAACAGGTGCAGGCCGGTCCTGTCCAGGCATAATAAGCGCCTCGTTAACGTAGTATCCAAGGATGGCATAGCTTCCTTGGATTGTCTGCACCCCGGTGCCGAGGACCACCAGTTCTCCGCTTGTGTGTGGGTGAGCTCCTGTAGCCACCTGTGTGGTTGGTTGAACGGGATGGGTACGATTGGTTCCGGTCCACAGACTGACGTGCCGGATGCTCTCTTGGCTAGTTCGTCAGCTGCGTCGTTACCCAGCGATCCGCGCGCGATTGCGGGAGCCTTTAAGCGTTTTTTTCAAACCACGAGTACTAGAAATAACTATTTTTTTTTACATTACTTTAGGTTTATATTGTAGGTATAATATTTTCTTTTTCCACGTACACAATACCTTATACGTACATAAGTCTTCGACATTTACGGGCCTCCAAAATTGTTCAGTTACTAGGACTATCTCCGATTGTTGAAGGACGCTTTTAAGTCTATTAGGCAAAAACCTCCCAAAAAAGGCCTCTCTTTCCTTATACAATATAACGAGATGAAACTATGATAAATGAATTTATAAGTAATTAATCAGTCACTTGACAAAGAGAAGTTGACGCAGAATCTGTCACCTAAGCTACGGTTATCAATCACTTAAGACAGGATCAGTACGTTGTTTAACTAAGCTTGAGGAAATGCAAATATAGGCTCTTGATGTTATTATAGTACTAGCCACCGGTTCCTGCCTCGCATACATAACACATATGAGTTATGTATGCGAGGCAGGAACCGGTGGCTAATTAGCCTATAATGTTCCCACTGCTGGGACACAGGCCTCCTCTCTTTTGAGTGGGCCGTAATCCACCTCGCGGGCCCAGTGCGGGTTGGTAGACGTCACATGTCTTCGAATTTTTTGGTTCTAGGACATGCCGGTTTCCTCTGACCAAAATAGTCACTACGTGGAACCCTGAGACAGAAAGCGTTGAGGCAGACCCCATAGAAGATGGCGGAATGAGCCGGACAAAACAAACGACCAGTGATCCACATTAGCACTGGATCGCAACCACTGAAATTCATGGGGGAGGTCTTTTCCCAGCAGTTGGATGATACGCTATAATATGTATCTTCAAACTCATTGTCATTTAGCCAGATATACCTTTAATATAGTAATGTCTTCTTAAGGTCAGTTCCACAGTCCCTAACGTGTTCTGTGGGACTGAATGTAATACAAACATTAAGTGGAATTCATGTAATGAGAGACAAACAGTTTATGAAGGACAATATACTAGTAGAGAAATAAACGCTAAAGCTGTGGTCGGAATTATAGTTATACTGTTTGCTTTGATAAGAAATGAAATGAAATCTTTTATTTCCAGATATAAAAATCCACATACAAATCCACACACAACTTTCATAAATACATACATAGATAACGTAATAAATAAATATAATATCACATTCACTTTACACTAACAACGTCGCCAACTTGCCCAATTCGCTGCCAATGGAGCAGCTAATTAGGTAATCGGCGTGTGGTAAGACTGCTTGCTTATATGTAGGGGGCAGTGGTTCCATTCTCGTACCGCGGCCACCAAACAATTGGCCGATCGATGTATGGCGGTACGTGCGGCAGCCGACCGGCTCCTCAGCAGCGCCTGCCAGCATGGCGCGAAGCTCAAGGCAAACATGGCGCTCGCGCTACACCATCGGGGCAATCGGAACATCGCGTGCCACGCATCATTGTACTGCACTCACATGTCGCTCAGTGCCGCTTTGGTGTAGTTTGTCCACAACTCGACCGTGTAGACGCTTGTGCAGTAACTGGTAAATAGCTGAGCCTTCACAACGTCACTACAGCGGATAAACCGCCTAGCTAGCATGTTGCCGCGCACTGTTATGGCTCGTCGCTGTCTTTCTATATCGGCGTAGTCGGCTGTTATTACGTGACCTAAGTATTTGACCACGTCGACTTTTCAAGCGCAGTGCCGTAAAGTTGCAATGGCGGCAGATCCGACCAGCTTTTCGGGGTTTCAAACACCATGTACTGTGATTTGTCAGGGTTGTATATCATGTTGTGGTTATGAACTCATTAGGAAATGAGAAACAAAGTTATTCGATAAGGTATCTAAATGATATTGGATGTGTCGCTTACTAGACTCATTAAAACTAATGAATAATTTTCTAAGCACGAAAATAGTTCCATAATTTTACAATCAACTCTTATTTTACCTACCATTGCAAGAAAAATCTTCTTCATCTTATAAAAAAAAGAAAAACTGTGCTTAGAAAAAATAAAACAAAACCGTGTATTTGCGGTCGCGCAGTCGGGTAAAAAAAAATAAGTTATAGGTTATAGAGGCATGAGGTGTAAAGGTGTAAAGTTCACTCATCCTTCATATAGCAAAGGGAGGATCCTCGGACCAGACGGGTGTCGTGTCTGGTGGGCAACTGCCCAACGGTTGATGTCGGGATGATGTAGGTATACTCGTATATGCTAGTTGCGCGGTAAACTCTGCTTGCGCGATGCGGGATTTTGTGTGACGTCAATTTGCTGCGTAGTTCGCATGTAGATGCCGCCACAAGGTAATTATGGAATTCTGGAGTCTGGCTTGTTGCCCGGTTGATGGCAATAGGGTCGCTTCCAATTACATGGGACATAAACATATCTGGCGAAACGTGGGTGTACTACAGGTACACCTCTGCCTGACCCTTATACTGTGTTGATTATGAAATTCAAAAAGGCACGTTTCTTTAAAATAAAATTACATTTTTTTGTTTTATATTAATGGAGCTACATTAGCGTAGTCCTAGCACATTCTATGACCTTTCTTTTTATTTTATTTTATACATTTATAAAATTTATTAGGACTTACGTATAACAACCATAATTACTTTTGTTTTTAAACCATAACTCTCTTTAATGTCCACCAGCAGGTGGTTAAATACAATACCATTAAAAATAACAATTACAGGTTTAGAGCTACGTATTATTTAAGCTGGCTGGTATTATTTAGGTTGCCAGCTTAAATAATACGCAGCAGTTAGAAATAATACAATAAGGTTTTTGTTAAAAGAGTATTATTTCTAACTGGAAAAATATATTCATAACATTTATAATGTCACGGATTATTTTGTGAGCAATTTTTCTATGAAAATGATTGTTATATAAAATCAGAAAGAAATATATTATGTACATTTTTATTACTCTATCTGTTATAATAGCCCAAAAAAATATTTCAGAAAAGGATCATATTTTCATAGATTCGTAATAGTTTATAAAAAAATAAGATTTCTAGGACACACGAGTCCATGTTCCTGTAAATGGAAAATACTGACTCAGTAATTCAAAACGGAATCCTGGAAACCGAGATTCTATGAACATGTCTTTGACAAGCAATTTCTGTTTCAATAAAATTCTGTTAACAGAACTTTACAGCCCATTGAATATTGTAAGAAAAATTGAGTCTTCAAAAGATATTTCGTGTTGTACGAAGTTTTAAAGACACTTAGGAATTTCAAATTGAATGTAGTGTCCCTCTTGTAAGTTTTTCAACCCCTTGACAGAAGCCTGAATGAAACACTTTCTTTACAAATTTGTTGGGGTTCAATAATGCTATTGTTTTTTATAAAAATGGCCGAATAAGTAGGTACATTCTATGTGTTTGGGGTGCACTTAACTCGAGAGCGTCAGGCGTATCCTAAGCCTTGGTTTCCTAAGAAAGCGTTGAAAAGTCACAATATAACGGCTGTGTTAGGACAGAGCGTTTTTGATACCTTTTAATGTCAAATACTGGTGAGAATGACAGATTTTCATGACTTCCAATATAATATGACGGAACCGCTTTCCTAGGAAAGCAAAGTTTTAGACAGTCAGCCTCACGACCAATTTTTCTGATTTCTTGAAATGAACCTACGACACGAGTGTTAATTTAGCATAGTTTATTGGCGACGACACGAGAGAAGAATATAAATCATGTAATAAAATGCGTATTACTACTACTACATGTATTATACCTGCCTAACCACCGTGCACTTGTGCACCTCTACCAAACCCTTCGTTAATAAAACAAATTATTTAAAAAACAAAAAACCTGACTGCTAAAACATATAACCGACTGAAAATTTGGTATCGCCGGGGGGACAAACAAAAGTTACACCATGTTTCAGGTTATTGCTAGTTTGTCCCCGCCTGGGATACCAAAATTCTATAGATTTTCTCTTGTTTTTCTCTTTTCAGTGATGTGTTTTAGCAGCCGGATTTTTGTTTTTTAAATAATTTGTTTAATTGCAAGCTTTTCAGTTTTATTAATATATATATATGTCGGAAATACGTTAGTCACTTGTTTGACTAATCGGGACGCCAGCGCCACCAAGCGGCGCTCGACAGAGTCTACAACATAACGCTTGACCGGAGATAAGCAGAGTATTGTGTTAGGTGGTCAAGGAGTCAACACGTTCAGAAACTGTCGGGCGTTCCGTATAGTTGTGTCGTGTACCAACAGTGTGTGAATAGCTAGTGTGATTATTTGATCGTAAATTATAATTTGATTTAAACTGCAAAAGGTTTTTCTATTGTGCAATAACCAACACTTCCCATTGTACGCCCACAGTAGTTAAAGTATGACTGATGATAACGAGAGAGACGTACCTTCTCCGTCATATATATATATGGAATTGACTCCATGTAAAATACTGGTGAAGGTTTTTTTTTAAATTTGAAAATTGTATATTATGCAATATTATATAGCTCATGTCACTCCCACAATGAAGACGAATCTAAGGACACCGCTTATGTTAAAATTCATCAAGCCGTTTAGGCTACAGAGCGTGCCGTCATGCTGAGATAGGAGCCTTTTTGGCATCGCACACGCATATTGATTTTCTTTGTTGTTTTTTGTTTATTCGAAGTTTAGTTTTAAATGCTTCTTTTTTTTTTACTTTTGTATTTCTTGTGCGTGTCCCAAATAAAATATTTTTCTTTCTTTCTTTCTTTCTTTCCAAAGAAATAGACATACATACATACACATTCTCGAAAAACATTACCCTCCTTCTGGGGCAGTCGGGTAAAAACAGGCAAGATGTTCTCTTCTCCTATTGATTATGTTTCTCTTTATTCATAAGACTTTCCCAATTCAATATTCCTTGTCACAACTTTGTCAGAAAACAATTTACTGAACTTAGATACAAGAACAAATTGGCATTAAGTAGTTTGTCTGGTTATAAGTTGGCGGGTATTTCTTTGTCAGTAACCGAATGTAGGTGCTTCTTTTTTTTTGTTTTATGCCCAGTTTTAAGGGCTCAATTCATACTCAGATCGACATAGTAGACACGATTACATATCAAGCTATAGGGTCAATCGCGTTGAGGGAAGCCAGTATTTGTCTAGCTGGTCTAATATGGTGATCTTTCAGATTTACTTAACTTGTCATCATCATTTTCCTGCCCTTATCCAATGTTACTTGGGGTAAGCGCAACACGTTTTCTCTTTCCATTCACCCCTGTCAACCGTCACGCTATTCTCTCCCTTCTCTTTCATATCATTCCTCACACAATCATCTATCTTTTCCTTGCCTCCCCCTCAACATCCATCATTTTTCATCATTCTGTACTTGCGTTAATCTACCTATCTTTTAATTGCGATAATTTGGTAATGTGAAGTAAAGTGAGCAAGCACAGATCAAGTAATATGGACAGTATACTTTTTTTATTGTATAAATCGACCTATCAATGTAAGGAAATACAAACAGGAGTCTGATCAAAAACAACAAAAAAAATGAAGCTATTAAACCAGTCGACTATTAATTAATGAATATAAATATAAATACATTAATAAATAGTAGACCAGTTTAATAGCTTAATGTTTTTGTATCTCTGGGTACATCTAACGCACCCTTAGCAGTCGGTCACACTACCACCTTGGTGACTGGCTGATATTTTTACCCCGACATAAGCCGAGAGAAGAAACCTATAAAATAGACACTTATTTTTGTATAGGTGACTTGCCTAAGAAATAGAGTAACAAAATCTATTTACCACAATTTCAGCTGTTCCCAAATTCTACCCATTCAACCAAGTTTCTGTCTAACCTCGATTGATTTTTTATTGTATAAATCGACCTATCAATGTAGGGAAATACAAACAGGAGTCTAATAAGACACCCGCTATTTGGCGCTCATCAACCAAAGCAACGGGTAAAAAGTAGGCACAGCTTCTTAAAATCGACAGAGTATTTACCAGGTAAGCCGGTGGACACCCGTTGCAAACTGTGGCAGGATATATTTTCCCCACCCACTCACTATCTACCACCAAACGACCATCTTTCTGCAGGGCGTAATCTTCCCTAAACCACTCGAACCCAAATAGGAAGTTGAAAATCGAACCTCGTAAAGTGGGGCTACCTCGACGCGACAGCAGGGTGTGGATGTAGCTCACCGTCCGGTAAGGACCAGGCCCGGGTCGACGGCGCGTTGTATTCCACGCGCGCCTCAAAGAGATGTCGTCAGCACAAATGTAGGGGTCCACTAGGGCCGATGCCTGCCGGGGTCGCGGGAAGGTACTAAAGGGTCACCGAGGCCCCTGGCAACACGGGCAACGGAAGGAATACGGGTGGATTTTAGTCAGTAAGAGTCTGACACACCCTCCCGCTCCGGCCAGAGCGGGAGAAGTTATTTGATGACAACTCACACAAAAAAAAAAAGGGTGTGGATGTGCAGCTGTATTACAAACTATGCTCCACCTCTTATTCTGTCCTTTGTGCCCCAAAACATGCAGCTAAAGTGACCTCTGCGCTACCACCGATAACGCAGTGAAAGTGGCGCAGTTTTGAGTCAACAAATTATGAATAGCTGTCATACCAGTGACACGAAGAAGAAGAATGTACGGATTGCTTGGAACAGGTACTAACTTGATCTGTCATCGTGTGTACATATATAGAGGTATGAGGAACATGGTTTAAACTTCACTCATCTTCCATAGAAAAGAGAGGATCCTCCGGCCAGTGGGAATTGTGTCTAGTGGGCAACTGCCTGACGCGACGACGATTGATGTCAAGATGTTGTATATTATATTCCAGGCGCACGGTAAACTCTGCTTGCGCGATGCAGGATTTGTGTGACGTCTGGTCTTTGATGCGTAGTTCGCATGTGGCGCTGTAGACGCCGCCACACATATGTACAGTCAACGTCCAGAAGTCCACTTACACCGCAATGACCATTATCGCCTGCGCTATACGGGCAACAAGATGCCAATGTGTAGTGTTGTCTTATAGAAGAAGGTCATAAGTACAACTAATATTGCTATTCCATAGTTTTGTGAGATTGCTAGTCGACTTCTGACTGTTACTGTACATACAGTAACTGAATGTAAGCGCTTTCGGGTCGTATAACTAAATGAGGTTATACAAAAACCTTTTAAAATGCTCTGCAGTCATGGGCACTGAGCTTCAATACTGTATTCAAATAAATTTATTTTTAAAGGCAAAACGGAAATGTTATAAAAGAGGTCGTTATTTGCGAAGTTTTGTGGTGCATTCATTATTTTGTACAGGTTTTGTGGTTTCCTTTTATCCCCTTTTATATCAAAATCAAAAGGGTTCTGAGAAAAGAGATAAACACCATTATAACCAATGATACTTCCCGGAAAAATAGTCTTTCAAAACGGTGTAATCTCTGTGTATGGTTTAAAAGTTATGCAACGAAATTAGTTTCCGAAAATCTTGCAAATCCTTTCAAACGATTTCCACGAATATTTCCATCCAAACAAATAAACCCAGCATCTCATTTCAGACAAATCGTCAACAAATTCAACACGCAGCAAAAATATAAGCAGCTTATCTCCCAAAAATAAAATACCTAAATCCTCGTTTGAAAACTCGGCGGAATCTTTTCGAAAATATTCGATGTAAATTGACACATTTCCCTATGCTAACTCTGGTAGGGTCGCGGACTGTCTGTCACACGTCAGTGACGTCACTCCTTTCTAAATGGGATGAAACGGATCATACGTCTTCCGAACACTTTACATAGCTTTTGCATTGATATTAAACGGGGTTGAATAGGGTTGGACGAAATTAAAAATGGTCCGTATAGGTCATCGACTTGTGATTATTTTGATAAAAATTTGCTGACGTCATAATAGGGACTGGTAGATAATACTTTGTACTTTTGTCAAAGTAACACTTTTAAATTGTACTCGCACAAAAAAAAAATAAGTATTAAACCACTCTATTATTTATCAATGCAATTAAATAGCATTTTCAACACACTTGCTCATAAAGTGGCTCTATGGTCACCGCAATTAGGCACAGAATGACACCCATAATCAAACTATGACTTTTTCATTGCTATAACTCACTAGTGAGTCATAGATTATTTTTTTAATTTTATTGGTTGAGTAGCTTTGTTCTTGTTTTTATTCAAAAAGAAGATCGTGTTCAATGGAACAAATAAATTAGGAACCAGTACCGGCAGCGGAGGTACAGCCAATAAATTAATTTTCCTATTGCGAGTTAAAATTATCTATTTAAATAAGAAGTTGCATGAAGAAATGAGCAATTCATGCAACTTCTTATTTAAATAGATAATTTTAACTCGTACGTGTTTAATAAATAAAACTTTCACTCAAATATAACTTTTGTTTTCTCTGTAATAAAAGAAAACTTTAAATTCCCCATTTTGTACTTGGCAAAATAGGCGCAAACCCTATGCGCGGAAAATAAAAAAAAAAACTCATCTCTTTAGTCTGTGGTCGATCGCAATGCGCGCGCATAGGAAAACTGATTAATTTTTCCCGCCATAGCGAAACATTTTTCACAACTCGTTTTCACTGTTGAAATTATAGTTATTTATTAATTAAAATGTCTACAAGTACTAGTTACGAAGAAAATGATTTATGTTGTACACCGCCCGATGTAAGATGTGAAGCCCTTAACGTTATGGAAAGTTTACTACCTGAAAACTCCAAGGAAAAATATCTATTAGCGTACCAAAATTTCATAAAATGGCAAAACAGCAAGAATACGCAGTCTTTTTCAGAAAATGTGTTCATGGCGTACTTTAAAGAATTATCTTTTAAGTACAAACCTAGCTCTTTGTGGTGTTTATACTCAATGTTAAAAAGTACAGTCCAAACAAAGAATGGAGTGGACTTAAAAACATACTCTAATTTGTCAGCTTATCTAAAGAGACTATCCGATGGATTTAGAAGCAAGAAATCAAAGGTCATCAGTTAATTATAATTTTACTAACTGCACATTTACTAATTGTTTCTCTAAATAAACTTTTTACCTACTAAATAAAATGAGTTTTTATTTGTTATTTTATTCACAAGTGTGTTAAAAAACGTCGTATGATACACGCGTGTATTGATGATTACCTTCCTCGGCTCTCTTAAGACCCTCGCCTACGGCTCGGGTCTCAATAGCGCCTCAGCGGTAATCACCAATGTTACACACTAGTACCATAATGTACTATTACGTGTGAAAATAATTAAAACTAGGTGCGTCTAACGCACCCTTAGCAGTCGGTCATACTGCCATCTTGATGGCTGCCTGATATTTTTACCCTGACACAAGCCGATAGAAGAAACCTATAAAATAGACACTTATGTAACAAAATCCATTTACCACAATTTCAGCTGTTCCCAAATTCTACCCATTCAACCAAGTTTCTGTCTAACCTCGATTGCTTTAATTATCAAATCTCGAGAGAGATCCACGGAGATATATCGGCATAATGTCAATAGACTGGGTGCTAATCGTCCAGCACAATGATTTGTCATTGAACTGTAGTATCTCGTAGATTCCTCTGGAGATCTGCGACGTGTGTGCTCAAATGCAATTATGTATTAATACGATTGTTGTTTGTCTAGTGATTTACCTACAATACTATGGGAACTGACCGATCAGTACCTAGTATAACAATTTGTAGCAGGATGAAAGAAAAAACCAAAGGTTTTGAGGCAAGTTTGAAAAGTTTGTTTTGACCTGAAAGATTGTGAAAGGCTGTTTGAAGAAAACTAACAATAAGTAGCGATGTAATGTAATGAACGATGTAATCATACGACGTAACGTACAGTCGCCAGCACATTTTGAATTTTAACTTAACTTTCAACATTTTAAGGTTTAAAATCATTTGAAGAAATTTGACAGTTTGTGGTAACTTGGTATGCTGGCGGCTGTAGGTACTTAACTACTATTAAAAAAAAAACAATTTGATTTAGCAATATATTGTATACTCTACCCTCTAACCCAAGCAGATTGATTACATTTAAGATTCAAACCGTCACGAAACGATAGACAAAGAAGCAATACAGTTTTGGAGAAAATGCCATAGTTGGTAACTTGTTGTGCTGGCGACTGTACAAAATCATCACAAACTCTCTGTCACACCACAATAAACCACACAATAGTGAATCCACCAAAACCGTATAAACCAAGACAGATGAAACAAAATACGCAGAAACACAAATACTCATAAAGCTGCACCGTTGCACAATAGCGGACGAAGAAACATAGCACAATAATTTTCACTTGCAGCCACGCTAAATATTAAAACAAACACGGTACGACCGAACCATCTGAACGCACTGCTACCTAATTGCGACTTACGTAATGGCGAACTACTCGTATTTTGACGAACTTTTCTTGTAGTAAATTTTGTTTTAAATATTCTGGGAAATTATGTTTCCTTTTAAACTATAAGTCTTGAGCTTTTTTTTTGCGGTTGTGATAGTACTACATGCTAGATGTAAACAAAAACGAAGTTGCTGACGTATTTGCCATTTCTCTTCTCCAACCCATGAGTTTGTTTTGCCATTTCTTCTCAGGATTCTTCTCATCTAGCTTATATTTTATTAATTTTTAATATAACGTGTAAAAGTGATTCTGATATCCTATTTATAGAATAAACCATTTCATTTCATTTCAACTCAAATATTATTACAAATTGGTGAAGATTTTTTTAGAAAATAATTATCTTCGTTCAAAAGGCATTACTCTATTTAAATATAGGTTTTGAATGTGATACAAATGGCTGTTTCGGTCCATAATCGTCATCGTCATATCGTCGGGCAGTAAAATATTCAGCCTCTGAATATTTTACAGCCCCATAATTAGTAAAATATTCAGAGGCATCACTCGTCTTTGGCTCACAAGCGTATATTCAACCAATTATATCATCATTAATTCGTTAATTTCATTGTTATTTAGTTTATTTGTTTATTTTTCCTTCATTTTACCTATTAAATATGGCGAACATACTTATTAAATTGGTGTATTTACTTATTAAAGAGTATTCTATTCTATTCTATTCTATTATATTGCTTTGCCTAGGCTTTGATAGATTAGTCACAAAATTAGGAAGGTGTTAATGAAGCCAATCTCCTACATCTGCTTCCAGCAATTTAATTAATTTATCCCTAAACAATTCATACCCATATCCTTCATAAGCCTTAACTGACAGGCATCAAACCACATGGCTAATAAACGTTTATATGCCTTCAACTATAAACTGTTAAGCTTTGGGCAAACTGAGTCAAGACCGTATTATAATTTTACTAGTTTTTTCGCCCACGTGGATGTCGGAAATTATCCCACGGGAACGTACTACCGAGATAAGAATATCCAAACTCAAACTCAAAGCATTTATTTGAAATAAACCAATTACATGCACTTTTAAATTATCAAGGGGTCGGTCAGTCAGAAAGATGAAGCTAGTTGCCCATTCCAAAGCATAGTAGGTACATATAGAGAAGAACGGGCAAGAAACTCCACGGACACTTTTAAATCAACATAATACGGTTACAAAGATATTGTTTACATCATTAATTTTGAAATTATACATGTAAGAATGATGCAAAACGTAAAAGCGTCCGTAATAACCCAGTCCGTAATATCCTGTATCCTAAACCCAGGTCATAGCCTATCCATGTGCTAAATTTCATCCAAATCTATACAGTCATTTTAGCGTGAAAGCATAACAAACAAACAACTTCACTGTCGCGTTTATAATGTTAGTTATGATTATATGCCAGGGTACCAGGGTAGGCTAAATTAGGTCCTACTTCTTTGAATTAGGACACAGAAAACTTTGTATCTCGATATTTCTACGGGATCGAGACTCACGCGGGGCCACGGGGCGCAGCTAGTGATTAATATAAGAAATTAAGGTAAATGCACCTATTTTCTTGATGTGCCTAAAGTTCAAAATGTTTCAAACGAAAAACAGCCGACTAAATATTGCTGTCTATGAAAAACAAAACTGTTTTATCTCAGTCTGTGTACAGCCTTAGAGCAAAATAAATTCAATTAGTATCTATCGTTAAGTGCTGACGTTTCAAGGTCATCGACCTGTTTCGACAGCTATATCAATTAAAGCGTATCTAACTCATTGGGATTTTGATAGGTAGGATTTCTCAAAGTAGTGAAGTGGGTTAACAATATTAGATTTAATATATATCTATGTACAAATTCTAAAGATTTTAGGGAACTGCTATAATAATTGGCCACGCTATAGTAACTGGTCACTCATAACAAAAGAGGTAGAAACAAGCCCATGAATGAAAAGGACAAAAAATATTCCTGTTTCTATTGTATTTTCGTTTTAGTTCACATTAACTTGTTTCTTTTGTTATGAGTTGCCAGTTACTACAGCGTGGCCAATTACTAAAGCATTTACCCTACTGTGAAGGCATAAGAAGAGTAGTGTAAGAGAATCGCAGTTCGTAAGAAGAAAACAGATGGTCCTGCTTCTCTTCTGCTTAACTTGAAAATTGTGTTAGAGGGCAATGAGAGGAAACGCCCGGGTGTCACCACTGTGTGGATCGCCCGGAGGACACGGTGGAGCATACGGTGGAGGTCTGCCCGGCTTGGGCAGAGCACCGCCGTGTCCTCGTGGAGGCGATCGGCGGCAGAGACCTCTCGCGTCCGGCCCTGGTTCAGGCCATGGTACGGAGCGAGAGGGCATGGGCAGCCGTCACCTCCTTCTGCGATGCAGTAATGCTCGCGAAGGAGGAGGCGGGACGGTTGAGGGAAAGGCACGTTTCGCGCCCTCTCGCCCCTAGCCGCCGCAGGAGACGCCCTGGGCGTCGGGAATCTCGGGCGGATTTCCAGCCACCGTAGGCGCGGGCTTGCGGACGGTGAGCAATGGGTAGCTCACCGTCCGGTAAGGACCAGGCCCGGGTCGACGGCGCGTCGTATTCCACGCGCGCCTCAAAGAGATGTCGTCAGCATAAAAGTAGGAGTCCACTAGGGCCGATGCCTGCCGGGGTCGCGGGAAGGTACTTATGGGTCACCGAGGCCCCTGGCAACACAAGCAACAGGAAGGAATACGGGTGGGTTTTAGTCAGTAAGAGTCTGACACACCCTCCCGCTCCGCCCAGAGCGGGAGACGTTATTTGACGATTTCCCACCCACAAAAAAAAAAAAAAAAGATGGCAATTAGAGGAGACACGCCTATAGCAAGTTATGGACTGCTATCTACACGCTGATTGTGTCTTCTAAACTTGCTAACAGGAGAGACTACTAAGAGCCGATTCACAGCGGGAAAGCAACGGCCGGCAGCGGCGCAGCGAGCACTTTCAGTGTGAAATAATTTGAAACTTTATCTACATAATTTAAAGACCAGTATCGCTTGAAAAGCTAGAAGACGACGCTCGACGCGCGGCCACGCACTTCTTGTTATTGATACTGCTCGCGACTGCCCGCGTCGTGTCCCTGCTGGCCGCTGCCGCTTGCCGTTCCTGTGTGAATCGGCCCGTACAGACTTGGTATCTAACTTTTATAAAAAGTTTGTTATTAAACAAACCAATATTTTTCCTGGCCCAAAAACTTTCGTCACTCAAACTTTAATTTCCGGCCTACACTATCACATTATTAAAACCAATGTTATTCAAGATAAGTAGCAACAATTATGTATTTACAATACAAAAACTCATTTCCTGCCGACATAATTTACCTTTGACCGAACCGGGTCAAACTACTGGTACCGCAAAATAGATGAGTACAGAAGGTCGGTTCCATACAACGAGCGAAAAGGCACGCACACATAGACATGTTCACATACAGCGAGTGCAAGCGCACTCACGAGGCATTCTGGCATTCGTTTCGTCTCCATACTTACAGCCGTACGCGTCTATGTGTGCGTGCGCCTGTTTTCGCTCTTGCATGGAGCTGACCTTCTGTACCATGATCTTTTGTGTACAGTTGACATCAGCTAAGTTACAAATGAACTTTGTTCACCGATATCAATATTAACTGACGTTGTCCTGTTTAAGTAAATACAATTAAAGGAGCAATTTTTGAGACAGCCCACCTTATAGATGGCTAGACGAAGATGGAACTTGAAATTGTAGGTAAATTTATTTTTCTAGTACCTACAGTAATTTTTTAAAAATGCACCAAATTATTTTGTTACTATTTATTGGTTTGTTTGTAATAATAAAATGAGTTTGGCTAAGTATAGGAAACCTCGTATTATCCCCAAGTCTGTATCTCTAAAATCAAAATCAAAATATTTTATTTCACATAAACCTACATGGGCACTTATGAAACGTCAGAAGCTAGTTGCACGTTTCCAATTGGTTGTTTCCTATGGAGAAGAGCCGGTAAGAAAATCCACGGTTAATCTTTTAAAAATAATTGTCTTTTACAAAGTTTTCAAATCACAGTGTTAATAGGTATGGGAGGACAGTGTAGACCTGTCAAGGAGTACCAGGTACTTAACAAAAAATAAATGGTTTACAAATCTAGTCTATACAACGTTCAAACCTCTCTAGACACTTTAGAAAGTCCCCCGCTAACACCATGATTTCAGTTTTTTTAAAGCTCTGGCCATCACGGCCGAGTTTATTAGCAATATTCTAAAGTGGTTTTAGCTTCATTTAATAAATAGGTTAATATAGAACCTCATAATTTTCCCTCTCACCTAGACGACAAAATAAAATGTCATCGTAGGTACCTATTAACATTTTAATAGCTTTCATGTCAACGAATAAACGTGTGTAAACAAACGTGCATTGACAACTGTATATTTATCGCTACAGAGCTAGTATTAGTACACTTATTATAAACGTGTGGCGGCATCTACATCGGCACATGTAAAATACGCAAAACACAGACATCACGCAAAATCCTGCATCGCGAAAGCAGAGTTTACCGCGCAACTAGAATAGATACAACATCCCGACATCAAGTATCGGGCAGTTGCCTACAAGGCACGACATCCGTCTGGTCAGATGATGAGTGAACTTTGCACCCTGTTCCTCATGCCTCCATAAACGAATAACCCACTTTGTACCTAATTATAGGAAGGACCTCATTATTGATAGAGTTAAATTAACATAGCGTTCTGTTGTTTCTGCCGCCCTCCAACGAACGAAGCAAAAGGAGTGAGAGCCTAAGCATATACGGAGACGCCAGCCGCGCCGGCGACACAGTTCAGCACAGCGCAGTTTTTTGTATACAATGCTTTATTTTATAGAAGAGCGTGCGTTATTATAGAAGAGCGTATACAGCGACACGCCCGCTTGCGGTACAAGTGCGTGCCTGTGTCCTGTGACCTGCGTCGCGTATTACTAGGGACACAGATTTCTGCGCGCATGCAACACGTGCGCTCAGTGGTTGAAGAACTCAGGTTTCTTGGCTTGCCATTTGCTATAGACTGAACACGAACATGCGCGGGTCATGCGAGTTTTACATACGCAGTTCAGACATTTGCTGTGTCACACAGTTTAATCTGTGCTGCCCTACGCAGTGCTGCGCAGCCTGCGTCTGCGTATAAGCTTAGGCTAAGTGTACCTCCTTACATATTCCTTTTGCTTCTTTTACAAAAAAGAAAGAAAGAAAATACGTTTATTTGCGATAAACATGACGCAAAGAAGGAACACAAATACAAAAAGAAACAATTTGGGGGAAAAAATGCTTCACGTCCACGCAAAACGGCCAACGCTCAGCATAATGCTGCGACTCTATGCGAGACAGAGCCCCAGCGCTGGTTTTCAGCGATAGCCGGCGTTGACGTTAAGACGTCGACCGGTGCAGCACACAGTGAGATTGTAATATGAATAACATAAAATACAAATATTTAAAAGAAAGAATAACATAAATACAAATATTTAAAATGGCTACATTCCGTACCGAGGTAAACGACGTAAGCACCTAAATTAATCTGTGCGCGCAGCTGTCAGAAAACTATTTGTTTGACGTTTTAACATGCAGGTGTTACATAATTGCTACATAATTCTAATTATCTAACAAACATTGATGGCGCATTATGTAAAACTGATATGATTGAAAAACATAAGATGTAATTGGGTGATTGTGTAGGTATAGGTACCATAAAAAAATGCAATTTAACAATAAAGGGAATAACATAAAGTTAATCAAGAATAGGGGTTAGACTCGAGGTCGGAAATTGTCCCACAGGAACGTACTACCGGGACAAAAAGTATTCTAGGTCTTAGTCTATCCATGTGCCAAATTTCATCTAAATCCGATCAGGTGTTATAGCGTGAAAGCGTAACAAACAAACAAACTCACTTTTAGATTTATAATATTAAGCTAGGATTTACAGAATAAACATCATTGATCATTTACTTTATAGTATGATTTCTTAATAAACCATTTTTTTTAGTACCATAAAACTTTCAGCTTTATGGTTTTCGACGATGAAGAGCTTACCGCCCGATGGGATCCCTTGGGTGTCATAAATAAGAGAATCTGTCAAGATTATTACCAGCCATGGGAACTTAACACAGTCACGATTGAATATGAAAAGTATGCACAATATTGTACAAAGAGGTGAAACACTTAATACAGGCAAATTAGAGTGGTAAGTAACACAACATATTTTTAAAGCGGGAAGTCTACGGACAATCAATTTTTTACTTTTATTGTTGATTTGAAAGCTTTCTACTCCCAGAAGTAGGTTGAAGATGGAGAAGTTTAATGTTCAAACAGTTACAACTTATTGCATCGATCAGAAACAAATTTTGGTTATTCTTAAAACTTACCAGTTAAACCGGTAATATGATTCAAAAGGCTACTAACAGCCACCCATCAACACCTACTTATAAGTAGGTGTAGGTACTTAGATCATTGAGTTGTAAACAACTCAATGCTCTAAGTACATAGTGACTGTAAAATCAGATTATCTTGCGAGGAAGACGGAGCGCCACTCATTAGTTAATGGTGGCAATCAATCTCCATCAATTAATCACCCTGCCTCTATGATGTACTGTTAACCTCTGCTTTATAAGTATGATATAGCTTTATGAATATTTGTAGAGGGAATATTTGACGAAGCTATATCTTGATATATTATTTTTCATCTTTTTAAATTATGCATAGGGTAATAAAAAGTTGAGTTAGTATGTTAGTTATAAATAATCCGTGAATATAACTACTATAAAAAATCGAGTAAACTGTTGTTCTAAAGCTACATAACAATATAGCTTCATGGATACCACAAAGCCGGAACATATTGAATTACCCCGAAACACAAAACACAACAAAATTTTCCCTCAAATATCACGCAAATCTCAGATTTCACATCCGAACACAAAAACATAAATCGTAAGAACCATTTCTTTTGTTGACATTGAGCATCATAATAAACGTACTATATGATCCATTTGTCGTATCATTACGACCTCATTCCCACATCTTCATACGACTGTAAAAATAATACCAAAAGTGTCAATGAGAGTTATGACATTTATGTTTCTAATCTTCTAAAACGACGCATAAATCTGCAATTTATGAGAAAACCGTAACTCCGGTTCTTTTCTCTTTGAAAATAAGATTAAAAAGGGACCAAACAAAGTAAGTAGGATAAAGGATATAACCCCGAACATTCTGAATAAGTGGCTGAACTTTCTGAATCACATTTAATTTCACTGTTTGTTTTAATCCTGTTCTGAACTCTTATAATTATATTTTACCATTTATTGGAAAAAAGTTTCATTAAAGTCAAATACTTTTTATTTTCTTAGGATTTTAATATGGTGCGGAGAGTCAAACGGGCTTGTAAATGGATTCTAATGAGTTGAAGATGTTATCCAATAAGCTCGTAAACGGAGCGGAAAATATTCTTTATAGAGTTCCCGGTAAACTTTTAATACCTTATCGAGTATCTATCCGATTTCTACCGGGGTATCTTTAAGTCACGAGTAATTGGGTAATTTTCCTTAGGTTCTAGAAAAATGTGCGCAGTCTTCCATTTCTTCTCTCTGGTAACAGTCAAGACTCAAATGAAAGCCTATGCGGCAAACCCCCTGTTTCGTTGGTATATTTCAGTTAAATGATTTTTTGTAAACACCCTTGAATTCAGGCTCCAGTCGATATGACAAGCGAAATAAACAGAGTCAGGGCTCTCCATTACAAATATTTCGACATTATACGAAGGTACACGACAAAATACCATCGTTAAAATATTTCGAGCTTCAGCAAAAAATTACATGACATGGTTATATACAGGGGAGGACAAAATGGACGAGTCAACTTGTTAACGAGATTATCCCCGTATATTTTCCGGCAGCGATATTACATACTGGGAAATATGTGCGAACTGACATGACGTATGAGGTAGCTTACAAAAAATCTCTGTAACATAAATATTTGATAAGTACTGACGATGCTGTTTGCCGGGTTTTGCGTAATAAGGATCGTGAGAGTTGGGTGAAAATGTTTTTGCACACTGCTAACACGGCTAAATAGAAACGTGGAATAAGCGAATTTTTTGATATTGTTAATTTGACAGATTGTTGGATCATTATAAAGCCTGCACGAGTGGCGATACAGTCACTACCACCTGTTCACGTCCTAATATTTTTACCACAGCATAAGTTCTACTAATACGAGTAGAGAAGAAGCATTTATTGGAGAAAAATGGAGACTGCCATCCGGTGAGGCAGCATCTAAAGGTTACGGAGAGCTGAAAGACTCAAACTCATTCGACGTAGAAATCTCTAAGAGAGTCCTTATGACCTTCAGAGGTCAGGAACGTGCAATCTACCCTTGTAGATTGCACGTAAAATAACGGTATGCGTCGACATAAGTAAGGGTTTAACGTTGTTCCACACATATACAAATAATAGACGACTGTCTGGAAAGTTGTCCCTACGCTTTGCAATTTAACTTTTGACCCAGTATCTGTGTCAGACATTGTTTAAACTACTGTTTTATCATGAAATAAAACTGTACTTATTTAACTTGGTAGGAGTCACTAACATAATGGTTCTGTGTGAAACAAAGTCACTGAGACCTTAAACGAGTGTACATTTACGGTCTAAGTGCGCTACAGCTGACAAAGTGTAAATCCCATCGCTGTGCTTGTTAACCGCATGGGTTGTACGAGATATTAGAAAAATGCTGCTGATTTTCTAGCCGTATTCCCTAGTTGTCATCTACAACGTCCCACGATTGTGTCCATGTTGTTGAAAAAATTCAAAATAGTGTCTTTTGCAGCAATCAGAAAAGGAATATTAAGATCGGCATTCACCATCCCGCACTGGGCCCGCGTGGTGGATTACGTCTCACTCCCTCTCAAAGAGAGGAATCCTGTGTGATAGATATGGGAACACTACAAACTCATTGGGTATGCTAAGATCGGTTATGTCCTACATAGGCAACTCCGAAAGGAAATCTTATCTTTATTTTCAAAAACGCAATACTAATTTCATCGAAATGTTCAACGACTTTAAAATCGCCGATTCTCACAGCATTATAGCATTAATCGGAACATTTCAGTTATCCTATATTACGACTGACAGTTTCAGTATAATGACAACAAAACGTTCAGCCTAATACAGCTAAAAGGTTTGCTTGGACGATTGCCAATAAAACATTGTTATTCCTGTCATCCCATCTTATGGCACTCTCAATTTGTCTGAAAATCATCGCGGTTTGTGATAAATTCGACTGCGTATATCAATATGGAGGAATATTAAGCCTGAGTTATTTTGTGTATCTTAGATTGATTGTGCCTTTTAAACGGTTAAGCAGAACTGACAGGCTTTTTCCATTTTTTTTCTTTAACTCTCTTCCTTGTCAACGAAAAACATTAAATCTAGACTTTTGTATATTTGTGGCGGCCATCTACATCACCACATGTGAACTACGCAGCACACTGACGTCACGCAAAATCCTGCATCGCGCAAGCAGAGTTTGCCGCGCAACTAGCATATATACAACATCCTGACATCAACCGTCGGGAAGTTGCCCACCAGACACGACACCCGTCTGGTCGGAGGATATTTCCTTTTCTATGGAGGATGAGTGAACTTTACACCCTGTTCCTCATGCCTCTATATCTTCTTAAAGTAAGTTTGTATCATTAGGATGTCCTAATGATACAAATTTACTTTATGTTAGAGAAAGATCGTTTTCTTTTCAATCCATAATATTGTGGATTCAAAAGAAAACGACGACCTTGCATATTTTTACGTTTTAAATATGGTTTTAAGTTTAGCTTAATTAAAAATGCCCAAAAATCACTGCAAAACCCTTTAAACTAAACATTCTTGAGCACAACTTTCCTATGTTCCGCAGTTTAAACAACTCGGATACAACGCATTAGACCTATATAACATCCTTTTAGGATCTTGCTTGCTCTACATTCACGATACCAACCTCAAGGGAGTTTAACCCTATTTGATTATGAGGAATGAGTTTGGCTACGATAGATAGATCTGGTTTTTTTGTTCGTGCTTCGAAAACCGAATTTCGACTGATGTTTCGGGGATTTTTTCTTTCAGCTTTTCGGTAGTGTAGTCCTAGGATAGTCAAAATGCATGCAAAACAAATACGCCTTTTGTGTTATTAAAATTATGTAAACTTCTCAAAATAATAAAGAAATATTGTATTAAACTTTACAACGTCTAAAGTTTTACCACAAGCAAAAAGTATTTTGCTCACACCTAACTCGGTAAATAAAACAAGGTTAAGTTAGTAACTTTATCTTGGTTATATTAACATATTTGTATCTATGAAGGCTCCGAGAGATTTGTTCTGCGTATCAAATTCTATGTCTATACTTTTGTCTACACTGGGTACTTAAAAAGATTACATAATTATCATACTTAGTATACCTCTTTTTTATATAAATTAAATTTTAGAAATATTCAAACCATGCCCAGTCGTCTCTTTTTAGAGTGCCGTAGTCAATTGGATAACGAATTGGTTGGAGCAATGGTGGTCCTGTGGTAACAGCCCCAACTTACAGGTTGTAGGTCGTGGGTGCGAACCAGAAAGGCAAGACGCCTGTCTTTTTGTAAATAATTTCATCATCTCTCAAAACGGTGAGGAAACCGGCATTACCTAGAAACAAACATTTGAAGACATGTGACATCTACCAACCCGCACTGGGCGAGCGTGGTAGATAACAGCTCACTCCCTCTCGAAGACAGGAGGCCTGTGTCCCAGCAGTGGGAATATTAAAGGCTGATTATGAAATATGAATTGCAATTCTATGTGTGTCCATACGCAGCATATACAGCGTGTATCAAAAATGCGTGGTCATATGACTGAAAAGCTTTCTGCATGGGACCACTATTGTAATCGCAAAAAATAATCAGCTGTCCCATACAAACTTCTATACCTACTCAACCCAAATGTATGGGATAGTTGATTATTTTTTCGCGCTTAGGATGGTGGTCCCATAGAGAAAGCTGTTCAGTTTGATGGTCTGTTCCACACCCTTAAATATAACCACACATTTTTGATACATGCAGTACATGCGTTTCCTTATGTACCATACAGGGTTATTTTAATATCGTGTATTGATATCTAAACACGATTTAATAATAAATAAATAGATTTTTTTTTTTATGGGCAGGTCGACGACCACTGTTAACGTTGTTACTTGAAGTATGAGTTGATAAAACTGTTTTTGTACGTTTTATCGTGTTAAGGTAATACCCATCACGTCTGTGCAGTTTGCACAAAAACAAACTGTTATTTTAAACTTATATTTCAAGTGACTACGGTCGATGACCCCGTAGAAAAATCATCAAATTTATTTATTTACTGTATTATCATGTTGAGATATTGCTACCCATCGCGTCTGCGGAGTTTGGCTAGCCAATTCAAAATAACCCTGTATAGAATCCGATCTTAACAGTTAACACTTAGGAGCAGAAACATAACGTCCCTATATGTAGGTACCTATGTATCGTACACTTGTCTATACGATGTCCCCAATTTCCACAGATCTGTAATCGGCGACAGCTTTGACACAAATAGCAATTTCCCACCCGAGCGGTAGATAAAAGAAAAACCGTTTCGGCGCTCATCATTGGCTAATACGCTTATACGTATCTGTTTTGGATTTACATGCGTACTTTAGTTTGTATGTTTCTTCGTATTGATTAGTAAGTGGGTTGCTTATTTAGATTTATATACCTGGGTTGTTGAAAAGGCACGTGTCTTTTTTAGATAACACATTTTGGTAGTGATCGCAGCTTTAAACGAGAAAGTGGTGAAGTGCGAGCGTTTTGGAGGACTGTCTTATGTAATTTTGACGTTCGAAAAGTGCAAATTCTCAGCCTAGTTTGAATAAATTACTTTTAATTTTGATTAAACTAAGTACCTATGCACGCAGTATAATCAACCGCGTGGTAACAATTTGACATTGATAGAACCTTTAATTTCGTAGCAGTAAGAGTGATTTTCGTAGAGTAAGTGTTACCACTGAAATGCGCTTGAGTGTAAACCTAAAGTTTATCATTTTTTTCATTTTCAAGTGTATCATTTTCTTCCAATGCATAGTAAAAAACAGGCAACACCCTCCTAAAAAAACGTGAAAAAAATATTCCGTAGGTATACATAATAATGCCTGGGAAAAGAAATAGATACTATTTAAAAGACCCACAGAATTTATGAACTCGTTTTGTAGCCCTTTGCACGTTAAACGATGTATGAAAAATACTTCATTATTATATTCATTTTAATTCAACACAAAATATACTCTTTTTTCATTTACAAAGAGCAGATGTTACAAACATGAACATACTCTTTGTTGACATAAAAAAATAAATCCACTGAGATAGCTTTATAAAATTTATTTTTCGTTCCACAATAATGCGAACAATTTTATACGTAACAAAGAGGATTATGATTTATGCTTCAATGGACTTTGACCTTTAAATAATCAAGGATCGTAAAATAAAACTAAACTTAATTAATGGTGGTTAATGGATATTAACAAGAATAGCTAAGAGCCATCAAACATAGGAACATGAACTTGTTGAAAATTAATTATCTGAAAGTAATACGAAGTTATTGCTTCGATAAGAAATTTATACTCTATGGGAGTACTGTGGCATTGTTAGGAAAATACTACTCGTATTTATTTTAATAAAGCAATCAGGATTTCTGGGAAATTCTCGAACAGATTCAATTACAGAGTAGCGAGAATTTGGTTTTACAAATGAGAAGGTATATTGGATATGTATATAGGATACGTAAATTGTTTGCAATATAAATACAGTGAAAAGGCCTCCTATTGTATCTTGGATTAGCCGGGCTTAAAACAAACGATTTACCGTAAGTTTTAAGCCCAGCAAAACCAAGATACAATTTATACGCTTTGTATCCAATGAATTGTATCTTTACATGGGATTGAGTAAGTAACATAATAATGTTGGTAAACCCAAAGTTTTTCATATTTATCTCTAAAATTTTCAACTCTGCTCGTTCTGTAACGACTAACACAAAAATAAGACCGCCCACCCATTGTGGGCGGTTGTGCACATATGAAAAATATTTAGTTTATTTTATTTACAATTTATTATAGACCTCCCGTAGATTTATGTATTTCAAACATTCGTAATAAAATAGATATTTCCACAAATTTTCGCTGTCTTCTCTTTTTATTTTAACTAATAAATATAAATAGCATGACGTTTCGTATTTTTTGCCCTTTTGATGTGAAAATGTAAGTTATATTTTCAGCAGTAGGTACGCCTTTTCATTATTTTTTATATTTTGAATACGAAATATAAAATAAACGTTTCAAAAGGAAAGATTATCTAATGATCAAAATATGGTAAGTTTAATAAAAAGCTTGTGTCAAATGTTCAGTTATTATTCAAACAATAACTGGACTGAAATAAAATTAATATTCATGTCAGAAAATGCCAAGATAATAATCATAATTGGCCTTCGGGTACGATCCCTACAGTATTTATTATGTTTTATATCTTTTTCATTTGAAAAAAAGGTGGATTTTAATTAAGCCCCGTTGATAAGGTTTTGAATAAAACACGTGTTTATTTAAATACGTACGACTCTCAAATCCATGGTACTTTTTAAATTAGTGGTGCTCAGTAGGTGGCCAAGTTAATAGCAGCGTCTGTGATATTCATTAGATCCTCAAAGGTATAGTAGGCAGGTGTATAGATACTTGGGATATTCCAGCTCTAGTGGGCCATGTTCTGGACAGCGCGCTCACAATGGCTGTCAGACGGGTCTGTAATAAAAATCCACTCATTATTTTGAAACCTCATTAGAATTAAAAACCGGCCAAGTGCGTGTCGGATCACGCACAATGAAGGTTTCCGTAGTTGGGAAGTTGGTATGAATTTATCCCAAAAACAAACTTAATATTGTAGTTGAAAAACATGTTCTCCCATACACCGCATCGATATATGCCACAATCAATACTCCGACTGCAAATTTAAGTTGGTCGACTATTTCTCGTTAACTTGTAAAGCCCACTTAGCTGTGATAGTTTTCCTTTGAATTTCATTATATGTGCTACTGCCATGACTTTTTTTTCACATCTCCATAAACAACCATTTAGCTGGCGGAGGGGAGACACTTGACTCTAACAAAAAATAGCAATTTAATGCTTAATATTACGCAAGCGGATCCTTGAATCGAAAAGTGGTGTTGACAGATCCGGAATATTTTTGAACGGCCTATCCGACGATACCCCACACCATGGGATAGTCGAGAAAAAAGCGGGGACAGACAGACAGACAGACAGACGGACATGGCAAAACTATAAGGGTTCCTTGTTTACTACGGATCCCTAAAAAGGTTTTCGCCCATATTTTTACACAAAGCTAATCAACTATGATAGTGTCAGCTTCAAGTCTAACAAGGTCAGCTTCCACACTAACCAGATCCAGCTGAATACCAGTATTTTACAACAAGGAATGCCTATCTGACCTCCACAACCCAGTTACTGGGTAACACTTGGTAAGTTGTCAGACTTTTGATTCTGACTACCCGTAACGACTGTCAAAAGTACGAATGACAGCTTTTCGAGGCACAAATAATAAGTGGTATATTAATCATTTTATAATAATAATCCACTCATTATTTGAAAACCTTAAAAACAAAATTATCAATGAATACATTATTTTTCACACTTCTCATTCAAAATGATCGGTAGCGCCATTAAAAGCCGTTAAGTTATTTGCTCGACATTAATTAAACTTTAATACGGCCACCGAGGTTCAATATTAAAAGCTATATAATAATATTTACAACAACGAAAGCCCATCAATATTCCTGTTTTAATATTGAACGAATAAAGGATCCATTATATTCATACCGTGTTGAATGTCGGCCGTCTAATTCATGGAAAGCGGTTTACAACAGTATTGATAGGTTTAAAGCCTCCATATTAGGGCACATTTTGTATCGGTAGGCTCTGGCGAAACAATATCGTCATATTTTTATAATAGACAATGTAGATTGCATGTGGTGTATGGTACGAACGCAAGCATCATCTTAGTCTCTTAGTTTATTTTAATGATGGTTTGGCAGTTTGAGTACTTTATGCGGCCTACCCAAATGTCTTTTCTTTGGTATTGTTCGTGAAATCATTGAGCTCCTTAAGTTTTGAGTTGAGCTGCATGATAACTGACAAATACGTGCACTGACTGGACAGGTCCACTCAAATCTGTGTGGTTCTTTCCTCAAAAGACCATTTCGGACACCAACAACAAATCATGTGAGATCCATGTAATCCTCAATCGATCTGACCAAGATTATGTCCGGATATATACACTGACATTGATGAATTTTATTTATGCAATGACATGAATTATTGTAAATGTGAAGACCATGTGGGTCAATGTTTAATTTTTGGCAGTTTGAGTATTTTTTGCGGCCTAGCCAAATGTCCTTTCTTTGGTATTGTTCGTTGAATCGTTGAGCTCCTTAAGTTCTGAATGAGCTGCACAACTACTGACAAATACGTGCACTGACTGAACAGGTCCACTCAATCTGAGTGGTTCTTTCATCAAAAGACCATTTCAATAATCTACCATTTCCATTTCAAAGACCAATCTACATGGCCTTCACATGATCTGACCAAGATTATGTCTGAACTTTAAAAGAGACTGTGACCTCTGAGTTTGTTTCGGCCTTTCTTCTCAGTAGTCAGATAGTAAACGCCGAGCTCATCTAGTCCTAAAAAATATGATTGACGTGTAAAAGTGTTTGTACAAACCTACTTACAGAAATAAAATCATTTATCATGTCTTGTGCCGAAGCGTGAACGGTGTCTATCTTCAAATTAATTTCACTCATAATGACAAGGAAATCAACCATAATAAATCGTTTTTATTGAACTATGAATGAATTACAAAACAAAAACACCTAAAATACCTGCCAAAACAAGTAATTCGATGAAAATAGTATTAGCCTACCATTTTCGGCGCGTCGTATTCCACGCGCGCCTCAAAGAGATGTCGTCAGCACAAAAGTAGGGGTCCACTAGGGCCGATGCCTGCCGGGGTCGCGGGAAGGTACTTATGGGTCACCGAGGCCCCTGGCAATACAGGCAACAGGAAGGAATACGGGTGGGTTTTAGTCAGTAAGAGTCTGACACACCCTCCCGCTCCGCCCAGAGCGGGAGAAGTTATTTGATGATTTCCCACCCTCAAAAAAAAAAAAGCCTACCATTTTCATTTGAATTTCTCTTAGCATCCAAAACACAACTTTCTCGGAAAACACAATATCGTAAATAACAATAAAATTTCCTAATGATGCCGAAGAAATCATCGATAGAAGCATTCTCAAATATTGCGGAAGCACTACAGTACCGGGGTTAAATGAATAATTACTAACACGATCAATTCTTAGAATGTCTGCTCAAGTTTAAACAAGTCTTCAAACATCATGTATAACTTGTGCAAGTACTTTCAAGTTTAACTTGCGGGCCCGCAAGTATGTGATGCTATTATAACATTGTATCCTCGCCAACTTCCACATAGTTGATAGTTGAATTATTTATTCAATCTGACCTTTACTTGTTATGGTGCAGAAAATTGTATGGTTTAATTAAATATGGCGTAGTATGCTTCTGATGTAAACACAATCTGTCAAGTTTGGTTTTAACTTTGGTTCGCTTTCGTGCACTAAATGTCATATGCGAAGAAAAACACATTATTAAAATAAAAAAATATAAAAAAAAAAATACATCTGAAGATTTTGCAAATAAAACAAGACAGATATGGCAACAAACTAGAGAAGTTAAATAAGGTTAGAATTAAACATTCACAAACATCATTCTAATCTACGCTACCGTAGCGGATAACCTACGGCGTAGCAGATAGCCTACGCCGTAGCAGATAGCCTACGCCGTAGCAGATAGCCTACGCCGTAGCAGATAGCTTACGCGTTGTGTGCCGCTTTCTTTACAACATAGAAGGATTAGGCTGAGGTAAAAGTAGGTACGAGTACACCCAAATTTAGCCATTTATGTTAAGGACCCATGTAATAGGGGGCGAGCCTATTGCCAACAACCGGGCACAAATCCAGACTCCGGCCTGCTACTGTTAAATTTCTAATGGAAAAAACCCAATAACACTTTGCCCGACCTGGGAAACGAACCCACGACCTCATGCTCAGCAGTAGCACTTGCGACCACTAGTAGGCCAACGAGGCAATCAAAACAATCAACGTCATTAAACGTTTTAAAAATCAGTTAAACAAAACACTGTTGTATTTAACTATCAAGATACACAATCACCTTTCATTTCCTCGCAAAGGCGGACAAGTATCAAGTTGATTTATACCGCCCGGCCGCTAGATATGCATCGAATCAATTAGAGCTATCGTGTTCCACGTACACGATATGGCTAACGATTGCATTCTTTTTGAATTGCTTATTGATTATTTTATGGGTTTTAAGGGACGTAACATACACATTACATTACGCCTGTAATCCCCGCCTAAAAACTACTGTAACAGTGGAACAAAAAGCATTTACAAATTGCTGGTTAAAAGTAGCCTTTTTGTACACTTAAATAGGTATTAGTGTGTTGCTAAACTCAGATTAATGTTGCATTGATAATTATTGTGGTGACTAGTATAATCAGTCACCATTAAGGCGCTGACAAGAACCAACTGACCAAAATAGGCTTCTCTTAAGAAAAAAAAATGCCAAATCTGTATAGTTTGTGGTAGCGCAAAAAAATATATGTAAATTTTGAACATATTTCCCAGAACTTGGTTGCTACCAAAACACGTTTTGATAAAAAATCTCGATACAAACTGACGTTAAACCAGGCTCTTACCTTAAGTTCTAATCCAAAATAACTGTATTAAATATCAACATACGTTACGTATTTAATTAATAACAAGAACGTCTTATTTGAATGCAGAACTTGGTCGTTTATTATTTTCGATTACTCAACTCAATTTTGAGTAAATAGATAATTGCTTCATATTTTGCAATAAATTACAAGCGTTGTGTCATCGCGCTCCTTTTTCTTTTCTATGCAATCTGATAGTGACCGCGGTTTAGGTGTTATAAGCGTCTTAAATATGTCACTTCTGGGGAAGCGTGCACCCATCGTCGATCGCAATTTTGCTTATCATCAGGTGAGATGGTGGTTCAACGAGAACCTATGCATTTCCTTGCGTTGTTGCTGACTTGGCCGGGGAAGGTGATGGCAATTTAGTACCATACTGCCTTTATTTTATTGTCCATAGCCTTGAGATTAACTTCATCTCATTGTTTTGCTATTTTGTTAGTCTGTCAGTAGTGTCATCATCTCCGTACACAACTTACATATTGATCTGATTATTATGTTAACCTAGTCTGTATATAGGATATGCATAGGTATATATTACATGTATACCTATACAATATACTCGTATATTGCAAATTAGAAACTGTTTAGTAGTGTTGTAACAAATGTTACCTTAATTGTTAGTTATAATATTATTAGCAGTTGCACAGCTTCACCTGCGTGGAGGTCGAAAATTATCCTCCATTTAACAACTGTAAAACTCTAGACCAACGAGGCAGACTGCTGTCTGTGTGCGGACTACGTAGATTTATAATAATCTTAACATCGCAGCATAGCCTTTACCAGTAGTGATCATGGTGGTGGTCAAGTGGTTCAGCAGCTTCAATATCATCACGAGTGTGCCTGAATATAGCAGTTATTCGAGGACGTGGTACGACAGCGACTCCCCTGACCTCTCTGTCATCAGAAGACCGCCGCCGAGCAATCATTGATGCGTGGCTCTGCTAAAGTAACTGTCACAAGCCAATGTCACTCTTATTCGGCCTTTTTGGTGATTCCAGTAACTTCGTAGCAAAACTGAACGACACCACTTGCTGCGCCGTCGTAAATAGTGTAAAGATTAAAAACGTTTTATATTTTCTGGACTTGTCTTAGGATCAACAATATAAATTGTAGTCAGCATTTGTCAGGAGAGTCGTTGCTGCTAAATTTAGCTATTATCGTCTCACAACTAAAACTATTTGGTTGGCTATTAAGGTTGGTAATGATCTAGCCAAAAGCGAAGACAACATCGACGTGTGCTTTTAAAATACATTAAAACAACTTATTTAGAAACACTACCGGACAATTAAGCCATAAAACAAAACATCAAAATCAAAAGTCATTTATCCAAACTAGGCTGAGAATCAGTACATTTCAAACGTAAAAGTTACATAAGACAGTCCCCCGAAAACGCCCGCCCTTCGCCACTTCCTAATGCTTTAGGTGGGAAGAAGAAGTGGCGGAACAAACTCCCCAGCAGCACACCTGTTTGTTTAGTTATATAAACTTGCTTCTATACAAATCGTATGCAAAGTAATTAAAATTACGAAACACAAAACATGAAATTAAATTACTTGCCATATGTTAACTAACATACGCCAATATACCAACAAAACAATGAAAACTGTACTCAAGCAGATAAAAATTACAACATAAAACGTAAACAGAACTTAATACCTAAATAAAAGCCTCCAGGCATAAAGGGCGTACCAGCTTACATAAGGCTATTGCTGTAACTCGAAGTGAGAAATGATAAACTAGTACCATCAAAGTAAAATAAATAAACAATTACTAATAACAATTAAAACCATGATCAGCAAGACGACCAGTCACCACAAGCAGCACCCGTTGACGAGCATAACAGAACATAAGAGAAAACTAAATTAACTGTGTCACATAAGATGTATCAAGAAATTGTGGCTTCAATGTCCAATTCCTGGTGCTACCCCATCGCAGTAGCTACCTTAATTAAATGGGAAAAGTTTCGCGGAATGGGTAAAGCGTGACTTTACCCAAAAAATTTGGTAACAGATGCCATTAAAGTTGATAAGAACAGAATTTTATATTAGTTGTTATACTTTTCTTAGATTATCGTAAGAATGTTTAATAATGAAACTTCTAGGTAATGAATTTCTGGGATGGCCACTAAATTAAAAGAATCGTTTCAAATTTATTATTTCGATACTATGTATTTTAAACATGGAGATTAAGATAATATTTTACAAAAGAACTAGGTCAGCTTTAAATAGATCTAACCGCCTCTGTGGCCTGGCGATACGACCACCTGTCTCAGATCCAGCGGTCCGGGGCTCGATTCCCAGCGGGGGCAAAAAATTCTGCTCAGTTTGATTGGTGGTAGGGCTTGTTCTAAGTCCACCTGGCTAGCTTCCACCACTTATCTAAGTCTGTCACCATAACAACAATGTTGCTTTTCGGTAAAGCTAGGTGTCTAACTAATCCCAGAAGTAGGTAGATCAAAGGGCCTTTTAGATAAAATGACGGAGTGACAACGTTAAAATACAATTTAATCGAACAAAGAAGGCATAATTAAACTGAAGAATGTGGTTATGTCAAACACAGGATCCAAAAACCTTATCTTCTAACTCAGTACTTTAACACAGCTTTTCCCAATTGTTTTTAAATGTGACCTTCCTCTCAACATGAAAGAGTAACATTGATTAATATACCGCCGGTAACGACCGGATATTAGCAGTCGACTGCGGAACGGACAGCGACTAGCGTATATACATAAATACAGAGTAACATTTGATTAGGTGACTTTAAGGGTGGCATTAAAGTGAGTCACTAGAAAAGGGAAAAGTAAATAGGGTTAATGACGTTGGCAGTGTAAAAATGTCTTTGCATAAAAAACCAAACAACACTTCGTCTTAGTTGCGTATGTATTTGTTATTTTAAATTACACTTTAATTTTTAACATTCTAGTGATATTTATTTTAGAAGTATGTATATATGTATGTTAGTATATTCCCATATTATATTTTTTGTGAATTGTTTCGATTTTATGTATTCTATTTTCTCCTCTACTCTTACACACATGTCTACATTTATTTGTCTACTGTCCTATCGCAGGTATGCTGGAAGAGATTTCTTTAGAAAAAACCATCACATTTGTACGTATTTTTTCTGTTCTTTTCTTCTTGTCTTTTTCTATGTAACGTGTGTACATAAATGGTTAAATAAATAAACAAACCGAAAAACACTGCCATTCCTTTGTACCATATCCAAAAATCAATGCTTGTGAGATTTTTGAATAAACGACCCACAACAAACGGAAAAAAAGACACCAACAAAAAATATACCAACATGAAAATGTAAAAAATGTCCTTTACTTTCAATAAAATATCCATGCATTTTCCGAGATCCGCATACTTTGTCCAACAAGAATCTGTCAATAAATTCCATCGCTGGATTGCACATACAGCGCCATATATTCAGCATTATTTATTATAGTAAGTAAAAACACATACGCAATTGGAAAGTGCACGGAATTCACGGTTCCGCTTTATTCAGCGTGTTTGTAGGATGCTTGAAACGCTGCTCAGGTGCTCGAAGCAATCGGCTTTAAAATATAAACGAGATTGGGACTAAAATATGTAAACGTGACAAGGCCTTGTAAATTCATCGTTTGTGAAAAAAAATTGATGTTGAGTAAATTTTTGTAGGAATTTTGACGTAATTAATAGCTTTTGCGTAATTTAAATAATAGCTTTAAAAGTTTTCCTACTAAAATTGCACTTGAATATGGTCTCAAAAAAGAGGACGCCCGTGCTCCAGCAGTGGGAACGTTATAAGCTGAATATTTTTGTATTATGTTGGTCTCAAAACGATGAACGTACTTCAGTAGTACGTCAAAACATTTCCATATAAACCACTCTGCAAATATCACAAACAATTTCCACGTGTTCCTCAATTTTTGATTCACCTATTTCACATTAATTCCAACAAAGCTTACACCATCCTTCGTATAATTTACCACTAATTCACAATTCTAAACGGTGCGACGTGTATTTCATTCCAACACCAGTTTGAGAAGCTCGAAACTTGAGCGCAGGTGCAAAACACGAGCCACCCAGCTTTAAAATACAAACGGATTTGATGCAAATTTAATCAGGAAGCTTTTCAAGGCTCGAACCATCTGAATAAGTAGCTACAGATACTTATAAAGGTTTATGCACATATATCAGTCACGTCACCGTCAAGTCGCCGCTCAGACAACTCATTAAATATAGTTTGGTAGAAGTCGTAAGGCATATGCCTCATACGCCAGTCACGTTGCGACCGGCGTGTGTCGGTCAACGTCACGTCATCGACACATTATGACGTGTATTGCGAACGGAAGCTACCACCTATTTACATATTAAAAAGCAAACTATTTTTGTTTTGTTGAACGTCTTTAAGTAAAAAATATTTTAACATATTGTTTCTCTTCTAGCACATAAACGATTTTGTGTAACTATACAGGCTATATAGGCTTATACGTGACGTGGTGTATTTATCTATTTATGTTATATATGTTGTATCTGTTATATATTGAATAAATAAATATATACACTAAGTAGGTCATGATTACAAACATGACGTGTTAATCGTAATTCGCGTCTATACTTTTATCCATTTAAATACGAGAGATTTCGTTTGACAAACAGTTATGAAGAGGCGTTCAGAAATGAATGAGTTCGTATGATATTAAAAATTCACATGTGGAAATTCACAATTTTCCTTTGCGTCGAATTATAAGGATTATTTCGTATCCTTTGTTACGTCATCACGTGTAGGTACCATGTACTTATAAATTTGGACATAACTTAATACATTAAAACCTAAATTGTAATTAGGGGGTTAACACAGGAAAACAACTGGCGTTGATGACCTTTAAGTTACTAGAACTTAAAGGTGATCAATGCCAGTTCTAAACTATGCTTTTCTTCAGTTCTCATAAATCAAACACCCAAAAATATACAGTCCCGAGCATAAACACTACTTACGCAAGATTCAAAAGCGATTTTCTCCTAAAATATTGGTAGATTTTTTATGGTGGATTTTTAACGAATATATTATAATCGAAACCATACCTACTATTATTAATTAAGTATTTTCTCAAAGTTGCAATTTTAATTTCACGAGAAAAATGCTTTTGAATTTTGCATAACTGTAATTATCATAAACCCAAAAATATACAGTCCCGAGCATAAACACTACTTACGCAAGATTCAAAAGCGATTTTCTTCTAAAATTTTGGTAATTTTTTTATGGTGTTATGAATATATTATTATCGAAACCATACTATTGTGAAATATGTATTCTCTCAAAGTTGCAATTTTAATTTCACGAGAAAAATGCTTTTGAATTTTGCGTAACTGTAAGGTTGTTAACTATGCATCATCACGTTAACATACATCAAATGTGTGGTTAATACAGAGCTTGTATTACCCAGAGTATGTGAAACACATGATGTATTCAACAAACAGGTGCAAAGAATTGTAAAACTCAGCCAGTATTCAAAAAGGATTTCCGCTTGATTAAATACGGATTTACAGAACGGATTGAGACCACTCAATCAGAAAATCTTATCTCCAAGGGGAAAATCTTTTCCTCCACCTCAAATGATGCCTCGCTGCAGTACTTATCAGCCATTTGATCTTAATTAAATCAAAATTAACACGCAAAACAATTCTTATCGTGTTGTCCCTTCCATTAATTTGAAGTTACAACAAATCCTTTGTAATTACGAGTACTAACTAATGCTATTTGGACTTAATTCAATTAAGTTCCTTGTTTGTTGATAATATAAGCATTGATAATTTTGCAGAGTGTTTAGACTGATACGAGAACTTATAAAGCCGATATCAGACGCATCACTTTGTGGCTCAAAAGTGAAAAATTCGGTAATGAACGTTCATTCCTAGATAATTTTGTCGATGTCGTGTGAACGTAAAATGAAACAAAAATGAACAATCACTCAAGTGAAGACTCTGATATCAGCTCAAAGGCAGCGGGAACAGACTAGACACGGAAGGCGGCAATTCAGGTTTCGTGGCAATTCAACTTGGAAGAGGTTTAAATAATAATAAATATAATAAATATCTTTATTTCTTTGTTTATCAATGGACTGCGATACGCTAAGTTAATTGATTGATTGGTGACTCCTATGCTGGATGGTAGATCACTTCTTTTTCATTCAGGCACTACCTCATAACTTGGATATCACATCCATAAGAAAGTTTCTGATAGTTTATACTAAAGTCTGTTATAAGGTTTAGCATGAAGATTTCGATATAAGGAGATAGTTAATTTGGTTTTATTAAACCAACATCATTGCAGTAAACCTTGTCTCGTGCACTGAACCATTTAACACAATGTAACCCAAATATCAAACCTATGCTAATTTAACAGAAAATACAGCAATATTAGTTTATTCTGCTATCAATAATTTGAACGCAACGAAAACATTAAATTTTAGGTTTTTTTTTAGCTCCACACTAAATGTTATCGACCAATTTGCCCGAAACTTTTGCTCCCGAACTATATGCAAATATAATAAAATGTTGAAATCATATGCAGCAAATATTGCTGAAACACGATTTAGAATTTCTAAAAAATCTATGAAAATTCGTACAACTAAAAGCGGTTTTTTATTTGTTTTATCTTGTTCATGGTATGGGTGTTATTTTGATGAAAATTGTATTTCAAATAACTCGACACATTTAAAAAAGTTCTTGGGGACTTGAAAAATTATCTCGAAGGTGTCCGCGCGCAGAGAAAATATTACGTTGCTACTATATTTTTAAATTAAAAGAGGAGTTTTTTTGCTGAAAATGTAACTTCTCACAGGAGCGGGTATCATTACAAAGATGAAAACTAGATGAGCCCTAGTTTCAACTCTATCATGATTAAATAAATTGTTTTAATTTGAAGTTAAAATGTCATTATGGGTTCCTATTTGAAACTATTTTTAAAGACCGGTCTAAGGGATAATGTGCAAACTTATGTATACCGGACCGAACTTATTTATGTATTTATCTTCTTACACCTACAGTTATAAGATAACCCAATGCAATAAATCCTATCCTAACATAATCAATATCATCTGTGTATACCAGATTGCAAACAATGCATTCCTTCTGAATTCACTCAAAGAAAGACTGAATAAGTCCGTCTCAATCGTTATGAGGTTGAGCGTGTGGAGCGTACGCGTCAGCGGCGCCTCGCTTAAAGGTTGAGCACGCGGTGTCACTAGCAGCGGCGGCCGTTGTCATGACACGTACCCGTCCGGAACACACAGATTCACCTGTTCTAAAATATAACCATGTATGTAAAGTTTTTACTAGCAGTAGCCGCATTTTTTAGAACTGTTGGTTGCCTATCAAGCCGACCTGATGATGTCTAGTGAACTTCGCAACCTATGGACATCTCAATCACTGATGCGATGCGTCCTAGTTTATCATTTGTGACTGAGTTACAGCTATAGCTATATGTAAGCGGGCATGCCCTTTATGCCTGGAGGCTTTTATTTAGGTATTTAGTTCTGTATGGGTTTTTATTTCTGCTTGAGTGTAGTTTTCGGTGTTTTTTTTTTTTTTTGGTATAGTGCTGTGCTAGCTGACATATGGGTAAAAATTTAAAGTTTTGTGTTACGCGTAGTGTAAATTATTTTGCATATTGTATAGAATCCATTTTTTTTTCTAATTGAATAGATAGCTGTGCTGCTTTGTTGCGCCACTTCTTCTTCCCAGCTAAAGCACTAGGAAGTGGTGAAGGGTAGGCGTTTTAGAGGACTGTCTTATGTAATTTTGACGTTCGAAAAGTGTTGATTCTCAGCCTCGTTTGAATTAATGAATTTTGATTTTGATGAAACAACGCTGAAATATCTCATGTGACAAAAGCCTACATTAATGTCACACTCGGCTTTCTAACCTCTGCTTTGTCCACCAATATCATTCTCTAAAAGGCAACTAATTTCAGAACAACATAATGCGAACGTGACGTTGCATGCGCCGCATTTAAAGTGCCTCGAAACAGATGTGTGTGGCACTATATAACGCGTGCTACGCTCTGCTAATCTCTAAACAACATTCTGGAACAACGGAGAATTTACGTAGGTATTTTTGGTACGTTACCGTGTTGTTACACACACATACAATAAAACAAACTACATATAAAAATTTATACCTACTGTATAAGCTTTTATATGTAGTTTGTTTTATTGTTTAAGTTGATCACACATGTAACACATAAAATAATCCTTATTTATAAACTTTTAACACTAAAACATAAAATTGGAACCGTTTTGACGTATGTCAAATATGATGTTTCACCTTCACTGACTGCCTGTTGTATATTTGTAAATCAGAAAAACAAACCATGAAAATTCAATTATTTTTTGGTTTCAGGTTACCTAAAATTAGTATAATCTGAATGATCTACAAAGTCTAAACCAAGAGAGGCTAATGACTTGTATTGGATGGCTATGATGACTAGCAGTGGACTTTAATAGACTGAGTTGTCGTCCAAACATTGGAATGCGGAACTGAATTCCCTCTACCAAAAATATTTGCATTCCGCGTCCCTTCCAACCCTATAAGCAATATTAAAAAATTATAGCCCCAAAGAAAACATAATTACCCCTACAATAATGTCACAGTAGCAAGAACCGGCGAGGTCGGAAACAATAACCGACCGTGTTTTCGTACAAAACAGTGGGAAATGCAAATTGTTTTACGAACCCAGCCTTAAGCACACTGGGTGTGCATGTGTGTTAAATGCGTCAACTTGTGACGAAGTAATATTATCAATTGACAAGATGGGTGAATATTCAGACATTAGGCGTGCAATAGGCGTGGTGGCTGTTTTAAAATTATTTGGACGTCTCAAAATTACAACCAGTCTTGCCAAGCTGCATAGGGTAGTATGAGGGTATCATACTGGGTAGCATGATACCCTCATGCTACCCAGTTACAGGACTGTCAGTGGAGGTCACATAGACAATTACATCTGGTTAGACTAAAAGCCGACCCAAAGATAGTTGAGAAAAGACTAGGCAGATGATGGACGTCTCAAAATGATGGCCAAGAATTAAAAGCTTAGTATGTACAACTTTCAAAGGGACTGATCAATGGGCAGATTTTAGGTGCAATTACAAATATTGTATTGCATATTAAAAGAATAATAAGTAAGAAGATTTCTGCCTGTCCCCATGGGAAAAAGATGCTTGTTTATGTACATAATGTAATTAAGAAAACTCAAGTTTACGTTGAGAGCAGTGGTGGCGCAGTGGTAACGGCCAAGACTTACGAGCAGTACGTCATAGGTTTGAATCCAGACAGGCGCTTTATTTTGTATAAATTATTTCATCACCACTGCTCTCAAAACGGTGAAGGAAGTCCTTGAACCAAAAATTTGAAGACATGAGACATCTACAAACCCGCACTGGGCCCGCGTGGTGGATTACGGTCCACTCCCTCTCATAGAGAGGATGCCTGTGTCCCAGCAGTGGGAACATCATAGGCTGATTATGTAAGTTTACGTTGCCCTATATGCTATAATGTAAATTAATAATAATGTGAGTAGTGTTAAGTTCATTCATTTATTCCAGCAAAAATCATTTCAGAGTCTGCTTAGTTTTTTGTAAAAATATAACTGGAACCCTCATAAATAGGATCTCCAATTAGACCGCTGAAACATTTGTAATTGGTTTTTAGTTTTTCCAATATTCTATTACTGAACATCTGTCTTAGTATTAGGTACTAATAAATTTTGTTAAAGAAAAAAAATGCTAATAATTTATTTAAATAAACTATGCAAGAGAGTTATATAAACTTGATTGAGCAGTTATTTTAAGCCTAGTAAAATTAAATCGTTAACTGAATAAATTTTGCAAATTAAATAACTTTATAAGAGTTGTCGTGTGTTGTAATGTATTCAAAGTTATGGTCTAAAGTTAATCTTGTACAAGCATAAAATATGTGAGTTAATGCTTAACGATATAAAAAGATTGTTTTCGTTAATAACTTATATCAAAATGTTGATTAGATACTTCGTTTTTATCACATTTCTGTTCAAAAGATACTCCACGGACCGAGTACGTCAAAGTAAAACTCTGAAACTCAAAGTATTTCTCTCAATTACACATTATTTTTACAAGCTCTTTTAAATTGTCAAGAAGTTGGTCAGTTTGTCAGAAATTTAAAGGAACGGACACTAGGTCCGTTCCAAAACGTAGATCTGAATAGAGAAGAATGGGCAAGAAGCTCCGTGGACACTCTTTTAAATCAAGATATTTTAAAATCAAATCGGGTCAAGAACAATTGTCATTAGACTTCACAACTGTAACACTAGGATATTCTTATGTACAACGGTCAGTCATACTTTTAGTTCGGCGCTTGTAACGACTATAAGACAACAGTTCGTGTTTCGCGCTCTGCAAATACAAATGGGAACTCGATGTGTAAAGAATGTCATCCATCGGTCGACTGACCACCATTTTATCTTATAGATATGCTTAATTGTGACTTAAGCCTCATTTACACGGTGCGATTTAAACACTTTTAAGACGATGCAAATCATTGGCACGGTGTCGGCATGTCCTAAAGCCAACAATTCGAAAACATGTGAGATCTAGCAACCGGCACTGGGCCAGCGTGGTGGATTACGGCCTACTCCCTCTCACCAAGAGGAGGCGTGTGTTCCAGCAGTGGGCACATTATAGGCTGATTATGAAGTCATTGTTGTTTCACCTTTTTGAAAAACATCACCACTGAGGTCGTTCCCACTAACATCTGCCTTGTAATCTTGCAAATCAAGTGCGTAGTACTCGCAACCAGGGTGCGTGTATGACCAGATGTATGAAGGTTAACGAAGCAAAAGGAGTATGTAAGGAGCGTAGCAGGTGGCTACTGGCAGTAGCAGGAACATAGTTTCTGCCTAGCTCCATGGGAATAAGGCGTGAGTTTATGTATGTATGTTGTTTCAAATTTATTGTATGCCACAGACAAGAAACTTGTATTTTGTAAATGAGGCTTTTGTTACTAATAAGGTACCTGTGTTAAGGATACAGGAACTTAAGCAGATTTATATTAAGTAAATCAATCTGCCTAAACTTTTATCAATTATGTTGAGGTCAGCGGATGCAGCTGAATACCAGTATTTTACATGGAGCGACTGCCTAACCTCCACAACCAAGTAACTGGGTAACACGATACCCTTGTTAAGACTGGTTGTCTGTCTTTTGGATTTCTGACTACCCGTAACAACAGTCAAAGATCTACGAATTACAGCCGGGACCAACGGCTTAACGTACTTTCCGAAGCAGGGAGGGGTCTCGTTAAGTAATCAAGATCGGTTCGTGGGTGGGTGACCATCCGGTCACCCACTCACGAACCAAGCTCGGCAAACGTAGCTTAACCTTACATCGACCCGTGCAGTTGTTATCATTTCGCCACTTTTGTATTAAATATAAAGCCATATTCATACCTCAGCAACCAACATGTATTTCATACATCCTCACTTTATATTAACAAAACCCACATCCATATATTACGTTCTTAAACCAACGCAATAAAGTAGCAATTCGCGGCGCAGTAGCGGTTTTCATTACGCATACTCGTAAACAAAGAAAACAAAATGGAACATAATGAAACAATAGGTATCTGGTTCTGTTAATGAACGCAAGTTCACAAAGGAATATGCAATGACAATTGTCTGAAACAAATATAGTGAATTAAGAAACAATGCATAGTATTAATGACTTGGGTCAACAGGACATTGTAAAGCTCCTTTTACACGGTGCAAGTTTCTTGCCTGTTGCATACCATAAAATTGAAGCAAACGACACGTACAATTGTTGCACGAAACGGGCAAGTTAATTGCCGCCATAGGTGTAAATAGAAGGTAAAATAAAATTGCACGTGCAACAAAACAATGAAATTGCATTCAACTCTACAAGTAAGAACACAATATTAAACAAAATCTTGAAAAGACGTTCAATAAAATTTATTGAAAAATATGGCAGCTTAAATACGGGCAACGCTTGAATGAATTGTACAAGGGCGTGCAACTCTGTGTTAAGATGAGGCAAAATTTTCATGCAATAATCACCTTGCGATAAAATTGCATTGGTATAAGTCGCATGCAATTTTATTCAACGGAAAACTTGCTTTCAATTATTGTATGCCATTTATGGAAATTGCACACGTTACACGTATACACTTGCATGCGATTCTTGAATGGCAACAATTGAACGTGCTTTATGCGATTAGTTCTCTTGAACGTTTCAAAAACATGTACCGTGTAAATGTGGGTAATAGGAAAATGCTTTTGCTTTTATTTCTATCCGAATTCATAAAGGAAGAGTTTCCCCATTTGCTTGTTTTTGTTGATGTTTATATATTAGGTTGGCCAGGTCGCACGAATGCAGCCGGAGAGATGGGCAAAGATCATCACTCACTGGACGCCTGCGGGAAGGCATCGCGGTCGCAGGAAAGTCCGACAGGGATACCGTGGCCTCTGGCTACACAGGCAACGGAAGGAACACGGGTGGGTTTTAGTCAGTAAGAGTCTGATACACCCTCCTGCTCCGCCCACAGCGGGAGAAGTTATTTGATAATTTCCCACCATAAAAAAAGAGGGAGGCCATCGCCGACGAGGTAGACTACGGGTAAGGTGGTGTAACGATCTCATAATGTTTGCGGGGCCAATTTGGTCAGAGATCGCACAAAATAGAGAGGTTTGGAAGGAAAAAGGAGAGGTCTTTGCCCAGGAGTGGGATACAACGTAGGCTCACAAAAAATAAATGTTTAACATTTTTTACCCCATCTATCTTCTCATATTATTAATAATTATAGATTGATTTTTCTTATCATCAAACCATTTTCACACTAAATATAGCGAAATTCAGTGTTTCCGTGAAATGTCAGAATCAGCATCGCGTTTTAACTTCCACTATGCAATCATCGTGGAAGTTAAAAACGCGATGCCGTTTCTGACAATCAATATTGTTGATAATGTAAGAGCTTTTCAATAGCAGTTATTTCACATAACTAGTTATTACAAATGGTAGCACTGATTGCTTTTTATTCTATTTACCTTCAACTATGTCAACACCAGCTAGGTAATAAATCATAAAAGAGCGAAGGCAAAGGTAAGAGGCACTTTTGTAAAATCAATAGTCATGTACGAGTACTAAGAAAAGTACTCGTACATGACTTGGTAGTATATTTGCCGGCACACAAATTTAATTATTTACCGAAGGAACAAACTCGTATGACACATTTTATTTTATTAAAGTTCCTGGAAAACGGGTAATAGTTATTAATCATAAAATGTGTAATTTAGGGTTAATTTACAATGAATATTGTTACATTGAATTCTTTACCACTTCAAATAACATAAAACCGGCAGTCGAGTTGCTACGCCACGCCGTAGCAACCGCGTAGCACTTACTCATAAGAAAGAATAGACTTATTCCTTTTGATATTACGTCTCGAATAAAGCTGCAATTAACATGAAAATAATGAATATTTTCTAAGGTAATGCTAACAATCGTAGGCATAACGAACATTATTAAAAATACCTGAAAATTTAAACACTCTGACGAAAGCCTAATATCTAGGACGACCTGAATGCATTTATTAATTATTTATAGTTTCTCTTAACACCTAGCCTCAACAAATGAGCTTAAACTTTCCCGATTTAAGTGAAAATGAGGGGCTAACTTGAGTATTTACAGCTAGAGTCTGGCCTAGCTAATTCAGTGGCAGTCTGGCAACTTCAAAATTAGTTTAAAATTCGTATGTAGTACTTATTGGATGTAAAATTGACGGGGCGCTGCGGAACGTACGAATTGACGTCTTCTATTTACGATACAGTTTTTTTTGTAACTAGGAATATTCTGGAATAGTTCGAAATATAAGGCTTTTTAATTGAATTTCATCTATTTTGTTCCACACTGAAAACATAGAAGTAAACACACACAGTACATACACACACAGTACATAGTAGTACATTTGTTTAGTAAGATTTAAACAAACAATTAAAAAAAATCAATGAAGCATTCTATAACATATGTTAATTTAGGAATTATTGTACCACTTTCGTTTGCATTTCAAAACAGGAAGCTAAAAATATTACCCTCATTTTGGGCTTCGCCGCAGTAGAGTAATAAATACATGAGGCAAGTGATGGAGCTGACCAAGTTGCTACGTAGATAGGTACTGGTCGCATACGTCATTAACATGAGAAAAATAATAATATTAACCTAATTAATATTAATATTAACATAATACACGCCTGTATTTCCCAAAGGGTTAGGCAGAGGTGTGCCTTGTACTCGCATTTTGCCCGTTATGTTTAAGCCCCTTGTAATAGGGGATGAGCCTATTGCCATCAACTGGGCACAAATCTATCATAAATAATTTATCCGGACAGCTGCTGAGAAATTCCTAATGCAAAACCAAGTAACACTTTTTCTGACCTAAGAATTGTACCTGCGACCTCACGCTTAAAAATTAACGCCTGCGAGTAATTGAGGAACAACAATATAACAGATCGTAATTTACATTTTATCAACGTTCAATCCATTTAACGTAAAAATGGCCATACATAATCAAAAACACCAATACTTCGGCAATTAAACGAATAAGTTCGTAGTAACGGCAACAATTCGCACGTAGACCATATTTTTATTTGGCCTTTTGGTCATTAATATGCATGGGGATGGCTCACGATTGGCTGGGACAATGAGCTTGGCATACGTGACCTGAGTCGTAAATTAAAGCCAGTTTTGTAGCGGATTTATGTCAGTTTTGAGCTGGTTATGCTCTTAGTTTAGTGATTACTTAGTTTGTTTTATTACGTTGTGCTGGGTGGTACGCGATAAAGGGGTACAAAAAGTCGAATTTCCAAAAAAAAAATAAACACATGACATCACGCGTGTAATCCCCTAAGAGTTAGGCAGAGGTGTACTTATAGTAAACGCACATTTCGCCATAGGGGCGAGCCTACTAAAATTAAACACGTTCATACATAGTTACAACATTCCGCCACCAGTCGGCTATGCATTGTTCAGAAAGATTGTGATTTATCGTCCCTGGAGTTATTAATTATTACTATTCCATCGCTATTCAACATTTAATTTTTTATTTTTGAGAAGTATTTGCAAAAAGAACATACATTATTTGAAACTATCATCATCACAATTTTTTCAAAGCCCGTAGTAGCATTTCACTTTTTAAAATAAGTTATTCCCAACCAAGTTGATTTCACTTTATATCAATATCCATTTACCCATCCTACCAGAAAAATATTTAAAACCAACCAACCTAAAACTCGGTAAATCTTTTTTAATTTTATTTCTGATCCAATCAACTCGCTCTCTAGAGCGTATTCTATCAATGAGAATAAAAATAAAGTTGTGTTTTATTTATTCGGTGTTAATTTAAAATCTGCCAATACAGGTTCTGTAAACACTGCTCACAAAAACATACGTAAAGATGTTTACATTGTTATGTAAACAAGGTTTTGTGTAACAGCGGATTGATATGGACTGGGAAGCAAATGGCGTAGATGGATAAGTCCATCTTTGTCTGGATAGGATGACATGTTAGACCATTTAGTTAAGCTCTAGTTACATGACACAGCACCTAGGACCAAATGTAGACTGGACTACGCGTCGTTTTGTAAAAGCCTACAGGTTCAATGACTTGCATGAGTACGCTGATTTATGTGTTTGTAATTCAATTAAAAGAACCCAAAACTATCAATTTCTTTTAAGGCTGAAATGTTTTATGCACAGTTACGACCAAAAAAAATGTATGAATATAAACACTTAGTAAAATTCAAAATATTCTATTTTCTCGTGAAATACGGCTCTTTGAAATACGGCCTATTACATAAACCTGTGGTTTCGAAAATACTATGTTCATAACCGCATAAAGTTCCATTCAATATTAATGGAGAAACCCGCTTTTGTTTATCTAAGTGAGTACACATAACATCTTTGTACTCATGACTTATTTGCAAAAATATTGTTAATAGCATAATAACTTCATAGCTTTTTAAATAAGATTACGCGCTAAATTTTATAATCAAGTATGTTTTTAAAAATTGGTACGTTCTTTCAGTTTCAAGACGAAAGTTAACCTTTCCTATTTTCACGTTAAACTTCTATTAGCTATAAAAATCACTGAGAGTCTCTAATGTGAGCGCGTGTAATGCCCCGCGAACAGCGATAACTAGCGCCATCTTTCTTTCAGAAAGTAAACTACTGGTGCAACGAGAAAAGAGACATGCCATTAGTTCCAGAAACTTCTGGTTCAAGAAAGATAAAGAGTGTGTTTGTAGTAGCTATAACTAACGTGATGCACCAGAAGATAGGGAATTTGTTACTCAAGCACGAAGTTGTTTAATCAAACCTAGTAAGTAACTACTTCAATTTCAAGTATATACTTCCTAAGATAATCTGGAACATGACAAACCTGGATATATAATGATCTGAAATCGCCAAGACCCAGTCAGCAAACGTGTTGGTCAATACTCATTCAATCTCAGTATGAGTAGAGGCTTGCTCCAGAGTGGTATGCCACTCTGGCGTAAGCTCTGGTGGGCCTGTATATTTTTATACCTATATTTATTTACCAAATACTTGAAAAGAGATAAATAAGAATCAAGTGACATCTCAAAAATGCGTAATAAAAATCTTTCGTCTTAATTAAAATTAATTCAGCGGGAAGCCGTAAAGATTGCGAAGCGATAAAAGAAATTAGAAAAACACTTTAGCGAAAAGTGAAAACAAAACAACTTTTCGCGGATTTAAACCTTTTTAATTTGTCCAATTTATTGAATCTCCTTTTTTTGTCATTAAGTTTTTCCGTCGCTTGCTCGGTTATTATAAGGGTGGAATTCACTTTTTTCTTTCTCTCTTCTAAAGGCTCGTTTAGGCTTGTATTTATAATCATGCTGAATCAGCAATTTTAATATTTAATTCGATTTGAATAGCATCTAAGTAATATAAAATCCTCCAACTTTAAACCGAGTGTCACGATTGGACGTTGTTAAAAAATTTGTCTTTGGGATTTCTAAAATGACAAGATATTAACGCGAAGAATTCACGAAATATACATACATTGCTATATTTCGTTTTATCTTTAGAATGTACCTTTAGCAACATATGTATTTTTGCTAAGTAGGTATCTCTTGTCTGACTAAGTTAAGAAGAAAGATTAAATAAACTATAAATTCTATAAACAGATTCAATATTTTGTGGTAACCACTAAATATATTTCGAAACAATACTGATACTGTTGTCCCAGTTTTAAAGAGTAAAAACTTGACTTTTTCACTGTCTTGTCTCAAAGACAAAGTTTTCTCTCAATCAGAAGGACATCGCAAGCACATTTTACAAGTACAAAGTAGAGAAGCGGACAGCGATGGCTTTTGTTTTTGGTTGGCCAGTTTGTGGTGAATACTATTTGAGTTCAGTGGTTCTCTGGATCTTTTTAAATAAAAAAAAAATAAAAATAAAAAATAAAATCCATTTATTTCAGGTTCTCCCATAATACAATCACAAGTTACGAAACACGAGATAAATACAAATCACAATATAAAAATAAATAGAATGTCTTCAAATCATAAATACAATGTCAAATAAAAATAATCAAGTCAATGTCAAAAGTAAATAAAAATTTTAAATGAATGTAAAATTAATAATACATATAACACACACATAAAAATAAAAGTTCAGGGCAAATTTTGGTTAAAAATACATAAATTTATGAAACAGCAAATATCACGACGTTCGTTAACACGTCCTGGCTATATGCCTACTGCAACACTTCCTAATATAAGGGCAGTCCAAACGTCCGGCAATCATCTCATATTAGGTAATATTGGGGTAAGTTCGGCGCTGTGATAAGACCGTACAAATCAAATTCCCGGTTAATTTGGAAATGCTTTTTAATGCTAATAACATTGTGTTGTGTTTGTGAATAAAATGGCCCATAATTTGATATCATAATTAAAATAATTCAATCAATCTGCCTAGGCTTTTCCCAAGTATGCTGGGGCTGGCTACGATTCAAACCGGATGCAGCTTAGTATCAATATTTTATATGGAGCGACTGCCTATCTAACCTCCACAGCCCAGTTACTGAGTAACACATAATTGACAGACAATTCTAAAAAAAATATCAAATAATGATTGAGCACTGCAGCATTTTGACACTGCAGAAGAGAAGCTTTTAGCGAACAATTTTTAGTTCAACCAAAATAAAATCAGATAACTAACTAATACATTCACGACATAAATCATACAGATACTTATTATATACGATTCCTATCACACATTTGGCCTACAAAATGAATATTTATGTGCCATACGAGCACAGACTAACGTTATCCATGAAGCTCATAACTTCTCATTCATTTGGTTTTGGGAATTAAATCATTGCAGACATAGTCTTTTGTATCATGAAATATAACTGGAACAAGAGCACTGAATGTTAAATCCAACAACAACGTTACTAACCCTTTATGAGTCTTCGCTCAAATTAAGGACTTTTAATTTGAATTTAAATAGAACAGGGATTGAAGTACGTTTTTTTTTATTTTTTATTGCTGAATGGGCCTTCTCTTGACCTCGATCACGCGTGATGGAAAGCGATGGGTGAGATCTATGATGGAACAAGCGTGCCCAGAAGAGAATTGCTGAGTACTTACTTCAATCATGTCAAGGAGCGATAATTCTAAGTACTGTTTATTGTATTTTGCCACAAATTCGAAGACATGTGACATCTACCAACCCACACTAGGCCCGCGTGGTGGATTACAGCCCACTCCCTCTTGATGAGAGGAGGCCTGTGTTCCAGCAGTGGAAACATTATTGGCTGATTATGCAACTATAAATAGCTAAGAAGAAAAGAACAGGAAATACATACAGAGGCGTTGCTTATTTCTAAAGAAATCTCTTCCAGCATACTTGCGATAGGAAAGTAGACTGATAGAAGAGAGAATAATATAAATATAATCAAAAAACAAAACAAATTATAATATCAGAATAAATAAAATCTTTGCATACGTACATACATAAACTCACGCTTTCTTCCCACGGGGGTAAGCAGAAACACTACGTACATTCCTTATTATTAATTCATACCCATTACTTTTAGGTATACATAATTAGCTGTCCCAGATGCAACCAGAGAACCATTTAAATAAAATAACGTTCATTTTTAAATGCAATCTAAAAGCATAACCCTGTTAAAACTAATAAGGCTAACTCCACTTCATACAATTTTCAAAGCCAGGCTGAATACCTAAAATATTGAACTAAAATGCCTCCGACGTAGATATTAATACGAGTATCTACTCGTATCATTGGCAAAGCGTGTTGGTATTCCAAGCTCTAAATTGAGAACTAAATATAAATTTGGTTGCAGTGTCACCATAAAGTTCTAACTTTATGTAAATATGATATTGGTGTGAAGATATATTTTTGACGTACACTCGATCGCATTAGTGTTCAACAAATAAAAAAAATAAAAGTTCAAACGATTTAAGAAGACGCTTTATTTATTGAATACATTTCATACCTACCCAAAACGGATAACCTCATAAATGATTTGGTGCTAAATACCAATCATTGAACATAATTAAAATATGTATATTTCCCTAGCTGTTACGGCCCCGCCGTCGCCAGATGGCGCACTACGGCAAGACTTGCCATTCGTCGTCCCACCATCACGGACGGCGCTCATTGTAATTTCATAACACAAACAGATTCAGATCAGACCTTGTAATTTAAAAGTTTTCAATCCATCATATTATATCAGCCAACGTACATTTATTCGTAGCCCTGCCATACACACTACGGAGCGGCAGCAGCACAAGCAAAACATTAAAGGGCATTATAAAATATTACGTCCTTATTTTCTCCAAGGCTGTACTTTTTAGTGGAAATGTACGCGTCCTTTAAAATGAATGTAGGCCTGTGAAAATTGAGCCTACTAATCGATTTGGCAGTTTGGGCGACACTTTGTCGAAATACTAGAACAACGGAATTTATTTAATTATTTCGGGCAATGTTCGTACTTTCACCGCAAAGGACCACCATTTTCACGAAATTCTTGTCCCATATACTTTGCCTGTCACTGTTTTCTATCACGGGTAAAAACAGCAGCCTAATTCTGTACATATTCCTAATTACAATCATTGTCATTTTAACAATTTAACAATATCCATTGTTTCTTATTTTTTTTGTTAATCTAGCATATCTAGCACGATAACTGAATGGAAGTATTCGAACTGTCAACTTTTGATATTAGGAGTAAATAATAATAATAAAAGTCTTTATTTGTACAAAAACCTTCAACAATGCTTAAAAACTAGGTCTCATGAATTTCAGTGAATAAAGGTCATACAGATAAAGTAAACCCTGACTCCCAAACTAGGAGATCCTGTGACTTAGGAGTCAGTATTCTGCTGTCACTATGATACCAAGAACCTTTTAAAAAAAAGTGTGTTATATCAGTATACAAAATCATGGCAAAAAACACAGGTTTGAAAGTACAATAAAATTATTTAAAAAAAATAACTAGGTGTAAAGGAATTTATTAAACGGAGTGTGTTATGTAATTACACATGCTTAGCGCTAAGAGGTTCTACTGCCACTCGAATGACGTTAACATGGGGGCACTTTTGGTAAACATTTGTGAAATATTGTATTGTGAAATGTATTGAAAAAACAAAATGGCGTCGTTAGTTCTGATTTTAGTTCAAAGATTCTTGTACAGTTATAGCCTGCTACACAATACGTAAAGGTACATTGGTTTATTTCGGCCCGTGCACGAAGCTTGAAACAAAGTTTGAAGTTTCCTATAGACGAAGGCGACTATTTCGAGCCTGAGCTTGATTGATAAGGTTAGGTACGCATCACTGAACTCTTTGACGTGAATAGCCGTTGTAGCCGTTGTTGCAACAAATTGAAACGGTTCCGCTAAAGGTTAGGTTAGACGGGACGATGTCACTCGTGCGTTTATAATCTCGTGAGCTATGTGTCCGTGCATTGTCGTAACTCTCGCATGGAAACGTAGAACCAAAATTGACTTAGTTTGCAGTATAGTAGACACATGCACGACATGCACGACATGCACGTGTAAACTTATAACGGTAAAGAAAACCAGGTTACCTTAACTGATTTTCCGTGCGTAGTATTTAACTTCCAACCTGCATTATGCATGCTTACTATAATTCACAATATATTACAAACTTCATACAAACTGTCTAAATGAATACAAAGTCACAAAAATAAATAAACTTAACGTAAAACCCAGAATCAGTACAAAGTACATTATTTAAGAAACAAACACCGCGAGTTTCTTTCTCTTAAGCAAACTATCCTTTTGTTTAAATACACAAAGAAGTAAAGAATCCAAGGAAAAACAGTATAGAAAGGTATATATAAATTTAATTCCACAAACTCGGGAAAGACGCACGGAAAAATTATCCATATATCAAAGGTGTGGAATGCTTTTAAAATGGCTTCCCTCGTGGAAAATGTGAAACGGACCACGTTTTTCGGTAAAATTGCAGTAAATTTACCTAGTATAAATATAAACATACATGGTACGTATCATCGAAATGAACCAGATAGTATTCGGATGTAGCTGCATGCGGATAGTTTTAATTTAAAGCATTTGCATACAATGTTGATATGGAAATGGTGCTTGAATAAAATTTTAACTCACTGAATCGTATTTCAACAATTTATAGACCATGGTAGTAGTACCTGCATAAAACTTGGGGTTAGCCAGTTCCAACAATAACGAAATACAGGACCACCACCGTCGCGAATATGACAAAGATTAAAACAACCGCAAAGTCTATGCAGAATAATAATGGTAGCTGCATTTAGCACAGAATACGCGCTAATTGCAATACCAAAATGAGACCTTAATATAACCCCGAGAAAATTCAAAATCAAATCGAGATCCGCATACTAGAAAATGGAGTACATTATAACCTGTTCAATAATAAAACCTATCAAACAAATCCGATGGACTGAAAGACCTAAAATAATACGATCCACAAAACCCTAATACCTTTTTTCAGAATCCTACTCAGTTAGTGCCAACTTATTGGATATCTGCCCTCACTATTGCCATAAATGTTAGTACGGTCGATTTTTATCGCACTCCAGTATTTCAACTCGGAGGCTTGAAGCTCCACATTTGGCACATAATTCGATTACGAGAAAGTTGGGTGTATTTTTACACTTTTTTATTGCATGAGCGTGAAAATTTTGAAGCGTGCTATATTGACCCAGATTCATCCTACCCGTCTTCATACACTAAACGTATTTAAATCATCATTCTGTCTCTCTTATCTCCAAACGATTGACAGAAATAGAACGATATATAAAATACTTTAATGCTAAATGCTGTTAGTGATGTGTGGCATAAATAGGGCCTTAGGGCATTTGGCCACCGCCGCCATCACCAATACGTCACCGAGAAACGAGATTATTTGAACCAAACGTGACGTCCCGGTGACGGCGATCGTGTGTCCGCCGCGACCGAAGTCGGCATGATAAACAATACAAAAATCGGGCGAATGACGCGGTACAACAGCAGTTTATGGACAAGATCAAACATGTTTCGTATTTCCGTAACATCGGCCCGTCACAATCTCATACTCGAAACTTCGGCGGCCAGTATGACGGCGCTCGGGTGTCGGATGTGTGGTGGATACGCGGCCATAGTAAACGTATGTATCGCTACTTCAGCGCCATCATCTCGTTCTCGGTGATGTTCCGGTGATTGTGGCGATGGACAAACGCCCTTTGTCTGTTTATTTTCATATTTTTTTTTGTTAATAATGTTACATTGTATACTGGAAAAACATGATACTATTTATGAGACTGCCCAAAACCATTGTCTCATAATATAAATGTTTTATTTTTTCCATGTTTCTCCATATATCGCCTGAGGCTTTTTATTGTTATTCTGGTTACGGTAGATATCTTTTATTCTGGTAATATCTAATACAAGATTTTTTTTCGTAGAGTTTTTTGCGTTTACACGTGTCCACGAATTATAGTAGTAGTACAATACCTTTTCTTTTTATTTTCTTGCTTTATAATGTTTCTAGGTCGTAGAATTATCTACAGCTTTTCAGGAAAGTTTGACTCCGAATCGGTGTCGCGCGGGGCTTTTTTTTTCGGGGCTTAACAGGTTGAGTAAAATATTTCGCACAAGACAACTTTACCTTGTCGAAAATATGTTTTTGTCATCGTTGTTCATAATTGATGTCAAACTCGTTGTCAAGGTTTTCCGTTCGTAATGTTATAGGGTCCCTTCAAAGAGGCTTTTTAAAAAAAGAAATTGTTTAAAAAGGTAATTATTATTTATTTAATTAATTAATACAATTTAAGAAAAAGGGACCCATATGCAACCGATCACCGTAAAGGTTCGAAATAGACTGCCTTTAGTACCAATGATTATTGCTGACTACGACTAATGTACTGAGATGGCTGAAAGCCATAATGATTAAGCATTTTAGGGTTCAGTGTGTGCTTATAACACCTCCCCTATCAGAGTGAACTTTGGGGATGATAACCAAAGTTAACCTTAGAAAGAGGTTCTTAGGGCTGGAGCTGGAATTTCTTGAATGGTTTGCTCCAGTTCCACAGATTCCGATTTAGATGTATCGCATTTGCGGAAACTATATTTGCGAAGGTTGCAATTGGGTTTACAAAAAACTACAATTCTATAAACTAAGTAAAACACAATAAAACATACAATTAAACTTATAATTATTGAATAATGTGTCCCATATTTAATTATGTGGGGTGTTTCCTGAATTTTATCAACGTCTGATAAGAGGTTGTTAATTGCTTTGCTAATATGATTCATATCATCTAAGTTAATTTGCTCTAAGTGGGTAGGGGACATATTATTTGTTATACTATTTGTTTTACAACAACTACTATTTATTAAATTGAAATCTGGCAGATTAATAGGTGAAGTTAAGTTTAGAACATTGCTATATCTAGGTAACAGCGTGGTACCTCTACAATAGGCGATACAATTGGTTGGTATGGATAAGATGCCAATACCGAATATATTTATTTCCTTTATCTGATTGTGACCTTGGCAATCTAGTGAAAGTTTCGTTAATTCAGATTGAACATATATAAATTTATTATTATTGAGTGATTTAAAAATATCTAGATTACCATGAATAAGTTTGACATTACATATCGCGGGAATTTCTTTAATAGTTTTAGATAACAGTTCGCTTTCACAACTTGGTCTTGAATCAGTTTTGTAAATAATAGGAATTTCACATAAATATTCTGCCAAATGTATTAGTTTACATTTTTCCAATGATTCTAATTTACAGTAATTTGATTTATCTTTTGTTATAGCTATGTACTTAGCACTTGGTACAATTAAACCAAATGTGTTTAGTTGATTGGCATCGTGAGGTGTTGGTAATGCAATATTATTAAACAAAGAATATTCTTGATTGGATATCAAAGGGACACGCAAAATAAATATTAGTTTATCGTTAAAATAATAACACAATAAAGTAGACACTTTTATAATAGTATGAACTGAACTTATATCTAATTGTACAGGTAAGTTTAGATTATTCGGCAGGTGCCTTACGTTATCAGCTAATTCTCGGTACATAGCGGTAGGCGACATAACGGACGGGTGCAGTATGTTTTGACTACAAAGCATTATCGCACTTGTTATATCTTCAAGTTGAAATGTTAGGGTGACCATGGAAGTTTCCAATGTATTACGGACAAAATCTAGTTCGAAAATATGCGTAGTTTTAGAAATATTTTGAATACTGCTCGAGAGTTTGCTGATAGCGTCATTTAACATTACTTCGTTTTGTTGAATCTTGTGAAACGTATTATTATATGTTGATATAACAGATTTAGTTATTACAATATTATTTTTTATAAAAGACATAAGTTTATCTTGATTGTTTTGCATTGATTCAATAGCTCGATCATATTGAATAGCGTCGTCTTCATCTAAAGTACCAAAAACTTGTTTTAGAATCATTCCAATTCCTCCAATCCATGCTCGTTTGTTTCTGTGGTCACCATTATCAATAAGGTAAGATATGGAACTAAATAGTTTGATTAAATTTCGTTGTTGAACTACTAATGGTTCCACCGTATTGTGGCATTCTGAGTGTTTTATGTAACCGGTTTGTTTACATGTATAAATTACTGTTTCTATTGCTGAATTTATATTTTCTATATGCGGTTTAATATGTAAAATATCTAACGGCATAATGACATTTAGGATGCCATTATTGATTTTTAATTTCCCTATGTAATCGAAGTATATTCCAGGACTCGCAGTTATCGCGTGGACATACTCGTTAGATGGTTGGAGCTCCGCTGAGGCACTGTAAGTACATAGGTATGCATGTATTATGAATACTAACTAAATATTTAATGTAATAACTTATTACTACTAACCTAACTAGTCTATATGGATTACATAAAGGTATATAGTCTATCTACTAAAAATATCAATTTAATTATGATTCTAATTTAAAAGTTTTCTTTCACAGGTTGTTGGCGACTTCTGCGAGTTTCACTTGGTCATAGTGGTGACGGACGTGTCGTCTGTTTATCAATAGTGATAAGGTGTTATTGCCGTGAACTTTTACGACTTTATACGGACCTTTCCATATGGGAGATAAGGCCTTTCGCATTCTAAGGTGGTTCTTTAAGTAAACGTAATCGCCGATTTTATATTGTACTGGCCGACTATGGGAATCGTAATATGTTTTAGACGTTATCTTAGATCTGTGGACGTATTCAAGAGCTTTATCGCGAGAGTACTTTAAGCGGTTTTGTAGCATACGGACATATTCGGGGTATGTGGCGTCCAGGCTTTCGTTACATATAGAGTTTGGGATAAACGGTTTATTGCCAAACATTAATTCATACGGGGTGTAGTGCGTTACGGTATGAACAGTAGTATTATAAGTAAGCATGGCTGTATATACATAACGGGGCCAATTTGTTTGTTCTTTATTGACGAAAGATTTTAAATATTCTTTCAAGGTTGAGTGGCTCCGTTCAAGGGCGCCTTGTGTTTGTGGGTGGTATGGAGTAGACCATAGCTGTTTAATTTTTAGAAATTCACACGTTTTCTTGAATAGGTCTGCTGTAAAGTTAGTGCCTTGGTCTGTCAAAATCATTTTTGGAAGGCCAAATACCGATATGAAATGTAATAAACATTCGCATGTTTCTTCGGCTGTCGTGCTGCGCACGGGGTACGCGGTGGAGAATTTAGTGAAATCATCTTGTAGTGTTAATATGAATTTAAGGTTTGCCGGACCGGATTCTGGAAGAGGTCCTACTATATCAAGCGATATGCGCTCACACGGCTTAGTTGACGAACTTGTAATTTGCATTGGTGCGCGATTTATTTTGCGTAAAGCTTTGTTTTCTTGGCACGATTTACAACGTTTAACATGCGACTCTATGTCATTGCGCATACCTTTCCAATAATATAACTGTTTCAATCTATCATACATACGACTGACACCAAGGTGACCAGCTATGGGTAAGTCATGATTGTCGTAGAGAATTTTCTTAACTTCAGACGGTGATGGGTAAGTAACGTTATTATGATAGATATCTATTTGTATGCCAGTATTATGAAATAGGTAATTTATAATATTATAGATTTTAACATAACTGTGTTTTTCAAAGGGGTCACGGAAGTCGGATATACTAATTCCTTTAATTTGATCAGTTATCACAAGTTCATTACGAATATATTTGAGAGTTTTAAATATTTCGTCATATGACGTCTGGTCGAAGTGATGTACTTTTACGTACAGGAAGTAGTAATCTTTATTTCCTGTTTGGACTTTATAGAAGGTATGTAATTGTTTTTCTTGGTTGCGGATTTGGTCTTGATTTTCTAAATTATTTAATATTTCTTCAATATACGGATTTGATTCATCCAAATCAATCGACGTGGGCACTAAGACAACCTTAGAAGTGGCTTTTAGCAAACTGTCATTATGTTCGATAATGTGTGTATTGAATGATTTATTTTTATCCGCTATTTGTTTCAGGAAGTTGGAATAGTCAATGGTGGATAAGTCAGGGACGGAACTGAGGTGCGCGTCTTGAATTACAGTGCTCTCTGATGGGACTCTTATAGGGATAGGATTTGGAGATTCTGTATTAATAAGGTCTGGGGTAGGGATGTCAAAGAGATGGTCCGGATTAAGTTCATCCGACTGAAGGGAAGTAGGTGATGTAATGAAGTCGAAAAAATCTCTATCTGAATTACTGTCAATATTTTCAGGTGTAATATTAGCTTCGGAATTTAGAAGATTAGGTGTTGTTATTTCGTCAGCAGTAGGTTGGACGGGATTAACAGGGAATCTAGACAAAGCGTCTGCGTTGGCATTTATTTTACCCTTTTTATACTGAATATCATATTCAAATTCTTCAAGTTTCAACCTCCATCGAATGAGTCTAGATCCGGGATCTTTGCAATTGAATAGCCATTGAAGCGGCTTGTGATCTGTTACAATGGTAAATCGGCGACCATATAAATATGGTCGGAAGGTTTTAGTTCCAAATACTATCGCTAGACATTCCTTTTCCGTAACACTGTAATTACATTCGGCTTTATTTAAGGTGCGGGACGCATAAGCAATTGGAAGATCACGCCCGATGGGACCTTGAGACAGGATAGCTGATATAGCGTAATTAGATGCATCGCAGGTTAACAAAAAGGTTTGATTAAAGTCAGGATATGCTAATATAGGTGCTTCGACTAGTTTATTTTTTAGGGTTTCGAAACTAAGTTGTTGTTCATTCGTCCAATCAAACGGGGCGTCCTTTTTCAGGAGCAAGGTAAGGGATTTGGCTAGTTTCGAAAAGTTAGGGATAAAACGCCTGTAGTATGACACGAGGCCCAAGAAAGATTTAATGTCTCTTGCAGATTTTGGAACGGGATATTGTGTTACAGCTTTCACCTTATCTGGATTTGGTTTTACACCGTTTTGGGTGATAATGTGACCTAGGTAAGTAACTTCTTTTCGGAGAAATTCGCATTTTTCTGGTTGAAGTTTTAAATTGAATTCTCGAAGTCTGTCGAAAATGGCCTTGAGATTTAGGATTGCTGAATTTAAATCGAATGCATACTGGACTATATCGTCTAAATAAACAAAACAACGAGAGCCTTGTAGCCCAGCAAGGCAGGTATTCATAAGTCTCTGAAACGTACTTGGGGCATTTTTTAAGCCAAACGGCATTCTATTGAATTGAAAGTGGCCTTGAGGTACAGAAAAGGCTGTTTTAGGTGCGTCTTCTGGTGATATCATTAATTGATGGAAACCTGATGAAAGGTCGAGGGTAGTGAAATATTGGCTTTTACCCAATTGGTCAAGAATTTCGGTAATTTGAGGGATAGGATAAATTTCACCTATTGTGACATCGTTTAACTTTCTATAGTCAATTACGATGCGCCATTTCTTTTGGCCAGAAGCGTCTGCTTTTTTTTGGAACAATCCATATAGGAGAAGACCATGGGGAATTTGAGGGTTTGATGATGTCTTGGTCCAACATTTTACTAATTTGGGTGTCCACTTCCTCTTTATGGCACTCTGGAAAACGGTAAGATTTTGTATGTATCGGAGTGTTAATAGTGGTTTTGATTTCATGTTGAATGGCTGGCGTAAAAGAAAGAGCTTCTTCAGGTAGGTGGAATATATCAGAATAATCTGAACATAAATTAAAGAGCGCTTGAGCTTCTTCGTCATTCAGGTGGGAGGTTCTCAGGGAATTTAGAACTTTCCTAGTACGCTCAACTACGTTTTCACTAAGAGGAATCGATTGAATAGGATAAGCGACAATTGGGTCTAGTTTAAGGTTAAGGTTGCGTTTAATCTTAACAGGTTTATTAGAGGTGTTAACAACGGATATATTGACTCTATTATTGTCTTTAACTTTTGTTATACAATTAGCAACTAGAAGAGTACTAGAAAGATGTTGATCTAGGATCACGCCTTCTTTTAATTCTGGATTTGTGACGGTACATTCTATTACAGTCTCTGTGCGTGGTGGTATGATGTAGCAAGAGTCAAGGAAATGGATTTTAATTTCATTGCGAGTTATTTTAAGAACATCACGACTGTAGTCAATGTTGCAACTGTTAGCCGTCAGGAAATCATTACCTATAATGCCGTCATAAGGTAGGTTAATTTCTTTGATCATGTGAAATTTATGGCTAATTGACTTAGAATCCGAGACTTTTAGTTTTAAATTAAAATGACCCATAGTTTGAGTGGTTTCAACGCCAGGATCGATGCCTTTAATGCTTATAGGTTTATGAATGATTTTTGGCTTGTTTAGGACACTTGATTCTTTTAACAAGCAGATTGCAGACCCTGAGTCTACAAGGAGTGTTAGTGGAATATCAGAGACTTGTGACTCTATCAACACATGAGGTAGTAGTTTTTTAGAGGTATCGATACTAACCTCATAAATTTTATTAGGAGAATTGAGGTTTCCGTTTTGGGGCTGGTTACCCTGCTGTATAACCTTGGAAGATTTAAGGTTGCCGTTTTGGGGCTGGTTACCCTGATGTATAACCTTAAGAGGATTGAGGTTGCCATTTTGGGGCTGGTTACCCTGCTGTATAACCTCGGAAGGGTTAAGGTTGCCGTTTTGGGGCTGGTTACCCTGATGTATAACCTTAAGAGGATTGAGGTTGCCGTTTTGGGGCTGGTTACCCTGATGTATAACCTCGGAAGTTTGAAAGGTTGAACTCATGTGGTTCGAATGTGTGCCGACTTTGACATGACGTCCCGTTCGGCACGGTTGCAGGACGTTTATTCGTTTAAATCTTCCACTTCGACATTTTCACCTTCGTCTTCGTGGGTAGATTCACCAGAGTCATCGCAATCATCGATGAAATTGATTTGAGGAGATTTAGGATTGGGTTGGGACCCAGAGGATTTACTTTGATCCTGATGAAATTGAGAACTCGGGTAACGTTTCTGTCGCTTTTGACAGTTATTTATATCGTGACCAATCTCTTTGCAATATTTGCATGTAATGTTTGGGTCGTGTTTATGATTGCTACCCGACGTAATTGGTTGCGAAGATGATTTCTGCGAGTTTTTATTTTTCTGAGCAAAGATTTTAGGGTTGGACCTATTTTGGCTAGCCTGTTTTTCACGTTGTGAGCTATGATTTCGCCTATAAAGAGTTTCTAAAATCCTTTCTTCGGAAATGGCTAAGTTAACAGTCTCATTGAAAGTTTTAGGTGCCCTGCACCTTACCATGTTTGATACGCGAGGGTTTAAGCCCATAAGGAAGTGGTGGAGTGTTAGGTCCTCCATGGCTGCTGTGCGACCTGGTATTTCTTTGGCTTTATAATTAGAGAGCGATATCTCTGTTAATAATTGAGAAAGGTAAGTCTCCATGCGAAGGGCGAATTGTCCTACATTTTCAGACGAAGTTTGTTTGCTTTCCTGGAGATCATTAAGTAAATGTGTATAGTGTTTTCTTTCTGAAAATTGAGTTTTAAGGAACTCTTTTAACTGTTCCCAAGATGTGAACTCTTTAATCGAACACGCAATTTCGGCTTTGTCTGTAAGTTGACATAATATATATTTAAATATAATTGGCTTTTGTGCCTCGGATGCTAGCTCGTAAGTATTATTGCAATTATTAATAAACGAATTTAGTTTCTCGCGACTGCCGTCATATGGTTTTACGAATTTTAGTAAAGTATTAAGCTCCATTTCTACTGTTTGCCTAGTAATTCTTGGTGATAAGATTGGAGATTTTGGATCTGAAGGCTCAGATGGAATTTCAATTTGCAATTTACTATCTTCGTTTTTTGGTACTTTAGGAGGCATAACATGCAAATTCTAGACGTCAAGAAACAAAATATTAATTTTAAACTAGCAGAGATAAGGTTACAGTTAACAATAATTGTTCGTTGACTTACAGGAATACGTAGGCGGCGATAAGAGCTAGAGCTGAGAACGACTGCATAGCGACACTCACACGCAGATAACACAACCGACACTCTTAGATTCACGGAACACTTGTTAGACTAAACACAAAACACTCGCGGGTCATAGGACGACACTTATGACGTTTCAGGATCTGCAGGATCCCTGGAGGACTCGCAGGATGCTCGGAGGACTCGTATGATGCTCGGAGAACTCGCAGGATGCTCGGAGGACTCGCAGGATGCTCTGAGGACTCGCAGGATGCCAGAAGTATGTGAAGCTATTAGTCGGTTGAAGAACGCGACTGGCGCTCACAGGATACTCGCAGGACGATTAAAGGATGTCCACAGGGCACTCACAGGATACATGTAGGCTGCACTTATTATTATGCACTCAGGATGTACACGACTCGCAGAATCGTAACGTGCTACTTATGAACACTTCACTGGTTTTATTACCATTAAATTTTATTTTTTATAGGATTGCAGGATACGGAGAGTCTATTTACTGATTTAACGCAAATGTAGTTTACGCGAATCGGCACTGGGGATTTCCGTATCCCACCGCTGCCACCAAATGTTATAGGGTCCCTTCAAAGAGGCTTTTTAAAAAAAGAAATTGTTTAAAAAGGTAATTATTATTTATTTAATTAATTAATACAATTTAAGAAAAAGGGACCCATATGCAACCGATCACCGTAAAGGTTCGAAATAGACTGCCTTTAGTACCAATGATTATTGCTGACTACGACTAATGTACTGAGATGGCTGAAAGCCATAATGATTAAGCATTTTAGGGTTCAGTGTGTGCTTATAACAGTAAGAATCACTTAGATAATGGGTTTCATTTCCGACACTGCTTTAAACCAGTACTTTAGTTAAACAAAATCTAGATGTGTCTCTTTAGATCGTTTTTTTTATTTCAGTTATTGGAGTGGGGGATTTGGTGGCTTGGGAGATGTTATAAATCCATGAAAATCAAAAATCAAATTGTTCTTAAAAGCAAAGTTATATTTACCTAGGAGCAGTGGTGGTGCAATGGTAACGGCCCTTATTTACTTACGAGTTGTAGGCACTGGGTTCGAACCCAGACAGGCTTTACTTTGTCTAAATAATTTCATCAGCATTACTCTTAAAACGGTACAGAAAAACATCGTGAGGAAACCGGCTGTCCTAGAACCAGAAATTCGACACCCATGCGGGCTCACTCCCTCTCAAAGAGACAGGAGACCTGCAGGGACACAGGCATCCGCCTTAAAGTACATTAAAAGCTGATTATGCTTATACCATATTTACCTAAATGTTAACAATAAATCGTGTATCCTTAAAAGTCCGACCATTCCTAAGTTGATCTGTTTGACGTACGAATAGTTTGATAAGAAATAACTGAATGTAATACACAGAGATGGAAGCCCTAAGATACAGTTTAAGAAATATGCAAACCTTCCTTAGCAAATCTAATGAAGTCTTCCTTCCTAATCATTTTCTGTCTAACCTTTTCCCAAGGTCGGCTACCAGTCTAACTGGATGCAGCAGACTATGTACTAGTATTTTAAATGGAGCGACTGCCTGAAAGCTAAGGAAGATTTCTGGATTTCTTTCTTTATTTTTAAACAAAATATTAGTAAGTTGGTAAGACACGATGTTATCAAAATATTATCAAGTATTAATATTATATATTATTACTTTCTTTTATTTCATTATATACACATCAAATTAAATTATTAAATATTAGAATTAAAATTAATATTAAAAAACATTTAAAAATATAAAAAAATATATATATTATTATTATTATTATCGTTCGTAATTAGTGGCATTAATTTACAAAGCTGCAGCTTATCTCGCTAGCATATCATGGACCTGCATAATATGCAATTAATTATACGAGTATATAATTATCAATCGTGTGCCCGCATAATTTTGCCATTAATTATATTAATGTACCAATATGCTTTTTCTCATATGTAGTTGTTAGTAGATTATTTTAGTATCAGTTTTATTAAAAAAAAATATGACCCAATGCAATTGAAACGTAAAGTGATGGCTTGAAACACAGGTTTGAATAAACCTAGATCGGGCGAGTCGCTACCTAGCATTTTAATTCCGAACCAACATTACTTGCACTTGTAATTAAAAATACTTTAGTTTTAGTTTGTTATTAGGCATTATAAATGTAGGTATAGGAAATTTATTACTGTTGGCTAAATGTACACTTTTTGTAAACGTTTTTATTCAATCAATTATTATTATTATACATACATACATAATCAGCCTATAATGTTCCCACTACTGGGACACATGCCTCTCGGTGATAGAGAGTGGGCCGTAATCCACCACGCGGGCCCAGTGCGGGTTGGTAGATGTCACATGTCTTCGAATTTTTTGTTCTACGACATGCCGGTTTCCTCGCGATGTTTTTCTTCACCGTTTTGAGAGCAGTAGCGATGAAATAATTTACACAAAGTAAAGCACCTGTCAGGGTTCGAACCTACGACCTACAACTCGTAAGTCGCGACCGTTACCACTGGGCCACCGCTGCTGTCATCCTATTATTATTATTTACACCATATTATTACCAATTCATCAACTTAAAATATGCTAGTTCACATATTTATTATTTTGTTCACCATGAAGTAGTTACCTACCAGGCTAATATATATATATATATCGCAGTAACAAAGGTGGCATTACAGACAAACTAGACAAACGATCTATTCGTAACGGGAAGGTTAATGGGTGTTTTAGCTACATTAAACAAGTGAGTTAATGACTTCCTCAATAGGTAGTACCTACCGTTCATCGGGCTAGGTTATAAGAAGACCCGTACTTCCGACTAAGGTAAATGGAAAAATACCGTGGGGTCTTAGGCCGATATCTGTAAACACTTTGATTATTTATATGTCTAGATCACTTTATATGCCGCTTTATATGAACTAAAACATACAGGCCAACTTTGTTATGCTGTTATGCGTGACAGCTACGTCTTACACTCGTGCCACGTCATTTTGCTTTGCGGCCAACAGTTGGCCGCAATTTTTATCGACGAGTTCACAGCTTTGTATGTCTATCTAGACATATTATTTTATATCTTTGTGTAAACATTCCTTAGCACGTACGTCGGCTAACCATTATTTTCATTACTGTCACACAACTGTCAAACTACAGGTGAAAAATAGAGACAAGATCTCGGCCTTAGTCTTTAGGAGGACGACATAACTCTCCATTCTCCATTTATGACGATTTCCTAGTAAGAAAAAAAATCTATATATACAATGTGTAACTGAATAAATGCCATTATGAAAATTTGTTCAGAATCGTTCACTGAATCGCAGCAATGTAAGCATTTTTTATCGCAAAAATAATACAATTAAAACTACGTTAATTACAGTCACAATTCCACTGTACAGTCAAAACAAATCAAAACAGACGAAGTACCTACTACGCTACACCCTTAGGGCTCCCACACAAAACTGCGAATTCGCATCGCATCGCAGTTTTGTGTGGGAGCCCGTATACGTGTGCGACTGTGTGCGTGCGTAGATTTTTAATGTGACCACAATTTTCTCCCACAATCAGTTTAACTAATTTCTCCAATACTACTCCGGTACTCTTCAGTATAACTAATTTAATTAATAAATAAACAATGTTTTATACACAATAGTAACAATTCAATGTAAGTATGTGTTATGGTTACAACACAATATTCCAATTGGGGTGTTTGGTGATGTGCGTTATTTCCGGGACATGTTATATAAATCTAATCTATCTAAAGCTATATATGTATCACTCATCATTCTCCTGCCCTTATCCCAATTTATTTAGGGTCGGCGCAACATATCCCTTTGTTCCATACTTCTATTGCTATTAGTTGTCATCTCGGTAGTCACCCCCTTTCTAGCCATCTTTCACACAGTCCATCCATCGTTTCTTTGGTCTTCCCCTACTCTTATAACCATCGAAATTCATACTTAAGACTTTCCTCACGACATTTTCCTCATTCCTCCGCATCACAAGCCCATACCATGCCAACCGATTTCCGCACAACTTTTCAGTCACTGGTGCCACTTTCAAACTTCCTCTTATGTACTCATTTCTTATTCTATACATTAGTGTCACACCACACATCCCTCTTAGCATTCTCATCTCAACTGCATGCAATTGCCTTTCATTCATCCCTTTTGTAGCCCAACATTCTGATCCATACTTAAGCAGGTCTTATCATTGTTTTATGTATCTTCCCCTTAAGTTTAAGGGGAATGCGGGAGTCACAGATTGTTCCCGTGAATTGCTGCCATTTCATCCATCCAGTGTTTACTCTATGCTATATATACATGTATCACTATGCCTACTCTTATACCTACCCAAGGTATAAAAAATAACTATAAGACGGTAACAATCTATACAACATGTTTAGAGCAATCTAAATATATATCAACTGAATCCAATGAAATAATTAACTTTACAGTGGGTTGCCAAATTATTAGGGACGGTTACATTTTTTATTGGGCGCACTTGACTGCAATTTTAAGTGGTACACACGTTCCAGGAATGTATTATTTATTTTCGTCATGTCTTTATTTTTAAGTCAGTGTTGAGATTTAAAGGGTATATATATTTATTTTCTACAAATTTTTAAGTTACATGAGGGTACACTTTAGACGCTAATCAGTGAAAGACGAATTTGAATATTTGAACAAAGTTATTTTTATATTTGTGGTACAAAATTAAGATACAATGTAAGTATTGTTAGTATGTTATTATAAAATTCAATTATTTATCATATGATGGTAGGTATAAGTATTTTTTTTTTGTTTCCTGTATGAGTCGGGGGTGCGATTTGACTACATAAAAAAAAAACCTTTATTTTGTTCTTAAATAACTTCGTGTATAACTGTTTTGTGTAATTAAAGCTTTTATCATTAAAAAGTTGTGTTTTTTCTAATTAATTTAAAACTTCACAAATAAAAAAAAATCGTGACTGTCTCTAATAATATGGCAACCCGCTGTTAATTAAACTTAGTTGCTTCCTACGGTGTAGCCAAATGGCTTCCCTCGCTCGTCAATCCAAGACAACATTTTAATTTTATTAAAGCAAAGTGATACACCTTTCTTCGCAAGCTGTTAAACGCAAGCGAGAATAAATGAGCTGCTTAATTTCAATCCTGGCAACTTTCTAGTAGCTAAACAAAATGCTAGCAATACAGCGTCGTTGCTTAAGGCATCGTAAATTGTTTAAGCCAATACTTTATTCTTCGCTTTGGGACACGCCCATCGATTAGATAAATGCTGCTTTAAATTCCAGGAACTGTCAAGAATGTCTTGTAGGCATTTGTTTTTGAGTCATCATCATTATTTCTCTTTATTTAGATACTTAGATAGGAACCTTTTTGGCGTCGCACAGCCTTTTTTTGTGTTTTGTTTATTTTAAATGCTCCTTTTTCTTACTTTTGTATTTCCTATGCGTGTCCCAAATAACATATTTTTCTTTCATTCTTTCTTTCTTTCTTTCTTTGGTTCTGATAATGTATGTTATTCTTAGGACAAAAATTGTGAAAAAACCACTTGCAACACTACCAACTGCACTAACAATGTTGGTAAATCTTATCATTATCATACCTGTATTACCCAAATGTTAGGCAAATTTGCACCTATAGTAAACCCACCAGGCCAGTTAGTCGCGAGGCAGTCCATCTTGTTTGCATAATAAGATTGGCTGCCTGATTGAAAAATTTCTTTCATGGAGCCGAATGCTTATGTGAACATCTCTACTACCTTAAATCTGTCAAATTAGAGGGAAATACTATTTTGACAGAATAAAAAATTGGAATGGTTATAAACAACCGGCCAAGTGCTTGTAGGACCACGCACAATGAAGGGTTCCGTGGACTCGTTACCCGTGGTCCCGGTGGGTCGACCCATTACCGGGTCCATGGGTAATTTTAATTACCCGTGGTTCCATGGCATTAGGGATTGTTCCCTGGACTTCTGACTATATCGATAGAAAATGAATTACAACCATGGAACCTATGAGTTTATCCCAAGAACAAACTTAACATCGTAGTTGGAAAACATGTTCCCTCAAACACTCCAACTGCAAAAGTAAGTTTGTTCGTGATTTTTTATGTTATTTTTAGACTATAGACTCTTAAAGGTTTTTTTTTGTTATCTATAAGTATATAACAATTTTCTGTGCTTTTTTCAAAATTTTAAGTTCAGTTAATTCGGAGATAACAGGGGGAATCTAACTTTAAAATGTATTTTTTGGAAATTTAAAAAAAAAAATTGGAAGCCTCACAACAAGTCCTTTCATTTCATATGTCACACGGTAAAATTTGTAAAACTTTTTTTAATTATCCACCAAAAGTGAACCCCATATTCAAAATTAATTTATTTACGTTACAGTTCGTGTTTAGATCAAAGAAATTCATAAGTGTACCAAATTTTAAGTTAATCGGTCACGTAAATTTGGAGAAAATTGGCTGTGACAGACGGACAAACGGACACACGAGTGATCCTATAAGGGTTCCTTTTTTTCCTTTTGAGGTACGGAACCCTAACAAAAACAATTCCTCGTAAAAAATATTTCGAACAGGAACATTAAAACGGTAAAAATATTTCTAGAATAATTCTAATCTCGAAATTGTCAAGTAAAGGCTCGTGCAGACAAGCGTGATATTGCGGGCGCGGCAGCCTGCAATATGCCTGTCGCGATCACGATATCGCCTCAGTCTGCACGAGCCTTAATTCGTTTTACTAAGCTGACTTGTAACTTGTAACTGTCAAAGGATCTTGCTAAAGAATATTACTCATCTTTTATCCCTGACTTTTGTGTAAAAGCAATCAATTTATTTAAGCATATTTTTTTATGAAAACTGTTGAGATTCTATTCCTATTTTTGTTTTATAATAAAATAAATGCTCCCGACCGATTTTCGTCACGGTGACCAATATCAACGGAGATTAGCCAGGTACTCAGGAGATATTATATGGCACAAGTGTGTGTGCAAACACAAGGACACTCTCTGTCAGGTACGAGGGTATCACACTACCAACGGCCAAACTCCAGACTGCTATTGAGGAAATGGCGGCAAATTTAAAAAATCTTTGTCTGGAGTAGCAACAAATAAATTAACATAAAAACACAAAAGTATCAAAACTATATTTCATGTTGCCAGCTGAAGATTTTTAAAATTTCCTGCCACGTTCATTGTGCCACGACTCGCTGGCCAAACTCTAGATCAAGTTACTGAACTGTTTGGTTTTGTCCTTCTTGTCAAAAAATCAAAATGATGAGCCACAGTGAATCATAGAGAACCAACGTAGTTTGCGCAGAGAACTTTTTGGGAACCAACTTTCTGGAAGGAACAATTTACTAAATTCTATTAAATAGAGGTTCTTATTGGGATTTTGTAAAAACAACACTCTTGCCCGACCTGGGAATCGAACCCAGGACCCCAGGAGACCAACGGGGCAGTTTATTTTATATATCTGCTTCTGCCTCGTTGGACTAGTGGTCGCGATTGCTAACCGTGTGTTGCCAGGTTGAACAGCTGTCAAACTCAAACTCAAACTCAAAGAATTTATTTCAAATAAACCAATTACAGGCACTTTTGAATTATCAAGTCAGAAAGATGAAGCTAGTTGCCCATTCCAAAGCGTAGTAGGTACCTATGGAGAAGAAAGGGCAAGAAACTCCACGGACACTCTTTTAAATCAACGTATTATGGTTACAAAATATTGTTTACATCTGCTGCACATGCTGTGTCGAGTAAAGTGTGAGCCCTTATATTTGCTTCGCATTCATTGCATGGGACCTGGAAATCAGGGCCTATGTTCAGCAGTGGACGTCTTTCGGCTGAAATGATGATAACGAAGCAAGTTAACTGTCGAAACGCGGTGTTACCAAGACCTCTACCTATTCCCTCAGAGAATAAAGGCATTATGTTATACATATAGTATTGAGAAATATACAATGCTCTGTGATTGTTTTGAATTATATCACAAACCCCTAGAAGTTTATATAATGACCTTATTGGTGATGTTCTTCAGAAAGGTCAGGTGCGTAGTACTCGCAACCGGCGTGTGTGTATGACCAGATGTATAAACTTGAACGAAGCAAAAGTATGTAAGGATCGAAGCAGGTGGCGTTCTGTAGTTTTCAGCCTACCCCCATGGGAAGAATACATACACATATAAACTCACACCGAGTTTATATGTGTATGTAGTCTGCGGTTTTGAATATACATTACCTTTATTTATTTATTTACAGGTCTAACAGTCTAGCTATTGAAGAAAAGAAGTTTATTTGGTTTGTAAAATACAAACGAAATAAACTTCTGTTCTCCACAATAAAATACAAAGATTAACTCTCCATGGATCTCTGGAAGAGGTTGACGACTGGTCTGGGTATTCCGTTCCTCTTCACTTCAAGATTGAAACATGAGAATCTCATTATTTGTGTAGAGCCTATAAGTGCGTACAAATCGAAAGAAACGTTGTTGCTATGGCAACTCATTTCTAAGAAATGGAGTGTATTTGTTTGTTTTTTCTTTGTATCTGTAGTAATCTTTATTGATGTATTAACGAGACCTGAGCGGTGTCTGTTTAAAAGAACGCTCATATAATTTGGTTGTTAGACAAAATTTTATGAAATTGAATAATTTATGTTTCTATAATAGACAGTCTTTTTAGGGTTCCGTAGTAAACTAGGAGCCCTAATAGTTTTGCCAGGTCCATCTATCTGTCTATGTCTGTCTGTCTGTCCCCACTGTAGCTCAGAGATGCTTGATATTAATCCCGCCGACAAAGTGCTAAAACAAAATCTTGAAAAATATTTTTTTAGGGTTTGCACGTAACCTGGGGATGATATTTTTTTCTCGTCTACCTCATAGTGTGGAGTATCGTAGAAAAGGCCCTTCAAAAATATTGTGGGTCTGTGAACACCACTTTTCGATTCAAGGATCCACTTGCGTAATATTAAGCATTAAATTGATAATTTTTGTTAGAGTCAAAGGTCTCGAACCCCTACCAGCTAATTGATTGTTTATGAAGATGTGGAAAAATTCATGGCAGTAGCACATATAATTAAATTAAAAGGAAAACTATCACGGCTACGTAAGCTTTACAAGTCGACCAACTTAAATTTTCAATTGGAGAATTAACCGTGGCATATATCGATGTATGGGAGAACATGTTTTTCAACTACATTGTTAAGTTTGTTTTAGGGATAAATTATTCCCAACTATGGACCTCTTCATTGTGCGTGGTCCGACACGCACTTGGCCAGTTTTTTGTATCCAGTTACGTAATTAATTAGGTATCTATTATTAGAAGCACATCCAAGGTTTAAATCATACATTTAAAAGTTATGTACGTATTCTTTCTTTACTAATCCGACCCAATTAGTATACGGTGCCCTCGAAATAAAACCCAGATTTTCAATGCTTTCTAGCATTTCAATTAGATATTTTCACAACAGAATATTAGTTAAAACTGTTACATAATCCCGATATAAATTTACCCAGTTTCGAGCTAAACAAATGGTCAATTCGCTGTTGCATTAACAGCTTCATAAATTCTTCCTTTGCAATTCCAGTCATGGCTAATGAATTTACCGCGGTAAACCTCGTTATCGTTGCCATAATCACAATTACCATAATACGCTTTAATTAAGTCTGTTTAAGTAAACACTTTGTGTTTTAAGTGAATATTTACGTTGAGTTACTACTACAGTCATTGTTTTTGCGTTTTTACTACTATAGCCGCTATAACAACAAATAATAAAACATGTAGAGTAAATATTGTACGGTGGTACGAAACCCGTCGTGTGCGAGTCCAACTCGCACTTGGCCACTATTTTAGTTATTGTTTTTTTTTTCATACTGTATAAGGTCGTTAAAGCTTTCTTTTACCAATTTACATGAAAATTCACCGTGATCGATTTCAAATAACTTGTAGATTTTAATTAAATATTATTAATAGCATTTGAACTTTCCTGAATCTATAAAAAAAAAAAACATTTATATCAGGTCCTTGACCCGTATTAAATACAAAAGCTCACAATTATGTCGATTTTACAAGTGTCACTTGTGCAATTAAATAAGTATGTAATAAAAAGTTGAGTGATTCATAAATAAATAAATAAAGTTAATTAAATGACGTAACAATATGAGTAGCAGGTAAATGTCAAATCAAATCAATTAATGTCAAAAGCCCACAGCAAAATACAAAAAAATAAAACATAATTAAATAGGACAATGAATTAAATTAAGTTATATCAAAAGAAAAAAAAATTCTAAGAATTTTTTTTCTTGGGGATTGCGTGACCGTGCTAATGTTCCTGTCACAATCTTTAATAACGTGTAGTGACCGAACCTCTCTGCTGAGGAAGTGACTAGCAACTTGTGTTATTGAGTACAGTCACAGTACATTGTTAGTAGATCAACCCTGCATTATATTATGTAGGGTGGGCAATATGATCTACAGTGACATTGTGACTTCTATTATAAAATTGTAAAAGAATAACATAAACATAACATCACGCCTTGTTTCCCCGAAGAGTTGGGCAGAGGTGTACCTGTAGTACACCCACATTTCGCCAGTTATGTTTAAGTCCCATGTAATAGGGGGCGAGCCTATTGCCATCAACCGGGCACAAATCTAGACTCCGGGCTGCTACTGAGAAATTCCAGATAGAAAAACCTGATAACACTTTGCCCGACCCGGGAATCGAACCCAGGACCTCATGCTCAGCAGTAGCGCTTGCGACCACTAGACCAACGAGGCAGTTCAAATTGTAAAAGAATAAAAAATAATAACTGCAATAAAGCAAGACAAAAGCCTCTTTTACTAGGTATAAATTAATTCTAGTTTTTCGGTTAAGTCAACCGTTTTTTAAACTTAGTAATTTTTAAATTCAATTACCCTTCATGGAACAAAAAATCTTTTATTTGACTTTCAGTTCTGAGACAAATTAACTTATTTTTACGAAAAAGTTTAACTATTCTAGCTTTAAATCGGCTTAATTTACTCAAAGCAGTAAAGTATTTTTTTAGCTAATCATTTCTGCATTACGTTAGAGGGACTTGTGGCCAAGTAATAAAAGCCGCACGGGTCGGTCAATAAGGTTAAGCTACACTTGCCGCAGTTGGTCCTTGGATGGGTGACCATCTTTACATACCAAGTGCCTCGGAATTCCGTGCCTCGGAAAGCACGTTAAGCCGCTGGTCCCGGCTGTCATTTGTAGATCTTTGACAGTTGTTACGGGTCGTCAGAAGCCCGAAAGTCTGGGGTATCGTGTTACCCAGTAAATGGGTTGTGGAGGTCAGATAGGCAGTCGCTCCATGTAAAATACTGGTATTCAGCTGCATCCGGTTAGACTGGAAGCCTACCCCAAAATAGTTGGGAAAAGGCTAGGCAGATGATGATTCCTGCATTAAGTTAAGCCAGTATTTAATAATTTTCAGAACTATCTTCTCCAAACTTGTAAGAAACAATCTCGGTTTGTGAATTATCCATAACACATCTATGAAATTTAATGTGTTCTTTCACTTGTGAAAATTAGGATTTTCGAAAGCTGAACCACTTTTAATGAAAACCTATAAAGGAAGATGTGTTGACTTTAAATAAATCATAAGGTTTACATAATATTTACTCCTTAATACTTATCGAAACGATAAAATAACTTTACACTAAACAGACCGCGAATAGAAAAAAATGTTCAAAGCGTAGCAGATTTGCTACGTTGCTGCTACGGCGTAGCAGTGACTTCATCGCGCCAGCTACGCCGTAGCATAAGTGCAATCCTCTGGTCAAAACCACAATGGAGAATACAAAGGAAATATTTTACCCTGACTTTTATACCGGTCTGCATTGCATACATTATTCCTAAAGAAAAACACCAAGGCTGCTTATCTTTCCAAGTAAGTTGTTACAATCTACCCTCTGAAATTGGATCAATATCCTTGTTGGGATATGGCAGTAAGGAACATACATAAGAACGAGATAAATATTCGCGTCTCTTGAAGCTCGAAGGAAGATTTTAAAACTGGCAAGCGAGTGGTCATGAGTTCTAACCCTGCTGTTGCACTACACAACATCATAATTATTTGGTGTAAAGGCGGGTTTGGTTTAACTAAGACCATAGTAATATACGTTGGCGTTAATGTATGTGGCCAGTATTTTCTTTTTAAAACCAGTCTCTTTTTCCATTAAGTCTTCTTTTGTTTTTGTAAAACGACCAAAAATCTCTCCAAATCACAATCCCATTAATATCGTAAGAACTTCAAGTATTAAAATTTTGTCTACAGCAACATTTTTTCGCCCTACCCAATAAATCTTTGAGACATGAGAGGTAATTTGTTATCAACAACTCGTCGCTTGTCTAAAGAGACTTTTGACTTCAAAGGGATTTTTTCAACATTCATTAGCTTAAGTGATCCTCAATTATGCATTACTGTTTAATTAAATTCTTGAAATCTGAAGAAGTTTTTTTGGAGTTTATGAGTTTTTTTGTTATGTTTTTCGTCAGCAAGTCAAATTATTAATGTAGTGTGACATTGTTTTATTCTTCTCAATTATTTTTTTTTTTATAACCTATAGAAATATTAATTAATTGTTGGATGCATATAACACATATTAAGTACTTTGTCAAGAACATTTTTTAAATAAAAAGCCTCCATCACTCCAATCACAGCCAATGACTCATGCCGACATACTTCGAGAACTAGCGACCTCCATTCGAGCTCATTTGAAGAATCTGGACTGCATGAAGAACACAATTTGTGAGCTACTTATAACATATAGAATTATGATTGCACATATAATTATCAAAAAACTGGAAGGCGTCTTCATAAATAAGAGTCTGACACACCCTCCCGCTCCGCCCAGAGCGGGAGAAGTTATTTGATGATTTCCAACCCCAAAAAAAAAAACCATAACATCACGCCTTGTTGCCCCAAAGGGTTGGGTAGAGGCATACTCGAAAACGCGAAATGTAGGTTTACTATACAACGTGTAACAGAATAAGCGCAAGACCTGAAAGTAGTAGAACATGAAATTCTGACGATCACAACCATATTAAAGATCATAACGCAACTAAGTATTAAAAAGTAGGAGATTCTCCCTCGAAAGTAGGAGGTTGTCCCTTTACACAGCTAATACATATTAATTAATTGTATACCTTGGATAGTACTGACTACTTATTCATTTATTTATTACTTATCTAATTATTCAAATCACAATTATAACGCCTGGATACACTTAACCTAGACTTAATGGACTTATACCTGTTTTCATTAAGCACAACACTGTACTTAGTGCCGAGAGTTGAAAATATTTAGACTTTACATTTGGGTATCGCCTAGTGTTTGTGAAATCGGGCATCAAAGTTAAATTTAAATGAAATGAAGAAGCGGTGATTAACATTATTTTTTCCACACAAAAAGTAACAAAGGCGGACTTAAGTCCGCCTTTGTTACTTTTTAACTGATTAAGAATGCCTAAGGCATTAATGCCTTAGGCATTCTTAATCAGTCAACCAAGGGTGGTGAAGAGATTTGATGGCAGTGATTTTAATCATTTATTTTTTGTGAATTTAACTTGCAGTTAGACCATAACTGATTCGTCTCCCTCTCAACGAGAGGAGGCATGTGTCCCAGCAGTGGGAACATTATAGGCCGATTACGTAGACTCATAATTCACGTATCATCTTTATTGAATACGAACATCACACATCGTCACTAAAAATATAACCGAATACTATTCAAAGACTAAAATCAAAGTAAGGAATCTCACAAACTTTTGAAAAAGGCGAGAGTCATACAGTTTCGCGAAGCATTTCCAATATATGCCCGACTGCGACGTAACTCGGTAGTGGCTTGGTTTTATTTGAAAACTTTCCCGTTGTTAGTAAGGAAATATTCTGTAATATTTTAGCTAGTCACGTCGCTGTTAAATAACGCTTTGAAAATGTTGAAATACGGTTGGAGTTGGTATATTGCTGCTGGTATAATAATATTGTAAAATGGTGCATTTTGTTAATGATAATTTTGTTGTGTTTTTTTGTAACTATGTATTTTCTTATAAAAAAAACTATGAGAATAAATGCAAAAACGTACGGTTTATTTGGCGTAAATCATTGGTTAGAAACTTAAATAACATGTAGGTGTGTTACAGGATAAGATTCACAACGCTATAAAAATAAACTTGAGTCCCACATCCAAAAAATCTATTATCCTGAAAAACATAGGTACGCCATATAAATACATAAAAAGTTGGAGAATACCTACTGCCTGAGTATAGCCCTGGATAAAACTCAGCCAGTCTACCAATCAGGTCATGATAAAGCTTAGATTTGTTACGAGCAGCAGTGATGACTTCGAAATATAGTTTATGTCTGCCATGCCTGTAATGTCATTAATTGACTTTTAATGCTATTAATTGACTTTTGTAGGGAACACCACAAAAGTCAATTAAGCACATAAAGGGCGATCAATCACTGATCATTTACTCCTCTCCTCTATTGAATAATGCATAGGTCTGTAATGTACGCGTCTTGTACGTAAATCTTTTAAGAAATTGAGCTTCTAATCATTTGATTACGTAGGATGTTTTGGCCTCCTTTTTAGAGCGATGTTTTGGTTAGTGAGGATGGTCAATTAAATTAATAAAGTCGAAGTCAAATAATTTATTTCAAATAGGCACATAAAAGGGACTTGTAACGTCAAAATTTCTGAAAAATAGAAGTGACTCTAGTTGCCTCTTCCAAAAGGTAGTTTCGTATGGAGAAGAAGGTAAACTCCACCATTACTCCTTTAAAATGTTTATCAGTATTTTGTATACATTAATTATATAATTATAATGTGAAGGTGATGCACCTGTCTCATGAAATATTTAAAAACATTATAAAAGTAGACGATTTACATAAAAAATTAACAAATAATAAAAGCACATAAAAGGCGGATTCTGAATTCTTCATTGTCAGTCTATGGCATTCCACTGCTGAATTCTAAATTCTACTTTGGCTAAAAACTAAAAGTTATCTAAGCCAGCCAAGTAACGAACGGTCTTCGAACGTGCGTCAAAAAGAGGTTTTTCTGTTCCCAGGACTCGCAAGTACAAGTAAAAATGTTTTTTTTACAGTTTTTTACAAGGAACAATTTAGTAATTACTAAGAGATGACTTTGTGAAGGCCGCAGGAATCCGCTGGATGCGATAAGCACAGAACCGGTCGAAGTGGCTTTGCTTGGGGGAGGCCTATGTCCAGCGGTGGACTTCTTTCAGCTGAATTAATAAAAAAGAAACAATTAGAGAGATTTCTACAAAGAGAAACAATTAGTTTTAAATCAAGGAACCGGGCAGAGCTTATAAGTTGTCAGGTCAATGATCACTAATTTTCTTCAAAACAAATCCACTGAACTAGAGCATACGTATAGTTTCTGTTCGAGCTTCTAAATCGAGACCTTGTATTGCAATTTCTCGTCACTTCGTCGAATTAAGACGCTGACAACAACTTAATCGCGGTCACTGTCAGATTGCATAGAAAAGAATGAGAAGCGCGATGACACAACGCTTGTAATTTATTGCAAAATATGAAGCAATTACCTATTTACTCAAAATTTACTTGAGTAATCGAAAATAAAAAGCAACCAAGTTCTGCATTCAAATAAGACGTTCTTGTTATTAATTAAATACGTAACGTATGTTGATATTTAATACAGATACACCTCTGCCCAACCCTTCGGGGAAACCGAAAGGGTTGAGCAGAGGTGTACCTTATAGTACACCCACATTTCGCCAGTCATGTTTAAGTCCCATGTAATAGGGGGCGAGCCTATTGCCATCAACCGAGCACAAACCCAGACTCCGGGCTGCTACTAACAAATCTATCTAATTAGTGACTATTATTCTACTCTACTAACATTATTTTTCTAGAAGATGAACGACAATTTCTTTTTGCTGTTACATTATATCATGCTTCTTGTAGGTATTATGCATATTCGATTATTTGACGCTTATTTATAATACTTTACATTCTAAGAACATTAAATGTAACCTACAAAATGGTTGTGGTTTTTCCATTCAACAACTAAAACAAAAGAAAGTTACACTGCACACACTTCATAAACATTTAAAAACAAAACAAAACAAATGAAATACTCCCGAGAACCATAATCTAAAGAACAATTATTTACACGCAATCAAAATTAAATGCATTTACAAGTTAACATTGTTACTACCATACAGAACTGTACCAACTCCTCACAAACTTAAACAAACATTCAACCATTCTAAACCAGGCTCTATTTCCTACACAACAAAGGTAGTACACGCTGCAAAATTAGGTTGGTGTTTAAACCCCCAAGAGCGCAATCGAAAATAGCCTCTAAACCCATGCAATAAGGTCGTTCAAATATCATCAATTAAACTGTGCTAACGATGATTGCACTGCAGTGTAATATGCGTGTAATGACACGGGGTTGAATAATTAAAGTGTATTTATGTCCGAACGATTACACCTTCCCCAGTGTAATATGTGTGATATGCGATGGGAGGTGACGATGTATTGCTGTCTTATAAGTTAGTCTGACTTTCCTGTATAGAAATAGTTCACTTTATTTCTGCAGGCAATTTTACAGGTCGGGCAAATGTTATTGAGTTTTCCTTCAGGAATTTCTCAGTAGCAGCCCGGAGTCTGAATTTGTATCCGGTTGGTGGCAATATACTCGTCCCCTATTACACGGGACTTAAACATAACAGGCGCAATGTGGGTGTTCTATAGTTACTCCTCTGCCTAACCCTTCGTGGATTACAGGCGTGATGTTATGCTATGTTATGTTATGTTTCATACTTAATGCTGTTAAGTTATCTACTTTAACTTAAGAGGCCGAGAACACCTAAAGCGCGGTCACTGTCGGACTGCATAGAAAAGAAAGAGAAGCGCGATGACACAACGCTGGTAGTTTATTGCAAAATGTGAAGCAACTATCGATTTACAAAAAAGTATAGAATGTATAAAAAAAATAAAACACTATTATGCTAATATGTTGCTTGTAGAATAATCTGACAAAAAATCAGAATGATTGCATGTATATTAGTAAGGTTTTTAATCGTTAAAAGAAATCGTTAGAGGTATCTTCGTGATTTTTTCTATCGTATCAAATTAGTTATATTATATTTTCAACACACTATCTACCTAGCATTGATCCTGAAGAATATCATATATTTCTTTATTGTTATTTTATTTACTGCAGTGGATCATATACTTTTAGGCATTATAAAACTAATGTTATTTTAGAAATTTTATTTATTTATATTAATATATATAATCTATACCAATAAATAAAGTTAAAGTGTCTGTTTGTAATGTCAAAATAACAGCTCTTTACTAAATGCATATGAAAGTATATACGGTACTTATTACAAAAAAAAACAATATTTAAAATTTTTGTCCGTCTTTCTGTCTGTCTGTTTGTTCCGACTAATCTCCGAAATGGATGAACCGATTTTGACTGAACATTCACTGGCATATAACTGATCTTGTAGGTGTAACTTAGTACTTTAATATTAGAAAAAGCTACGCCGGCTAAGCCGCGGGCAGCAGCTAGTTAGCAATAAAAATAAAAAGCTGAAACAAAGAACCATTAAGTTAACACTACATCTTAAAAAATAAACGTTTAGGCGAAATGCAAACAGCAGTACTTAAAAACATTAAAGAATCCCTGCTACTTCACACAGGATGCACTTTTAACCCACAAATTAAATATATGATCTCGCAAGACTCTCCCGTAAATTTCACAAGTACAAGTAAAACTTCCTTCGTACTTTTCGAGGATATTCCACGTTCATAGAAGTGTATTGTTGGTCAACTTTCAAAGTATTTCTTTTAAATATTAGATGGTAGTGGACCTATCGACCGTCTGTACCCTCTTTGACCCTTTAAATCGCTTCGGCCAAAGCCGAGGTCTAAAACACGCTATCACACAACCGGTAACGGGGTCCTCAATATTTTATCAAACCCTTACGTATGTTTTGGAGATATTTACGCAGAAATATAGTTGTGTTTTGCTCGTATGAAGTATTTATGCGATTTTCAAGGTCTGAAGGGGTCCAATCCATATACGATTTCTCACAGTAGGTGCCAAAAAGCTGAAAACTTAAGTAGCAATGAAATCTGTCAACGTTTTAGTTCCGGATATTTCTGTTTATTATAAAGAAAATATATCAGTCCATCTCAAATTTTTAGTACGCTCGATATTCGCAGAATTCTGCACACGCTATAAAGAACGCGGAGATAATTTACCTCCCTTCAAATGCGGCAGGTAATAAAGTACTGCCATTTTCTTTTATGCACTGTACCAAAAACGGAGCATTCTCATTCACGGTACAGCATTTTGTTTGATAAGGAATTAAAACTAGAAAGCTCCGCCTCTTGAGTATAATAACAGTTACAAAAGCAACGTCAAACGTGTACTTAGTTGCTGCAACGTAGGTGTAACGTTGCTCCACAACTCCAGAAACACAACTCGAGAATTAACCCCTTAGAAGCAATAAAAGATATTTTGTATTCTCCAACGTAAGCGCGATTAAAATCATTCCGTTTGCAACTCCTACTCACAAAGTTAATATCATGGGGAGAGCGAGCTCTTTGGTGTAATTCAAGTGCTGAGCAAAATGAGAATCTCATCAACCCCAGCGGGTTTATACCAGTTTAAGCCGGTTTTTTGCGCACAAAACTAGTTTGTGTGCTGCCTTTTTAAGAGCACACGTAATATTTTTTGTAAAGTACTTATGCCTATATAAAATAATGTATTTCTATTTCAGTATTATTTTATTTAGATTATATAACAAATACCCTGAATATGTTAGGCATTTTTTAAAGGTAAAAAGTAGCTTAATTATGTATGACCTCTTTTTGGCGCCAGACAAATACCGTCTTATTACAAAACAAGGATTATCTTCAGACCCAGGTTTAAATTATTGAGCCATTTTTGAATTTCGAACTTTATTCCGACTACGTTAAAGTTCTTAATGAAAAACTGTCAACTTAGTACCGGACTAAATAGTCAGTTTTGTATAAAGAACTGCATTTCAATCATAGTAAAGTTCTTATTACGAAAACTGGTTCGATGGTTTAAACCATGTCAAAAGAAATCTTTGTTTTGTAATAACACCGATAATGTCTATGTTTTAGTTTTTCCACAAAAAACTCAAAAACCACATAAAAATTCTTATTTACTAAAAGATCGCAATCTTATCTTAACTGTCACTCTAGTAAACTCACTTACTTCTCACAATAAAATCTGCCGGCAACTAAAACTTGGTTTATTGTGTCGTTAAATTTACTGTGTATTAAGTTAAAATGAAAAAGTTGCTGTAACACAGATGTAATCAGACTTTTAAATGGTTACACTATATGATTTAAGTTGTTAGCTTTAGATTGGTGTAGGCAGAGATTTCCTTGAACGATATTTTTTTGTAAAAAAAACAAAATTAAATAGTCGAAGTAAGTTTATTTTTAAGACTCAATGGAAGCCATTAGAAGTGAAAAATGTTGAAATCTTCGACATAATGATAGAAAATGAAAAGTAGTAATCTAACCGTAGGATATTGGGGTTTTTGTCCAAACTATAGGTATTGACAAATATTTTTTTATTTTTTCAGTAATAAAACACTCCTTAAGGGTCGGGTAATCAGGAGTGTTTTATTACTGAAAAGAACCCCTGGCAATACAGGCAACGGAAGGAACACGGGTGGGTTTTAGTCAGTAAGAGTCTGACATGCACTCCCGCTCCGCCCAGAGCGGGAGAAATTATTTATTTTGGTAATTACCGACACAAAAAAAAATAAAAATAAAAGGGTAATCGCCGCTCACACCGCGCCCCCGTTCGGTTTCACGTAGAATATTTATTTTTAGTAACGAAAATATGAATATTTGAATAAAATCACAGATAGAATTATAGATAATAAAATAGTCTGTTCATACAAAAAAAAACCGGAAAATGTCTTAAGTAGTTTGAAAGTAATATCATTTTTATGCTTTGGGTAGACATTACTTCCTGAATTTATTTCACAAAGTATTTTACTACAACAATTAATATTCACATATAGAATTCATGTCTATGCATTCTTCTTATTCATGTATGTTATGTATGTTATGTGTATGAAGGCGTAATAACAGATTTAAAAGTCACTAAGATCATATATATGCGCCTTAACTCACAATTTGCACTCCATTTTGGTACGTTCCCTATTTTTTCAAAACCTAACCCAAATGTAGAACCAACAGATCACATACCAGACTTATGAAATTTCCTCTCCCCAAAAAAAAGGATACTCAAACATCCGACATGAGTCGTTTATCGTAATATATCTGTTAGTGAAGTTAAAATCCCTCGGAACGCCTCTTCAACTCGGATATATCCGAATTTCCTATACCTAGGTCAGGCCTTAGCTAAACGTCGATAATTCTGTCAGACCAAAAGTTTTATAGGTAGGTAATAAATCTTTATGATCACTAAAGAAAAAGGCCTTGGAACGATGAGCAAGACTTCGGATCCATCAAAAAGTTTAAGATATTTAGGTCGAAACTTTTTCATATCTTTTCCCGGACAACCATTTTTTTTTTGCGGGTGTTATCAATGGTGCGGGTTTTTAATTAGAAGAAGTGGCCTTGAAAATTAAAAGCTTGATGTTTATTTGGTTGATTTTTAAGTTGTTATTTTTATAACTTTTGTCTACAATGAGAGAATTTATCGGTTTTTAATTCAGCAGAAGTTTATTTAAGGTTAATGGCCTTGAAAATTAAAAGTTTGAAGTTTATTTTGTTGAATTTTACGTTGTTATTTTTTATAACATTTGTCTACAATGAGAAATTATCTGTGACTTTAAAGATGTAATTGGCAATTCTTTTGTCTGTGCTAATAAGCTGATACAATCGTATCAGCTTATTAGCACATAAGCGATAGCGGCGCGAACGTGACCCGATATTGAGTTATTACGATTTGCATAGCAGTAAAACTGATAGCAGTAGACTGACACGTGTAATCTTCATTTGTAGATAGATTTATCTACAAATGAAGATTACACGTGTATTTTGACAAAGTCAGCTTATCGAATCGTAATCTGACCGATTTCTTATCTCTATCCAAACTACCAATCAGTTTTACTGCTATGCAAATCGTAATAACTCAATATCGGGTCACGTTCGCGCCGCTATCGTAGGTAACGTCATCGTACTATTGCAGGGCAAATGCATAAATTGTTTGCATTCGTGATGAAAGCCATTCTGTGGACTGCTGTCTTTATATTTTAAAAAAAGCACTCAAGTTTTATGTGATAGTAGAACGATGTACCAGATTCCGATATATATTAGTTTGAATATCCGTTCGCCTTAACTTTTGCATTCAATATTCGGAACTGAGAACATAATCCGGTGTTTGCAGCTACTATCTTCTAAAGGATAAGTTTGGTTCCATTTTAGAAATACCTATTTGTACTTAGACAATAGCTTGTTATGGCATCATTACAATAGTTATATTGTGTCTTATGAAATGTACGTAACAAAATAGCCACCGTTTTAACCTTTTGAAATTGTATGACATTATAAGATTTTCTTTTTTTGTGGGGCTTGTGGCTAAGTAATAGCATAGTAACAGCCGCACGGGTCAATCGATCAGGTTAAGCTACGCTTGCCACGGTTGTTCCGTGGATGGGTGACCATCCTTACATACCAAGACCCCTCCGTGCCTCGGAAAGCACGTTAAGCCGTTGGTCCCGGCTGTCATTCGTGTATCTTTGACAGTCGTTACGGGTCGTCAGAAGCCCGAAAGTCTGACAACTAGTCTTACCAAGTGGTATCGTATTACCCAGTAACTGGGTTGTGGAGATCAGATAGGAAGTCGCTCCATGTAAAATACTGGTATTCAGCTGCATCTGGTTAGACTGAAACCCGTCCCAACGTAGTTGGGAAAAGGCTAGGCAGATGATGCGGATTCGATTTTGTTTTTTTGTATGGAAGAAAAAGACATAATTATGTTCTGCTGACCCCAAATAAATTGGGATAAGAACAGGAAAATGATGATGTTATAAAATTGTCTCAAACGAAAATGTATTTTCTTGTTAAAGTGCATGAAAAAAGCAGTCACAAATCCAGGTGTCTCCTTGAGTAAAAGCGAAACCATCACTCTAATTCCACCTCTTGTTAAAGCTCTGGCACATTCAAGTGCCACCTTCATTGCCATTTATTTTATGCACGGGATCAATTTCGAATTTCGAGCGTGAGGAACGAAAGAACCACCTTCGTTTCATAAGGCCAGCAAAAAGTTCTTATTTATAATCCGAACAGAAAAAAACTGATACGGACAGTTTTTTTTTTCTTAAAGTTATCAAAGGCCTGTATTTTATTTTGTTTTATATTTTTGATATCTACAACATTGGATATTGGCCTTCGGGGTTCCCAAGCTTATAAAAATAGAAGCTAATTTAATCAATACCTATATTGTATGATGCTAAGTTCATTCAAGATATCATTTCTATTGTAACAAAAATTGAAGCTCGATTATTACTTTAAAATAGAAGGCAAAAGGATCACAGAAACTACCTATTAATTAAGCCTACCGCTACTAATATCTTGCCTTTTTGCCAAAATACTTGGCTTTTATTTCAGGAGCTGTTGACTATAGGTACTTACAGCTGATTTTTCAAAAGTCAGATTACTTCAATCTACAGAGTAAATAAGACAGTTTGACATTACGTATTTTCTAAACAAAAGCTGTCAAACCACCATATTTTATTCTTGAGACAAAAGTACCCTGGCGATTGAAAAATCGGTCCTTAATGTTAATCAACAATAGTAAAATTACTACACTAAAATTAATACCAATCCAGATGGCCACCGTTAGGCACGTTTCGCGCCCTCTCGCCCCTAGCCGCCGCAGGAGACGCCCTGGGCGTCGGGAATCTCGGGCGGATTTCCAGCCACTGTAGGCGCGGGCTTGCGGACGGTGAGCAATGGGTAGCTCACCGTCCGGTACAAATAACATTACATCACGCCCAAGATCCCCGAACTGTTAGGCAGAGGTGCACCTTAATACACCCACATTTCACCAGTTATATTAAGTACCGTGTAATAGGGGCGAGCCAATTGAATGAAATCTAGGACCTCATGCTCAGCAGTAGCTCTCACAACCTTTAGACCAACGAGGCAGTCAGCTATAAAAAATTTCACTATAAACGGATATGAATGTTTATTTATCGGGCCGGTCGATAAGGACCAAGTCCGGGTCGACGGCGCGTCGTATTCCACGCGCGCCTTAAAGAGATGTCGTCAGCACAAAACTAGGGGTCCACTAGGGCCGATGCCTGCCGGGGTCGCGGGAAGGTACTTATGGGTCACCGAGGCCCCCGCAACACAGGCAACAAGAAGGAATACGGGTGGGTTTTAGTCAGTAAGAGTCTGACACACCCTCCCGCTCCGCCCAGAGCGGGAGAAGTTATTTGATGATTTCCCACCCAAAAAAAAAAAAAAAGATGGCCACGGTTCAACAATGAAACACATTGTTGAAAGAGATCAAATCAAACGATCTCAATGTTCGACACACCTGAACAACTGAAGTTATCCTTGCACTAGTTGCAACAACTTAGTAATAACGTGTTGACATTGTTGTTTAATGTGTACAACAACAACTTGGTTGAACAACAACTGCGATTGCGTTACGAGATGTTACAGGTGTAATATTATGTACTTAGACACCTTGTAACTCGATTTACAGTCAAGGAAATTAATTGTTAACGGCAGCGACGGCGCGTCGTATTCCACGCGCGCCTCAAAGAGATGTCGTCAGCAAAAAGTAGGGGTCCACTAGGGCCGACGCCTGCCGGGGTCGCGGGAAGGTACTTATGGGTCATCGAGGCCCCCGCAACACAGGCAACAGGAAGGAATACGGGTGGGTTTTAGTCAGTAAGAGTCTGACACACCCTCCCGCTCCACCCAGAGCGGGAGAAGTTATTTGATGATTTCCCACCCTCAAAAAAAAAAAAAGCACCACCATACGTCAATTTGCATTGTGATAGCCATTTCATACAAAAAAAAAACAGTTTTTTCAAAGACTGACAGTTGTGATTTGGATATACGGACCATTTGAGTCAGTTTGCTTAACGATGAATTTCCCTGACATCACATACTAGGCTTTAAAAGATTCAACCAAACAATGAGTAATTTTTTTGCATTTCGGTTTCTCCCAGCTAGTAGATTACACCAATACATTACCTACATCACTCGGGTGTGTTTCAATAAAGTCTTATCACAAACTGAAAATATTCATTTTTTTGCATTTCGGTTTCTCCCAGCTAGTAGATTACACCAATACATTACCTACATCACTCGGGTGTGTTTCAATAAAGTCTTATCACAAACTGAAAATATTCAGTTAAACATTACACACCTTATGGAATAAAACGGTACTACTATATATCTTATTACATCTCTGATTGTGGCCAGCTTCAAGGTTTACAACCGCATAAAACCAAGTTCAACAATTTACCGGTGTTTTACCGCTATTTTACCGGTAAGGTTATGATTTAGATACGTGACCCGAGTAGGAAGCTCTTCCCCGAAATATAGAGCTTCTAAGTTTTAATGCAGCACATATCCATGTACTTGCAGTATCAGTGGCAGCAATTACACCTCAGTAAGCACTCATGTTTACGTGACATTCATTCTAAACACTTGTTCGTAATGTAAGTTAATTTAGAGAACATGCATTACAGTGTATCTAGAATATTTTAAATGAAAATTAATTTTGGTTTAGAAACGAAACTTTAACTTTATATCATATGAAAATAGACAGATAAGACGATAGTTATAGATATGTCGCAGCCATATGGTTAAATTAGCCAGCCGATTGGATAATAATTGGATAATTGAATAATTGGATGCCTAGGGTGATAGTTAATTGAACTACTATAATTAAACGCTTAACAATTTGGCGTACGAGTATTGAAAGTCAGCCCTTTGAAAATGTCTGACCAAGTCTCAGCCAAGTTATTCAGTTTCTTTTTTCCACTAGTAATAGTGAAATTATTTAATTGGATGCTGTTTAATGAACGGCCTAGGCGTCCAATTAGCTGGCTAATTTAACCAGATGGCTGCGACAGATACAAGTCAAATATACTTCTTAAGCTACAAGTAAAAAATAAAATTGCATAGCACAGGTACTATGTACTATAGAGCTACCATTTACCGGATAATATGTCTTTCATTGACTTAAATGTGCCCTGGCGGCTGAGAGAATGTCATGCTCACCCAGATGTCTCACTGATGGTGGCGCGTGTGTTGGATTTTTTACATTTAGCTCCCTGCAAAATGGTTGAGCCGAATGATGTTGATCCATGCTTCATAATGTGGACGGGCGCCGTCAGTGGACTGGACATCTCTTAGCTGCCACGGCTTATTTTAATTCTTTTATTTTTGAATTGTTATTATTTTTGTTTCTATTTGCTGTAGGTACTCTGGACGATTTTAACGTGTATGGCTTTTTTTACATCATCCGTCCATCGTCAGTTATAAATTCAACATTAAAGATGTAATCTTTTTTTTTTGTAACTATATACATTATTTAAAAGAGTGCCCATGGAGTTTATTTCCTGTTCTTCTCCATAGATACCAACTACGCTTTGGAATGGGCAACTAGCTTAATATTTCTAACTGACCGACTCCTCGACAATGGTTTAATTGAAATAAACCTTTGGGTTTGAAAAATAACATAACAGTACCTATGTCAAAAGCGGTAAGCATACCTAAGGCCACCTAGATACTTATAGATTATTAAGCCATTGAACACAGAGAGTTTCCTTTATTACTCTACATCTAACTAATATATATCCCTCACACACCATTTCATCTCGTAATTACGACGCAGCTCCGACCGAAATAATTCATGAGTTCTGGCGCTGTATTTGTCAACCTATATCTCATATTACGAGCCGACAACGTCCTAATGACACGTATAGCTAACGAAGTCTGTATCTGACAGACCCAACCAAAATAAACCTAAGCATGTTAATATTCACACAGAAAAAAAGTTACGAAACAAATTTGTTTCATTCAAACCGCAGAAACTGGATTGAATTTAGCCCTTGTGGTTCATAATGAACTGTTTGTATTCATGGTTAATAATGCTACTTATTTTTCACCTCACAAAATTAATGTAACTCACCTTTAAATAAGAAGTTCGCGGCGCCACATGTTTAGGGAACAAATGGCGCTCATTTATTATGCCCGTATTTAGAAAATAATAAAATGTTTTATTTGACGGCGCAGGAAGTGGCGCCATCTAGTTTTGTTATGAAGTAACCACCGAAGAGATCGGGTAAAAGGGACACTGGCTGATTACTGTCACTCTAGCAGAGCGGCGTCGCATCGATGGTTGCGTGGCGGCTGTCTTCTGATGACAGAGATGATGTCAGAGGAGCCACTGTCATACCACGTCGCCGACGAACTGCTATATTCCGGTACAGTCATGATGATATTGAAGCTGTTAAACCAGTAATACGATTACTACTGCTGGTAAAGGCTCCTGTGCCGTAATACTTATAAAGTGGCAAAAAATCAGTTACCTACATTGATTGTCAAATGTTTTCTTTATAAATTTATCTTTATTCTCTTATAAAGGGATCTTACTATATTTGTACCAATTATTAACCCTAGAGTGGTCGCGCGGATGACATGTGTCATCCACGCTGACTAAACTGGTAGGAATTTATGATTTTTATATGGCAATACTTCGTTGGCGCTACGTTTAGTATTGTCTATGGTATGCTGCGTGACTTTAGTTCTGTTCTGACTTCTGTTCTGAACCAATAATACGATTACCACTTCTGATAAAGACTATTCTGCGTCGTTATATTTATCATTTCGGCGTAAATGGCGGTCATTTTAAGTTTTAGTTTTAACTTAGGTTGCAGGATTCTGTTGGTATATTATATTGTGCATGTATTCGTTGGAATTCGAGATGCTATTATGAACAACATTCTGAACCAAAGTGCCCGAGAATTTGTGCTCGAAATACCTGCATGAATACCGAAACAGGGGCCACAACGTTTTGCCTCTTGTTGGAGAACGTTACGTATTAGTTTAAATCCTGTCAAGGGAAAATTATTAATACGTACTTCTATCTGATGCTTATTCTTTATGGCAATAAAAATAAAACAAACTAGGTACAAGAAACCCCATTATTATTATTATTTGTTTCTTTATTTTCACTATGTTTGTTTGGGATAAACATGATTAAAGTGAGAGATCTTAATCGCCGTTTACAACGAGCACATGACGAAAATCCTTTATGTTATACTAAATGTTGGAAATTTACCACCATTTTGCTCAACTAGAGAATCTGTATTTCATTATATTGGTATATTATCAAAGTTTACACCGCTACCTTGTGTCTCCTCTAAAATAGGAGTAATTCGAGAAAGTGTACGAGTACGTTAATAATACCATAACATCTTGTGGTCACATTGTTCTACGCTAGTGATGCGAGATGCTGCACCGACCACATTTGCCGCAAAGAGGAACGAAAGTACTAAGTGGGAGTGTGCTCCTACTTAGTTTTTTTTATTCACAGTAACCTACAATAACAAAATGGGCAAAATTATATGTCGTAAATTATAGTCTAGGAAAAATAATTCTGCAAAGCGCTGCATAAAAATATGAGTTTTGAACGTCTGGTTCAACGGCTATCACGGTCTGTCTGTAGCAGTGGCAAGCAGTTTAGTGTTTTTTGGCAAACTTAAATTAGGATGAGGGCAAGATAATAATTATCTTGCCTTCATCTTGTACTTGGGATTGAAAGTATTTTTCTTCCATACTTCTGTATTACCTAGTCATCATCTAATCTTAAACAAAACAAGTAAAGACAAAAGTCAAAAACTAGATATCTTTATTTTGCACCCCGCTTCGCATCGCTTATTCCAAGAACACTCCTTTTACTTGGCCGTCCATATAAGATAAACTATCTCTAAACTAAAGTTACCTACCTACCGTCCGCCAAAGCCTCAAGATTTTACCTTACATGTGCAAAAAGCATAGTTTAATTTGCTGAGATACTCGTAAGACCGCTAAAATGTTACGTAAGAAACAATTTCCGTGAGGTAGAATAAGTGGGTATATTTTGAGTTTGGTTGTCTCGAAATTGATAAGGTTCCTTGTCTAAACTTTGAATAATAATATTATACTAAAAAAACAGTCTGCCTAGACTTCTCACAACAATGTTGGGGTCAGCTTCCAGTCTTAACGGATGCAGCTGAAAACCAGTATTTTACATAGAGCGACTGCCTGTCTGACTTCCAGAACCCAGTAACTGGGTAACAAGATAGGCACACTTTGTTATTATACTAAAACATTGTTCAGTTTGACTACGTATTTATCGACGATGAAGTGACAAGAAACTTTATCTACCAAAACATAATTTTACAGGAAACGGAAATAAAACGTTTTATTTTACAGTATAGGTACAGTTGCTTAATAGTTATTGTCAGTTATCAGTAACTCGTTAAAAAATAAGATTTAAAGTTAGCTGCTGTCGCCAGCTCACGCGAATGATTATATTATTTGAAGTGTATATACGTAAAAAAAATAAAATCGCCATAATGTCAGTTAGGAGTTCTTGTCACTTCATCTTTGTTATATTAATGTTAGGCCCATCATCCACGACGCTACTTAAAATTAACAAGTACTAACTCAAATCACCAATGAGTAGCCAGAATGTTACAGCAATATTATTGCAATGGTGGCTGATACACGACGCAACCAATCAACTATATATAGTAAATGCGAAAGTGAGTTTATTTATTTGTTTGTTTGTTACGCTTTCACGCTAAAACGGCTGAACGAATTTGGATGAAATTTGGCACATGTGTAGACCATGACCTGGATTATGACATATAATACTTTTTATCCCGATATTCCCACGGCATCGAGATTTATACTACCATTGATAAACTAGTGCTTTGACATTCTGGCTACTCATTGGTGATTTAAGTTTGTAACACGTTTCTTATGAGGAGCGTAGTGAACGATGGGCCATAGTCCTCAAAAAATATCAAACAACCGTCAAGTGCAGAAGTTAGTTAATAAAACATCTATGGTATAAGGTATTCCATCAAAAAACAAAACACAACCCTGCAATGTGCATTATTCTGCAACTAAAAGTCGAATTCATTTCGTATTCATAATTCAGGTACACAATTGAGACCACAATCCCTCTACCACTATACATTGAAGACAAAACCCTCACTGAATGGGATCCATGCAATAACATCGTGAATATTCTTTTGTACAGAACTCATTTCTAGTGGAGAATGGACCTGTCTGCTAGTGAAAGCCTCGTCATAATATTTCATGTTATTGTTATAGAATAACTAGCAAATTACGTTTTGTGATGTATTTGTGTTTATGTAAACAATGCAATCGGTGTGCTATTAGTGTGCGTTGTTGCGTTCGAGATAAGTAATTAGATTATGTGTGATTTAACTCGCTGAATACGTAGTAAAATATGAATATTTTGCAATGATTATTATTTTATGACATCAAAATACTTAAATTATACCAAACAACAGCAAACGGTAACGCGGTAGCCCTAGGAGGAGATGGCGGGACGAACTCGACTTTTCATAAGGATTGGCCACAAACAGAATAAGATATATGTAAGTGTAAGGAGGGAAGGCAGGCCTTTGCCATGCAGTGGGAAACAAACGGCTGATAATAATAATAATATTATTCTATTAAGCTATCACTTTAAAAACTTGACAAAGTAAAAATTGAAGATGGCCTTAGGTATTGATTGAATTGCGGGAAGTCCGAAAGGGATACCGAGGCCCCTGGCAACACAGGCAATGGAAGGAACACGGGTAGGTTTTAGTCAGTAAGAGTCTGACACGCCCTCTCGCTCCGCCCAGAGCGGGAAAAGTTATTTGATAATTTCCCAACCAAAAAAAAAAGTTATTGATTGTAAAAACTAAAATCCTGACCCCGGTTATTATTTGTACCAAACCCTTAGTAACCACAATAAGTTCAGGACCTTTAACCCTTTTAGTAAAAGAATTTTCATTGTATTTTAAAAGTAAAAACTATCTCTTCCCAGGTCTAAACCCACAACAATGTTCTATGGGGACCTTGGGACATTGACACCTCGGGACATTGTACTCTAGAGTGATTGGTTGTATTGAGTTTCACAATGGCAAAATCAACGCATTTGTCATATTTGGCTCACGGATCACCGGATTCTGAAAGGCTATTCAATTTCATCGTTGTCAAATTATAAACTCACGAATATTATAAATTACTTGTTGTTATTTTTAAGCCATAGAACTAACATGGCATTTGACAGCGTAGGTTTTAATTAATCAGCGGGTTTACGTATCATACATAAAATGGCAATCGATCGCAATGCCTTTCGTTTTGACAGTTGAGCCACGTTCGTTGGTTATTTACGTTGTTGAGCAAATTAATTTTTCAAACCTATGAAGCAAGTCAAAATGAGGGCATTGCGATCGATTGCCCTTTTTTGTGTGTGAGAATTACCCTGCGCTGGTTTTCAGAAACCGGGCTACTATTAAACTACTATAGACTGAGAAAAAGAAATTCTAATTTAAATCAAAACATCGACGATTATCGCGTAGCTTCTGCATATACGAAAGAAACAAAACACTGAACTACAAAAAACGGCTAAACATGTAACAATATCTTATTAATTCGAGGGAAAACAACCAGTTACGCGCAGCCATCAGGCATCCACAAAGGGTGCATTCAACCGATAATAAGCAAACTTCACCATTATAAAGGTGTCGAATCAAACTTCAAGATTGTTTAAAGGGCTGAGCTAACTTCAATATTTACGAGCATTTGTAAGTGAGTCTAAGGCATTATCTGTGGTAATATACATTAAACCTGGAGGCTATATCCTGAAACCGACAGGCGACAGGTAATAGATGACAATTTATAAAAAAAAACAGGATTTGTCGTGGGTAATTATGTTTTATTTAATTTAACAGGCTTAAATTATTTAGAGGGATCAATGGGACTTAAAAATAAAATTACGAAATTACTTCCGTTCGTCCCACTAGCAAAATCAGTGGGATGAACGGGAATAAATTTAATAGTATTTATTACCGTTTGACCCTGGTCCCACTGCGGGACGGCAATGGGACCAGTGAACGGAAAAAAACAAGTGGGACGAACTGGAATACACGTTATTTGACAGCATCTGTCGTGAAATTGACGTGATAATCCTGTATTTTTTTGATAAATATGTCGCATTGTCAGATAAATTAAATAGACGACTGGTGGTTTCATAAGGGGAAGGTAGCAAAATAATATTGCCTAAGGTATAGACTATAATAGCCATCGTCAAATATTGCAAAGACGCCATGTTGTATGCTCATTTACAACTAAGTATACACAAAACGAAAAGAACACACACGCAAAATAAACACGACAAAGAAGATGTAGTGACAAAAATTGAAAAGAGTATGCTTAGATGGTTTGGTCATGTTGTGAGGATGAATGAAAGGCGACTAACAAAAGGTATTTACAAGGCAGATGTGAGTAGAAACGCCGGAAGGGACGCCCCAGGAAGACATAGTGACGTCATTGGTGATGTTCTTCAGAAAGGTCAGGTGCGTAGTACTCGCAACGGGCGTGCGTGTATGCCCAGATGTATGAACGTAAACGAAGAAAAATTAAGGATAACATAAACTCACGCCTTCCGAGTTTATGTATGTGTATGTGTATACAAAATAATCCAGTGTTACGCGAATGGAAAGGTTGATCCTGAACATGGTATTAATGTAGTCACATTTCGGAAAGCCTACTACATCCAGGAATCGAATTTACATCATATGAGGCAATAATCATTCTTATGATATAAACAAACGAATAGTTTTGAAGTTCGAATAGGTACACACATACCCATATGAACTAGCTAGGAGAGCATCCGGCACCTCAGTCTGTGGACACTTACCTATCGTACCGATCCACTTCAACCAACTACGCAGGTGGCTACAGAAGCTCACCCACACAAGCAGAGAACTGTTGGACCTCGATACAGGGCTGCAGGCAGTCCAGGGAAGCTATGCCATCCTTAGATAGCAGGCTAACCAGGACAGGAACGGCTTGCGCCTGATGACGGGGACCATCAAGGGACACTGCTTACTAAACAAACACTTCCACACAATAGGCATAAAATACAGCCCTCTGTGCAGGGCATGCATGGAGGCTGAAGAAACCGTTCCGCATGTGCTCTTTGAATGCACAGGTGTTACCCAGATCAAAACAGAAATCCTCGGGTCACCCAGATCCTGTACAGATATCCTTAACAGACAAGGAAACATAATCAACTTCTGGAGGGAGGTGAGCTGGTTGGAATAGCCACCGTTTGCCACCATGGCCATCGCACAATGGTCCACATGAAGGATTAAGTGCGGAAACCAAAACCCTCTAACATAGAACAGCATAGAACCCATGTGACGAAACCACTTAAGTATGTCGAATAAGACGGACCAAATGTAAGGCACATAGTCATAAAACATGAGGTGGCACAATAGGAATAAAGGATAAGTATAATAAGGATTCAGAACGCACACTGACGATCGTTCTCTCAAGAAATTCAGAGAGCACACGTCACGCCATTTGTATAATAACGTCTACGATTTATATCCTGGTAATGTCAAAAATTTTCTTGAAATGGTACCGAGAATGGATGCATAAGGCAGGTTTACATCCACATTACTTTTGATTTGATGATAGGCCTCCACTTGTCTGCATTATTTATATACCGAGACTGACCGACGACCTTATCAACAATAAAAATATTTACGAAAATATATGTTTGAAAGCTAGGCAAAAATTGCTTGTAGATAAAAGCTAATTACTCAAGAACAATCCATTGAAAATTGCTATGCAGATAAAAGGCAAGTTAAGATTGCATAATTATGACAATACGGTTAAGCTCAAACATTAATGTTTTCTTTATACTAAACAAAATCTTTCCAAACTCACATCTTCTTCAATAAACGCATCCGAGAAAGACACCAAACGGTAATTTCACAGAAGGAAAAATACCTTTAATGCATTGTCAGTATTACGGGGACCGTGTTGGCAATGTTGATCGTGGAATCCCTGAAGAACGCTACCAGTAGAACGAACACAGCGCGTAACAAATCGACCTCTATAAAAGCCAATTTATTCGAGACCTTAGTGCAGCGACACACCAGCCGAAATTATGTAACGGAAATTCAGCCCTGCAATGCTTTTAAAAATTAACATGTCAGGCGGATCTTACATCGCGTTTTGACTTACGCGTAAAAATCGGTTCGAACGTAAAAAATCGATCGGCCGAAATTAAACCCGTGCATTTAGTATAAGAACTACGAGGCGTACTTTTTGGCATGGTGTATCAGTCTAGCAACACATCTTCCACAATTACGCGATGGAATGTACAAATTGTTTACGCCTGCATTGCTTTTTAAATTATCTACATAATCAGGCCAAAATTACGTCTCATAATTTTCAACGAAAACAAAGCACGCAGAATTTCTATCTCGTGGTTTGCGGCAAGTGTGTGCTAGACTTAAAGTAACAGCGGCTACTAATTCGTGTAGAGTGAACTGAACGATTTTTATCCAAAGCTCTTTATCTCGACCCGTATCGTTGTTGAACGAAGAACTCAATCTCTTAGAAATTCACGTTATTTTAGTCATTCTTTGGGTTAAAGAAACACTGTTTCTTGAGTTCGAGGATTTTATAGAACGATTGACTTTGACATTGAGAAAAAAGATCGACTATTGTGCATTATGGTAGACTATCGATAGAATTCTGCTACATGGAATGCTGAAGCCGACCTTCACCCGTGATGGGGTCCATATCTCTAACTCAAAACTTAAAACTAATTTTACTAACAACTAGAAACAGTTAAAGTAAACTAAACATTTAAATTATTGAAAGTGTCAATTACTATGTAAGATAATAATTATGGAAGAAATAAAGGTTTTTATTTATTTATCTACAGAACCAACGGTTTCACCCGCATAAGTCTTGATCCCGTGAGAATATCGGGATAGAAAGTATCCTATATCCTAATCCAGGTTATGGTCTACCCATGTGCTAAATTTCATCCAAATCCGCTCAGCCGTTTTAGCGTGAAAGCGTAACAAACAAATATACAAACAAACTCACTTTCGCATTTATATTAGTTTAGGATTCGTGTAGTAAATATACATGGAGAATAAATCATGCAAGAATAAATGTAAATAAATGTTTTGGGTGTAATGGTGGTGGGACATGAACAAAGTGTGACAAACTTTAAAAAAAATATATACGATAGAACATTTTAAATCAACCAATTATAATTACCATAGGAAGTGACTCATATTCACACCAAAAGATCTTCAGCCCATTTAGCTAACTAAGTACTTATTGAAAATCTTGTCGCGGGAAAGTCCAAAAGGGTTACCGAAGCCCCTGGCAACACAGGCAACGGAAGGAACACGGGTGGGTTGTAGTCAGTAAGAGTCTGACACACCCTCCCACTCCGCCTAGAGAGGGAGAAGTTATTTGATAATTTCCCACCCAAAAAAAAAAAAAGTATTGAAAATCTTGTCCGACCCAAAAAAGGCCTACTTACCTACAATTTAACCTCACCCATTCATGATCTATTAAGAACTATAAAGAAATCCCATTTCCTTCCAATTCACGACGCCTGAAGAAACGACCTCTCGCCTGGCCGAATCTGCCGAGTGGCCACTAATTATGAGCCATTATTTATTCAACAGGGCATTTCCCGCATTCAGGCAGACCTTTTACCTAAATACGGCAGAAAATAAGGATGAATTGTTTACATTATTGTGTGTGACGTAAGAGGGTATTATAAGGCTTTTCTGTCTTGAAGTGTAATTGCGAATGGAAATCACAATCGCAATACATTTTCATTTTGACTATTCAATAATGTTCTTTGAGTTTCAAAAATTTGTCTTTTCAGCATTGATTACAAAAAAAAATTGGTTGTCTGTAAAGTCGGTTTACGGACGATAATTTTACGTGATAACGAGAGAGGGAGATGCATCACAAGCCGAACGCTTAGGCCGGTTGTGCCTCTCTATCGCTAGTTCCGTGTTCTCGCTTGTACGCTTGGCTCAGGCGGAACGTGACACTTTTTCGTGCGTGCAGCAGGCATTCATCAGTTTATAAGACGTTATCACGTCAAAAAGTTTTATTATTACTTTTTTTAAAGGTTTAATATTTTAGTACCTGCAGAACTCCTGGAATAAAAGCTGTTGTGAATTTCGTGTGAAGACATTTAAGGTGCCGTTGTTGGCGTCAATGTTTGAATATTTCTATGATGGAAATAATACGAAAAAAACACCCTCGTAATACTGTAACGTTATTTACAAAGAATCTTATCAGACATTTAATCGACAAATTATTTTACCGAAGAATTCCTGTCCTCTTTGTAAATATACTCATGCTTTCTTCCCAAGGGGGTAGACAGAAACTATAGAACGCTCCCTGCTACGCTCCTTGCATACTCCTTTTGCTTCGTTTACGTTCATACATCTGGACACACACGCACGCCGGTTTCAAGTACTACGCACCTGACCTTACTGAAGAACACAAATTAGGTCACTATATGTCCTTTTAGGGCATCCCCTCCCAGCGTTTCTACTCACATGTGCCTTGTAAATACCTTTTGTTAGTCACCATTCATTCATCCTCTCAATACGACCAAACCATCTAAGCATACAATTAAATTTTTGTCACTACATCTTTTAAACCGCACCGTTGCCTTATCACATCATTTTTCAGCCTATTATTTATAGTCACACTACACATGCTTCGCAAAGAACGCATTTCCAAAGCATTTACTCTACTTTCATGGTTCTTTTGGCACAATCACACCACTTTTGTCCTCTTTTATTTTCCCCAAAATGTCAAAGGACTGACCCCCATTAATTACTAAGCATATTATCACTATAAATGAATAAACTTTCAAACAAGAAGTCAGAAGCCAAAGAAGTATTTACAAATAACAAAGTACCTAAATGCAAACAGACCTTTGTGAAGAAACAATACTCCACCACAAAACGACCGCTCGGGAGAAAAACGTTACATTTTTAATTAAATTAAAACGAGAATCGTTACTGTAAGTATGTAGTTTAAATTCTTTAACTAGTGAACAGGTAACAACTACGTTTTAAAACTCTAGTTAAAGTTGTGTAAATTGTAAAGGCTACAAACGAGTACAAATAAGTACTAAATACAATATACAAGGAAAATTGTATGTATTAAAATATACAAAGTGATGTGGAATAGAAACAAAGACATATAAATATTTCAATTATAAAGCCTTCAAAACGTAATAACTCGTGAAATGTGATTACTTTATGCTAATTGGGGAAAATATTTTAACATTACTTGACCTAGAAACAATATAAGTACAAACCATTATTATACAAACAATTGAGCAGGTTATAATTTGGCATACCCCAGTATAATTTACTTGACTTGAGTATGTATAAAATAATTAGTTTAACGTAACTTTATTCTGATAAAACAAAACTAAATTTACTTATACTATTTGTATTATACATTTGGAAACGGTATTTACCTACTAATCATTTGAACAACGACTGACTCGTTGGTCTAGTGGACGCAAGCGCTACTGCTGAGCATGAGGTCCTGGGTTCGAACCCAACGGCAATGTGTTATTGGGTTTTTCTATCTGGAATTTCTTAGTAGCAGCCCGGAGTCTGCATTTGTGCCCGGTTGATGGCAATAGGCTCGCCCCCTATTACATGGAACTTAAACATAACTGGCGAGATGTGGGTGTACTACAGGTACACTTCTACCCAACCCTTCGGGGAAACAAGTCGTGATGTTATGTTATAATTTCAACAAAAAGGTTTCAAAAGAATTATGATCCTATAAACGCCGTCCGCCGCTTACAGCATCACGATCACGATGCTTACTATAAAAAAATACTGTTCTGGTCTCTTTTACACGTCGACGTCGTCGTCTTGACGTCGTACGCGGCATTTAAACGCTTTACGTCGCGTCTCTAGTTATTTCGAACAATTGCAGCGTCAGAACCACAACATGACGCTGCATTGGTTCGACGTGTTCATTGTTCGACACTCGCGAGCAACGACTGAAGCGACGTAATCCACTGCGGACGTATTGACCGCCGACGCTGTGCGTTGCATTCAGATTCCGACGTTGGAGCGTTGACGCTAAGTCAGACGTCGCATGTAGCGTAAAATAGTAGACCGAAACCTTATTTCTACCAAGATAATAAATATTCCCCCTACTAACTCTACAAAAACAATAATTTCACTACCAATATTATCAGTTTCACCTTAACTCTTACAGTACAAACAACTTTAAATAATACAAAAAGGAAAACCTAGGTACAGTTACGAAAGCTCTCTCTATTATCCTATTGCAATTAATCCCGTCAGTCCGCTAACTCCTTTGCCAATAAACGGAGTTCCGTAGCGAAACTGTAAAACCCTTTTTACGGCGTCGCGTCGCAACGGCTTAGCTAAGTGCTGATAAGGCGAAAGATTAACTTTTAGATCGTTACGATGTTTTTCTTTGTAACATTTTAAATGAGAAGTTATCTAAGGATCCATCGGCTGAAGATTGCGTGATTATCTGCGTATTTTAATCGTGAAAATTATTATAAAACGATAGAATAGGGTATTTTACGATATACGAGAAAAAAACTATAAATATATTAGTGAGATAGTTTAGGCAAAAAGGATTCGGAAAATGTTACTTTTAGTTCATAAAATAACAAAATAAATTTTTAAATTCAATTCAACGTTTTCAGTTTTTCTAATCTGTTAAAAAACACCATGCAATAGTAGCCGCCATGTTATTACGTCATACGGCTATGTACACTAAAACGTGTCAACTGTCAACTGATAGTTAGATAATATGTTTACATAGCCAAGTGACGTCATGACCACAGAGCAACAAGGCATCCACTGCGTCCAGCGTTTTCGTCAAACTACGCGCGAAATTTGAAATGTAAAATTTAAATGCATTTTTATGGCACTTATCGATTGAATAAAAATTTTGTTTCTTTTTTTGGGCATATAAGCACTATAGAATTTAATTAAGACACTTTTCAAAAATGGGTGTAAGACCCTATTGTTAGAAGATGTGTGTCATTCTGTACCTTAGCAAGTCTCTTTCAACGATAATTCTGTTAGCAGTGATTTAGGAGCTTGTTCAGCTCAGTGATCAAGTACCATTCTAGTTTGAATACATATGACTCTTCTAAAGACTGCCTCGTTGGTGTAGTGGTTGCATGCGCTACTGCTGAGCATGAGGTCCTAAGTTCGATTCCCGGGTCCGGCAAATCGTTATTGGGTTTTTCTATCTGGAATTTCTCAGTAGCAGCCCGAAGTGTGGATGATGGCAATAGGCTCACCCCAGTCCCAAGTAATAGATACTTGGGACTTAAACATAACTGGCGAAATGTGGGTATACTATAGACCACACCCCCGCCCAACCCTTCGGGGAAACAAGGCGTCATATTATGTTATTTCTAAAGAAAAGAGTAGAAAAATATATAAATATTTGAAACCCAGACAAAACGCCGAGGTTTTAGTTACAATAAACAAACTGTTCATCCCGCTTTCATAAGCGTAATTCGAGACAATAACACACCTACCAGGGGTTGTCAACATTTCGCGTATTCCGATACAAAGTTCACCCACCGTTACGTCACATGCCAGCTTACATAAATCGTGGGCGCTGATTTATGTCGGACAACGGTAAAGTCATGTCGTGTCACAGTGTAAAAAAATATTAAAATAAGGGCTCGCTTTGTTAGCTAAATCACGACACATTAGATGGATGTGGGACTAGTTTTTTTTTGTCTAGGTTAATGTGGTTTGTGACACTTTTATCATGTACTTTACCTTCATCATTTTATTTATTAATTAATTAAGTAAATCTGATGTTTTTTTTTGTTTTATACTGTCTTCCTATAGTAAAGTTTCTCTTATTATATCTTTCATTGTAACAAAAAGTTCGTTAGTTCATTTTAAATCACTTTAAATTAATTCTCTTAATTGGTATGTATTTTTTATCTATGTCTAAGCTGTGTATTTCTTTAAGTGACAAATTCACCATACTAATAGATTTAAGTATAAGTTATTTTATGTAATATGTTATTAGTGAATAAGTCGTTGGAGTTCCTATACTAAAATAAAATAAAAAAAAAATGCGATTTTATTTTAAACATAGATCATTTTAGTGTTAGATTAGAAAGCTTATTTTTTTTAGATAAAATGTCATACCTATTTTTGTGCTGAAATAGTAATGTTTTGTTTTGTTAAAGAAACCCTAGAAATCAATTCTAGGGTTACGTAAAAGATTCTTAAAATGCATAGGCATTTTACGTAAAAGATTACTAAAAGTAAAAAGTCATCCAATATAGTATTCCAAAGATGCTGCCAAAGTACGAAACAATGAAATGTTTTGTTTTCTCAAAATTGAATCTATAGCGATTGTTAGTATGTTACGGAATTGAGAAACCGATCTTAATCAAAAGTTAAATAAATGTCACCTCAAATATAGCCAAAGCACCTTACCATCTGAAAATAACCTTTGAAGTCATCTCAGTGAATATCAAAGTGATTATACCCTCTCATTCTGCTGATCCCTTCAATGAGGGAAACCTATTCATAGTTTCAAGTCATTAATAGGTTACTTATTGTCCCCATTAAATTATACAGGTTGAAATTGAAAACTTGCGACAAACTGAAATGGGACATTGTATACATCATTATTAACAACTTTTACTAAGGGACCAAAGCTGTAATCCCAAAAAAAAAAATCTGCTTTTCCTACATTTTGATGAGGTATTGCGAACATAAATGTAGGGGACAGCAGTTTTTTTTTTTGGGATTGTAGCTTTGGTCCCTTAGTAAAAGTTGTTCATAATGATGAGTACAATCTCCCATTTCGATTTGTCGCATGTTTTCAATGTCAGCCTGTATATTATGGGTTATAAGCTGCTAATGTTATGAGGGGCTTATGGCCAAGTAATAACAGCCGCACGGGTCGATCCATCAGGTTAAGCTACGCTTGCCGCGGTTGGTCTGTGGATGGGTGACCATCTTTACATACCAAGATCCCTCCGTGCCTCAGAAAGCACGTTAAGCCGTTGGTCCCGGCTGTCATTTGTAGATCTTTGACAGTTGTTACGGGTCGTCAGAAGCCCGAAATTCTGACAACCAGTCTTACCTAGGGGTATCGTGTTACCCAGTAAATGGGTTGTGGAGGTCAGATAGGCAGTCGCTCCATGTAAAATACTGATATTCAGCTGCATCCGGTAAGACTGGACTGACCCCAACATAGTTAGGAAAAGGCTAGGCAGATGATGAAGCTGCTAATGTTAGAGACAATGGGTCTCTCAGCTAGTTACAGTAATTATGATAGTTATTGAAATTGTGATTGTTGGAGTCTATTATTAATGGATTATAATAGTGAAAATAGTGAATAACTGCCTCGTTGGTTTAGTGGCCGACAGCGCTAATACTGGACATGAGGTCCTGGTTCAATTCCCGGGGCGGGCAGTGTTGTTGGGTTTTTCCACCAGAAAATTCTCAGTATTAGTGCGGAGTCTGGATTTGTGCTCGGTTAAATAGCAAAGGCTCGCCCCCTATTACATGGCGAAATGTGGGTGTATTTTAGGTACATCTCTGCTTAACCCTTCGGGGATTACAGGTGTGATGATATATGATGTATGTTAATGGTTATGGAATGCCCCTCTTTCCTTACAATATGTGTCCCCATAAAAATAACTAATTATTAGAATAGAATAGAATAGAATAGAAAACTCTTTATTATGTACACCATAAAAATTACAGATACAAATGTTGAAATTTTACAAGGGGTGACACAATGGGCGGTCTTATCGCTAAAAGCGATCTTTTACAGACAACCTTTGGATGGATTAAAGGGGGGAGGAGAGAAAATACTGCAGGTAGTCAGTGGTGTACCAGTTACATATACCTACAATAAATAAATTTATATATACATAAAGCATATACTATACATAACATCTATTATACATAAACATATGCCATAAACATGAAACAAGATCAAGAACTATAATAAGTAATGATGATGTTTAAGGAGAGAGAAAGTGTTTTTTACCTGAATTTTAAAAGTGGTCAAAGGCCATTTTACAGGTGCAAAAGAGAATTTAATAACACTGTAACAATTTTTGATTCTATTTTTTTAAGAACAGAAGAGAATCTGTTTCCACTACACACTTTCATATTATCTTTTGAAACTGTGAGTGAAAATGTCAATGGAGACAAGAACCTCCGGCCTCTGAAAAACCTTATTACACAAAGTCAAAGTTATGTAACTAGTCAAACGATCAGCATGAGTTACACATACATAAACTCACGCCTTCTTTCCATGGGGGTAGGCAGAAACTATAGAACGCCACCTGCTACGCTCCTTACATACTCCTTTTGCTTCATTTACGTTCATACGATCACACACGCACGCCGGTTGCGAGTACTACGCATTAGTCACCTTTAAAAAACATTTTGATAACCCTTAACCACCGTCTAATAAACAAGGCAAGAAAAAACTAAATACTACTCAAATTCTCATCTTCTCCAAACATAAAGAAATCTTTCTACCAACCAATAATTTCATACATACACCGGAAATAATCTTATTAATTCACCAACTATTCTGCAAAACGTCTGCAGGTGTGAATAATGCTTCGAATGGCGCCCGAAGCAGGCGTAGTTAAGTACTATTACGTAGCGAGTAATAAGGGCCTGGTCAAAGTTATGGCCACAAAAGGCGACGCGATATTTATATTAATGGGTCGAACGAAAGAGGAAGCAAAAGCTTACTTTGGAATAAGTATGTTATGTTATTCATTATTGGGAGTACTTATGCACATATGATTATTTACACGTGTTTTAGCTATAAGAGTGGATTTTGGATATTTTCTGAATGTTATTTGTCTAGAGAAGAGCAGTGGTGGTCTAACAGCAGTGGTGACCCTGTGGTAACGGCCGCAACTTACGAGTTGTAGGTCGTGGTTTTGAACCTAGGCAGGCGCTTTACGTTGTGTAAATAATTTAATCACCACTGCTCTCAAAACGGTGCAGGAAAACATCGTGAGGAAACCGGCATGTCTTATAGAACCGAAAATTCTACATCGACATGTGACATCTACCAACCCACACTGGGCCCACGTGGAAGAGAGGAGGCCTGTTTCCCAGCCGTGGGACCATTATAGGCTGATTATTTATATTATGCATTTGTCTAATTAGCTAGATTTCAGTTGCCTTTAGTTACGTTCTGTGACTGTACAGTTAGAAAAAAGAATTGTTTACTGACTGACACACTACGTCAATTTGCCGTGTTATAGACATTTCATACAACTTTCAAAGCATGACAGAATGTCAGCTGTGATTTGAATATACATACACTTTAAGTTGACCATACAATTCATTAGACATCAAGACAGTAAGTTAGAAAAGAATCGAAGAATCTTCATAAAAACACTTACTGTTTCTATTACGTTTTCATATTTACAACTTAACAAATTATTCTGATCTTCCAAAGTTTACAAGACTTTCCAAGATTCTAAAGCGCCTAAAGACATACAAAACAGAACATTTGGTAGTTGGTAACTTGAAAACTTTTCAATTCTCCGATGACCTTTTCATAAAATTATCGAAAGCTTTTGTTTATTGTAAACAACGATCAATTCAAATACTAAATTAATTAGGATTATAGAGGTAGTTAAAATTAAAACATGGCAGCCAATTCTCTCTTTTACAAACAAAGCAGAAATGCTTGTGCTCTTCATTCAATTCTTACTATACAGAAAATCTTAGTAATTAAAATTAATAAATATAATAAAACTGGTAATAAAGATTTCAAAGAACAATTTATTACAATAAGGACTACGGACATTCAGTTCAAGACTCATAATTTTCATAGTAGGTATCATAAAATCAAAGCGTGATTTGAGAATATTAATATCAAATAACTCTGTTTATAGTAATGACTGTTTTTCGTAATAGCTATTACACACGTTTTGTTTTAAACCCTTTAGCCCTTTATGTAATACTAATTATCTACTAGTATCTACTAGTAGATTATTTAATTTGACTAACAGAGCACGGAATCGCGTATTAAAAAATGTATGGCACCGATATTGCATTGAATGCTCAACTTCTGTCACAGACCGCCTTCAAAGTCGCCAGTCATTAATACGTCATTCGTGTCGTAGTGTAAGGCCTAGCTGCACCACGATTTTTTTATCATGCGATCATTTGGTCGCAGGAATGCAACGTATGAGTTAGTACGGCAGTGCACGCACATTCGAGTAATAAATCATTGTCACAATTTGCTGCGTTTGCTTTGCTGGCGACGCGATTATCGCGAAAGTAAACTAAAGTGTATGGAGTTGTAAAGTCCCGCGTGCACTGCGACAGAAAAATCGCGTACTCAGGCCGGCCGGCGCCCATTCGTATTTCGTTCTTTCGAGAATAAACATGTCGCCTACATCTCCACTGGAGTCTCAATACGAAACGAGGCTAGACGCGGAACATTTGATAATCGCAATACCACAAGAAAGACCACCTTTGTGGAATAAACACTGCAAAGAATATTGTGAGAGTGATTTGAAAAAGCGTTTATGGCAGGAGGTATGCCAAAAGGAACCCTTATAGGATCACTTCGTTGTCTGTATGTCAAGTCGCTTTTTCTCAAAAACGCGTGGAAAGTTGAAATTAATGTCAAATACGTAAGTCTACGGTCCCTTGGAGCTCTAAAAAAATCAGACTTCAGATCAACGCTATAAGAAATGACGGCCATTTACGGAAATTTGCCAAAAAGCAAGTTCTTACAGCAAAGGAAAAAGTCTGAAAATCGTTAATTTGTAGTTATATCAGACTTTTTTTGCGTTTATAACTTACATTTGCAGTTGGAAAATTATAAATACAGTACATTTTTTTCAACTTACAAAGTTAAATTTGTTGTTTCTATTTCTTGTGATAAATTCATCCCAACTACGAACCCTTCATTGTGCGTGGTCCGACACGCCTTTGACCGGTTTTTTATTTACATATGTTTGTAGAACATTGCTTTATTATTAAAAGGCAACAAACAACGAGCCATAGTTTTTTACCTATAACACAAACAAACCAAAACACAACATAACGACTTGTTTCCCCGTAGGGTTGTGCAGAGGTGAACCTGTAGTAGTACACCCACATTTTGCCAATTATGTTTTTTAAGTCCCATGTAATAGGGGTCGAGCCTGTTGCCATCAACCCGGCACAAATTCAGACTTCGGGCTGCTACTGAGAAATTCCAGATGGAAAAATCCAATAACACTTTTGCCCAACCCAGGAATTGAACCCAGGACCTCATGCTCAGTAGTAGCGCTTGCCAACACTAGACCAACGAGGCAGTTAGTAAGGTATAAGAACTATGACTATCCTTACAATCGTCTCTATTCTCTATTAATTTTGAATATCGAACATTACTGAAACCTATACCTATACGAAAGCATTCTTGGAATAACAAACCTTTAGCTAACATAAAGAGACGAGAAACTAATAATTATCTATTAATTTTGAATATCGAACATTACTGAAACCTATACCTATACGAAAACATTCTTGGAATAACAAATCTTTAGCTAACATAACAAAGAGACGAGAAACTAATAATTCTCTATTCTCTATTAAATTTGAATATCGAACATTACTGAAACCTATACCTATACGAAAGCATTCTTGGAATAACAAACCTTTAGCTAACATAACAAAGAGACGAAAAATTTAATAATTCTCTATTTTTATTTTGAATATCGAACATTACTGAAACCTATACCTATACGAAAGCATTCTTGGAATAACAAACCTTTAGCTAACATAACAAAGAGACGAAAAATTTAATAATTCTCTATTTTTATTTTGAATATCGAACATTACTGAAACCTATACCTATACGAAAGCATTCTTGGAATAACAAACCTTTAGCTAACATATCAAAGAGACGATAAACTAATAATTCTTTATTCTCTATTAATTTTGAATATCGAACATTACTAAAACCTATACCTATACGAAAGCATTCTTTGAATAACAAACCATTAGCTAACATACGAGTAACAAAGAGACGAGAAACTAATAATATTTAAAAGCTGGTATTTCTCTTACAAAGATGATCTCATATTTAGCCTTATGTAATTAATATTATTTAGTCTAACAAGTCGTAACTTATTAGACCTTTGTTACCCGTAGGTAACAAGGTGTACCTAATAATAAACAGAAATGTTGACGTATTGTCTGACTATATTATTATTGAAAATATGGCATTATCCTCAGGCAATACTCAGACAATATCTTTCCATATCAATATATTGTAAAGAATAACTAATAAAAAAGGTAACTCAGAGATAAATCGTGTATTTAAGATATTACGTTTATGGGAGGAAAAATATTGAGTTGTCACCGCCGTCTATGTACATCTGCAATACCAGATATATCTCAATAAAATCAAAATCAAAAGTAATTTATTCAAACTAGTCTAAGAATCAGCACTTTTGTACGTCAAAATTACATAAGACAGTCCCCCAAAATGCCCAACCTTCACCACTTCCTAGTGCTTTAGCTGGGAAGAAGAAGTGGCCAACAAACTCCCCAGCAGCACAGCTATCTGTATAGTAAGAGAAAAAAAAAAGGATTCTATATAACAGTATGCAAAACAATTTACACTACGTGCAACACAAAACATTAAATTATTAGCTATTATGTCAGCTAGCACACCACTATACCAACAAAAAAAAAGACCGAAAACTATTCTCAAGCAGAGATAAAAACGTAAACAGAACTTAATACCCAAATAAAAGCCTCCAGGCATAAAGGGCGTGCCCGCTTACATATAGTTATAGCTGTAACAGTCACAAATGATGAACTGTCACTATATTTTTTTTTAATATTTTAGTGATATTTATTTTAGATGTGTATGTATGTATATAAGTATGTATGTTAGTATATTCCCATATTATTTGTTTTGTTAATTGTTTCGATTTCTATTTTCTCTTCTACTCTTACACACGGTGTCTACATCTCTTTATCTACTTTCCTATCGCAGGTATGCTGGAAGAGATTTCTTTAGAAATAAGCATCACGTTTGTACGTATTTTTCTGTTCTGTTCTTCTTTTCTGTTTTTATCTGTGTGTACATAAATGGTTAAATAAATAAATAAACTAGGACCATCAAAATAAAGACAAAGAGACAACATAACAGAACATCTCGCCTGTATTCCTCGAAGGTGTAGGCAGAGGTGTACCTATAGGATACCCACATTTCGCCAGTTATGCAAAAAATAACAGCAACAGCAGCACCAGCAGTTAAGGGTCGAGTAATCGCCCTTGACCTTGACCATTCAAATACGCGTCACACTCACGCTCGTGACGTTCGGTTTCATAGGGAAGATTTATTTTTAGTTACGAAAATATTAATATTTGAAAAAATAACAGATAGAATTATAGATGATAAAATAGTCTGTTCATACAAAAAAATCATGAAAATGTCTTAACTAGTTTGAAAGTAATATCGTTTTTTGTACTTTGAGTAGACATTACTTCCTGAATTAATTTCAAAATACTTTGTTTTACTACAATACTCAAATATTCACATATAGAATTGATGTGTATACGTTCTAGTTTAACATAAATAATTTTCATTTATCAGAATCAGAATCAGAATTTTATTTGCTATGAATGCAGGTACAGATATAAGATGTTGTACTTAAATTAATTTATGTAAATATATTTCTTAAATAATTATTATTATCATTTTTTTGCATAGCTTACTTGCATTATATGAAAGCGTAATAACAAATTTAATTATTTTATAATTTAAAAGTCACTAAAATCATACATCTGCGCCTTAAAGAGATCTAACGGGAAAACACTGATAAAAAAAACTAAAACAGCGTCTAACATAAAACCGGAATATTCCTAAGTCAGTAAAACAGCAATTAAGTTAACCAATCCTGGTCAAAATCAAAAATCAAAATGGGCACTTATGAAAATGTCAGAAGTCTAGGTGCACGGTTCCAATTAGTCGTTTCCTATAGAGAAGAGCCGGCAAGAAACTCCACGGTTATTCTTTTAAAAATAATTACTTTTACAATGTTTTCAAATTACAGAGTTAATAGGTATGGGAGGACAGTGTAGGCCTGTCAAGAAATATCAGGTATACTTAACAAAAAATAAATGGTCTACAAATCTAGTCTATTGCCTACAACGTTCTCACATTCACAAAATATAAAAGAAGCTATTATAAAATATTAATAAAATAATAAAAACCTTTATAAACCAAATGACATGCTTGCCATTACAACTTTAACAAGTCTTAATTAGTATCCTGTCCACAAACGCCACTAATAAATAGTTTGATATCAAAATTTTAGGTATATACTGGTGCCGATTCCCTTGTTAACAAACTAAACTAAATTTAAGTTCAGTGCATCTTTTTCTTTCTATTTCGTTATGAAAAGGACAGAAGATAAATTTTAGTTTAGTCCTGTCCAATTAATCAGCGCTTGACGTAAATTGGCGTAGTGACAGGCGCTGATTAACTTGACAGGACTAAACTAAAATCTATCTTCTGTCCTTTTCTTAATGAAATAGAGAGAAAAAGATGCAATGAACTTAAATTTAGGTTAGTTTTAAACAAGGGAATCGGCACCAATGTCTAATAATGAGAATATTATGTGAAGGAAATATGTATAAAAAAAGAAAATAAACATCGTAATTTGGGAGCAGTTAATTGACATTTACATAGTTATGCCGTTTATGAGATACCAGGGAAGCCACATGTGCAGAAGGAATTATTGCCAAACTTCCTTGTCTTCAACGTAGTCTTTAATCTTATAATATGCGTTTTTGATAAGGACCCGTCTGATGTGGGGTTAGAACTTTCCATCGCTAAGTTCTGTAACCGACTTTGGCAACTTGTTATAAAAGCGGATACTGTTGATAACAAATGATTTGCTCGTTTAGCTTTTTGCTTGGTAAAGAACTAAAACGGTACCTATCGAATGTAACTGCTGTAGCCATTCCTTTAATCGTTAAAACAAAAACAATAACTAAAACAGCGATGTTTCAAAATCAAAATATTTTATCTCACATAAACCTACACTAAGTGCCCATACTTATAAAACGTCAGAATCTAGGTGCACGGTTCCAATTGGTCTTTTGAATCTCACAATTAAATACGAGTAAAAAACTCCAATAGTTCGCTATGCGATCATTACCGCTGCCCATTTCACAATCACCTGCCAATTTTACACTTTACAGCATTTGTCGACCTCAAAATAAAACAATTTTAATTTATTCCCTCCCGGTCAATTTCTCGTTGCGAACACTAAAATTCGAATGCATTTATTCATTTCATTTAATTCAATTCTTTGGTGAATATTCTTTACATAGTTGACTGTGAAATGTTTAGAATAATATCTAGTATTTATCAAGGTTATGGATTCAATTTTCAGTCTGTTTCAGGAATATTGCTTTGTTTAATTTAATCATAACTTTACTTTTCACTGAAAATTATATGTAGAAATTCTATTTTCCCTTACCCGTTGTCCTATTTAAATGTCCTGCACCTACACATTTCACACCTACACCTTTTCATATATGAATATTATTACCTCTATATTTGGTTTCCTTGATTTACATATTACATTGTTGCAGGTCTTTGTGGAAAGCCACAGAAGTTTCAGCTGAATATATATTGAAGAGATGTTAGATTCAATGCATTCTATCATAAATTGAAACCGAAGCTAGAAGAATTCAACAAAATCGTCTCGGCGTCAGCCGAAAGACAAGATCCCGACGCTTTTCAATACTTCCCTTAAGGAAAAGTATATAGATATGTACAGCGTATTCTTCCTTACATGTCTTATTTTGGTAAACAAACACATCATTCGCATAAATGACAAATATTTATCTGAGTGAGAAACACTGCTTCAAATAAAGCATTTAATCAAATTAAGTATCTCAAAATAGAAACCCCAATTACCATCATCAGCTTTCTCCTGCATATATCTCACGTCTTAGTCGTAATACTAAGACTTGAGATATATGTTTACGTAGATATTTGTTTACAAAATAAGGCACTCTCAGAAAAATTCACTTTACACAGAGTTTAGGCTCCCACAGACAAGCGCGACGCGACTCTAGTAGAACAATATCTATGAAAACTTCATGGACACTGTTCTACCAAAATTGTGTAGCATTGTCGCGTCGAGCCTGTTTGCAGGAGCCTTGTTTCGTTCGTCTGGATAAAAATATAAAGAAAAATCGAAATGCCAAAGGTCAATTGTAAATTGATAGTCATTTCACTTATCGAAGCATTCCGTTCCCATACCGGCACCGAAAAGATATGGAAATTAATATTGCGTTAAATTTCCTGTCAAATACTATTTTGAGAAACGAATAACGTGGTTCGAAACTTTCTCTAAGAAAGAAATCTTAGAAATTGTTAGGAAAGTTTGTACCTGTAAATGCAGTCTAAGGAATTAGGGAAAAATTGGGTAGATCAATTTTAACTACAAGATTCAAGTGTAAGCATAAATTCACAATAAAATACTCATCAAACCAGAACAAAAATGTGTTCTCTCATGAAAACAAAGGTTACATCATATTATATCCAAAATGTGATAGGTCGATCCGTTCAAAAACAATAATAGAATCGTTAAAAGCCCACAAATACTGATGATTACAATCAAAATCAAATGAAGTCATTTCTTTAATTCACATCAAATTAAACAATAACGTGACCGTGAGTCGAAAATTCCACTCTGCTCCGGATTTAATTCCGGACGCATGGTTTGCCGGAATACGTAAGCATTCAACAAATTACATAAAGGTTTAGCAGAACTGCAAAATAGGTAGTAACAGAAGGTCGGCTCGAAACAACGAGCGAACACACACACACACACACACACATAGACACGCTTCACATACAGTGAGTGCAAGCGCCCTCGCGGCTGTCATTCATTTGAGATCGCCGTAGAAACGTACGCGTCTAGGTATGCGTGCGCCTGTTTTCATTCGTTGTATGGAGCCGACCTTCTGTATCTATCTAATGTGTGCCTAAACTACGTTGCTTGATTTTGCTTTCGACATTACTGTTCAACGGAATTCCAATTTGCACCGACATTCGGAGATCAGATTTGCAGCAGTAACAAAATTGATAATGTTGGGAAAAAAGTTACTGAATGGAATCTTGTCAAAGTTTTTAAATTTTCATTTTAGTGACTTTTAATTCAAATTCTTTCTGCTCAATGTTGTTTGTGTTTGTATTTTATGCAACAGATGCTATTAATAGAATTCCTATTCGCGTCCCTAGTAGGTACATTTAGTTTATGATGCATATAAAATTGCAGATCAAATTGAAGTTTATCGATAGATAAGCGTAACAAGCCTAATTCGAACCTGAGACTACAAGGGGAGTCTTTATTTTAAGTTTTGAAAATAATTTCCAAACGAAAAAGCCTAGGCGAATATTCCTGTGTTAAAAAAAAAAACGGGAACGGATAGGCATCCTAATCTCAGCCTCAATATGTAAAAAAAAATCCCTAAATGATTTTTGACTGAGATGAGATTAAAACTAGATTTTGAACTTTTGTAGTTACGGGGATTGGCCTTCTTATTTTTTTTTTTTTAAATTCACTAACACGAAGACGCAAGCAAAAGTTAAAAATATAAATTCGTCACTGCTTGAATAAAGCTTAATATATCGGACAAATAGGAAACGTTACAAAAAGGAATAATTGTTCAAATGTCTGTTAAAATAATAATGTTCCATGCTGCTCCGTATTCCGTTACTAATTGAGAGCAGAGGCAATAAATACAAAGAAATGTAATTTTTATGCTTTTAAATAAATAGGAAATGGCAGTGTGAAAGCCATTAAATAAATTGGAAAGCGGACATTAAACTGTACAAGGCATTAATCTAATTGTCAATCGTTTATAACTGTTTTGTTTGAAAGCATTTGAATTACATTTTTAAACCTTTGTTATTTACCTCCTTAGGGTTTTATGTCAGCAATGATTAACAAGGCAATTGTTAAAAGTTATGCATTTCATTTGATAACAAATAAAATTACTAAAAACTAGTGATAGCCCAACAGCTAAGACAAAACGTCGGGTTGACATAAGTGAGGTAATGGGTTTGAACCTCAAGCGTTACAATTTAACGCTACCCACGTAATTTAGTACAAAGTAATTAGTAGTTGGTTCTTAAAAAATACTTTTTTCGTACCACTTGCTCAAAAAAGTGACATTATATGCCACAAAAAGCGAACATAACAATAGTCATTTTTAATCTGTTAAAAACAGGGAAAGAAAACTGTACTGAATTTTATTCATCCTCTAGGGGGAGAATGTGATTTAAATTTGGAATACTTACCGAAATTTATACTGAACTACATCTGTGTTTACACCATTGAGTTTGTATATAAAGCATTATACATCTTTTTGAAAAAGGAATACGCATTTATTATGCAGTTATGATTATTAAATAAAATTATGAAAACCGACGAGGCCGTATGAGCTTGATGCCTTTGCTTTTCCGACAAAAAAATATTAGTCTAATTTTTCTTCAAATACATAAACGTTAAGTTTATTTTAATTTATTTTTTTAAATAAGTTAATGTTCTAAAAATATGTTACGATGTTAAATCAAAGCGACAGTGACAGTGAATTGTCGGATTCCATCAGTGCAAATGCTGCCGCAATTATAAATAATTTGCTTCCAACAAAATCCAAGGAAGATTATTTAAAAACTTATGAAGAATTTTCAACGTGGAGAAGTGGGAAGGTCCTATCAATTTCAGAATCAGTACTTCTTGTCTATTTTGATTATTTATCCAAGACCAAGAATCCGAATACACTTTGGTGCATATACTCAAAACTGAAAGTTACAATAAGCATCAACACAGCATTGAAATAAAATCACATCACATAAATTGAAAGGTCACAGAAATACCAGCAGCTGAAGCACCAAGCCACCAAGTCTTTTTTATCCTAATCCTAACTTAATATTATAAAGCGAAAGGGTGTTTGTTTGTTTTTTATGCTTTGACATTCAAACGGCTAAACAGATTTGGATGAAATTTGGCACATGGGTAGACCATGACCTGAGTTAGGGCATAGGATACTTCTTATCTCGGAAGTACATTCCCATGGGATAATTTCCGACCTCCACGCGGGCGAAGCCGTGTGCAAAAGCATGTTAGTATTTTCATAAATGAAAAGCTCCCGGAAGTAAGTAAACACATTATTTTCTTTTACTTGCCTTCACACATAATTATATAATTAATATATCTATACAAAATATTGTAAAACATTTTAAAAGAGTAACGATGGAGTTTCTTACCCATTCTTCTCGATACGAAACTACCTTTTGGAAGGGGCGACTAGAATCAATTATATTTATTTTTGTAAATTTTGACGTTCAAAAGTGCCTTTTATGTGCCTAATTGAAATAAATAATTTGACTTTGACTTGGCCACAGTTGCACAATTATATCCAAAAAAGGTTTCATTATTAACTTAATAAATTAACTTAGTCCACCTAATACGTAATTAGGATCGGTAATTAGTGTTGTAATTGTTAATTAACTGGTCAAAATGTTCTGTGGTATGTTATTGGGTGTATTATGTGATTAGCATAAATTATAGCTTTGTAGTAAGTACCTACTGTAGTAGTTGAGTAACATTACGCCTGTTTATGAAGGGGTAGGCAGTCGTCTTTAGTTTATTTGTGTACACATTTCTGCACACCTTTTAGGCAAATCAGGCGTGGTGTGTATTGCTTCATTTATTTCAATATTGACCAAACTTAGAGCAACTAAACTACATAAGAACACCTTTCAGTTCGAACAGATAATTATATTCCTTTTCTGTAACCCTATTTCACCCTCGTCTCTTAGGCAAGTACGCAGATATTAAACCCTGTACATAATACGAAGAAACGCAATAACCCGCTCACAAGATACTGTTGAATCGCAATCACAGTCCATTGCAGTTCATGATCGTGATGTTTCGTAATCGACTCGAATACTTGAAGCAAATCCGTAATATGGAAGGACAAAAGTTAAATTGATCCAGAATATACCGGATACAGAATTTAACACCTCGTTTCTAACAGCCTCGTCACTGATGACATGCCAGCGTGTTTCTGCGAGGCGATCTGTGAACGTGCTCTCCGCGGGTTCGAAGCGAGCTAACCGCGACTACGGGACGGTTTCTCCGCGTTTCCACAATATTGAACACTTGCTTGTCACGCTCCCTCTTGTATACTCACGTCAATCGCTCTCGTTGCGAAAAAGTCGCCAGTGTGCTAAGGCCCTTAAAGGCTAAATGACACAAAAATAAGTGAACATACTGTTAAACTAATTATTAATTGAACTGACTGGCTGACTGAAATAACAACGGTAAATTAAATCGGTTGTATACTTTAATTGCCTATGCTATAGGAAGCCAGTCAGTACTATGTCGCCGTAAAAGGAAATAAGTACACCAAACTAAATGTTGATGGCCTTCAAAAGGGCAGGTAAGTAGGTAGTACACGCACCCAAGGCACGTGTAGGTATCACAAGGCCAAAAAAGCGAAACCCTGGGAATCGTAACATGTGATTTTCGTTTAGCCCAAAGACAAATAGGCAGGCATATATGTATTGAGTTCGTATTATTGCGCGCGTTCGTATTTGCAGTATAACTTTTACATCTATTAGCTGACCCCAGTTTCGACGATTCCTTTTTACTGAATTTATGAACATGGAGTGTGTGAATGCAGTACAAAATCAAATCTTTGTAGACAGCAATGGCAGTGCCATCTGTATTCATCTATCGTCATTTTTTCGTTGAAAACTCACATAGCTTTCACTTGATAATGCGTGTAAATTCCAACAGATGGCGCTGTACACAAAACATGTAAACTTCGTCCTTTTATGTTTTACCTAATAAAATTTATCTTTTAAATACTAAATAATAGTCTAAAAAAATATAGAATCTAGTCTAAAAACCAGCAACACTACTGGTTTTTAGAGAAATATTACTGAAATGATAGCTGTTGCTAACTAAAGACCCTCATTATTTCTTAGGAAGCTACGTTAATAAATTGTGTGCCATAAACTATGTCCTCTGTGGGGAAATAACTGTACATTAGGTATATTGTCTTTTGTCTTTATTACATACTGTGTCGATATCACGTAGTTTCAGTGGCTGCGAATGTAAGCGAGAATTTATTACTCGGTGCCACACACGAATTTATATGCTTTATATTATTGGGAATAACTAGAAATACTCCCTTTGAATGTATTTGAGATTTAAAAGATAAATAGTCTACGGATTGTAGTGGTTCTTTAAGTAATGAAAACGTATGGTAGGTTGCTTCTGAAGGTGCATAATGATTCGTATTATATATATCACAATTTCAATTTATTTGAGCCAAGAGTGACACACAAATGAAATGTGTAAACAGTATCTTTTGCTTATCTAGTCAAGTTTGTAAAGGAAATTGTACTGTTACGATGTTAGTAAATATGTCAGTTTTCCCTTCCTATTGTTTCACTTCTTAGCTTCACTTCATTCATTAAATCCCCTGTTCTTCTTGTAACATCTGTCAAAAATGTATTAACATATTAAGTATTTTGGTTGTAACCTAAGTACTGAATATGTTAATACATTTACAAGTAGGTCACAACAAGTAGGTAACTATTATTTTGACAGTTAGAATACTTCCATTGCGATGAGTTAGTTATCGTGCTAGATTTGCCTCTTATTAAAAAAATAAGAAGCAATGGTTATTGTTAAATTGTTAAAATGACAAGGATTGTAATTAGGAATATGTTACACAATTGCTGGGCTGCTGTTTTTGTCCATGTTAGAATAACGTGTCAGGCAAAGTACATGGGCTGCCGGGGTCGCGGGAAAGTCCGAAAGAGATACCGTGGCCTCTCGCAACATACAGGCAACAGAAGGAACACGGGTGGGTTTTAGTCAGTAAAAGTCTGACACGCCCTACCGCTCCGCCCAGAGCGGGAGAAATTATTTTATAATTTCCCACCAAACAAAAAAAAGATAATCGATACACGAGTTTTCTTTTTTAATCACTGCACCCTAATTGTGTAACATACTCTCAATCACAATCTGAATTATTGTGAAGGATATTGCTAATCCATTGCGTCATATGTTCGAACAATTTGTCTGCTCAACAACGTTAATAATGCAATTACATAATCAGCCTATAATGTTCCCACTGCTGAGACACAGGCCTCCTCTCTGTGAGAGGGAGTGGACTGTACTCCACCACGCGGGCCCAGTGCGGGTTGGTAGATGTCACATGTCTTCGAATTTTTGGTTCTAGGACATGCGGGTTTTCTCACGATGTTTTTCTTCACCGTTTTTGAGATCAGTTGTGATGAAATGATTTACACAAAGTAAAGCGCCTGTCTTGGTTCGAACCTACGACCTACAACTCGTAAGTCGCAACCGTTACCACTGGGCCACCACTGCTCTCTATATATAATGCAATTAATGTTGTTGAACTGTCAAATATATATTTAAACATGAATGCGTTCGATTATTAGCTTTTTAATTTTATTATTATTTTGTACTCCTTATAATGTAAACCAAATACAAGTAGTTTTAGATAAATATGTAACCTTTTAAACAATACAATGTATTACGTGGTACTGTTATATGCTCACCACATTTCCAGTCTAATTCTACATGCGAAGACTTGTAATTGGCTTCCTGTCGGCTATGGTTTTCTTTTTATTTCGTTTTTAAGCTGTAATTCTTCCATGTCTCTTTAAATAAATAAATAAAATGAAATCCTTTGCCACTGTAAGTGTCTTACACTATTACTCAGCTGTTGACTAATTATATATAAGAAACGTTTGTTTCGTTTGTAATAAATTATACTTTATTTAAAATTAAACGTATTTATTAGATTTTAAGCATAATTTTTGATTTCAATCTAATTACCTATTTAAAAAATTGAGAGAAGTATTTTATTACGTAGCGATAAATCGTGGATTAACTATTAGGTAGATTTAATATTATTCAACTCAGTATTTTATCTGATAATTAATTAATTAATTAAATTAATTATTTAATTTAAACGAGCAGGTACAAAGAAAATACATATTCTACACTAGATTTTTAGGGTTTTTTTATTTATTTGCTCGTTTTTTTTTTACTATAGTATAATAAAGTAGAGTTAAATATTGTACGGCGGTACAGAGCCCTTCGTGTGCAAGTCCGACTCGCACCCGGCCGAATCGGGCTACGTCTTATTCTTTGTATTAATATCTTAGGTATCTATTTCCATTGAATGAACTACATAGATACATTTTATGAATGAATAGACAATGTTCCCCATTCATAAGACAAAGTATAACAACATAAATGTTTATCTTCTTTGTATACCAGGATGACTGTGCAATTATAGACAAGAAATTGCTCCTCGTTCCGTAGATTTTGGTTAATTTAATTTTATTGACTTTTGATCTTTATTTTAACATTACAATACAAAAAAAAATACAATAAAAATATGTATGTTTAGGTTAAGGTATTTATCTATGGGGCTGTGTTGCCAGAAATTAAATGGATTTATTATTATTATTATTATGTAGACCGAAAAAAGTAGTCAAAGGCACGTGCGACGTAAACGTAAATTCGAATGATTTTTTAACCGAAAGTACCAACTACCATACAGCATTTTAGACAAAAAAATTGCGACAAGCACAATTAATATCACTAGATAAGAATAAAGTCTTCAAACTAAGTTAAATTATGTGCGAAACGAGTATTTTCAATTTACTTTACGTTACGTGCAGTTTGACATCAAAATTTTCAAACATGGTCTTTTCCATATTATTCAACAATTCCGATGGCGTGTGTTGTCTAAAAGAGCAAAATTTATAAAACACGAAAAGCCTAGCTTTTTTTACTGTATAAATATTGTGAAACAATCGATTTCAAACATACAAAATGACTTTAGTGTAACATCAACTATGTTTTTTGCAAAAGACAACGATCGAAGTATGTGGTAGTCTTATGATAGTAGGACAAACTATTGTACCTGTTTTTGTCTCTGAAACACTTTAAACAAAAAGTTATGTGCTTTATATAGAACGTAATAATAATACCTATACGTCCCCTTAATTATTTTTATTAAAAAAAAATAATTAATGAGCTGTATAAAAATAATTAAATTATTTACTCGAAAACAAACCGTTTAACCATCCTACGGTACCCCAAGCGGTGTGAGCTCACAATCAAACAATTTAGCTCGTATCATAAACTACAGCGATCGATCGAGTCATCGACGCAGTACAGATTTCAGCGCAAACATAATAAGCGTTGAAGCCAATCGGCGCTCTTGAGCAAAACAACTCGGACGGCTAAACAACTAGTAGCTCGAAAATTACCATACCGTCAACATTGTGCCACGCTTCCAATAACAAAATAATTTTAAAAGAACACTCGTATTTCGATAAAAAATACAGTTTTTTTTTTATATTTTTAAATTAGGAATACAAAAATGTTGTGTGAAAAGAGTTGATCACGGGATGTGAAATACAAGACAGGAAATGTATCGCAGAATAATTTTCGTATTCGCGATTTCAGTCGTCATCACAATACAGGTGAGTTTTTGTTCAATTCAATAAAATTTTTCTTGCATTTAGAGTTGGAAAATTATAGAAAATTACAAAATTTATAGGCTCGTAATTATTCCGGAGGCATAATGTAAGAAGAAATAGATTTTTCTTCTTACTCCGTTATACAATCATAATTACAATTTTGCAATATTTACACATGTTTATAATCAAACTGTTCTAATTATTTTTTGTCGCTTGCCTATTAGTAAAAATGTAAAATAAAATTACCTGCTGATTTATTTTTAAGAAACGCAAGTCGTCCATTGTAATTTTACCTTTCTAAAAGAAACGACTTACCCTGTGTATAGGTAGGTAAACAAAGTTTTAATTGCCTCCGGAACGTTTAGTTTTTCATTGTTTTCCACTTTGTTTATCCTTCATTCGGAAAAAAAACAAAAGATTAGGAGTTTTAAAGTAGGTAGAACGAATATAGGAAACTCTGCCACAGATTTCTGAACCAAGTAACGTGGAATAGAACACTCTTTATTAAGTACACTATATGAATTACAGGGGGGTAACCATCACCTCTGATAGCAGTATTACTTCAATATTACTTCAGCGTGAAAAAGAGATAGAGCTATAAGTCCTGTATAGCTCTATCACTTTCCCACTGGTAGTAATATTATAATAATACTGCTATAAGAGGTGATGGTTACCCCCCTGATATAAATGTAGAAATTTAGTTAACGTACGAACATAGGGTCCACGTGGGGCTGATTGCACGTACATAGATTGCACGGACATAGATTGCACGGACATAGATTGCACGGACATAGATTGCACGGACATAGATTGCACGGACATAGATTGCACGTACATAGAAAAACGTAAACCTAACAAAATACGCCATATTATCTTGAAATTGATGATAAAATATGATCCCCAGTAAAATTCCCACTTTCAATTTAACATAACATAATATCACGCCTATAAGCCCCGAAGGGTTAGGCAGAGGTGTACCGATAGAACACAGATTTCGCCAGTTACGTTGAAGTCCAATATAATAGGGGGCGAGCCTATTGGAATTAACTGGGCACGAATCCAGACTCTGGGCCTATAACACTTTGTTTGACCTGGGAATCCAACTCAGGATCCCATGCTAAGCAGTAGCACTTGCGACCACTAGACTAGTATTTTAATTTCATTAACTTAATCAACGTTTTATTGTTTTATTTCTAACTCAAGTATACAAATTATTTTTCTTTGCATAAAAGTACTTAATCACACTACATAGGCATTAAACACAACTTTAATCATCTTATGACCCCACACCAAATATTAACAAAAACATTTTTACGACCTTACCTACAACCTAAATGTCAAAGAATTTCCTTCACATAAATATAAAAAAGAAAAAAAGAATGCATAACTTCATAGTGGCATATTCTTCAAGTAAACTTCGCCTCATTAGCATTGCTTGTTACTGTAGGGATTAAAAGCCATAGCGTCAATGACGAGCCCAAAAGAAAAAAAAAGGTGGATAATCAAAATGGCCGTTATTTTTTGAAAATAGAACTTTTTTTGCTAGAGGAAAACATGCATAATGTAAATATGCATCATAATTACGAGAAGTTCGTAGTTAAAAAGCAGCGTGGATCGATCGGACAACGAGGTTAAGTTAACCTTGCCGCGGTCAGTCCACAGAAAGGTGACTATTAATAACCTATATATGGGTCTTTCTTCTCTATCTCGGAAGGAATTAATAGGAACCTAATTCTGAGAGTACCTAATATATGTTTTGGCAATAGCTGTGAATTGTGTGTAACTAACTCTCTATGCGTTCTGGGAAACGCAGGTGGCTATTCGTGTGACGTTGTCTTTGGGTAAGAATGTCGTATCTGCGTATATAAGTCATCATTTTTCAGCCCTTGTCCCATGTTGCTTAGGGTCAGCGCAACAAGTTTTACTCTTCCATTCTCCCTTGTCAACCATCACGCTATTATTCACTGCCTTCTCTTTCATATCATTCCTGACACAATCCATTCAACATTTATTTTTATTAGTCACATGTGTTTTCTCTCTCCTCATCATCCAACGTATTTAAGTATAAGCTTTTATTAGATTCGCCATTTAATAACCTAATGGGAAAATAGATTAAGAATGAACAAAACTCAATTAAAGTCTTACCTAATAACGTAAATACAGGACTAATCTATCAATAAAGATTGAGTTAATGAACAATTAGTCGATAATAGAACCCATAACTGAGAAATAATTAAGTGAAATGGTTAATTTTCTTGGTTAACGTCAGTCGGTTCTGCACTTGACGAAATGATTAAATTTTAAGGGTTCCGAACAAATGAAAATCGGATCCTTTATTAACTCACTTTCTTATTTGGCAGAGGTTTAGTAGGGTTTAACATTTGTATCACTGTATTAGAGATTGAAATAAAAAAAAAAAACAGATAGGATGCCAATATTCTTACATGACAACAATCTGTTAGTAATGTTATACTCGTATGTCAGTGAGGCAGATGTTCTACTATTCCTATAAGATAACTAGCATTCAGGTACCTTCATATTCCAGCTGATATCCCCAACGCCATAACTCTTACTATCCTAATTACTAGACTCGCCTTATACAATTATATATCTACATATAAACGCAACATGAATATATTGCTATAATGTTTTAGGTAATTGCTCTCCAATACATTATACAAAATAGATCATACAATATTGCCGTAAGTACATTGTTTAAACAAATACCATCCCGTGATTAATAATTAATTATTAATAGTATTTATATTGATATGTACCAATCTATACCAGCCGTGTGACTAACAAAAATTCGGTTTTTTTAAATCAAATCATTAAGTCGAAAACAATCAGATGACTTTATACTCAGGTTTTTTGTTTGAATAACAAACTTGTTCTTCCGAGCTCTAATAAAAATTTGTTATGTATTTATTTTATCATTCTTTCAAATAATTATTGCGAGAATTTCCACAATCATCATCATCTGATCATGATTGTGTTTTTTTTTTATTTTATTATAATATCTTATTTCCTTTCTTCCTCCTGTTTATTTTACAATGGAGTTTAAACTTTAGATATTACCATGTGATTTAAAACAGAATGAAGACATTTCATCACAGAAAGTTATTAAAAGAAAGAAAGTTATTATTACAACTGCTACACCTTACATAAATTTAAAAATCAAACCTTTTACTTTACTTTTGTTAGTTCACGACAAGAAAAAAGAAAAAGTGAAGTATTTAGTTGATGATGAAATAAATTGAATAGTCAGTGCAAATAATTGTGAATAATCATGAATTCGAAAACAAAAATATCAATTGATTGTACCAAAGAATAAAGTTTTGCATGATAATATACCTAACACAACAAATAAATACAAAACTAACAATCAACATCTTTATTTTTCAGACGACAGATTTTCAAGATAACTTAATAAATGGATACCGGTCACTGATTGCGGACATTCAGGTCCGGACACAGAAATCCCGGGAGGACATGGACACACTGGTGTCCCAAATAAAGCTGCTCATGAAAAACGAGGCGGATAAAGCTATTAACTACATGACTGTGTACCTCGAACAAATATCTTTGTACTTCCAGGTACGGGTTTAGTTTAAAAAAAAATGCCTTTTTGAACAGAATTTGGGCTACACTTTTCTCATATTTTATTAATGTCTTAGATTGGATGTTTCCTAAGAGTTTCTTAGTTGGGACGGTGTATTTTTTCAGAAGGAAATTGTCAGATAAAAATGTATATATTTGTAATTATGCCATTCATTACACCAACTCGCACTGGACTCGCGTGGTGGATAATGGCCCACTAACACACAGAAAGAAGGCTTGTGTCCCAGCAGAGGATATATTATTACAGGTCAAATATGAAATTATTACACCAATTCATTCAAAGAAATACCATCAATGCAGTATACGATTAATCATATGTGAAAAAATCTCCATCGACCATTCCCATTCAAAATTCGAACAATAAAATCCAGGCTTACACATTCTAACGACTTTTATGCTGCAACCGTTCATCCGATTATAGCTGACCATTTGACTCTTCCCTAGGTGATAATACACGACCGTAAGCCTCGGAACGGGACATATTGCAAAGAGAGCATAGTTAAGCTACTTGGCGAGAACTTGCAACTGGCCGACGAAAATGTCACATTGTGCCTCGCTCTTGGGTACCAGAGGGTGCAAAGATTACCAGGTATGTTCTTCATAATATATATATATATATATATATATATGTATTTTACTTTAACGTACAAGTGCCATTGGCCAGCAAAAAAAAATCATATCACAACACTCCAGACATACTGACATGCTTATTTTCCATTCACCCGCGAACAAATCTATACAAATATGAATAAATAAAATTGAAGTATCTGTTTTTAATTTCAAAATAACAGCTTTTTACTAAATGCATATGATACAATATACGGTACTTATAAAACAATATATATATATATATATATATATATATTTTTATCCGTCTGTATGTCTTTTTGTTCCGGCTAATCTCCGAAAGGGCCAAACCGATTTTGACGGGACTTTCACTGGCAGATAGCTGATGTTATAAGGATTACTACTTTAATTTTAGAAAAAGCAACACGGGCGAAGCCGCTGGCAGCAAATAGTCATACATAAAACTATATCTTCAGTTACAAGGCGTATAAAAACAGAGTTATCAGATTGCATTTCATTATCAGGTGTTGCTTTAGATATGATAGGATAAAAAAATGGTGTTTTGAGATAGTTCCTTGGGGAACATCGAGGGATACGTTAATTTTGTTTTTGAGTCTTATGAGGACCAGTTATGGTTCTTTTCTTAAAGGATATAAACCAACAGCTATTAGAGTATCCTAAGAGACTTTTAACTGTACTTGGATTTACTTAGGCACTATTAGAATCAGAACACAACGGAGTTTTCCACTTCCACGGCAATATAGGTGATATCCACGTTCAGTGTTGCCTTCCGGTTGGTACGATGTTATTGCGTACCATGTGTACATAGTCTGTGTTGTAGTTTCGGTTTAATGAATGCGCGGTCGAGCTCAGTTAAATCAGCCTTCCTGTTTGTCGGAGAATCGATTATGCTGGCACTGGCCAATATCCTTTCTCTTTGATCACGTCAAAGTATCGAATTTCTTGTTTGTAAGTGACGTTTATCGGAGAGTGTTTTGACTGTGTGACTGTGTCTGTGGCAGTAGATGCTAAATTGTTTATGGAGTATTTTGTGGCAAATCATGTCAGTCATGCTAAGTAGTAAGGATTGATTTCTTTATAGAAGAATTTATATTTGTAGTACATATTTCCTAAAAGTAATAAAGAAATTGTGCACGTTGCATGAAATTGAGGATGGCATTCACGATCAAAATTACATTGAAATAATGTCCTGCATTGTCATCTTGTTCCTGCCCTTGTCCCATGTTACTTGGGGTCGTCGCAACACGTTTCCTCTTTCCATTCTCACCTGTCAACGGTTCCCTATTATTCAGTCCCTCCTCTTTCATATCATTCCTCACACAATCCATCCACCTTTTCTTTGGGCTTCCTCTGGCTCTCCACCCATCAACATTTTTATTCATCACTCTTTTAGTCACATGCGTTTCCTCCTTCCCATACCAAGCCATATTGTCCTGCGTTGTGTATTAATAAAAAATAATTAGACAATTAACTACAAAATCCTCTCTATTTAATATGCGTTATTTACTGAAAAGGGTAGAACCAAAGTTACATATAAAGTAAACTAGGTGTGTTTACTTTAAATCGAAATTGTTTTCGGTTTGACCGTCGGCTTTGTCAACCCACATACGTCCGTATTATTTTGGGACAATGTTCCTTGTTTATCAACGTCAACATATCCGCTAGTGACAATACAGGTACTGGCCAAAACAAACGTAGCGTCGAGTAATAATAACAAAATCAATGTGTGTTGTAGTAAAATCTAGTATTACTACGAGTATGATAAACGTGAGTTTAATAATGTGGCTTCGTTTAATCCATCCCGCCGAACTAATGTGACGAAACAAAAATTAGAACTAATTAAAAAGAGAAGTTATTAAAATATCGTTTTAACTGTATTTTTCTACCACGTAAGGCAGGCTTACAATAAAGAATAGAATGTACAATTTGTTATTTTTTTTAGAAAAGAAGACGCTACTGTATTTGTAGATATCTCACGCAAATCTTGAACATAAAAAAAATAATATTTGTTATAGAAAAACTACAAGTCCACTTCGAAACGCTGGAGAATTTGAAGAAGTATTCCGCCTCAAAGCTGTTCGAATGTCAGAAACAGCAGCAAGTTGGTGGGAACTGCTCCCACGAGAGTCAAGACCTTGAGAGGACCGTTGTAAGTATCAAGATCAATTTTATTGCCAATACCATTTTAGTGTAAAGTAGCTGCCAACGTACAATTTGGACTGAATTTGTTGCACTTTTATAGTTTATTGTGGGATAACTAAAACTATCAGTTTGATTCTGTCATTCCAAGACTCATATTAATGGAGTTCTAATTGGCATTAGAACTGGGTTTCTGTTCAGAATATTTATTCCCCTTGATCTTACTCGTCGAGTGAACTGTAAGATCCCGTCCTAAAAAAGCAGCTGATAGCCTTCTGGCTATAGCGATCATAAAATATGGTTACTACTTGAATCGTTTCTAAACTATTTGCACTTACTTTATTATCTTCAACTTTTTTATAAAAGCATATAGCATATGAAAGTAGTTATATACAGTCCTTATAACAAAAAACCAATTTTTTAAATTTTTGTCTGTGTTTTTTTGTTCTGGTTAATCTCCGAAACGGTTGGACCGATTTGGACGGGACTTTCACTGGCAAATAGCTGACGTTATAAGGAATACTACTTTTATTTTAGAAAAAGCCAAGCGGCCAAAGTCGCGGGCTGCAGCTAGTTTCCCAATAAATGTTTAATTACCGAAAAAACATTTTCGTTCTGTATCGTCCAAAATTCTCCGCATTTCCTTAATATCGCCGACTTCACGAGTATCAAATGACACGCAAATAAACAGAAACTACTAACAATACATATAGCTAGAAAGATCAACCCTAAGAGAGTAGTTGAGTAGCAACCGGATACGTGATCCCGGGAATTGAGTTTGTTGTGATCTACACTTGATTCAGAACAGGAAGCCCGCTGACTCTGGAATATTGAATGATGAAAATATTAATGGATTTTGATAAGGAAATATTAGAGATATGATAATTTTTGTAAAAATAGAGATAGTTCTTGGTATTGTCAATAATGCCGTGACCACTGACAAAAGCGAAGTTAAGAAACAAGGATCATTTTGTTGATAATTATAATCAAATGAAAAAATATGAAAAAGATATGTTTATGGACAATCATTTTAATATTAAAGAAAATAAATCATTGTGTATATTAGAAGCACGTTGGAAACTGTTGCTTGCATAATATTATAAAAACACGAACCTTATCAAAAAGAGCGTAGTGTAAAAATAAATGTATACAACGTAAACTGTAATTTTGGATATACGTAATCCTCCTACTGCAAAGTATCATATTTTGTTTATCGTATACGTTTTATTTCCAGTTCCTGTACGAAACATCACCTTTCCCGGTTGTGATGGCCGAAATAGCCATCCACGGCTTCAAAGAGGTTTCAGATTTGAGCGTCTGCTTGAAGGACATCATCTCCAGAATGATGACACACTCCGTCAAGGTCATAGGAGACTTCAACAGATGCATTCATAACATTGAGATGCCGAAACTCAAGTATTTACTCAAATTCATGAAGAAATATGCCTGATTGAGAGCGTAGTTGAGTCTGATGGGGTTGCCAATTTGTATGTGAATTTTTGGAAGAATTTAATTTTCATGTCAATTTTCCAGTGTTAAAGTACCAATTTTATTTTTTTGATGTTATGGTAGGATAGTTTATATCGATGCAATACTCGGGATTTATGTTATTTTATACATTAAGAAGTATCATTGTGAAGTTGATAATAATTGAGTGTTATTGTTATTTTATTATTATTCGACCTTTTACGACGATGTTTAGCTCAGTTTACTTTGGTATAAAATGGTAGTTAATAAAATGGCAAGCCTAGATATGATTGAAGTATGATTTGTATGGGTTAATCAAAATGTAAATAACGTATCTTATAATAACATTCGATTTATTATATTGTAGTGAGATTAATTGTCAAAATTAATGAGATTTCCTATTTGAATAAATAAAGTTAAATTGTCTTTTGTTTTATTCATTATTTACGTCAGTTTTACATAATCTGATTTTGATTGGTCGTCATGTTTTATATATTATTAATATAATAAGTTATCCACAAAAATATTGTGGTAATGATAGCCCTAGCGTACCTAATCGGTATCGCTACTGAGCGCGACATCGCTTATATCTGAACAGGCCTAATCCTTAGGTTTATTCTGGACAAGCAGTGCGCTATCGATGACTGCATCATAGGTCATCCAATTTGATACGAACTCTACTGTCTAATTTTAGACAGTGTTAGCACAAATTGAAGCAATATTGCAGGCACGCTCCGCAGTTTAATTGCATTTATAAGTAAATCGCCCAGTATTCAAGTACTAAAAATTATTTGCACTCATTCCAATAAATGCTATTTAAATAAAAATGTAGGGTAGTTGAAAATTCATTTAGTTCCCGCCATGCGGTGACGTCACTGCTTCCTTATGCATTGCTTCCTATTCCATTCAATGATTCGATTCATTGAATCTCAACATAAAGTCTAGGAAATAGTCTTGAAAGAACTTTGAAAAGAAAATAAAACAGGTCACTGACACTGAAATTGTTTTATTATGAGAAAACTCACTTATTCTTTTTGAAAAGTTAAGAAATCATACTCATTTTGAGCTCACTTTTAAAGAACTGTCGAGATACGTCCTCAATATTTCATACACTTGCCAACATAATAAGGTATTTGAAATTAAACAACTTATAAAGATTTAAGAATCCAACACTTTATTATTGCCCTCTGAAATGAGATTCATTAACCGACCTCTTTGTTAATACGAACCTAAATACGATGACAACGCCATCTGTTTAACGCGGTAAGAACTACTTAGTTCAGTTAGCTTGGTACGACTGCAACGAAGACAAGATACATCAATGCAGCAGGCTTAGCATGACAGTCTCTATTTCTTCGAAGAATAGACACGGCTCTTTCCATACAAACTGACATTTCGTTTCTCCTTTTTTGACATCCCACCGTAGAAATCTTTCTACATAAAAAAGGACCTAGACAAAGATCGTTAGAAACGAAAGACAAGATGACAGATTGTAGAAGGATTTCTACGGTGAGATGTCAAAAACTGAGAAACGAAATGTCACTTTGTATAGAAAGAGCCGTGTCTATTCTTCGAAGAAATAGAGAGTGTCATGCTAAGCCTGCTGATCGCATAAACGTCTTTATTTAGAACTTCGTACCTACTCACCTAGAAGGTCAATTCTCTAACGTAAAAAACTTAAAAATCTGGGTTCGATATAATATCTGAATACTCAATTTGGCCGAGAATTGGATATCAGTTCATTGCGTTTCAGTAAATTCGATAAAAAGTTTAATGAACTTAGGTACCTACGTAATTGAAAAGTTACTAGTAAACGTGAAAACCTCTTTAAGTAGTCTCTTTAAGTACCTACACACAAAAAATTACGTGCTTTTGACAGAGGTTAACATTTTATCTCACTATATCATTTGGCAAGATGGTATTACACGAAAAAATGTTCTTCCACGGAAGCGAGAATTTGATTTGTATAAAGAATCCTTTATTTGCTGTTTTGCTGTCTTTAGTGAGACTAACAACTGGTTTGTGCTTATTTCGCGAAGACACTTCGGTAGAAAATTCCATATTGGCGCCGATTCCCTTGTTCACAAACTAAACTAAATTTAAGTTCAGTGCATCCTTTTCTTTTTATTTCATTAAGAAAAGGACAGAAGATCAATTTTAGTTTAGTCCTGTCAAATTAATCAGCGCTTGACGTAAATTGACGTAATTTTAGTAGGCAAGTTTTTAATCACGTCTAAACTTGTATGGAGTAGTGACAGGCGCTGATTAATTTGACAGGACTAAACTAAAATTTATCTTCTGTCCTCTTCGTAATGAAATAGAAAGAAAAAGATGCACTGAACTTAAATTTAGTTTAGTTTGTGAACAAGGGAATCGGCGCCATTGTTGAGGTGTTGTATCATTATAAAACTATATAAAGAAATATTGTGTAATATTGTGTACAAAAAAGAGTACCATTTCATATGGAAGGTAGGTAACTAAGTGTCTTATAGTGTAGCTTTCAATGTGTTAAGGAAAGGTTATGCAAAAATAAATCCTGTTTCAACTACATCTAGGCAACACTTTACATTAAAAAGTTAGTCAATCTCAAACGAATTTGTATTGCACTAACTTTAGAAACCTCCAATCTCAAACATGAACTTAGATTGTCTCATCTTAAATGTAGACATTTCTAGTCTTCATTAGAAGTTACTATACTAACGGTTGTAGATTTTACAGTCCGAGTTTATTTGGTTATCAAACTGATACAACGGGCTCTATCAGAATACCAAATGGCGCTGCGGTATTTATTTTTTAGCTATCATAGCATTATGCTGAGATAAGAGCCGTTTTGGCGTTTTTTTTTATGTATGTTCGCCGATTTCTCCGTCAATTGTGAACCGATTTAAAAAAAAAAACTTTTTTTGTTTGAAAGGGTATGCTCCCGAGGTGATCTCATTGAAGTCATAATCTGATGAGGGGATCCCATGGAAATCGAGGGAATTCCTTAAATTAATTTTAAAGGCACACCTATAGCGATTTAGGTATTTTTTTATAGTAACTTGTGCATTTGCTCTCGGAAAGCCATTTGGTGGAGTGGAATTGATTATGAAGACCACAGATGGCCACCGGAACTACTTAATAATAAGTATTTAATTAACAAGTTGCGATTCAATTAGGTACTTTAATATGGTTGCTAAGCCATTTATGCTCTTCACAATGCATATGGTGAGTGACAGTTCTCCTGGTTCTTACCAGGAGAACTCCTCAACAATTAACCTCCCTGCATCGACAAAAGCAATATTTTGTAAAAGGTGATGAGCAGTTGACATTAGGCTTTAAAAAAAAACACTACAAAGTGAAAAATAACTTTAATTTCGGAAGTCGGTGGCAGAAAAACTAAAATACAAATCCAAAGACACCGACTTCCGAAATTAAAGTTATTTTTCACTTTGTAGTGTTTTTTTGGAATTCGGTTGTTTTTTTTTTTAAGTTTTTTTATTGTATTGTGTTTCATCGAACAAATATGCAAATTTTGATAGTTTTAAATGCTCCTTTTTTACTTTTTGTATTTCTTGTGTGTTTAAAAATATAATATGTTTCTTCCTTTCTTTATTTCATACACTACGCCAATTTTCCGTACTATAGCCATTTAATACAACTGTCAAAGAGCGACAGTCCTGATTTGAATATACGCATAATTAAGGCTGGTAATCAATTTGGAAAATAATTTCTCTGACTTTATATAGAAATATTATAAAATAAGATAACTTCGTCAGTGATTCCAGCAATGAATAAACATTCAAACCAAAATTTACATAAAATAATGTAATTTCATGACTTCTCTGGCTACAAAGTTTAGTATTGATTGCCTAATGAAAAATATGCATTATATTAAACGTAATACAAGCAATATAAAGTTAATAGACCACGCCTCAAATATATTTTTTTAAACTATAATGCAAGCTTGAAACTTGTTGCTAAGCGTACTTATAAGTTAAAATTCAAAAGACTGTGTTCCAACCGTAGTGTCGTTTTTATGAAATGCAATTTGCAGGCTTCAGTTTGTCTGTATAACTCTACGCGACTAGAATCGAAAGACGTCATTTAAATCAAATAATATGATTGCTTTCGCATGAATTACTTCAGCATGACACACAGTAACTAAGGACTGGAAAAACACTGTTTCAATAATGCTTTTATCTTAAAATGTACAGATCTTCCTTCAAAGGATCATCTTTAATTCTATAGATAGATTAGCTTCGTAAACATAAAATTCAAGTCATCAAATTAAATGCGTGTTCTTTTTTAATCCAAAAATCGCAAAAAAAAAAAACAATAACAAAAAGTCAACTTCATCAATGTAAGCGCAAGTTTTCAAATAAAAAATATTGTCTCGATAATGTTCATAAAATTGCACTTCATTATGGCTTCCTCAACACTAATTGCGTCACTAAATTATTGTCTACAGACACTAATCATGGGTTACTTGACATTTTAAATTAAACGAACTGTGACTTATCTATAGACGATCATTGAACTCTAAGGTATTTTATTTTAATTTAAATTGACATGTAAATAATATTGTAACCAGTTATGCATTTTATATTAATTGAAAATAACATACAAATATTGTAACCAGTGTAATTGTGACCAGTAATGTATTTTATTTTAATTGAAAATGACATATGAATATTGTAACTAGTGTAATTATGACCAGTACTGTATTTTATTTTAACTGATATTTTTGACATACATATAAATATTGTACACCCCATGGGTATGTTACAGCGATAAATAATAAATGATTATAAGAACTGACCATACATCTGTAACAAACAATACATGAATTTGAATTTGAATCTACCAATAACCTATATGCCTTATAAACTTATTTATATACTTACTCACTCTTCGGTTCAACAACAACCAGAAATATTTGCAGACACGTACAAAAGTTTAAAATAAAAAGAATAAAACTTATATTGTAGCGATAATGTCAAATGACATCGAAGTGATCAATTGATAATGAGTTAATAACGCAATTATCACCCGCCAGGTCTATTTGACAAGCTTTCACGACCGATATCGCGTTACACTTGACTGATAACGATTATAAAGCAGGTAAAACATTGTATTTATATACACAAACTTCACTGTAGCAGATAAACACTAGAGTAGGTGTTAAGTTATAGTTCAAGACGAGTATTTATGAGTCATGTTAATAAATCTATAAAAACTAAGTGATGCCACTCACCAGAGTTATAAGAACGTCGGCCGAGCAAGGTTGGTACTTGAGCAGTCTACTGAATCTTAACGTTCGTTGGGCCATCGTCAGTGGGCCCACGGGTCTGAACACATGGATGTGCGGTGACGGCGGCGGGCGCGGCGGTGGCGTCGAAGACAGCGGCACATTCCGCCGCACCGTCTCCAACGGCACAGTCCTAGCCACCAAAGTGTCACTCCCGACAGAATTCACACTACCACTGAACATGTTCATCAAATCCCCAATAGAACCACCACCGCTCGAACCACCACCACAACGCAACTTGTCCAAATCCGTCAAACTAGATCCGCGACGCACGCGGAGGCGCGAACCGCTCACATTCGAACGGTTCTGATATTGCAGCGCCTGCTCCCGCCGGACATCCGCTTCGCTGATCGCTTGACCTTTCCTGCTCCGAAACATTTTACGAACGTGTGATGACACATCAACGTCTACCACAACACTGAACATTAACACCTGAGCGAAGAATTTGCATACAAACGAGTGATAGGTGCGATATCAATAGGGCCACGGTCGCCCGCAGGATGCCGCTATCGCGTCCTCGCGAGTTTCCGCCGCCATCGCTTGCGCAATGTTTTGTACCCTGAGCGACACTTTCGAATTTCTTCTGATTTTTATTAAGGGGTGCGTACGCAACAAAGTCTGATAACGGACTGAGCGGGGAACGCGTACTTTCTTATGTGCGTTTGTATGGAGCTACTGAGCTGGACTAATGAGGTGATCGAGTTCAAAGGCGGTAGAGTCTCTGCAGGCGACGGCCGCTACTGCGCTTAATAGCTTTAAGAAAAACAATCATCGAGCCCCACAAAAAAAAACCTAGAAATTAAATATTAAATTAGTATCTATAACAAAAAGTAAAACTGCTAAGCTCACTGGGTAATCCTTTCCCGCAATTAGAGCAGAATCAAATAAAGAAAAAATTTCAACGTATTTTCTAAGGTTTTCGCTGTGTTTTTCATTTAAGTACAGTTTTGTTATTGGAACAGTAAATATCTACATAATTTCGTTTATTTATTCATGACCTTATTCGAATGTATACATTTTAATCAGTAGCCGGTATTTGACTTTTTGTAGGTATTTCAATTTGGTGGTGTTATTAACTTGAGGCTGGTTATTTTTCGAAAGTTTTTGGTATACAATCTCGGCCTTATAGAAAGCCTTATATAATAGAATTTAGTTATTGACTGCCCAGAAACTTTTTGAGAATACCTTCTGAAGTAATTTAACAGTCCATATTTCAGATTAAAGACGAAACATAATTAAGCCGAAATCTTAGTAACACAGCCAGCCCAATACAAAAGCTTTGAACTTAATGAAACTATGTACCTACTGGGTAGGCACCTTATAAGATTACTTCATCAAACGGCGTCGTCTGGCGAGCAGACTCGATTGTTTATATGTGAGTCGCTACTGCAAGCTGTCCACCTCGGTTTTAGGCGTATGGCAGTGATTCACATGTATTTCATGGTTTTTGGTTAACTGATTAGAATAGGAATACTTGTTGAATAAAGATATTATTATTTCATTTATTAAACTTTTTGCCATTTATAATACATTTATAAATATTTCTTAAAAAATACATAAAAAAAAAACATTTAAAAATAGAACAAATAGTGGTCCAGGTGGAGCAGGGTCCAAGCTATATGTATATTATACATATATATATATATATATATATATATATATATAATTATTATTGTTATTTAGGCTTGTAAGAAACCTGAGCGGAAAAACGCGACGGGTTTGAACTTGCATAATCCCGCTGATCATGTCAATGCCGTGGTTGCACGTTTTTCCCGCAAATATATATTGCTCTTTCAGAAGCTACAACTATACCTAAGTACGAAGCAATGGAGTTACGCGCACCAAATTTCACCGCGTTCTGCTAATATCTGTAATAGCTTTATTAACCAGTTGCCATTTTTCAAAAATATAGCCATCTTCCTAAATTTCTTAGCTAACGATGTGCGAAAATTAATTAACAAGAAATATAAAGGCTAATGAAGTGTTATTTAACGAGTGCACTCGTAGAGATGGGTTCAATCAATTACCGAACAAGTTCAGGCCAAGTGGATCGGCTTTTAGTAAATCACTGAGTAGTGACTATGCTAATGAAATTCATTGAAATGTTTCTAAAAAGGCTTATTTTTTATTGTTGTTAGACATGTTTGCGGAAATATACGGTTCAGGCTTGGTAAGGGAACGTTGAAGTTTTAATATTATTCGAGATTATTCCCACAAAAATATGACCAAACACAATTTGGTTATATAATATATATTGACAGTGAAACTTTACTTTCATGTTATGGCTGTGTTTTAGGGGTCAAAAAACTCGTCCGATATTAAAACTCACAACATCGCTTTGCTACTTCTCAATGAGTACTTACATGAGTTATGTGACCTTCTGAGTTTGTTTCGGCCTTTCTTCTCAGAGTAGTCAGATAGGAAACGCCGACCTCATCTAGTTTTTAAAATATGATTGACGTGTAAAAGTGTTTGTACAAACCTACTTACAAGAATACAATCATTTATCATTTAATTATGTTTTATTCCAAAAAACGGTGAATAAAGGGTCTTCATTCAATAAACAAACAAAAGTGGTATTTGATTTTTTTTTTTAAATCACTCAATTGTTCTCCCCAGATTCGAAGCAACAAAATGAAATTATATTGAAACATTTATGTAAACGCAATTTACGAACCTAATTAGGTCAAATATTTACAAAGAAGAATCCAATTGTTTGATGAAACATTGTTTTCCTGAGGGATTCCGATCTGACGTTGTTATTGTTGTCTTAAAAGTAAACAATGTACATAATTCTAAGCCAACATACAGAGGTAAAATTATTTCTTTGTTTCTATGAGGTAATCCAGTATATTTTACTTATATACCTACTTATTATTTGCACCAAAGACAATCCCATTTTATGTCCAGAAAATCACTGGCCATTCCAAGTTTGCCTGGATAAGTTCTCAGTAAGCGATAAGGTTGCCCGTTGTATATTTTGTAGTGTATATATTTTTTTCTTTTTGTAATTTATAATCTGGCGTCGCAGTAACAAACCCAGAGCGTCCGGCCAAATGGGTTAGATTAGGTTAGAACTGTGAACATTAGCGCGCGAGCCGAGCGAGCGAAGCGAGCGGTGCCGCAACAGCGGCCGACGAGCGCTACTTCCAAAGGTTAGGCTGTTAACCGCTTTTTAAGCTAATTGGCTGCAACATATATATTAAATAGATACACGACAATTATTAAATCCAAAACACGGCCTACCGACTTGCAATTAATGTGATATGTGGTAGGTAATCTCTTCGCATACGACATAGTTATTACGTATTTTAGTATATCACCTTGCAAATTAAATTTCTTGTATTATAATCTGATTACTATGACAATCTTTTTAAAGTTATAGTAATTTTATTTATTTTTTCATGTAATCGTCGATAATACATATGTACAACACCTCACTCAGCTGAATACCAAAATGTTTGCGGAACAAAATTTTGCTACTTTTCTATTATAAGCTTTTTCCGGGAATCAAGTTACAACCTGTTAGCCTATAGCTTAAGACCTTAGCTCAATGCTACAATGTATTATATTTCATTCTAACAGTAAAATTATATGTAGGGTTATCTTTCAGTAATACAAACTGACTACTTTTGACAAAAGCAAAATACGTTTTCCGGATACTGCGCTGTGAGGTCAATAGATAAAATCTACACAAAAGAATACGTATGATATTATAAAATAGAAAACAGATGCTACAGGTGTCAAATACTAAAGGAACACTCGACAAATTTGCCGGGTGACCACTTTTCACCCTTATGCCATAAGAAATAAAGTTAAAATGAGTCAACCGCGAACTTCACCGACTGTACTTCGTCGATAGCGAATCGCCGGGTCAATGATGTGTTAGTAATTCTTTCACAAAAGAGACTCGTTCGAGACATGTTTTTATTTTTTTTATACTTTACTGGAGGTGTGATTTTTATATCAATAATGTGACATTATCTATCAGATAAGTTAACTAGAAATTATACAGAAGTGATGAAACAAGGCATAACGATTTTTTACTGACCTTCTCTATCCTATCCCTATAGAAATTTATCTGAAATACTGCCTGTAAACTTGATTAGGCTACTTTTGCAACTCGACTTGGTAAGTATGAGCAATGTAGCCATAAAATATAGAGATAATATCATAATTATGCAAATCTCTAGCCCGCCCACTATAAGGGCAAGCTGATTGGTAGTGGGGCAATTAAAGCCACCCAGAGTCCGGCATTGTTTGCCCTGCATAATCTTTGTTTGAAACTTGGGTTATTAGAACAATCTCACATAGAATGCAAGGCGATATAAAGTGGAGCGATGCTGGAGAGTTGGTACAAATTGTTGCGCAAAGATTATTTGGTTTTAGATATCTTACGGCCTTTTTAAAAAAAAAGTTTTAACCCATCGAGTCATTTTTTAATTTCGAACATTAATCCCACACAGGAAATGTTTTCAATATAAAAACTGGCTATAAACCCGACTCCAAGTTGTCAACTTTGTATTAAGATCTTAATCTCAGTCTAAATAATAAGGTTCATAATACAAAAACTGTTTTTAATGAGACGGTTATGGTTTAAAAACAGCACTTGCCATATAAGTTGAGCTTTGCCCAGGATCTCCCATTATTTTTAAGATTCACATGATTGAGAGACCCATTCACCTCATTCAAAAGTACATAACACGTTCTTTAAAATAAGTCCTAGTATTGAACGTAATGTCTTTTTAATTTTTCATACTTTGATAGTATTATTTGTTTAATCTGAGTAGTGGTTGGAAGATGCTGCTCCCCACCTTTGGGCGGGAAAGAGTCATAGTAATTGCTTCCCTCTCTAAAAAATTAAATTTAAAAAAAGTCTATATAATTTGCCGAGATACTCGTACTACCTCTGTAAGCTGTACTGAAAATAAAAATCACGGTTTTATAGACTAATATTTGATTAAAAATGAGTTCAAGCGATTCTGAAATGTTGACCAAACTACAATTTTTTACTTTCCTTATATTCGAAATGAAAAGTAGAGCGTTTAACATGATAAAAATCACCAATTCCTTCTCGGACTATAGCCACCCTCGTTGCGCTCGGGCGTCTAAATACCTCGTATGGGAATTGAATCCTTTCGACCCTTGTATAACAATCTACGATTCTAATCACGTTCCTAACCTCGTAAAATATACAACAAAGTAAAGTCGTTGACTGTACCAGCTATCGTTGCATAGCACAGCTATTAGTGCACTAAAGTCCTTACTGGTTATTACCAGCGTACTGTTGAAACTGCTTGACCGAACATCTTTGTTAGAGCAAAGTTTGCTGTTCTATCGCTACCGTGTTAATAGCTTCGTTTGTGCTAGAATTGTTGGGGATTTAACTATAATAATTATGTTGGTTTAATATTAGCGGGTACTATCAACAAACAATGTAGTATCTTGGGTATATATTTTACGCAAGTGATGGCCCAAAAACCACTTAAAAAAAAGTTAAATATGCTTACGGGTAAAAAAATATTCCAACATATGTGTCGTAGGTAATGGAATCCTATAATTAGCTTTCTTGAAGTCTATATTTTAAAATTCATTCAGTACCAATAGGATTAAAGGATTTCCTTTTCGGGAAATTCACACTTTTTCTTAACCATATTTTAATCAACGTAATAATATACCAATCAAGAACTCCCCAATATCCCATTTATCAAATTCCCATTTGCCCCCGTTCAAGGTCAGAACCGTTCGAAGGCCACATAAGAACATTTAGCCATTTTCTTTCTCCGCCATCTTAATTACGTGCCTACCCGCACAGCGCAGCGGGGCATAAAGCACTACGCTGTTTCTATATGCGTTTGTCTTGTTACAGTATTGTACAGGACTTTGCACTATTTGGTACTGTGTAATGCATTGGATTAAAGTTCAGTTGCTCCACTATGCAGTGGGATAATAGTCTTAAATTTAGAATATTGGTTTTAAAGAGAAGGAGTGGAGAGGTCTTATTTTGTTTCGTTTTAATTTTCGTTTTGTGTGTCGTTTCGTTTTATAATGCGTAGTGTTTTCGTTTTAGTGAGCGTATTGTAGAATATACATATTGTTGAAGGCTACTAATAATAGAAACTTAGTTTAACACACAAATATGACTAATGCAGGAATTAAGTTCTGTTTAAAATGTTAATTTTCGGTTCTGGTATTTAAAAAAAAAATGTAAATGGTAGAAGTTAATGAAGTGACGTTTAAAATAGATAAGTTTTACTTACTTTATTTAGGCATCATTTGTTTTATACATAGAGTAACTAAAATTCATATATTGAATAAGTAAGTACGAACATTTATTTTGGAAGTAGAGCACTGAACTGCTATTGTATGTTACATAGTTTCTCTCTTCTATCGACCTATTGTAAATATATACAGGACTTTGCACTTAGTACATTAAATGAATAGCTGTATTTTGCATTTGTACGTCGGGTTAAAGCGTAAAATGCATCGTAAATGCATACAGAACTGCAGTTATATCACAGTGCGAAATAATATAAAATTATTGTCTTTGTCGATTATGATATAAAGGTCAATTTATTTGAGCGTTTCACACAATCAGATTTCAGCGTAAAGTTTGTTTATTGGACAAACTGTACTGAGTTATTTAAAATATAATTTGCATAGATTTAATTATAATATTTAAATTTTGATGGTTATTGTCTAATCGTAGAAACATAAATAGTGCATTGTTCACCGAGGGGCGAACGTGACCGATTACTAACGAGGGTGAAGTTTGAGGCCCGAATCAGCCGAGGGCCTTAATACACATGAGTTGGGAATCGCACTTTCTTGCGAGTGATACATTGTGCCTAATTATAAATATATTTTATTTTCCTCATAGGTATAGTTAGTTACATACGAGAAAAACAAAAGATTTTTTTTTTTTTAATTAAAATTGTTACAGTTATTAAAACTCAATGCAAATCTACCCACGCGCGCGCGATTTTCACTTGTTTATTCTTATATTTTATTTCTTTATATCAATGTTTAACTCATTTTTAAACAGTAATAAGGTATTTTCCGAGCAGGTATAGTAAAAACAATATATTCATAACACCTGCTCGCTTATGTCAAATTAAGTGTCATGCAAACCTAACCTAAAGCAAGTCATTTAAGCCCTAATTTGGAACCAACAAAAAAAATATGAGAACTGTTTTCACAATTTTTTTTTTTGTTCTATTAAAGTACAGCTCGACCCAAGAGTTCTCACTTCATAGGTTTTAGTTGTCATCGAAGAATAGAATAATGAAATTACGCAATTTAATTAATAGGTACAGATGTTATAGTGGAATAATAAGTATCATTAATGTATAATAATTAAATAGATAAAACAAAAATAATGACCACAATTAAAGAATTGTTTCTGTTTAAGGAAATAAATAAATAAAGTAAAAAAAATAATGAATAATGTATGTAGTAGACTCCGCCAATCGCTGTTTCTACATTATCTGTGGCGGTAATGGCAGCACGTCAACGCAACAGCTGCTCGGTTGCTGTGGCGCATATCGGGCGTTAGAATGTTTGGATTTGGGCGACATTATTTACGATATTTTTCTTGTGTTTTTGATGAAATTGCATGAATTTACATAAAATTGTGTATGAAATTGGACATAATTAGGCATTCCCCGGTTTTTTAACAGTTCCATATGCTACTAATTCTAAATCAGATTGGTTTTTATTACCTCGCAGTTGGTGCGAAAAGTAGAGTATTCTCCTCGGGGATAAAGGTGTCTTCGTCTTGGGAGATCTTGAATCTCTTGCACTCGGGGTTCTAACCTTAACTTCCTCGCTTCGCTCAGGAGTTAACCTAGACCCCCTTGCTACGCTCAGGAGTCCTAGCACTATCATTTGTTGCGTTCGGGGTCCAATATAGCACCCGTGACTTAAGACACTGCACCCCTTAGTGAATAATATTCTATTTGATATTCGAATAGAAGTTAAATTTATGTAGGTACTTCCCTTCAAAATGTCACGATATAATAATAGAGTTCGTAGCTTGATTTACACAACAAAGCTTTGTACACACTCACCAATAAGTCCTTGAAAACCCACAAGAAAATTCTTACGAAATATTAGTACGCGTAGCAACAATTGGTTACATAATCAACAATGAATTGACCTCTTCAATTAATACGAAATAATATTCATTAATGATAACGTTTTACCGTATCCCAACCCACTTCTGCCTACACCACTTTTAGTAACCTCAATTGCTGTGAAGACATAATTAGTTTGTCCATTAAATCGTCAGTAAGGCTATAACACAGTAGGGGACAACCAATGGGTAACCCCCGCTATGCCAGACGCGCTTAGTGTAGTCTTGTGTTTGGCACTTATCCGTACAATAAGTGCCTTCAGGATTTGATTAGAGATATCCTTAGACGAATTCAAAATGGGACGTTGTTGTGGTATGAATGTCTCTTTTATTTTGAAAAGAAATTCAACGCCCTCTAAGATGTTATTATTTTTATTATAGCATAAAGTTGTTATAATAATTCCTATGTTTATTGTTATACATATTGTCGTGGACGTGGCTTTCTTGTTATACCTATATTTTGTATTTGTAAATTTACAGAATAATAACGGTAATGGTAAACACAAAATCTTATCAGTAACTTCGTTTTAACACCGTGTGATATTATCTTAAACTATCACAAGATTTAGTTTCGGTTTCGACGACAATTTAATAAAACTCTTAAAATTGATCGAAGCTTAAAATGGTTTAAATTCCCGTTGCTCCTACAATATCAATTTTGAAAGAGAAAGTCAAATTGTTTTAAAATGATAAAAAAAGTAAACCGCGAAACTGGAACTTTTAGTATACCTTGATAAGCATACAAGAAAATAAAATTAGTAATATATAACAGCTTCATATAAATTCACGTCAGTCACGCGTGAATTTATTGCTATAAAAACCTGTTTTAGTTCCCTAAGACATTTTTTTTTCTTAATTGTACTGCTAAAATATGTATTTGAATGTTCATTAAATTGGGACGATGTACGACAAATTCAACCTTGTTTCGCCCGTACCTATAATTATTCAATTATTTTCAAATTTACATTCAGTGATTATGACTTACCTGGTCCTTTTCAATTGAAAGCTATGATTAATTCTCCATTGTTTAAAAAAAAACACCTTACACAAAATAGTGAAACAACAAATTAAATATTAATCAAATGACGATGGTTGCAGATTTTGTAGTTTCAGTAGTATCAGTTCTGTTAATTTCAGATGTAGCTTTGTCGTAATTTATAATAATAAAAATGAATACTAGAAAAATAAAACAAAGAAAAAAATATAAAATCAAACAAAACGAAACGAAAAATAGAATTAAAAAAAAACAATAAAACACAACATAAAATGAAATAACACGAGACAAATTGAAAAAGAAACAAGTAAATCAAATCAAAAATAAAATAAATCAGATTTCCTAAATTCATATTTCTGCACCCATCGTTGTAATCGAAAAGCGTACTCACATTCAGCTTCATCACGATCTTGTTGTACGCACGATGCCATCTCTGCTTCGGCGTCAACTTCGGCTGTTCTGGCTGGAACTCCAGTCTATCTTCCTGAGGCCTGTCCTGCTCCTCACGGAACACACTATCCTCTTCTTGATACGGTTCATCCGTCTCTTGAAACGGTTCTTGGTCATCGAATTTCTCCCTTTCTTCCCGAAAGGTATCGTCTTGGTCATTGTATGTATCGTGATCATCACGGTACTCTTCGACATTATCGTCATATAAAGGTTCAGCTTCGTGAAAGCCGTCAGTCACTTCAGGTACTTCGTGGTAAGTCGTGCGCTCTTCTTGAAACGTAACTTTGGTTTTATCCGTGAGTGAATCTGCGAAATGAAGCTTTTCTGTAATTAGGTATGAGCATTTTATCGAAGGTTTTGTTGAGTTTTGGAAGATGATAATTAGTGTGGGTGAAACTAGTACATTAATGTTAAAATTCACAAGAATGGTTTGATCTGAAAAACTTAACATAATATAAAGTTTACTTGTAAACTAACTTATTAAATGTATTTTTTAATATAAGCATGTTTTTTAATTTAAGAATCACGACAGTCATTTTGGTGTCTTTTTTAAAGGAAAGCAGTTAGGTGGCATCTGGAAAAGAAAAGAATAAAAGTCAGTTACCTTCTTGTGTAGTCGGGACAGCAAGTTTCTCTTCGGGGTGAAAAGAACTTTGCGAGGTTCTACGATCAACAATCGACGGTGTTTGACTGTGGTAGCTGTCAACCGAAGGTTTCCTTATTTGAGCCACAGTCCTCGTCGGAGACGCCTGCTTCTGCAAGCTGGGGCTCGGCGGCACTTCCGATAAACGCCTCTCGGCGGGGACTTCTTCAAGGATGGTATCATGAGGAAAGTCGTCGTCACGATACCTATCCAAAGAAGTCCTATCGCGGTCTATTGTTTGATCGTATTCAGTCTTATGATACTCGTCCTCGTAGGCACTTTCGTCGAAACTCAACTCTTCGGGTGCGTCTGGTAACGTCCGAGTACGACGCACCGAAGGTCTTTGTATGGACTCCTGTCTCCTTAAAGACGGAGTCCGCGGTAAAGAAACTGGCGCAGATGTGGTCACAGTCACAGTAGACACTGGCACTGACGGCAATACTTCTGGGACGGATGTTGCCGCACACACGGTACTTGTGAACGGTGTCACGGGAGCTACAGATGAAGCGAAGTGGCTTGTTGGAGCAGTCGTCACAGAAACTGTGTGTGGAGGCTGGGTCACTGCTGGAGCTGACACCGCCGCGGCAGCTGCGCCGAAGAAACTTCCCAACTTCTTTGCACTACCAGCCATAAATGAACCTAAGGTAGCAGCACCGGCTATTACACTTGTTTGCAACTGTTGAGCAGGTTGTTTTGCATGTTGTTGTTGTTGCAGCAAATGCTGCTGCTGTTGTTGTTGCTGCAGTTGTTGCTGTTGTTGTTGCTGTTGTTGCTGCTTTTGACATTGTAGCTGCTGTTGCTGCTGCTGAAATTGCAAATCTTGTTGTTGCTGTTGCTGGAATGGCAATTGGTGTGCTTTCTGTTGTTCATCATGTTGAAAATACTGCTGATCTTGTAAATATTGTTGGTCGTGTTCAAACTGTTGCGTAAAAAGCTGTTGGGAAACTGGCTGTTTCTCTTCTTCCGGGTACTGCGACTCGAATTCTGAATCATACCGATAGTCCTGCTGTTGCTGATAGTCTTGTTGTTGCTGGTAGTCCTGTTGTTGCTGGTATTCTTGTTCTTGCTGATAATCCTGCTGTAGATGTTGTTGTTTATCTTCATACTGGCTTTGGTCCGGAAACGGTTGGTCTTGTTGGTCGAACTGATACTGTTGCTCTTCGAACTGCGAAGTGACGTCCGTATTTTTTTTCCCTTGAAACAAATCTAGTTGTTTCACATTTGACAGTTGTGGTAAATAAGATGAAAGTGTTGATGGCACAGTTTTCGGTAACAGTAAATCGATCTCACTAGTAATAGGGTACGTGAACTGTGGTATTGTCTCTGTTTCGGTCCACGGCGTTTTTTGAGCTGGAAATTGGAAGAAAACGTTGTAAATATTAAATGAAAACTCGCCACACAGACAGTTTATAAAACGGGCCGTCATGTTTACGAATAAAAAAGAACTGATGGTAAAAACAAATCTATACGCCGTGCTGCGGAAGTTCTTATCTTATATGTAACTGAATCATTTTTAATGTGAATTATTATAAATTCTTGCTATTGTTGTACTGACATTGACATAATTTTGATATCGCAAAGTGTTGTTATAAACAGATGTAAGTCCAATGTGGATTTACTGCCAGACCCTAATGAATTGAATCCGAGCAAGATGTTTGTTAGACTTTTGACTATTCGAAATGTCGAAAACATTAAGTAGGGAACTTTTTCAAACAACACTACTTCTCTCATATCATGATCAGACATCGAAATAGGTAGAGTATATTTACCTAAACTTCGAGGAAGGAAATAACATAGAGTGGATATTAGCTCCTCTAAAATCCCGGAACAATTGTAATGACGTTTTAATCCCCGGGATTATAATTTTACAATCACGAAATATTTATTGGGCTCAATTTGTAGTTACAACAACTACAAATTAAGTCCAATTTATGGTTATTGATTTGAAAAAGCATGTAAAATTTTTGAGGATTTCGTACTAAAACTATTAAATTAAAGAGCTTTGTTTTACATGTCATCATCATCATCATTATTTCAGCCGAAAGACTTCCCCTGCTGGACAAAGGCCTCCCCCAAGCACCGCCAATTCGACCGGTTCTCTGCTTGCCGCATCCAGCGGATTCCTGCGGCCTTCACAAGGTCATCGGTCCGCCTTGTAGGAAGCCTTCCAACGCTACGTCTTCCGGTGGGCGGTCGCTACTCCAGAACCTTTCGGCCCCATCGGCCAGCTGTTCTTCGAGCAATGTGCCCTGCCCACTGCCACTTAAGTTTGGCAATTCTTCAGGCTATGTCAGTAACTTTGGTTCGCCTGCGGATCAATTCATTTCTGATTCGATCACGTAGGGAAACCCCAAGCATAGTACTCTCCAAGTATGGGTGACTTTCAGCTTTCTATTAAGGCATATTGTCAGCGACCACGTTTCAGTGCCATAGGTCATCACTGGCAACACGCACTGGTCAAAGACTTTCGTCTTGAGACACTGCAGTATGTGGGACGAGAAGATATTGTGTAGCTTCCCGAATTGACCTCTTTCTCGAAGTTGGACCTACCTAACAGGACAGTTTGTCCTAGGTAAACATCTTTTCGTCCACAACTTAGAGTGTAGCCCGATCTTCATGAGTGGATGTAACATGGACATTTGACATGACCTTTGACTTGTCCATGCTCATTTTAAGACCCCTCTCGGAAGCTGTACTGAGATCATCGAGCATTGTACTGAGGTCCTCCATAGTCTCAGCCATGTCAACTGTATCGTCGGCAACTGAAGGTGAGTGATGTACTCGCCATTGATGTTGATGCCCGGCCCTTTCCAGTCCAGAACCTTGAGGACATCTTTTAGTGCAGCGGTGAACAGTTTTGGAAAGATAACGTCTCCCTGCCTCACAACTCGCTGCAGAAGGATAGGTTTTAAGGTCTGGTCCTGGAGTTGGACTGACATAGTGGCGTTTTCGTACAGACACTTCAGCACCTCGATAGTTGACCTGGCACCGTTGAAGAGACTGCAGTACAGCCCATGTCTCGATCGAATCGAAGGCTTTCTCGTAGTCCACAAACGCTAAGCCGAGAGGCAGGTTACACTCTTCGGTCTTCTGTATAACCTGCCGCAGCGTATGTATGTGGTCTACGATGCTAAAGCCTTTACGGAATCCGGCTTGCTCGGGAGGCTGGAAGTCGTCAAACCTGCGCGCGAGTTTTACATATTATAGGAAAATAAATACTTGAAAAGTTGGCTAGTTATTGTGTGCATATGATATTGCGATAAAAAGGGTAATTGACACGTTCGCACTCAACAGAACGTTATTCAGGAATGCGCTTTCGCACATTTTACAATTGAAAACGATAGTTGCTATCTCTTTCACACAGCGTTTGCATTGACTGAAAGAAATAACAAATAGCCACTCCTACAGCATGTGAAAGAGATAGTAAATTATATCATATTTTGTTGTGTAACAAAAGGTATTTTGAAAGGATAGAAACCGCCACCGCTACCTAGGTCTGGGCACGAATAAGCAAATATTTGTACAATAAAATGTAAGTAGGTATGTATTTGAAGCACAGGTTTTGAATAAACCAGCCAAAATAATTTATTTTACATACATAAAACAGCACTTAATTTTGACACAATTTTTAGTACGGAACCCTAAAAATGTTATATGATTCATTAAATCAATAATTTGTAACTATAAATAAAGTCCAATAAATAATTCGTGATTTTAAAATCCCGGGATTAAAACGTCATAATTATTATTCCGGAATGTTAAAGGAGGTATTATCCACTCTTCCTCGAAGTTTAGGTAAATATACTCTACCTATACCGATCTCTGATCATCATCTATATTGATCAAAATAAAGGCAATAATGAAGGCATAATTACCAGCTGCAGGCGGAGTGGCGTGTGGAGTTTCATCAAAGAATGGTTGCATTCCATCCGAATCATAACTGTAACAAATGATTAAGTTTAAGTTAAGATACACGATAGAAAAAGATAACGGTTGTTTCTCAGCTGAGAACCATAACTGTTTCAATCTCAATGTTCAATTATTAAATACCGTAATTGCCCTTTTGACGTCAACTCTATTGAGAAATAGCTACAATGTATTCAATATACTCTCTACAGTCATTAAGATACTTTCAGCAAAGATTTTCTGCTTGACTTGAAGAATCAGCAGTTGGGTCTTAAAAGGTTGAAGAAATAGTACAAAATCTTAGTGGGATCTTTTGCAGTTCTGACCTAATTATTAGTAAAGCGAATCTGTAGTGGGTGTATGCAGACCGCAGATAACAATCATGATTCAGATTAGTTCAGGAAACACGTGTTTATCGATAAATATATAGGTTACTGGATATGACTCGTTAATGCATATGCAATATGATATCGCAAAAATGATTCGCAGAATCTGGGAAGGTCTTGCATTTAGGAAAATGACGGTGTTAACGCGTTTTATTGTTTCCCGATACATCACTTTATATAATAGTATCGGTCATGAAACCCGTTTTTCCTCAATATGGGATTTTACGATTGGCGTTTTTTACAATAAGTTACAGGTTAAGGCGCTGATAAGAGGCAAATGATCTAAGTAGGCATGTCTTAAAAAATAGCCAAGTTTATATAGGTAGACCAATTTAAATATCTGGGTCACTTATTGACCACTGGCCTCAAATATGATGAGGATATTGACAGGGAGCGGAGGGCGCTATGTGTGAGAGCTAACATAATTGCCCGCAGATTCAAGCGTGCCTCTAAAGAGGTCAAGCGCACTATATTTAGTGCTTACTGCACGTCTTTTTACTCTTCCAGTCTGTGGGCTCATTATACTCAGAAATCATCGCCCTACGCGTTCAATACAATAACGCATTCAGGGCGCTGATTGGGTTGCCCCGATACTGCAGCGCGTCAGGGATGTTTGCTGAAGCTCGCATTGACTGCTTCTACACTATGATGCGGAAACGGTGCGCATCCCTAGTTAGTAAGTTGCGGGGCAGCACCAACAGCATCCTGTCTATGGTAGCAAGCAGGCTATATTGTGCGTTTGTGAACCACTCCTGCAGGGTATCGGCCGGGCCTGTGATCTTGCAGCAGTGATGTCACAGATTGTTTGTGTTAATTTTTTGCTAACATAGTTTGTTAGTATTTTTTTACTAACACGTCTTGTGACTTGATTAAATTAATTATTATTATTATATAGTTTCTGGTAGTGGAAAAAATATAAATGTAAAGGCTCCTACATACTGGCGCGACTTGTCGCGCGACGCGTCGCGACACAAAGGCACCGCTTGTAGCGCTACACGCGGTGTCTTTATGTCGCGTCGCGTCGCGCGACAAGTCGTGCCAGTATGTAGGAGCCTTTATTCTTAAACATATTTCTCAGAACTTGGTAGATACCAGAGCATGTTTTGAAAAAAATCTCGATACAATATAACGGTAAACTAACCTAGAGTCCTAATCCAAAATATCTCTATTAAATATCAACGTACGTTGGTATTTAACTAATAACAAGAACGTCTTTTTTTAATGCAGAAGTTTGTTGATTTTTATTTTCGTTTACTCGACTCATTTTTGATTAAATAGATAATTGCATCTTATTTTGCAATAAATTTCAACAGTTGTGTCATCGCACTTCTCTTTCGATTCTATGCAGTCCGACAGTGACCGCACTTTAGCTGTTGTCAGCGTCTTAAGTTTGGTTTTAGGAAAAATCTTCTATAAATTAGATGCATAAAAACTAGGCTTGAAACATTGTACCTACCCTATTATTTTTGTTTTTTATTGCCCACAGCTTCATGAGTTAAATTGTATCGTACCTGCTATTGAGAACTTTATTTCATGGGGAAACTTATGACATAATCATAATTATTATTTTACTAAGCAAATTACTAGTAGAAACTGTATATTAAATGCACTTACGTCGTATTATTATAATTAGTATCTTGATACGGTTCTATGGCAGTGTCTTGAAAGTCTTGCTGAAACCCGAAGCTATCGTAACCATAACTCACATCAGGAATAGTTTCTTCAGGTTCTGTAAAATAAAATTTATCTTTAATGAAAACGCCAAAATAAGCCAGCATTGGTATTTATTTATTGGAGATGATGGATGCTTCATAACAAACAATCATACACATACGGTAAATAACTTTAATTACTTGGGCCCAAAGGCTTTCCTCGTGTATGTGTTGTTTCTTGTAGTATTTACTTAAAACTGCTTCACACTACACCATGTCCCGTTTCAGGCAATAATATAACAAAACCACCAAAAGCATCAGCTCACCGGGTACGTAAGGCACGTGCGTAAGCGTGGAGGCGGAAGGCGCGCGCCTCGGACGCGTGAAGCTGCCGTACGACGTCATAGATGACGTCATCGGCGTGGGGGGCTGCGGCAGGCGGCGGCCGCGGCTGCCGCGCGTCGAGCCAGACTCGCTGCCTGGCGGGACCGGCAGCGCGCGGCCCCGCTTCGGGGTCGACGATGGCGTGGCTGGAAAGAAGCACGTTGATTGACGAGAAGCTTAGGCAGCGTTTAAGGTCTGATTCGGAGGCTCAGCAGCTGTTGGCACCTAAGGAACTTCCTGATGATGTGACCTCTGAGTTCGTTTCGGTGTTCCTTCCCAGAGTAATCAAATAGCAAGCACCGACTTCATCTAGTTCTTAAAATACACACACCGACAAATTTAGCAGAACATAAAAAAAAATGTCGAAAAACTAGTTTGTGTGACATTGCTGGCTGGTTGTTAATTCGTTTTATTTTAGAAATAATTATTTAAAATTGAGAAAACAGTTGAACGTCACCTTATATGCGATTGTTTTAATTTTATTCGTACAGTTTACATAATTTCGAGCGAATTTCTATTAATCATCATTTCATGGTTTTGGTTTAAAACATCGTAAAATTTTCATTCAAATTCAGTTTGATCTTTTTAAAGTAAATCACTTCATTATGCTCGACTTGAGCGCTACTGACATTGTCAAATGATGAAATCTCAAGAATTCTTCGCCTACTTGTTTCAACAATTTATCGCAATATCCAACGACTCAGGGAGACTAATGCTTTTGTGAGAAGACCGGGCAAACAAGGCAGAAAAAGACTTACTTAGAACAGGGATGATAGTTTCATTCATTTTCGCGTACGTAGAAACCCACGTCTAACGGCCGTCCAGCCAGAAATGAGCTTGAGGAAGTTCGATGTGTCATAGTAAGTGAGCGTATGGTACAAAGAAGATTCAAAGAAGCTGGTTTTGGTTCGTTCGTGCCCGCCAAGGCTCCAAAAATTGAGATACATCATCGTAGAGAGACTTACTTTTGCTCGGGAACATCGACTTCGGACCTTGGACCAATGAGTTAAAATATTGTTTAGTGATGAGTGCAGAATTATTTTAAATCAAGTTGACGGAAGGCAAAGAATTAGACAAATTTTGAACCTACGGTAGCATATGGTGTAGGATCAATAATAGTTTGGGGGATTTATTTGGGAGCTCGTACGGAACTGGTGGTGATCGATGAAGGAAGTCTGACTGCAGCTAGTATATTTTAAAATGAAATTTAAAATGAAAATGTGGCACCATTTGCCCCCTTATCGGTGACGACTGCGTTTTGATGCAGGATAAAGCTCGGCCACATACTGCTCGTTCAACTCAAGCATATCTTAATAGTGTGAATATTACAGTTATGGAGTGGCCAGCGAGATCACCGGATATGAATCCAATAGAACACGTCTGGGACTTGCTGAAACGAAGAGTAAGATCCAGAATCCCAGCTCCTGTCGATTTGGGTGAACTGCGAATCGCCTTAATTGAGGAATGGCAGAGAGTATCACAGAAAACAATAGATAACATCATTCTCAGCATGTCTAGGCGGGCTGGAAACTTTAATAAGAGAGCGTGGAGGAAAAACGCGATATTAATTTAATTTTTTTTGTTATTAAAAAATGGGTTTTTAAGTAACTTTTTCAAACTTTCTTGATTTCTTGATTAAAAAAGTACTTTTCTCGCAAAATTAAGATTAAATGTGATCTTACTTTAATTTTAAAAAGTGTAATTTTAAATAAGAAAAGATGTATAATACTTTTGAAAATACTTATTTTAAAATTGAACCGTTTTTTTTTATTTGTCTTTTTATGTTCCTCTAAAAGTGTTTGTATAAACCTATAAAATATTTTATCATTTCACTTTATCATTCACAGGTTGTTGAGCTCCAATTCGATGTAATTATGTAGTGTAAGAGCACAATATTCGCCATTATATTATAGTTCTCTCAATCCATTCTGATATTTGTGACGATGCTGGAGAATTGCTTTAATATATTTCCAATATAGGCATAAAGATGAATTTTCAAATTCCCCTCATTTACGAATCCTTTCTCGCATTCCTGTCAGCGATTATTTCAGCTAGGTAATCATCACAACATATATATTATATTAAGCATTTTTATCAAGCAGTCTTCATAATCATAATATTATTTATTTGCCAGAAGCTTTATAAGTTTAGCCTTAGAATAAGGAGTCACAAAGCTATAATTACCTGGAAGACTAGCGGCAGACCTTCGCGGCCGCGGCCTGTACGGTGCCATCTCATTGTTGTCGGAATACCTTGACGATGGCACCAACTGGAACATAAGAAAACACTGTAGCGTATTAATTCCTCTAAATATTGTTTTACAAAACAAAATCAAATTAAAAAATAGTCATTTATTCAAACTAGACAGATAATCAGCACTTTTCGAACGTCAAATTACATAAGACAGTCCCCAAAAACGCCCGCCTTTCGCCACTTCCTAGTGCTTTAGCTGGGAAGAAGAAGTGGCGCAACAAACTCTCCAGCAGCACATCCGTCTGTTTAGTTAGATAAACATGATTGTATAAAAATCGTATGCAAAGTAATTAACGCTACGAAACACAAAACATTAAATTAAATTACTTGCTTAGCTAGCACACGCCAATATACCCACAAAACAATGAAAACTGTAAAACAGATTTCTGAATGTAGATATGTACAATAAAACTAGGGCACAAAATAATATCTTTTCCAGTTGTGGCGGGATTAAAACACAACTCAAATTATAAATATTTTAAAATCTACGCACTACACGACATACGTTTTGGAACGGGCAATAAGCTTCAACTGTCTAACTGACCGACTCCTAGACAATTCAATAATGCCTGTAAATGCGTTGACTAAAATAAATGCAACTTTGACTTCATTCAACTTGGACGTTGGTAAAATTATCATTTACCTACTCAGTGGAGTCATTCCACAAAAAAAAAATTCGCTGTTTTTCTTATCACATATACAGGGTCAAATAAACATCTAGCGAAACCGCAGAAGTGTTGGATATCGACATCGTAAAATGATACAACAAAAATTATTTCGACGAGTTTTTTTTTTGGTTCATCAACCGCCGGGAGTGTAGTCACTTGAAATATGAGTAATTTTTTTTGTATAAATTTCACAGACGTGACTGGTATTGATAACTAAACACGATAAGAAAACAATAAAACAGTTTTATTCAACCCATACTTCCAGTAACAAAACTAGCAGCGGTCGTTGACCCCAAAAAAAAAACATCTAATATTTTTCATTTTTATTTTATCGTGTTTAGATAGCGATACCCATTACGTTTGCTCGCCGGCTAATTTAATTTGACCCTGTATACAGAATAGTGAAATACTTTCTTTGTTCTGTTTATTTAGAAAAACTATCTTCAGTAACTACACAGGACTAACAGTACTACTACAGTTCAAAACTACAGATATTTCCTGCATTTAATAACTTACCGGTTTAGGCGGCACTTGCGGCAACTGAACAACTGAAGACCTCCTCTTATTGACAACATTCTCGAACTCAGTCGGCGTCAGGCCTTGCCCGTCATCGTAGAAGTACTGACCGCCGCTGTCCCACTGCCGAGAGTCGTCAGCTACGTACGACGTCTGGTAGGGGTAAGACGACGAGTCGTAGAACTCCTCGTAACTCGGCTGCTGAGATAAATGCGAATGGTCCCTGAAAGGGTAAGATTAAGTTGTTTTAATTTGTGCAGTCTTTGTTAGAAAAGGGAGGTAAAGCTGTGGTACTCATGTACCACAGATTTAACTCTCTCTCCCATTTTCAACATTAAAAAAAAAAACTTCAATTTTTTTTTTGTTTTTGTCTATGAAGACTCAATTGAAAATGGGAGATTTTTTTTTATGGCTCTGCCAACTTTAAGTAGTAAAAATGAAAGTATCTCTCATCATATTTATAACAACTAGGATTGAGAAGCTCATGACTAGCTGTTCCCCAAGGTTTCACCCACATAAGTCTCAGTCCCGTGGGAACATCCGGATAAAAAGTATTCTTTGTCCTAATCTAGGTCATGGTCTACCCATTTGCCAAATTTCATCAAAATCCGTTCAGCCTTTTTAGAGTGAAAGCGTAACAAACAAACAAATAAACTCACTTTTGCACTTATACTATTACTAGCTGCGCCCCGTGGTTGAACCCGCATATGTCTCGATCCCGTGAGAATATTGAGATCAAAACTATTCTATGTCCTAACCGAAGTCATGATCTACCTATGTGCCAAATTTCATCCAAATCTGTTTAGCGTGAAAGCGTAACAAACAGATTATTCCGATCTGTCACCCCGCTTTGTCCCGTTAGGGTGACAGATAGGAAAAAAAAGTTTGATCTGTCCCCCTGTTAGCAATGCGGGGACAGTTCGAACTTTATTCACTCCTTAACGGTTTCATCTGTCCCCCTATCACTGACAGGGGGACAGATGAAACTTTTTATTCCTGTTTGTCCCCCACAGAATTTAGGATGCAAGAATTTAGGAATTTCTAGGAGAATTTAGGATGCAAGAGCGAGCGAAGCGGGCTCGGGACGTGGGGCACCCCGACTCGGATAGGTTAGGTTCGAAGGGGATGGCGGGGTCTAGTGAGCGAGCGGAGCGCCCCGCCATCCCCTTCGAGGTTATTTTTTTTAAACCCTAGAGGCCCGCGAAGCGGGCCTCATACTACGCCTTTTAATCGACAAGTGTTTTGAGGTTAGGTTAGGTTAGGTTAGGTTTCGAGGCAAAAGTACTCGCGTCACTGTACCAGTGGCGCGAGGAAGCGAGGGCGCGGGGCGAGTGGCTGATGCAGCGACATACGGAGTTGCGTCGGTCACAGCTCCGCGCAGCCCTGGTGGCGGAATGGCGGGACAGGCTTTCACGCTCTACGCCTCGCCACCATCGAGGCGGTCAGGCCAGTGCTCGAGCCCTGGCTCGGGAGGTTAGGTTAGGTTGGGGGACCCCCCCACAGTGCTTGCGTCCACGTCGCGTCCCCTGGGCAACGACCCGATTCTGACCACCGTAACGGAGTGGCAGACCGGGCTCGGCTAAAGTGCACTGTGCAGTCGTAGCATATTTTAATCGATTTTTATTATATTTTATTTTACTGCGGGAAAATACGACATCTGAGGAGGCTATGCCTAAACCGAGGGACGTCTCCGGACGATTTAGAAAAGGCCCTTCTCAGGGCCAACCAAAAGGCCCTTCTCAGGGCCAACCAAAAGGCCCTTCTCAGGGCCAATCCGAGGGCGCTTCGGCGTCGGAGGCTAGCCGCGCGCCGTCTGCGGCCAGCTTCTTTTGTGAGGTGCCGGACTCCGATAATGAGTCCGTTTTGTTTGAGTCGGACGCTAGTTCGATGACTGGTCGCCGGGAGCCGGGGAAACGGGCCCGTCAGAGAGATGGGTCCGGGGGTTCCTCGGACTCGAGGAGACAACACGCAAAGGCCCAGAAGCCGGTGTCTGATACCCACGACGTGGGTCTAGCTGAGGCCAGATGCCAGTTGGACCTAATTAGGCGGGCGCAGCTGCAGCAAGACCTGGAGGAGCGGGTTGCCGCCAAGGAGCAACGGACGCGCGTCGCCCGCGTAAATGCAGGGCCACGAGCATGCGCGGCATCGTCGGGGAGCTGGTGCAGCGCACGGCGACCGACGAAACGCGGCTACTGCAGGCGAAAGTTGATCGCCTGCAGTCAGAGGTCAGCCAGCTGCATCAGAAGCTGGCTGAAGCCACGGCCCGGCCAAACAAAGCCGAGCCGAGACCGGCGGCTGAGGTTCCCCCCTCCAACCTTGAGGATATCATCCGCAAGGTCGTCACGGAGGAGAGGAACTTCACGAGAGCCTGTATTGCGGGCATAGAGGACAGGCTCTTGCCTGAGAAGCGCCTCCGACCGCCGCTCGCGGCGGACAACAGGCGACGCGAGTCGGAGGTGCCATCCCAGGTGGAAGACGCCGGTCTTCCGTCCACCACCTCATCCAACCAGCAAGGATGGACGAAGGTGGCCAAAAAGGGAGGGGGCAAGAAGAGGAAGAAGTCGAGGACGGAGGCTGGCCCTGCCGCCACCACCACCACCCCTCCCGGCCCGTCCCAGACAACGGGCAAGGGAAAGGGAAAAGGAAAGGGGAAGGGGAAGCAGCAGTGGAGCAGCGGTGGTGGGCCCCCAGGCCCACCACCGCTGCTCCCGCTGCAGCCAATGGAGCCCCCGCCAGGAATGACAAGAGGAAGTTGGTTCCCCCCAAGACCGCAGCCGTAGTGGTGACGCTCACCGCTGAGGCTGCGGGGCGGGGGGAGACGTACGCGTCGATAATGACGCGGGCGCGAACCAACGCTGATCCCCAAAAACTGGGGATTGGTACAGTCTCGTGCCGCCGGACCCAGGCCGGGGCTCGAATTTTCGAGTTCCCGGGGGCTCAGGGCAGCGCCAACGCCGACCTCTTCGCAACGAAGTTGGAAGAGGTCATCGCAGACGCGGCCAATGTCGCTAGGCCCGTGAAGACCGTGGCCTTGGAGGTGACCAACCTCGACGACTCGGTCACCAAGGAGGAGGTGGTGGCGGCGATCGCAGCGATGGGGGGCTGTGGCGTCACAGAGGTGCAAGGTCGGGCCATCAGGCCCGGTCGCAGCGGCATGGGCACCATTCGCCTCGATTGCCCAGTCGCCGCAGCCATAGCCGTCCTCGCCAAAGGACGACTTGCAGTCGGGTTCAGCTCGGGTGTAGTCCGGGCACTTGCAGCCAAGCCTCTGCGCTGCTACAAGTGTTTTGGAGTCGGACACACCCGGCCCCTTTGCCAGTCCAGGGTCGACAGGGGGAGCAACTGCTACCGCTGCGGCAAGGACGGGCACAAGTCCGCCTCCTGCGAGGCTGCCACGCCGCACTTTGCGGTGTGTGCTGCCAGTGGCTGCCCGGCGGGCCACGTCATGTTGGGGAGGAAGTGCAATCCTCCCCCCAAGAAGGGCAAGGAGCAGGCGCCGATCCGGCCTGTCGCTGCCACCGCCGTCCCTGAGGCTGGGACTTTGGCGGCTGTGGAGGGGGGTGCGATGTCTGATTAATGGATAGTCAGGTCAAGCATCGTATCCTCCAGGCGAACACCAACCACTGCAGGGCGGCCCAGGATCTGCTGATGCAGACAATGGCCGAGTGGTTGGTGGACGTGGCGGTGGTTGCCGAGCCGTACTCGGTGCCTGGCCGTTGGCTGGGTGATCGGGACGGCTCGGTGGCATTGGTGTCGCGGTCTTCCACGGAATCCCCTCCCCTCTCGCTCTTAGAGAGGGGACCGGGATACGTGGCCGCCGCGTGGGGAGACTTGGCCTTTGTGGGCGATTATCTCGAAATCCTCACCGCAGTGGTCGGGAGTGCGGCGCCACGGTTGGTCGCCATATTGGGCGACCTGAACGTCAAAGCGACGGCCTGGGGCAACCCGGCCCGCTCTTGCAACGTCCGGGGACGCGCCGCAGAATTCTGGGCGGCCGTGCGCGGTGTCCCTCCTAAACAGAGGGGCTGTCCACACGTGTGTGCGGCAACGGGGAGGATCGGTGGTCGACGTCTCGTTTGCCACCCCCGTGCTAGCCGCCCGCGTCTTGAACTGGCGGGTGGAGATGGCGGAGACCTTTTCGGACCACCGATATGTACGCTTCGACATCTCCACCCAGAGCCCCCTGGGGGTCCGCTCGGGCCAATCTGTGTTCACACGGTGGGCTCTCACCCGCCTGGACCGAGAGGCTGCGGAGGGGGCGGCGTTCGTCCAGGACTGGCTCGCTCCTCCTGTCGACGTCCTGGACGTGGACGCCGCAGCGCTCCAGTTGAGGGGGTCCTTGACCGAGGTGTGCAACTCCAGCATGCCCCGGTCCCGCCACCCACCTCCCCGCCGCGCCGTCTATTGGTGGTCGGAGGAACTGGCGGAGCTCCGAACCGCCTGCGTAGCGGCCAGGAGGGCCTACACGCGGAGCCGAAGGCGCAGGCCCCGAGACCCAGCCAGCGAGGGGGGCCTCTATGCGTCGTACATCGACGCAAAGACGGTCCTCAAGCTGGCGATGTGCGCGGCCGAAGACTCGGCGAGAGCCGACATGCTGGAGGGTCTCGATAGGGACCCGTTTGGAAGACCTTACAAGGCGGCGCGGAATAAACTGCGCCCCTGTGGTCCTCCACTGACAGAGACCCTCAAGCCGGCATTGCTGGATGGGGTGGTCCGGTCCCTGTTTCCGTCCAGGACCGACTTCACCCCACCAGTGATGGACCCTCCGCGGGAGGCGGCTCCGCCGGATGAGGAGATCCCCCCGGTGACGGCGTCGGAACTTTGCGCAGGGACTCTTCGCCTTCGCGCAAAGAACACGGCCCCAGGGCCGGACGACGTTCCCGCACGGGTGGTGGCCATAGCCACCTCACAGATGGAGGAGAGGCTTCGGGACCTCTTTAGCGCGTGTTTCACGACTGGGAGGTTCCCGAAACCTTGGAAGGAGGGGCGGCTATGCCTCCTCCGGAAGGAGGGACGCCCGGCGGACTCCCCCTCGGCTTACCGGCCCATCGTTTTGCTCGATGAGGTCGGTAAGATGTTCGAGGGGATAATCGCCAACCGGCTAGAAAGCCTGCTGGTGACGGTGGGGCCGGACCTGTCCGACGCCCAATTCGGGTTCCGACGGGGTCGTTCTACCGTGGACGCATTGGCCCTACTGAAGGGCCAGGTGAGGGAGGCCATGGAGGCGGGGGACGGAGTGTTGGCGGTGTCATTCGACATTGCCAACGCCTTCAACTCTGTCCCCCACTCGACCATCTTGGAGGCGCTCCGGTACCACGGAGTGCCTCAGTACTTGCGCCAACTCTTGGCCAGCTACTTGGAGGACCGGGTGGTCCTCCTTGCAGACAAGACTGCCAGAGTTAGGCAATACGGCGCAGAGTCCGGTGTTCCACAGGGGTCAGTCCTAGGACCACCGCTGTGGAACATTGGATTCGACTGGCTCCTGCGGGGGACCCTCCTCCGTGGCACGAGCATCATTTGCTACGCAGACGATACTTCAGGGAGGACTTCAGGGAGGCGGCCAGTCTGGCCTCTGCTGGCGGATCCTTAGTGGCAGGAAGGATCCGCCGCCTAGGGTTGAAGGTGGCGCTACATAAAACCGAGGCCGTGTATTTCCACGGGCCTCGGCAGCGCATCCCCCCAGACGGCCACATTGACGTAGAGGGCGTCCGGATCGGAGTCAAGGCCCAAATGAAGTACCTGGGCCTTGTACTCGACAGCAGGTGGCGCTTCGGCCCACACTTTAGCGAGCTGTCGACGCGCCTGCTGAAGGCCGCGAATGCCCTGTCGTGGCTCCTCCCGAACCTGGGGGGTCCGAAGGCGCGATGCCGGCGCTTGTATGCCGGCATCCTAAGAAGCATGGCCCTTTACGGGGCCCCAATCTGGGCGGACGCCCTCCACCGGAGGGAGAACGCCACTGCCATCCGCAGGCCCCAAAGGGCCATTGCACTGCGGGTGGCGAGGGCTTACCGGTCGGTGGGATTCTCGGCGGCGTGCGCTCTGGCCGGCACCCCTCCTTGGGAGCTCGAGGCATGGGTACTGACCAGAGTGTACGAGTGGACGGCGCGGCGGAAGGCGCTCGGGGAGCTCCCCGCCGCAGAAGAGCGGGAGGCCGTGTGGCAGGAGGCGAAGGAGGCAATCGTCCATCACTGGACGGAGGACCTCGCCTCTGCCGCCTTCGGCCGCCGGACGCTGGACGCGCTCGGGCCAGTCTTGAAGGATTGGCTCGAGCGGTCCCACGGTTTCCTTTCTTTCCGTCTGGTGCAGGTGTTGTCTGGCCATGGGTGCTTCGGATCGCACCTGCACCGGATCCGAAGGGAGGAGACCCCGTCGTGCCACGACTGCGGCGCGGCGGAGGACACGGCACAGCACACCCTAGAGGTGTGCCCAGCCTGGTCCGAGCTGCGCCCTAGTCTGGTCGCAGCAGTCGGGCCGGACCTTTCTCTTCCCAGTGTCGTCAACTTGATGCTGGAAAGCGAGGAGGCCTGGGCAACAGTCGCCTCCTTCTGTGAGGAAGTCATGTCACAGAAGGAGGACGCGGAGCGAGCGCGGGAGGATGACCCTCTCGCAGCGCCGCTCCGCAGGCGGAGGAGGGGTCGAAGAAGACGTCAGTACGAAAGTCATCTTCGACTCCTCCCAGGTGGAGGCCAGCAGGCAACGGGTGCGGGGGCACCCTTGCCTGTATTGCACAGGCCTCCACCAGTGTCGGATGGGAATGACCAGGTGTTCCCGGTCATTCCCATAGCCCCCCCAGTAAACTGGGGGGCATGCGGGGCCCGCCAACAAGGCGGGCATGCGCCGGGAGGGTTTGGATGTAAAGGCTGCGCCGGTTTCCCATGCCCTCCCATCACGGCGTTGCGGGAACACCGCTGAGTTTTAGTGGGTATACTGTATGTCTAACAGGAGTCCCACATACCCCGTCTCGTCCCCCACGAGCGGGCATGCGTAACGCATTTCTCAGCGTAAAAAAAAAAAAAAAAAGGTTAGGTTAGGTTACCTAAACCACTAGTCTTTAATTTAATGTAATGTTGCAGTATGTGTGGCATTAGTTTTAAGAATTAATATAATAAATTCTGTGGGGACAAACAGGAATAAAAAGTTTCATCTGTCCCCCTGTCAGTGATAGGGGGACAGATGAAACCGTTAAGGAGTGAATAAAGTTCGAACTGTCCCCTCATTGCTAACAGGGGGACAGATCAAACATTTTTTTGCCTATTTGTCACCCTAATGGGACAAAGCGGGGTGACAGATCGGAATAATTCTAACAAAGAAACTCACTTTCGCATTTATAATATTAGTTTTGAAGGAGTATCATTGCTCAAAAACTAATTAAAAAAAATCTAATAAATCTAATTATCATTGCTTGAAACGTTTTTTTTTATCTAAAGTATTGATACAAGGCCTCAGTTTCAATTGAAGACCGATCGCTACCGTTCATTCTCGAGTAATAGGCAGTGTTTCGATTTATAGAAGGTTCGCAACATGCCGTTCTTCAGCATTGTCAAGAACGGCATTGTTATGAACGTTGAGTACATCGTACCTCGTGTGCGTGACACTGGTGGTGTAAGTCTCGAACCCGTACATAGGCATGTCGTCATCGTACAGAGAGTTCTGACGTTCCAGACTGGGCCGACGCTGCTCCTCAGTGTAAGCTTGAACGTTGAGTAGAACCTACCTCGTGTGCGTGACACTTTTTTTTTTGGATGGTAAGTCATCAAATAACTTCTCCCGCTCTGGGCGGAGCGGGAGGGTGCGTCAGACTCTTACTGACTAAAACCCACCCGTATTCCTTCCTGTTGCCTGTGTTGCGGGGGCCTCGGTGACCCATTAGTACCTTCCCACGACGTGAGCGTGACACTGGTGGTGTAAGTCTCGAACCCGTACATAGGCATGTCGTCATCGTACAGCGTATTCTGACGCTCCAGATGGGCCGACGCTGCTCCTCAGTGTAAGTATGAACGTTGAGTAGAACCTACCTCATGTGCGTGACACTGGTGGTGTAAGTCTCGAACCCGTACATAGGCATGTCGTCATCGTACAGCGTGTTCTGACGCTCCAGACTGGGCCGACGCTGCTCCTCTGTGTAAGTATTAACGTTGAGTACATCGTACCTCGTGTGCGTGACACTGGTGGTCTACGTCTCGAACCCATACATAGGCATGTTGTCATCGTACAGCATGTTCTGACGCTCCAGACTGAGCCGACACTACTCCTCTGTATAAGTATGAACGTTGAGTAGAACGTATTTCGTGTGCGTGATACTGGTGCTGTACGTCTCGAACCCATACATAGGCATGTTGTCATCGTACAGCGTGTTCTAACGCTCCAGACTGGGCCAACGCTACTCCTCTGTATAAGTATGAACGTTGAGTAGAACGTACCTCGTGTGCGTGATACTGGTGCTGTACGTCTCGAACCCATACATAGGCATGTTGTCATCGTACAGAGTGTTCTGACGCTCCAGACTGGGCCAACGCTACTCCTCTGTATAAGTATGAACGTTGAGTAGAACGTACCTCGTGTGCGTGATACTGGTGCTGTACGTCTCGAACCCATACATAGGCATGTTGTCATCGTACAGAGTGTTCTGACGCTCCAGACTGGGCCGACGTTGCTCCTCTGTAAAAACGAAAACTATATTAATAAGGAATCCATAAATGATAAATGATTTTTATTTCTGTAAGTAGGTTTGTACAAAAAGTTTGACACGTTAATCATATTTTAAAACTAGATGAGGTCGGCGTTTCCTATCTGACTGCTCTGAGAAGAAATGCCGAAACAAACTCAACGGTCACAGTCTCTTTTTAAGTCCAGACATGTCTGCGGAGTTAAGCTAGCCAATTTAAAATAACCCAGTATATGCCTATTTTTTTTTCTGATGTAGTTTCGTATCAGCCTGTTGAGTCGAGCATATGTGTTAGATTAATAATAATAATAAAAATATATTCAAAAATATAAGGTACAGCGTTAAATAACAGTTTTTCTTAAATCTATGTCAAGTTCACCCATGATTTGTGCCTGAACTAGGAAATCCTGTGTTTCAGGCGATTGGAGGTAACATTAATTGAATAAATAATCACATATCATTTTAATATTATTGGTACATAAATGTAAAATGGTGTCTAAAAATTATAGTATGTTAACCTAACTAATTAAAAAAAGAAATAACAATAATACAAACAATCTTTTACTTTAGCACTAGTAATAACTTCTCTGTATCTGTATCTGTATGTAGATTAAAATGTAACTGATGTTCATCCTACTTAGAGTATTTTTAATGTATTTTATTTCCAATCCTGCAAATATTTGAAAAAGTAAAGAATATACATATAATTATAATACAACAAACAATCCACTTATTTTTTTTATATACAACTACATGTGACTGTTCCTAAATTACCCTAGGCTGATAACATTTATGTTTTATATTAGTGTTTAGGTCGATTTCACCCTTTCAAATCACATAACCGCTATCGCACATCATTAGGGGCCGAGTGCTGCACCCGTTGCCGTCAACCATAATAATTTTTTTACCCGTAATTTTGAATCTGCGATATCTTTTAAAATATTCATTTAACAGATATGATGTCAGGCATATTTGAATCTAAATTAAATGCCCAATTTAAATAAAATACTCGATCGGATAAGGATCAATGTACAGCGGTGAAAATAGCTTTGAAAATAACAATTATATTTTTATCAAATTCTGAAAGATAAAAATTGTTACTGTCATCCATAGAAGACAGACATACGCTATCGCAGATTTTTTGTTCAACTTTTTAAGATGTAACATCTTATAGAACATTAATTTATGTATCTCTTACGGTTTACACGGCGCACGCCAATAAAGCTACCAGTTGGCATGATGTTTTCCGACATCTTCAATAATTGTCATATTTCAGCCAATTTACACAAAACCTTAACGAATTATACACCTAAACCTTTCTTATGATTTACGAGTACTACATAGGTGGAAACTGTACGAAATTTCGGTAGTTTTTGAGTTTATCGCATTCAGACGCGGCTGGGGGGACTTTGTTTTATAATTACGTCTTGTAGTAATAATTACAACACTCTCAATTAAATGATGCTAGCTTATAGGTAAATTTTAATTATCGTTTTCATAGTTGCAATTCTGTAATAATGTTTCCATTAGATACTGTAATTCTGTTTAACAATGCTTTTGGTTATTTATATTACGTTATAGAATGTATACGCGCTTACTTGTAATATTGTATACAATAATAAAATTAAAATTTCCATTGGGACTATCTGAAAATCAATTTTATCTGTATACAAACATAGCGAATAAATGATTTCTATTTAACACATCGACGGTTTCCGGCAAAGAAATTACCAATCCGTCTGTTTCTTAAATCGCAACTTGTGTGAAAATCACACAATCTATGATCATCAATCTGTTAGCCATGGCGAATAAATGATTTCTATTTAACACATCGACGGTTTCCGGCAAAGAAATTACCAATCCGTCTGTTTCTTAAATCGCAACTTGTGTGAAAATCACACAATCTATGATCATCAATCTGTTAGCCAAGCGTGGTTATTAAAGTATGATTTAGACAACCAAACAAATCAGCAGTTGGTATTATGTCTGACGTATCACTAAATTATTTATCCAAGAGTTTCTTGTTCAGTAAGTAGCGAGTGCAATATTTATGAAAAAAATGTTGTGCTTACCTCCAGACTGCCAGTCAGCCGCGGTCCTCCAAGATATCGCTGACTCCACACTCACTTGTGCGTGCAGCTGTGACCACGTATCGATCCTGAAATTAGCATAAGAAAAGAAACGTTTCAATAAGAAAATACCTACAATATCGTCGTTTAGATACATATGTAACACAATTAAAATTGTGTTTGAATTTTTACGATTGGAATGATCCGACGTGATATTAATGTCCATACACAATCTATCCGGAGTTTTCCTCAGTCAAACCGCGTAGCTTAATCAGCCTATAACTTTCCCACTGCTGCAACACAGGCCTCCTCTCTGTGAGAGGAAGTGGGCCAAGCAAGCAGTCTGTTACTTAGGTTACCAACGAGCCTAACTGCCCTTTTTTTTTTGGGTGGGAAATCATCAAATAACTTCTCCCGCTCTGGGCGGAGCGGGAGGGTGTGTCAGACTCTTACTGACTAAAACCCACCCGTATTCCTTCCTGTTGCCTGTGTTGCCAGGGGCCTCGGTGACCCATAAGTACCTTCCCGCGACCCCGGCAGGCATCGGCCCTAGTGGACCCCTACATTTGTGCTGACGACATCTCTTTGAGGCGCGCGTGGAATACAACGCCTAACTGCCCTGAGACAAAGGTTCACATAACATAACATAACATGACACCTGTAATCCCCGCAGAGGTAGGCAGAGGTGTACCTATATTAGTACCACAACATTTCGCCAGTTATGTTTAAGTCCCATGTAATAGGGGGCGAGCCTGTTGCCATCAACCGGGCACAAATCTAGAATCCGGGTTGCTACTGAGAAATTCCTGATAAAAAAACCCAATAACCCTTTGCCCGACCTGGGGATCAAACCCAGGACCTCATGCTCAGCAGTAGCGACGCTTCCGACCACTAGACCAGCGAGGCAGACACGGTCATAGGTTCATTATGGCACATCTACAGTTTTAAAATATGTTCAGCCTCTCGTTTGACACTGGTAATCTGTATGGCTCTTTCTAAAGCGTGATAATTATGTTATATCAACGGGTACTGTTCCTACTTAAATATCGCTAGGTGTGGAAGCCCTTTTAAATATATATTTTTTTAATCTTGATTGAGAGTAGTTAAGTTAGAGATTATCATTCGATAGAATAGAATAGAATACTCTTTATTATGTACACCGTAAAAATTACAGATATAAATATAAAAATTAAAAAGAAATCGAGTATGCTTAGATGGTTTGGTCATGTTGAGAGGATGAATAAAAGGCGACTAACAAAAGAAATTTACAAGGCCGATGTGAGTGGAAATGCCGGGAGGGGCCGCCCCAGGACGACATAGGAAGTCACCTCATTGGTGATGTTCTTCAAAAAGGTTAGGTGTGTAATACTCGTAACTGGCGTACGTGTATGACCAGATGTATGAACATAAACGAATCATAAGAGTATGTAAGAAGCGTAGCAATTGGCGTTCTATAGTTTCTGCATGGGGTATGCAGAAACTATATAACGCCAATTGCTACGCTTCTTACATACTCTTATGCTTCGTAATACTCGTAACCGGCGTGCGTGTATGACCAGATGTATGAACATAAACGAAGCATAAGACTATGTAAGAAGCGTAGCAATTGGCGTTCTATAGTTTCTGCATACCCCCATGGGAAGAAGGCATGAGTTTATGTGTATTTGTGTAAAAGAAATCGATATTAGAACGAAAGAAAGAAAAAACGTAAAACGGCCATCGCTCAGCACAATGCTGAGACCCGATGCAAGACAGAGCTCCAGCGCTGGTTTTCTGTTATGTTAAACTTCTGTTTGCTGATGTTTACCTGTTGGTCCGCGGCTGGCTGTTATAATACAGCGGGTCGGTGTCCCCGTGTATGTGGTACTCGTCCCTCTCGTACGAATTCTCACGAGATACCTCCAAGGATCTCTGGAAATAGAAAGTAGAGAAATGGTTAAAAAACGTGATGCTGTCTCCATATCAATTAATGACTGTAGTTTTATAAAACTATGCGTATAGTATATAGCAATGCTTAAGATGTTACCAACGCAACAAAAGAAGAATACGTGATTTCGAAACTTTAATGCAGTCCAGAAACTCGACCTGCCAGCGGCTAAAAAAGAGTGAACCTCATGTGTTGAAGATCTTAATTAGTCAACGGGGGTTGAATGTGTCAGACTCCCCTCTCATCATAGTCTGACATATAATATTGTCCACTGCCACTACCACAGATGATATAGGTACTATAAGAGAAATATCTCTCATATATTATACCCTGTTGCCACAAAATACTATAAAATTAATAATTAAGAAATTGTGTATGAACACCCGCTTAAATATACAGTAGACAGACTACAGTTGGCTGCTAGGACTGAGCAGCGAATGATCTAATACGAAATCGACCTAAATGCGGTGCCCAAACACTGTTATAGTCTATGACGCTAATGTTTGTCACTTTGCTCGGTTAGTTCGATGTATAGCATTTATTTACTTTTTAATAAAGGTTTACTAATAGCTTCTGTTATACAATATATTTTAAATATAGGTAAAAAGTCATAGGTTCGTGTTTTAGGACACGCGCTTTAATTTGTGTTTATTATTTCATCACCACTGCTCTCAAAACGGTGAAGGAAAACATCGTGAGGAAACCGGCATGTCCTAGAACCAAAAATTCAAAGTCATGTGACATCTACCAACCCGCACTGGGCCCGCGTGGTGAGGATTTTGGCCCATTTCCTCTCACCGAGAGAAGGCCTGTGTCCCAGCAGTGGGAACATTATAGGCTGATTATAATGAGGTAACAAGTAACCTTCGACTTGTGCAACTTTCCCAATGCCACCGCCGGCGATTAATGAGAAGCGAGTAGAGCTAACAACTAAACACTAGTTGGCGAGCAACGAGCAGCGACTGCGCGACGGCAACAGGTAAATATTCGCTGTTACGCATATCTACCAAACGTGTATCTCTCAGCGAGTGTTGTGCTCGCCAAGCGAGCGTCGCTAAGCGATTACTCCCTTTAATAGCTCTTGTCACTGCGATACACGAGTACTAGCCGGCGGTCGTGTGTAAAGTCAGCGATCAACTCTTAATATATTTATCTCTTTTACGCGCATGGGACTAACAATATTTTCTATGTTTCTTGAGCAAGAAAATCGTCGCTTCCTCGTTGGTGGTTGGAAAGGTGTTTAGCACAGTCCCCAATTACAGTTTAACCAGCATTCTCAAATATAAGTGATAACACAGACAAATACATTTAAATTGTGGTTCTAGAGTTTTAGCAGGATTAAAGTAGATAGATAAAATTATTTATGTGCATAGAATGTAGGTAATTAATACAATTAGGTGTGACAATATTTTTGAATCCCTATACATTCCGCCGTATGGTATGCATAAATTTTAATAACTTATACTACAATTATTATATTTACGTAAAGCTAAAAGCTGTAAATTAAATAGAGTTGTTATTAAAAAAAACATGTTAGAGAGTAATAGCATTTTTGACACAGTATTATTTAAGGTACTTTTTAAATCTTCATAAAGATTTGGTACCTACATGGTTATAAATAAGATGAGCCATGCACATAACACTCTTTCTCAATAATTCAGTTTTATATCCACCAATGCTTAACTTGTCTTCGTATTGAGTTTTTAATATTGTAGTCATTGGTTCTAGTATTTTTCAAAGTCGGGAATAGGTGGTCATTTGTTTTAACAAAAATTCCTATTTCTACGTAGTATGCAAAAGTTAATAGATTACATTTTTTTATAACAGGTATGCAGCTTTCTGTCACTTTGAGATTAAAAATAGATCTAAGACAGCGTTTTTGCGCCTTAAAAATACTTTCCCTCTCGCTACAGTAACAATGATGATGAAGTTACCTGTGGTGTGTGCATCTGGTGCGCATGGCTCCGGAACTGTGACGCACTGCAGTTGGCATGCTGCCCCACTGGGTAGTTGAGGTCCGACGTGTAGTCCGAGTCCTCTGAGTAACCCGCTGAAATAGAGGAGATTTTGGACGTTAGAGAAGACTGAAACACATTTTGAACTGCTTGTTGAAATGTTTGTACTATAGTCACTTTTAACGTGTCGCCTTTGATCATAAAGGCTCTACACTGTATGAAACCGATAGCCACTTTTTATTCCCGTTATTATGATATATTTTTTAAACTGGACCGCACCTGGGAACTTTGCGTACTTTCAATATTCTGATATTAAAGGTCATATTTTAAAGTTTTAAACATTATAAACATTTTTTAAAGTTTTTTTTACGACCACAAATTTTAAATGTGATGTTTTGACTTGTAATACTCCCTCGATCCCTTTACCGTTGCAAGCACTCATAAGCACAATGTTTTGCGTGCGTTACATTGCGCCCTACCACCGAATATTCTCGCCAAAAATAACGTAGTTTCCCAGCAATTATTTTTGAACAAAGTTATTTAATTTAATATACAGAATGCTTCGTGATGGGCCTTTTATAGTAATTGTAATAACTAAATGTGTATTATTTGAAGTAAACAATGTGCGTAGTTGCAGAATGGTAACGACCCCGACTTGTAAGTAGGTCGTGCGTTTGAATTTCATCACCACTGCTCTCAAAACGGTGAAGGAAAACATCGTGAGGAAACCGGCATGGCCTAGAACCAAAAATTCGAAGACATGTGACATCGATACCAACCCGCACTGGACCCACGTGGTAGATTAGAGCCCACTTCCTCTCGAAGAGAGGAGGCAAGTGTCCCAGCAGTGGGATCATTATAAGCTGATTATGCTAAACAAGTAACTAAATTGACTTTGAATAGGAATTGCAAGAGAGAAACACGTTGCTGTGACGTAGCGTAAAAAGATACAGATTCACCAAAATAGATAATACTCTCGCTCCCACGTGAGATTAAACTCGTCTAGTTCCTACCTAACTATTTATCTATGTCATTATCTGCTATCTTATCTTATTATTATATATCATTAACTATTGATCTAAGCCCTAAATTCACAAAATCTTCACCTTAGTCAAAGTATTATGTGACTTGGCCGTTTCGTTACTACAAGAACTATTGTATAATAGAAAAGTAATGAACAGCGAATAAATTTTTCACCTTATGCACATGTGAATGCAGTGAAATGGCGAAGCCACATATTTTGACTAAGTGTAGAGTTTGTGAAGTTAGGGCTTGTAGAGTTAGGGCGTGTAGAGTAAGAAGCTTGGCTCTACATGAGATTTAATAAGTTTTTGATATTGCGAGCCATGTGGTCTTGTCTCGGCAACATTTTTCATGAAATGTTTTTGGTGGGGTATGTAGATTCATAATATAACGCTGCTTGTATAAGATTAACTAAAGCTGATTTACGTCAATATTAGCATAATGAGCTGCTACACATCTCCATACAGCTGCTGTATAGATAAACTGATCTTATATCTTCCTAGGAAACTGCAGCTGAACGCACAATAAATTGATATGTTACCCGCTTGGTAGGTGTTACGCTCTAGTTCATAAGACGACTGAAGTATTAACATACAAACTGTAATTCACGAAGCGACATAATAACTACTGAAAGATATTTAATTGGGCCTCAGTCGCTTGATCAGTAAAAATAAAAACTGGACACCAGTAGCTGAAAACAACTTTGAGCAATGTAAGAAAGACCTAAAGAACGCGGTTATGCTATCATATCCAACGTCAAATACTCCGTTAGCGTTAATGACCGATGCGTCAGACACATGTGTGGGCGCAGTATTACAGCAAAAGGTAAACAACAAGTGGAAACCATTAGGTTATTTTTCTAAAATATTAACACAGGCCCAAATGAAATATAGTACATATGACAGGGAATTATTAGGAATATATTCAGCCATAATTCATTTCCGCAACATGGTTGAAGGTCAACAGTTAATTATTTTTACAGACCATAAGCCTTTATCATTTGCATTTAGTAAAATAGGTACAGATAGAGAAACTTCTCGGAGAGCTAGACAGATCATGTTCATTAGCGAATTCAGCACGGACATAAGACACATTAGTGGGAACGATAATTTAGTTGCGGATACATTATCCAGAGTAGCAACAATATCGTGCCCCACAACGATCGACTTCGCAGAACTTGCAGCCGCACAGGAAACGGACGGCGAGCTAGCAAAATTGCAAAGCGAATCGAATAACAATAAGAACATAGTGTTGAAACGTGTAACTATATACAATACAGAGAAATACATTGTTTGTGAAGTTTCAACCGACTCAGCACGCCCATACTTAACCGGAAAATTTCGACGTTTAGCCTTCGACTCAATACATAATATGAGCCATCCAAGCATTAGAGCAAGTAGAAAATTAGTTAGTGATAGGTATTTTTGGCCAAATATGAATAAAGACGTTGGAAATTGGGCCAAGACTTGCATTAGATGTCAAAAAGCGAAAGTTCAAAAGCACACCAATGCAGATTTAAGTACCTTTGAGAATTGTAAGCGTTTTGAACATATTCACATAGACATAGTAGGACCGCTACCAACTACACCAGAGGGATTTAAATATTGTTTGACGATAATAGACAGGTTTACGCGTTGGCCAGAAGCATTTCCATTAAAAGAAATAACTGCAGAAATAGTAGCCAAAACTTTATATGAAGGTTGGATTAGTCGTTATGGGTGCCCGGTTAAACTCACAAGTGATCAGGGAAGACAGTTCGAAAGTAATTTATTTAGAGAATTAATGTCAATTATGGGAATACAGAAAACCCGTACCACTCCATATCATCCTCAATGCAATGGAGCGATAGAAAGATGGCATAGGTCATTAAAAGCAGCACTAAAAGCACGTTTAGACAATAAAAGCTGGATAGATGAACTAGCAACAGTAATGTTAGGATTACGCACGACAATTAGGTCCGACACAGGCGTAACCGCAGCACAAATGCTATACGGCAGTAATATTAGGCTACCAGGTGACTTTTATGACCATAGCAATGTACAGTTGCATGATGACAACAATTTCGTTAAAAAATTAAGGACGTAATAGATGGATTGAAACCGTCCACTAGAGTAAACAAGTCACCTCGCAAGATTTTTATACACAAAGATTAACTAACCAGTGATTATGTATTCGTTAGAAATGACGCTGTACGGAAACCATTACAATCTCCATACGATGGACCATATCGCGTCATAAGTAGAAACGAAAAAGTGTATCGCGTGTCACGTCGGGGTCACCAATTTTGTGAGTGTTCCAGGGTAGTGTGTACGGAGAGAAATAAATAGATGTTGTATGCTATATAAGTCTTTACTAGGGTTGATATTACAAAGTTGTATTTGCGGCGCGTGTATAGCGGAAGGCGGTTTCGGGCGAACTGGCTTCGCCGGGCGCTGCGCATGCGAGGAATATAAAACGACTGCGTCAGCGCCCCTACACTATTCCTCCCCTTTTTTTTTAAAAAACTGTAGGTTTTTTACAATAAAATCTGTTACTCTAAAACGTATTATTAATTACATCTATGGCTAAAAGTATTACTTATAAGTTACAATCAGCATTTGGTTTGAATAACAATGTTGTAACCGGATGTCTGGCGTGATTGCGTCACCTGATATTGACGCCTTATACATTGTTATGACTTACATAATCTAAGTTTAAATATCTTTACGCTATTATTGCAATGGTATAAGCAGTGTACAATTTATTTGTATGTACAATTGATTCAAAAGGTTGCTATTATTACAAATTCTTACAATATATTTTTTTTTTTTTTTTTAAAACTACTTGATAATGAAATACAAAGTCATTTGGAGGAATAAATCTTATATTTAACAATACCTGATCTTAAGCTAGTGCGGCTACCTGCTTTTAAAGGTGCCGTCTTGACATTGTACTTAATTAATATATATATAAAGTTACGACGTTAAGGGTAGTCACCATGACGACATGCTCTGCCATAAAAAGAAATTAGCACCCCTGCGGAGTCCACAGCATTCGTCATGGTGACGCCAATTAAGAATACACACACATAACAATAATTCACACATTTCACAAAGTAGCACTTGCACCGTTAAACGTCACTTGGAATTTGGGACCTAAACTTTATGTAATTTGACTTGAATGGACGATGGTTACTGGGCAGGTTATTTTAAAAAATGACTTTGGGGTTAGGCGATTCTTGCGGTTTTTGGACCGTTTCTACCCTTATGCTCGGTGTGGCTATCGAACTTGCCACTATTTCCTTTTTCAACCACTTTCGAATGCTTTTGATAAACCTTCGTTTTCCAGCGTAGATTAACAATATGGTAAGTAATATTATGGTAGCTATCATGACACAGCCAATGATATTCAATTTGTTGTCCACTTGTGCAACATTTGATAGGTTTTCGTTAACAATTACTTTTTCTTTTGTCTGATTGGTGCCCATTTTTTAATTAATTTGGTGTACGTGGTGTAATTTTGCGACTGTTTTGATTCTTACTATGTTTCAACTGCGATACCTAGTACTTATATTCAATTAATTGACCTACATTATAAAATTTCGATATTTAGAGGGTCTTTTGCTTATTCGTCCAGTTCGCGTTGTATATGTTTCGTCACTGGGTTTGCTTGTTTGAAACCTTACTTTTTTCTGTATTTTATTCTGTACCTGTTTGTTTTTTTTATTATCATTTTTTTCTAATATGTTTTTATTTACTTCCTCTGATGGCAATTCATTATCTATCAATATATATGCTGGTTTTAAGCGATCTATAGATATGTTGGCTTGTCTGTCAGGTAACTGTACGCGATACACTTTTTCGTTTCTACTTATGACGCGATATGGTCCATCGTATGGAGATTGTAATGGTTTCCGTACAGCGTCATTTCTAACGAATACATAATCACTGGTTAGTAAATCTTTGTGTATAAAAATCTTGCGAGGTGACTTGTTTACTCTAGTGGACGGTTTCAATCCATCTATTACGTCCTTAATTTTTTTAACGAAATTGTTGTCATCATGCAACTGTACATTGCTATGGTCATAAAAGTCACCTGGTAGCCTAATATTACTGCCGTATAGCATTTGTGCTGCGGTTACGCCTGTGTCGGACCTAATTGTCGTGCGTAATCCTAACATTACTGTTGCTAGTTCATCTATCCAGCTTTTATTGTCTAAACGTGCTTTTAGTGCTGCTTTTAATGACCTATGCCATCTTTCTATCGCTCCATTGCATTGAGGATGATATGGAGTGGTACGGGTTTTCTGTATTCCCATAATTGACATTAATTCTCTAAATAAATTACTTTCGAACTGTCTTCCCTGATCACTTGTGAGTTTAACCGGGCACCCATAACGACTAATCCAACCTTCATATAAAGTTTTGGCTACTATTTCTGCAGTTATTTCTTTTAATGGAAATGCTTCTGGCCAACGCGTAAACCTGTCTATTATCGTCAAACAATATTTAAATCCCTCTGGTGTAGTTGGTAGCGGTCCTACTATGTCTATGTGAATATGTTCAAAACGCTTACAATTCTCAAAGCTACTTAAATCTGCATTGGTGTGCTTTTGAACTTTCGCTTTTTGACATCTAATGCAAGTCTTGGCCCAATTTCCAACGTCTTTATTCATATTTGGCTAAAAATACCTATCACTAACTAATTCTCTACTTGCTCTAATGCTTGGATGGCTCATATTATGTATTGAGTCGAAGGCTAAACGTCGAAACTTTCCGGTTAAGTATGGGCGTGCTGAGTCGGTTGAAACTTCACAAACAATGTATTTCTCTGTATTGTATATAGTTACACGTTTCAACACTATGTTGTTATTGTTATTCGATTCGCTTTGCAATTTTGCTAGCTCGCCGTCCGTTTCCTGTGCGGCTGCAAGTTCTGCGAAGTCGATCGTTGTGGGGCACGATATTGTTGCTACTCTGGATAATGTATCCGCAACTAAATTATCGTTCCCACTAATGTGTCTTATGTCCGTGCTGAATTCGCTAATGAACATGATCTGTCTAGCTCTCCGAGAAGTTTCTCTATCTGTACCTATTTTACTAAATGCAAATGATAAAGGCTTATGGTCTGTAAAAATAATTAACTGTTGACCTTCAACCATGTTGCGGAAATGAATTATGGCTGAATATATTCCTAATAATTCCCTGTCATATGTACTATATTTCATTTGGGCCTGTGTTATTTTTTTAGAAAAATACCCTAATGGTTTCCACTTGTTGTTTACCTTTTGCTGTAATACTGCGCCCACACATGTGTCTGACGCATCGGTCATTAACGCTAACGGAGTATTTGACGTTGGATATGATAGCATAACCGCGTTCTTTAGGTCTTTCTTACATTGCTCAAAGTTGTTTTCAGCTACTGGTGTCCAGTTAATTTTAGTTTTATCTTTGCGTTTTGTATTTCCTAGGTATTTATTCAACTCTGTTTGATGATCAGCCGATTGAGGTATACTTGCCCTATAAAAATTTAACATTCCTAGAAATCTTCTAAGTTCCTCAACTGTTTCCGGTTTTGGAAAGTCTACAATGGCTTTTACCTTATCTTCTAGAGGTCTAATTCCCTCTGTTGACACTTTATATCCTAAAAATTCTAATTTTTGTTTACCGAAACTACATTTGGAAAAATTTATAGTTATGCCGTATTCATTAAATCTTTCGAAAACTTTTTCTAAGTGTTGTTTGTGCTCTACTTCGTTATCTGATGCTATGATGACGTCATCTACAAAGTTGAATAGGAAATCCAAACCTTGCAATACCGTGTGATGCATGAAACGCTGAAACGTTTGTGCTGCATTACGTAATCCGAAGGGCATGCGCATAAATTCAAATAAGCCAAAAGGTGTTATGACAGCAGTTTTTTCAATGTCATTTTCCGCGACCGGTATACAATTGTATGCTCGGTTAATATCTAACTTTGAGAATATTTTCTTATTAGCCAACATATATGTAAAATCATGAAGACGAGGTACAGGGTAGCGATCCGGTTTGGTGATCGCATTTAAACGTCTGTAGTCTCCGCATGGCCTAATATTACCGTCTTTCTTGGGTACCACGTGCAGAGGACTTGCCCAAGCGCTGTGGCTCGGCCTGCAGATCCCCAGCTCTTGCATGACCCTAAATTCATTTTTAGCTTTTACGTACCTGTCCGGTGGTAGCTGTCTCGCTCGTGCGTGCACTGGGGTACCTGTTGTTTCTATAAAATGACGAACGCTATGTCTAGGTGTCTCTTTATATGAAACTGGTTTAGTTACCTCTGGGAACTTACATAATAACTCATGATAGGGGCAATCATCAACAATGGTTTTAACCGTGGGCTCAGTCGAGTCGGAGAGGTTTCCTCTCGCGCCTAAATTTGTTGCCTGGTCGACTAGCCTTCGTCCGTTCAAGTCAATTAACAAATTATATTTAGCTAAGAAGTCAGCACCTAATATTGGTTGCTGTACGTCCGCTATCGTAAATAACCAACGGAACGCTCGTCTAAGATTTAAGTCTAGTTCTAACATGTGTGTACCGTACGTAGTTATTTCGGTTCCGTTCGCAGCATATAACTTATAACCGGCACTTTGTGCGTTATTTTTCTTGAAAACCACTCTGCGAGGTAGAACTGACACATTTGCACCACTATCTACTAAAAAGTTCAAACCTGAGTTCTTGTCCCGGACGCTTAGACGGTGATTTCCGTGCACGCGGTCGCAGCCACCCGTCGCTGACTGCACCGACACTAGTTTTCCGCTGGCTTCGACTTCTTCCAATTGCACGGATGTTCACACCTCGTCGCCTTGTTACGGAATCGGAAGTGGTACCGGCACAACCAGTTGGGGTCATCACTTGTCATCGCCTTGGTAGACCTGGAGTTCGATCCCGACCTGGATCTGCTTCTTCTAGATCTAAAGTTTCGCGAACGACCTCTGGGTGTGCTCTCGAGCCTGCGTAATCTGTCACCAAGTTGTCTTATTTCGGCTATCACTGCGTCATCCTTTTTTGATGGGCTTGACGCTTCTTTCACACTAGCGACACTGTGGATCGGAGTTGCGTTTTCTGCTACATTGTCTGCGATCGACGCTAATTTTTCTAAGTTTGCCTCGTCGGATACTGCCAAAATGCTGCGTATAGACGGTGGTAGTTGGTTCTTCCACATCACCCTGAGTGTTTCGTCTGTCACCCTTCCTCTGGCTAGCTCCCTCATTTTGCGAAGAAGGTGTGATGGCTGCTGGTCTCCCAGCTCCATTCCGCAAACAAGCTTTTTGATTTGACATTCATCCGACTCTCTGTAAACTGAGAGTAACTTTGCCTTCAAGGTCTCGTATTTTTTTTCTTTGGGCGGTTCAAATATAATTGATGCTACTTGTTCTGTGACTTCCTGGTTGAGCTTCGAGACTAATATTCGGTACTTGGAGTCGTCGGACATCTTCTGCGCGTTTATAATTGTTTCCGCTTTGGCGAACCATAATTCTGGTGACTTGGTCCAAAAATTTTCTATCTTGTCGGTCACGGACACGGGTGAGAGAACGTATTCTTCAGCGGTCGCTTTTTCTTCCATCTTCAGGCTTGACTTTGTGACTTTTTCTCAATAAGCACTGTGGGTTTTCACACTATACCGCGTGGATGTTAGGATGAGTTGCCCGTTCTCGATCAACGCACACACTTTAGAATCACGTCGGGGTCACCAATTTTGTGAGTGTTCCAGGGTAGTGTGTACGGAGAGAAATAAATAGATGTTGTATGCTATATAAGTCTTTACTAGGGTTGATATTACAAAGTTGTATTTGCGGCGCGTGTATAGCGGAAGGCGGTTTCGGGCGAACTGGCTTCGCCGGGCGCTTCGCATGCGAGGAATATAAAACGACTGCGTCAGCGCCCCTACAGACATAATGACGAATTGTAATTCTACTTCTTTTTTAGTCGGTTAAAAATAATTGAACAAAAATCAAAATCAAAAGTCGTTTATTCAAAATAGGCTGAAAATCAGCACTTTTTGAACGTCAAAATTACAAACTAATTCAATTACGCCAAAACGCCCACCCTTCGCCACTTCCTAGTGCTTTAGCTGGGAAAAAGAAGTGGCACAACAAACTCCGGAGCAGCACAGCTGTCTGCTCAATTAGAAAAAAAATTGGATTCTATACAATAGTATGCAAAATAATTATAGGATTCCTTCCTTTACTTACATAAAGAATCGATCCATCAATCTTATATGCACGAACGCTCTGACCCGGAACTACCATCTGCCTTTATAGTCTCATATAGACATTCATTCCGGGCGGGAATCGTTTAACGTCATACAACCACTACCCACGTATTGGCACTAGATATATGAAAATAGCTCTAACAAGTTAAACATACTTTTTATCATAATATTTTGAGATCAGTTTCTCAGAAAACCAGCAAGCAAGATTTGCTGTCTACTTTCTATATTACACTTAACTTACCAAGTAATCGTCAATCGTAAGAACTCATTTGAATATTTTTTTTTGTGTTTTTTGCGTGAGGAGGCCTGTGTCCCAGTAGTGGGAACATTATAGGCTGATTATGTTGCGTGTTTCTCACGGATTTGTAAAAGAAAGCACTTACCACTTCCTCTACAAAATTATAGCATAATCAGCCTCGAAAGTTGCTGGGACACAGGGCTCCTCTCTGTGAGAGGGAGTAATCACCACGTGGGCCCAGTGCGAGATGGTAGACGTCACATGTCTTCGAATTGTTGGTTCTAGGACATGCCGGTTTCCTCACGATGTTTTCCTTCACCGTTTTGAGAGCAGTGGTGATAAAATAATTTACACCAAGTAAAACGCCAGTCTGGGTTCGAGCCTACGACCTACAACTCGTAAGTCACAGTCGTTACCACTGGGCCACCACTGCTCTGCACACAATTATAAATTGAATTAAAATCAAATTTTCTCAGTTATGACACAGAGCTTGTCTTTAGAAAACCCTCAGCAGTAGCCTGGTGTCTACATTTTTGTCAAAGGCTCGCATCCTATAACATGGGGCTTTAAACACAACTGGCAATATTTGTGTTTGATATACCTCTGCTTACTTCTTCGGAGAACACAGACTGCGGTTCATCTTTTTCTTTCGTATTGATGGCACGTCTTTTATGTTCTCTCAAGCGTAGGTATATGGAACTGGTGATACTGTGCATTCCTGCTGATGTGAGCCATGGTCTGGTCGAGAGCAGCGCATTCATACTCAGTATCGGAAGGATGTATAGATCCTGCACAATTTGCCAAAATGGGGGATTATAATCCCCAAAATTAGGATTCCGTAGTAACAAGGAACCCTTATAGTTTCACCATGTTCGTCTGTCTGTCCGTCTTAGCTCAGAGACTCTCTAGTACTAGAAAGCTGTAATTTGGCATGCGTATACATATTAATCAGGTCGACAAAGAAGTAAAATAAAATCGTGCCATTTGAATCGTGCGGCCAAGTGCGGGGTCCGACACGCACTTGGCCGGTTTTATGACTGTTATAAATATAAGTAGGACTTACAATGAGAAATGTACTGCATCTGCCTGCGTGCCTGCTCGGTCTCTCTGCGTCCAGCAGAGGGAACATTATAGTAAGTGCCACTTGAAGTATTATGTACTTACAATGAGCAATGTACTGCATCTGCCTGCGTGCCTGCTCGGTCTCTCTGCGTCCAGCAGAGGGAACATTATAGTAAGTGCCACTTGAAGTATTATGTACTTACAATGAGCAATGTACTGCATCTGCCTGCGTGCCTGCTCGGTCTCTCTGCGTCCAGCAGAGGGAACATTATAGTAAGTGCCACTTGAAGTATTATGTACTTACAGTCAGCAATGTACTGCATCTGCCTGCATGCCTGCTCGGCTCTCTCTACGCCCAGCGGGGGCAACAGTATAGTAAGTGTCACTTGAAGTATTATGTACTTACAATGAGCAATGTACTGCATCTGCCTGCGTGCCTGCTCGGTCTCTCTGCGTCCAGCAGAGGGAACATTATAGTAAGTGCCACTTGAAGTATTATGTACTTACAGTCAGCAATGTACTGCATCTGCCTGCATGCCTGCTCGGCTCTCTCTACGCCCAGCGGGGGCAACAGTATAGTAAGTGTCACTTGAAGTATTATGTACTTACAATGAGCAATGTACTGCATCTGCCTGCGTGCCTGCTCGGTCTCTCTGCGTCCAGCAGAGGGAACATTATAGTAAGTGCCACTTGAAGTATTATGTACTTACAGTCAGCAATGTACTGCATCTGCCTGCATGCCTGCTCGGCTCTCTCTACGCCCAGCGGGGGCAACAGTATAGTAAGTGTCACTTGAAGTATTATGTACTTACAATGAGCAATGTACTGCATCTGCCTGCGTGCCTGCTCGGTCTCTCTGCGTCCAGCAGAGGGAACATTATAGTAAGTGCCACTTGAAGTATTATGTACTTACAGTCAGCAATGTACTGCATCTGCCTGCATGCCTGCTCGGCTCTCTCTACGCCCAGCGGGGGCAACAGTATAGTAAGTGTCACTTGAAGTATTATGTACTTACAATGAGCAATGTACTGCATCTGCCTGCGTGCCTGCTCGGTCTCTCTGCGTCCAGCAGAGGGAACATTATAGTAAGTGCCACTTGAAGTATTATGTACTTACAGTCAGCAATGTACTGCATCTGCCTGCATGCCTGCTCGGCTCTCTCTACGCCCAGCGGGGGCAACAGTATAGTAAGTGTCACTTGAAGTATTATGTACTTACAATGAGCAATGTACTGCATCTGCCTGCGTGCCTGCTCGGTCTCTCTGCGTCCAGCAGAGGGAACATTATAGTAAGTGCCACTTGAAGTATTATGTACTTACAGTCAGCAATGTACTGCATCTGCCTGCATGCCTGCTCGGCTCTCTCTACGCCCAGCGGGGGCAACAGTATAGTAAGTGTCACTTGAAGTATTATGTACTTACAATGAGCAATGTACTGCATCTGCCTGCGTGCCTGCTCGGTCTCTCTGCGTCCAGCAGAGGGAACATTATAGTAAGTGCCACTTGAAGTATTATGTACTTACAGTCAGCAATGTACTGCATCTGCCTGCATGCCTGCTCGGCTCTCTCTACGCCCAGCGGGGGCAACAGTATAGTAAGTGTCACTTGAAGTATTATGTACTTACAATGAGCAATGTACTGCATCTGCCTGCGTGCCTGCTCGGCTCTCTCTGCGTCCAGCGTGCCGTTGAGCAGGTCCAGTTTGCGCTGCAGGTCCGCACCGCCTATGCCTTCTGCGTCTGGAAGAAGGAGAAAAGGACTTTTATTAAAGTAGCCTTTGAAAAAGACGGTATTTTTATATTGTATAAGTGGACCACCCGTTTGGCCGATACAGGTAAACTTTTTATACAAAGAAAGGTAGGTACCTTCTTCTAAAGGATATACTTTTGTCAGCATGCAGTTATTAGTATTGAATATTAAGTATGCGATGATAATACTTCTGTCATGTGTGTCTTCTAAATGTGTTAAAAAGTAAGTTGAAGTTTCTGAACAACCGAAAGTATATTTTAGAAAGCGCTAATTTCGAACAAACTTCAAAAATTGTTGCAAACAGAACACACTTTATTGGAAGGTATACTATTAACCACCATCACTTAAAAAGCCCTAATCATTCTATAACCCATAAGACCACCATCACCACAGTATTGCCAACGGAAAATTACCAGAACAGGAACAATTTTGTCTGACATCCCCACAGACATCCTATAAGACTTACTAACACCATTTAAATATTCAGGTGTAAATAGAAATAAATTCAAAACATTCTGATAGTCGATATAATTTAATTCTTGATCAACTTACCTATGGAATCTAAAGAAAACCCAAATAAATATTGTATAAAGAAATGTAGTTAATTAAGTATATAGAAAAGACGACAGCGTCCCCTTAATATAGGTAGGTAGGTACTGTTCGAGCGACCCAATTTCTTAGATTAAATTCATTTCCCCAGCGACTCAAGTCTCCTTAGATGTCATAAGCAACCTATGTTACGTAGTTGCTAATTGATATATTAATGTTTATATGGTATTTGTAGAGCCGGACTGCTTCTTGTTTTAACAAGACATCAATTTTTATAAAATACAATGTGTTATAGTGATTTTTAATCCATGACTACTTGATTAAAAGTATGTAGCTTAACGTTTTTCGTACTTTTATAACATAAGCTCAACAACGCTATTAACTACTATAAACATAATTACATACTTACATGCAAGTCAATACACCGTTCAACAGCAAGTAAGGTTCATACTTATCATGCCCTAACTATAAGGCATAATATGTACGAGTATAACCGTCAATAAGTGCCCATTAATCAATGCTGCGATACGAATCTTTCTTTGAACGTGAACCTAACAGGTCATTGCACTCCAAACAAGTCAAGCAAGCCTGGCATCGGCGACCGCCAGTTCAAAACATAATTTACATGAAATTTCCCGAATCCTAGAACAAACAACATCGAAGAAAGATGGAAAAGATTACTGGGAATATTAAATTGAATTTCAAACCGCAACCGAACAGGCTGAATTTCCAGCCGTATTTTCTAGTAAGGCAGAAAATAACTAACTTCGAGATAAGTATATACGGAAATTCTTCATTTTATTACTTGCACGGAGGCTTTATTCAAAGTCCATTCGCATAAATATGAACTTTAAACCATAATCCCATCAAAAGTTAGAGCAATCACGAGAGTTTGCGCTCGTAAAATTAAAAACATTTTTTTCCGTACGTATTTTTATCGGAACAAGGTCGGAATTTGCATAACATGCATGAACAAGCAATCACTTGGTACGTTTGACGTGTGCAGTAACCCCGCGAATTAGTTAAATGATTTATGGGGCACAGCAGCTTAATCGTGGACCTCAATTGGTAATCAGTACAATCAATGGCTTCGAAGAAGTTTCATGACGCATTATTACTAGAGTTGCCGCAGTGTAATTATAGTCAGATGTCATCGTGGCAGACCAAGACGATGATGGTGGGACGAACTTGACTCCTACCGAAAGGAATGGCCCGCAAAGACAGTGGATAGGCGTATGTGTAAAAAGGAAAGGGAGCCTTTTGCTCAGCAGTGGGACATTACGGGCTAAATAGATAGATAGATAACGAGTGAAATACAATTGTCAAGCTAGGATTCTTTTGTAAAATGATGATATTGATTGACGTCGCGGAAACATTGCGCTGCGTCGCCGTCATGGTATCATATAATCAGCCTATAATATTCCCACTGCCGGGATACAGGCCAACTCTTTTCTAGAGGGAGTGCGTCTTTTCTGTAATCCACCACGCGGACCCATCTGCGAGAGGGAGTGGGCTGTACCTCGTTGGCCCGAAGCGGTTTGGTAGATGTCACATGTCTTTTTTGGTTCTAGGTCATGCCGGTTTCCTCACGATGTTTTCCCTCACCGTTTTGAGAGCAGTGGTGATGAAATTATTTACACAAAATAAAGCGCCAGCCTCAGGTTCGGACGCACGACCTACAACCTTTAAGTCGGGGCCGTTACTACTGCGCCACCACTGCTCTCATGGTCTCATGATTGTCTTTAAATAAACGTTGCGTTAGGGTAACATATATTCGACAAACGTCTACGCTCTAAGGGCGAATTTTAACAATAACACTGAACTCAATAAGCACACCTAAACCGCGTTCAAGAACTGTCAGTGTCGATATTCCACAACAGTGATGACACTGACGCCTTTTGAACGCGGATTAGATGTGCTAAATTCCGATTAGTGCCTTCGGGAAGAGCTGATGTTTGTTTTCACTTATTTAACTTTAGTTCGTTTTACGAAATCGGGCTATAAAACTGACATCCCTTCAACTAATAACAGAACATAATAGGGCACACATTAAATAGGATGGGATAGGACGCATTTAAAGAATCCATCAACGCCTAACACACGTTTTCAACGTGATGCTACGTATTTTCCCTCAGTATTTTATTAATGAAATGTAATCTGTTTAAGACGCTGACAACACCTAAACCGCGGTCACTGTCTGTTTGCATAGAAAAGAAAGAGAAGCGCGATGACGCAACGCTTGTAATTTATTGCAAAATATGAAGCAATTATCTATTTACTCAAAATTGAGTTGAGTAATCGAAAATAAAAAACAACCAAGTTCTGCATTTAAATAAGACGCTCTTGTTATTAATTAAATACGTAACGTATGTTGATATTTAATACAGATATTTTGGAATAATACTCAAGGTAAGAGGTTAGTTTAACGTTAGTTTGTATCGAGATTTTTCTTTCAAAACGTGTTTTGGTAACAACCAAGTTCCGGGAAATATGTTCAAAATTAATATATATTTTTTCCGCTACCACAAACAATACGAATTTGCCAATTTTTTCTTAAGAGAAGCCTATTTTGGTCAATTTGGTCTTGTCAGCGCCTTAATGCAGAACATTAAAATATAGTACAGCCATCCAACGACAACTACTTTTTGCTAACCATGTTGTACAATGTGCGTGCTCTGAGTAATATTACCTGTTATGACCATTTTTACAGTGCCTACACGATTTCAACACAGTACATTTTTCAAATCAATCAAATTAAATCAAAATATTTTTATATCACATAAACCTACATGGGCACTTATGAAACGTCAGAAGCTAGGTGCACGGTTCCAATTGGTCGTTTCCTATGAAGAAGAGCCGGCAAGAAACTCCACGGTTACTCTTTTAATAATAATTGGCTTTTAAAATGTTTTCAAATTACAATGTTAATAGCTTCCTCCCATAGGAGGACAGTGTAGACCTGTCAAGAAGTAACTTAACAAAAAAAATAAAAAGGTCTACAAAATTCACAACAGTCTATTAAGCCTACAACGTTCTCACATTCACAAGGTACACAAAAATCAAATCAAATCAAATCAAATTAAATCAAATCGTATATTGCAATCCATAATGTACAGTTACAGGTGGTAAATATATAAAAAAAAAAAAAATGAAACGATTATGGACCCTGTCGGGCACAGCAAATGTTTAAGTAAGTAGAGAGAGGAGAAGCGCTTTATACATTTTCTTTGTTATTAAGTTAGAATAATTTTATATCCTATTACCCATGTATTCATATTTCCATTAATTAACTTATTCTATAACTATTTTAAATGCTATAGCTATATTATTATTTTAAATGTTATAACTATTTTATATATCTAATTATTTATTTAATTATATTTAATATTGCTTATTTCTTTACTAGCATTAATTGTTCATTATTATGAATGTAGTATAATTATTAATTATTATGTTATAATTTATTTTTGATATTTTACTTATTAAAATATATCTGTTATTCATTTTTCTGTATTATTATTATTAAATTTATCCATTAGAATTATTTTACATCCTATTATCTATGTATTTATATTTCCATTCGTTTCATCATATTAATATTTTACTCGCTTGAAATATGTTCTAAGTATTAAAGTATAATTTATTTTTGTTATTTTACTTATTAAAATCTATCTGTTATTCATAGTCATGTATTATTATTAAATTTATCCGTTAGATATTCTTGTACTGTGTAATAGTTTTTTTTTAATTAAGTATTGCTTTAGTTTATTTAAAAATATACTGGTTTTATTTTGTTGTTTTATGTCTTCTGGTAATTTATTATATATTTTTATTGATATTGAATATGGACTAGATGAATGTAGTTTAAGGCGGGAGGGGGGGCAAATTTAGTCTATTTTTATGGCGCAACGAATAATTTGTTTGTATGTCTCCCCGTGTGCTGTAAGAATCTGGATATTTACGGACTAGTTTACATAATTCTAAGATATAAATACCGACTAAGGTGAGAATCTATGTAAAATATTAATAAAATATTAAAAACAAAAATTTATTTAAACCAAATGACATGTTTACCATTACAACAAGTCTGAATTATTATCTTGTCCACAAAAGCCAAAACAAAGTATAAATAATTAATAACTTCACGAACGAAGTAACGAAGATGGCAAGTTATAAGCATAAAATTGTAATTAAGCACAACCATTTCTCAAACTCAACTGCACGCCAGCTTTAAGTAGAAACGTCAGAATATTTTAATTTCCTCCAAGTTCTACCGTTATAAATAATTAATATAATAAATGTACTTTTCTTTTAAAATAACTTAACGTTTTAAGCAGAAACCTATTTCTTTTCAATTAGCTTCTAAAATGGTTCTTAAATAAGTAAGAAAATGTAATTAATTATTCCAATTAAGAACACGCTGCATTCTTAATTATTTAGAGAAACAAGGGTCAAGCTTTCAACTTTGACATTTGACCTTTCACAATATTTCAGTGTGTATTTTGTGAGTAGTGATTATCCAGTGGAAAAAGATATCACCTGCTCGGGTCAATCGAAGGTTACGCTACGCTTGCCGAGGCTGGTCCGTGGACGGGTGACCACATCCACTACATCTCAAGACCCCTCGGAAAGCACGTTTTTTTTTTTTTGAGGGTGGGAAATCATTAAATAACTTCTCCCGCTCTGGGCGGAGCGGGAGGGTGTGTCAGACTCTTACTGACTAAAACCCACCCGTATTCCTTCCTGTTGCCTGTGTTGCGGGGACCTCGGTGACCCATAAGTACCTTCCCGCGACCCCGGCAGGCATCGGCCCTAGTGGACCCCTACTATATGTGCTGACGACATCTCTTTGAGGCGCGTGGAATACAACGCGCCGGCGACCCGGGCCTGGTCCTTACCGGACGGTGAGCTACCCATTGCTCACCGTCCGCAAGCCCGCGCCTACGGTGGCCGGAAATCCGCCCGGGATTCCCGACGCCCTGGGCGTCTCCTGCGGCGGCTAGGGGCGAGAGGACGCGAAACTTGCCTTTCCCTCAACCGTCCCGCCTCCTCCTTCGCGAGCATTACTGCTTCGCAGAAGGAGGTGACGGCTGCCCATGCCCTCTCGCTCCGTACCATGGCCTGAACCAGGGCCGGACGCGAGAGGTCTCTGCCGCCGATCGCCTCCACGAGGACACGGCGGTGCTCTGCCCAAGCCGGGCAGACCTCCACCGTATGCTCCACCGTGTCCTCCGGGCGATCGGAAAGCACGTTAAGCCGTTGATCTCAGCTGTCATTTCTAGATCTTTGACAGTTGTTACGGGTAATCAGAAGCCCGAAAATCTTACCATGGGGTATCGTGTTACCTAGTCACTGGGTTGTGGAGCTCGCCTATCTGAGCTCCATTTGAAATACTGGTATTCAGCTGCTTCCAGTTAGATTAGAAACCAACCCCAACACAGTTGGCCAGTGGAAAAACGGCCGCGACTTACGAGTTGTATGTCGTAGGTTCGATCCCAGGCAGGCACTTTACTTTGTTTAAATCATTTCTTGAGAGACTTATTGAGTTCAAGAAAGAATAAATGTAGGTTTTGGCTTAGGTCTAATTTCTTTTGATGTACCTCTTGCTTTTGGTTAAACCTGCCATTTACAATGTCATATCCATCTACGCTAATCTATACAGATATAATTATGATAAAGAGGTAAAATTTGTGAGTTCATGTGTAGGGGGTAATCTTCGGAACTACTGATCCGATTCCAAAAAATCTTTTACTAATGGGAAGCTACTGTATTGCCAAGAGTCATATATTGTAGTATTTTATCTTAAAAGAAGAAATTTCACGCAGACAAAGTGGCTTGTATTAACTACAACTAAGTTTTACGGCTTAGCTTATACAACCCTTATAAGTATATAGTAGGTAGTTTTTATATGCAAAAAGCGTCCCAAACATCTTTTCTAAATATCAGCTAAGATTACGAATAATAAGTATAAAAAAACAAGTCCAAAAATCTCAAGGACCCGGACTCTATAATAAGATATGAAAATCATAAAAACTCTCTCAAATTACATTGTCCTTTACAAAATAGCGTACTTTGAAGTTGAGTGAAGAAAGGAGACCATTTTTATGTAACAAAGTTATCTTAAATGCGAAGTGAGTGTTTTATTTGTCCATAAACGGCTTCAAAGGGGGCAGTTATGTCGTATCTAGCAACGAACGAGATATTATATTTTAGGGTTGAGACTCTCTGTTTGCGAACTCCGTGCCTCGGAAAGCACGTTAAGCCGTTGGTCCCGGCTGTCATTTGTAGATCTTTGACAGTCGTTACGGGTTGTCAGAAGCTCGAAAGTCTGACAACCAGTCTTACCAAGGGGTATCGTGTTACCCAGTAACTGGGTTGTGGAGGTCAGATAGGCAGTCGCTCCATGTAAAATACTGGTATTCAGCTATATACGGTAAGACTGGAAGCCGACCCCAACATAGTTGGGAAAAAGGCTAGACTTGTTTTTTTTTGGTTATATTCTATAAGTAAAAATAATACAAAAAGTCCTAGAATATGTGGTCCGAAATGCATAGTTTCGAAGATATCATAATACTAACAGTACAATCTCGATGTGTGTCGGTATCTAAGTTTCATTGATAAATAGGAGCAATTAATTTTCATTCAAAGTAATAATTCATATTTAAAGCTAAGAAAATATGACGTTGTCATATTTCACGTAAGAGTGTTTTACATTAATAATAGAAATAAATGAAATTTAATTCAAATTGTTTCTTTTTTGTATTTGTGTTCCTTCTTTGCGTCATTTTTACCGCAAATAAACGTATTTTCTTTCTTTTTTTTCTTTTCTTTCTTTCAGATAGGCAGTCACTCCATGTAAAATACTGGTATTCAGCTGCATCCGCTTAGACTGGAAGCCGACCCCAACACAGTTGGGAAAAGGCTAGGCTTATCTCCGGTCACTGACCACGTAAATAAATAAAAAGTCATTGATGCTACACAGAATCTTAAAAAGTTTAACTTTACTAAAAACAGTAATGTGAAAGATTTCGATAAAACAACCAAACAAATATATAGTTGTGGCGGCATCTACATCGCCACATGCGAACTACACAACACACTGACGTCACGCAAAATCCTGCATCGCGCAAGCAGAGTTTACCGCGCAACTAGCATATATACAACCACCAGACATGACACCCGTCTGGTCGGAGGATGCTCCCTTTTCTATGGAGGATGAGTGAACTTTACATCCTGTGCTAAAGTCAAATATGTGATATAGTCAAATAATTCCTGGATTCACTCCGCTCACCCACGTAGAACCACGCCTCATCATATCATGTACCGTAACATACAAAGTTATGGCGTTTTGCAATAAATGCGTCCACCTATTGGTCGTAAAATACAAAGACATGCATGTGTCTGGAATAATGTCACGTATATGACCAAACACATAAGGTGACTCAAATAAACGTGTCGATTTGTAAATATGATCATTTCAACGGGTTTTTTTGAAGTAAAGATTTCTTTTATAGATAGTACCAAAAGTAGGAACCTTATTTCAGTTATGTAATGACTATTAGGGGTTGTTTCTTGTAATTAAAACGCCGCAGGTAGGGTGAAAATTGTATAAATGTTTCAAACTCAAAGCATTTATTCAAAATAAAGCATTTACAGGCACTTTTAAATTGTCAAGGATTTGGTTTTGAATATAAAGACATCCGTATTTTATAAAAACAATGTATTATTTTATTTTCACTTTCCAAGTCTTTTTCCTTTTAATGTGAGGGAACAATCGCCATATTTTACAATACATTCGTAACCGCTATCATCTCAGTAACAGGAGGAATTTCAGTTGCTAATAACATATCTATACAAAGATCAGTTACCTAACTCGTTGTTTGAACTACTAACTAAACTTGTCCAGTTAACGCGTTATCTGGTTAATTATACAAACATCTAACTATACAGGTTAGTTAAGTAAACATAACATATACATACAAACATGTATATAATCTGCAAAATCAGAGCAACGTAACTAACCTATGCAAATGTCATCGCATGATTATGAACATCGTTGGCTTATAATCTATCTAGCGAGATTATAAACCATCGAAAAGTGTGAACTGCAACAAACCATTTACATTTTAACGCATTATTTTTCAATAGTTTATAATATATCTATGGGAAACCGACAAATTGTGAACTGGTATCAAACTTGCATGCGACGAACGAAATCTTATGTAACTTTGACGTTCGTAAAGTGCTGATTTTCAGCCTAGTTTGAATAAATGACTTTTGATTTTGATTTTGATTTGATTTTGCAATTTGCGCTAATACTAAATAGCCAAGTAACTGCGACCAACTTGAAAGAAGCGGTCGCCAAAATCGGACAGATTATAACACTGTCAAAAAAATTGTTACCTAGGGAATTAATAGAAGCATATAAGTAGAAGTATACGTCATTCCAGAATATTCGTTAGAACTTACAGAAAACACTTTACAATGTTGTACTTACATTTCAATAAACATCACTAAGCACATACTAAAATAGCGGCAATAATTAAACGCAAGGCAAAACGTAGACACCAATTAGGACTAGTTATAAATAACTTTTAAGCTCTTATTACGTAGCACTTACGTAGTTCTCGTAGCACCGTAGCGCCGTAGCGCCGTAGCACGCTACGCCGTAGACACATTATTACAAATAAATTTGCCGCAGCACACTGGCAAAGCTTGAAAGAATTAATAAACAAGGACGGTGGGTCAATGTGACAGCTCGGAAGATGCCCCTCGTTTCGTCACAAACCAACTAGCGTTATTGGCACACATACATCGTAAACACGACTCTATTCCCACTAATTAAAGCTTACTTTTGCCTAGCCTACCTAAGTCGAATTTTGCTTGATTACCGGAGGCACGGTTCCAAGGCGAGTATTCTATTTTAAAATGCGTAAAAAAACTGAACTTTTATTCGAGCCTTAGTTTTAATGAGTTAGTTCGCGTAATCAGTTTTATCTGCGTCATTGTACTGGATTTTCAACGTGTTTTCTTGAAATGCTTAGTGACATTTTGCGATAAAATGAAAGCTGGCGAAGCGAATAGAATGACCTATGGAAAGGTTTTTAAATGCGGATGATTGATAACTGTGTAGCAGAATATTCGATTCAATAGTTATTTTAGTTCATGTGCTTTTCTTTCCCTCTAGAGAGATCTAAATAGTAAGGGGCTTGTGGCTACGTAACAACAGCCGCACGGGTCAATCGATCAGGTTAAGCTACGCTTGCCGTGGATGGGTAACCATCTTTACATACCAAGACCTTTCGTTGGATCTTTGACAGTCATTACGGGTCGTCAGAAGTCCGAAAGTTTTTTTTTTTTTTGGGTAGGCAATTATCAAATAACTTCAGCGGGAGACTCTTACTGACTAAAACCCACCCGTATTCCTACCGTTGCCTGTGTTGCCAGGGGCCTCGGTAACCCTTTTGGATTTCTACGCGACCCCGGCAACAACCCGAAAGTCTGACAACCAGTCTTACCAAGGGGTATCGTGTTACCCAGTATCTGGGTTGTGGAGGTCAGATAGGCAGTCGCTCCATGTAAAATACTGGTATTCAGCTGCAACCGGTTAGACTGGAAGCTGACCCCAACATAGTTGGGAAAAGGCTAGGCAGATGATGACCATGATAATATCTCTCTATTAAAAAAAAATCGCATGACGTCTTCAAATCAAATCCCTCTATGCCTTCATCCATTTGTATATCCTGCTTTGGATATACGTAATCGATTTTCATGTCATCACTTAGAAAAGTAGAAATAAACAATAGCTTATATTAATCGCCAAACAAAGGCAAAGCGGTGAACTAGTATAATTAAAAATCCAGAAATTCTCATTCCACTGATTGGGTCATAAATGATTAACAAAGTCTGTCGTCCAATCAACCGCACAATGATCATTCCGTTCCTTTTATTTAAGCATAAAGGTTGCGACCAAATAAAAAATGTATAAAAACCATAATATTTCACAGCGGAACACTTTAAAATGGCCGCACTCGAGTCGTAATCCCGTACATTTCAAACCAGCCAGCAGCTTTACTATTGTGCCAACAACGAAACTTTTTTTAAACTTGGAAGGAAAAATAAAAAAGTATTTGGAGCGCAATTTGTATTCCGTAAACGAGTGTGTGCATGAGTAGGTGTGCGACAGAGACTAAGTTTTGTTTATGTGCTGTAACACGAATATAGTATGCGCGTTAGTAGCTTAAGAAGATAATTTATCGTAACTTGACCATTTTCGCATTTAGGATTTTTCCATGTAAAAATAAAAAAAATATAAATTAATAATACCAGCCTATTTTTTTCCCAATGCAGGGCAAATGTCTTCTCATACAGAGAAGGCACGAGCATTGATCGCCACGCTTGCTCAAGACTGGTTGGTTGATTTCTGATTTCAGAATTATATTCTAAACATAAAATAAAATTGTAACGAAGTTAAAACTGTACATTGAATATTTTTGAAAAAAAGTAATTTCTACGAATTGTCGGATCGAGTCTGATGCCTTTTTAAATCTGTTCGTTTGTCTGTTGGTCTGGATATTTGTTCCGGATTAGCGCAAAAATGGCTGAACGGATTTGTATAAGATCTGGCACACAGATAGTTTATGTCCTGGAATAACACAAAGAGTACTTTTAATCTCGGTAGTACGTCTGCTATTGAGTGTTGTATAGTCTTAAAGCTACAATGTATTTATTTACCTTTTAACTGTTATTTTCCAACATAATGTTAGCAACGTAGAGCGCTATAAGGTTATTTCGGCGCGTGGCCAAAATCGGAACTAACGACACCTTTTTGTTTTTTCAATACATTTCACAAAACAACTGCATAAATGCTACAACACCAACAGCGCAACCATGTCAACGGTCAACTAGGGCCGATGCCTGCTGGGGTAGCGGGAAAGACCGAATAGGATATCGAGGCCCCTGGCAACACAGGCAACGGAAGGAACACGGGTGGGCTTTAGTCAGTAAGTTTCTGACACACCCTCCCGCTCTGCCCAGAGCCGGAGTAGTTATTTGATAATTTCCTACACAACAAAAAAGCCTCCGCTGTCCATCCGTCCATCTGTCGGACAGTGGGCTGTATCTCATGAACCGTAATAGGTAGACAGTTCACAGATTGTGTATCTCTATTTCCGCTAAAACAACAAATAATAAAAATGAAAAAGAGTTAATAATGAAAGGGAGCCATACAAGTGACGTGTTTTTCGGCGTTTTTTGCTGGATCTCAATACAGTACGGAACCCTTCGTGTCCGAGTCCGACTCATACTTAGCCGGGTTTTTGAGATCATTAAATTCTGAATTGAGCTGCACGATTACTGACGTATGCGTGCAATAACTACACATGTCCACTCAAATCTGTATTCTTTCCTCAAAAAACCATTTCAGACATCAACTTACACATGGTCCTCACATGATCTGACCAGGATTATGTCTGGATTATAGAAGAGACTGTGACCTCTGAGTTTGTTTCGGCCTTTCTTACCAGAGTAGTCAAATAGGAAACACCGACCTAATCTAGTTTTAAAAAAATACGTCTGACGCATATAAGTGTTTGTACAAACCTACTACTACCTACAGAAATAAAATCATTTATCATCTTTAAAAGTAAAATTAAGAAATTATAGGTGCCTACGCAGAACGCAATATGAAGTTTGGTCTCTGTTGTATATATCTACTCTTGTGACATTTCGACTGTTACAAACACATGGGGTATGTAATTATGTAAGTTTATTCGATATTCACGACTGGAAAATTGCAAGTTCGCATTGGGGATTTCCAGTTTATTGATGCATTATTTATGGCCCAGTGGCAAAGACCGTGACTTACGAGTTGTAGGTCATAGGTTCGAAACCTGAAACATTTACACAAAGCAAAGCTACTTCGTGTAAATGTTTCATCAACACTGCTCTCAAAACGGTGAGGGAAAACATCGTGACGAAATCGGCATGTCCTAGAACCAACCCGCACTGGGCCCGCGTAGTGGATTACAGCTCACTCTCTCTCACAGAGAGGAGGCCTGTGTTCCAGCAGCGGGAACATTTTAGGCTGATTATGCAAGTCACTGGGCTTGAGTTTTTTTTTTATTATGGCAATGTAACGCGGTAATACATTTCTACGTTAAAAAAAAATCACTTGAATTATTTTGTGAAAATCTGTGGATTATTTAATCGTATTATTTTATTGTTCTTGCCTGCTGTATAAAAGTGTTTTCAACTAACTTGCTTCTAATTTCAGAAGCCATTAAGCGCTTTATCTACTTAGCTTCAACCAGATAGAAGTAAAAAGAACACGCATTCAAGTGTATATCAATAATTTTGTATTGTCCTGAATATCGCTTTTAATCCCAAAACATATAAGACTTCAATACACAATGAACTTTTAACTTATTCATAACCATTGTACGAAGAGAAATGTTAATTTTGTAGACAATACATTCAAACAATAGTAAGGTAAAATACCTTGTTTTAAATGCCTAGTTTGAAAGTGAGTTAATAAATTGTCAGAACTAGGAAAATTTATATTCAAACAAAACTTTAGAACGACCCGAGAGAACACGAAAACCAATCCAATCCGCCTAACCGTCTTCTAACCGGATGCAGACCAGATGGGTCCATATAAAATACCAGTATTTTCATTGCGACTGCCTATCAGACCTGCACAACCCAGTTACTGGTAACACGATACCCTTTGGTAAGACTGGTTGTCAGACTTACTACCCGTAACTACTGTCAAAGATCACGAATGACAGCCGCGTTCAAAGGCTTAACGTGCTTTCTATAGCACGGAGAGGTAATGTCGATATACATATAATGGATGGATGTTCCCCCTTCCACGAACCAACCGCGGCAAGCGTAACTTAACCTTCGATTAACTCGTGCGGCTGTCATTATTTAGCCATGAATACAGTGGTATGTTACCGTTACTTACCACTGAGTTAAAATAAATCTCTAACTCTTAGCACTTACAGGAATGATTCTTACTTCACCGCACTTTAATTAGCTCAAAAAGACAATACTGAAACAATTTTATCAAAACATATTCCAGCCAAATCCTTTGGCCTTGAAACATGTACGCCCACATTATTTATGTAGACGTTTTTATTTTACCTCGGAGCTAAAACGTCTAAGTTGAACTTGGTATAATCACGTTTAAATACTAATTTAGTTCTAGCTTAATATTGAAAGCCAATGCGGCCAAAGCTTTCCTTTTAATTTACTAAACCACAACGCTAAAACTAAAATAAACCTTGTTATAAATAATAATAATAAAAATATTTTTATTCAGACAAAGTCCATTGAAAATCTGAATTCATTCTAAACACTTTTCTGCTTTCCAGTTTCAGTGCTGAAGAATTGAAAACTGTTTTAGATTTTCAGACCCAGATTTTTTTTTACTAATTTCCGTTTTTTATCATTATTATGGTTTTTACGAAAATAAGGTGACATTTTCTGTACATTGTACTAAGTTGATTCATTAATATTGGAAGATTCTTAAACGTGCCTCTATTGAGAGTTCTAAGTTATTACTTAGAACTCTTTCGAAAGCTTACTAAAGATGATAAGACATTGGCTAAAGCAGGTTTATCAACAAGCTCGTGTGACAAACATGCACCCAAACATGAAAACTTCATTATAATGTGCAAGAGATAGCGAGATAACAGCCTTATCAACGAGATTGGTTCTCTATATAGCGCGACTCCTCTGAGAGAAAGCGAATTAGGGCAAGAGTTTATTAACCAGAAAGATATGGTGGCTTGTAGCCTTCGGTCCATTTATCAAGAGGTACTCACGCGATAACCACAAAGCTATATAGCATAGTGGGCAGAAAACAGTATAGTAACTGCGAATAAAAACTGCCGATTTAAAAAGCACCTGATACCTTTCTCTAGTACGTTATCTGACCTTATTAGCATAGCGATCGTGACTGTTAATGGCGAACTATATTTTCAAGTGTGTTATTTTTTAAAAGCAAATCACATTGCCATCATCATTTCAATTTTCATAATGAGTACATACAGACAAACGGATAGCCAACGAATTATAAATAGTGGCCCGGTTTGACCTATTTATAACAATGAAACCCTGAAAACATAGGCACTAAGTCTCTGAATTGGTTGCAGCTAAAGTACAGCCAAATGGCGAATACGGTTACCTGAATAGTTTATCAGTGACATGCTTCGTACGTCGGCACATATATCCGAAACGGCTTTGTTTACGAAGTTTCGCTACTGTTTACATTATACTGTGGACGTACGTTGAAATACGGCCGTGTAAGCTAGTGCTGTGTATCAAACTCAGATATATCCGTTAGGTCTTATATCTTAGGATTACATTTAGACTGGGACGTAAGAGATACCTAATACCTTGATGAATATATTCATGAAAATTATCAATGGTATCATTTTAGTAAGGCTTTTAGGCAGTCTGCTTGAAAGAAAATGCTCAGAAAGAGAAAAGCTATATCAAAAAACTAAGTAAAACTAACCCTGAAGGTAACAAAGTGCTACTAAAGATTACCTTGTTTAATCTACTACATCGCCTAGTTAGAGATATCAATTATACAATTATATATATTGACATTGATGAATATTACAAACAAAATTACGTGAATATTTATGTACCTTGAAAGTATTATATTACTTTAATTATTGTGAATGTGAGCACTATGTGTATAATTTTTATTTATTTCGTTTGTTTTTTTTATTCTCTTAGTTTTAATGATGGTCTGGCATTTTGAGATCTTTATGCGGCCAACCCAATTGTCCTTTCCTTGGTATTGTTCGTCGAGTCGTTGAGCTCCTTAAGTTTTGAGTTGAGCTACACGATTACTGACAAATGCTTGCACTGACTGGACAGGTCCACTCAAATTTGTGTGGTTCTTTCCTCAAAAGACCATTTCAGACATAGATCTACATGGTCCTCACATGATCTGACCAAGATTATGTCTGGACTTTAAAAGAGACTTTGACCCTTGAGTTTGTTTCGCCATTTCTTCTCAGGGGCAGTCAGATAGGAAATGTCGACTCCATCTAGCTTATTTTTTAATATGACGTGTAAAAGTGATTCTCATATCCTATTTACAGAATAAACAATTCATTTCATTTCATTTCATTTCATGGCAATGGGCTCGGTCCCTGTTGGGGACTGGGACTTAAAACAACTGGTGAAATATGAGTGTACTATAGGTACATCTCTGCCTAACTCTTTGTGGAATACAAACGTGATGTTATTTTTCTAATAGAGTTCAATTCCTGTTGCCAACAGCTTGAGTTGCCGTTTTTTTTGTTTTTGTTTATATAAAAAAAAAAAAAAGGTTTTTGACGGTTCTATATAGTTCACTCAATAGAATATACTTTATTGAACACCAAAATGTGAGTGTACTATATATAGCGTAGCTACTTCTTCAATACCTATATTATTTATATTTATATAAGGTATATTCAGTAAATTAAGCCAGTATTGTATAAACAAACTATCATAATGTAAGTAAGTAAGTATTTACACTAAATCTATACAACATCATATTTATACGCTATACGTACTTAATTCTAATGAATATAAAGCTAAAAACTTAATTAAAACCTAATATTATATAACTTTCTATATATCATAAATAGAGATCGGATATTCGGATGCATATTCACCTAAAGTTGAGATGTTAGCGAATGTAGAATGCGCTTTTGTATCGAAAAAATCCCGCGGTTCCGGGATTCACAAGGTTTCTGACTATTGAATCAGATTAGTATTATAATCTACATATAACTTACTTTTAAATGTTGGCTTATATGGAATGCACTATAGTAAAAAAAAAAACCCGCGATTACGGAATCGACAAATTTTATGTTTTTTCTGACTATATAAGCGGATGCATAATATCTACCTACCTAATATTGTAAAGTAGGTAGGTAAATACCAAACTGCCATAGCAAACAACGTTAATATAAGATAACGGACTACATATATTTAGAATAATTGATGTAGGTACCTATTGAAACAAATAGTTAAAAATTATTGTGCTTAGTGAAATTCTGTTTAATTTCTGTCCTCTCCACATAGCGAAAAAAACAGTATATGTTAGCACCATTATATTAATAGAAAACGACGATAGGCATTTTACGAGTTTGTGAGTGGGACGGAAAATTATACCTGCTTATGCGCAAGTAGCTACCCCGACAAATAGTTATCTTAGTTTATTTAATTACAATAATTGCATTCGTCGCTGTGCTTGCCATGCGTTCGGGTGTTTTGTTTTTTGTTTTAACTAACACACACCACCCCTCCTCTTACACCCTACATATACATATTTTAGAAGTCGCTTCTTTATTATACACCCGACTAGCTATGCATTCCCGTGGTTCCTGGCATCCCGTGATTTTTTTTACAAATAAAAATATTTTAAGAAGCCGCTTCCATACTTTCACAGCTAAAATTTAACTTTAGGTAAATATGCATCCGAATATACGATCTCTGATCATAAATTAAAATTTAAGACATCAGTACAAACTGATTATTTTGTTATTAGATATTTTTTATCTAGTCTTATGGAATGCGAACCGCTTACCGGAGCGGACGCCACGCCTTGTCTATCTATCTCTTTCAAACTCGCGGCGCTCGCTCGCAGGCAAAAGTCGAGAACAATCTCTGGTCGTATGCGCATGTCGATCTCGCTTGTACCCGGTAAACGTTAGTGCATATAAACCTTTATCTAGTGCTTATAAAGACTTGTACCTAGACGTGCTATGTAGTGCTAAACTATTGACTGTGCCTATCGCTTGTTTTCTGTGTTTCTCATTACGCCTTCTATCGTGTTATCTATGTCTGTGAAACTTCGAACAATATATTTCTTCCTTTACGTATGCTGTTGTGTTTGCTTATTTACTGCAACCCTGTAACGCTTCATATACACTTCTGCCTAATTCGGGGATAACAGGCGTGATGTCATATTATGTTAAAACTTCAAAGTACAGTAAATACGAGACACACACATGCATTTTTAAACAATCGGAATAATCAATGGAAATATTTATATGTTCAAATATTCCGCCGTTAAAATGCATACATGAAGCATTTCCATTCGTTTCCTCTTTCGTGCTTATCGATATTCCAATATTTCAATACAATGACAACCGTCGATTCCTTTGAGAGCTGAAAAACATGTTATAAAGAAAATTACGATATGATAAACTGCCTGCATTGAGTTCTGAATTCCCAGGTTTGGATGTTTTTGAGTATTGAAATCGCTATTAGCAAACAAGCAGACTGTTTTAAATTATTTTATAATTTTTTCTCTTTTTTTTCGAATATTTGGTTTTTGGCTTTAGTATTATCGTAATTATTTTTCTTTCTTTCAAGAGGTTTGAATTCCTACATGCTTTCACTCGCTTCCGTCTCTCATGACAGAATTTAACTTTATCCTAAATAATATTATAAATGCGAAAATGAGTTGGTTTGTTTGTTACGTTTTCACGCTAAAACGTCTGAACGGATTTGGATGAATTTGGTACATGGGTAGACTATGACCTAAAGAAGAACACAGGCTACTTTTCATCCTAGATGGTAGACGAAGTCACGAGTCATTTATTTATTTATTTATTTGAAAGGTACACCAACGACCTATTCACTAAAAACATTAACATAATAAAAAAGATACATAAGCATTGAATTATGGTGAATTAGTCACTTACAGGCGTACACAGCACTCACATAAAAAATAGCCTCTTAAATATACATTTTAACAAGGTTTTTTACTCATAGTAAGGATAGAAAAAATAATTAGAAACAAAGAACAAAACATTAAGTAAAAAACAAAATCATAATCAAAATTAGAATAAAAAATTAAATCAAAATCAAAAATATTATTAGAATTAAAATTAATATTAAAACATCATGATTAAAATTAAAATTCAAAATAAACAATAAAATTGAAATTCAACCATCATCATCTGCCTAGCCTTATCCCCAACTACGTTGGGGTCGGCTTCTAGTCTAACCGGATGCAGCTGAATACCAGTATTTTACATGAAGCGACTGCCTATCTGACCTCCACAACCCAGTAACTGGGCAACACGATACCCCTTGGTAAGATTGGTTGCCAGACTTTCGGGGTTCTGACGACCCGTAACGACTGTCAAAGATCCACGAAAGTCAGCCGGGACCAACGGCTTAAGGTGCTTTCCGAGGCACGGAGGGTCTTGGTATGTAAAGATGGTCACCCATCCACGGACCAACCGCGGCAAGCGTAGCTTAACCTGATCGATAGACCCGTGCGACTGTTTTTATTTAGCCACAAGCCCCACTGACAAAGTCGCGAGTAAGGGCTAGTATTTCATAAAATTGCCAAGCCATTAATAAGGTTTTAGGTTGATGTCAACCGGAAATTAGTCAAAGGCGTATCTATGCTTTGATCCTTTTACAAGTAATTAATCATTATTTATACCTAGTTTTCTATACAAAAATCTGCTCAATATTGTAGCATCAGATATTATGTGTCCTGAATTGATAAAGGAAATAATTTGGAAGTTTACGAAGATATAAAAGACTACACTGTACCTACAGAAAAAAAGTCCCCAACGATAAAACTACTTTTCAAGTATTCCTTAAAACCAATGACAACTGCACTAACAACAGTTCTCAATATAATCTCCTGTTAGTAACACAACATAACATACCATTACGCCTGTATTCCCCGAAGGGTAACCCTTCGGGGAATACAGGCGTGATGGTATGTTATGTTGTGTGCCAAACGGCAGTGGTGTACCTACATATAGGACACCCACATTTCACCAGTTATGTTTAAGCCCCATGTTACAGGGGGCGAGCCTATTGCCATCAACCGGGCATAAATCCAAAATCTGGACTGCTACTGAGAAATTCCAGATGGAAAACCCAATAACACTTTTTCCAGCCCGGGAATTGAACCCAAGACCTCATGCTCAGCAGTAGCGCTTTTGACCGGTACCCCATCTCATCATCTCCTGTTAGTTTAAATGAATATTGTAATAAAGTCCATGTTGCCAAGTGATATTGAACTGATGATATTATATAGTCTGAGGGCTGAGTCGACGGCCAGATGTACCTACATCTGGCCGTCGACTCAGCCCACCAATAATATATGCGGTATCTAATCGGAGCCTTCTTGTCATTACCCAGAGAGCGTTGGTTTATTTAAACGTACCGCTGCGGCGAGCGAGGGTTAATGCTATGAGATTTGTATATTCTGATTTAAGATTAGACGTTTGTTGTAAAAAAGATGTTTATTTTAAAGCTTGGAAAAGAAAATTACTTCAAGAAGGTGCTCCAACTATTAGATGGGGTATGTGATCTTTTAGTAGCAATAGAGCTTTTTTTTTGTAAGAGTTTGTCTGGGGAGGTACTAACACAGTACCTACTGCAAAAGCAGCGTTGCACATGAGGTATTTCACATCTATCTCTGTGATAGCAAAGCTCCTGTGATACTCCTTATACGAGCCCTTACTACCGACTAATCGTAAGTGACATTTTAACGAAACGGCAATTTTTATCATAAACCATATTGTTTTAAGTATCGCTTACGATATTAATCGCACTTTACGCAAAAATGTCGCTGTAATAAGTCGGCGGTAAGGACTCGATATTGCAGATGACCGCAAACGGCCGCGGCCACTTATCATAAGGTTGTTTGCGAACTTGTTTGCCACTTAATACCATCTTGTGGGCCACACCCTATTCTCAACTGCCACAAAGCGATGTTTTATTCTTAAATAGTTGTTGCAATTATCAATTACTAGCTGTTCTTCGCGGTTCCACCCGCATATGTCTCTATCCCGTGGGAATATCGGAATAAAAAGTATTCATCATCTGCCTAGCCTTTTCCTAACTATGTTGGGGTCAGCTTCCAGTCTTACCGGATACAGCTGAATACCTTTTACATGGAGCGACTGCCTATCTGACCTCCACAACCCAGTTACTGGGTAACACGATACCCCTTGTTAAGACTGGTTGTCAGACTTTCGAGCTTCTGGCGGACCGTAATGACTGTCAAAGATCTACAAATGACAGCCG